>JAQPPZ010002224.1:13265120-14560557 GCA_028583015.1 Wollemia nobilis | reverse complement strand
TACAATAGCATATTGTTATAACAAAATAACAAATGCATAAGAAGACAAATAATGAAATAACTATGCTAACATCCCCCCTTATTACATTAATTGGGTAATAGGATGACTACTAGCTATACTAACATCCCCCCTGATTACATCATTTTGCAATACAAAGAGAGCTGCGAAATAACTCAAATTTGACACGTCCAAGTGCCTTAGTGAAAATGTCTACAACTTGAGCATCGATGGGAATGTGCTGAAGCTAAATTCGGTGCTTTGGAACTTCATCTTGAATGAAATGACATTGTGTGTCAATGTGCTTTGTTCTTTCATGATGGACTAAATTCTTGACAAGGTTCAGAACACCTTGATTGTCGCAAAACAAGTGTATTGGAGATTTTGATGGATGGCCCATACTTGTTAGAATGTGACGCAACCATATCACTTCGCACATAGCTTCACGTGCGGCACGATACTCTGCCTCTGTTGATTAAATAGCAACCACCTATTGCTTCTTGCTGTGCCAAGAGACAGGATCGGATCGCAGATGAAAAATGTATCCAGAAGTTGACTTGCGATCATCAAATGATCCGACATAGTCGGAGTCCGTGTATCCTTGAAAGAAGAATTTGTTGTTCCTCTTGTATTCCAGGACATATTCCATAGTACCATGGACATAGTGAAGAACACGTTTTGCTACTTTCCAATGAGTGGTCTTAGGCTCCTGCATGAACCTCGAAAGATAGTTGACAACAAATATGAGATCTGGCCTAGTATTGGTCAGATATATGAGACTCCCAATCAACTGTCGATAAAGAGTACCATCTACCTAAGGTGAATCATCATATCATGATAACTGAAGTCCATTATCCATCGAAGTTGCCATTGGCTTGCAATCAGTCATGCGATATTTTTCCAGCAATGTCTTGGCATATTTTTTCTGAGACACTTTGATGGAGTGCCCCTTTTGGCTGAATTCCAGACCAAGAAAGTAATGGAGAAGTCCAAGATCTATCATCTCAAAATATTTACACAAGTTTCTTTTGACAATAGAGATCATAGTTTCTGAACTCCTTGTAATGAGCAGATCATCAACATAGAGTACAAGCAACACTATCTCAGAACCCTGTTTCTTGAAATAGAGGTTTGCATCTGACGGACATCTCTTAAATCCATGCTACATAAGGTGATTGTCCATTTTTATATACCAAGCTCGAGGAGCTTGTTTCAGACCATATAAGGATTTGACCAATTTGTGAACCTTCTGCTCTTGGCCTTCCACTTCAAATCCTTCTGGCTGAGTCATGTAGACTTCTTCTTGGAGATCACAATTTAGAAAGGCACTTTTGACATCCATCTGGTGAACTTTCCACCCATATTGTGCTGCCATAGCACACATAACCCGAATTGTGGTCATCCGAGCAGTAGGTGCAAAAGTTTCCTTGTAGTCAATGCCTTCCTTTTGAGCATAGCCCTTTGCAACAAGACGGGCCGACGGGCCTTATGCTTATCAATTGTTCCATCTGCCTTGTACTTGACTTTATATACCCATTTGCAGCCAATGGGTTTCTTTCCATGCGACAGATCAACAAGCTTCCAAGTTTTATTTTTCATCAAAGACTCATACTCTGTATCCATAGTGGCCTTCCACTGAGGCTCACTAAGAGCATCTTGCACTGATGCAGGTTCAAGATCATCTATGGTAGACATGAATGCCCTGTCATCATCAATATCCTTATCCTCTACTTATGTACGTGGAGTTATAGAAAGTTCCTCAAAAGATTGACAAAGATCATCAACCTCACCAGTTTCTTTGGCTTCTTTTTCCTTTTGAGCCATACTGTGTGTACGAGGTCTATCCAAGTTCAAATTGGGAGGAGTGGATAAATTTGCGTCTCTGATTGTATTTGTACACCATTTTGGATTCTTCTTCGGTGGTGTTGAAGAAGATGTAGAAGGACCTCCTGTCTGTGTTGATGAAGGAATCTTCTCTTCCTTAGATTCCACAATATCTAGGTGTACTTTAGATGTGCTCTGTGATGTGAAAGCTTCATCAAAGACAACATCTCTGCTGACATGAATTTTCTTGGTCAAAGGATCTATCAAACGATATCCTTTAGAGTGCTCATCATAACCAAGAAAAATACATCTCAGTGTTTTCTCATCTAGCTTCTTCCTTTTCTCTTTTGGTATGTGCATGAAAGCGTGACATCCAAAAATACGTAGATGAGATATGGAGGGTTTTCGACCACTCCATGCTTCCTGTGGAGTCATTCCTTTTAGGGCCTTTGTGGGTGCCCTATTCAATAGATATACTACAGTGGTGACAGCTTACGCCAAATATTGTTGCCCAAGAGTAGCTCCTGTGAGCATACAACAAACCATTTCCATGATAGAACGGTTCCTTCTCTCGGCAACTCCATTTCTTTGAGGAGTATAGGCAATTGTTAACTGTCTCTTGATTCCATGCTTATCTAAGAATGCATAAAATTCATTAGAGGTAAACTCCCCCCCTCGATCTGAGCGGAGGGTTTTAATAGAAGCTCCTGACTCCTCAATGGATTTCTTGAACTGCTGGAAGAATGCGAAAGCTTCGGATTTCAGTTGGAGAAAGAAAACCCACATCTTTTGTGAGTAGTCATCTACGAATAACTGAAAGTACCTCTTCCCTCCACAACTGTTGGGTGTGAATGGACCACACAGATCAGTGTGAATTAACTCCAGAGGTTTTCGTGCTCTTATTGAGCTCTTCTCAAATGGTACTCTATGCTTGCTTTCTCGCCAAGTAGTCGAGCACACTGGCAATGTGGCGAAAAGGGAAGGAAGACCCTTTACCATCTCATACTTACTGAGCTTAAGTAAGTAGCCAGAACTAAGATGCCCATATCTCTTGTGCCATAGGGAAGTTGCCTCCTTGGTAGAGATAGTCATGGCAACATGTGGAGTAGAGATAGCATCTAGGGCAAATAAGCCATGCTTATATGAATTTGTTGCAATCTGCTTACCCTTCCTGGTAATAGTACAACACTTATTTCCATTCTCAACATGAAAGTTGACAACCATATTTCTATCCAGGATTTGTGTGACTGACAACAAATTGTTAGCCAATCCCGAAACATAGAGGACTTTGTCAATCTGACACTTGCCATCAGGAAGAGTGACTGAAACTGTACCCTCTCCCTAAACCCTATAGGTTTTATCATCAGCAATGGTGACAGGTTTGCCCTCTTTGGCCACAAATGATTCAAACCACGATCTGTCGCCAGTCATATGTTTGCTAGCTCCAGAATTGACATACCAAACAGGATCCCTTTGTGTGGAATCTATGGTAGTCATGAGCACCTTGTGTGCCCATTCAGAATCTGAGTCAGATTCTTCAACAACAACATTCACCTGGGGTTGCTTGTTTTTATTTTTTGGTTTGTTTTTGCCTTTTTGCTTGTTCTTATGCCAACACCTGTTGGTGTCATGGTTGTCCTTCTCACAGATCTTGCACCACCTCTTCTTCTGTTGAGGTTGTTTTCCTTTTCCTTTCGTATCCTGTTGAGAATTTCCTCCTTTTTGAAATTTGCCTCCTTTTTTCCCATTACCTTTCTTCCTAGAACCCTACCTATTGGTGTATAGGGCTGTATTGGAAGAATCATCCTTGTGAAGTTGGCGTGCCTCCTGTTGTTGAAGCAGATTGACCAACTCGATGTAGGTAATTTGTCGTTGATACACCTAGATGGAGGTGATCAACATATCAAATGAAGAAGGTAAAGCTCTCATCACTATTGAAACAAGAAGCTTTTCATCCACAGAATCTCACAAAGAATTCAATCTCTCTTTCAATTCAGACACTCTGCACAGAAAGAGTTCAACTGTTTCACCCTGTCTCAAACTCAGGTTATGAAGTTGTTGTTGAAGATGAAGAATGGTGGAATCATTCTTTCCCTCATAGATGGTTTTAAGGGCATCCCATGCCTCTTTACCACTTGCTTTGTCAGCTATATGAGGTTGCACTTCATCTGAAACAGCAAACAAAATGAGCACCTTTGCTCGACTATCTTTCTTGTCAAAAGCTATCTGATCAACAGAAGGAGTTGTGGATCCTGATGCTGATGAAGGCCTAGATGTTACTCTAGTAAAAATATCCCACAAATCTTCCATTTGGAGAATTGCCTTCATATTATGTTTCCATGGTGTATAATTTGGACCTTTCAATAACTGATGCAGATCAGTCATCAACTTTGCAACAACAACCATAGTGAAGGTTCCTTATAACACCAATTGGTCCCCCTTTCGATATACCTTTTGCTAGGCCTTTATACCATACAAAATACCCGCCCTTACGTGAGGAAAACTATAGGTATTTAGAAATATCAAAAAAAATCACCCACCCTTACGTGAGGGAGACTATAGGTGAGTTTTAGAGATCATACGATACGTGGAACATAAGCGATGCGAAAGGGAATCGCCTTGTTGATGGCACCTACCATAGAAGATTCTTCTCATGCGTGGGGCGTAACTTCCCCCTAAAAACTATGAAGAATACTTCATCAGGATTTACGCCTAAACACAAGAGCGATTAAGGGTAGTGGATGGAGTAAAAAAATACAAAAAATGGAAAACTTATCTCTCCCCGACGATTTATAGAGAACAAGCTCAGACGTCGTTGTAGCAACTATATTAGGCGACGGATACAGTAGCCCAATCACGACAGCTTTACCTATAAGTGCTGGCTAGAGGTATCACAAATATCGAACGCTGCAGTGCAATAAATTGCACGGATGGGTTTTAATTATTCCAGGGACTTAGGGAGTGAATTTGATTTTTTTTAACTTTTAATGAAGTAGTGCAAAAATGAAATATGCAACATACAACATAAAAAGTGCCCACAAGAATTAACCCTCCAGGTGTCGGACACAGCCGAAAATGCACCTTTTACAATTCGCCAAATTGCTTTTTCAGAAAATTACTCACATTCCCCCTTTGATTTTTTGAAAAAAAATATCCCCCCTAAAAAAATTCTCTTTAACAAAGCATTTTAATAATTATTATGTATTTAAAGTTAAAATAAATAATTTTAATTTATATAGTTTTTAAAACTTATGAAAAAATAAATTAAAAATAAAATTTAATTTATAAAGTTTTAAAACTATAAAAAAATAAATTAAAATTAAAAATTTTAACTAAAAAAATAATAATTAAAAAACCTTTGAAAAAAAAAATTTACCTTTGAAAGGGGGGAGTCGGCGGGATTTGAACCCCCGACCTGCAGGCTCCCAGAGCCTTACCGCACGGCTCACGACCACGTGAGCCAGCGGGCTGATCCGAAAGGATCAAGAGGCCCCCTCGTATTTGAGGAGGGTCCTCAGTCTGCTGCCCGGCCTCTGCAAGTTGGCCGCAGCAACCTCCTCTCGTGCTCTCCCGTCCTCCTCTCTGCTTCCCGAGCCCACTGTGGCTGCCTCCAACGAGGGGGGGGAGCGACGCGAGTGCGCGACGTGCACTGGCTCTGCGTCCAGTGGGGGGGCGGGGGGGGCACGGTCAGCGCTGGCGCTCCCTACATCCTGTGTCCTGCGTCCCACGGGGATGCAGCTCCCTGCGTCCTGCGTCCCGTGAATTTTTTTTTTTATTTAAATTTATCATGCAATGGCGTGAAAAAAAAATCACGTCGCAATAGCAACCTTCTCCCAGCACAGCAACCTTCTCCCAGCAAATAGCTTCGTCCGCCTCCAGCCTCTCTCTTCACGCCACTGGCTCTGATGCCATGTTAGAAAAACGATTAACTTGTTTATTGAATTGTGCAGTTTAAATAACACTGCAATAACAATAATGCCGGAGGTTCCCAAACCAACTAGTGTACAATAGCATATTGTTATAAAAAAATAACAAATGCATAAGAAGACAAATAATGAAATAACTACACTAACACCTGGAGCAAATTATGAATTCGTCCCTAAGAGGAGCGAATCCCATTTTGAATTCATCCCTGGGTGGAACGGATATTGAGCAAAGTGCCTAAAGGTGCCAAAATGATTTCTGACCTTGAAAAACTACTGTGAGAGTGGTTAGGACCACTGTTTAACCTCTAGGGGCTGCCCTAGGGGCTATGTGTGCCAATGTGATCAGTGTTTGTAGTCACATAATCAGATTGGTTCTATTTTGGTGTCTACATATGCCCCTTTTTGGGATGCACTGTGCAAGGCACAACATCGAGCAAAAATAGATAACCAAAGCACTAATGATTAGGGTTTCTTGGTAACCTAACCAACTTTTGATGCCCCAAGTATGAAGAGGGCATGCATTCTTGAATCCTTGCTTCTGACGAGCGAAGGAACACGATTCAAGTTTTAACCTTTTTCGATGAGGTGTGACTTGAGCTTGGACATTGATCAGTCATGAATAGGCAAAGGGTGCAACCTTTTGTCTATGGGAACCTTAAGTTCATGATTCACGAATGCCAAGTGATTGATCAGCTTGTGATTATTGCTTTTTTACTGCCCCAAGCAGAAGCGTGATTTTCTTTGTCAATGATTCTTCGAATGCATGCCATTTCCATAATTGGGTGTGTATTTGTTGATTGGTGACTAAGTGTGACTACCCCCTCAAGCGACGAATCGATGAGGGAATGACCAACATGAGAAAAGTGACGAGTCACTTAACCCAAGATGACTTAGGTAAGGGTGCCTTCAGATGTTTGATCTTTGAATGTGTGTGCAGTTTTCTCGACATTTAGACCTGTTTTTGGTGGGTGTTAACCCTTTTGGTGATGCCTTTCTGGAGCTGAAATTATGAAAAATTCGTCTTTCCATGGAGCGGTCCAGCCATGGTAGCCTTCTTAGGGAGTAGGATGGTGACAATTTATAACCCTGATGTCTGTTTTGGATGCCAATAATTTCAAGCACGAAGGTTCCTTCGTTCGGTAATGTTATTGCTATTTTTGGTTGGGTTTTGACCCTTTTGGCTATGTCGCTTGGGGATGAAATTCTTGAAGATCCGTCTTCCCATGGAGCGGTCCGGCTATGGTATCCTTCTTAGGGAGTAGGATAGTGAGGATTTGTGATCTCGACATCTATTTTGCATGCTTGGAATGTCAAGTGCAAAAGCACTCTCATCGGGCAAGTTTATTGTTGTTTGTTGGTGTATTTTTGTGTATTTTTGTTGTTTTGTTTTGTTTGCTCTAGATTCATCTTGGGATGGGATGAATTCCTGTTGAGCATTCATTCTAGGGTGGGGCGAGTGCTTACCAGAGTGCTCGTCCCAGGGAGGAATGATTATAGGCTCAAAAAGCCTATTTAGAGGCAAAAACTAGGGTTTGGGCTCATTTGCACTTGTTTTTTTTGGCGATTTGGAGCTCTAAGGAGGAGGAGGTCAATTCTGCGAAGCGAAGTGCTGTCGAATTTTTCTGCCACCATGAGTGCACGAACCGGATCGAGCGGTGGAGCCGAAGTGAGACCAGTAAGTAAACTCCCTCTTTATTATTTTCTTGTATTATAGTTTTTAGAACCGCAAATTATTTTTCGCTTCTGGTTTTATATTTTGTTTTTCAGATGTACAAATAATAATAAAAAACTTAGTGAAATGAATGTGTTTGTTTGTGTTCATTTTTTTCTTTTTTTTAATTTATCAATTTGAGAGTATAAAACCCTAGGTTGACAAATTAAATTTTGTTATTTCTGAGTTTTGTTTTGTTTTAATTTATCAATTTGAGAGTATAAACCCTAGGTTGACAAATTAAATTTTGTTATGTTTGATTTTTTTTGTTTGTTTTAATTTATCAAATTAAGAGTATAAGCCCTAGGTTGACAAATTAACTGTTGTTTTTCGTTTATGCGGTGTGTAGTTGTACACTATTTTTCATGATTCTAATGTGCTTATTTTGTTGTCTATTGTAGGTTGTGAAGAGCTAGTATCGTGTGCCAACTGTGTTTGCTGAAGCATGGGAGGCGCTAGTTGTGGCTGACTAGGAGTGGCTTGACGCCCTCGGGCTCAAGCAGGTGGCTCGGTTGGAGACAATGATTGGGGATCGGGCCTGCTTGACAGCCCTGATCAACTTGTGGGATCCCCAGACTAATACTTTCCATATCCCAATAGGGGAGATGACAGTCACTTTGGAGGATGTCTATCAAATTATTAGGATTCCAATAGATGGACTGTCGATGAGGACGATGTCGCGGGATCAACGAACAGCGGTGCTGACCCGGTACTTCGGGCATGGGGAGGAGTTGGGGGTGGATGGTCCAATGGAGATGGCAGAGTTTGACTGCCATATGGGTGAGATTTTGGTTTGATGGTGGTTTGAGAGGGGGGTGTTGGGAGTGAGGCATGCATTGCTTATGGGCCTCATTTCCAACATGCTACTACCTGAATTGTCAGGTGTGAGGTTCCCGTGGAACCTGCTGGATGTTGTCTATCATTTGGTGGAGTGTTTGACATAGGAACCTTTGGTCATGAGATGGGGACAGACGCTACTAGTGCAGATCTATGGGGAGCTATATGAGGTTCGCTGTCAGAGGTGGAAGGGTATCAGCTGCAGCAATCTGTTGCAGAGCTAGGTCTGGCAGCACATAGCGGTGGAGAGACCTGCAGGGTTACCATGGATGATGTGGGTGGAGATGGTGGATAAGGATATAGGTTACGTGGCTCTGTGGTGGCGGTATGAGGAACAGGGATAGAGTCAACGGTGGGAAGGTGTTGTAGGGCACTATGTCGATGCCTTCGCTTGGCTTTCTTTGGGGGAGGTGTTCTGGCGACCCTATCGGGACTGTCCAGCCTGGTCGGAGGCTGGAGAGTGGCTCTGATGAGTACGCAAGGAGCGGTTGCTGATTGGGTGGCATGGTACCGAGTAGGAGTTCTTCCCGTACAGCTAGGTGACATAAAAATTTGGGGTGCGCCAGGGGTTGCCTAGTGAGCCCGTGGTCTATCGACATCGGGGGTACGAGAGGACTCTGGATCGACCGGTCATCATGCCATTGGGTGAGGATTCAGATGTGGTGATCGATGTCCTGGATGTGGATGATGTCGGGACTATGCCAAAATATGATCAGTGGTGGATACTATAGTGATGGCGGGGAGAGGGACCACTGGGAGGTGCGAAGGCAGCAGCAACGGGCAAGGAGGGTGTCGAGGTGCCAGGAGGTGATTGGGGAGCTCCGCTCAAGGAGGCGGACATGGTGGAGGTAGATGATGCAGATGTGGATCTTGGGATTTTAGATCAACCAAATATGTAGGACGTCATGGAGCAGTGGCAGCCAAAGTAGGCTGCTGTTCCAGAGATGCCAACGCCTTAGGGAGATTCAGATGACATGGATTCAGGGTTGCACACTGAGAATGCATGATTGGAGAGGCTATTGCAGAGGCGAGATGAGGAGCTGGGGGAGGCTCTACAAGATAGGGATCTCTTGCAATCTCAGTTAGCAGAGTGGGAGAATGCATGGGCTGTGCATCACCGATAGGAGGGGATGTCGATGCTGCATGAGAGAGGGATCTCCTACGAGTGCAGCTGGTGCAATATGATGATGTAGTCATGATGTACCATCGGTGGGAGGTGGAGTGGTGTCGGCACCATATGGATTTGGAGGGAGAGATCATCCGCATTGGGGGGCAGGTACCTAATCCCTCGGGATGTGGGTCATCATGCTGGATGAGGGGCAGTGATACTAAGCAGTCAACATCATCTCATCGCAGGTGACTGGATGAGGGAGGGGGTAGTAGGCGTGATGCGAGGGCTAGCAGCAGCCACCCTAAGGGGTCCCATAGGACCCACACCACATGGGGTAGTTCCCTTCGCATCGATCCTGCGTGATCATGGTGGTCGACGCCTTAGGCTTGGGGGTTTTTGAGCTTTTGGATATTGTTGCGGGGTCAGAGGAACTCTTTGTATCCTGTGGGCATTTTTGATGATATATACAGATGACTTTATTTTTTTATGTGCATGTGATGATTTGATTTTATGCATGATGATTGATGAATATGGATGTATGCATATTAATTTATAGTGATGAATGCATATGTTGTGCAAAAATGTGAATGTTTTTAATTCATATAATATGCAAATGGAATGGATGAATTGAATTTGTGATTTTTGGCGGTCGGACCATAGACTGTGTAGAACTTTATGGCTTTTTGTCCTAGGCGATTGCTGCGGTGAATAGCTTTGTATGTATACATGTTTTTTTTTTTTTATGGCAATGTGAGGATGAAAGATAGCAAGTTGGTTTAGAAGGTATGCAAGGTATTTCAAAACTCGGATCCAAGTACTCGGATGACCAAGTTGACCAAGCGATTACGGGAATCCTTGGGGCCTTTTGGGGTTTACCAAGCGATTTCGGGAATCCTTGGGGCCTTTGGGGTTGGGCTATGGCTCTTCTAAATATGGAAGGGCCGTAAATGACTGATGTTCAAGGGTTCTAGTTCCTTGATTCCGTCAATAGAGGCTAGTTGGTATGTTCCAGGTCCTATTTTACTATCAATGACATAAGGACCTAACCAGTTTGCCACAAACTTGTCCCTGAAATGGGGCGACAAATTAGAGTTATGCTGGTTCTCTTTCAAGACCAAGTCACCAACATGAAATTCCCACAAGTGAACTTTCATGTTGTATGCTTTCTTAAGTCGCTATTGATAGATACGTAAATGCTCAAGGGCGTTAACACATCGTTCGTCAAGCAACGTAAGCTGGTCTAAATGATCGAGGATCTTGCTTAAGTCACCGAGATGATCCGGGAACAAAAGAGATTTGGCCAACAAATCATCCATGTAATCTTCCAAAGTCTTATGCATGTAATCATGGAAGATGTATGTCATGGCATGTTGGTAGGTGGTGCCAGCATTTTTAATGCCAAAAGGCATGAACTTATAAAAAAATGTTCCCCAAGGCATTGTGAACGTCATTTTTAGATGGTCCTCGGGATTGATACAAATCTGATTATATCCCGAGAAACCATCCATGAGGGAAAGCATTTTGTGACCCACTGTAGCATCTACCAATGAATCGATGCTCAACAAGGGAAAATCATCCTTAGGAATCGCTTTGTTTAGATCTCAAAAATTAGTGCATATGTGAATCCTCCCGTAAGGCTTCTTGACGAGCACCATGTTGGACAGCCATGGTGGATAATCCACGTAGATGACAAACTATACATCCAACAGCTTTTGTAATTCATATTTGACCATTAAGGCCACTATTGGGTGCATCTTGCATAGTTTTTTCTTAACTGGCTTGACTGTCGGATCAAGCGTTAGATTATGCATGACTATCTATGGGTCTAGTCTCGGCATGTCTTTGTATGACCATGCAAAAACCTCCTTCTTCTCTTTGAGAAGGGCAATGTAGTTGGCTCACTCTTTAGGGGATAGACTTACCCCCAGCTTGATAATCTATGGATTCATTAGGTCTGAGCCGATGTCTACATCAGTAGTCTCCTCGACTGACATGTGGGATCCATCCTCCAACTGATGTGGAGTTGGGATCAAGTGGATATCATTTGCTAAGTTTAGATCATCATTAGGAACCTCGGGTCCCTCTTCAGCATGGAAGATATCCTGAGTTGGCCCAGGGGTAAACTGAAGTATTTCATCGAAAGGCCAGTACTCGAATGGGGATGGAGGGGAATTGACGCGATCCCAGTCTATGGCATCTATGTCGAGAGAAAATGACTATGTTGGATCGACTGGATTGTGGATGGGGGTGGTTGAGTCAATGGAGATCATGTGGATGGAATGATTTTGGTCTCCATTATCATGGGTGTAGGTGCTCGAACATCCTGGATGCTCTCTATGCTCTGGATCTGGTTCTAGAGGGATGGGCACGAATGGATCGGCCCTATGTGCGGATAGGAAGACAGGGTCTGTCCTCAACACGGGTGGCACTATAGGGTCTCTGGGTGGAAGGTATGATTCGTATGCCCATAGTAGTGGATCCAACACTTGGTACCACCGTGCTGGGTCTACGTACCACTCATTCCCAAGCCTTATGTTTAATTGTTTGAACATGTCATTAATCTCCAAGGGGTATGGTCATCGCATTTACCGCATGTGATTAAGATATGCCATCTCAGTTTCATCTTCATAATCACTATCAGAGATCCAAAGGCCTTCATTGGCTCCAACTATTTATGGCATTAAATGCTCACCTTGCTCAAGCAAATTGATCTGGCCCCATTAGGGTTGTTTCGCTCTCTATGGTGGGACCTTATTTCCTTGGAGTGGTGCCTGCTCGATTGTAGCATCTAAAGGGAACATTGTTAAGAGGTTTTCTTGATAATCATCTATGGGGATCACGTGTGAGTGATTGCTATCTGATTTGAAGGGGTCCCATGGTGCTACCTCATATTCTGATTCGTCCTCTGAGGACCCTTCTTGCCATTGTCTAGACCCTCCCTAAAAATGAGCTCTCGAGCTCTCTCCTCTCTCAAGCGAAGGGAAGGGATTGCTATGGCCAACAAGGTTGATTACCATTAATAGGAGATAATCCCTCAACATATATGTGGTATTAGGTTTGGCATATGGATCTGATGCCAATCCCCCTTTGTTGCCTATCCCTAGGCCTTGCATGTTCTCTACCAAGATGTCCAAGGGTAGGGGGTGGTTGAACCCTATTCCTGACTTGTCATACAGAATTTGGTATCTTGGTTGGCAAAGAACACGTATACCCTGCTCATATATACCTAACCCATATCCATGCCAATTGCATTGGCAAAGGTATCTCAGAGCAAAGTCTAGGTTAGACAAATAATTGACATTTTCAGCAAAAGGCTCTTGATCCTCGTCCTCTTGTGTGCATGGTGCAATGCCATGATCAAGGCCCCCATACACAAAATTTTTCTGGTTTGGTGGGTAGCCTAGGGTAACAATAGTTCCAATGGGAAGGTGAGGTCTCCCCATGTCCTGCATGGACTCTAGTGTGGGTGTTGCTACAATATTCCACACCAAATACTCCCCTAGGCCCGTATTGGCCATTTCAATGTTGATCGTTGGTGGTTAAGGGAGAGGGAATGGAAGTTCTCCTTGAGTCCACTCCATGTCGGGTGGACTAGGAGCCTCTAATTCCATTCGGCTAGGCATTTCCTCCATAGAGATAGTTGATATTGATGGCAGTGTCTCTTCCAAAGGTTTTGCCTCTTCTAGTGGTTTCTTCCCTTTGTCCTTCTTTTTGGTCCCCATAGATGGTGTCGTTGGTGGAGGACCAGACGATGAAGATGAACCTGGCTGGGACTTTGAATAACTTTCTAATGGGGATTCCTGTAGAATCGAACCCTATTTAGATAGATTTAATTGGAAATCCAAATGTGTCGATGGCAGGGTCAATTGTGGCATCAGCTACATTGCATTACAATACTTGAAGGGTTCTAAGTCCGTCGGGACTACATGCACCTCCCCTTCAAAAGTATACTTTAAACATTGGTGAGCTATCAAAGGGACACACTTCATGTCCCTGATCCATGGCCGGCCTAGCAAGATGTTGTAGGCCATCTCACCCTCCAATATGTGGCACAATGTAGGTATGGTCTTTTGTCCCACTTAGATTGGTAGGACTATTGTGCCAAATGTCGATCAGATTGCATCATTGAATGCTCACAGAGTGTAGGTGGAAGCTATGATATGAGATGTGGGCAACTTCAGATGCTTTAGGGCTGCAGTTGTGATGATATTACTGGATGAGCTAGTGTCTATCAACACCCTCTTGTATGGGATCCCGTTGACCCGCACGATAACGTGCAGGGGTGTCATCAGTAACTGATCTCAATTCATCTTCTAAAAATGTGATTACCGACTCAGTGCATCGCTTGACATGCCCCATGAAGTTGTTGAAATAAATTTTCTCATGGGGCTGCAACTCGATGGCTTTCAATATCTCCATTAGAGCTTCCCGATGGGGTGTAGATTGTTGTATAAGCTCGTATATGGAGAGCCTAGCCGATGTGGTCCTCAAACTCTAAGTGAGTTTGGTCTGAAGTGTGGCCAGTGGTCTAGGCGGAGGAGGTTGTGCAAGGTGCTATTTTGGTTGGGACGTTGTTGGCACCTCTCCTACAGCTATCGCAGGAGTATTCATGCTCGGATACCTCCTATTCTGAGTCACTATACTGATCATCCCTACATACCCCTACATGGGGTAGTTATATGTGACCTCATTAAATTGTAGGGTCTTTTCCTATGGAGCATGAGTAGGCAAGGGGTGTTTGAAGACCTCCATTTGTTGATTGCTTGGTGCAACGGGATTATCCACCGCTAGTGTCTTGTTATCAATCAGGTCTTACACAAAGCCCTTAAATTTCCAACAGGTATTTAGGTCATGTCCCTGTCACCTATGGAACCTATAGTACAAGTCCTCTCTATACCCCTTAGGCTTGGGTGCATTAGGATCTATAGTCTGAATCTATGGCAGGTTGATCAGGTTTACCGCTAACAAGCGATCAAACAAGGAGTCCCTGGACTCTGTGTAGGGTGTGTATTTTTGCCTAGGGCGACGCTGCTGATTCTGCTCTTGCCTCTAATTTTCTCTGTCATAGTTGTTGGGAGGCACTACCTAATAATTAGCCTTTTGAGGCTGATTTTCTTGCACAGGCTTAGGGATGTTGATTGCAACTTGGTTAACTGCAGCGGTTTTTTGTTGCGTGGTCCCAGTTTTAGTGTTTTTAGTCCACTCTTTTTTCTTAGGTTTGGCTATCTCGCCATCCTGTATTTTGATCTCTTCAATAATCTTGGCTTGTGCCAAAGATTATTCTAATGTGGCATATTGCTACAGTTGCAATAGCACAGAGATCGATCTCAAACAACTTTTTGAGAACATCTGAGTGAGGTCAGACATAGGAGGGAGGTAGGGCAGCTTTGAAAGAAAAGTCCTCCATCGATTCTCATAGGACACCATGGTCTCTTTCTCATACTGCCTAAGGCTAGCTAAGTCACTTAGTGATGCCTTCTTGGTATTGAAGGTGAAGTGTTCGAGGAATGCATCCACTAACTGATCTAAGTTTTTGATGTTGTGCTTTGGTAATTGGGTAAACTAGTTCGAGGCAAGGCCTACGAATGTGGTTATAAATGTTCTCAATAACAAAGCATCATTGTCCTGAATGCCAAAGCATTGGCTTAGGAATCTCGTCACATGCTCTTGAGCATCTTCCTCACCTCTAAAGGTTTCCAACTGAGGCAGCTTAAAGTGTTCATGGTAAGGAGGTGCTGGCACTGACGGATGCACAGGATGGTTGCGTAGCTAGCGTAAATTGGGCTTTTGGGGCCTAGAAGTTTTGGTTTCAACAGACTCTAGACGCTCTAGTAGCGCTTTATATGCATCTGAGGATTTAATCTCCTCCTCTTTGGTTTGCTCCCGTTGTGGGTTGTGGGAGACTTGAGGCCTCTGAAGGGGTGGCCGGATGGAAACTCCTTCGCCTAGGTAGGGTATTTTGGCCCGCTCATCTTCCTACTCATACTCCTCGTAAGCTACCTAAGGAGTCTCTAGGTGATACCTATGACCCAAGGTGGGTCCCCGCAGTGGATACCTATTGTTTTTTCATGGAGTGGCCTCCCATTCAGGTCTAGGAGGTCTCAGAGGCAACGCTTGGTAAGGTCATGGGGACCTATCTCGCACCAAGGGATTGCGCCTCTCATATGGTTCCGCTCTTTGGCTGTGTAGGGTTGGAACCCTCTCAGGCATCGGGTTATGTAGCAGCTCGTATGTTTGGTGCCTAATATGCTATTTGCTAAGGCGATATAAATGCTCTAGCTGCTATTGGTCTTGCTCAAGCCGCATGATCTACGCTTGACCGGCAGCATGTCTGGCGACTGCCAGGTCAATTTGTTTTGCCATCTTGAGCCCAAGAGGCCTAGATGCCTCTCCTATGCACTTACCTTAGTCGTGATGATTCGAGATCTCAATAGGTCGCTTCCCTCTTTTGAGGTTGGCAACATTTACCCGAGGCTCTAGCCTCAGTGGGTGATCATGGTATCTAGCTGGTGTGGAGGTGCATGGCCCCCATGCTGTGTATTTATCTTGAGGAATGTAATCATCTTCCTCATGCTCCCTTTCATATGTGTGAAAGGGGCGGGCAGAGCTAGCTCACCTAGTTTGAAGAGCCTTGTGCTCTGGATTTTGTCTATTGGTTCTAACAATGATGGGGGGCAAAGGAGGGATGCCATAATCATGTGGCCTCTCCTCATGGACACTATGCCTCTCTAGCGCTTCATTGTGCGGTGGCCACTCATATCAAGCTTCTAAAGGAGCTTTCTTATCTATGTTGAGTGCCATGTGTAAGGAATCCTCCTGAAAGGGGCTATGATGAATGGGCGTGTCCCTCAAAGGGGTGTCTCTATAGTCTTGCTCTGAAATGTCCCTATGTGGACTGTCTCGTGGGTCAGGCCACCAAGGTGGAATTACCAAGTCCTTGTGGCTGTAGCGAAGGTGACTTGTGCCCCCTTGTACACTCTCCATAGCATCCACCCGTGATTGGGCTTGGCTATGGGTGCACACCATGGTGGTAACTCTCTACAAGCTATGTAGGTTTTTATCTCTTTTATGATGTTTTTTATGCTACACTAAACAGAAAAGATCATACACACACACAAGCAGTGATTATCTCGTTTAAAGATTGAAAGTGTGTCCTAGACCTGGTTTAGTGTGTTTTGATTTTTGTTTTGTTTGTTTTGTTTTTGAAGGTTTTAAAGAATGTTTAAATGCAAAATTATGGCTCTTATGAATCCCAAGAAATGGTTGCTCCTTTGATATACCATTGCGTGGCTGATATACCAACCTCTCTATATACCCGCCCTTACATGAGGGAAACTATAGGTACGTGAGAGTAGATGGTGCGTGGAACGTAGGTGGTACAGAAGGGGAATCACCCTGTTTATGACACCTACCATAGAATACTTATCCTCATGCATTGGTAATCACCCCAGCTACACTCGGTCAGCTTTCGTCAGGATTTACGTCTAGCAACAGTTGCGATCGAGGTAATGGATGCAAAAATCAAGCCAAGATGGTGATGAAATCCACCATTGGTCTTGATCAAGGGCTGGGGTTTTATGACCAGCACCTTGGTTTTTAATTTGACATGTGGTGTGTGGGGTTCTTTTATTTTGCAAAAGGAAATAATCAAACGACAAAAAGAAAACTTTCCCAAAGCAAACAAATAATCCAAAAACAGAAACACTAAAAATAGCAAATGACAGAGAAAGTGCAGAATCCTTACCTCTTCTCCACCCAGACCTTCTGATCCTGAGTCTCTATCCTAAAAATGCATAGAGAGCTATTCGTCCCTGGGCCAGATGAATAACAAAACTAGATTTGTCATAGGGTGGGGTGTATTCCCATTCGTCCCTGGATGAGACGAATTATAGTTTTGTGTTCGCCACAGACTGGAACAAATAACAGTCTCACGTTCAAAAAAAAGAGATACCTACAATCAAGGCAAATTTGGATCATATTTCTGATCCAAAAAGTAGAGGACAGAGTCCCACCGTGATTGCCACTGGAAGCACAAGGATACGGAAACAAAAAAGGAAAAACTCCAAGCACGATGCAAAAATGGAATTAAACTCAATGCTAAATCCTACGAATTAAAAATGCATGAAATGGAGAAAGCATGAATTGAAACCCAAATGAAATAATAGCCCTTCTCTTTTATTGATGTATTTCTCAATTCAGTTACAATTCACATCCCCCCTTTTCAGGTGCGAGGAGCGTTAAATTCATCTCTTGGTTACATCCATGGATCGCCTTCCTTCTTCTACGTGCCCACATGTAATATGGGCAAACCAAAATGTCACCGTCGCTTGTGTCTATGAATTTTTATTCTTGGATGCTCCTCCAATATCTCGGTCCTACGTTCAAAGAAACAAAATATAGTCAATAGCACCTATAGATAAAACAAAGCATGCAATCCCTAAGCCTACGATAAATGAATGAGAAAAATGAATTAAAATGTGGCTAAAATGAATCCAAATGCTCTAAAAATATGATAGGGGCATCAGGACATCACTAGGAGGGCACTGCAAAAATAACAGTCGGTATATTCCTCACCGATTTGAATTCGCTCCGAGGAGTGATGAATTCACCTGCAACAAAATGCCGAAAAGTTACTGTCCCAAATGTCCTACCTAGGAAGCTCCAAAAGATCTGCAAATTAGGGGTTAGCTAATTGGGGGCATTTTGGGAAGACCCAGATGGTCGGATTTTCCCAATTTGACCTCCATAAATAGGAATCTGATGATGCTACCTGCAAGTTAGTAAGAGCAAACGAATATAGAAATATGATCAAAATTGTTCAAAACGAGACGAGATTTAAATGACAACCTATCTAAGCATCATAGAACTGAATGCAAAAAATTAAAATGATAGAAAGCAAAATCTGTTGTAGATTCCCAATCGCTCCTAAAAGGGACGATTAGGCCTGCAACAATGCGGGGCGCCCGGGTGGGCCGCCCACCGTTTGGGGCCTGATTTCGGCACCAATCCACTTGGGATGGGTCCAAAATATCTTACAAGGGGTTGTCGAAAAATTGGGTGGTATACTGTGGTCAAATTTCAGGTTTTGGGCTCAAGATTAGTCCTTCCAATAGTCACCCTATGACCTCCTCTCTAAAAGAGATCAAGGATGTGAAGGGCACAAATCGCACAAGGATGTATGGGGAAATAAAATGGCAGCACTTCATTGCTCAAAATTGCTCTTACTCTCCATACTTTTGGGGTGAGAAAACCCACCAATTTATAGACTTGGAAGTCTCTTGGGATGAGCATGCAGGGGCGCCACTTGGCAGCCATGCCCTGCTAGGGGAGGGAAGATTCCTCCCTGATTAGGGGCTTCATGGCTGCCCCTGTAACAGCCTCTAATGCTTGAAAACACTCACCCATGCTCCCATGAAATGAAGGAGGCGTTAAGTGGTGAATCCGAGCTACCATTTTTCAATATTTGACTTTTTTCTAGTCAAACCTGCAATTCGCCCCACCCTGGAGCAAATTATGAATTTGTCCCTGAGATGAGCGAATCCCATTTTGAATTTATCCCTGGGTGGAACGGATATTGAGCAAAGTGCCTGAAGGTGCCAAAATTATTTTTGACCTTCCAAAACTATTTTGAGAGTGGTTTGGACCACTGTTTAACCTCTGGGGGCTGCCCTAGGGGCTGTGTGTGCTAATGTGATCAGTGTTTGTAGTCACATAATCGGATTGGTGCTATTTTGGTGTCTACAATGCACAACAATCTCGCTCTAAATATGGCCAATAATAGCCCATGTGGAGAATGCACTTTATGATGACCATACCACTGAAGTGGTTGTCGTACATACCATCGTGCGCTTGGGAAATCGCCCAAGTAGACTCTTTCTAGTCCAAGAAACAGAGGAGAATCCCTTTGTGGCTTTGACGGTACAAAATGTCTCCTAACAAGACATGCTTTGCTGCTTTCTGCTTGAATGCTCATTTTGTGCCATGCGTAAATCCAAGTGGGAGGTTACCTAACTTGAGGTCGTCCCTTATGGGAAAATACCAATCCTGCTGATCAGAAGCCTCGATGGCATGAACAGCCAATCCCTCTTGAAGTTCATCCCTAGCAAAACTTGAGCGGGAAAGAACTTGTAAGAATAGCGTTGTGTTGCTATTAAGGGGAGTAGGGGAGAATAAGGACCCCCAATTGGCATAATTCAGACAATCATGGATTCGAAAGAACCTATCCTGAGGTGGTTCAATTTGGATCATGTGGATTCCTGGCATTAAGTTAGAGCTTGTATGCTCCATCATGGATTGCGATAGTGTTTTGACTTGAATGGTTGTCATATCACCAAAAATGTCTTACGGGATTAATGACCCCAAGGAGGCCATAGTGTCAACAAAATGATTCGATGACCGAGGGAGCGCCTCGATGTCATACCATTCAAGTTGTGCTAGGAATTTGTCCACAAGGGCTTTGTAGGCCTGCAGAACTGGACATTTGCATTGGAATACCCCTTTGACTTGGTTGACGATTAATAACAAATCACCAAAGATATTCAATCGTTTGATGTTCATGGTGATCGTTGTCTGAAGACCTATGAGCAATGCTTCATACTCTGCATTATTGTTGGTACACAGAAAGTCTAATTTAAATTATAGAGGCATTGGAACCCCTTGTGGTGTAAAGAATATGATTCCCGTTCCACCACCTTGCTCACATTTAGAACCATCAAAAAATAGGGTTATGTCAACCTATGACTCAGGCTCATCATAATCTAGCAATTCTGAGACATGGAAGACCCCATCATCGGGTAGTTCTATGACCAGAGGTTGATCATCTTCGAGAGAAGCCTCTGCTAGCTGATCGGCTATAACCTGAACTTTGATGGATTTTTGTCCAATAAACTCTATGTCAAACTCCGTCAACAACATGATCCATTTCACCGTGCGACTACTATGATAAGTATGATTCATCATGTACCACAATGGATTCTCCTTAGACACAACATACGTCATATTTTTGAGCATGTAGTGGCATAGATTTTTGGTAGCAAACACCACTGCCAAGCATAGCTTCTCAATGTATGCATAGTTAAATTCATAGCTGACTAGGGTGTGGCTAAGGTAGTAAGTAGCCTGCTCTTTGTGAAGTTCATTTTTCTGGGCTAGCATGGCGCCCAGTGCCACCTTAGTAGCTGAGATGTATAAGTAGAATGACACCCCTGGTCTAGGTGGTGCCAATACTAGCAGCGAAGCCAAGTATTGCTTAATGTCATCAAAGGCTAACTGACACTCGTCATACCAATGAAATGCTACCCCCTTATGCAATAATTTGTTCATGGGTCGGCACTTGTCAGATAGCTGCGCTATGAAGTGCTTGATCGACGTGACCTTTCCCTATAGGCTTTGGAGCTGCTTGATGGTAGTTGGGGGAAGCATTTCAAGGATTGCCTTGAATTTGTTTGGATCCACCTCGATGCCTCACTTTGATACTATGAAACCCAAGAGTTTTCTAGATGTGACACCAAATACGCACTTCTTGGAATTTAGTCTGACTTTATGTTCCATGAGGCGATCGAGGATCTTGCTTAAATCATCAAGATGATCTGGGCGCAAAAGAGATTTGGCCAACAAATCATCCATGTAATCTTCCAAAGTTTTATGTGTGTAATCATGGAAGATGTACGTCATGGCACGTTGGTAGGTGGCATCAGTGTTTTTAAGGCCAAAGGGCATGACCTTGTAACAAAATTTCCCCCAATGCGTAGTGAACTCCATTTTTAGCTAGTCCTTGGGATTGTTACAAATTTGATTATCTCGAGAAACCATCCACGAGGGAAAGCATTTTGTGTTCTGTTGTAGCGTCTACCAATGCATCGATGCTCGACAAGGGAAAATCATCCTTAGGAATCGCTTTGTTTAGATCTCAAAAATTGATGCATATGTGAATCCTCCCATCAGGCTTCTTGACGGGTACCATGTTGGATAACCATGGTGGGTAATCCATGCATATGACAAACTATGCATCCAACAACTTTTGCAATTCATCTTTGACCATTAACGCCACTGTTGGGTGCATCTTGTGTAGTTTTTTCTTAACTGGCTTAACTGTCGGATCAAGCGTTTTGATTATGCATGACTAGCTGTGGATCTAGTCCTGGCATGTCTTTGTATGACCATGCAAAAACCTCCTTCTTCTCTTTGAGAAGGGAAATGTATTCGACTTGCTCTTTGGGGGATAAGCTTACCCCCAGCTTGATAATCTGTGGATTCATTGGATCAGAGCCGATGTCTACATCAGTCATCTCCTCGACTGACATGTGGGATCCGTCCTCCAAATGGTGTGGATTTGGGATCAAATGGATATAATTTTCTGAGTTTAAATCTGCGTTGGGAACCTCGGGTCCCTCTTTAGTGTGGAAGATATCCTGAGTTGGCCCAGGGGTAAAATGAAGCATTTCACCAAAAGGCTAGTACTCGGATGGGGATGGAGGTGAATTGACGCGATCCTAGTCTATGGCATCTATGTTTAGATACAATGACTATGCTGGATCAGCCGAGTTATAGATGGGGGTGGTTAAATCAATGGAGATCATGTTGATGAAATAATTTTGGTCTCCATTACCGTGGGTGTGATGACTCAGACTTTCTAGATGTTCTCTATGCTCCGGATTTGGCTCTAGAGGTATTGGCACGAATGGATAGGCCCTATGTGCAGATAGGAAGACAGGGTCTGCCCTCAAAACTGATATCGCTATAGGGTATCTGGGTGGAGGGTATTCTTCGTATGCCCAAAGTGGTAGATTCAACACTTGTTCCCACCATGCTAGGTCTACGTATCACTCATGCCCTGGCACTATGTTTAGTTGTTCAAATATGTCATTAATATCTAAGGGGTATTGTTGTTGTCACATATGATTGAGATTGGCCATCTCAGTTTCATATTCATAATCGCTATTGGAGATCCAAAGGCCTTCATTGGCTCCAACAACTGTTTGCGATATTAAAGGTTCGTCTTGCTCGAGCAAATTGATCTGGCCCCATTGGATTTGGTCCGCTCTTTGCGATGAGGCCTGATTTCCTTGGAGTAGTGCTTGCTCGATTGGAGCATTTAAAGGGAACATTGTCAAGAGGTTTTCTTGATAATCATCCATGGGGATCACTTGTACGTGATTGCTATTTGATTCAAAGGGGTCATACTCTGACTCGTCCTCTAAGGACCCTTATTGACATTGTCTAGACCCTCCTTGCAAATGAGCTCTCGAGCTTTATCCTCTCGAGCGAAGGGAAGGGATTGCGAGGGTCAACAAGGTTTATTGTCGTTTATGGGAGATAATACCTCAATGTATATGTCATGTTAGGGTTGGCATATGGATTTGATGCCAATCCCCCCTTGTTGCCTATCCCTAGGCCTTGCATTTTCTCTAGCAAGATGTCCAAGGGTAGGGGGTGGTTGAACCCTACTCCTGACTTGTCATATGGCATTTGGTATCTTGGTTGGCAAAGAACATGTACTCCTTGCTCATATCTGCCTAACCCATATCCATGCCAATTGCATTGGCCAAGGTATCTCAAAGAAAATTCTATTGAAAGCATGAGATTTCAAAAGTTTTTGAAAGGAAAACTATTTCGATGCATTCGAAATCAAAACTAATGCTTAAGTCCTAAAATGTGAAGTGCATTAAACAAAAGAGGCAACATTGAAATGAGATACAAGAATTTAGAGAATTCACAGCCCTTTTATTTAACTCTTTAACCTCGGTTACAAAGACGCCTCCTCCCTTCTTAGGGGTTAGGAGCGTTAAATAGATTTGGTTACAATCGTGATCAATAATCCTTCTTCTACATGCCCACGTTTGAAATGGGTGGGCCAAAGTGTTGTCACCGGTTATGCTGATGAATCCTCGCTTCTCGCTGCTTATCCTACATTCAAAGACACAACAACATTGTTAGTAGCACCTGTTGCAAAGAAGAAGCACTTTTTCTCTAAAATGATAAAAGATGCATGCATAAAACCTAACAAAATGATGACTAAACTGATTCCAAATAACTCGCAATTTGAACATGAACCAAGAAACATTACCAGAGGGCCACTGTCATCGAAACAGTCGGCCAATATGCATTCAACTGAAATTCATCCCTGGTCAGGATGAATTCTGCTGTAATTCGTCCCTGGGTAGGACAAATTCGCCTGTGATGAAAAGCTGAAGTGATGTCGTCTAAATGTCAAACCTTGGGACCTCCAAAAGATCTGCAAACACAGGGGTTAAGTAATTGGGGCCATTTTAGGACGACTCAGATGGTCGGATTCTCCCAATTTGGCCTCTATCCATGATAATTCGATGTCGCTACCTGCAAGTTAGTGAGGGCCACAAAATCGACAAAGCATGATAATATTTGATAAATGTCTTCTAAAATCAAGATTGTGAGCTATCTAAATAGCATAGAGTGTAATGTAGGATAAACAAGTAATAACATAATAGACTAAAATGAAACTAACAAAAAAGTGTGGGGTGCCCAAGCGGGCCGCCCCCGTTAGAACTTGATTTCGACGCCAATCCACTAGGGATGGGCCCAAAATCTCTTGGGATGGGTTGTCGGAAAATTGGTGGATTAAGGTGGTCAAATGTTGGGTTTGGGTTCGGATCCACGCTTCCAAAATCCACCCAATAACCTCTCTTGTGAAATAGATTAATGGATGTGAAAGGGTGAATAAAAAAGGGTGCAATAGGGTGTTCAATTTGGCAGCACTTCGTTGCTTGAAAATGCCTCCAACTTGTCCTCTTTGGGTGGGAAAGTCCACCATTTTATAGACCCAAGGGGTCTCTTTGGAGATGCAGGGATGCCATGTGGCGGTCATGCCTTCCCAAGAGGGAGGAGACTCCTCCCTAACTTGGGCTTCCATGACTGCCCTTGTGACAGTCCTCTAACGGCCAATCTACCCACCTATACGCACATGCACAACAGGAGGCAATAATTGATTGTCTTCGACTACCACTTGGTGGCATTCTTCTTTTTGCCCGTTAAACCTGGAATTCATCTTGACCAAAGACGAATTTATAATTCGTCCCTGGGTGAGATGAATCCCAGTTAGAATTCATCCCTGGGTGAGACGAATACTGAGCAAAGTGCTTGAATGTGCCAAATAGCCTTTTGACCTTACAAAATTGCTATAAAAGTGGTTAGGACCACTGTTTAACCTCTGAGGGCTGCCCTGGGGGCTGTGTGTGTCAAAGCAATCAGTGTTTGCAGTCACATAATCAGATTGGTGTTGTTTTGGTGTCTACAGTTGCCTATCCCTAGGCCTTGCATTTTCTCCACAAAGATTTCCAAGGGTAGGGGGTGGTTGAACCCTACTCCTGACTTGTCATATGGCATTTGGTATCTTGGTTGGCAAAGAACACGTACTCCTTTCTCATATCTACCTAACCCATATCCATGCCAATTGCATTAGCCAAGGTATCTCAAAGTAAATTCTGGGTTAGACAAATAGTTGACATCGTCTACAAAGGGCTCTTCATCTTTGTCCTCTTGCATGCATGGTTCAGTACCATGATCAAGGCCCCCATACACAAATTTCGTTTGATTCGACGGGTAGCCTAGAGGAACAATGGTACCGATGGGGATGTGAGGTCTCCCCATGTCCTGCATGGACTCTAGTGCGGGTGTTGCTACAATATTCCACACCAGATACTCCCCAAACTTGTATTGGCCATTTCAACAGTGATTGTTGGTGATTAAGGGGGAGGGAACGGAAGTTCTCCCTGAGTCCACTCCATTTCGGGTGGACTAGGAGCCTCGAATTCCATTTTGCTAGGCATTTCCTCAGTGGAGATAGTTGATACTGATGGCAGTGTCTCTTCCAGAGGTTGCACCTCTTCCAGAGTTTTTTTCTCTTTGTCCTTCTATTTGGCCCCCATAGGTGGCGTTGTTTGTGGAGGACCAGACGATGAAGATGGACCCGACTGGGGTTTTGAAGAACTTTCTAATGGAGATGCCTGTAGAATCAGAACCTGTTTAGATGGATTCAATTGGAAATCCAAATGCGTTTATAGAAGGGTCGACTGCGGCATCAGCTGCACCGCATTATAATACTTGAAGGGTTCTAAGTCCACCGGGACTACATGCACCTCCCCTTCAAATGTATACTTTAAGCACTAGTGAGCTATCGAAGGGACACACTTCATGTCCCTGATCCATGGCTGACCCAGCAAGATGTTGTAGGCCATCTTACCTTCCAATATGTGGCACAATGTAGGTATAGTCTTTTGTCCCACTTGGATGGGTAGGACTATTGTGCCAACTGTAGAGCATATTGCATCGTTGAATGCTTGCAGAGTGTAGGTGGAAGATGTGATGTGAGATGCGCACAACTTCAGATGTTTCAATGCCATTGTTGTGATGATATTGTTGGACGATCCAGTGTCTACCAACACCCTCTTTTATAGAATCCCGTTGACCCACGTGATAACATGCAGGGGTGGATCCGCCATGTCATCAGCCACCAATTTTAGTTTGTCTTCTCGAAAGGTGATTACTGGCTTAGTGCATCATTTGACATGTCCCATGAAGTTGTTGAAAGAATTTGTTTCATGGGGCTGCAACTCGATGGCTTTCAATATCTCCATTAGAGCCTCCCGATGGGGCGTTGATTGTTGTATGAGCTCGTATATGGAGAGCCTAGCCGAGGTGGTCCTCAAAATCTAAGTGAGTTTGGTCCGAAGTGTGGCCACTGGTCTAGGCGAAGGAGGTTGTGCAAGGTGCTGTTGTGGTTGTGACATTGTTGGCACCTCTCCTGCAGCTGCCACAAGAGCATTTGTGCTCGGGTACCTCCTATTCTGAGTCACTATACTGATCATCCCTACATACCCCTACATGGGGCAGTTCTGTGTGACATCATTGACTTGTAGGGTATTTGCTTTGGAGCATGAGTAGGAAAGGGGTCTTTAAAGACCTCCATTTGTTTATTTTTTGTGCCATAGGATTATCCACCGCTAGTGTCTTGTTATCAATTAGGTCTTGCACCAAGCCCTTAAACTTCTAGTAGTCATTTAGGTCATGTACCTACCGTATGTGGAACCTATAGTACAAGTCCTCCCTGTACCCCTTAGGCTTGGTAGCATTGGGGTCTATGGTTTGAATCTCTGGCAGGTTGATCAAATTTGCTGCTAACAAGTGGTCAAACAGGGAGTCCCTAGACTCTGTGTAGGGTGTGTATTGTCACCTAGGGTGATGCTGTTGACTTTGTTCTTGCCTCTAATTTTCTTTGTCATAGTTGTAAGGAGGAATTGCCTAATAGTTAGCCTTTTGGGGCTGTGTTGCTTGTGTATGCTTAGGGACATTAATAGCAACTTGATTGACTACAGCGGGTTTTTGTTGCATGGTCCCTATTTTAGTGTTCTTAGTCCACTCTTTTTTCTTAGGTTTGGCTATCTCGCCACCCTGTATCTTGATCTCTTAAATGATCTTGGCTTGCACCAAAGATTCTTCTAAGGTGCCATATTGTTGCAGCTGCAATAGCATAGATATCGATCTCAAACAACTTTTTGAGAACATTTGAGTGAGGTCGAACATAGGAAGGAGGTAGGGCAGCTTTGAAAGAAAAGTCCTCCATCGATTCCCATTGGCCGCCATGGTTTCTTCCTCATACTGTCTGAGGCTGGCTAAGTCACTTAGTGACACCTTCTACTTGGTGTTGAAGGCAAAGAATTCAAGGAATGCATCCACTAACTGATCTAAGTTGTTAATTTTGTGCTTTGGTAATTGAGTAAACCAATCCAAGGCAGGGCCTACGAATGTGGTTATAAATGTTATTAATAATAGACCATCATTGTCTTGAATGCCAAAGCATTAGCTCAGGAATCTCGTCACATGCTCCTGAGAATCTTCCTCACCTCTAAAGGTTGCCAACTGAGGTAGCTTAAAGTGTTCAGGGTAAGGGGGTGCTGGCACCGACGGATGCACAGGATGACTGCAGAGCTAGCGTAAAGTGGGCTTTTGGGGCCTAGAAGTTTTGTTTTCCATAGACTCCAGACACTCTAACAGTGCTTTATATGCATCTAAAAATTTAATCTCTTCCTCTTTAGTTTTCTCCTATTGTGGGTTATGGGAGACTTGAGGCCTATAGAGGGGTGGCCGGATAGCAACCCCTTCGCCTTGGTAGGGCATTTCGGCCCGCTCTTCTTCTTGCTCATACTCCTTGTAAGCTTCCTGAGGAGTCTCTAGATGAGACCTATGACCCTAGGTGGGTCCTCGTGGAGGGTACCCATCATTGTTCCATGGAGTGGCCTCCCACTTAGGTCTAGGAGGTCTCGAAGGCAGCACTTGGTAAGGTCGCTAAAACCTATCTCGCACCAAGGGGTTGCACCTCTCATACGGTTCCACTCTTTGGGTGTGAGGGGTTGGAACCCTCTTAGGAACTGAGTTATGGAGCAGCTCATCTATTTGGCACCGAATGCACTCTTTGCTAAGGTGATATAGATGCTCTAGCTGCTATTAGTCTTCCTCAATCTGCGTGATCTACGCTTGGTGGGCAGCATGTCTGGTGACTTCCAGGTCGATCTGTTCTGTCATATTGATTCTAGGAGACCTAGATGCCTCTCCTACACATTTATCTTGATCATGGTGATTTGATATATCTATAGGCTGCTTCCCTCTTTCGAGGTGGGCGGCATTCACTTGAGGCTCTGCCCTTGAAATGTGGTTTTGGTAGATAGCAGGTGTAGAGGCGCATTGCTCCCGTATTTTTTTACTCTTGAGGAATGTAATGGTCTTCCTTGTGCTCCCTTTCATATATGTGAAAGGGGCGGGTAGAGTTGGCTCACCCTGTTTGGAGAGCCTTTTGCTCTGGGTTTTGTCTATTGGTTCTAACAGTGAGAAGGGGTAAATGAGGGATGCCATAATCATGTGGCCTCTCCTTATGGACCCCATGCTTCTCTAGCGCTTCATCATGTGGTGGCCACTCATATCAAGCTTCTAAAGGAGCCTTCTTGTCTATGTTGAGCGCCACGTGTAAGGACTCTTCCTGAAAGGGGCTATGACGAATGGGTGTGTCCCTCAAAGGGGTGGCTCTATAGTCCTATTCTGAAATGGAACAATGTGGACTCTCTTGTGGGTCAGGCCGCCAAGACGGTATGACCAAGTCCTTGGGGCTATAGCGGAGGTGACTTGTGACCCCTTGCACACTCTCTGCAGCTTTCGCCCTTGATTGGGCTTGGCTACGGGTGTACACCATGGTGGTGTTTTTCTACAAGCTATGTAGATTTTTATCTCTTTTTATGATTTTTTATGCTACACTAAACAGAAAATGTCACACACACACAAAGCAATGATTATCTCATTTAAATATTAAAAGTGTGTCCTAAACCTGGTTTAGTGTGTTTTGGTTTTGGTTTTTTTTTTTTTTTTTTTTGAAGGTTTTTGTAAAGAACATTTAAATGCAATATGATGGCTCTTATGACTCCCAAAAATGGTCACCCCTTAGATATGCCATTTCCAGGCCGATATACCAACCTCTCTATATACCCGCCCTTACATGAGGGAAACTATAGGTATGTGAGAGTAGATGGTACGTGGAACGTAGGCGATATGGAAGGGGAATCGCCTTGTTTATGACACCTACCATAGAAGACTTATCCTCATGTGTTGGGAATCACCCCAGCTACACTCGGTCAGCTTTCGTCAAGAGTTACGTCTAGCAACAGTAGCGATCGGGGTTTATGAATGCAAAATTCAAGCCAAGGTGGTGATGAAATCCACTATTGGTCTTGATCAAGGGCTGGGGTTTTACGACCAGATCCTTGGTGTTTATGTTGCCACGTGATGTGTGGGGTTATTTTTATTTTGCATGAAATAAAATAAACATGCGGTACAACTTTTCTTAAGAAAGCAGAGAACCAAAAAAATAGGAAACATAAAACAGAAAATGATAGGAGTTCAAGACCCTTACCTCTTCTCTGCCCAAATCTGCTAGTTCTAAGTTTTTGTCCTAAAACTACACAGACAACTATTCATCCTGGGGAGGGATGAATAACAGGACTATATTCGTCACAGGGTGGGGTAAATGCCCATTCATCCCTGGGTAAGATGAATTCCAGCTTTGTATTCACCACAGGCTGGAACGAACAGTAGTCTAGCATTTGAAAACTTGGTACCTACAAGCAAAAAACAACCAAGTTTTGATCACCACTGAAAGCACAAGGATACAGAAACAAAAAATGAAAAGCTCCAAGTATGATGCAAAACGGAACTAAACTTAACGCTAAGTCCTACGAATTGAAAATGCATGAAATAGGAAAAGCATAAATGAATTGAAACCCAAATGAAAAGCCAATGCAGAAAATAGCCCTTTATTTTATTGATATGTTTTGGAATTCAGTTACAATTCACCTCCTCCATTTTTAGGGGTGAGGAGCGTTAAATTTATTTCTTTGTTACATCCATGGATGCCATTCCTTCTTCTGCGTGCCCACATGTAAAGTGGGCGGATCAAACATCACCGTCGCTTGCATTGATGAGTCTTGACTCTTCACTGCTCCTCTAATGTCTAGATCTCATGTTCAAAGAAACAAGAAATAGTCAGTAGCACCTACGGATGAGATGAAACATGCAATCCCCAAGACTACGATTAGTGCTTGCAAAGAATAAATAAAATGATAACTAACATATATCCAAATGATCTAAAACTTTGACAGGGGCATCAAGACCTCACAAAGGAAACATTGCAAATGGAACAGTCAGGAAATTCCTCACATATTTGAATTCGCTCCAGGGTGGGACGAATAGACCTGCAACAAAAATGTTGAAAGGCACTTGTCGCATCTGGGGAGCTCCCAATCACCTGCAAAAGTGGGGGTTAGCTAATTGGGGGTATTTTGGGATGACCCAGATGGTCGGATTTCCCCAATTTGGCCTCTAACACCCAGATTTTGATGATGCCCTCTGCAAGTTAGTAAAGACAAAAAAATGATGAAACATGATAAGATTTGCTCAAAACATTATGAAATTGAAATTACAAACTATCTAAGCAACATAAGATGAAATGTAAAAGAAATTGATAGGAGTAAAATCTACCACAGATTCCTAATTGTTCCTAAAGGGGACGATTAGATTTGCAGCAGTGCGGGGGGGCCACCCGGGGCAGGTCGCCCATCGTTTGGGGCCTGATTTCGACACCAATCCACTTGGGATGGGTCCAAAATATCTTGTAAAGTATTTTCAAAAAATTGGGTGGTATGCTATGGCAAAATGTCAGGTTTTGGGCTCAATATTTGACCTTCCAATGGTCACCCAATGACCTCCTCTCTAAAATATATCATGGATGTGAAAGGCACAAATCAAACAAGGGCGTATGGGGAGGTAAAACAGTAGCACTTCGTTGCTCAAAATGCTCCTTCTCTGTATCTTCTGGGGTGAGGAAACTCACCAATTTATAGACCTGGAGGTCTCTTGAATTGGGCATGCAGAGGTGCCACTTGGCAATCATGCCTTCCCAGGGGGAAGGAGATTCCTCCTTGATTAGGGACTTCATGACTGCCCTTGCAACTACCTCTAACACTCGAAAATGCTCACCCACACTCCCATGCGATGAAGGAAGCGTTAAGTGGCGGATCTGAGCTACCATTTGTCAAGATTTGACTTTTTGCCCATCAAACCTACTATTCACCGCAACCTGGAGTGAATACTGCTATTTATCCCTAAGTGGGGCAAATCCCAGTTTGAAATTGTCCCTGGGTGAAACGAGTATTGAGCAAAGTGCCTGAAGGTGCCAAATTAATCTCTAACCTTCCAAAACTGCTATGAGAGTGGTTAGGACCACTATTTAACCTCTAGGGGCTGCTCTTGGGGATGTGTGTGTCAATGCGATCAGTGTTTGCAGTCACATAATAGGATTGGTGTTGTTTTGGTGTCTACAATAAGCTAGGCAACAAATATTTTAGCCATTCACAATGTTGAATTTCATCATGATAGAATTTAATTTTTTGAAGGTATTTGATATAAAATGAGTTGATTGTGGAAAATTCACAGTTTTAGGAAGATGAAGAATATATATATTTTTGATACTATTAAGAAAAAGAGGGTTTTGAAATCAACCCCACAACCTTTTACAAGAGGTAATCCCTAGGGGCCACAACCAAAGAACACAAACAAACACCCCAATGGTGAACCTACAAAACAACCAAAGAGACGAGCATAAAAGAGGAATGAACAAAAGGTCCAAAGAGAACCGAGGATGTTCTATTCCAAATCACCAAGGCAACAATCCCATGTCCACCACGTCACTTCAAGGGTAAGGATTCAAAATTTAAAATTTTCCAATGACTTCATAGGGCACATGACCGTAGGAGAACCACGTGCCCAAGGGGAGGGTGAATGTACAACAATTATTACCAAAGTCTCCAGTGGTACATGCCATAAGGATATCCACATACCCAATGGGATGTGGAAAGGTACAACAAATAAGAGCGAATCCAGTCACACACAAATAACACCTTAAATTCCATGTACCTATAGCACACTACAAAATATATTCGAAGGTAGAAAATGGTCAACCATGAATGTAGCCCACGAATAAACTTCTGAAAACATTTAAGGAGCTTCATATTAACATGACTAATAGTCTCCATGGTAAAATCCTCCTACCAAATAGAAAATCCTTGGGATGAAACATCCATATTGACCAATAAAATGGCCACCACATTGCCCTCTCTGAGCACATGATTAAACACCACATTATCAAAATATTAGGAGTTCCAAATTATTTTGTTAATAAGATTAGATACCTTCCAACCAGGCTGAAAGACCCCTTTAAGCATATTAATCACTAATAAAGATTCACCTTCGATTATTGCATTACGGATAGCCAAGATTTTTTAAATGCATCACACCAACAAAGGCAGCTCGAAATTCTAGAAAAATGGAATATTGAGTATCGATACCGCCCGTAAAGGCAAGAATAAGATCACCATTACTGTCATGTATCAATCCTCCTGTACCAAAAATATTGATATTCCCTTTAGAAGCTCCATAAAATTTTAATTTAAACCAGTTGTAGGCAATAGGGACTAGCGAACATACCTTCTTGGGCCATAAGTAGGTAGAGGCCAAGCCAACGGCATGAGACTTAACCCTTCCTCGAGCCTAGATTCGCTTGGGAAGCGAGCCTGAGGAGAGTTCAAATTTTTGAACGTTGATGAAACATTCTCCATAGCCTTCCAAAGAATTCTAAAACTAACATGATCTAGATTATTCTCCACATATTTGAATGCTCTAGCATTACGTTTCTTCCAAACCCCCCCAAAGCACATGAGAAATAAGGAACTTCCAAAAATATTTAAGCCTCTGGAAGGAAAATGAAGATCTCTACTGAGAAACACAATAAAAAATTGAATTTGTAAGCACCCATGCAACACCTAACTATGAATGAATAATTGAGAGCACCTCTTCAAAGCCCTTTCTTAATTCTCAATCTGAGTAACAAATGAGAAGCTGATTCCCAATCCTTCTTACATAAAAAAAATATGTTGACCAAGATTAAACCTCTTTTAAGGAGATTTTCCAATGTGAGAAATTTCTTCTGCACTGCCAACCAATAAAACATGTTGATATTTGGTGTTAATTTCTTAATCCAGATTAAATTCACTAGTAAATGACCAACCGGATATACGCTCATAAGAATATTTTTGATAGAAGGGTAAATGAAGAATAACTTTGATAGAAAGACAAACTAGATATGCTTTAATTAACTTGTTAGAAATTTAATGAGGGTAATATAATATTTTTTTCATAATGGGAGTGGCTCCCAATAGAATCCACGCATATCTTATTAACAAAACAACATTATAAAATATAGTAAAAGAGGAAAATTATGAGGGACATTTTTTGTAGGACTTCCCAAACTACCAAACGTGTTTTGGCCATATTTCATTCATCCATACTCATAATGAGCTAAAATTTTGAGGGTAGGTGCCTTATAAACCCTAGAACATATCCACCAATTTTTAGATCATTTAGAGCAACACATATCCTAGTGCATACCTATGTATGAACATGATTTTTGACAAGTAATTGTGCGAGGGTTTCATCTGGGTTAAGTGCAAACAACTATAGAGTGAATCAAGGTAGATATAGCATCTATGACTACGAATACAACTAAAATTGGATTTGAGAAAGTAAATAAGTTGAATCAGGGTGGAATTCCCACAATGGTGAAGGGTGGTACAATTTATACCAACACTGAAGGTGCTGAGTCAAATTTTGATGGTTTCAAAAACATGGAGATCATTGGGGTTAAGGATCCTCCCAAAAAGGGACACATGCTTAATGTGTTCTTCACTCAAGATATAGAGTCCTCTTTATGACATTATACTAATAAATTAAAAGGATCTATAAAACATCTCTTGAGTAGTGAAACCCTCGTACTCCCAATAGGTGAAGTTTTGGTAATCCCTCATGGTGGATTACATTTATGTTGAATCCTACAATATGGTGGGGAAATTTGTCATAGGACAACTAGATATAGAATATATTAAGTGGTGGGCCTATACCAAATGGAAAACCCTAGGCAATATGGAGTTGGTTACCCTTTCAAAGGGTTCTTTCCTCATCCATTTAAACAATGAAAAATATGCCTCCTAAATTCTTACTAGGGGTCCTCGATTCTTTGGTTGGAAGAGTCTCTTTCTATGAAAGAGACACATATATTTCAACCCTGAGATGCAAAGCATAAATTTTTCACCAATCTAGGTTTATTTTCTAGATCTACCACCCATTTTTGGTATGAAGATATCTTACAAGGCATTGGCAAATATATAGGTAAGCTGGTTGCAATTGACCCGATGACTCGAGTATGCACTCGCATGGTTCATGCTAGAATTTGTGTCAACATCAATTTGGATTCCTAGATTTCCACTTGGATAAATCTAGTTTATGGCTCCTACCATAGATGTCAGGCCATAGAATATGAGAACAAGCCTTCATTCTACATTGAATGCAAGGCTCAAGGCCATATCAAAATTCAATGTTCATTGCTAAGAAACTCAAAGGAGATGAAACTCCCCAATACCTTTCAAAGTAGGTTCCAGATCGGGTAGTAGCAAGGCATACCCCTGTAGGGCAAGTAGCAAAGTAGCCACTATCAAAGGAAGGGAAACATTTTAGAAGATACCAAAGGAAACCAAATTGAAATCTATAATTCAAAGGATGATCATCCAAAGGTGAGTTCCATTTTTTCCTTCCAAAATAATTTTGATGTTTTAAAAGGAACTCTTATTGATGGGTCTGAACTTGGTAAGGATGACATTACCCCAAATTCAAATGAAACTCTAGAATTTGATCAAGAGGAATACTAATCCCCAACAAAATCTAGGCCATCCAATATTTTTTCAAAACCATCACCCACCCTCGAGGGCCATACAAAAACTGGTAGTCACATATCATACAAAGTGGAGAAAGAAGATAAATATGATTTCAACACCATTAAAACTAGAAGTATTATGAAAGACTCTGTTGATATTAGAAGTGAAAATAAAAAATGGAAGATCCTCTATCAATGATCATAAGAAAAAGGAAATAGAAAATGATATTGTAAATGGTACCCAAAAAACCCTATTCCAAGATCTTCTCAGTTAGGAGAAGGATGAATCAAAATGTCCTAAAAATCCCTTGAAGTAAACTAAGAGAGGCTAAAACCTTTCCAAAAATTCTAAATGAGTATCCTCTAATGGAATGTGAGAGGCCTCAATAGTGTTGTCAAGCAAAGACTTGTTTGCACTCTATTAAAAGAACACAAACCCACTATCATGGTTCTATAAGAAACAAAGAATTATCAAAATAAAATATAAAAAATCACAAATTCCATTTGGAACAATGGTGATTTTGATTTTTTCCCTGCTCAAGGTAGGCCTGGGGGTCTTCTCTGTATTTGGGACTCAATTAAATTAGAAGGAAAAATCATTTCCTCTTTCGAAAGAGTCCTCAATATGATGTTTTTATATAAAAGTAGTAGTTTCTCTTGGGTTCTGACCAATTTTTATTCCCCTAATGATCCTCTCAACCATAGGGGTCTATGGGATACTTTGAATCACATGAGAAGTGCTTTCATAAACCTTTCATGGATTATTGTTGGAGATTTCAACTCTCCCATTTTTCCTTCTGATAACCAGAGAGGGAACCTGATGCCCAACAAGAGGATTGAGGATTTTCATAACTTTATCACTGAATGTGAGTTGATGGATGTTTAGACTAAAGGGGAAAATACACCTAGAGCAACATGATAATTGGAGATCAGTACATTCAAGTAAAATTTGATAGGGTTTTCTCATCTCAAGAAGTTATATTGGTGATGGGTGATGAAACTCTTATCTATCTTCCCATAGTTGGATTTGATCATTGCCTTTACTATTTGAAGCTAAGAAAGATCCTTGTTTCAAAATACCATTTAGATTTGAAGCTATGCGGATACAACACCCAAATTTGTAGATACAAATTAATGACTGGTGGTAATTTGACTGTCATGGGTCCTTTATTTTTAGGGTTTCCAAAAAATTTAAGGGTGTCAAATAAAATATTTTTCTCGAAAAAAGATTTTTTTGATAACATCTTAAAAAATAAGAAAAATATTTTGCAAAAACTAAAAAGTATTGAACTTTAAATTTAGAATGGACAACTCAATGAATAACTGAGAAATGAGGAGACACAGGTTATTGCAGACTACCACAATATGCTGGCAAAAGAGGAAACTTTCTAGAGGTAAAAATAAAGGTCCATATGGCTCAAAGAGGTGGACTTAAACACAAAATTATTTTATGCCACTCCCATAAGACACCAAAGTTTGAATAAAATTAAATAATTAAACAGAAGTGATGAATCCATCATTAGGGATATTTTTGAGATTCGAAATGAAGCTTCATATTTCTTTGAAGGTCTTTTAGGAGCCAACCGCCAAAATTTTTCCTGGGTTGGTAGATAATTGCTCCATCATATACTCAGTCTGGTCACTTCAGATATGAGTTTGGTTCTTATCAAACCCTTCACCCTAATGAAATTAAAGAGGTTATTTTCTCAATGCACCCTGATGGTTTTTCATCCCAATTATACAAGAATTTTTGGGATATCGTTGGGCCTAAGAGTTTCAATACCATCATTGAACTTCAGCAAACTAAATCCATACCTAGAAGTATCAACTCCACCTTCATTACCTTGGTTCCCAAAGGGCCTGTGTGTAAATCTATGTCATATTTTAGACCCATTAGTTTTTGTAATTTTCTATTCAAAACTCTTACTAAAGGCATGGCTACAAAACTCAAAGAGACCCTTCCTTAGATCAGAGACCCTTGTCAAGGTATCTTTGTCAAAGGAAGAAATATTACTAATGGTGTTATCACGTTGTATGAAGCCCTTCATTCTACCACCTGTAACAAAAAAGATACCATTTTTTTTAAAATTGATATGAATAAGATTTTTGATAGAGTTAAAAACTATTGTTTGATTGTTATCCTTCTCAAATATAGGTTTCATAGGGGGTGGGTTGATCTTTTTCATAACTACATCTCTAATCCCTAGTTTTCAGTATTGGTAAATATATATGTAGATGAGTTTTATCCTAGTAACAGGGACCTTAGAAAGGGATATCCTCTATCCCCCATCCTTTTTATCATTCTTGCTGAATCCTTGGGTAGAGCACTCAAAAATACCTGTTATAACAACATAATTTTAGGCATTAATATTGTGTCTAATTTAAGATTCGTGTATCACCAGCAGTTCGTTGATGATACCATCATTGCTACTCATTCTTTTGTATGGGAAGCAAAAGCCATTAAGAGTATTATTGATACCTATGAGGAGGCTGCAAGGCAAAAAATAAATTATATTAAAAGAAAAAGCTTATTCATTAACTTCCCCAAGAGATACAATCTAAGATTACATGCATCTTTCAATGTGTTATATATCAGTTGCCTACTCAATATTTGGGCCTCCCTCTTTTCACTAGTGCTCCAAAGTAATCCATGTGGAGTAACGTTATTGAGAGTATTAACAAAAAACTTATAGGTTGTAAAGGGACCCTCCTCTCTCAAGAAACCAAATACACCCTGACAATGGCTTATCTTGAAAGTGTTCCTATTTATTTAATATTTATATTTAAAGATCCTATTGCTATCTACATGAAAATTGAGCAAATTCAAAAAGTATTTTTGTGGGAAAGTGTCGAGGATAGGAAAATATTTCATCTAGTCATTTAGGATAAGGTGTGTTTCCCAAAATTTAGAGGGCTTGGGGATCCAAATATTTTATAATATGAACACAACCTTATCCTAGTTGTTGCCAATAAATATATTGCCTTTTTTTTCAAAAACTCATAGTTCTTTTCTTGTCCAAAATCTCCTGATTCTAGACTAGAGTCTATTATGTTCTCTTCCTTAAAATTTCTCTACAACTCTAGTTATAGTTTTCTAGCCCTCCATCCTAGAGTTGGTGCCCATTGGATTCCTCCCCAAGTGAGTGGTTGAAACTTAACTTTGATGGTGCCTCCAAAGGAAATCCAAGGGATGCAGGTGCAAGTGGTCTTGTCAGAGATCACAATGGTCAAGTTATTATGGCTTATGCTAACTATCTAGGGTATCAAATTAATTATTTTGCTGAAGTTCGTACATTGTGGAAAGAACTATATCTTCGAAAGTATTATAAAGGTAACCTTTTTATTGAGGGATATTATTTGAATATTATAAATACTCTAAAAAATAATAGAATGTCCTCTTGGAATGTTAGAACCATTTTTTAGTAAGCTAATAAGCTCTCCCAAAAATTCAATAAGCTCTCTATCAATCATGTGTACCGTAAAGCTAATAGACCTGCAGATATTTTTACCAATTGAGGAGTTATCCATAAATTATTGTTTACATGTAGTTACTTCTCTTAAGTAACCCTTGCATAGGTATTGCTCAGGATGTATTTTTTTATTTATGATGATAGGCATCCACTTAGCCTTATTCGTTGCTATTTGGTCTTTTTCGTTACGGTTATAGCTGCCCAATGTGACCATCAATCAATTTTTACCAATGGATGTTTCTCCTATATTTGAAAAAACCAAAGTCACTACACCGTATAGGTGTAAGTCACAACATAAAGTCCTAAAAATAGCTAAAAATCTAAAATAATAATGCAAGAATGACGGAGTAAGGTCAAGGGTTGGTATATGAATATTTTTAAGTAGTTGATACAAAGAGAGATAAAAGAATAGATAAAAGAGAGAATATAGCTAGTACAAGTAAGATAAAAATAAGTACTTGATCAAGTGAAATAAATAAATAAAGACAAGAACATACAAAGAAGAGAGAGAGAGATGCTTGGATGTATTGATTCCATTATGTTCTTGAAAGCATGAGTATCATTATTGATTCTCTTAGTCCCTTCATAAACTTCTTGCTTGATGGGGAATTTAGCCATTGTCATGAGGTAAGGAACCTTTTTTAAGACAATATTAAGTTGAGGGGAAAAAAGTTATTTTCTCTTGTAGATGATTGATATGAGTGCTTGAATCTTTCTTAAAGAATATTAGATAATCTTAAAGGATAAACCCAACACTATGTATTAGATGAATACCTAGAAGAGGATGAATACTAAGGATATTCTTCTTATTTCATCTAGTTTAGAATAGTTTGCTACGAATTTAGAGGTAGTTTACCTAGACTTTGGTACAAAAAAATTATAGAGTCTTATATATCTTTCATCCACTAGAATATGTAATTTAAAATTCCTTTTAAGTAAATAGAAGAACTAGCTAATATTTATTATTCACACCTATTATGTTGTTTAGGTTATAAAGATATTTGTAGACACCAAAACAACACCAATCCAATTATGTGATTGCAAACACTGATCGCATTGCCACACAGCCCCAAGGGCAGCCCCCAAAGGTTAAACAGTGGTCCTAACCACTCTCACAGTAGTTTTGGGAGGTCAAAGATCAATTTGGCACCTTATAGGAACTTTGCTTAGAGTCTGTCCCTCCCTGGGATGAATTCAAAATGGGATTCGTCCTCCCCTGGGACGAATACAGAATCCGCTCTAGGGTGGGACGAATTCCAGGTTTGACGGGAAGAAAGTCAAATCTTGACAAATGGCAGCTCAGATCTGCCACTTATGCTTCCTTCATAGCATGGGAGTGTGGGTGAGCATTTTCAAGCGTTAGAGGCTATTACAAGGGCAGTCATGAAGTCCCTATTCAGGGAGGAATCTCCCTCCCCTGGGAAGGCATGATTGCCAAGTGGCGCCTCTGCATGCCCAATTCAAGAGACCTCCAGGTCTATAAATTGGTGAGTTTCCTCACCCTAAAATACAGAGAAGGAGCATTTTGGAGCAACGAAGTGCTATCATTTTTCTTTCACACCTATTCCCCTTTTGAATTGTGCCTTTCACATCCTTGATCTCTTTTGGAGAAGAGGTCATTGGGTGGTCATTGGAAGCACAAATCTAGAACCAAACCTGAAATTTGGACATAGTATCCCACCCAATTTTTTTACAACACATTACAAGAGATTTTGGGCCCATCCCAAGTGGATTGGGGCCGAAATCAAGTTCCAACGGTGGGCGGCCCGCCCGGGCGCCCCGCACTGCTGCGAGCCTAATCTTCCTTTTTAGGAATGATTGGGGATTCATGGCATAATGTTATTTTTGTCATTTGTTTATTTTGCATTCCATCCTATGCTACTTAAATAGCTTGTAATTTTGATTTCATAATGCTTTGATCAAATCTTATCATGTTTTATCGCTTTTGTTGTCCTCACTAACTTGCAGGTAGTAGCATCAAATTCTCATTGATGGAGGTCAAATTGGGGAAATTTGACCATCTGGGTCTTCCCAAAATGCCTCCAATTAGCTAACCCCAAATTTGTAAGTCTTTTGGAGCTCCCTAGATGCGACATTTGGGGCAGTATCACTTCGGCACTTTGTTGCAAGTGAATTCGTTCTACCCCGGAGCGAATTACAGTCGAATCCGTCCTGCCCCGGAGCGAATTCAAATCGGTGAGGAATTTCCTGACTATTCCTTTTGCAATGCCTTCTTGGTGATGTTTCTATGTCCTTGCCAAGTTTTCATGTCATTTTGATAAGTTTTAGTTACAATTTAATTCATTTTCTCATCCGCTTATTTTAGGTTTGAGGATCACATGCTTTGTCTTATTCACAGGTGCTACTAATGGTTTCTTGTTCCTTTGAATGTAGGGTCTAGACATTAGAGGAGCAGCAAGGAATCAACACTCGTATACACAAGTGGCGGTGACGTTTGGTCCACCCATCTTACATGTGGGCACGCGAAAGAGGGATGGCTTTCCATTGATGTGACCAAGAGACAAGTTTGATGCTCCTCGCCCCTAAAAAGGGAGGAAGCGAATTGTAACCAAATTTGAAATACATCAATAAAAGAAGAGGGTTGTTTCATTCCATTTGGGTTCCAATTTGTCTATGCTTTCTCCATTTTATGCATTTTTAATTTGTAGCATCAAGTTTAGTTTCATTCTTGCATCGTGCTTGGAGTTTTTCCCTTTTTGTTTTCGTATCCTCGTGCTTTCAGTGGCGATCACCGTGGGACCTAGTCCTCTATTTTTAAGATCTGAGATATGATAAAAATTTGGTGGTTTTTCTTGTAGGTACCGAGTTTTTGGATGCGGTACTGCTGTTCGTTCCAGCCTGAGGTGGATACAGGTCTGTAATTCATCCCTCCCAGAGACGAATTGGAATCCGCTTGACCCTGTGACGAATTTAGCACTGTAATTTGTTCCTCCCTGAGACAAATATTTTTCTGCATAGTTTCAAGATGAAAACTCAGAACCAGCAGATTTGGGCAGAGGCGAGGTAAGAACTCTAAACTTTTCCTATCTTTTTCTGTTTTTAGTTTTCTATTTTTCGTAGATTACTTGTTTGCTTAGGGAAAGTAGTTCTCCTTTGCTATTTGCTTGTTTCATTTTGCAAAAATAAAAAGAACCCCACACATCATGTGGCATCATAAAAACCAAGGAGCTGGTCGTAAAACCCCAGCCCTTGATCAAGACCAACGGTGGATTTCATCACCACCTTGGCTTGATTTTTGCATCCATTTACCCCGATTGTCACTGTTGCTCGACGTAAATCCTGACAAAATCTGACCGAGTGTCGTTGGGGTGATTCCCAACATGCGAGGATAAGTCTTCTATGGTAGGTGTCATAAACAGGACAATCCCCCTTTCGTACCGCCTACGTTCCATGTACCATCTGCTCTCACGTACCTACAGTTTCTCTCACGTAAAGGTGGGTATATAGAGAGGTTGGTATATTGGCCTGGAAATGGTATATCGAAGGGGTGACCATTTATGGGATTCATAAGAGCCATCATTTGCATTTAAACATTCTTTAAAAAAACCTTCAAAAACAAAAACAAAAATCAAAAACACACTAAACCAGGTTTAGGACACACTCTCAATATTTAAATGAGATAATCACCATTTGTGTATGTGTGTGCTCATTTCTGTTTAGTGTAGCATAAAAAAATCATAAAAGAGATAAAATATACATATCTTGTAGGAAAGCACCACCATGGTGTACACACGTAGCCAAGCCCAATCAAGGGCAAAAGCTACAGAAAGTGTACAAGGGGGCACAAGTCACCTCCACTATAGCCCTAAGGACTTAGTCATACCACCTTGGCGGCCTAACCGACAAGAGAGTCCATGTCAGTCCATGTCAAGATGGAATTATAGGGACACCCCTTTGGGGGACACGTCTGTCCGTCATAGCCCCTTTCAAGAAGAGTCCTTACACATGGCACTTAACATAGATAAAATGGCTCCCTTAGAAGCTTGATATGAGTGGCCACTGTGCGATGAAGTGCTAGAATGGTAGAGGGTCCACGAGGAGAGGCCTCAAGATTATATCATCCCTCCATTGCCTCCTCTCACTGTTGGAAACAATAGGACCAATCTGGAGCACAAGGCTCCTCTGGCAGGGTGAGCCAACTTTTCCCACCCCTTTCACACTTATGAAAGGGAGAATGAGGAAGACCCCTATCTTCCTCAAGAGCAATATACCGCATGGGAGCAATGCACCTCTACACCTGTTATTTACCAAAACCATCCTTCGAGGCCAAAGCCTCGAGTAAATGTCACCAACCTCGATAGGGGGAAGCGACCTATAGAGATCTCGAATCATCATGATCGAGATAAGTGCATAGGAGAGGCATCTAGGCCTCTAAGACTCAATATGGTAGAACAGATTGACCTGGTAGTCGTCATACATGCCACCTGCCAAGCACAGATTACGTAGCTTAAGCAAGATCAACAACAACTAGAGCATTTATATTGCCTCAGTAAAGAGTGCATTACGTTCCAAACAGATGAACTGTTGCATAACACTATGCCAAAGAGGGTTTTGACCCCTCGCACCCAAATGGTAGAACCATATGAGATGTGTAACCCCTTGGTATGAGACAGGTCCCCGCGACCTTACCAAGAGCTGCCTCCAAGACCTCCTAGACCTGAACGGGAGGCCACTCCCTGGAACAATGATGGGCTCCCTCCATGGGGACCCACTCATGGTCATAGGTCTCACCCAAAGACTCCTCAAGAAGCCTATGAGGAGTATGAACAAGAAGAAGAGCAGGCTAAAATGCCCTATCAAGGCGAAGGGGTTGCTATCCGGCCACCTCTCCATAGGCCTCAAGTCTCCCACAACCCACAATGGGAGCAAGTTAGAGAGGAAGAGATTAAGTATTATGATGCATATAAAGTGCTGCTAGAGTGTTTGGAGTCTATGGAAACCAAATCTACTGGGCCCCAAAAGCCCACGTTACATCAACTTCGTAGTCATCCGGTGCATTCGTCCATGCCTACACCCCCTTATCCTGAGCACTTTAAGTTGCCTCAACTAGAAATATTTAAAGGTGAGGAGGATGCCCAAGATCATGTGATGAGGTTCCTAAGCCAATGCTTTGGCATTCAGGACAATGATGCTTTGTTGCTGAGAACCTTTATAACCACATTCACAGGCCCTGCCTCGAATTGGTTCACCCAATTTCCGAAGCACAACAATAGCAACTTGGATTAGTTAGTGGATGCGTTTCTCGAACGCTTTGCCTTCAACACCAAGAAGAAGGCATCACTAAGTGATTTGGCCAGCCTCAGGCAATATGAGGAAGAGACTATGGCGACCTACGAGAATCGATGGACTCTGCTTTCCAAGCTACCCTACCTTCCCCCTATGTCTGACCTTACACAAATTTTTTCAAGAAGTTGTTTGAGATCGATCTCTATGCTATTGTAGCTATAGCAATATGCCACCTTAGAAGAGGCTCTGACGCAAGCCAGAATCATCGAAGAGATCAAGATACAGGATGGCGAGATCGCAAAACCTAAGAAAAAAGAATGGAACAAAAACACCAAAACAGGGACTACGTAACAGAAACCCGCCACGGTCAACCAAGTTGCTATAAATTTTCCTAAGCCTACACAAGAAATACAGCCTCAAAATGCTAACTATCAGGCAATGCCCCCTAACAATTATGAAAGAGAAAACCATAAACAGGGGCAAAATCAGCAGCGTCACTGTAGGCAATAGTTTACACCCTACACGGAGTCTAGGGAATCCCTATTTGACCACTTGTCAGCGGAAAATTTGATCAACCTCCCAGAGATTCAAACCATAGATCCCAATGCACTAAAGCCTAATGGGTATCGGGAGGACTTGTATTGTAAATTCCATCGGCAAAAGGGACATGACCTTAATGCATGTTGTAAATTCAAAGGCTTGATACAAAACCTGATTGACAACAAGACATTGGTTTTAGACAACCCCGTAGCACAAAACAACCAGCAAATGAGAGTTTTTAGAGACCCCTTGCCTGCCCATGAGGTGCAGACAAAACCCATTCAAATCAATGAGGTGCAACAAAATTGCCCCATGCAGGGGTATGTAGGGATGATAAGTATAGTGACTAGGAACAAGAAATACCCAGGAGCTGCTCTCATGGTAGCCACAAGAGAAGTTCCATCGACGTCACAGCCTCAACAGAACCCTACGTAGCTGCCCCCGCCTAGACCCGCGGCCATGATTTGGACTAGACTTACCCAAAGTCTATGGACCACGTCGACTAGGCTCTCCATATATGAGCTTATTAAACAATCAACGCCCCATCGAAATGCTCTTATGGAGATATTTAAGGCTATCGAGTTGTAGCCCCAGGAACCAAATTCCTTCAACAACTTTGTGGGGCACGTCAAAAGATGCACCGAGCCAGTCATCACTTTTCGGGAAGATGAAGTGAAGTTAGTGGCTGATGACATAGTGGATCCACCCCTGCACATTATCATGCGAGTCAACGAGATCCCCTATAAGAGGGTGTTGGTAAACACTAGCTCGTCTAGTAACATCATTACTATAGTAGCATTGAAACATATGAAGCTATCGACATCTCACATCACGGCCTCCACATATACATTGTGAGCATTTAATGATGCAATATGCTCGATAGTCAACACAATCATCCTACCCATTCAAGTAGGACAAAATATGATACCTACATTGTACCATATTTTGGAAGGTGAGATGGCTTACAACATCTTGTTGGGCCGGCCATGGATCAGGGACATGAAGTGTGTCTCATCAATAGCTCATCAATGTCTGAAGTATACATTTGAAGGGGAGGTACATGTGGTCTCGGCAGACTTATAACCCTTCAAGTACTGCAATGCGGTGTAGCTGATGCCACAATCAACCCTTCCATCAACGCATTTGGATTTCCAGTTGAATCCATATCGATAGGGTTTGGTTTCACAAGCATCCCCAAAGGCAGATCCACAAAAACCCCATCTAGGCCCATCTTCATCAGTTGGTCCTTCATCAACGATGCCACCTATCATGGCCAAACAAAAGGACAAAGGGAAGAAACCCCTGGAGGAACCCCTGGAGGAGGCACAGCCTCTGGAAGAGGTGCCACAATCAGTCTCAAACATCTCTATCGAAGAGATGCCTAGTAAAATGGAAGTGGAAGCTCCTAGCCCACTCGACATGGAGTGGAGTCTGAAAGAGCTTTCGTTCCCTCCCCCTCAGTCACCAACAATCACTGTTGAAATGGCAAATACAGGCCTAGGGGAGTATCTAGTGTGGAATGTTGTAGCAATGCCCGCACTAGAGTCAATACAAGACATGGGGATACCTCACCTCCCCATTGGTACAATTGTTACTCTAGGCTACCCGCAAAACCAGACAAAATTTGTGTATGGGGGCCTTGATCATGGCACTGAGCCATGCATGCAAGAGGACGAAGATGAAGAGCCTTTCGTAGAGGATGTAAACTATCTGTCCAACCCAGACTTTGCTCTGAGATATCTTGGCCAATGCAATTGGCATGGATACAGGTTAGGCCAGTATGAGCAAGAAGTTCATGTCCTTTGCCAACCAAGATACCAAATGCCTTATGACAAGTCAGGCGTAGGGTTCAACCACCCCCTGCCCTTAGACATCTTGGTCGAAGACATGCAAGGCCTGAAGATAGGCCACAAGGGTGGATTGGCATCAGATCCATATGCCAACCCTAACACAACATACACATTGGGGGATTATCTCCCATGGTCAACAACTACCCTTGGTAACCTCAATCGTCCTTCCCCTTTGCTACAGAGAGGCAAAAGTTTAGGGACCCGCCTTCAGGGCGGATATAAACAGTGTCAAGAAGGATCTTCAGAGGATGAGTCAGACTATGAGCCAACATCATATGACCCCTTCGAATCAGATAGCAATCACTCACAAGTGATTCCTATGGACGACTATCACGATAATATTTTGACAATGTTTCCTCTAGAGGCTCTAGCCGAGCCAGCAATACATAAAGAGAAGAGGTCCCCCCACAAAGAGTGGAACAACCACAGTGGGTCCAGATAAATTTTCTTGAGCAAGGAGAGCCTTTAATGCCACAAGCAGTTGGAGCCAACAAAGGCCTTTGGATCTCCGATAGTGATTATGAAGATGAAACAAAAATGGCATATCTTAATCACATGCAGCAGATGCAGCATCGATGCCCCTTGGAGATTAATGACATATTTGAATAATTAAATATAGTGTCAGGGCATGAGTGGTACATAGACCCAACATGATGGGACCAAGTGTTGGATCCGCTACTCTGGGCATACGAAGAACACATTTCACCCAGAGACCCTATAATGACATCAGTGCCGAGGGTAGACCCTGTATTCCTATCTGCACATAGGGCCGATCCATTCGTGCTCGTCCCTATAGAACCAAATCAAGAGCATAAAGAGCATCCAAGATGTTCGAGTAACCACACCTACGGTAATGGAGACCAAAATCATTCCATCAACATGATCTCCATTGATTTAACCGCCCCCATCCATAATCCGACCGATCTGGCACAGTCATTGTATCTAGACATAGATTCCATAGACTGGGATCACGTCGATTCCCCTCCATCCCCATCTAAGTACTGGCCATTTGGTGAGATGCTTCATTTCACCCCAGGGCCAACTCAGGATATCTTCCATGCTAGAGCGAAACCCGAGGTTCCTAACACGGATTTAAACTCAGCAAATGATATCCATTTGATCCCGACTTTACACCAGTTGGAGGACGGATCCCACATGTCGGTCGAGGAGATGACTGACGTAGACATCGGCTTAGATCCAATGAATCCATAGATTCTCAAGCTGGGGTTAAGCTTATCCCCCGAAGAGCAATCCGACTACATTGCCCTTCTCAAAGAGAGGAAGGAGGTTTTTGCATGGTCATACAGAGATATGTCAAGGCTAGATCCGTAGCTAGTCAAGCATAATTTAATGCTTGATCCGAAAATCAAGCCTGTTAAGCAAAAACTACGCAAGATGCACCCAATAGTGGCCTTGATGGTCAAAGATGAATTGCAAAAACTGTTGGATGCACAGTTTGTCATCTATGTGGATTATCCACCATGGTTGTCCAACATGGTTCCCATCAAGAAGCCCGATGGGAGGATTCACATATGCACTAATTTTCATGATCTAAACAAAGCGAGTCCTAAGGATGATTTTCCCTTGCCTAGCATCGATGGATTGGTAGATGCTATAGAAGGCCATGAAATGCTATCCCTCATGGATGGTTTCTTGAGATACAATCAGATTCGTATCAATCCTGAGGACCAACTAAAAACGGTGTTCACAACGTCCTGGGGGACATTTTGTTACAAGGTCATGCCTTTTTGCCTTAAAAATGCTGGCGCCATCTACCAACGTGCCATGATGTACATCTTCCATGATTACATGCATAAAACTTTGGAAGATTACATGGATGATTTGTTGGCCAAGTCTCTCTTATGCCCAAATCATATCGATGACTTAAGCAAGATCCTCGATCACCTCATGGAGCATAAAGTCAGACTGAATCCCAAGAAGTGCATTTTTGGCATCACATCTGGAAAACTCTTGGGTTTCATAGTCTCAAAGCGAGGCATCGAGGTGGACCCAAACAAAGTCAAGGAAATCCTTGAAATGCTTCCCCCAACTACCATCAAGCAGCTCAAAAGTCTGTAGGGTAAGGTCACATCGATCAAGCACTTCATAGCACAGCTATCTGACAAGTGCCGACCAATGAACAAGTTGTTGCATAAAGGGGTAGCATTTCACTGGGATGATGAGTGCCAGTCAGCCTTTGATGACATTGAACAATACTTGGCTTCGCCACTAGTATTGGCACCACCTAGACCAGGAGTGCCATTCTACTTATACATCTCAGCTACTGAGGTGGCATTGGGTGCCATGCTCGCCTAGAAGAATGAACTTCACAAAGAGCAGGCTACTTACTATCTTAGCCGCACCCTGGTTAGCTATGAACTTAACTATGCATACATTGAGAAACTCTGCTTGGCAGTGGTGTTTGCTACCAAAACGCTACGCCACTACATGCTGAGAAACACTACGTATGTTGTGTCTAAGGAGAATCCATTGCGATACATGATGAGTCATACTTATCATAGTAGTCACACGGTGAAATAGATCATGTTGTTGACAAAATTTGACATAGAGTTTATTGGACAGAAATACATCAAAGGATAGGTCATAGCCGATCAAATAGCAGAGGCTCCTATCGAAGACGATCAACCTCTGGTCATAGAACTACCCGATGACGGGGTCTTCCATGTCTCGAAATCGCCTGATTTTGATGAGCCTAAGTCACAGGCCGACATAACCCTATTTTTTGATGGTTCTAAATGTGAGCAAGGGGGTGGCACAGGAATTGTATTCTTCACACCGCAAGGGGCTCCAATACCCTTGTCATTTAAATTAGACTTCTCGTGCACCAACAATAATGCAGAATATGAAGCCTTGCTCATAGGTCTTCAGACATCAATCACCATGAACATTAAATGATTTAACATCTTTTGTGATTCTCTATTAATCGTCAATCAATTCAAAGGGGTATTCCAATGTAAATGCCCAGTTCTGCAGGCCTACAAAGCCCTTATGGACAAATTCTTGGAAAATATTGAATGGTACGACATTGAGGCACTCCCTCGGTCATCGAATCATTTTGTGGACACTATGACCTCTTTGGGGTCACTAATACCGTAAGACCTTTTTGGTGATATGACAACCATTCAAGTAAAAACATTATCACAATCCATGATGGAGCGATCAAGCTCCAATTTAATGCCAGGAATCCACATGATCCAGATTGAACCACCTCAAGATCGGTTCTCTCAAATCCACGACTGTTTGAAGCACGCCAACTGGGGTACCTTGTTCTCCCCTACTCCCCTTAATAGCAACACCTCACTATTCTTACAAGTTCTTTCCCGCTTAGATTTTGCTAGGGATGAACTTCAAGAGGGATTGGTTATTCATACTATCGAGGCTTCTGATCAGCAGGATTGGTATTCACCCCTAAGGGACTACCTCAAGCTAGGTAACCTCCCACTTGGATTGACGCATGCCACCAAATGAGCATTCAAGCAGAAAGCGACAAAGCATGTCTTGTTAGGAGACATTTTGTACCATCGTAGCTACAAAGGAATCCTCCTTCGATGCTTGGACCATCAAGAGTCCACTTGGGTGATCGCCCAAGCGCACGATGGTACGTGTGGTGGCCACTTTAGTGGTATGGCCATTGCCAAGAGTATTCTTCACATGGGCTACTATTGGCCATCTTTAGAGCGATATTGTTGCGCATATGTGAGGAAGTGCGTGAAGTGTCAACATCACGCCAATTTGACACATGTACCTTCCTAGGCCTTGTAGCCGATCCAATCGGCTTTGCCATTTTTGTAGTGGGGCTTAGATCTAATCGAAAAGATCTCCCCTACATCATCAGATCATCATACATTTATCATAACGGCCATAGAGTACTTCACCAAGTGGGTGGAAGTGGTTTCGCTAACCTCTACGATTGGACCCTACATTATGGAGTTCATTTTGCATAACATCATATGTCATTTTGGTATTCCATCCAAGATAATCTCGGATAATGGGACGTCATTCAAGAACAAAGACGTGCATGCTTTGACCACAAAGTACAAAATTTAGCACAATTTTTCGACACCCTATTATCCGCAGGCAAATGGGCAAGCAGAGGTGTCAAACAAAATGCTAGTTGCCATCCTCAAAAAGATAGTCGCTGACAGTCATAAGGATTGGCACATTCAGATCCCACTTGCCCTGTGGGCTTACCGCACTAGCATTCGGACACCCACTGGCGCAAATCTATTTTCACTTGTGTATGGCTTCGAGGTTGTCATGCCTCTTGAGTTGGAAATTCCCTCCCTACGCATATTAATGCAAGAGTTAATCGATGATGACACTGCATGGAAGGCTCGGTTAGACTAGCTTACGTTGCTCGATGAACGATGCGTTAATGCTCTTGAGAATTTACGTATCTATCAAGAGCGGCTAAAGAAAGCATACAACATGAGATTTCACTTGAGGGACTTTCAGGTTGGTGACTTGGTCTTGAAGGAAAACTAGTAGAACTCTAGTTTGTCATCCCATCTTAGGGACAAGTTCACGACAAATTGGTTAGGTCCATATGTAATTGATAGCAAGATAGGACCTGGGACGTACCGTCTAGCTTCCCTTGATGGATTCAAAGAACTCGAACCCTTGAACATCAGTCATTTGCGACCATTCCATATCTAAAGTAGCCAATCCCAAAAAGCTCCAAGGATTCCCGCAATCGCTTGGTCAATCCCAAAAAGCTCCAAGGATTCCCGCAATCACTTGGTCAATCCCAAAAAGCTCCAAGGATTCCCACAATCACTTGGTCAATCCCAAAAAGCTCCAAGGATTCTCGCAATCACTTGGTCAATCCTAAAAAGCTCCAAGGATTCCCGCAATCGCTTGGTCAATCCCAAAAAGCTCCAAGGATTCCCACAATCGCTTGGTCAATCCCAAAAAGCTCCAAGGGTTCCCACAATCGCTTGGTCAAAAGAAAAATAAGAAATATCAAAAACAATAAAATCATCAAAAACAATAAAATCATCAAAAATAACAAAAACTTGCATCTCATCTCCATGCATGCTCAAAATCATCACAAAATTAAAAATCTCTTTTTAACATCCCATTTTCATACTCACCAAGATCAATCCATCAAAAACACAAGAATAATAGTTGCATTAAGCATCGCATCCATACATTTGCATATTTGTGGTCATACAGGTCAAGGCACCATAGACTGTAATTACTTGGCAAAGTCCATCTTCATTCCATATCTCTCCGTTGTATAAACAATCCATCAAAAATAAAACGCTATCCATATTTCTGCCATACTATAGTTAGTTTTCTTCTAATGTATTAAGAGTTTTTGTCATTCAGCTGCCAATAGCTTTCTAACCAAAACTATACAAAGTCAGATAGCTTTTACGAAGGTAGAATTTTACTTGGATCACACCTTGTTACGTAGCATCCCAGCACAAATTAAAACACATAAAAATTCTCGAGTTGTGTGAACAAAATATGAAACCTGCAAAGCAATCCAGGTCACCATAAGCGAAATGGTTATCTTGCTCATCCCCCTGTGCGAATGACCCCAAGAATGCTGAGAGTTGGCAAAAGGACAAGCATCCTCCCTACCCAATTCCCCATGAATCCCAAGTTCTCAAAAGTTGCAAAACATCAAAATTTGCACATGTCAAAACTCCAAAAATTTGACATCACCCTCAAAGTGCATACATCAAAAGGCACATACAATAGTGATTCTCATCACTCGAACTCCAAATCCCTTGCTCCAAAGAAAAAAAATATATATATATATATAACAAAAATAAACAGTGATTATTATCACTATAAAGAGCAAGTATCCCAATACAATTGAAGAAAAGAAGGGAGTTGAACTTGAATCCCTGGAACTCTCAGCATTCAAAAGGTCATGAGATAAACCTCAGTACCGGTTTGGTTGATAGCCTATCGGTTACTCGTGGCAAACCTCCCACATGACAATATATCTACCGCATTAACTTGGGTGCAGATCAATGTTTGCATGTGGATGAGCTAGCTTATGGTATCCTAGATTGCACCGTAGATTAATTTGACTAAATACAACAAAGGAGTTAGTGGAGCTAATTAGGTGATCCTCGATACAGGTTTGGTTGACAACCTATCTGGCACTGGCGGTATCCTGACAAATGCCACATTAACAAACTCAATTGCACACACAGGGATGTGAAATAACTTGGTCAAAGACAATTCCGATTCATACCTTGTTCAAAGTCTTTTCAGATAAAATTACAGCCTTGGCTAGTTAGTTAAAACATCTGAATCTCAAAAAACCTAACTACATTCTAAACCAACTGTAATATCTTTTCAGCTTTACTTCACCATCAGAAAATACAAAAATAACATACAAGAAAAGACATGTATGCATACAAAGCTATTCACCGCAGCAATCGCCTATGACAAACAATTATAAGTTATTGACAGTCTATGGTGCCACCGCCAACCAAAAAAAAATCACAAAGTCAAATCACAATCATCATTTCCACCCGCATCTCATATAAGTTAGAAACATTTGCATTCATCAGAACACATGCATCCATTTAGGAAAATTAACATACATACATACACATTCATCAATCATTATGCATAACATCAAATCATGACACATGTATAACACAAATAAAATCATCTGTATATATCATCAAAATGGCCCGCAAGCTACGATAACCGGTCATCTGACCCCACAAAAATGAAGCAAAAACTCAAAAACCCCCAAAGCCTAGGGCGTCAACCACCATGATCACGTAGGATCGGTGCGACGGGAACTACCCCCTGTGGTGTGGGTCCTGTGGGACCTCTCAGGGTGACTAATGCTCACCCTCGCACCATGCCCACTAGCCCTCCCCTCGTCCAATCACCTGCGATGAGATGATGTTGACTGCTCAGTATCACAACCCCTCGTTTGGCGTGATGAGCCACCTCCAAAGGGCTCAGGTACCCACACCCCAAGGTAGATGATCTCCCCCTCTAAATCCATCTGATGCTGGCACCACTCCGCCTCCCATCGATGGTACATCACGATTACATCATCACACTGTGCCATCTACGTCTGTAGGAGATCTCTCTCCCGGGCAGTGTCGGTCTCCCCCTCCTGTCGATGGTGTGCAACCCGTGAGCTCTCCTGCTTTGCTAGCCGAGCCCGCAGGAGATCCCTCTCCCGTAGCGCATCCCCCAGCTCCTCATCACACCTTTGTAGTAACTCATCCAACTGTACATTCTCAGTGTGTAACCCTGCATCCATGTCCTTCGCATCTGCTCGAGGCATGGGCATCTTTGGAACAACAGCATGCTCTGGCTCCCACTGTTCTGCGATGTCCTGCATCTCTGGCTGATCCGAAACCCCAATATCCACATCCATACCATCCACCTCCACCATCTCCGCATCCTCCAGTGGAGCTCCCCAGTCATCACCTGGTGCCTCGGCTACTACCCCCGCACCTCCCAGTGGCCCCTCACCTCACCATCGCCACAGGTTCCACCACTGGTCATACTCTACAGTAGTCCCGACATCGTCCACGTTCGAGACATCAATCATCACATCTGAATCCTCACCAATTGGCACTATGACTGGCCGATCCAGAGTCTTCTCATCCCCTCGATGTCGATAGACCACGGGTTCACCAGGCAACCCCTGGTGCACCCCAAATTGTTGTGTCACCTGGCTGTATGGGAAGAACTCATGCTCGGTCCCATGCCGCCCAATCAGCCACCACCCCCTACGTACCCATCGGAGCCACTCTCCAGCCTCGGGCCAGGCTGGATAGTCTTGGTAGGGGCACCAGAACACCTCCCCCAGAGCAAGCCAAGTGAAGGCATCGACATAATGCCCTACAGTACCTGCCCACCATCGACTTTGTCCCTGCTCCTCAAATCGCTGCCACAGAGCCACGTAGCCTATGTCCTTATCATCCATATCCCCCCGAGTCGTCCATGGTAGCCCCATTGGCCTCTCAACTGCTATGTGCTGCCAGGCCTAGCTCTGCAATAGATAACTACAGCTAATCCCCTTTCACCTCCAGCAGCGAACCTTGTACAGCTCCCCATAGAGCTGTGCCACCAGCGTCTGTCCCCACCTCATGATCAATGGTGCCTCCGTTAGGCACTCAACCAACTAGTGAACCACATCCAAAAGGTTCCACAGGAACCTCGCACCTGACGAGTCAGGCAGTAGCATGTTGGAAATGAGGCCCATAAGTACTATGTGCCTCACTCCCAACACCCGCCTCTCCAGCCACCATCAAACTAGAATACCGCCAATCTGGCAGTCAAGCTCTACCCTCTCCACTAGGCTCTCTACGCCCAACTCCTCCCTGTGCCCAAAACACCATATCAGTACATCTATTCGCTAGTCACACGACGATGTCCTAATCAGCAGTCCATCTATCAAAATTCGTAGAATCTGATAGACATCGTCTAGTGTCACTGTCATCTCCCCTATTGAGAGATGGAAGGTGTTGGTCTGAGGATCCCACAGGTTGATCAATGCCATCAAATAGGCCTGATCCCCAACCACAGGCTCCAGTCGAGTCACCTTCTTGAGCCCCAGAGCATCAAGCCATTCCCAGTCAACCACAGTTAGCACCCCACGTGCTTCAGCAAAAGTAGTAGGCACATGATACTGGCTCTTCACAACCTGCACAAGAAACAACGCAAAACATTAAAAATCATAAAAAAAAAAAATGTACAACAAAAACATGAATATACAACACTACATGAAAGTGTACAACTCAAAAGCAACAGAAATTCACAACAAAAAAAGTTTAAAAACCAAAAAACAAAAAAAACAGTTGTCAGTCTTAGGGTTTCTGTACTCTAAGTTAAAACTGACAAAATAAAAACAGCAACAAACAATGTTCAAAATGCAGTTTGTTAGTCCTAGGGTTTATGTACTCTAAGTTTAAAATTGACAAAGTATGCAAACATGCAAAACAAAATTTTAATAACAATTTTTTAGCCTAGGGTTTTCACCTACGTTTTAAAACTAACAAATCTAAACCTAAAAAAAAAAAAAAAACTAGGGTTTTGCGTTCCTAGGGTTTTCGTGTAACAAAAGCATCACATAGTACAAAATTTTTCTCTTACCTAGGGTTTACCTTAGTGTAAAATGGAATGCAAATTTTAGACATTAATTACATCTTGTCAAAATAAAGTTCCACTCGGATTTCATTTTCAAGCATAACAAAGCAAAATAAACAAATAACTTGAAAATATAAAGCAAATAAACGAGGAGGACCACTTACTGGTCTCGCTTCGGCTCTGTCGCTCGATCTGGTTTGTGCACTCATGGTGTCGGGAGAAATTTGGTAGCACTTCGCTTCACAGAATTCACCTCCTCCTCCTCAGAGCTCCAAATAAAAAAAAAAACAAGTGTAAATGAGCCCAAAACCTAGTTTTGGCCTTTAAATAGGCTTTTTGAGCCTGAAATCGTTCCTCCATAGAACGATCACTCTGGTTATTGCTCGTTCCACCCTGGAACGAATACTATACAGGAATTTGTCCCACCCTGGAATGAATTCAGCACACAAATTTCAAAAATAACAAAAAATGAACAAAATGACCCAAAACAAGCAATAAAGCTTGCCTGATGAAAGTGCTTTTGCATTTGACATATCGGGTATGCAAAAATGACATCGGGGTTACAAATCCTCACTATCCTACTCCCTAAGAAGGCTACCATAGCTGGACCGCTCCACGGGAAGACGGATCTTCAAGAATTTCATCCCCAAATGGCGTCGCCAAAAGGGTTAACACCCACCAAAAATAGGTCTAAATGTTGGAAAACTGCACACACATTCAATGCTAAACATCTGACGGCAACCTTACCTAAGTCATCTTGGGTCAAGCAACTCGTCGCTTTTCTCATGAAGGTCATTCCCTCATCGATTCATCGCTTGAGGGGGTAGTCACACTTAGTCACTAATCAACACACACACACCCAATCATGGAAAATGGCATGCATTCAAAAGATCATTGACAAAGACAATCACGCCCCTGCTTGGGGTAGTAAACAAGCAATAGTCACAAGCTGATCAAATCACTTGGCATTCATGAATCATGAACTCTAGGTTACCATAGACAAAATGTTGCGCCCTTTGTCTATTCATGACTAATCAATGTCCAAGCTCAAGTAACACCTCACCAAAAAAGGTTAACACTTGAATTAAGTTCCTTCGCTCGTCAGAAGCAAGGATTCAAGAATGCATGCCCTTTCCATGCTTGGGCCATCAAGAGTTGGTTAGGTTACTAAGAAACCCTAATCATTAGTGCTTTGGTTATCTATTTTTGGGATGCGATGCGCCATGCACAGTGCATCCCAAAAAGGGGCATCTATAGACACCAAAACAACACCAATCCGATTATGTGACTATAAACACTAATTGCATTGACACACACAGCCCCAAGGGCAACCCCCAGAGGTTAAACAATGGTCCTAACCACTCTCACAGCAGTTTTGGGAAGCCAAAGATCAATTTGGCACCTTTTAGGAACTTTGCTCAGAATCCATCCCTCCCTGGGATGAATTCAAAATGGGATCCGTCCTCCCCTGGGACAAATACAGAATCCGCTCTAGGGTGGGATGAATTCCAGGTTTGACGGGCAAAAAGTCAAATCTTGACAAATGGCAGCTTAGATCCACCACTTAACGCTTCCTTCATAGCATGGGAGTGTGGGTGAGCATTTTCGAGCATTAGAGGCTGTTACAAGGGTAGTCATGAAGTCCCTATTCAGGGAGGAATCTCCCTCCCCTCGGGAAGGCATGATTGCCAAGTGGCGCCTCTGCATGCCCAATTCAAGAGACCTCCAGGTCTATAAATTGGTGAGTTTCCTCACCCTAAAATACAGAGAAGGAGCATTTTGGAGAAACGAAGTGCTGTCGTTTTTCTTTCACACCTATTCCCCTTTTGAATTGTGCCTTTCATATCCTTGATCTCTTTTGGAGAAGAGGTCATTGGGTGGTCATTGGAAGCACAAATCCGGAACCAAACCCGACATTTGGCCATAGTATCCCACCCAATTTGCCGAAAACACATTACAAGAGATTTTGGGCCCATCCCAAGTGGATTGGGGCCTAAATCAGGTTCCAATGGTGGGCGGCCTGCCCAAGCGCCCCGCACTGCTGCGAGCCTAATATTCCTTTTTAGGAATGATTGGGGATTCATGGCAGATTTTTCTTTTTGTCATTTATTTATTTTGCATTCCATCTTATGCTGCTTAAATAGCTCGTAATTCTGATTTCATAATGCTTTGATCAAATCTTATCATGTTTTATCGCTTTTGTTGTCCTCACTAACTTGCAGGTAGTAGCGTCAAATTTTCATTGATGGAGGTCAAATTGGGGAAATCTAACCATCTAGGTCTTCCCAAAATGCCTCCAATAACCCCAATTTTGTAGGTCTTTGTTGCATAACTTTTATTATTAAACATGAACCATTCACCAATATGCAGAAATATCAAATCATTCATCCATAATATATTATCCACAATAACAATCCACAAATGAGAGAGAGATAGATAATACCCTTAAGGTAGGGCAACACCAATAATAATCCTTAAGGAAGGAATAACTCCACAAGATCTCCCAAGATGAGAGCCCACTTCGTGGGCATGACGATTACATAAGATTCTTCTTCAATGATATGAATAATGTTTACAATGACAAATATCTCTTCTTTATATATCCACATTCTTATTCTACTTTGGAGAGCCTACTACTAATATTATATTATATTAAAATATAATATAATATTATAATACAATCAACCTTGGGTTATGTGTGGCCCATGCCAACCCTTATACAATATAATAATATATCCCCAAATATCTATTCCTAGGTACCCTACCATGCCACCCTCCTTACAAATGTTTCGTCCTCGAAACATATGAAGAAACTCTGATAGTATGATTTGCTAAGCAATGTTAGCAATTGGTACCAATCTCGATCATCCATCCATCCAAGTGAAACTCGATGATGCTGGTATGCCATTTTGTTACTTGAGTATCCAAATGCGCTTCGTTGGCTCCACGCCTGTCTGTCTGTATTTTGATAACTTGAATGAAAGGTCCACTTGTTCCTTGATGCTGATGAACCATGCTGAAAACCATGATCACTATGCTTTCTTTGCCAAACACTGCCATAGTTGGTGCCCTGTTGATTACATGTAGAACCATAATGTTGTTGCCTTGAACCATGCCTCCAATATTTTTTCCGCTCATGGTGGTGTGGATGGCGATATGGTGCAACCTTTACTTGATGTTCTACCTTCTTTGACTTTTCAACCTTTGGCTTCATTGTTATAAATTTTTCTACACCTTGTTCTTTCATGTTATCTTTGTTTGGTGTGTCCTTGTGCTCTTCTATCAAATATTCCTTGGACTCTGTTGCTGCTATCGCCTTCGTGGATTTTGTTTCCTATTCTTCAATTTGTTCTTCTACAACCACTTCTTGATTTTTCCTTGGATCCCTGCTCCTTAAGCTGAGAAATATCCTGTAATGTTATCTTCTTTTTCATGTACCATAACTTCATAAACTTCTTTTGTACATTAATGTTAACAGTACCCAAAAAATCTAACCAAGGATAACCAAGAACAATATCTTTATCATCCATCTCAATAGCATAAAAATCTGAATGTAAAACATATTTATCCATGGTGATCTTTAAATCTTCAAAAATCTGAACATTCTCACCCTCTAGCTGTATGTCCTTGATTTTTGTTGCTTGAACTTGCAACTTTTTAGCCAAAGCAATATTAATAAAATTATATCTACTACCAGGGTCGATGGAAATAATAACCTGTTCCTTTTGAATGCTTCCATGAACTTGCATAATAGACTTTTTAGATTCAAACAAATTCCTTTTTCCATTTTCTAATTTATCTTCTACCAAAGGTATGGTTTCCTCTGTCTGCATACTGACATCTTTTTTATCTTCCCTGACCTTTTCCTCTTTCTTCTTGAGTAATTTTATTTCTTTTTCATAGTCTTCATTCTATTTCTTTAAAACTTCACATTCTCCTTTTATTGCATTCCACTCATTTTGAGTTTCCTGTAGTTTCTTTTCATCATCTTCGATGATATCCATTAGGTAATCTATATAATATGGATCCCATATACTCAAGAATTCATGCTCTATTTCATCCCAAGTATATTCATTATTCCTTTCTTTACAAAATTTTATCCACCAAAACAAAGCTTTCCCTTTAAAACATATATCCAGAAAGGATTTCTCAAAAGAAATATTATGATATGGAGACCTAAACGTTTTCCACCATTCCCTAACATCAATATCATCTTCTCCAGAAAATATTTCTAGCTCCATAAGTTCACCTCCAGATAATGCAAATCTAGGGTTTCATGAAAATATATATCATTCCACTGATTTGAAGCTAAAATTCCACATAGACAACTAGATCTGCAATTTTTTCTTCCAAACAAAATAAAGTGCAACTGATTTGCTTACCCGAACTAAACAAATTGTCTTTTGAAAAATTCGCGACTTGAAAATTCGTCACTTTCCTTGTTCCAGATGGCTGACTTCAAAAGGTTGTATCTCCCTCAATACTGCTCGAATTCCTTCATATGACCACTCATTTTAAAGCTCATCAAATTCTGCACAATCTGATCCAAGAAGCGCCTCAATCGGATTAACTGTCGCAATGATATGGCTGCTGAAAGATGAGGCGTTTTTCCAAAAAAAATCTGCGAAATTCGTCACTATCCTTGTTTCGGATGACTAACTTCAAAAGGTCGTATCTCCCTCAATACTGCTCATATTCCATCTTATGACCACTCATTTTAAATCTCTTCAAATTCTACACAATCTGATCCAAGAATCACCTGAATCGGATAAAATTGCGCAGAGATATGGCTCCTGAAAGATGAGATGTTTTTCCAAAAAAAAATTGCCCTAATTCTAGGGTTTCACACAAAAATCCCCACTTTGCCAAAATAGTTGCTCTGATACCACTTGTTGCAAAACTATTATTATTAAACATGAACCATTTACCAATATGCAAAAATATCAAATCATTCATCCACAATATATTATCCACAATAACAATCCACAAATGAGAGAGAGATAGATAATACCCTTAAGGTAGGGCAACACCAATAATAATCCTTAAGGAATGAATAACTCCACAAGATCTCCCAAGATGAGAGCCCACTTCGTGGGCATGACGATTACATAAGATTCTTCTTCAATGATATGAATAATGTTTACAATGACAAATATCTCTTCTTTATATATCCATATTCTTATTCTACTTTGGAGAGCCTACTACTAATATTATATTATATTAAAATATAATATAATATTATAATACAATCAACCTTGGGTTATGTGTGGCCCATGCCAACCCTTATACAATATAATAATATATCCCCAAATATCTATTCCTAGGTACCCTACCAGTCTTTTGGAGCTCCCTGGATGCGACATTTGGGCCAGTATCACTTCGGCGCTTTGTTGCAGGTGAATTTGTTCTACCCCGGAGCGAATTACAGTCGAATCTGTCCTCCCCCGGAGTGAATTCAAATTGGTGAGGAATTTCTTGACTGTTCCTTTTGCAATGCCTTCTTGGTGATGTTTCTATGTCCTTGCCAAGTTTTCATGTCATTTGGATAAGTTTTAGTTACAGTTTAATTCATTTTCTCATCCGCTTATTATAGGTTTGAGGATCGCATGCTTTGTCTTATTCACAGGTGTTACTAACGGTTTCTTGTTCCTTTGAATGCAGGGTCTAGACATCGGAGGAGCAACAAGGAATCAACACTCGTATACACAAGCGACGGCGACGTTTGGTCCGCCCATCTTACATGTGGGCACGCAGAAGAGGGATGGCTTTCCATTGATGTGACCAAGAGACAAGTTTGATGCTCCTCGCCCCTAAAAAGGGAGGAAGTGAATTGTAACTGAATTTGAAATACATCAATAAAAGAAGAGGGTTGTTTCGTTCCATTTGGGTTCCAATTTGTCTATGCTTTCTTCATTTTACGCATTTTTAATTTGTAGCATCAAGTTTAGTTTCGTTCTTGCATCGTGCTTGGAGTTTTTCCCTTTTTCTTTCCGTATCCTCGTGCTTCCAATATTATAGGGAAAAACATGGCATTTGACATAATTTTAGCCTATTTATGACATCATATTTTAAAAAAATAAATTATTCAACTTTGGTAAAAAATAAATACTATTTAAATTGATAATTAAAACATTGAAAAAATATTTTAAATAAAATATATAAAATATATATATTTTTTGTTTTTAGAAATAAAGTTTACCTTTTCATACCTACTACTTCATCAATTTTACTTTTAATGGTTTCATTTCAGTTTGAGTACCAGTAAGTTGAAGTTTAAAATACTATAACTTAATTTTATTTCATTAATTATCTTGAAGTAAGAGGATGTTGTGACCCATATATTTTGCACTTACCATTTAAATTTTGAACGCTATTCATACTGACTAAACAACAATGGGGGATGAGGGGAAAAAGCCCTTAATTTATCTGGTGATATACAAGCTTTAAAAACTACAGCCAATATTTTATTAATAATTTCTTGAGAAAGGTTGGAGAACAATACAAGATTACCCAGCTCTTTGCTGAATACGCTAGCCAATAAATATATATATGGCCGTATTGGCAAACCCCAATAAATATATCCGGGTGAAACCAATCATCTTTACATCAAACTTAAAAAGTGAAATAACTTTTAAATTCACAATTACATTGGAGATATTAGAATGAGTTTGACCAGACATGCACAAAACCCTCTGCATTGCCTGTGTAGATCTCATCGTTTTCTTCGCCATAGAAAATGCATTTAAGCATTTCGGGTAGACAGGCTCTCACACGAAAGCACTCCAAATAGTATGATAACATGGTGATAAAGCTCCAAAGGCGAGAGATTGGAGGTATTGCGACTACCGCCTCAATGAGTGCCGCTTCTCATAGAAGGTTTCTCAAGTTTCAATTGCAAAAAGAATTTGACACAGAGAAAGGATTAAATACCATACGAATAATTGCCGCTCAAGGTGTTATGTTCGCTTTTGCAGAATCTGGAAACTTTGCTCGTTGAACATAACTCCAGATCAACTGATTTACTGCGTCATGTATAACAATTATAATGAGTCTATTATCACAGTGTCAGCTTCCCTTTCAAATAAGAGACTCCTTATATTTGTTATACATAAGGCTGGGAACCACTTGGTATGGAACTATGTTCAACTATATGCAAAAACAAATACCAGATTGTCCCAAAGCGAACATAAGATCTCGACCAGCAATTATTTTTGTGATTTTTGATCTGTGTTGTGTGTCAAACTTTTCTTGTAATTGCAAATTGGAAAACTTTCTGTGAGAAGTGGCTCTGGCCTTGATCCCAATGCCGCCAATCTCTCGCCCTTGAAGCTTTATCAACATGTTATCACACTGTTTGGAGTGCTTTCATGTAAGAGTCTGTCTGTCCGACATGCTTTTCTCTATTTTCTTTCTATGAAACACTAGCGATATTTCTTCCTCAGCCAAGAACAAGAACGGATCCTCTCTTGTTATGACATAGTTTGAAGACCCATTCTTCCCCCTGCAATGCTGAGCGCCAATAGTCGGCCACATGCAAATATTTTATATATATAAGAAAGGGTTTTAAGTTTATAGAGACTTTTATTAATTATTTTTTAATGATAAAATTAAAATTATTTGAGACTTTAATTTTTTCAACATGGGGATTGAACACAAGACCACTTAAGAAAAAACCACCATCTTTAACCACTAGGGCAACTGTCTGTCTAGGACTTCAAAATTTAAACATTAGTGTCGGCTATACAACTATATGTCCCAACCTTGAACCAAGAACGCATTGGCTTATTCGAAAAATTATGGATAAACCACATGCTAATATTTTATATATATAAGAAAGAGTTTTAAGTTTATAGAGACCTTTAATAATTTTTTTTAATGATAAAATTAAAATTACTTGAGACCTTCAAGATTTAAACTTTGGTGTGGGCTATATCAACTATATATCCCAACCCTGAACCAAGGGCGCTTTGACTTAACCGAAAAATTATTGATATTTTATTTATATAAGAACTAGTTTATAGTTTTAAGTTTATAGAGACATTTAATAATTACTTTTTTTATTGATAAAATTAAAATTATTTGAGACCTTCAAGATTTAAACTTTGTTGTGGGCTATAAGAACTATATATCGCAACCTTGAACCAAGGACGCTTTAACTTAATTGAAAATTTATGGATAAATCACATAATATTTTATTTATATAAGAAATAGTTTTAAGTAGACCTTTAATAATTAATTTTTAATGATAAAATTAAATATATTGATAATACATGTGTATTTTGGTTAGTACATATGTTTTCAGCATATATCCTAACCTTCCTATATTTTTGCACTACACACCTCCATACCCTTATATCTACTTACATCAACTTTGAATGTATAGATTAGGTGTTTCATATTTGTACCTCGTATAACATCACATGAAAGGAATGATAATCAGATCATTCCAAGCTGCAAAGATCTCAAGATAGGAACACCACATTTAACCAAAACAAGAATATGAAAGCAAATTGACAACATAAGCTTACAAATAGATATGTAAACAAGAGAGCAACAATATCATATATTAGATCTAAAAATGGAACACCGAGTACAATGAAGGTGCCTTGCTTATATAGGCAATGATGATCAACCATAGCCGTAGAATCAAGCTAAGGACAAATATCCACCGTACAAAAGAAATATGTGATATGGTCCATAGATATGTAACCGCTATGAGAGAAAGAATATTAACCCTCAAAATATCACCCATAGGAATAGTCAAAGCTAAAAATATCCCCATAATATCTAATAAATAAATATGTAACATATCATAATATCTAAATAAGATAAATGAAATATCCACACATAAGTGGGTTGGGAAAATACATGGAATAACTAAATAAAAGGAAATAAATAACCTAGTTGAACATGATCTAAGGTAAAAAACCTACTCTAAAACCCACCCTCAAGTGAAGATAGGGGTCAAAAATAAAGTGGCATATCCACAGTATGAGTCCTGGCAACAAGGTCTAATCAGGTACTCATGTACAATATATCCTTGAAGAAATATTGAACTAGAAGAAGGAAAAACCACATGGAAAAAAAATCATCCTGCTAGAAAGAGAGAGAAAGAAGAAGGAATATATACTCAAGAACACCTCCCAAGAACAACTTCTAAAACCCTAAGCATGCCACGCAACTCAAGGTAGCGAGGTGATGCAAAAGGCTTCGTAAAGATGTCGACAACCTACCATTGAGTTGGAATGTACTCCAAGAAAAAAACTCCATCCTGAATGTGCTGACGAATGAAGTGCATGTGAATCTAAATATTCTTGGTTCGCTGGTGCTCAATAGGATTGCAAGAAATGTGAATTACACTTTGGTTGTCACACCAAAGTACTGTTGTTGAATCCTATGGGAAGCCAAACTCTATCAATAACTATCATAGCCAAAGAACCTCCTAACTCGTTGTGACTTCTGCCCTATACTCTACCTTTGTAGATGAAAGTGCAATAGCCTGTTGCTTCTTGCATGCCCAAGCAATCAGAGAAGAGCCAAGACAAAAAATGTAGCCAAAAGTGGAACGCATGTCATCAATAGAACCTACCTAATTTGAATCAATATATCCAACCAACTAAGTAGAACCTCGGGTGTAGTGCAATACAAAGTGTGAAGTTCCCTATAGATATTTGAAAATCCTCTTCGCAGCCTACCAGTGACTGCTATGAGGGGCATGTTTCAACCGAGACACAAGTCCAACTGCAAAAGAAATATCGGGGTGAGTATGGGTTAAGTACATCAAACTTCCAACTAACTGCCTATACAAGGTAGGATCACAAAGAGGAGTGGTGTATGTGGAAGTAAGAGATACCCCATACTAGAAAGGAGAGGGACATGGCTTGCAATCAGCCATACCAAAATGCTAAAGAAGATCATGGGTGTAATTTTTTTGACTCAAATAAATCCTTGAATCCGACTGAGAAATTTGCAAACCAAGAGAAAAGTGCAAAATAACAAGATCTGTCATATCAAACTACGTTAAAAGAGCCCTTTGAAAATTTTGAATGTGGGAAGAAGAGCTACCAGTGAGAAGCAAATCATCAACATACAAGACAAGTATAACTATATCCTATCCAACATGTTGTATATACACTATAGGATACGAGTGGCAATGAACAAAATCAGTAGATAGAATAAAAGAGTCCATATTATCATACCAAGCTTGAGGGGCTTGTTTGAGACCATAGAGAGACCTCCGTAGTCTACAAACAAGAGAAGAGTCATGAACAAACCCAATAGGTTGCTCCATGTAGATTTCCTCCTACAAATATCCATGTAAGAAGGCACTCTTCACATCCATCTGGTACATTGGCCAACCTTGTGATGAAGAAATAAAAAGTACAAGGTGCATAGAATCCTTCTTGGAAACAGGTGTAAAAGTATCAAAGTAATCAATACCTTCAACTTGCGAGAAAACCTTCGCTACAAGAAAAGCCTTATACTTATCAATGGACCCATCAGCTGCATATTTGGTTTGGTATACCCACTTACACCTAATCAACTTTCTTCCCTTAGTAAGAGAGACCAAATGCCAAGCATGATTCTTCATCAAATAAGAATACTCATTTGTCATCACTTCATCCCGGTCCTGTATCCCATGAGCTTGTGAGAAATACTATGGATCCCCAAAAACTATCTGACATAAAATTCCAAAACCTGTAGAATGTACTTCATAATGTCTAGTGGATGGAAGATCTTGTATGAAATGTGCTGCTTCAAAAATTATGGTACAAGCCCACCTAGGCATAGTGACAACATTAGGAGTAACAATATTCTCATCTGAGTCTATATCCATGACCTCCTCAACTACCTCCTGAACTTGCTCCTCAAAGAAGGGATCCTCAAGATGAAGTGAATAATCATCAATGGATGGAAGTAAAGAAGAAGAATCATGAGAAGAGAAGCTCTCATCAAACTGAACATGAGTTCTAAAAATAACTTCATGAGTATCAGGATCCAAAAGTTGATAAGCTCTCATGTCCTCACAATACCCAACAAAGATCAAGGGTTTGCTCTTCTTATCCAAGGCTTTCCTTTGCTTCTTTGGCACAAAGGCCCAAGCATGGCTTCCAAAACTTTGAAAAATGAGACGTCGGCCTTAGTCCCAGACCAAGCCTCCTCTAGAGTCAAATTCTCAAGTGCTCTATGTGGTGTGCGATTATGAATGTAGTTCACACAATTAACTACTTCTGCAAAATATATAGGAGGTAAATCCTTGGAATGCATAATGCAATTAGCCATCTCCTTCAAAATTTGGTTCTTCATTTCTGCTAAGCCATTTTGTTGTGGAGTATAAAGAATAAAATGTTGGTGGACAATGCCATGTGCTACCAAAAAATTAGAAATGCTTTGTTGAAGTACTCCCCCCATTATCAGTGCGAAGATTCTTTATGCAACTAGAAGATTGATTCTCAACAAAATATTTAAACACCTTGAAGTGTGAAAAGACATCACTCTTGTACTTGAGAAAATAAACCCAAGTACGCCTTGATAAATCATCAATAAATGTAAGTGCATACTTATCTCCTTTTAAAGGAGTAGAAAAAACCATCAAGTCACTATGCACAAGCTCAAGTGGTGAAGAAGCTCTTTTTGACTTACCCTTAGGAAATGGATCTTGGTGTTGTTTCCCTAATGCACATCCAGGGAAAACTCCATAAAGGCAAGAAACTCTAGGCAAACCATAAACCATACCATGAGTGCTCAACTCCTTCAAATATCTGTAATTAAGATGTCCAAATCTCTCATGCCAAATCTTACTCTCAAAATCTGCATGAGCAACCATGCATGTTCCTACAGATGAAGTGTCATAAAAATATTCAAAGTGATATAGTCTAGAACTATGATCAACAAAACCTTGTGCAACAAGTGAATGAAGCTCCAACAAGGTTCTAACTTCAGCTCCTTGTGGTGTTAAAGTCGTTGTTTTGCCCTGACTAGAATGAAAAATTTGATAAACAAAAAGTAAATTTGTTGTAATGTCAGGAACATATAGTGCATCATTGATGCATCCACCATAAAATTGTATGTCACATTCTCCCTTAACAAAAATAAAGGAAGAATATCCAACCTCAATGTTGGAAGTACAACTCAAACCAAGAGATACAAACGGCTCCTTTGAAGAAGTCATATGGTGAGAAGCACTAGAATCTATAACCCAACTATCTGTAGCAACTAAATGAGATCTCCTAACAACATTAAGTGATTTGCCACACTAACTAGAAGGAGGTGGAGTGGAGATATAAATCTTGTGTTTTCTGACTGCATCCTCTAAGGCTTGCATTCTCTTCCAACACCTGGTTTCTACATGATTATTCCCCCCACAAAAGGATCATGAAAGGCTAGAGTTATTCTTGGATTTATAATACTCTTTGGGTTTAGAGTTAGATTCTTTGGGTTTAGGGGCACTTTGAGATGGAGAAGGATAAGACTTAGGTTTACCTTTGAATTTTCCCTTACCCTTAGGACTAGATGCTACTAATACCTTTTGAGAGGTGGAAGACTCAAGGTTAGACAATTTGGATTCTTCCCTAGTAAGTCTTTCACAAAACAAATCCAAATTAGGCATTATGAATGTGTCACCTAAGGCATCAATGCTAGAGAAAAAAGTAGAAGTAAATATTTGGAATGGACCTTTCAACTTGGATAGAATCAGGTAAACACACTCTTCATCTTTCTTGTCTCTTCCACTCCCCTTTAATTGTGTCAACAAGTGCTTGAACTTAGTAAGATAGTCTACAATAGATGGAAAATATTTAGGATTGAGAGAAGTGATCTCAACTTCAAGCTGCATGGCTCTTATGTGATCCACCTTACCAAAAAATCCTTTTAATTTTACCTAAATTTTGAAAGAAGAGTCACATTCTTCCAAGTGAAATAAAAGACTATCACTTACATAAGTTTCTATCAAACCCATACATTCATGTAATTTGCATTGGTGCTGAAACTTTTCATATTCTCTAGTGAACTTTGGTTGTTCTTCAAGCATTAAAGTCCATTATCCTTTGTATTTAATGATTTCTTCCATTCTTGGTCTCCATGTGTGGTAATTATGTGTTGTTAATGTCTCACATTGATCTAATACAAAAGAAGATGAAGAACCCATTCTACAAAAATCACCAAAGAGCAAAATAATGCAGATAGGATGCACAAATCAGCACCGAGACAACCCCCCCAAAATATTATTTTATTAGCTTCACAAGAATGCAGAAGATGGGACTTCATAATAATAGTCCATATACAAGGTTCAAGTGCAAGAACCTTTTTTCACAATGCAATATTGAGAGTGTAGTCATACAATAATTATAACTATCTAAATATAGATCCAAAAAATCTGACATTTTACATACATATAATAAAAATGATTTTACAGTCTTGGTAAAAAATTTGTTGAGCAACTCCCAATATTTCTCCTACAAGGACGATTTTACTAAAAATAGTAAAATTGTTGTAAATGTCAGAATACAGCTCCAAATTCTCTAAAATTTTATGGGAGGGTCTATAATATGATTCTACACATTCTGTAAAAAACTATGCAAACAATTAGAAGCTCTGACGAAGATATATGCATATTACTATAAAAGTGCAGGTTTTCATAAAATCAAGATATCTTGAAGAATACTAATCCAAATGAGCTACAATGTTGGGCACAACTCAAATGAATGCATCTATATACCTCCAAAAAAAATTGTGGAAAAATGGTATTTCTATCAAGATATACATGTAAAATATAAAATCGGGTTGGGTTGGTGACCCTGCTAAAAAGGGAAATGCTCAAGAAAAAAATATTTAGGATAGATCCAATGGAATGAGGCTATTATAGTATGGGCAGAATATATTTTAGGAGGCTTGTGATGATTTGAAAATGGAAGGAGTGACTCAAACTAGGCCAAAAAAACCCACCAAGGACCCGATCACAAAAATTGAAGCTTCCACACCATTCTTCGAACCTGCAAGAGAAACAACTGCACAACACTCACAAATGGATTACTGCAACACCTATCACTCTGATGCCATGAAAGGAATGATAATTAGATTATTCCAAGATACAAGGATCTCAAGTGTTAACATAAACACCACATTCAACCAAAACAAGAATTTAAAAGCAAATTGATAGCATAAGATTACAAATAGATATGCAAACAAGAGAGCAACAATATCATATATTAGATCTGAAAATGGAACACTAAGTACAATGAAGGTGCCTTGCTTATACAGGCAAGGAAGATCAACCATAGTCATAGGATCAAGCTGACAAATATCCACTGTACAAAAGGAATATGTGATATGGTCCATAGATATGTAACCACCATGGAAGAAAGAATATCAACCCTCCAAATGTCACCCCTACAAATAGTCAAACCTAAAAATATCTCCATAATACTTAAGAAATAAATATGTAACATATCATAATATCTAAATAAGATAAATGAAATATCCACACATAAGTGGGTGGGGAAAATACATGGAATAACTAAATAAAAGGAAATAAATAACCTAGGTGAACATGAGCTATGGTAAACAACCTACTCTAACATCTCACCATATATCCATATGAATCTCTCTATATATGTGCATATATATATATATATATATATATATATATATATATATATATATATATATATATATATATATAATCCAATAAAAGTTTTGAAATAAGTTTTGAAATCATCATACTTTAGGAAAGATCCATTATTGAAACTATTTAATTTAGACCACAAGAAGAGTGGTACACTTAGCATTGTCCTTCACAATCTTAGGGTTTGTGTGTATGCATAACATCACAAAAAATATGCTCAATTTTAATCACCATATAAATAACTAGAACTCATTTTCTCAAAAATACTAAGTCACACAATGGATAAGGAAATAATTACTATGAGATATTGTATATTGAAATTATCTCTAACACAACTTCAAAGTTAATAATCCATAATTACTATGAGAGATTGTGTTGGAAATATGGCCAATCATACATTAAAACAAAAATTCAGACCGTTAGATGATGTTTTCAGACTTGGAAAAAATCTCCTCTTAGAGGAGATAAAACAATATCATATAGCTTCAAAATATGTGCAATATGCAAAAATAATGGGCTCAAACGGACACCCGAGTCAAAAGTTATGGCCAAAATATGAAGACATGTAATAAACATTATCAATGTAGATTTGACGGATGTGATTTGCTAGGGTTAGGGTTTGATTTTTTTTTCTTACTTAAGGTAGTTTTAGGGTTTTATTTTATAAAGAAGATTTGTGCATTGTTGCAGGTGTGTGAGCTCTTCCAAAGCCTGTGAGGAGATTGTAACAGAGTATTGAAACTCTACCATAATTATTCCAGATAATAAGAAGATAATATTTTCTCCAATTTTGTTTTATTATATTATTGTAAATTATTCATTTGGTATCAGAGCAAGGCGATCGAGAAATTGGGTTTGAGTAACTATGGAAATTATACTACAAGTTTTACAGAAGCTTCTCGAAGATCTTAGTTCATGTTTAATGGAGCTATAATGGCCAACAACACCATTTCAATTTTGATCCTAGAATTTGATGGTTTCAACTACGAATATTTGAGCATCCGGATAAGGAAAATTTTGAAGCCAAAAGGAGCTTGGGCAATTGTTGAATCTAGGTTCACCGAATCAAAATACTAGAGTGCATTGAATGCAGAACAAAAGAAGGAGATACATGAGAAAGAGATAAAATAATTTGGCTTTGGCTTTCATCCAGTCGGCTCTAGACAAGTCTCTTTTTCATGATTTTTGGTTGTATTTCGGCTCAAGAAGCTTGGAAGGTATTGAAGGAGAATTACCATGGAAGTTCCCAAGTTAAGGAGGTGAATTTTTAGACCTTACGGAGAGATTTTGAAAATCTCAAACAAGAGGAGAATGAAACTGCAGGATATTACTGTGTTTGGGTAAAAACAATAGTAAGTAAAATGGCCACACTTGGAGAGATCATAGAGTAAAATGCAGTAATTAAAAAGGTTTTAAGAACCTTGACAGAGAAGTTTGACAATGCAACCCTTATCATAGAAGAAACAAAAGACCTCTCAAAAATGGATATAGATTCATTAATTGGCTCTCTCACATCTCATGAAGAAAGAATTTCCAAGAGGAAGAAGGATAAAGAAGGAGGTTCTATGGAGGAACAAGTTTTTCAGAAAAAGAGAATTATGGAGAAATAGGTCATGGTAGGGGTTCCATAGTAAGAGGAAGAAATGGAAGAGGAGTTAGAAGAGGCTCCTATAGTGGTAGAGGTTGAGGAATATCTCAAGATTCAGACAATGACCAGGTTCATGTTGCAAGAGGAGGATACAGTGCAATAGGAATAGGTAGACGGTAAGATATGAGAAATGTGCAATATTACAATTGTAACAAATATGACCATTATGAGAGGGATTGCAGACTAAAAAAATTAGCACATTATAGAGAAGAGTATTCCTATGATGATGATACTTTTTTCTGTATGATTGAAGAAAAAGTGGAGCAAGTAGCTTTCCTCTCTACAAAGAATAGCACAAAGGAGAAATGGATCCTGGATAGTGGGTACACAAACCATATGATTAGCAAGAGCGATGTATTTTCATCTCTTGATTCTTCTTATCAATCCAGTATCAGGTTTGGATATGATAAGAGCTTCGAGGTGGTTGCAAAAGGAGAAATGGAGGTTCCTACCAGGAGAAAAATAATAATGAAGGTAAAAGATATTTACTATGCACCTCATTTGAAGCATTCATTAATGAGTATTGGTCAAATGTTGGAAAAATATTATAAGTTAGTGTTTGAGGATAGAATGTGCAAAATTTATGATCAGAAGAGAAAATTGATTACCACTGTAAATATGACCAAGAACAGACTCTTCCCATTACAGTTTTTAGATCAAGGAAGAGCACTAGAATTTATTGGTGTAGAAGGTAAGGAAAGGCTATGTTATTTATGGTTTAGGCATTTAAATTATAAGAGTTTGAAGATGCTTTCACCACTTGTCTATGGGTTGCCAAAAGTTGAAGACTCCAAGGAGGTTTGTGAAGGCTGTGCACTTGGAAAACATGCAAGGGGGAATTTTCCGCATGGTGAAGCATGGAGGACCAAACACCCATTGCAGTTGGTTCATAGTGATATTTGTGGACCAATGCAGACATAGAGTATGGGTAAAGCTTCTTACTTTTTGACTTTTATTGATGATTTCTCAAGATATTATTGGGTTTATTTTATTAAGCATAAGGATGAGTCATTCATTTGCTTCAATAATTTTAAGGCTCTAGTTGAAAATGAGAGTGGTCATTATATCAAATGTTTGAGGATAGATATAGGAGGTGAGTTCTGTTCTCATGAATTTGATGGTTTCTCTAGTGATTTTAGGATTAAATGGCATAAAACAAGTCCTTACACACCTCAACAGAATGGGGTGGTTGAAAGAAAGAACAGAACTTTGGTGGATATGGCACGGTGCATGACGCAAGAAAAAGGTATGAGTAAGTTTTATTGGGCTGAAGAAATTAGGACTTCTAATTATATTTTAAATAGAAGTCCTACTAAGAGTCTTGAGAATATTACCCCTTATGAATTTTGGTACAATGAGAAACCAAATGTAAATCATTTTAGAGTTTTTGGATGTGTGGCTTTTGTGCATGTTAATGGTGAGAATAGAAAGAATTTGGGTGCAAAGAGTAAAAAATATATTTTTATTGGGTAAAAGCAACAATCTAAGGCTTACAGGTTCTTTAATCCTATTTCACATAAAATAATTGTATCTAGATATGCAATTTTTGATGGAGGAAGTTGGGGATCACAAAAATTATTTGTTAAGGATGTTTTTGGTGAAGAGAATGTGGAACCAAGCCATGTTTCAGTTAAGCCCAGGCATGAAAAAGTTTCCAGTTCATCTTCTGTAAGTGCACCTTTGAGTCCAAGAGAAGGTTCTTCCAGTAGTTCTCCACATCCATCACCACCGACCAAAAGAAAAGGTAAAATATTGTTGAAGGATTACCCATAATATCAAATTATTGATAAGAATTTCTATAAGAGGGTGACAAGGAGTCAGCTTACATATATGAATGCAATAATAGATAGGTTAGAGAACCTGCATCTTTATGGATATGATGACAGTGGAGATCCCAAAGGTGATGTTGTAAACTATGCACTTGTTTCACAAGTTTCTAAAGTTTCAGAAAAATTTGTTGATGATTTTGAGCCTTCATGTATGCTAGTAATAACAAAGTGTGGATGAAGCCTATGCAAGAAGAAATACATTCTATTGAAAATAATTATACTTGGGCATTGTGTGATTTACCTAAGAATAGAAAATACGTAAGATGCAAGTGGATCTACAAGATAAAGAAGAGCAGTGATGGATCCATTGAGAGGTACAAGGTACAATTGGTAGCAAAGGGTTTCACTCGGAAATATGGTTTGGACTATGAGAAAACATTTGCTCCAGTGGCAAGGAAAGAAATAGTAAGGATGTTGCTATCATTGGTAGCTCATAAAAGGTGGATGGTTTATTATATGGATGTCAAAAGCGCATTTATCAATGGGTATTTAGATGAAGAAGTATATATGGAACAACCACAAGGTTTTTTGTCCAAGGAAAATAATATCAAGTCTACAGGTTGAAGAAGGGTCTATATAGGCTGAAGCAAGCTCCAAGAGCTTGGTATGCTAGAATCCATGACTACTTCTTGTAGTGTAATTTTAAAAGGAGTAAGAGTTATCCCACTTTGTACTACAAAAGGGAAAGTAATTATATTCTTATTGTATACCTTTATGTTAATGATATGTTATTTATGAGGAGTAGTTCTTCTTTGAATGATTCTTTTAAACATGAAATGAAGAAGGAGTTTGAGATGTCTGATTTGGATTTGATGAGTTAATTTCTTGGGATGGAAGTACATCAAACTAGAAATGAGATTTTTGTTTGTCAATCCAAATATGTAAGGGATATGTTGAAGAGATTTGGTTTGAGTGAAAGTAAACTTGTAGTAACACCTATTACACATGGGGAGATCTTAAGTTTGGAGGGTGGAGCTTAAAGGACAAACAAAACAAAGTACAAGATTATTTTTGGTAGCCTTATATTCCTTTGTAAAACTAGGCTAGATATATGCTTTGTTGTTTCACAGTGTTCTAGGTATATGGCTAATCCATCACAGTTACATTTGAATGCAGTGAAGAGGATTTTGAGGTATGTTCATTGAACAATTGATTATGGGATCCACTACTCACAAGAAAAGAATTTGAAGTTAGTGGGATTCAGTGACAGTGATTGGGGCAGTAATATTAATAATAGGAAATCCACGAGTGGGCACTAATTTTCTCTTGGTTCAGGTTTGGTGACATGGAGTTCCAAGAAATAAGCTACAGTGGCATTGTCTTCTACTCAAGCAGAGTATATTGTAGTTACATCGACAAGTGCACAAGCATTGTGGCTTTGAAATGTGCTAGGAGATATTGGGGTTACTCCCTCACTCTTGCATAACAGTAATGGTGATCTTATTTTGGCCTTTGTGGGTAGTGTCGGTACTCAATATTCCATTTTTGTAGAAGTACAGATTGCCTTTGCTAGTGTGATGCATTTAAAAAATATAGGTATCCATGACGCAATAATCGAAGGTGACCCTTTGTTAGTGATTAATATGCTTAAAGGGGTCTATCATCTTGGTTGGAAGGTATCTAATATTATTAATAAAATGATTGGAACTCCTGCTCCTTTGATAATGTGGTGTTTAGGCACGTGCTCAGAGAGGAAAATGTGGTGGTCGATTTATTGGTGAATCTAGATGTTTCATCCTAGGGATTTTCTATTTGGTAGGAGGATTTTCCCTTGGAGATCATTAGTCATGTCAAATATGAAGCTCCTTAAATGTTGTCAAAAGTTTATTCATGGGTTGCATTCATGGTGGACCATTTGCTACCTCTGCAAATCTTTGGTAGTGTGTTGCAAGTACATGGAATGTATGGTATTATTTGTGTGTGACTTGCTCTGCTCTTATTTGTTGTACCTTTGCACCTACCATTGGGTATGTGGATCTCATTATGGCATGTACCATTGGAGATATTGGTAATAATTATTGTACATTCACCCTCCCATTGGGCATATGGTTCTCCTCTGGTCATGTGCCCTATGGAGTCATTGGAAAATTTTAAATTTTGAATCCTTGTCCTTGAAGCGACAGGGTGGATGTGGGATTATTGCCTTGGTTCTTTGGAGTAGAACTTCCTTGGTTCTCTTTGGAACTTTTGTTAATTCCTTTTATCTTCTCTTGTCTCTTTGGTTATTTTATTGGTTCACCATTGGGGTGTTTATTTGTGTTCTTTGGTTGTGGCCCCTAGGCTTATCTATTGTAAAATGTTGTGGGGTTCCTTTCAAAACCTTATTTTTCTTAATAGTATAATATATATATATATATATATATATATATATATATATATATATATATGTATATATATATACATACATATGTATATATATATATATATGTATATATATATACATACATATGTATATATATATATATATATATATATGTATATATATATACATACATATGTATATATATATATATATATGTATATATATATACATACATATGTATATATATATATATATATATGTATATATATATACATACATATGTATATATATATATATATATATGTATATATATATACATACATATGTATATATATATATATATATATATATATATATATATATATATACATACATACATACATACATATATATATATATATATATTCTTCATATTCCTGAAACTATGAAGTTTTCACAATAAACTCATTTTATATCAAATACCTTTTAAAAATTAAATTCTATCAAGATGAAATTCAACACTACAAATGTCTAAAAATTTGCTACCTAGCTTCTATATCCAAAAATATCTTCTCTATAACAACCTCACAATTTCTTAATACTTTTTTATGTTTCTTATTCATTCCCCTAATATTCCAAGATATTATTTTCATTGTTATTTTTCTATTTTATTTTTGGGTTTAGCCCCATTTCTTGTTAACACTTGTGATATTTGCTTTTATTTTCCCATATCAATATTCCTTTGTGTTTATTTTTCTCTTTGTTTTTGCTTCTTGGGTCTTCCTATTTTTCTTTTCATTCTCTGCAATAATTTCATCTACATCAATCTCTTCAATCTTCTCACACTCCTCATAGTAAGACTTATCATCTTTAGGTTTAACTTGTTCTATAGGATCTGAAGACCAAGGAATAACCTCAAAAGTACATTCTTTTTTATATTTCCTTGGAGACCCTAAAGTTAAAGGATACTCTTTTGTAGCAATTACCTTCTTATTCTTCCCTAAAAATCTTAAATTATTATGGGTTTACTCCAACCTTATTTCTATATTATTCTGCTCTTGAAACCTTAAAGTGCAAGGAATAACATCTTCACCACTTTCACTTTTCTTGCCTAAATATGATTCTATACTACTTGAGGAAAATAAAGATGATTTAGCTAGAATAAAATTGATATTTTTTGTTATCTGTGTTTTGGATTTTATCTCCATATCTTCTTTTGCACCTTTAATTCCTTTTAAACTTACCAATTGATATTATCAATAGGATTTCTTTGTCTCTTCTTTTATACTAGAAATCCTTGATATGATCTTGCTTCTATTATTGAATGATTTTCTTGCTTCATCTTGAAGTTTATCTCATGGCTAGAATTTTTTATCTCTTTCTTAATAGTTTTTACTTTGCAAACTCTTGCCATGTGTTCAATCTCAAAATAATTGTGGCAACAAAATGTAATATTTTCATAATCTACTTGTTCATCCGATTATCTTGATTCAGAGTTAATATTAATGGATTGTGGCAAAGGTTTTAAAATATCCAGAGCAACACATATTCAAGTATATATAGTATGCTTTCGCTCCTTAGGTTTTGATCCTTCCTTGATGAGTTCCCCTAGGGTATTTCAAAAAAATTTGAAAGATCCTTATTTATAAGCTGATATGGAAGTCCAAAAAGCCTAACCCACATTAGAAGCTTCTTAATAGCTTTTGTCTCAACAAAATTGTTTTTATTCCATGGTCTCATATAATGTGCATCTCTTCCCATAAACCATGGACAACCAACCATTATTTTATCCCTAATTTCTGAACTAGAAAATATGATGAGAAAAAAACCTTTAGGAAGAAAATTCACAAAATAACTTGAATTAAATCCCCACTTCCACTTGATCCAATTTTAAATCTCTAAAAAATATGGTCATGATCTATGGAACTTACATATTAGCCCTCTACTTTTAAGAATCGTTATATCATGCTCAATAATCTCATCCTTAATACTTACTTCTGGTGTAGCATCTATTACCTATATCAAACTTTGCATGTATTTGCTCTTTCGCTTATCTCTAGCTTGGCCCTTCATACTTCCAATAAGGGCGTCTTGATTTCTAGCTAGGGCATCCTAAATTCCTATTGGATATTTCAAAAATGAATATTCTTCCACAATACCTAATGGGGATTGCTCTTGGCTTGCAATCCCTCTTGGTTCACACTCCATCTCTACCCTGCACTCACTCTTACTCCCAGCTTGCACTATCTCTTGCATCATACTTGCTCTTGGTTTGCACTCCCTCCTAGCTCACAATTTCTTATGTCTCTTATTTTTCTTGATGTTCCTTCGCTTGAACAATTTTTTAAAAAAATATTCCACGCATTTGTGGTAAGATTTTGAAGTATTGATGCAGTCTGGAAGAATCTAACACTCTTTCACCATGATTAAATCTTGGATTACACATAGTCATAGTTTACACTCCCTTTTGTTTAGAACTCTCTCCTTCCTTGTACTCATTCCCAACTTGCATTCCGTCTTGATTCACAATTTCCCTTGTCTCTTCTTTTTCATAACATTCCTTGGCTTCAACATTTTTTTGAAAATAATGTTTTAAACATTCATGGTAAGGGTTTGAAGCATTGACACACTTTGGATGAACCTGTAATTATTTTGCCATGACTAAATATCAGCTTGCACTCCCTCTTGGTTCAAATTACCTCTTTGGTCTCCTTGGATCTAGGCTTGCACACTCACTCCCAACTCGTGTTGGCACTTGCTACTACACTTACTCCCATATTGCACTTACTCTCACTTTTATCTGCACTTACTCGCACTTGCTTTCAACTACACTTACTCTCAGCTCACACTCACACTCATGCTTGCACTTGCACTCACACTCATTTTTACACTTACTTCCAGCTCGTGCTCACACTCACTGCTACTCCATATTTTATAATGTTAAGATAGCTTTTTGGATTTTATTTTTTAAGGAAATTATGCCTGGTTTTCTTATTTGATGTTGCATATAGTCCTCAAGATAGATAATATATATTCCAAGAAAGGGATATTGATGTTTATCATGTAGCACATAAAGAGCCTCATCCTTTTTTAGTGAGACATTTAGGTGAAATAACTTTGTTAGTCCATGTAGGATTATGATATGTGATTATTTAAATTATGTGAATTTCATTTGAGTCTTCTTCATGTTTTCTTTATGAATGATACAAATTAGTTTTTCTTAATTTTATATTTCATAACACTTTAGCACCATTCAATATATTTTCTCATGATTTTGATATTGGCAAGTTGATATTTTCATTTTGATTTAATATTTGTTATGTATTTATTTTAACTCAAAAAAGTCATAAGATATTTTTGAGATGTGGGAGGCATGTATAAAGAGTATCGATCTATTTTATAATTTGGTTGAACATTATTAAATTCAGATTACTTTTAGCAATGAATTCAAAATAATTTAACTATTATGATTGTGTATTTTGGGTCATTAGTATATATCATATCTATGCCATCTACATCAAATAATCATTTAAATAGCATTTAAATTCTATGTTTTTCCCTTATTTTCAAGTCAAATTATGTCAAGATCTTCCTAACTATATGGTATATCCATGAGAATTGTTGTATTGTTGTTGAATATCAACTTGTCTATCTAGTCAATTTGATATTTTGGTTTAATATTGTCATTATTATATGCATGATCCCAGCTTAGGTTGACTAACCCAATGGAGGTTGAGACACTTCACCAATTACTTGTAGGATGCCTTACAAATAACATGTTGGTACCATGCTAGTTGTTATAGTAACCTACATTTTTGGGTATTGTTATTCTCTTTTAATATACATTTTGGAATAGGATATTTTGTAATTACTCTTGGTATTTAAGAATTGCTACTAAATTACTTTTCTCATTATTGCAAATTATTAGGTTTATTTATAAATATTTATAATTGATTGATAATATAGATTGCTTCATACTATTACAATTATTATTCTTTTTGTTATATTTATGATTAATCATAAAATCTCGTAACTTTGTATTTAGTGCTAGGAATTATCTATTATATTTTCCAGGTTATGGAAATAACAATCGATTCTATTATCTTAGAAATATCCAACCATATATAATGGATGTATTACAAGAGACCATGTTTCTTAGGTAGTATTGTGCTAACTCCATGAAATACCTCATCTATAATTTCAAATTCAATAATATCCTAGTCATTCTTCTTAACATTCCCTAACTTCATCTTGTCCAAAGCTCCTCCAACTAATTAACATATGTAACATAAATCTCCATTGAACCCATCACTTTATTCAATATAGTTTTTTCCTTCTAACACTCATATGTGGCTTAGTATTAACCCTCGAATACTTGCTATTACACCAATACCACACATATCTATATTAGCATTGGCACTTTGCACAACCTCACAATCATCCTCTACACTTATTCCACCATTGAATTCCATACAAGCAACTACATTAGTCACAGTCTACACATTAATAATTCCTAGTTTATTAAGTTATAATATCACCTTCTACCTATATCATATTTTTTCCACTATTAAATTAGTATTTAGCATTCCACTTAATTTACTTTCCAACTTCTTTCTTTTTATACTTCCAACAATACCCACATTATTAACTTTGAAGGAGTGTTAGAGAGAATTTCAATCTACAATCTCTCATAGTAATTATTTCCTTATCCATTGAGTGAGTTAGTATTTTTAAGAAAATGATTCATAGTTATTTTTATGGTGATTAAAATTAAGCACATTTTTTGTGATGTTATGCATACAAACAAAGACTAAGACCGTGAAGGATAATGCTAAGTGTACCACTCTTCTTGTGGTCTAATTTAAATAGATTATTTTTTGAGAAAAAGCTAGATTATATAATTTCATTAACCTTTACAATATTTTGGTGCTAGCACTATCCACCACCTAAAAAACAAAATGAGGTGGATTAGAAGTAAAGCATCTATAACTAAGTATACATAAGAATAGGATCTAATATAAAAAAAAGCCTTTAGCTATATCTTAATGTAATACACTCGATATCAATATCCATCTATGGGAGAGTGTGTTATATGAAGAAATTCTAGGTATGTATTATGTGATATCTTCTAAAGTCTTTAGAGAAGAAAAAGAAGTAATCAAAACCTGAACCTACTTATCATCTTAGTTTCTTGTTGGACCTTTTGAAGATATTGAATCATATGAGAAAGTTGATGAAGTTTGTCAATAACATCTCGAGGTGTGTTGGAAGGTACATAGACTTGGGAATGAATGTGTCCTACATGTAAAAAAATGTCAAAGGTCAAGTACGCTAAAACTATTTCCCATGGAGGAGAAGATCCAGTAAACATATTTTTTGCATCTACACTTCTAAATGTGCTTGATAAGGATGAGTCTACAAACATTGTAGATTTTGGTGCATTTATCTAGCTAAGAAAAACTAAGAAAATAAAGCTTTCAAGATCTAGTTAAAGAGGGAAAAATAAAAGCGTAGAAGACATCCCAAATTTGTTTAGCAATGCCACAAAACCAAAATAAGTGAATAATAATTTCTAAACCATTACAGAAATTGCATTGAGAGGGAATGTGTAAAATCACAACCAAAATTTCAGTCGTTGGGAGCTTTTGATGTAAAATATGTCAACGAAGAAGTTGAGTTTTTTATTCAATAGGAGATTTCCAAATTTGAGTAGTAATAAACTGCCATTGATCATTTAAATTCACTTGCCACTTGACATTGACCTTAGAGTCTAAATAATGGGGACATAGAATATTTTTGTATAACCAACTAGAAGTAATGGAAGAGATTATATGACCATTAAGCCATCTCTAATCATTCCAAACATTATGGGCAATTGTTCCCAACTTCATAAGGACCTAACAAGGGATGGAAACCACAACTAAACCATACAACTCTTTGAACCTATATGGAAGAGAGTAATTATTTCATATTTGGTTCTAGATAAGAATTGAGCAGCTACCCAGATCCCAAATATCTATAATTTTATTAATTCCTTTCTCAAAAAAATCTTAGCCCATGAATAGTATTGCATAAAGCTAAAGGTTTATCATTATGAAGTATAAGTTTATTTAACCAAATATTTTTTAGACTAATGCTCATACCATGTCTCAAGGAGTCAGACTTTCAAGCCAATAAATAAGAAATTGATTGTCAAGCTTCCCAGTTTTGGGTAACTAGAATAGAACCTTTAACTATAAAATATGGTGCATTAAGGACCTTTTCCTCCCAAATGGTTTCTTTCCATTTACCTTTGTGAGTAGCTAAAGAGATTTTGTAATTAAATAGTTGTTTCAAATTTTCATTACCAATAATGGCTCTAGTAACCCATTTTTTAGCCAAACATTTGCTCTGGGTAAGAGGATCAATGATGCCTAGACCTCCTAAAACCTTAGGTTGAGTATAAAGTTTCCAATATATGGGTATCATACCAACCTCCATCCTATTTAGTACATAAAAATTTACGAATGGCTTGAGTTAAATTATTATAGGCTACCTTGGGGGCCATCCAACAAGAGGAGTAATAAACTTGAGAGGCTATCATAATATTATTCGTAACTTGAATTTTTCAAAATACCCAACAGGAAGTGAAAAGAGATTGTTTGTGATGTCTTTGGATCTCTAAACTAAAGTCTTCTATACCTCTTCCTCTCCTCATGGATGCAACTCCTTAATTGAGTGAAAGATTATCCCTCATAGTATGATTGTGCGTTATTTAGGAATTCTCTTTGGGATTAATATCTCCCCTAAGAATATGTGGAACTAGGTTATTTAAATTAATTTTTTTTAATAATGGATCTTTACTAAAGTATGACCATTCCATAACTTCTACTGATTATAACTTTTAAAATACATATTTTTATATGTGCTTATATAGAAAGATTCGTATGGGCATATGATGTGATGATATGCCGGGTACAAATATGAAACACCTAGTCTATCCATTCAAAGTTGGTGTAGGTAGATAGAAGGTGGTGTAGGTAGATATAAGGGTGTGGAGGTGTGTAGTGCAAAAATATAAGAAGGTTAGCGTATATGATGAAAACATATGTACTAACCAAAATACACAAGTGTATCATCAATATATTTAATTTTATCTTTAAAATTTTAATTATTAAAGGTATCTATAAACTTAAAATTAATTTTTATATAAATAAAACATTATCATGGGATTTATCCATAATATTTCGGCTAAGCCAATGCTTCCTTGGTTCAAGGTTGGGAGACATATCCAAAGTTTAAACCTTTAAGATCCCAAATTTTAATTGTATCATTAAAAAATTAATTATTAAAAGTCTCTATAAACTTAAAACTCTTTCTTATATATAAAATATTAGCATATGGTTTATCCATAATTTTTCCGTAATTGTGTCCTTGGTTCAAGGTTAACGCATATAATTGACATAGCCCACACCAACGTTTTAAGTTTATTATTAAAAAATTTATTATTAAAGTTCTCTTTAAACATAAAACTCTTTCTTATAATTATAAAATATTAGCATGTGATTTATTCATAATTTTTATGGGTTAAGCCAAGGGTTCGTTGGTTCAAGGTTGGGAATTTTGATCTCAAATAATAAATTAATGTTAAAAAAATCTTTTAAAGGTAGTTTTTGATCTCAAAAAATAAATTAATGTTAAAAAAATCTTTTAAAACCCTACCTTTATAAAAATAATAATATTTTTCATTCTTTAAGAAAGGCATCTGGATAAACAATATAAATGCTTCATGATTGAAATTGAATTTCATGTCACATGGAAGATGGCCCACTATTGGAGCTCAGCATTGTAGGGGAATAATGGATCTCCAAACACCATTTTTAACGTATATATACATACATATGTCATAACAAGAGACGATCTGTTCTTGGCTGAGGAAGAAATATCCTTAGTATGAGTCAAACCCATAGAAAGAAAATGGAGAAAAGCATGTCCGACAGATAGACTCTTACACGAAAGCACTCCAAACAGTGTAAGGCGAGAGATTGGCGGCATTGGGATCAGGCCTTCACCAGAGCCACTTCTCACAGAAGGTTTTCCAATTTGCAATTGCAAGAAGAGTTTGACACACAACACAGATCAAAAATCATAAAAGTAATTGCCGCTGGAGGTCTTATGTTCGCTTTGGGAAAATCTGGTATTTATTTGGCATTTAGTAGACACTCTACCATAATACTCTACTCCTTGAACATAGTTCCATACCAAGTGGTTCGGAGCCTTATGTATAGTAAATATAACGAGTCTCTTATCAGAAAGGAAGCTGACACAGACTCATTATAATTGTTATACATGACGCAGTAAATCACATGATCTGGAGTTATGTTCAACGAGCAGAGTTTTCTATTAGAGTGCCTACTAAATGCCAAACAAATACCAGATTCTCCAAAAGCGAACATAACACCTTGAGCCACAATTATTTATATGATGTTTAATCTTTTCTCTGTGTCAAACTCTTCTTGCAATTGAAACTTGAGAAACCTTATGTGAGAAGCGCTGGTGAAGGCTGTAATCTCAATACCTCCAATCTCTCTCCTTTGGAGTATTATCACCATGTTATCACACTGTTTGGAGTGCTTTCCTGTAAAAGCTTGTCTACCCGAAATGCTTTTCTCCTGTTTGGAGTGTTCTATGATGAAGAAAACGATGAGATTCACACAGACAATGCAGAGGGTTTTGCGCATGTGTGGTCAAACTCATTCTAATATCTCCAATGTAATTGTGAATTTAAGAGTTATTTCACTTTTTAAGTTTCATTTAAAGATGTATTTTGATTGGTTTCACCCGGGATATGTTTATTGGGGTTTGCCAATACGGTCATATATATGTATATATATTTTTTGGCTAGCGTATTCAGCAAAGAGAGCTGGGTAATTTTGTATTGTTCTCCAACCTTTCTCACGACATTATTAATAAAATATTGGTTGTAGTTTGTAAAGCTTCTATATCATTTTTGTGATCAAGAGATAAATTATGGGCTTTTTTCCTCATCCCCGATTGTTGTTGTTTAAGTTCCTGTGGATAGGGTTCAAAATTTAAATGATAAGTTTAATAATTGGAGTGCAAAATAAATGGGTCACAACATTCTCTTACTTCACGATAATTAATGATAATTAATGAAATAAAATTAAGTTATAGTATATTAATACTTATTGACACTTTAATAGTATATTAATACTTATTGACACTTTAACATACTGGTAAGAAGTTACGAGTATGAGTTTTAAAGCCTAAAACTGAAATGAAACCATATCAATTTTAAAAGCAATATTTTAATGTTTTTATTATTATTATTTTTTTAATATTAGTGAATTTTATTGTTCAATTTCATATTTTTTATTGATTTTCTTATGTTTAAGATTATAATTTATTTTAATAGTAGTAATTTTAGTATATTAAAATAGATTATCATTAGAGTAATAAATATATGGCTATAATCTAGGTTCCTTTAGACCATGTGAACAAGTTTGATCATTGAATAGTGTACTAAATTCATTTGTATACTTATCTACATCCTTAATAGATAACTATTTATGCTACTATCGGCATATGTGAATGAGATGAAGCAAAGAATTGAGAGAAGTTAATATGTATGATCATTATTCCATCCTAGATGTGAAAAATTGTCTAGCTTAGTAGAATAAAATTAAGGTATTCATGTTATAATATAGAAGAAATTTTAATGCTTTAAGATCATAATTTAGCCCATGAAAGATGATTGGCATAAATGACTATTTTTATTTGAAGTACAAATAAAAATAAATATGTATTTTTAAACATGCAATGAAATAAATATCTTTCACATGGAAATTGAGAGAAATAATTTTCAAAAAAAAAATATTATTCTTTTCTATAATAAATAGAGAGACACATTTAGAGAGTCAAGTACTCTAGTTATTATGCTAAACTATACATACCTTTTTACAAATAAAAATGAAAAAAAAATAATGTTCACATGACAATATATATAGAATATATCATCAAATAGCATTAGTTGAAATAATTAGTTTCCTCAATTTTCAAGGAAGAGACCAAGATTCAAATATTTGAATCAACTACTTAGGAATATTCATATACCAACCCTTGACCTTAATTCCTCACTCTTGAATTATTATTTTATATTTTTACCTAATTTTAGGTCTTGACCTTGTTACTTTCACCTATAGGGTGTAGTGACTTCTTTGGTTTGTTCAAATCTAGGAAACACACCCATTGCTAGAAATTGATTGATGGTCACATGACTATTCTTGTACCGTCATGATATCCTTAACTATCTTAACATATACATAAATTTTATGTACCAAAACTTTATTGAAAATACATTTAGTTCAAAATATGATAAGCCAAATAATTGTTATGTGTTACACACAAGATTAATAAGTTAGCATATAATATCCAAGTTATTTTATTTTCCAATATAAGTATTAGTTATACATTATTCTCATGAAGTTACATTTGTAATAATCATCTTTAATGTATTATTCTCAACTTTATTACTTTTATGTATACAAAAGTGTCAATATATATCAAGATAGTTTATTTAGGAACACATTATATATTGTATTTTACTATATTTTATAATGTTGTTTTTAATAAGCTATGTGTGGCTTCTATTGTGGGGCACTCCCATTATGAAAATAAAATATTACATTGTTCTCATTACATTTGTAACAAGTTAATTAAAGTATATCCAACTTTATCTTTCTGTCCAAGATATTCTTCATTTACCCTTCTATCAAAACTATTCTTCATCTTCTTGAAACTATGAAGTTTCTATAATAATTTTTTTTCTACCCAACCTCTATATCCGAAACTATCTTCTTTATAAAAACCTCACAATTTCTTAATACCCTTTTTAGGGTTATTCATTTCTATATAATTTTCCTGGAATAAACTTAACATTTTTTGTTGTCTTTGTTTTGGATTTTATATCCGCATTTTATTTTGCACCTTTAATTCCTTTTAAACTTACCAATTGGTATTATCTATAGGATTTATTTACCTATTATTTTGGAGTGGAATATCCTTGATCTAATTTTTATTATTGAATGGTTTCCTTGCTTCATATTAAAGTTTATCTTATGGCTAGAATTTTGTCTTTTTATTCATAATTTTTACTTTGCAAACTCTTGCCATGTGTCCAATCTCAAAATTATTATGGCAACAAAACCCAATATTTTCATAATCTACTTATTGATCACATTCTCTTGATTCAAAATTAATCTTAATGGGTTGTAATAAAAATTTTGAAATATCCATAGCAACACATATTCAATTATATATAGCATTCTTTCGCTCCTTAATTGATCATTCCTATGAGTTTCCCTAGGGTATTTCCAATATTTTTCAAAACATATTTATTTATAATCTAATATGGAAGTCCAAAAAGCCTAACCCACACTAAAAACTACTTAACATTTTTTTTGTCAACTGAAATTTTTTTATTCCATGGTTTCAAATAATGTGCATCTCTTTCCACAAACCATGGACCACCAATCATTATTTTATCCCTAATTTTTGAACTAGAAAATATGGTGAGGAAAAAATATTTAAGAAGAAAAGTCACAAAATAATTTGAATTCAATACCCACTTCCACTTGATCCAATTTTGAATCTCCACAAACCCTGGTCATGATATATGGAACTTACATATTAGCCCTATACTTTTAATAGCCTTTATATCATGCTCAATAATCTGATACTTACATCTAGTGTAGCATATGTTACCTAGATCAAAATTTCCATGTATTCACTCTTTCTCTTATCTCTAGCTTGGGCCTTCATGCTTCTAATAAGGGCATCTTGATTTCTATCTAGGGAATCCTAACTTCCCATTAGGGCGTTCAAAAATGACTTTCCTTCCATAATAGTTAATGGGGCTTTCTCTTGGCCTCCACTCTCTTGGTTTTCACTCCCTCTTTGCTTGCACTCACTCTTGCTCCCATATTGCACTCTCTCTTGCCTCACACTTGCTCCTAGTTTGCACTCCTTCCTAGCTCACAATTGCTTGTATCTCTTCTTTCTCTTGGTATTCCTTCACTTCAATAATTTTTGAAAATAATGTTCCATGTATTCATTGTAAGGGTTTGAAGCATTGATGCACTCTGGATAAATTTGCTGCTCTTTCACCATGATTGAATCTTGCCTTGTACTCATTCTTAGTTTACACTTCATTTTGGTTAGCACTCTATCCTTCCTCACACTCACTCCCAACTTGCATTCCCTCTTGACTCACAATTTCCCTTGTCTCTTATTTTTCCCAGTATTTCTTGGCTTCAACAGTTTTTTGGAAACAATATTCCACACATTCATGATAAGGTTTTGAAGCATTGATGCACTATCGATGAACCTACCACTCTTTTGCCATGACTAAATATTTTTTCGCAATCCCTCTTAGTTCACATTCTCTCTCTGATCTCATTAGCTCTAGGCTTGCACACTCACTCCTAGCTCATGTTGGCACTCACTACTACACTTACTCATAGCTTGCACTTGCTCTCACTTTTGGCTGCACTCACTCATACTCACTTTTGTTTGTACTTACTTCTGGTTCACACTCACACTCACAATTGAACTTGCACTCACACTCATTGTTTTACTTACTCCCTACTCGCACTTGCACTGGCTAATGCTCTATATTTGATAATGTTAATATAGCTATTTGAATTTTATTTTTTAAATAAATTATACCTTACTTTCTTATTTGATGTTGCATGTAGTCCTCAAGAGGGATAATATATGTTCCAAGAAAGGGATATTGATGTTTATCATGTAGCACATAAAGGGCCCCTCATCCTTTATAAGACATATAGGTGGAATAACTTTGTTAGTCCATGTAGTATTTTGATATGTGATTACTAAAATTATGTGAATTTCATTTGAGTCTTTTTCATGTTTTCCTTATGAATGCTACATATTATTTTTTCATAATTATATATTTCATAATACTTTTAGGCCATTCAATATACTTTCTCATGATTTTGATATGGACAAGTTTATCTTTTCATTTTGATTTAATATTTGTTATGTATTGGCATGTATAAAGAGTATAGATCTACTTTATAATTTGGATCAACTTGATTAAATTTGAATTACTTTTAGAAATGAATTCAAAATAATTGAACTATTAGGATTGTGTATTTTGGGTCTTTAATACATATTATATCTATGTCATCTACATCAAACAATAATTTGAATAACATTTGAATTATATATTTTACCTTATTTTCAAGTCAAATTATTTCAAGATCTTCCTAACTTCATGGTATTTCCATGAGAATTTTTGTGTTATTATTGAAGATAAACTTATCTATCTAGTAAATTCATTATTTTGGTTCAATATTGATTCATTATTATATATGCATGATTCTAGTTTATGATGACTAAACCAATAGAGGTTGAGACACTTCACCAATTACTTGTAGGATGCACTACAAATAACATGTTGGTACCATTCTAGTTACTATAGTAACCTATATTTTTGGCTAATCTTATTCTCTTTTAGGGTTGTGTATTTTGGGTCTTTAATACATATTATATCTATGCCATCTATATCAAACAATAATTTAAATAACATTTGAATTATAAATTTTACCTTATTTTCAAGTCAAATTATTTCAATATCTTCCTAACTTCATGGTATTTCCATGAGAATTTTTGTGTTATTATTGAAGATAAATTTATCTATCTATTCAATTCGTTATTTTGGTTCAATATTTTTTTTTTTGGTAAGTAAGAGAATATTTATAATTAACACCGGGTTTTAACTGGTTAACCCAAAACCATTTTAAAAAATAGGGTCCACTGACCAACTGGACAAAGGCCAAGCCCTCAAAGTTTAAACTGACAACAAAAAGGGCCAAGACCTACTCTTCCAACAGAATACATCCAAACTAAACTATGGAAGCCTAATATTATGGCCATCAGAAAAGAAAGACGCAAAATAGAACTAACAAAGACAAAATCCACTTTGAGCCTTCCAATCTAAAATTTTTCATTATCTATCACCATTGAGACTGCATGAGGAATATTTTCAGTCCACGTGATCAAATTTGCTGCTACAATGCCTTCATTTTCCAGCCTATCAGCTGCCATGTTTGCTTCCCGAAAGGTATGCAAAATTATGGCCTCAGGTCGATCATGAATTAGAGCCCTTGCTTCGTGGATGTAGTCATAAAATCTCCAAGGAGATCTCTTAGTGTTATTTAGAAGATTTATAATAATAATAGAATCACCTTCCACCAACAGTTTCCCTGGATAATTCGCTGCCACCTTGAGGCTCCTCCAAACTGCCCTCGCTTTAGCCACATTGTTAGTTTGAGCTCCAAGATGTTCAGCAAAAGCTACAAGCACCTCACCCTTGTGGTATCTAAGTAAGCCACCAGCCCCAACTTCACCTGGGTTGCCCCTAGATGCCCCATCAAAATTTAACTTAATCCACCCTAGGGGGGGTGGGGTCCATGTGATCATGGTTCTAGGACAGACTTGAGGATGATTGAGGCCATCAGTGATAGGTAAGTTTAATGACTGGCCTAATGAAGGTTCAAAATTATTTGGAGGTCTAGATGCTGCAGGCACTAAACAAGCATTCTCATTAGCATATACTAAAATTTTTGACAAGACAGAGGATGACTGAGAAACCTTATCCAAGAAGGCCCAACGATTCCTTTCCAACCATATCTGCCACAAGTAGTGATGAAGGCAGATCTTCCACATATACCTAAGATGCCTATTCAAAAAGGGAGAAGGCCACTGGACAAATAAGTCAAAAATGGACTGAGGATGGACCCAATAAATATGAAACACTTGTAACAGACCTAACAAGATTGAGACAAAAAAATTACAATACAGAAACAAATGATCAATAGACTCCCACTCAGACATACAAAGATAACACCTATTAACAACAATCACACCTCTTTTTATTAAGTTATCCATGGTGAGGATCTTATTTTGGATGGCCAGCCATGCAAAAAACCCGACCTTCGGAGCAATGCTTTTGGGCCAAACTTCCAAGTGAGGGAAAGTAGGTTCATCATTATCAATAAGCATCAGATAAGCAGTCTTGACAGAAAATTCCCCATTGTCTGAAGCTTCCCAGATAAGCTGGTCCTCAAGAATGCCAGAAGGGAGTAAATACTGTCTTAATTCATTCTCCAGTATTATTGATGCCCCTGGTAGATCATTGTTCATTATTGGCTTCCAAACCCTTCTATTGTTTGACAAAGTAATAAAATATGCAACTTTGGTACCAAAAACTTCAATTTTCCAAGCTCTAAGGGTTGAAAGGATGGGGTCTACAGAGAGGGGATAGCCCTTTAACCATTTGTGGTCCCAAAAATCAATGTTTCTTCCATTTCCCAGTTTCCAACGTAGCCCTTTGCTTAGCAAGTTTTTAGTTTGAAGGATTGATTTCCAAAAAATTGATCCCCTGGGAGGAAAGGAATAACTTAAAAATTCAGTTTCTTGCAAATACTTTCTTCTGATTATAGTAATCCATTCTGCATTTGCATTTTTTAGAAGACACCATGCTTGTTTGTCCAGGAGGGCCATGTTTAAATGTTGTATTCTCCTTAGCCCAATACCTCCAAACTCCCTTGGTTCAATATTGAGTCATATTTATATATGCATGATTCTAGTTTATGTTGACTAAACCAATAGAGGTTGAGACACTTCACCAATTACTTGTAGGATGCCCTACAAATAACATGTTCGTACCATGCTAGTTACTATAGTAACCTATATTTTTGGCTAATATTATTCTCTTTTAAAAAACATTTTGGAGTAGGATGTTTTGTAGATACTCTTGGTATTTAACAATTACTACTAAATTACTTTTCTCATTATTGTAAATTATTAGGTTTATTTATAAATATTTATAATTGATTGATAATATAGATTCCTTGGTACTATTACAATCATTGTTCTTTTTTGTTATATTTATGATTAATTATAAAATTTCGTAACTTTGTATCTAGTACTAGAAATTATCTATTATATTTTCTTGGTTATTGAAGTAACAATCATTTATATTATCCTAGAAATATTTAACCATCTATAATGGATGTATTGCAAGAGACCATGTTTATTAGGTAGTATTGTGCTAACTAGATGGAAGACCTCATCTATAATTGCAAAGCAAATAATATCCTATTCATCCTTCTTAACATTCCCTACCTTCATCTTGTCCAAAAATCCTCTAACTAATTAACGTATGTAACATAAATCTCCATTAAACCCATCACTTGAGTCATTATAATTTTTGCCTTCTAACACTCATATGTAGCTTAGTATTGGACCTCCACTACTTTACAACAATACCACACATACCTATATTAGTATCGATACTTTGCACAACCTCACAGTCATCGTCTACACTTATTCCACCATTGAATTCCATACAAGAAACTACATTAGTCACAATCTACACCTTAATAATCTCTAGTTTGTAAAATTATAGTGTTACCTCCTACCCATATCATATTTTTTCCACAATTAAATTGGTATTTAGCAGTCCTCTTAATTTACTTTTGAACTTATTTCTTTTTATACTTTTATTAAATTTCAAGGAGTGATAGAGAATGTCAATCTACAATCTTTCATAGTAATTTTGGATTATTAAATTTAAAGTTGTGTTAGAGAGAATTTCAATCTAGAATCTCATAGTAATTTTCGACTATTAACTTTAAAGTTGTATTAGAGAGAATTTCATTCTATAATCTCTCATAGTAATTATTTCCTTATCCATTGAGTGAGTTAGTAGTTTTAAGAAAATTAGTTTTATTTATTTCTATGGTTATTAAAATTGAGCATATTTTTTGTTTTGTGATGTTATGCATACACACAAAGTCTAAGACTATGAAGGACAATTCTAAGTGTACCACTCTTCTTGTGGTCTAAATTAAATAGTTTTAATAATGGTTCTTTCCTAAATTATGATCATTTCAAAACTTATTTTAAAACTTGTATTGGATTATAACCTTTTAGATATATATATATATATATATATATATATATATATATATATATATATATATATATATATATATATATATATATATAACCTTTTGCATAGATACATACATACATATTTGTATGTATGTATGTATGTGTGTGTAGATATTCATATGGGCATATGATGTGATGCTATAGAAGGTACAAATATGAAACACCTAGTTGATATAAGGGTGTTGAGGTGTGTAGTGCAAAAATGTAGGAAGGTTAGGATATATGCTGAAAACATATGTACTAAACAAAATACACGTGTATTATCAATATATTTAATTTTATCATTAAAAATTAATTATTAAATATCTCTATAAACTTAAAACTATTTCTTGTATAAATAAAAGATCATGTGATTTATCCATAATTTTTTGGTTAAGTCAAACCGCCCTTGTTCAAGGTTGGGATATATATTTGATATAACCCACACCAAAGTATAAATCTTGAAGGTCTCAAATAATTTTAATTTTATCATTAAAAATTTAATTATTAAAGGTCTCTATAAACTTTAAGCTATTTCCTATATATATAAAATATTTGCATGTGGTTTATCCATAATTTTCTGATTAAGCCAATGCATCCTTGGTTCAAGGTTGGGACATATAGGTGATATAATCCACACTAATGTATAAATTTTGAAGTCTCAAATAATATTAATTTTATCATTAAAAAAATTATTAAAGGTCTCTATAAACCTAAAACTCTTTCTTATATATAAAAATATTAGCATGTGGTTTATTCATAATTTTCCGGTTAAGCTAATATGTCCTTGGTTCAAGGTTTGAATATTAAATTAATATATCACAGTATTAAATAATTCAATCTAACTAGATTACCATTTAAAAAAATCCTTTTAAAAAATCATTTTAATATGTCATAACAAGAGGGGTTCTGTTCTTGGCTGAGGATGAAATATCATTAGTATTTGAGTCAAAACCATAGAAATAAAATGGAGAAAAGCATGTCAGACAGATAGATTTACACGAAAGCACTCCAAACAGTGTGATAACATGTTGATAAAGCTTCAAGGGCTAGATATTGCAGGCATTAGGATCAAGGCCATCATCAGAGCCACTTTTCATAGAAAGTTTTTCATTTTGCAATTGCAAGAAGAGTTTGACACACAACACAGATCAAAAATCATAAAAATAATTGTTCGCTTTGGGACAATCTAGTATTTTTTTTTTGGCATTTAGTAGACACTCTAACAGAATATTTTAATCATTGAACATAGTTCCTCAGGATCATCCAGTGGTGTAAGAGTGATCTTGCACCACCCAAAATTTATATTTGATGTAATTATTTTCTAAGTATATTTAGTTGTTTAGGGGAAAGAAAATTAGAACTATTGACGAAATAATAACCCCAATACCTTGAACGGTTTGGGAGATATGTATGTTTTATGACAAAACCCATACCCAAACTTGTAGGTGAATTTTAAATTAGATTCAAGTGGTGTAAGAGTGATCTTGCATCACCCAAAATTTATATTTTATGTAGTTATTTTCTAAGTGTATTTATTTGTCTAGAGGAAAGAAAATTATAACCATTTATGAAAGAATAACCGCAATACCCTGAACGGTTTGGGAGATATGTACGTTTTATGGCAAAACCCTGCCAAAAACAGTGAAAATTTAGATACCCAAACTTGTAGGTGAATTTTAAATTAGATTATTTACCCCGGTTAGTTCATCTCGTGCCCTTTCTAAAAAGTTCTTATGCAATTCAATCGGAGCAACAAGCGCGAAGTTATGACCCCGAGAAGTTTGCCTCCGAAATTCAAATTTTAAATGCATTGTTTTAGGTAGGAAAAAGGGAGAAACAGGGTATTTGAGGAAAATTTCGATATTGTAAAAGGGCTCTTTTCTTTTGGTATCCTCTTATTTGGAGAAAAGTAAGGAAAGGTTGGGTTCTTCTGACATGATCAAATGAAACACACCTATGTATTGTTAATTTCATGTAGCTTGATCTGCTTCAGTTCCATACCAAGTGGTTCGCAGCCTTATGTATAATAAATATAACGAGTCTCTTATCAGAAAGGGAAGCTGACACTGTGATAATAGACTCATTATAATTGTTATACATGACACAGTAAATCACTTTATCTGGAGTTATGTTCAACGAGCAAAGTTTTCTGTTAGAGTGCTTCAACGAGCAGAGTTTTTTTTTTGGTTAAAATGCTTACTAAATGCCAAACAAACACAAGATTCTACAAAAGTGAACATAACACCTTGAGCGGCAATTATTTGTATGATGTTTAATCCTTTCTCTATGTCAAACTCTTCTTGCAATTGAAACTTGAGAAACCTTCTGTGAGAAGCCGCTCTGATGGAGGCGGTAATCGCAATATTTCCAATCTTTCATCTTTGAAGCTTTATCACCATGTTATCACACTGTTTGAAGTGCTTTCGTGTAAGAGCCTGTCTACCCCAAATGCTTTTCTCCATTTTCAAAAATGCATTGTTCTATGACGAAGAAAACAATGATATCTACACAGGCAATGCAGAGGGGTTTGTGCATGTCTGGTCAAACTCATTCTAATATCTCCAATGTAATTGTGAATTTAAAAGTTATTTCACTTTTTAAGTTTCATGTAAAGATGCATTTTGATTGGTTTCACCCGAGATATATTTATTGGGGTTTGCCAATGCAGTCATATATATATATTTATTGGCTAGCGTATTCAGCACAAAGCTGGGTAATCTTGTATTGTTCTCCAATCTTTCTCAGGAAATTATTAATAAAATATTGGTTGTAGTTTGTAAAGCTTGTATATCACCAGATAAATTAAGGGCTTTTTCCCCTCATCTGCCTTTGTTGTTGTTTAGTCAGTATGAATAGGGTTCAAAATTTAAATGGTAAGTGCAAAATGTGTGGGTCACAGCATCCTCTTACTTCAATATAATTAACGAAATAAAATTAAGTTAATAGTATTTTAAACTTCAACTTACTTGTAAGAAGCCGCTAGTATGAGTTTTAAAGCCTGAAACTGAAATGAAACCGTATAATTTTAAAAGTAAAATTGATGAAGTGGTAGGTATGAAAAGGTAAATTTTATATTTTTTTTTTAAATATATATATTTTATATATATTACATTTAAAATATTTTTTCAATGTTTTAATTATCAATTCAAATAGTATTTATTCTTTACCAAATTTGAATAATCTATATTTTTTTAAATATGATGTTATAAATAGGCTAAAATTATGTCAAATGCCATGTTTTTCCCTATAATATATTTATAACCTAAACAATATAATAAGTGTGAATAATCAAGATGAAAGATAATTAAGACTCGATAATTTTTTTGTACCAAAGTCTAGGTAAACTACCTTTAAATTCGCAACAAACTAGTATAAACTAGATGAAATGAGAAGAATACACTTAGTATTCATTTAATACATTGTGTTAGGTTTATCCTTTAAGATTCTCTCACATTCTTTAAGGAAGAATCAAACACTCGTATCAATCATCTACAAGTGAAAATAACTTTTTTCCCCTCAACTTAATATTGTGTCTTAAAAAGTTCCTTACCTCGTGACAATGGCTAAATTCCCCATCAAGCAAGAAGTTTATGAAGGAAATAAGAGCATCGATAATGATACTCATACTTTCAAGAACATAATGGAATCAATACATCCAAGCATCTCTCTCTTCCCTTTATGTTCTTGTTTTTATTTATTTATTTCATTTCGTCAATTACTTATTTTTATCTTACTTGTACTAGTTGTATTCTTTCTTTTATCTATTCTTTTATCTCTTTGCATCAACTACTTAAGAATATTCATATACCAACCCTTGACCTTACTCCCTCACTCCTGCATTATTATTTTAGATTTTTAGCTATTTTTAGGACTTTATGTTGTTACTTTCACCTATAGGGTGTAGCGACTTTGGTTTGTTCAAATATAGGAGAAACATCCATTGCTAAAAATTGATTGATGGTCACATGACTATTCTTGTACAGTCATGATATCCTCAACTATCCTAACTTATACATGACTTTTAACTACTAGAACTTTTTTGAAGATCCATTTAGTTTAAAATATGATAATCCAAATAATTGTTATGTGTTACACATAGGATTAATAAGTTAGTACATAATATCGAATTTATTTTATTTTCTAATATATGTATTATTTATACATTATTCTCATGAAGTTACATTTGTAATAATTACTTTTAAATTTATTATTCTTAACTTTATTACTTTTATGTATACACAAGTGTAAATATATATCAAGATAGTTTATTTAGGAACACATTATTTATCATATTTTTTTGGTAGGTAAAATTACTTTAGTATGGGGTTTAAATGGGTCCCAAACCCAAGTAAATAAACTAGTAGCTAAAACAATAGCATAAGATGACACAGGCCTGCACATTGGCTAGCTATAACCTGAATGAAAAGGACCAAACAACAACAAAGAAGGTTGAGTGGATGCCTAACATCATAAACACAAAAATACAGCCTGATAAATACCCATGCAGAGGTTGCTTAAGAGAAGTAACTACCTGTAAACAATGATTTATGGATAACTCCCAAATTGGCAAGAATATCTAAAGGCTTGTTAGCTTTGTGGTACACATGATTGATAGAGAAATTATTGAAATTTTGGGAAAGCTTCTTAGCTTACTGAACAATGGTTCTAACATTCCAAAAGGACACTCTATTGTTTTTTAGAGCATTTATAATATTAAAAGAATCTCCCTCAATAAAAAGGTTACCTTTATAATACTTGAGAAGATCTCACTCTGGGATGGGGGCTCGAAAATTAGAACTGGAGTTGTAGGGAAATTTTAAGGAAGAGAATAGAATAGACTCTAGTCTAGAATCAGGAGATTTTGTACAAGGGAAGAGCTAGGAATTTTCGACAAAAAAGGTAATAGATTTATTGGCAACAAAGATGGGATCCTTATAGGAGGAAGAAAAAATCTTATTATTTATTTCAAGCCACACTTGCCATACGATATGATGAAGGATCACTTTCCATAAAGAATATAATCTAAGGTTTTTGAAATGAGCTAGCCATTCGATAAAAATGTGACTTAATGAATTAGGAAGAACCCATGAGATATGAAAAGTGGACATAAGGTGATCCAAAGCTATCTTGGATAAAGAGATATTTAGAAAGAGGTGATTGATAGATTCCTAGGCATTCATGCACAAATAACATCTATTAGGGATAATCATACCCATTTTCATAATATTATCAATCGTTAGAATATTATTTTGGATGGCCGACCAGCTGAAATGAGCAACTATTGAAATGAGATATTTAATCCACACTCGATCATAAGTTATTTGAACAACTTGATAATAAATAGTCAGACCATGAGCAAATTTAATCTTAAATAGCCTAGAATCAAGCTCTTTTCAAAAAAGGGAGTCAATGGAATTACTAGTGGGGATGACTGTTGCATTTATGATGGTTTTGAGAATTGCTGAAGCATCAGATATTTGACCATTAGCATTTGGAATATGAAAAAAATTTCAATGCTTAGAATCAGATGAAACATCAATGAAATATTCAACCTTGCTACCAATTAAAGTGTCTATAAAAGGTTGTAAAACAATAATTTCATTGTTCTTTTAAAGGAGTTGATTAGAGATCCACCTATCACTCTAGAAGTTAAATTTTCTCCCTATGTCTAATTACCATACTATCCCCTTATGAATTAGATATTTGGGTTGGATAATTGATTTCCATAAAGTGGATCCCTCTTTGGTCATATCATCATCTATGAAACAATGATTTGGAAGATATTTCCTATTTACAATTGAGACCCATTCAAGGATGTTGTTGGTGAAAACCTTCCATGCTTGCTTGTCTAAAAAGGTTGTGTTCATATTATAAACTATTCAGAGTCCCAACCCCTCTAAATTTTGGTGGAGTACACCTCATCCCAACTGACCAAATGAAATCTTTTCCTACCCTCTGTACTTGCCCACAAAAATATTTTTTGAATTTGCTCAATTTTCATGTAGATAGCAATATGAACATTAAAGACATACATGAAATAAATAGGAATACTTTGGATATAAGTCATTGTCAGGGTGGCTTTGTATGCTTGAGAGAGGAGGGTCCTTTTCCAAACTACCAGTTTTTTGTTACTCCTTTTAATAACATTACTCCACATGGATTCCTTCAGATCACTGGTGAAAAGATGGAGGCCCAAATATTGGATAGACAACTGAGATATAACACATTGAAATATGCATGTAATCTTATATTGTATCTCTTGGGGAAAGTTAATGAAGAATATTTTTCTTTTAATATAATTTATTTTTTGTCTTGTAGCCTCCTCATAGGTATCAAGAATAATCTTAATGGATTTTGCTTCCCACACAAAATAATGAGTAGCAATGATGTAATAAAAAATGAACTGTTAGTGATACATGGTTCGTAAATTAGACATGGTCTTAATGCCTAAAATTATGTTGTTGGAGTAGGAATTTTTGAGTGTTGTACCAAAGGATTTAGCAAGAATGATAAAAAGGATGGGGGATAGAGAATATCCATCTCACTAGGGAAAAACCCTGCTACAGATCCATTGACCAAGACTAAAAACTAGGGATTAGAGATAAAGTTATGAATAATGTCAACCCACCCCCTATGAAACCCCCTATTCATATCAAATTTGAAAAACATGGTAACTTTTTTTTTACGGGTGGCAGAATGAAGGGCTTCATACAACGTGATAACACCATCAGTAATATTTATTCCTTTGACAAATATACCTTGACAAGGGTATATGATATGAGGAAGGATCTCTTTGAGTATTGTAGCCATGGCTTTAGTAAAAGTTTTGTATAGGACACTACAAAGACTAATGGGTCTGAAATCTAACATAGATTTACACACAGGCCCTTTGGGAACCAAGGCAATGAAGGTGGATTTGATACTTCTAGGTATGGATTTAGTTTGCTAAATTTCAATGATGGCATTGCAAATGTTAGGCCCAATTATATTCCAAAAATTCTTATAGAACTAGGGGGGAAACCCATCAGGGTGCATTGATAAAATAGCCTCTTTAATTTCATTAGGGTGAGGGGTTTGATAAGAGCTAATTTCATATATGAAGTAACCAGAATGGGTATATGATGGAGCAATTATCTACTAGCCTAGGCAAAATTTTTGGGGTTGGCTCTTAAAAGGTTTTCAAAGAAAGATGAAGCTTCATTTCGAATCTCAAAAATATCCCTAATGATGGATCCATTACTTCTAGTTAATTCTTTAATTTTATTCAAATTTTGATGCCTTAGGATAGTGGCATGAAATAATTTTGCATTTGAGTCCCCCTCTAAGAGCCATAGGGCCTTTGATTTTTGCTTCTAGAAAGTCTCCTCTTTTACAAGCACATTGTGATTATCTACAATAACTTGTCTCTTCTCATTTCTGAGTTGTTCATTGAGCTATCCATTATGAATTTGGAGTTCAATACTTTTTATTTTTTGTAAAATATTTTCCTTATTTTTGAATATGTTACCAAACAATTCTTTGTTATAGACTCAAATATTTTATTTGACATATTTAAATTTTTGGAAAAACCTAAAAATAAAGGACCCATGACAGTCAAATTGCCACCAGTCATCAATTTGCATCTACTAATCTTGGTGTTGTGTCCACATAGCTTCAAATATAAATGGGATTTTGAAACAAGGGTCTTCCTCAGCTTCAAATAGTAAAGGATAATGATCGGATACAACTATGGAAAGACAAATAAGAGTGCCATCACCCATCACCGGTATAGCTTCTTGAGACAATAAAAACCTATCAAATTTTACTTGAATGTGCTAATCTCCAATTATCTTGTTGCTCCAGGTGTATTTTTCCCCTTTATTCTAAACATCCATCAGTTCACATTTAGTGATAATGCTATGAAAATACTCAATGCTCTTCCTGGGCATCAGGTTCCCTCCCTACTTATTAGAAGCAAAAAGGGGAGAGTTGAAGTCTCTAGAAATAATCCATGAAATGTTTATGAAAGCACTACTCATGTGACTCAAAGTATCTCATAGATACCTAAGGTTGAGAGGATCATTAGGGGCATAGACATTGGTTAGAACCCAAGAGAAATTACTACTTGTACAGAAAAAAATCATATTGATGACCCTATTGTAAGAGGAAATGATTTTTCCTTCTAACTTGTTTGATTCCCAAATACAGAGAAGACCCCTAGGCATATCTTGAGTATAGAAAAAAGAAAAATCACCATTTTCCAAATGGAATTTGTGATTTTTTTAATTTTGTTTTGATCAATATTTGTTTCTTACAGAACCATGATAGTGGGTCTATGTTCTTTTCTTAGAGTGCAAACAAGCCTTTTCTTGACAACACTATTGAGGCCTCTCACATTCCATGAGAGGATCCTCATTTAGATTTTTTGAAAAGCTTTTAGCTTTACTTAGTTTATTGTAAGGGAGGTTTGGACATTTTTTATTCATCCTTCTCCTGATTGAGAAGATCTTGGAATAGGGTTTTTTAGGTACCATTTACAATATCATTTTCTATTTCCTTTTTCTTCTTATCATTGATAGAGGATCTTCCTTTTTTTTCTTTTCACTTCTAATATCAACAAAATGTTTCTTAATACTTATAGTGTTAATGGGGTTGAAATCATATTTTTCTTCTTTCCCCACTTTATCTGATATGGAACTACCAATTTCTATATGCCCCTCAAGGGTGGGCAATGGTTTTAAAAAAATATTTGATGGCCCAGATCTGGTTGGGGTGGAATTCCTCTTGATCAGATTCTAGAGTTTCAGTTGGATTTGGGGTAATTTCATCCTCACCAATTTTATACCCATGAATAAGAGTTCCATTTAAAACATTAAAAGTATTTTGGAAGGAAAAAATGGAACTCACCTTTGGATGATCATCCTTCGAATCATGGATTTCAATCTGGTTTCCTTTGGTATATTATAGAATTTTTCCCTTCCTTTGATAGTGGCTACTTTAATACTTACCCTGTAGAGGTATGCCTTACTACTACCCGATCTAGAACTGACATTGAGATATATTTGGGAGTTTCACCTCCTTTGAGTTTCTTAGCAACGAGCATTGGATTTTGATATGGCCCTAAGCCTTGCATTCAATGCAGAATGTAGGTTTATTTTCATATTCTATGGTCTGGCATCTATGGTAAGAGCCGTAAGCCATATTTATCCAAGTGGGAATATGGGAATCCAAATTGGCATTGACACAAATTCTAGCATGAACCATGCGAGTGCATGCTTAGATCATCGGGTCAATAGCAACCAACTTGCCTATATATTTACCAATGCCCTGTAAGATATCTTCATACCAAAAATGGGTGGATAGATTTAGAAAATAATCCTATATTGGTATAAAATTTATGCTTTGCATCTCAGGGTTGAAATATTCACCCCACTTTCACAGAAAGAGACTCTTTCAATCGAAGAACTGAGGATCCCTAGTAAGAATTTGGGAGGCGTCTTTTCATTATTGAGATGAACGAGGAAAAACCCTTTGAAAGGGCATCCAACTCCATATTGCCTAGGGTTTTCCATTTTTTATAGACCCACCACTGAATAGATTCCATATCTATTTGTCCTCTAATAAATTTCCCCACCATATTATGGGATTCAACAAAAATGTAATCCACCATCAGGGATTATCATATTATCACCTACTGTGAGTAAGAGGGTTTCACTGCTCGAGAGCGGTTTCATAGACCTTTCAATTTATTATTATAAGATCGTAAAGAGTACTCGATACCTTGAGTGAATTACCCATTAAGCATGTTTCCCTTATTAGGAGTATCCTTACCCCCAACGGTCTTCGTGTTCTCGAAACTATCAGAATCTAACTCAGCACCATCAGTGTTTGTAGAAATTGTACCACCCTTGATCATTGTGATAATTCCATCTTGATTCAACTTATTCATTTTCTCACCTCAAATTTTAGTTGTATTCATATTCACAAATGTCATTTATACCCTAATTCACTCTATAGTTGTTTGCACTTAACCCAGATGAAACCCTCGTATAATCACTTGCCAAAAATATTGTTCACACATAGGGATGTGCTAGGATATGTGTTGCTCCAAATGATATAAAAATTGGTGGATATGTTCTAGGTTTTATCAGGCATCTACCCTCACAATTTCATCTCATTATGAGTCTGGATGAATTAAATATGGCTAAACCAAGTTTGGTAGTTTGGGCAGTCCTACGAAAAATATCACTCACAATTTTCCTCTTTTACTATATTTTATAATGTTGTTTTTTTAATAAGCTATGCATGGATTCTATTGGGGGCCATTTCCATTATGAAAACCAAACGTTACATTACCCTCATTAAACTTCTAACAAGTTAATTAAAGCATATCCAGTTTGTCTTTCTATCAGAGATATTCTTCATTTACCCTTTTATCAAAAATATTCTTATGAGTGTATTAGCTATTGTGTTCTATTCTGGTTGGTGATTTACTAGTGAATTTAATATGGCTTAATATATTAACACCAAATATCAACATATTTTATTTATTTGTGGTGTAGAATAAATTTCTCATAATGGAAAATATTCGTAAAAGAGGTTTAATCTTCATCAACATGTATTTTTTGTGTAAGAAGGATTGGTAATCGGCTTCTCATTTGTTACTCAGATTGGGAATTGGGAAAAGGCTTTCAAGAGGTGTTCTCGTTTATTATTTTATAGTTGGGTGTTTCATGGGTGCTTCCAAATTCAATTTTTTATTGTGTTTCTCAATAGAGATCTTCGTTTACCTGCCAAAGGCTTAAATGTTTTTGGAATTTCCTTCTTCCTCATGTCCTTTGGGGGGTTTGGAAGAAACATAATGCTAGAGCATTCAAATATGTCGATAATAATCTATAGGATGTTAGTTTTAGAATTATTTAAAAGGCTATGGAGAATGTTTCATCAACGTTCAAAATTTTTAACTCTCCTCAGGCTCGCTCCCCAAGCAAATCTAGGCTTGAGGAACAATTAGGTCTCATGCCATTGGCTTGGCATCCACCTACTTATGACCCAAGAAGGTATGTTCACTGGTCCCCGTCGCCTATAGACTAGTTTAAATTAAAATTTTATGGAGCTTCTAAAGGGATTCTCGACCTTGCTGGTGTATGAGGAGTGATACATAATAGTAATGGTGATCTTATTTTAGCGTTTGTGGGCAGTCTCGGTACTCCATATTTTATTTTTGTAGAAGTGTGGGTTGCCTTTGTTGGTGTGATGCATTTAAAAAATATTGGTATTCGTAATGCAATAATCAAAGGTGACTCTTTGTTAGTTATTAATATGCTTAAAGGGGTCACCATCCTGGTTTTAAGGTATCTAATCTTATTAATAAAACTATTTGAAACTCCTGCTCCTTTGATAATGTGGTTTTTAAGCACATGCTCAAAGAGGGCAATGTGGTGGTTGATTTATTGGTGAATCTAGGTGTTTCATCCCAAATATTTTCTATTTGGTAGGAGTATTTTCCCATCGATATCGTTAGTCATGTCAAAGATTAATCTCATTAAATGTTGTCAAATTTTTATTTGTGGACTGCATTCATGGTGGACCATTTTCTACCTTTGCAAATCTTTGGTAGTGTGCTATAGGTACATGGAATTTATGGTATTATTTATGTGTGATTGGCTTCACTCTTATTTATTGTACCTTTGCACCTCCCATTGGGTATGTGGATCTCTTTATGGCATGTACCATTGGAGACATTGGTAATAATTGTTATACATTCACCCTCCCATTGGGCATGTGGTTCTCCTCTGGTCATGTGCCTTGTGGAGTCATTAGCAAATTTTAAATTTTGAATACTTACCCTTGAAGCGATGTGGTGGACATGGGATTATTCCCTTGGTGCTTTGGAGTAGAACTTCCTCGGTTCTCTTTGGCCCTTTTGTTCATTCCTCTTGTCTACTCTTGTCTCTTTGGTTGTTTTGTTGGTTCACCATTGGGGTGTTTGTTTGTGTTCTTTGGTTGTGGCCCCTAGGGCTTATCTCTTGTAAAAGGTTATGGGGTTCCTTTAAAAATCCTATTTTTCTTAATAGTATTATAAATAATATATATATATATATATATATATATATATATTCTTCATCTTCCCGAAACTATGAAGTTTCCACAATCAAATTATTTTATATCAAATACCTTCAAAAAAATTTATTCTGTCAAGATGAAATTCAACACTACGAATGGCTAAAATATGTGTTTCCTAGCTTCTATATCCAAAAATATCTTCTCTATAACAACATCACAATTTCTTAATACCTTTTTTAGGTTTCTTATTCATTCCCCTAATATTCCAAGATATTATTTTCATTATTATTTTTCTATTTTATTTGCGGGTTTAGCCCCACTTCTTGTTAACACTTGTGATATTTGCTTTTATTTTCCCATATCAATATTCCTTTGTGTTTCTTTTTATCTTTGTTTTTGCTTCTTGGGTCTTCCTCTTTTCTCTTTTCATTTTATGCAATACTTTCATCTTCATCAGTATCTTCAATATTCTCACACTACTCATAGTAAGACTTATCATCTTTAGTTTACCTTGTTCTATAGGATCTAAAGTGTAAGGAATAACCTCAAAAACACACTCTTATTTATATTTCCTTGGAGACCATAAAGTGCAAGGATAATCTTCTATAGAAATTACCTTCTTATTCTTCCTTAAAAACCTTAAATTTTTATGGGTTTCCTCCAACCTTATTTCTATATTACTCTGCTCTTGAAACCTTAAAGTGCAAGGAATAACATCTTCACCACTTTCACTTTTCTTACCTGAAGATGATTCTATACTACTTGAGGAAAATGAAGATGATTTATCTGGAATAAACTTGACATTTTTGGTTATCTTTTTTTGGATTTTATCTCCATATCTTCTTTTGCACCTTTAATTCCTTTTAAACTTACCAATTGATATTATCAATAGGATTTATTTACCTCTTATTTTAGACTGGAATATCCTTGATCTGATCTTGCTTTTATTATTGAATGATTTTCTTGCTTCATCTTGAAGTTTATCTCATGGCTAGAATTTTTTATCTCTTTCTTCATAGTTTTTACTTTGCAAACTCTTGCCATGTTTTCAATCTCAAAATAATTATGGCAACAAAATGTAATATTTTTATAATCTACTTGTTGATCCCATTCTCTTGATTCAGACTTAATATTAGTGGACTGTGGCAAAGGTTTTGAAATATCCATAGCAACACATATTTGAGTATATATAGTGTGCTTTTGCTCCTTAGGTTTTGATCCTTCCTTGATGAGTTCCCCTAGGGTATTTCCAATTTTTTTTAAAACATCCTTATTTATAAGCTGATATGGAAGTCCAAAAAGCCTAACCAACACTGGAAGCTTCTTAATAGCTTTTGTCTCAACTAATTTTTTTTTATTCCATGGTCTCATATAATGTGCATCTCTTCCCATAAACCATTGACAACCAACCATTATTTTATCCCTAATTTGTGAACTAGAAATATGATGAGGAAAAACCTTTAGGAAGAAAAGTCACAAAATAATTTGAATTCAATCCCCCACTTGATCAAATTTTAAATCTCCAAAAACCCTTTTCATGATCTATGGAACTTACATATTAGCCCTCTACTTTTAAGAACCATTATATTATGCTCAATCATCTCATATTTAATACTTACTTTTGGTTTAGCATCTGTTACCTAGATTAAAATTTACATGTATTCACTCTTTCACTTATATCTAGCTTGGACCTTCATAGTTCCAATAAGGGCATCTTGATTTCTAGCTAAGGTATCCTGAATTCCTATTAGAGATTTCAAAAATGAATTTCCTTCCACAATATCTAATGGGGCTTTGCTCTTGGCTTGCACTTCCTCTCTTCATGCACTCGCTCTTCCTCCCAGCTTGCACTCTCTCTTGCCTCATAGTTGCTCCTGGTTTGCACTCCCTTATAGATCACAATTTCACATGTCTCTTATTTTTTTTGGTGTTCCTTCGCTTGAACATTTTTTTTTTTTAACTATTCCATGCATTTGTGGTAAGGGTCTGAAGCATTGATGCACTCTGGATAAATCTGTCGTTCTTTCACCATGATTGAACCCTAGATTATACTTCGTCTTAGTTTACACTCCATTTTGGTTAGTACTCTCTCCTTCCTTGCAATCACTCCCAACTTGCATTCCCTCTTGACTCACAATTGACCTTGTCTCTTATTTTTCCTATCATTCCTTGGCTTCAAAAATATTTTGGAAATAATGTTCTAAAAATTTATGGTAAGGGTTTGAAGCATTGACGCACTCTGGATGAACCTATCATTGTTTTACCATGACTAAATCTCAGCTCGCACTCCCTCTTGGTTCAAATTTCCTCTTTCATCTTATTGTCTCTAGGCTTGCACACTCACTCCCAACTTGTGATGGTACTCACTACTACACTTATTCCTAGCTTACACTTACTCTCACTTTTTGTTACACTCACTCGCACTCACTTTCAGCTACACTTACTCCTAGATCATACTCACACTCATGCTTGTACTTGCACTCACACTCATTGTTGCACTTACTCGCAGCTCGCACTCACACTCGCTGCTACTCTATATTTTATAATGTTAAGATAGCTATTTGGATTTTATTTTAAAAAAACTATGCCTTGCTTTCTTATTTGATGTTGCATATAGTCCTCAAGAGGGATAATATATTCCAAGAAAGGGATATCGATGTTTATCATGTAGCACATAAAGAGCCTCATCCTTTATCAATGAGACATCTAGGTGTAATAACTTTGTTATTCCATGTAGGATTCTGATATGTGATTATTTAAATTATGTCAATTTCATTTGAGTCTTCATTTTTTCCTTATGAATTCTACACATTATTTTTTCTTAGTTTTATATTTCATAACACTTTAGAACCATTCAATATATTTTCTCATGATTTTTATATGGACAAGTTTATATTCTCATTTTGATTTATTATCTTTTATGTATTTTTTTTTACTCAAAAAAATCATAAGATAATTTTGAGATGTGGGAGGCATGTATAAAGAGTATAGATCTATTTTATAATTTGGTTGAACATGATTAAATTTGGATTACTTTTAGCAATGAATAAAAAATAATTGAACGATTTGCATATTTTGGGTCATTAGTACATATCATATCTATGTCATCTACATCAAAAAATCATTTAAATAACATTTGAATTCTATGTTCTTCCCTTATTTTCAAGTCAAATTATTCAACATCTTCCTAACTATATGGTATTTCCATGAGAATTTTTGTGTTATTGTTGAAGATCAACTTTTCTATCTAGTCAATTCATTATTTTGGTTTAATATTGAGTCATTATTATATATGCATGATCCTAGTTTAGGTTGACTAACCAAATGGAGGTTGAGACACTTCACCAATTACTTGTAGGATGCCTTACAAATAACATGTTGGTACCATGCTAGTCACTATAGTAACCTACATTTTTGGGTATTCTTATTCTCTTTTAATATACAATTGGGAATAGGATATTTTGTAGATACTCTTGGTATTTAACAATTGCTACTAAATTACTTTTCTCATTATTGTAAATTATTAGGTTTATTAATAAATATTTATAATTGATTGATAATATAGATTGCTTGATACTATTACAATTATTACTCTTTTTTGTTATATTTGTGATTAATTATAAAATCTCATAACTATGTATTTAGTGCTAGGAATTATCTATTATATTTTCTTGGTTGTGTAAATAACAATCATTTCCATTATTCTAGAAATATCCAACCATCTATAATGGATGTATTGCAAGAGACCATGTTTCTTAGGTAGTATTGTGCTAACTCGATGGAAGGCCTCATCTATAATTGCAAAGCCAATAATATCCTAGACGTCCTTCTTAATATTCCCTACCTTCATCTTATCCAAAGCTACTCCAACTAATTAACATATGTAACATAAATCTCCATTGAACCCATCACTTTAGTCATTATAGTTTTTTCCTTATAACACTCATATGTGGCTTGGTATTGGACCTCCATTACTTGCTATTACAACAATACCACACATATACATATTAGCATTGGCACTTTGCACAACCTCACAATCATTTTCTACACTTCTTCCACCATTGAATTCCATACAAGCAACTACATTAGTCACAATCTACACATTAATAATCCCTAGTAAATAAATCTAAAGGCTAATATTAAACTTTTGATATTCAAATTTAGGGTTTTCTTAGTGAAATATTAGTTGATGAGGATGTATCAACTACATCCTGATGCCAAATTGATGAAATAAAAACTTAGAAGGATGCATCCTACCGTGGCCCTCATAGTCATGGAAGATCTTAAAAAACTTATAGATGTCACTTTCATTGTTCCTATTGACTGTTCTGAGTGGCTTTCAAACATGGTACCTATTCGTAATCCTAATGGGTTGATACACATTTGTACTGATTTTTGATATCTTAACAAGGCGTGTCCTAAGGATGACTTTCGTCTTCCAAACATTAATACTCTTGTTGACACCTACACTAGCCATGAAATTCTTTCCCTCATGGAGGGTTTTTTAGGATACAACCAAATTTACATAAATCCTTATGACCAACACAAAACTACATTCACAACACCTTGGGGTACCTTTTGTTACAGGGTTATGCCCTTTGGTCTAAAAAAATGTAGGAGCTACCTATCAACGAGCCATGACTTACATCTTTCATGATTACCTACATAACATTATTGAATATTATGTGGATGATCTCTTGGATAAATCTAAAACTCAACAAGAGCACATTATTATATTGAAAAATCTTTTTTACTGACTTGTAGAACATAAGGTGAGGTTAAATTCCAAAAAGTGTGTCTTTGGTGTTACCTCAGGTAAACTTTTAAGAATAATTTTCTATAAAAGAGGTATTGAAGTGGATCCAAACAAGGTCAAGACCATCATGTAAATGCCTCCCCCAACTAAAATTAAGGAATTACGTAGTTTACAAGGAAATATTCAATCAATCCAACATTTTATTGTGCAACTTTCTGACAAATGCAGGTCATTTAACTACCTTTTACAAAAGTGGGTGCCATTTGTATGGATATATGAATGTCAAAAAGCCTTTGATGACATCAAGCATTACCTAGCTTCTCCACCAGTATTACCTCCTCCTCATTCGGGGGTCCCTTTCTATATTTATGTCTCAACAATGGACTTTGATTTAGGGACAATGCTTGCACAGAAAAATGAACAAAATCAAGAGCAAGTCGTTTATTACATTAGTCAAACATTGGTGAGTTATATGCTTATGTAGAGAAGTTGTGCTTAGTCGTGGTTGTTTCCACTAAGAAACTTTGTCATTATATGCTTAGCCATACAACTTATGTTATAGCTAGATAAAATCATTTGCGTTATATTATATCTCGCACTTACAATAACACTCGTTCCGCTAAATGGATAATGCTCCTTACAAAATTTGATATTGAATTTATCAACAAAAAATCCATTAAAGGTCAGGTTATAGCCGATCAACTCATGGAAGATCCACCACCTAGTGATCATCCTTTGATTATAGAGCTCCCATATGATTCGGTATTTTCTATCACTAAATTGGAAGAAGATTTAATTTCAGAAGATGTCGATATCACCTTATCATTTGATAGATCTAAGTGTAAAAAAGGTCAAGGTGTTGGAGTTATCTTTCATACACCTCATGGGATACCCATCCCTTTATCATTCAAGCTAGACTTTTCATGCACAAATAACACTATAGAGTACTAAGCCTTAATATTATGTATTCAATCCGCTATAGCTATGTGCATCAAGTGTATTAGGATATTTGGGGACGATCAACTTATTTTCAAATAAGTAACTGAAGAATACCAATGCAAAGAACCTACCATTAAACTTTATCATGAAGTAACAATTAAATTGCTCTCAACATTCGAATGGTATGAAATCAGCAACTTGCCTCATTCGACTAATAGATTTGCAGATGTGATGGCCTCCCTTGGATCATTGATTCCAAAAGATGACTTAGGAGAGGTACAACCCCTAATAATATCAACAATATCTAAAGCAACCATTGTTTGTACTAATCCTAAGGATGAAAAAGATATTTGTTTTATCCATTCGAAACCATATGAGTCTTGGTCAAGCCAAATAGTGGACTTTTTAAAATTCAAAACACTCCCATATGATATATCTCGGTTTGCAAAATGCTATTTCAATAAAAAAGTAGCCAATTTTATTTTCCTGGGGGATGTGTTGTATAAACGTGGTTATGATGGAATCCTTCTTCGTTATCTCAAAAATAGTGAGGCTCTAAAAGCCATAATTGAAGCTCATGATGGTACTTGTGGTGGTCATTTTAGATGAATGGTCATTACAAAGCATATTTTACATATGGGTTATTATTGGCCCATAATGAAACGTGATTGTTGCAACTATGTCAAAAGTTGTAAGCATTGTCAAGCACACATTAATTTAACTCATGTACCATCACAAGATTTACAACATATACAAATCCTTTGGCTCTTTTCACAATAGCGCCTAGACCTAATTGGAAAAATTTTGCCTCCTTCCTCGGGATAACATACATTCATCATCATAGCATCGTTAATAGTTCACAAAGTGGTTTGAGGCCATTCCTCTAACCATTATGATAGGTTCTCGAATTGTGGACTTTATACTCCACCATATCATCTGTTGTTTTGGTATTCCCTCTAAAATAATTTATGATAATGGCAAGTATTTCAAGAATAAGTATATTTGAGCACTTTGCAAGAAACATAATATCCAACATAGTTTCTCAAACCCTTATTACCCACAAGCAAATGGACAAGCTAAAGCTACCAATAAAACTTTGATTGCTATTCTCAAGAAACTTGTTAATGAAAATCATAGATAATGGCATACACAAATCCCTTTGGCACTATGGGCTTATCGAACGAGAATATGAACACCAACAAGAGCAATACCATTTTTCTTAATCGATGGAGTTGAAGCTATCATGCCTCTTGAGTTCAAGATTCCCTCCATGCGAATTTCTTTGCAGGATTTCATATATGATGACACCGCTAGACAAGCACGTATTGACTAACTCACTCTTCTTGATGAGATGCGAGTCAATACACTGGAACACTTATGAGTTTATCTTTATGAATTTCAAGTAGGATATCTTGTAATTAAAGAGAACCAACAAAACACCAATGCTTTACCGCACCTTCGTGAAAAATTCATGGCTAATTGGTTAGGTCCTGTTGGTCACGAACCTGCCACAGGAAAGGATTTTTACAATTGCGCCCTAGACCCGGCCAACATTGAAAGGCTGGAAGCAAGAAATGGCTCCCAGACCAATCTCCAGAGTGGGCTGGTTCCCTTCACTACTCTAAAAATGGGTTTAAGATAGGGTTCTTTGGAAAGAGATTTAAAAGGTTGCGAGAAAGAAATGGGAAATATGGCCACGGGCCGAAGTGATGGGATCGAGAAAAACAACAGCGAGGAAACTACAAACGCAACAACGAGCAAGTAACATAAGAAATCAGCTTCATCCTCGCACAATCACATGCCGCAAATCCCTCCAAACCCACATTCCAGGGAATTGTACCACGACCGCGAGTATTTAAATCCGAGTATGCAGAATTTAAATGTAATAGCAATGCAAGAGTACGAATGCTATTAGAAATGCGAGAAAACAGAAAGCAAATTCATCCATGCGACGCTTGAAAAATTAGAAGTCGATCCTTGTATTCCCGCAAATACAATTCCAGTTTCTAGCGACAAGTTTTTCCAACCCTTGCAAATGAAAATTACATTGGTTTTTATAGAGGTCCGTCCTCTTTGCAGCATTAAATAATTAAAACCAACTTCCTCGTGATCTACAATAATATCTTGAAAATCAGGAACACGATCCCCTTAATCGCAGCCTCGAGGAAATAAAAATTAAATACCATGAAACGTTCGCGGTCCTTTATTAAATACGATTCTTCGAACATGTGCATGAAAACCGTTGAATTAATCCACGAACCGTAGCTTTGAACCAATAAATCCTTTAATTTTGGTGGCACTGGGAACTCTTCGACCTTAACCGCATCGGAAATCCGCAAAATATTTAATTCGGGTTAGCATTAAATCATCGAAAATCGAAAAAACCCTTTCGGCCGTTCATATTGCACTTGGCGGGAAAACAGTTACGAGTCGCGAAAATGCGACGGGTCGCGAAATTGCGACGGGTCGCGAAATCGCGACGTCTTATCATGCCGTACGCTTTGACCACCGTTGACCCACGAAAATGGAACATGTAGCGATTTCGCTACATGTTTCCGCCGTTGGCTCCTCCCTGCGCTACGCCGCGAAACGGAACATGTAGCGATTTCGCTACATGTTTCCGTCGCCGTACCAATCGCCTTTTTCGGTCGCGATTCGCTGACATGTCAGCGACGCGCTGCAAATTTTGACTTAACGCCTTCGAAGCTGCCCGGGTCGCGATTCGCTGACATGTCAGCGAATCGCTGCATGTTTTCAACTTAATGCTTTTTGCCCGCCGACCCGCGATTTCGGAACACGTCGCGATATCGCGACGGTTCCGCCAACCTGCCTGCGTTGACTGCGTTGACCGCGATTCTGCAACATGTCAGCGCGTCGCTGCAATTTTCAGACTTAACCATTTTTTGCTCAATTTTTCTCCTTTTTTCGCCCAAGCTGCATCAATCAAAGGTCAGATCCCCAACAATACATCAATGCATTCATCAATGAGAATCAATGTGGCAAAAATGCCAACATTCTTGGCGGCTCGCGGGGTATACAACTCGTCGTATGCAAGAATCCGGGCCTTAGTCCATTGGGCACAGAGTCATATCCGAACAGAAGCTGACTGCTGCAATACATGTTCTGCTGAAAAATTGAAACTGGAAAAAACCTGCATATAACTGATTATGAAACGACTAATGGAACGCGATGATGGAGTGAGCTCTTGCGGTTGCGCAAGCGGTGACTGCAATGGAATGATGAAATGAAAATGAACGAAGTTATGGAGTGGGAATGGAACTAGGAAAGCTGTGAAATGAAATGAACTAGACTATTAGCAAATGCGTAAAAAACTAAACTTAGAGGAAAGGGATAAGAAGGGATGGGGAAAAACAGAAAAGGGAAAAAGAAACAACAGCCGTGGCTCATTTTGTTTTAATGCAGAATAAAAAGAAGTAAAAGAAGGAAGATGAAGAAGGGAAAGGAAAGAAAAAGGGAAGGGAAAAGAAGAAAGTGCTAGAAAGCCACCAAACTGTTGGGAGGAGAAAAACAAAGGAAAAAACAAGCATCTACGGCTCGCAGGCAACAAGAACCGAGATGAACAAATAAAAACAATACCAGTTTTTTTTTTTTTTTCTTCTTCTTTTTCTATTTTTTTTTGTTTTTTTTCAAAATACTATATACAATAATGCACGACATGATTGGCATGTCGCCACCAGACACCCAATCTCAGAATGTTATCCGGTAAATCTGCAATGTCCCGACCAGATCTGATCATACTTAAGTCGGTCCTTGAAATTAGGCTGGCTCCTTCTTGAAGTTCTCCATGGTGCTGATAGGATGCAATTCAGCAGATTATCCTTCTTACTAGTACCCATATGGAAGACTTCTTCAGGTACTGGATGTAGTGGCTGGAACCAACACCACCACTTTGCAGACTTTACTGGCTGTGGGCTGAGTACAGGCTCCTCTAACTCCTTGATGTGATCACAGGGCTCTTCAAGTGAGAAATCTGATTCTGGGATCTCCTCAGGCTCTGGAATTTGCGCTTGTTCTTCTACTTGGCCCATCTCTTGATGAAAACTGCAAGCAACCATATTGTTCATTGCTGGAAAAGTGCTTGCATGTCCCAATCCTTGCCTTTGGACGAGATCTGTCCCTTGAACTCCACATGACTGCATCTCAGGGATCTGGCATGAATGTGCAGGGTAAACAGGAGCAGCAACCACCGGAGAAGGTAATGGAGTTTCTCCCCACGGTAACTTTCTTGATAAGTGCAACATCTGTTCTGCTCGCACTGCTTCCTCAAAGATTTGTGGGAACCGTTGTTCACCTGACTGCAGCAAAAAGAGACCTATGTCAGAGTTAAAAGCTCGAACATAAAAGAGGTGGGCTTGGGTGGGTGATGGACGGATCTTCTCTGGAATTCTCTTCCAACTTATCAAAAATCGGACATTGAAGTCCGTGATGCTTTCTTGAGGTGCTCTCTTGATGTACATGAAAAATTGGTAGAGATCCAAAGAACTATAGAAAGGATCTTCGTCAAATCTTTTGATCAGTGCCCCCGCTAGATCATCCCATGAGCTGATGCTTTGACATTTGAGCAATCTGTACCATTGCAATGCTCTTCCTTCCAAAGACTGAACCAGAAGTCGGATCATAACATCTTCGTGTTCTATGACATGGATCATGGACAGAATAGCAATATCTTCAACATGTGTCAGAGCCATGCCTTCGGTACCATCATATTTTGCCAGGTTCTTCAGGGCACCTTCGGGAATTTCATGCCGAACTTGGAGATTCAGAGGGCCAGGATCATCCCATCTAGAAAAAACCCTCGCCTTTGTGGCAGTGGTCTGCGGAATCACGACCATCGCCATTAAGTCAGAGTCGCCAGATGAACATTCTTTGAAATTTTTTTTTTTTTTTTTTTTTTTAAACAAAAACAGGCGTCCACGAACAGATCTTCAACTCAGCAAAGTCGCCAGATGAACTTAAAAATCTCCGCTTGTGAGGCCAAGACAGCTCATCAAATCTTGAGACCTCCGGGTGTTTTAAAAACGTGCCAAAAAATGTTGGCACCGGTGGGGTTATCACTTTGGAAAATTATGCGTATCCCACCAATTATGAATTCTTGGAGACAGAAACTTGTCTGTCCCACCGGGCGTGCCAAAAACTGTTGGTCACGAATCTGCCACAGGAAAGGATTTTTACAATTGCGCCCTAGACCCGGCCAACATTGAAAGGTTGGAAGCAAGAAATGGCTCCCAGACCAATCTCCAGAGTGGGCTGGTTCCCTTCACTACTCTAAAAATGGGTTTAAGATAGGGTTCTTTGGAAAGAGATTTAAAAGGTTGCGAGAAAGAAATGGGAAATATGGCCACGGGCCGAAGTGATGGGATCGGAAAAACAACAGCGAGGAAACTACAAACGCAACAACGACAAGTAACATAAGAAATCAGCTTCATCCTCGCACAATCACATGCCGCAAATCCCTCCAAACCCACATTCCGGGAATTGTACCACGACCGCAGTATTTAAATCCAGTATGCAGAATTTAAATGTAATAGCAATGCAAGAGTACGAATGCTATTAGAAATGCAGAAAATAGAAAGCAAATTCATCCATGCGACGCTTGAAAAATTAGAAGTCGATCCTTGTATTCCCGCAAATACAATTCCAGTTTCTAGCAGCAAGTTTTTCCAACCCTTGCAAATGAAAATTACATTGGTTTTTATAGAGGTCCGTCCTCTTTGCAGCATTAAATAATTAAAACCAACTTCCTCGTGATCTACAATAATATCTTGAAAATCAGGAACACGATCCCCTTAATCGCAGCCTCGAGGAAATAAAAATTAAATACCATGAAACGTTCGCGGTCCTTTATTAAATACGATTCTTCGAACATGTGCATGAAAACCGTTGAATTAATCCACGAACCGTAGCTTTGAACCAATAAATCCTTTAATTTTGGTGGCCTGGGCACTCTTCGACCTTAACCGCATCGGAAATCCGCAAAATATTTAATTCGGGTTAGCATTAAATCATCGAAAATCGAAAAAACCCTTTCGGCCGTTCATATTGCACTTGGCGGGAAAACAGTTACAGGTCGCGAAAATGCGACGGGTCGCGAAATTGCGACAGGTCGCGAAATCGCGACATCTTATCATGCAGTACGCTTTGACCACCGTTGACCCGCGAAAATGGAACATGTAGCGATTTCGCTACATGTTTCCGCCGTTGGCTCCTCCCTGCGCTCTGCCCCGCGAAACGGAACATGTAGCGATTTCGCTACATGTTTCCGTCGCCATACCAATCGCCTTTTTCGGTCGCGATTCGCTGACATGTCAGCGACGCGCTGCAAATTTTGACTTAACGCCTTCGAAGCTGCCCGGGTCGCGATTCGCTGACATGTCAGCGAATCGCTGCATGTTTTCAACTTAATGCTTTTTTGCCCGCCGACCCGCGATTCCGGAACACGTCGCGATATCGCGACGGTTCCGCCAACCTGCCTGCGTTGACTGAGTTGACCGCGATTCTGCAACATGTCAGCGCGTCGCTGCAGTTTTCAGACTTAACCATTTTTTGCTCAATTTTTCTCCTTTTTTCGCCCAAGTTGCATCAATCAAAGGTCAGATCCCCAACAATACATCAATGCATTCATCAATGAGAATCAATGTGGCAAAAATGCCAACAGGTCCATACATAATTTTCCAAAAAGTAGGTAATGGTACATATAGACTTGCCAATTTAGAGGGAGTGGAGGAACTCAAACAACTTAATGTTATCCATTTGAAAGAATTTTATTTTTAATATGATGTTTATCCATATACATATACATGGCTAAAAAAAACAAAACAAAACAAAACAAAAAAAATAAATCATTCACATAGGCATACTCCCATTGCATACATCTTGTATTTACACAGACATATTTCTATGCATTTTCACCATTGCATTTTCATTTATTCCACATGCATCCCACTGTATTTTACACCCCATATGCATTTCGCTACATTCTTTCATTTTGCAAATTGCATTCATCCTATCCCATGTTCAATGATATTTTATAGTAGTGATGATATGGCCAAATAAAAAAAACAAGTTTCCATGATTGGGGGTACTTATGTTTGGAATTTAAGCTATTTTACCCAATATCATAAGCCAACAATCCCATTTTTCACAAAATCATAAACCCCAAGTTTTCAGTCACTCAGCAACTACTAGTGTGTCTAGCAACCTCCAAAAATATGTCCAATTTTCTTTAGCACCAAAAACACTTTTCCACATTAATAAAATATTGAGTCTTATCATTTGATTCGAAAAACAATATTGCACCAACCACACTTCTCTACATTTAAAAAAAAATTGAATCAAAGAGGGATAACACCATACTTGGGTGACACCTTGAAGTGAAAAGGGTATTCCTCGCTTGTCCTATAATGCAACATAGTCCAAAATAAAACATAGTGGTTTTTACCACTATCACAATTATTCCCCAAATATAAACACAAAATATAGAGTAGTAAGGATAGGGTCACATTCTCATCACACTTCAGTTGATAATTTGATTCCCCAAAGCTCTATCTAAAGTTAACAATTTCTATGCACACACCACATATTCCTAAATTTGTAAGGATCATACTACATTTCCCTCAGAAAGTTATGTAGTCATCACCAAGGCCTAAAATATCATATCATTGGACTATGTAGTGAGTCTCCACCTGCGCTATAGACGCTTGACTTGCAGTGGAGTAATATCATGTGGGGCGACATGTCTCTCTTTCAAAAAGGGAGACCTTTGACCGCACATATGGACAAGCTAGCTTCTTGGACCTCTCCATAATAGGTCATGCCTAATTTACTCATAATGAGTTAATGAAATTCACGTGCATACACACTGGTTCATGATTGCCTAGAGTCGTTGTCATGCTCAAGATTTGGTACATGAACTTCACTTGCACACACCTTGGTCCTAAAAAAAGTTAGACAACCTTTAGTGAGTTTGGTTGATAGCACTAGTCTATTTGAGTATTTGAAAATACTTCAGTATTCCATATCAATATCTATATCTTCTTCCATATCAACATCCATATTTTCTTTCATATCAACATCCATCTCTTCATCATGGATCAACCCGCATAATGCCATCAATTTTGATTCCCCCAATTGTAAAACAATGAACAAAAATGGCGAACAAAATTCTAAACTAAAAATGATCATTCGAACATCATGCATTCCTCTCATATAGTTTGCATTCATTATTTCATTTACATACCATTTCACTTGTATTAACCATTCATATAAGCACTATGTATACACATCATAAATAGCTTGCATTAATCATCCATAAGATATTCATAAAACATCTTCATTATATATATATCAAATATCACATGTACAATGAATTCCAAAAAGGCTACAATGGAGCACCAAGGCTCATATACAATAGTGCATCTAAGCACTAAGTTAATGTCCATGAGAGGACCCCTAAGACCTAGGAGGAACCTTAGACCTAGAACTTTGCCTATATGTCATGTGCCTTGATGACTTAGTCCTAGAATACGATGGAGGATCTGGCAAAGGAATGTGATTAGCCATGCACAAATCCTCCAAGGAGTTCACATATGTCTCTCTAGCATGTAGTCACCACAAGTAAATCTGATATTGATGCTCTCTCCTCAAAATATCTACCTGAAGCCTCATGATTATCTTCTGATCACTAGCCCCATATACCAGCTGCTCTACCTTCATCTGATATATAGTAGCCCACAACCCAACTATGACCCCATATCATCCTACCAGAGACTCCCTATGAGCCTCTAGCATAGTCTCTCGCTCCTCATGGAGCTACTCCACCTCAGTCAGTAGCCTTGCCAAATTAGAAATCTCTCCCATCTCCTCATCATCCTCCCTCTCATCCTCTACCACCTCCACCTTAGGATTTTGTTTGACTGCTTCCCTCGATCATATTTGACTTGCTAATCATTGTGACCTTGTACTCTTCAGAGTTATCCTTGACTCTACAACCACCGCATCCCCACCCATCACCACCTTTGGCACCCATACTGGTTGGGTACCAAACCATCCTACATACTCCAGAGTCATCCTAGCATCATCTACATCTGTAACCTCCAACTACCCATAATCATCTATCTGAACTCTCCATGGCTCTACACATAGAAGCCCCACCTCATCCCACTGATGTTGGTACAACAATAGCTCATCTAGCACATCTTGAGGTAAGCTAAACTACATCAACATCCATGAGTACTGAAAGTACTCCACCTCCTCATATCTCCTCCCAACCAACCATTATGCCTATCTCACCCACCATAGTTGCTCCTCATCACCCTCCCACATGGGTTATTACCATGGCCTCCATATCACCTGAACCAAATTCAACCCTACCCACATATCCCTATACCATTGGCTGGTATGCACCTCCCAACTCGATTGCACCTCCTTAGCCATTACTCATCTTCTCGCATAGGGCTCACCCATCTACCATGCTTGGAAAGGTAACCCCTCTTGTCGAGCTACACTAAAGTGCTCCCATGTCCAACACTGAAGAAGGAAGCTACATAAAATCCCCTTCCTCCCTCTCTGTGTAACCTCATACAGCTCCCAGTATAAATATGACAATAACATAGGAGTCCATGCATACACCATTGGATCGGTGAGTAGGTCACTCACCAATCCCATTAAGTCCCAAGGGAACCTACACTCCATGTTATTTGGGAGCACTATGTTCTCTAACACGAACATGATCAAGGCCATGAGTGCATCCAACTCCTTAGCCTTGTACATACTCAAGTAGCAAATCCCTTCATCCCCCATCCTCACCTCCCACCATTGTTGACCAAACATCTTCATCATATCTACCTTTTTATCATTCCCAAACATCACCTTCTCACCCTCCACTAGCACCTTTAGGATGCAATATACATCCTCAAGGGTGAAAGTAGCCTCCCTAGTTGGCAACTAAAAATTCCCATATCCGAGTCACATCTTTCTATCAACGATGAGAGATACCCATCGTCTGCCCTCACCACATCCAACTGATCCACTCCCTCTGAACCCACCTTCACCAAGAGCTCCCAATCAATCTTTGTAAGCCTATTCCTCATCCTAGTAACAAGAGGAGAGAACCGATGTCGAGGCTCTATCTCCCATAACTACAGCAACACAAATTTTACATTAGTATAAAATTTAAAAAAATAATAATACTTCACAATTTTTGCACAAAAGAAATAATAATTTTCAATATTATCAAGGCAAATTGTACCTTCGCTCCACCAGCAACATGCGCTCCCTTTGCTTCCATAGCTCCCGTGTAGATTTCCATAAACCTCACTTCCCTCACCAATTCACTTCACTCCTTAGGCGCAAATTTAGAAACTCTCAAGCGCACAAATCAGCCATAAAATTTGCCATGTAAGTTATTTATAGCTACAACTACTTGTGCCTATAGGCCGCAAACATGCATGGGCACCTGCAGGTGCACCCAGGCACAATCGGGCACTTGTAGGATGTCATAGGCGTTGTTGGGTGCCTGGTGCCAAAATTACATAAAAATAAAAGGAATTAAAATAGTAGCTTTCCCCCTCAAAATATCACCAAATTTCATCCACACATCATAAAATAATGTTTTGTGAAAACAAGAATCATTTTGCACACATTTTTTGAATATGACATAAATTTATTAAATATACAAATCGAGTCACAAAACACATCAAACGATTCCAATTTTTTACAAATCTAATACTCAACTCTTCTAATTCATATTTTTCATTGTACCACAAAATTTCATGAAAATTGGAGTTGATTTGACCATCAAATCAATTGTTTCCATCCAAAAAATGCAAAATCAACCACTAAAAGCTTTCACATTTACGAATCGACTCCAAACTTGATGATATCATCACATTCTTCCTTCAGAATTCCTCCACTATCATTATTTACCATCACTTCTTCCCACATGTACCAAATTTCAAGTGAATCTTTTATATAGTGGTTTATTCTATATACTTGGTGATTGAAATGATTAGCATCCATGCAATTCGGTAAGATGAATGAATTATCATAAGAACACATGGTCATCATCATCATTCTATATCTCCTACTTAAAAAAGCACAATCAAATTTGGTTCCTCACGTTTCAAGTGAAACCTTTGACAAAGATGAATCTTGCTAAAAAATTATCATTGATGGCCTAGTTCATGGGGCTTGAAACATGGACAAAATTACATCACATCATTCCCAATTTTCCTGATAGTAATCATACCAATTGGCTCTAGCTAGGGTGATTGGTTACATTTGAAGGAATTATCCTACATTCACTAGTAGACCCTCCAAAGTTGTCTCCTTTTTATTTTTTTTGCATCTTCATATTGCATATCAATGATGCCATACGATAAAAATTTATTCTAAATCATGGAATCACCCCAAATTTGGGGCAACAAAAATTTGATTATGATTTTTCCATGATGGGATACATCTTACATGATCATGACATCAAAATTTGGCACAATCAACAATCATCATCTCCACATCTACAAAACCCTTCATTCGTTAGGGCAAAAATAGACACAACCATCATTCTTCATTACACAACCCCCTTCCTACCGTTGAGGTAAAAATGGTATCACATTTTACATCATTTATATCATCCACATCATATCACATTTTCACAAAATCCTTCATCTGTTAGGGCAAACACAGGCACATCATATCACATTTTACACCAACCCCCTTCACACTGTTGGGGCAAAAATGACATCCCGCCATTCATAATTTGCACAAAATTTTTAATTGGCTCATGAGATTCATTCGTAATCTCATTCACCAATTGAGGGGTTAAGCTATGCAAATTCCAAAATTATTTATTATTTTATCTTCAACATTGTTGCTTACAAATCCAATGAGAGAGATAAGTTGCTTCTACGCACAAAAGCCCAACTAGGTATCTTGTGTTTTTGCACCATATTATATTTCATGCAATATGGTACAAAAATGGGTATCTGTAGACACCAAATCCTAGTCACTTTTCCTTCATCCTGGTCATTCTACCACCCACTTGTCCACCATCCCCCTTTCCTGCAATCCAATGGACCACTTTAGCACTTTCCTGCCATTTTTCGACCACTATTGGACTTATTTATATTTATTTTATATTATTTATATTTAAATATAATATTTTATATTATATTTTAAAATATTTATTATAAAATATATATTTATAAGCCAAATTAACCTCAAATGTCCGATCCGATCTAATATCAGTTCATATTCCTTAATTCGTGTCACACTTAAAGTTTAATATCAGCCTTTGGATCCTCTTTAATATTCTCCACACAATCAAAAGTGTTAATCTAAAACCCTAAGAAAATCCTAGGATTGATAATAAATAGGAGCATTCTCAATGCTCAACCCCTAAATATTTGAATCCCCTATAATGCCCAAAGGTCCTCTTCCTAAGTCTTACCTAGACCCTAAGTTTTCTAAGGGACAAATTTCCCTAAGTCCCTAGAATCCCTGATTTTAAACCCTAGCCATCCTAAGTACCCTAAGGCTACCACATATCCTTATGTGCCCTAAATCCCCATCCTTATGCTAAATTTTGCATATCTTCTACCATAGCCATCATCTTCCATCCACTAAATTTTTTGCAATCCTCCTGATCTATTTCTGCATATCTAACCCTATCCATAGGTGCTCCCGAGTACCTAGTGCATCCCACAGGCACAACAATGCACCTATTACATTGTGTAGGTGCAACATGAAGCCTGTCATCCCCATAGCCGTAGACCAGAGACTGCCACATAAGACCATCAGGTGTCATCAGGGCACCCTCCCATCAATCTGCAATGGAGTAACAAATATATTCATCAACAGACAACAAGGTAAATCTACTTATTTTGTTACATTTCATATTGTTTAACTTTGTTAACATTTCATACTATTATTAGCTAGGGTTTTAGTTATGGATTTCTGAGGGCTCACATAGTGGAGCTCTTGTTATTATTACTAATTTTTTGGTATTTCTTTGTGTGCATATTAGAAAGTACATAAGAAACACTAGACATCTATTGAAGCTGGAGTGGCCCAATTATAGATAGCAAGAAGCTCACTCAACCCTTTTAGGTTCAAAGACATGATTGAATACATTGTAGGATTTGCCATTAGGGTTTTGGAGAACCCTAAATATTGTAATATTGTATCAACAAAGGATTGTGCATCATCCTGATCTATAAAAATAGAGTTTATAAGCTCCCTCCAATTAATATAATATGTATATTTCATGGTTGTACATTTCTTGTTTGATATATTTATTTGTTGTTTTCTTTTAAGAAATAGCTGGAGTGTTGTATTTTTGTATTCACAAATAGTTTATAAATAATTACAAAAATTACATTGAGGGGGAATGTGTAAAATCACAACTAAACTTTCATTCATTGGGAGTTTTTGATGCAAAATATGCCAACCAAGAAGATGAGTTTTTGATTCAACACGAGCTTTCCAAATTTGAGTAGCAAGAAATTGCCATTGGTCATTTAAATTCACTTGCCACTTGACATTGAGCTTAGATTCTAAAGAATGGAGACAGAATATTTTTGTATAACCAACTAGAAGTAATGGACGAGATTCTATGACCATTTATTTTTTGTATAACCAACTAGAAGTAATGGAACATCTTATAGTATTGCATAAAGCTAAAGGTTTATCATTATGGATTATAAGTTTATTTCACCAAAGACCGTTTAGACCGATGCTCATACCATGTCTCAAGGAGTCAGACTTCCAAGCCAATAAATAATAAATTGATTACCAAGCTTTCAAGTTTTGGGTAACTGGAATAGAACCTTTAACTGTAAAATAAGGCGCATTAAGGACCTTGTACTCCCAAGGGGTTTCTTTCCATTTACTTTTGTGAGTAGCTAAAGAGATTCAATAACAAAATAGGTGTTTTCAATTTTCATCACCAATAATGGCTCTAGCAACCCATTTTACAGCCAAACATTTGCTCTGGGTAAGAGGATCAATGATGCCTAGACCTCCTAAAGCCTTAGGTTGAGTATAAACTTTCCAAGATATGGGTATCATACCAACCTCTCCATCCCATTTAGGACATAAAAATTTATGAATGACTTGAGTTAATTTATTATAGGCTACCTTGGGGGCCATCCAACAAGAAGAGTAATAAACATAAGAGGCTACCATAATTTTATTCGCAACTTGAATTTTTCAAAATACCCAACTGGAGGTGGAAAGAGATTTTTTGTGATGTCTTTTATTCTCTAAACTAAAGTCTTCTATACCTCTTCCTCTCCTCATGGATGTAACTCCTTAATTGAGTGAAAGATCATCCCTCATGGTATGATTGTGCATTAGGAATTCCTTTGGGATTAATATTTCCCCTGAGAATATGTGGAACTAGGTTATTTAAATTAAATAGTTTTAATAATGGATCTTTCCTAAAGTATGACCATTGCAAAACTTGTATTGATTATAACCTTTAAAATATATATTTTTATAGGTTCTTATATAAAGAGATTTGTATGGATATATGGTGTGATGATATAATGGGTACGAATATGAAACACCTAGTCTATACATTCAAAGTTGTTGTAGGTAGATAAAAGATGGTGTAGGTAGATATAATATAAAGGTGTGGAGGTGTGTAGTGCAAAAATATAAGAAGGTTAGAGTATCTGCTAAAACATATGTACTAACCAAAATACACAAGTTATCATTAATATATTTAATTTTATCATTAAAAAATTAATTATTAAAGATCTTTATAAACTTAAAATTATTTTTATATAAATAAAACATTAGCATGTGATTTATCCATAATTTTTTGGTTAAGCCAATGCGTCTTTGGTTCAAGGTTGGACATATAATTGATATAGCCCACCAAAGTTTAAACCTTTAAAATCTCAAATAATTTTAATTATATCATTAAAAAATAATTATTAAAGGTCTTTATAAAATAATTTTCATTCTTTAAGAAAGGCATCTAGATAAACAATATACATGCATCATGATTGAAATTGAATTTCATGTCACATGGAAGATGGCCGACTATTGGCGCTCAGCATTGTAGGGAGAATGGGTCTCCAAATACCATTTTTAATCTCTATATACACACATATGTCATAACAAGAGACGATCCGTTCTTGGTTGAGGAAGAATATCGTTAGTATGAGTCAAAACCATAGAAAGAAAATGGAGAAAAGCATGTCGGACAGATAGACTCTTACACAAAAGCACTCCAAACAGTGTGATAACACGGTGATAAAGCTTCAAAGGCGAGAGATTGGCGGTATTGGGATCAAGGCCTTCACCAGAACCACTTCTCACAGAAGGTTTTCCAATTTGCAATTGCAAGAAGAGTTTGACACACAACACAGATCAAAAATCATAATTACCGCTCGAGGTCTTATGTTCGCTTTGGGACAATTTGGTATTTGTTTGGCATTTAGTCGACACTCGAACAAAATACTCTACTCGTTGAACATAGTTCCCTACCAAGTGGTTTGCAGCCTTATGTATAACATGACGGGAAGCTGACACTGTGATAATAGACTCATTATAATTGTTATTATGATTGTTATACATGACGCAGTAAATCACTTGGTATGAAGTTATGTTCAACGAGCATAGTTTTGTGTTAGAGTGCCTATAAAATGCCAAACAAATACCAGATTCTGCGAAAAGGGGCAATTATTTGTATGATGTTTAATCCTTTCTCTGTGTCAAACTCTTCTTGCAATTGAAACTTGAGAAACCTTCTGTGAGAAGCGGCTTTGGTGAAGGCGATAATCTCAATGCCTCCAATCTCCCGCCTTTGGAGCTTTATCACCGTGTTATCATACTATTTGGAGTGCTTTCGTGTAAGAGCCTGTCTACCCGGAAATGTTTTTCTTCATTTTCAAAAATGCATTGTTCTATGACGAAGAAAACAATGACATCTACACAGACAATGCAGAGGGTTTTGTGCGTGTCTGGTCAAGCTCATTATAATATCTCCAATGTAATTGTGAATTTAAAATTTATTTCACTTTTTAAGTTTCATTTAAAGATATATTTTGATTGGTTTAACCCGAGATATATTTATTGGGGTTTGCCAATACGGTCGTATATATATATATATATACATTGCCTACAGTATTCAGCAAAGAGCTGGGTAATTTTGGATTGTTTCCCAACCTTTCTCCGGACATTATTAATAAAATTTTGGTTGTAGCTTGTATATCATTGGTGTGATCACCAGATAAATTAAGGGCTTTTTCCCGTGCTCATCCCCTATTGTCGCTGTTTAAGTCCCTATGAATAGGGTTCGAAATTTAAATGATAAGTTTAATAATTAGAGTGCAAAATAAATGGGTCACAACATCCTCTTACTTCAAGATAATTAATGAAATATAATTAAGTTATAGTATATTAAATTATAGATTTTTCATTGATTTTCTAATGTTTAAGATCATAATTTATTTTAATAGTGGTAATTTTAGTTTATTAAAATAGATTATCCCTAAAGTAATGAAGATATGGCTATATGGCTATAATCTAGGTTCTTTTAGAACATGTGAACAAGTTTGATCATTGAATGGTGTGTTAAATTCATTTGTATTCTTATCTACACTTATAATATATAACTATTTATGCTACTATTGGAATATATGAATGAGATGAAGCAATGAATTGAGAGAAGTTAATATGTATGATCATTATTCCATCCTAGATGTGAAAAATTGTCTAGCTTAGTAGAATAAAATCAAGGTCTTCATGTCTTAATATAGAGGAAATTGTAATGCTTGAAGGTCATAATTTTCTCTATGAAAGATGATTGGGCTACATGATTATTTTTATTCAAAGTACAAATAAAAATAAATATGTATTTTTTTTAATTTGCATGGTGGAATCGATAGCCGCCATAAATCCGGGTAGGTTTTCTGGTTTTATGGCCACCACATATATCTTCATGCAATCTACCCTATAACCACCATGCCACAATCATTTTAAACCTTTTATGTCGTTGAAAGCACCAGGAAAGGGACAAGCATTCAATCCGACAAGACCAGAGATTTGAACCTTGGACCTCCACCCCACTTATGGGGTTTGGTGGAACCAATTTGTCTACACCTTGAACCTAATAAATATGTATTTTTAAACATGCAATAAAATAAATAAGTTTCACATGGAAACTAAGAGAACTAATTTTGGAAAGAAAAATAATATTATTTTCTATAATAAATAGAGAGATACATTTAGAGGGTCAAGTACTCTAGTTATTATGCTAAACTATCCATACCTTTATACCAATAAAAATTAAAAGAAATAATGTTCACATGAAAAAATATATAGATTATATCATCAAATAGCATTAGAGCATTAGATGAATTGATTAAGGAGGATACCCAGATTTAAATATTTGAATCAACTACTTAGGAATATTTAAATAATAAAGCTTTGGCTAGAAATATTTACTAGAGGTGGATTTCCCAACCAACTTATTTATTCTGTAGAATCTTAACTAGTAAATATTTGGAATAGGTACCCAGGTGTTGTAGGTGTGTTGGAGAGGAGAGGGCAATCCTCCAAGGGAGGTCCCAGGTTCAAATATCCACCCTACCAAAAAGCTGAATTGGGTACCCAAAATCCAATTGATAATGTTGGTGCGGGCAGAATTGGGTGTGACTCTCGGGTGACTTTGACGGTATAGAACCCCCTGTTCATGGTCTCTCAGACCAAGGCGACCCCTCAAGGGGTTTTTCACTTTAAATATATATATATATATTTGGAATAGGTAAACCCAAATAAGGTGAATCGTTTCTCTTTGGACGGTAGTAGATCCTTAGTGTGGCGGGATCTTAAGTTAGAATCTTAGGTAGTAAAATATGGATTATTTTGGAAAGTGGGGAGAGGGAAGAAGGCACAATTTTGGATAGATTCATGGGATCAATATCCACTTATCATTATTGAATTTCCTGAACTACAACCAATAAAAATAGCCATGGAAACCAGGGGTTGGATCTAAATTGAAAGTTATTTCAACACTAGTTAGCTGGGGGATTATATTTAAGCAGTTTAAGAAGTTGGATGAGTGTCCAATTTCAATCCCTTTAGATTTGACACCCATCACGACTAAAATCTTGGCAGAAATATTTCTCACAGGTAGAGATGAGGAGGATGAATTAGCTTGGGGCTATGGGAACCTTGGTGTCTACACAGTGAAGGATGGATATGATAAGATCCTTCTAGATCCTCCTACTCATACATATTAGGTTGAGGATTGGAGAAATATTTGGCAGTCCAAGGGTTGACCGAAAGTAAACTTTTTTTCCTAGTAGTTAATGCATAATGGAATTTTTACTTTTGATAATATCAGATGTAAGGGAATTGTTGGTCCATATCAATGTGTTATATGCTACAAGAGTGAGGAAAAACTGATCACTTTATGTTTGAGTTCCCATTCATGCGCCAAATCTGGAAGAGATGGTTTTTATATTATAAATTTAAATTAATGGTGATTTGAATTAGATTAATATTTGGGAAATATGGAAGAGGGGTAGATTTAAGTCTAAATCTCTTTGAATTGGTTGTGATCTTGTATTAAACTTCATTTAGTAGCAAGTGTGGTTGGAGAGAAATACCAAAAATTTAGGGAAATATTTTCTTCTTTAGATTGAGTTTGGTAGGTCATTTGGAGCAAAGTCATAGAAATTATGGCAGTCTATTCTAAAGAGGAAACTTGGGTTGTTATAGGGGTAATTGAGAAGTAAGTTGAATTGCAAGAGCGGTAGGATAGAGCTAGTTGGAAACCACCCCCAAAAATTTGAATTAAAATGAATACTGATGGAGCAACAAAAGGCAATTTGGGTAGAGCTAGAATTGGAGTAATTTGTTGGAATCATGTTGGAACAGTACTCTATTATGAACTACAAGGCATGGTAAAATCCACAATGAAGTGGAAGTCTTAGCTACCAAATATGCTTCTATTTGGGTAGTAAACAAGATTACAGGAGGATAATCCTTGAATCATATTCTCAAATAATGGTTGGAGATCTAGATTACATGAGAAACTTTGCTTTGAAGACATGGAGGTTGAGGATTCTTGTCACTCAAATTTAAAAATTATGGAGAGAATTAGATGATGTGATTCCAGTTTATGTGAGTAGAGATCTAAATAAAATGGCAGAATTCCTGGCTAAGATGAGCACTAGGAAGGAGGTCAGGATTCAATGATTCAGTGGTATAGTGACATGGCTATTGAGGATGAGATGATTAGGCAGGCTAGTGAATAAATCCAGTGTTTAACTAATTTTGACAACCATTCCAGAAATATAGTTTAGGATATTTGTGCTCCAATGTAGATCTTCTTTTATAGTTGTAAATAGGTGAACAACCATTGTAGAAATATGGTTTAAGATATTTGGCTCCAATACAAATATTCTTTTACTATTTTAAACATGTGTTCTCTTTGGCTAATTCTAGGAGAAGTCTCATCCCAACTTGTAAATAATATTTGTTCTAGTACAAGTTTTTTCAATTTAATTTTCAAAAAATAATCACCTTTAATGTAATATTCTTAACTTTATTACTTTTATGTATACAAAAGTGTCAATATATATCAAGCTATTTTATTTAGGAACACATTATTTATTGAATTTTACTATATTTTATAATGGTGTTTTTTAATAAGCTATGTGTGGCTTCTATTGGGGCCCACTCCCATTACAAAAACAAAATATTACATTGCTCTCATTACATTTGTAACAAGTTAATTAAATCATATCCAACCATATCTTTCTATCGGAGATATTCTTCATTTAACCTTCTATCAAAAGTATTCTTCATCTTCCTGAAACTATGAAGTTTCTACAATCAACTAGTTTTATATCAAATGCCTTCAAAAAACTGAATTCTATCAAGATGAAATTTTTCACTGTGAAATGCTAAAATATTTGCTACCCAGCTTCTATACCCAAAAATATCTTCTCTATGAAAACCTCACAATTTATTAATAACTTTTTGTAGGGTTCTTATTCATTCCCCTAATATTCCAAGATATTATTTTCATTGTTATTTTAGTTTATTTTATTTATGGGTTTAGCCCCACTTCTTGTTAACACTTGTGATATTTGCTTTTGTTTTCCCATATCAATATTCCTTTGCGTTTCTTTTTATATTTGTTTTTGCTTCTTGGGTATTCCTCTTTTCCCATTTTCATTTTATGCAATACTTTCATCTTCATCAATCTCTTCAATCTTCTCACACTGCTCATAGTAAGACTTATCATATTTAGATTTACATTTTTTTGAAGGATATGAAGTGCAAGGAATAACCTCAAAAGCACACTCATGTTTATATTTTCTTAGATATCCTAAAGTGTAAATATGATCTTCTATAGCATTTACCTTCTTCTTTTACCCTAAAAACCCTAATTTTTTATGGGTTTACTCAAACCTCATTTCTATATTGTTCTGCTCTTGAAACCTTAAAGTGCAAGGAATAACATCTTCACCACTTTCACTTTTATTACCTGAAGATGATTCTATACTACTTGATGAAAATGAAGATGATTTACCTAGAATAAACTTGACATTTTTTGTTATATTTTTTTTGTATTTTATCTCCACATATTATTTTACACCTTTAATTCCTTTTAAACTTACCAATTGATATTATAGATAGGATTTCTTTACCTCTTATTTTGGAGTGGAATATCCTTGATCTAATCTTCCTTCTATTATTGAATGATTTCCTTGCTTCGTCTTGAATTTTATCTCATGGCTAGAATTTTTTCTCTTTCTTTATAGTTTTTACTTTGCAAACTCTTGCCATGTCTCCAATCTCAAAAAAATTATGGCAACAAAATCCAATATTTTTATAATCTACTTATTGATCCCATTCTCTTGATTCAAAATTAATCTTAATGGATTGTGATAAATATTTTGAAATATCCATAGCAACACATATTCGAGTATATATAGCGTACTTTCACTCCTTAGTTGTTGGTCCTTGATGAGTTCCCCTAGGGTATTTCTAATCATTTTTAAAACATCCTTATTTATAATCTCATATGGAAGTCCAAAAAACCTAACCCACAATGGAAGCTTCTTAATAATTTTTGTCTCAATTAAAAAATTTTAATTCCATGGTTTCAAATAATGTGCATCTCTTTCCATAAACCATGGGCCACCAACCATTATTGTATCCCTAATTTTTTAACTAGAAAAGGTGATGAGAAAAACATATTAAAGAAGAAAAGTCACAAAATAATATGAATTCAATCCCCACTTCCACTTGATCCATTTTTGAATCTCAACAAATCCTGGCCATGATCTATAGAAGTTACATATTAGCCCTCTACTTTTAATAACCTTTATATCATGCTCAATCGTCTCATCCTTTATACTTACTTCTGGTGCAACATCTATTACCTAGATCAATCTTTCCATGTATTCATTTTTTCGCTTATCTCTAGCTTGGGCCTTCATACTTACAACAAGGGCATCTTGATTTCTAGCTAGGGCATCATGACTTCCCATTAGAGCTTTCAAAAATGACTTTTCTTCCACAATAGCTAATGGGACTTGCTCTTGACCTACACTCTCTTTTGGTTTGCACTCCCTCTTTGCTTACACTCACTCTTACTCCCAGCATGCACTCTCTCTTGCCTCACACTTGAACCTGGTTTGCACTTCCTCCTCGCTCAAATTTCTCATATTTCTTGATGCACCCACAACATCCAGTGACACTTTCCTAATTTAGCCGAATTAAAAGTTCCAACTTCCCGAGGTCATAACTTTTGATCCGGGTGTCCGTTTGAGCCCGTTTTTTTTAAACGCACAAAAAAAAAACATCACCTGGTGGCCAAAAATGGGCTCAAAAGTTTTTGTTCTAGTTTTTTTTAGTTTTTTTGGTATTTAATATATTTTGTTGCATGATTCAGTCTAGGGAGATATTTTAGGAAAGTCTTAATTTTGGAATAACAAATGCATGATCTTTTTTCGGATCCATCTGAGTGATAGTTTAGACTTACTAAAAATAGTAAGTCCTGATACTTACTAAAAATAGTAAGTATCGTGTTAGTTTAGATTTTTGGTGGATATTATATGTAGGGAGTGATTTCATTGTAAGGGGATGGATATCCAAGGAAATAATAAAATTCAAGTTGCAGAATTGTTGTTTTCTCATTGATTTTGCTTGTGTGTTTGAGAATCAATACGGATCTATATCATTTGGTATTAGATCCAGGTTAAGATCTCGCTAGTAGAGATATCATGCCGCCTATGAGAGGTCGAGCTAATTATGCTCATATGAATAGGCATATAAAAGATCTGCACGGGGAAGTAGCATGACTAACCAATGCAATTGACTACATGATGGAGAGATGCCCTAGCTTGCATTCAGATCTAAGGTCTACTAATGAGGAAGTGGTAGGAGATGATAGGTCTGAAGTAGGCTCAGAACACCCAAGAGAGAAGCCATATTTTGAAGAAAAACTACTCCTAGCCTTGGATGGAATCCGAGGAAATCGATATAATATCAAGATCGAGGTTTCTGAATATGTTGGTGGGTTAAAACCAGAGGAGCTCATTGACTAGGTGAACAGTATGGAAAAATATTTTGAATGGAGTAATCTCACTGAGGAGAAGAGGGTGAGGCTTGCATGTACAAAGTTGAAGGGACATGCGTTTATTTGGTGGTACCATCTACAGAAGGAGCGATAGAATAATGGAAAAGAGAAGATTAGGACCTAGGATAATATGAATAAGAAGCTTCAAGAGAATTTTATACCTGTCAATTATACCCAAACTTTATTTTGTAGGTCTCAGAACCTTCGACAAAGGGATCTCAGTGTGGAGGACTACACCAATGAGTTCTACAAGTTATCTATATGGGTAGCACTTAATGAGACAGAATATCATAATGTTGGGAGGTATGTGAATGGTCTAAGCTATGCTATTCAAGATGAGTTGTGCATGCATCGCACTCCTACAGTAGATGCAGCATATGAGTTAGCCATGAGAGCCAAAGATAAGATAAAGAGTAGGTTGAGAAATCAAAAGAGGGGATCTACATATTCCTCAAGTCGTGGGCATGGTGGATCTAATTTTTCCAAGGGCAAAACTTCTACGCATTTAGAAAAATCACAACAAATTGGACTGGATCTTGATGCCTACCGATGAGGTAGAGGTAATGGGGGAGGTCACATTGGGAGTGGACCACGCAGGCCCTTTATCTACTATAGTTATGGTGAGAAAGGTCATAGAGCATCTGAATACCCCCACTATGATGCTGAATAGCAGGGAGGCCAAGCTAGACTTAATCTGGTTGAGGAAGAGGAGGAATATGAAACAAAAAATTTTGCTGATATGGGTGAAAGTCTCATAATACAAAGGACATTGATTGCTCCAAAGAAGGAAAATATGTAGGTAGAAAATGGCGATGAATCATGGCTACGTACAAATATTTTCTAAACAAGATGCACCTTAGGAGGAAAGGTATGTAAAGTGATTATTGATCTTGGTAGTTGTGAGAACATGGTATTAAATGTTATGGTTGAGAAAATGAATCTACCATGTGAGAAGCACCCAACCCCCTATCGAGTTTCATGGGTTAAAAAAGGGAATGAGGTGACTATTAATAAGAGGTGTCTAGTGAAATTCTCAGTTGGGAGTACCTATAAGGATGAAGTGTGGTGCGATGTGATTCCTATGAATGCATGCCATATTTTACTAGGGAGGCCATGGGAATATGACAGGAAGACCTCCCATGATGGATTTCGAAACACATACACATTTTGGAAGGAGGGGGTAAAGGTGGTTTTGTTACCTATGAAGGAATATGGACAGAGTGAAACTTTGCTTACTACAAAGAATTTTTTTATAGAAGTGAAAGAATTTGGTTGGTGTTATGCTTTAACAACCAAGAAGGTCACAAATGAAGAAACTATCATACCACCAGTGGTGTCCAAGTTGTTGCAGGAATATGTTGATGTCATACCTGATGAATTACCAGTTGGGATACCACTGAAGAGGGACATCCAACATCATATCAACTTGATTCTTGGGTCAGATCTTCCAAATCAAGCAGCCTATCGATTGAATCCAACACAAAATGTTGAGTAGAGCAAACAAGTACCAGAACTAATACAAAAGGGATTGGTCATGGATATTATGAGTCCTTGCACGACTCCTACACTTTTAACCCCAAAGAAATATGGATCATGGTGGATGTGCGTGGATAGCAAGACCATAAATAATATTACTATAAGATACAGGTTCCCAATGCCAAGGATTGATGATATGATGGATGCTTTAGTAGGGGCTAATTATTTCAGTACGATTGACCTACAAAGTGGCTATTACCAGATCAGGATCAAAGAAGGGGATGAATGGAAGATAGCTTTCAAGACTCAAGATGGATTATATGAATGGCTGGTGATGCCATTCGGGTTATCTAATACCCCTAGTACCTTTATGCGATTGATGAATAGAGTGTTGCAGGAATATAATGGTAAGTTTGTGGTTGTTTATTTTTATGATATCTTAGTTTTCAGTAATACTAAAGCAAAGCATGTGCACCATTTGAGGTTGGTGCTAGATCTATTAAGAAAAGAGAAACTATATGTCAATTTGAAGAAATGTAGTTTCCTTCAAGAGAGTTAAGTACTTTTGGGGTTTGTAGTTTCAAGGGAAGGCCTCAGGATGGATGAAAAAAAGATAAAAATAATTTTTGAATGGCCTATCCTGAGAAATGTAACAGAGGTTAGAAGTTTTCATGGCTTGGAAACTTCTTACAAAAATTTCATTAGGAATTTCAGTAGCATTGTGGCTCCCATCATAGAATGCACCAAGGGGAAGGAATTCATATGGACAAATGTAGCAGGAGAAGGCTTTGAGCTTCTAAAAAAAAAGGTAACCACCGCACCTATGTTAGTGTTACCTAATTTTAGCAAATTATTTGAGGTTGGTTGTGATGCATCACATATTGGAATTGGATCTGTGTTGAGCCAAGGAGGGCATCCAATAGCATTCTTCAGTGATAAGTTGAATGAGGTTAGGAAAAATTACTCCACCTATGATGTTGAATTCTATGCTATTGTGAAAGCATTAAGATACTAGAGACATTACCTATTATCGAAAGAGTTTGTACTCTTCACGGATCATGAAGCATTAAGGTATGTGAATTCCCATAAAAAGTTGAATAGTAGACATGCAAAGTGGGTATCATATTTACAAGAGTATGATTTTACTTTGAAGCATAAATTAGGAAAATAGAATAAGGTGGCAGATGCCTTAAGTAGGAAGGTAATGTTGTTGACTACCATGGAGAATGTTGTGGTAGGATTTGAGAGTATCAAGAATTTATATGAGGCTGATGTTGACTTTGGACAGGTTGTGGCATAGTATAAGAATCCAGTAGGGGGTGTGTCTAGTAACATTTTTGTAGAATATGTTATGCAATATGGTTACCTATTTAGAGGTAAACAGTTATGCATTGATGTTGGTTCCATAAGGGAGAACATCCTGAGAGAGTTGCATAGTGGAGGTTTATCTGGAAACTTTGGGGTGGATAAAACTATTGCTCTTATGGTGGAGAAGTATTATTGTCAAAAGATGCGAAGAGATATAACCAGGTTTGTATCTCATTGTAGAGTCTGTCAGATGGCTAAAGGCCATGCCCAAAATACCGAGTTGTATATGCCTTTACCAGTTCCCACAGGACCTTCGACTGACCTGAGCATGGACTTTGTGTTAGGACTTCCACACACCCAGTGAGGTAAGAATTCCATCTTTGCTATTCTTGACAGGTTCTCTAAGATGGTTCACTTTATCCCCTGCTATAAAACTAAAGATGCCACAGGAGTTGCAGTCCTATTTTTTGATGAGATTGTGTGTTTGCATGGCATACCAAGATCTATCACTTCGGATCGATATGTCAAATTTTTGGGCCACTTTTGGAGCACATTATGGAAGAAGCTTGATACCAAGCTCCATTTCAGTAGTGTGTATCACCCACAGACTGATGGATAGACAAAGGTAGTGAATCAAATTTTACGTAATATTTTGAGGTGCATATTTGGTACAAAGACAAAATAGTGGGATCGAGTGTTACCACAAGTAGATTTTGCATTCAATAGCTTAGTAAATCACTCGACAGGAAAGTCCCCATTTTAGATTATTTATGGTCACAATCCACGTGGTGTGCTTGATTTAGTAGAATTTTTTATTACTGAAATTGTTAGTGATGATGCAGAGGCTTTTGCAGAACATATACATAAATTATAGGAGGAATTTTGACAGCCATTGCAGGAGAGTAATGCCAAGTATAAAGCAGTAATAGATGTACATAGGCGAGCAAAGGTGTTTCAAGAAGGTGACTTGGTAATGATCCACCTTTGTAAAGAAATATTTCCAAAGGGCACATACAATAAGCTCAAAATGAAGAAGATTGGGTCCTGTAGGATTCTTCAAAAAAGGAATGACAATACCTATGTGGTCAAATCACCAAAGGACCTGGATATCTCATTGATCTTCAATTTCTCTGATCTATACCAATTTCATGGAGATGTAGGGGATGTTGAGGTACTAGAAGCGATAAATTGGGTGTAAAAAATTCCCAAGAAGAAGAAGTATCATGTTGAGCAAGTCTTGGATAAGAAGGTGATCACCACACACAATGGCAGCTACAGCAAGTACTTGGTATTGTGAGAAGGATTATCATCAGCTGAAAGTACCTAGATTTTTGAAGGAGAGTTGAAGAATATTATGTAGGATAAGCTTCAGGATTTTCATCTATAGAACTCGTAGGAGCTAAGTTCTTTTCAACCATAGGAGAATGATGCACCTGCAACATCTAGTGACACTTTCCTGATTTAGCCGAATTAAAGTTCCAACTTCCCGGGGTCATAACTTTTGATTTGGGTGTCCGTTTGAGCCCATTTTTTTAAATGCACAGAATTGAGTTGACCTCACTGTGTTCAACAATGTTGTCACTGAAATTTCCGTTTCAACATGTTTTCAGGCCCTGAAACATCACCTGGTGGCCAAAAATGGGCTCGAAAGTTTTTGTTCTAGTTTTTTTCAATTTTTTGGTATTTGATATATTTTGTTGCATGAGCCATTCTAGGGAGATATTTTAGGAATGTCTTAATTTTGGAATAATAGATGCATGATCTTTTTTCGAATCCATCTAAGTGATAGTTTAAACTTACTAAAAATAGTAAGTCCTGATACTTGCTAAAAATAGTAAATTTGTGTTAGGTTAGGGTTTTGGTGGATATTATATGTAGGGAATGATTTCATTTTAAGGGGATGGAGATCCAAGAAAATAATAAAATTTGAGTTGCAAAATTGTTGTTTTCTCATTGATTTTGCTTGTGTGTTTGAAAATCAATACGAATCTACATCATTTCTTCTTTCTCTTGGTATTCCTTCGCTTCAACAATTTTTGAAAATAATGTTCCACATATTCATGGTAATATTTTGAAGCATTGATGCACTCTAGATTAATTTGCCACTCTTTCACCATGATTGAATCTTATCTTGTACTCCCTCTTAGTATACACTCCCTTTTGATTAGCACTCTCTCCTTCCTTGCACTCACTCCCAAATTGCATTCCCTCTTGACTCACAATTGCCCTTGTCTCTTCTTTTTCTTGGTATTCCTTGGCTTCGACAATTTTTTGGAAAAAATATTCCACACATTCATCATAAGGGTTTGAAGCATTGATGCACTTTGGATGAACCTACCACTCTTTTTCCATGACTAAATCTTAGTTCACACTCCCTCTTGGTTCACATTCCTTCTCTGATCTCATTGGATCTGGGCTTGCACACTCATTCCCAGCTTATGTTGGCACTCGCTAATACACTTACTCCTAGCTTGCACTTGCTCTCACTTTTGGTTGCACTCACTCGCACTCACTTTTGGCTACACTTACTTTTGGATCACACTCGCACTCACACTCACATTTATTTTTCCACTTACTCCCTACTCACGCTTGTACTCGTTGCTACTCTATATTTTATAATGTTAATATAGCTATTTGGATTTTATTTTTAAAGAAATTATAGCTTGATTTATTATTTTATGTTGCATGTAGTCCTCAAGAAGAATAATATATGTTCCAAGAAAGGGATATTGATGTTTATCATATAGGACATAAAGGGCCTCATCCTTTATAAGTGAGACATATAGGTGGAATAACTTTGTTAGTCCATGTAGGATTCTGATATGTGATTATTTAAATTATGTGAATTTCATTTGAGTCTTCTTCATGTTTTCCTTATGAATGCTACACATTATTTTTTCATAATTTTATATTTCATAACACTTTTAGACCATTCAATATACTTTCTCATGATTTTGATATGGATATGTTTATCTTTTATTTTTTATTTAATATTTGTTATGTATTGGCATGTATAAACAGTATAAAGAGTATAGATCTATTTTTAACAATAAGTTCAAAATAATTGAACTATCATGGTTCTGTATTTTGTAACTTTAATACATATCATATCTATGTCATCTACATCAAACAATAATTTTAATAATATTTGAATTCTATGTTTTCCCTTATTTTCAAGTCAAATTATGTCAAGATCTTCCTAAATTTATGATATTTCCATGATAATTTTTATGTTATTGTTGAATATCAACTTGTCTATCTAGTAAATTTGTTATTTTGGTTCAATATTGAGTCATTATTATATATGCATAATCCTTGTTTAGGTTGACTAACCCAATGGAGGTTGAGACACTTCACCAATTACTTGTAGGATGCCTTACAAATAACATGGTGGTACCATGCTAGTTGCTATAGTAACCTACATTTTTGGGTAATATTATTCTCTTTTAATATACATTTTGGAATAGGATGTTTCGTAGATACTCTTGGTATTTAACAATTCCTACTAAATTACTTTTCTCATTATTGTAAATTATTAGGTTTATTTATAAATATTTATAATTGATTGATAATATAGATTCCTTGATGTTATTATAATTACTATTACTTTTATTATATTTATGATTAATTATAAAATTTTGTAACTTTGTATCTAGTGCTAGAAATTATCTATTATATTTTCTTGGTTATGGAAATAACAATTGTTTCTATTATCCTAGAAATATCCAACCATCTATAATGGATGTATTGCAAGAGACCATATTTCTTAGGTAGTATTGTGCTAACTAGATGGAAGACCTCATCTATAATTGCAAATCTAATAATATCCTAGTCATCCTTCTTAACATTCCCTACCTTCAACTTGTCCAAAGATCCTCCAACTAATTAACATATGTAACATAAATCTCCATTGAACCCATCACTTTAGTCATTATAATTTTTTCCTTCTAACACTCATATGTGGCTTAGTATTGGCCCTCCACTACTTGCTATTACAACAATACCACACATATCTATATTAACATTGGCACTTTGCACAACCTCACAGTCATCCTCTACACTTATTCCACCATTGAATTTCATACAAGCAACTGCATTAGTCACAATATACACCTTAATAATCCCTAGTTTATTAAGTTATAGTATCAAATCCTACCCATATCATTTGTTTTTCACTATTAAATTGGTATTTAGTATTCGACTTAATTTACTTTCAAACTTCTTTCTTTTTATACTTCCAACAATACCCACATTATTAACTTTGAAGGAGTGATAGAGAATGTCAATCTACAATATCTCATGGTAATTATGGATTATTAACTTTGAAGTTGTGTTAGAGAGAATTTAAATCTACAATCTCTCATAGTAATTAGTTCCTTATCCATTGAGTGAGTTAGTATTTTTAAAAAAATGAGTTCTAGTTATTTCAATGGTGATTAAAATTGAGCATATTTTTTGTGATGTTATGCATACACACAAAGACTAAGACTGTGAAGGACAATGTTAAGTATACCACTCTTCTTGTGGTCTAAATTAAATAGTTTCAATAATGAATATTTCCTAAAGTATGACCATATCAAAACTTATATTGGATTATAACCTTTACAATATATATATTTTTATATGTGCTTATATAGAAAGATTTGTATGGGTATATGGTATGATGTTATATGAAGTACAAGTATGAAACACCTAGTCTATACATTCAAAGTTGGTGTAGGTAGATATAAGGGTGTGGAGGTGCGTAGTGCAAAAATGTAGGAAGATTAGGATATATGCTGAAAACATATGTGCTAACAAAAATACACATTTGTATTATTAATATATTTAATTTTATTATTAAAAAATTAATTATTAAATGTCTTTATAAACATAAAACTTTTTCTTATATAAATAAAAGATCATGTGATTTGTCCATAATTTTCCAATTAAACCAACGCGACCTTGGTTCAAGGTTGGGACATATAATTGATATAGCCCACACAAAAGTTTAAATCTTGAAGGTCTCAAATAATTTTAATTTTATCATTAAAAAAATAATTATTAAAGGTCTCTATAAACTTAAAACTCTTTCTTATATATATAAAATATTAGCATGTGATTTATCCATAATTTTCCGATTTGGTTCAAGGTTGGGACATATAGTTGATATAGCCACTAATTTTTAAATTTTGAAGGTTTCAAAAAAATTTAATTTTATCATTACAAAAATAATTATTAAAGGTAAATATAAACTTAAAACCCTTTCTTATATATATAAAATATTAGCATGTGGTTTATCCATAATTTTTCAGTTAATCCAAAGTGTCCTTGGTTCAAGGTTGAGACATTAAGTTGATATATCCCACACCAAAGTTTAAATCTTGAAGGTCTTGAATAATTTTTTTTTTTTTTTTATATATAGAAGCAATGGTAGGGTTCAAACTATCTACAAAGGCTCCCAAGACTTCCACCGTCTGGGTACATGGTAACCCGGCGTGAGATGGGGACCCCCGGACACACAGGGGTTGCACCGTAGTCATCAATCTGGCACACCACTCAAAGGAATCTGATCTGGGCTACTTTATGTGCATGGGCAAGCCCATGGGATTGGAACCTAGGTCTCTTCTCGGTAAGCGCCCCAACTTACCAATCCACCTAAACCCACGGACAAAGGTCTTGAATAATTGAATGTGACTAAATTAGTGTTAAAAAAATCCTTTCAAAACCCTACCTCTATAAAAATAATGTAAAAATCCTTTCAAAACCCTACCTCTAAAAATACTTTCAAAACCCTACCTTTATAAAAATAATAATAATTTTCATTCTTTAAGAAAGGCATCCAGATAAACAATATGCATGCATCATGGTTGAAATTGAATTTCATGTCATATGGAAGATGGCCGACTATTGGCGCGCTCAGCATTGTATGGGAAGAATGGGTCTCCAAACAACATCTTTAATGTATATATACATACATATATCATAACAAGAGAGAATCCGTTCTTGGCTGAGGAAGAAATATCGTTAGTACTTGAGTCAAAACCATAGAAAGAAAATGGAGAAAAGCATGTCTGACAGATAGACTCTTACACGAAAGCACTCCAAACAGTGTGTGATAACATGGTGATAAAGCTTCAAAAGTGAGAGATTGCGGCATTGGGATCAAGGCCTTCACCAGAGCCACTTCTCACAGAAAGTTTTCCAATTTGCAATTGCAAGAAGAGTTTGACACAACATAGATCAACAATCATAAAAGTAATTTTTTGGCATTTAGTAATTCCAAGGTCTTATGTTCGCTTTGGGACAATCTGGTATTTGTTTGGCATTTGGTAGACACTTTAACAGAATACTCTACTCTCGTTGAACATAGTTCCATACCAAGTGGTTCCGCAAGCTACTAAATAGTCTCGTGGCCAGTCTGATGATCAATCGTTATTTTTTCTTTTTCTCATGTCAACAAATATATAATTCGAGTAGCCTCATAAAGATGTGATATGGCGGAGGTTTTAACGTGAATGAATTCACGTGATGATTGGCTGGGTTGGTTTTATCATGGCTATAGGAATTGAACACTTAAGTTCATACTATTTTAAACAACTAAATAATTTTATCAACAACATAATTATAAAAATACTTATTTTAAATATATATAAAAAACACATGCATTGTTCTCATTTAGATTTTAATTTTATTTTCACAGTTTGTTTAATGGTAAAATTATATTCCATACACTCCTTGAACAAGTCCATGAAAAGTTTGACAAGAAAAGTTTGCCAGTTTACTCTTTTCTAGCGGAGTTTTGAAGGATTTAGAGTGCTACCTTCTTTTTTTCTCCGATGGATACAAATGGGTATTGAAGTCCCTCGTAAGCATCCAAGCCTCATTCTTGAAGATTATCCTCATTTGGCTGAGGGTGTTCCATAGGAAAAGTCTTCTTAAGGGGTGTTGGGAGCATAGAGATTGGACAGGATCCATCTGGTTTTGTTTTCTTTGTAGAAAGGTGATTCTATTGACTGGGTCTCAAAGGTAGAGAAGTCTGCCTGAAGCACCATGAGCATGGCTACAAATATACTCGCAATCCCACCAAATAGTTTATGAAAATTTCAAAGAATTAGCTTCATCAAGCTTGATTTTCTGAAGAGGAAAAATGTTGGGTTTAAGATCGACTCTCATTGAAGATACTAATCTCTTCTTGGATAGTCCATTGAACCCGTGAACATTATAGGAGACGATCTTCATTTGGACGGTTTTGTTGAAGGATTTCTCCCTCTGTCTTTGGTGCTCAAGTTGGGAGGTCGATCTCTTCTCCCTAAAAATTTAGAGTTTTTAGTGGCTAGGTGTTCATCCTAAGACATGGGGATTGTGGATTGGAATCCATTAGCGATATCATCTTCGGTTTCCTTTCTTCTAGAATCTTGGTTGAAGGGTCGACCCTTCTTTCCTTCCAAACTAAATTTGGTAGACTATTTATTTTGGCTTTTGGTGACCAGTTTAGGGGAGGAGGGGGACTAGGCTGGACACTCCAACAACCAAAGGGACCAAGGTAAGGGTAAGGGTTCGTAGGGTGTAGTAAGGGATGTAGACGATGCAGGCAGAGAGGAGGGAACATGCAGGAAAGTGAAAGGAGGGGGAGATGCACGGGGGTGGAGTGGGGGATGGGCTTGGCCAAGGAAGAGACTGAGCAAGGGGAGGAAGAAATCGAAGGTAGCAGGGAACCCCTGAATTAGAAGGGGAGGCACCAGAGTCAACCTCAGGAGCTTAGATAGAGTCCTCTAGGTCAACATTCAAAGGTAAATGTAGACACCAAAATAGCACCAATCCGATTATGTGACTGCAAACACTGATCGCTTTGACAAACACAGCCCCCAGGGCAGCCCTCAGAGGTCAAACAGTGGTCTTAACCACTTTCATAGAAATTTTGTGAGGTCAAGAAGCAATTTGGCACACTTGGACACTTTGCCCAGTACTCGTCTCACCCCGGGACGAATTCAAAATAGAATCCGTCCCACCCCAGGACAAATTTTGAATCCGTCCCTGGGTGGGACGAATTCTAAGCTTAACGGGCAAAAAGGCAAAGGGTGCCAAGTGGTAGCCCAGAACAGTCAGTTAAGGACTCCTGCCTTGCATGCGTGTGTAGGTGGACAGAGAGGCCGTTAGAAGATTGTTACAAAAGGCATTTATCAAAGCTCAAGTCAACGGAGGACTCCCCTCCCTCATGGGAAGACAAGACTGCCACATGGCGCCTATGGCCAACACATGGCATTTGTGCTTCCCTCCCAAAAGAGACCCCATGGGTCTATAAAAGGTGGGACTTTTCTCACCCAAAACAGACAGGTTGAAGGAGTTTTCAAGCAATGAAGTGCTGCCGAGTTGAAGACCCACTTGCATCCCTTTTGGTTCACCTTCCTACATCCACCAATCTCTTTTGCAAGGGAGGTTGTTGGGTGGCCTTTGGAAGCTCGAACCTTACCAAAATCCAATGCATGGACACCTGAACCAACCAATTTGCTGACCCCCCAATCCTAAGAGGTTTTGGGCCCATCCCTGGTGGATTGGCTCCAAAATCAAGTGCCAACGGTGGGAGGCCCACTTGGGCACCCCCGCACCTCCCAAGTCCTATTTTTAGTTTTTGAGCATTTTAGATCATTTTTCAGATTGCATTTGGTGTTATTAGGTTTGATTAATCCATAGCTGCAATTTTGTAACTTTTGGTCAGATTTTAGTATGTTTTGTGTTGCTTTGTCGTTTCGCTAACTTGCAAGTGTCGAGGTCAAATTCCCGAGGGTGGAGGCCAAATTAGGAAAATCCGACCATCTGGGTCGTCCCAAAATGGTCCCAATTACATAACCCCCCTATTTGCAGGCGTTTTGCAGGTCTCGGGATCCGACATTGGAGTAGCAGCAGTTCGGTTTCCTCAACACAGAAGAATTCATCCCACCCAGGGACGAATTGCAGTCAGAATTCATCCTGCCCAGGTACAAATTCTAGTTGAAGGTAGATTGGCCAGCTGTCTCAGTGACAGTGGCCTTCTGGTAACTTTTCTTATCTTCTGTCAAGTTTTGAAGCCATTTGGACTCACTATAATTACTGTTTCAGGCAAATATTTACATGCATATTTTGTTAGTTTTAGAGAGCAAACGCTTTTCATTTGTAGCAGGTGCTACTGAAATCTTGGTTGTTTCTTTGTTCACAGGAGAAGCAGCAGAGGTGAAGAACTCATCGACATCAGCGGCGGCATCATCTTGCCTCGCCCTTTGCAATCGTGGGCACACGGAAAGAGGAATCATTCAGTGATTGTAATCAAACTCTATTTGCGCTCCTAGCCCCTGAAAAGGGAGGAGACGTCATTGTAACAGAGATCAAGGGATATTAATGAAAGGGCTATGTTTTCTCTATTTGATTGTGTCTCTTCCAATGTGTTTCTTTTCCATTTCATGCAATTTACATTTCTAGGACTTAAGCATACTTGATTTTGAATGTAATCGCACTTGGTGTTTCCTTTGCCCGAAATCTCGTGCTTTCAGTGGCGATCACGGTGGGACCTGTTCCCTGGTTTTTAAAATCACAGAAACTGATCAAAGTTTTGTGTTTGTGCTTGACAGGTACATCTTTTTTTGTTGTAGATCGCTATTCGTCTCCGACGAGGGACGAATTCTTTTCTGCAATTCGTCTGACCCTGGGACGAATTCAAATTCATCTCTGGGAGGGACGAATTCTGTTCTGCAATTCGTCTCCCAGAGGGACGAATTCTTGTCTGCGGATTTTCAGAGCAAAAATTTAGAAGCAACTGGAGCATGCAGAGAAGAGGTAGGGATTTTTATCATCTCTGTTAAATTTTTTGTTTCTGTTTCTGTTTCTTTAATTGTTTTCATTTAATCTTGCATTGCATTAGGAAAAGTCATGTATGCTAGTTTCATTTTTGTTGAATAAAATGAATCCCACACACATCACGAAACAATTTTAAACCAAGGAGATGGTCGTAAGACCCCAGCCCTTGATCAAGACCATTGGTGGATTTAATCACCACCTTGGCTTGATTCGCATCCATTTCCCGATTTTCAACTGTTGTTAGGCGTAAATCCTGACGAAGACAGACCGAGCATAGCTGGGGTGATTCCCATATGCGCGAGGATAAGTTTTCTATGGTAGGTGCCATTAACAGGACAATCCCCCTTCCATACCGCCTACGTACCACGTACCTTCTACTCTCACGTACCTATAGTCTCCCTCTTGTAAGGGCGGGTATATAGAGAGGTTGGTATATCGGCCTGGTTGGTATATTGAAGGGGCGACCTTTTTGGAGTTATAAGAGCCTACATGATGCATTTAAACGTTCTACAAAACCTACAAAAACAAAACAAAACATCAAAATGCACTAAACCAGTTTAGGACACACCAAGAATCCTTAAAAGAGATAATCACGGTTTTGTGAATGTGTGTGTTTAATTCTGCTTAGTGTAGACAAAAAAAAGAAAATCATAAAAACGAGATAAAAACTTATTTAGGTAGCATAGAAGCACCGCAATGGTGTACACCCACAGTCAAGCCCAATCAAGGGCGGAAGCTCCGGAAGGTATACAAAAAGCGTGCACAAGTCGCCTTCACTTCGATCCCGAGGATTTGGTCATACCGCCTTATAGGTCAAACCTACAAAAGAATCCAATTCAGAATCCTCGGTGGGGTATGCCTATTCAAAGCAGCCCCTTTCGGGAAGATGCCTTACATGTAGACCTTGACATAAATAGAGAATCACCTCTTGAAGTTAGGCACGAGTGGCCACCGCGCAATGAAGCGCTAAACAAGCACACCGTCCATTTAGAGGGGCAACGTGGATATGGCATCCCTTCTTTACCTCTCATCAGAACAGAGAGACCAAATCTAGAGCGTAGGGTTCCTCACATAGGGCGACCTAACTCCGCCTGCCCCTTACGCACCTATGAGAAATAATATGAGGAAGATCATCGCATTCCTCAAGGACAACAACATACAACTCGGGAACCTTATGCTTCTGCACCAGTCGGATATCATGATCACCCCTTGAGGCCAGAACCTCGAGCACATACCGCATACCTCGACAGAGGGAAGCGACCCCTTGAGATTTTAGAGCATCAAAACCGAGGTAAACCCATAGGAGGAACATTTGAACCTTCTAAACAAAATAGGGTAGATCAAATTGACCCGACTTTCGCCAGATATACCATCCATCAAGCCCAAATCATGCGGCTTAAACAAAGTTAGCAAGAGATAGAGTATCAATACCGCTTGGATAAAGAACGCATGCAATGCAAAGTGGATGAGTTACGATATGAAATACCTGAGAGGGGGCCAACCCCTCGCATCTAAAGAGCTGAACAGTATGAGAGGCGTAATCCGTTGGTGCAGGACAGGTCTCCACGACCTCGTCAAGCTCTGCCTCCAAGACCCCATAGATTTGAGAGGGAGGCAACTCCCCGAAACAATGATGGGTACCTTCAGCAAGAGCTTGATCAGGGTCACAGATTTCGCCCAGAGACTCCTCAAGAATTTTATGAGGAGTATGAACCAGAAGAGGAATATGTTGAAACTCCCCATCAAGGCGGGAAGGATGCCATTCGGCCACCCCTCCATAGGCCTCCGCGTTCACCGTAACTTGCAACAAGAGCGAACAAGAGAGGAAGAAATAAAATCTTTCGATGCATACCAAGCGCTATTGGAGCGTTTGGAGTCTGTGGAGACAAAATCTGCTAGGCATCAAAAACCCACATTACGTCTACTCCGCAACAATCCGGTGCATCCCTCAGTGCCTACACCTCTTTACCCCGAACACTTCAAGTTGCCTCAATTGGCAGTTTTTAAAGGTGAAGAGGATGCATAGGAACACGTTACATGATTTCTAAGCCAATGCTTCGGCATCCAAGATAATGACGCATTATTTCTTAGAACATTCATAACCACATTCGCAGACCCTGCCTCGGATTGGTTCACACAACTGCCCAAACACAGCATCAGCAGCTTAGATCAGCTAGTAGATGCATTTCTTGAACGTTTCGCCTTCAACACAAGGAAGAAGGCATCACTTAGTGATCTTGCTAGCCTTAAAAAATTTGAGGAGGAAACAATGGCAGCGTACGGGAACCGATGGAGAGCTTTGCTTTCTAAGTTACCCTACCGTCCTCCCATGTCGGACCTCACGCAAATGTTCACAAAAAGTTGCTTAAAATCAATCTCTGGTCTATTGTTACTGCGACAATACGACAGCTTAGAAGAAGCTTTGGCGCAAGCCAGAGTCATAGAAGATATTAAGATAGGCAAAGGTGCAATTGCAAAGCCTAAGAAGAAAGAGTGGAATAAAACCACTAAAACTGGGACAACGCAACCACAACACGCTACAGTCAACCAAGTTGCGATAAATGTCCCTACGCATGTGCAAGAAACGTAGCCTCAAAAGGCTTACCAGGCAGTGCCTCCTGCTTACGAAAGAGATAACAGAAGACAGGAGCAGTATCAACAGCATCGCCCTAGGCGACAATTCACTCCGTATGCGGAGTCTAGGGACTCCTTATTTGACCGCTTGTCAGCGGAAAATTTAGTTACTCTGCCAGAAATCCAAATTTTTGACCCTAACGTTCCCAAGCCTAGGGGGTATAGGGAGGAATTGTATTGCAGATTCCATAGGCACAGAGGACATGACCTAAATGGGTGCTGGAAATTCAAATAACTAGTCCAGGATTTGATCGACAACCGAACATTGGTCGTGGACAACCCCATCACACCAAACAACCAACAAATGGGGGTATTCAAGGACCCCTTGCTTGCCCACGAGGCACAGACAAAATCGCTCCAAATTAATGAGGTGCGACAAGATCTTCCCGTGCAAGGATTTGTGGGAATGATTAGCATTGTAACAAGGAACAAAAAATACCCAACAGTTGCCCCCGAGGTAGCTGCGAGGGAAGTTCCGTCGACATCGCAGCCTCAACAATGCCCAACGCAGTTACCTCCACCTAGACCTGAGGTCACGATACTAACCAAACTCATGCAGAGTTTGCGGACCACATCGGCTAGGCTGTCCATCTATGAGCTTATTCAACAATCAGCTCCCCATAGAGAAGCTCTTATGTACATTTTAAAAGCCATTGAAGTACAACCCCACGAAGCAAATTCTTTCAATGCCTTCGTGGGACATGTGAAACAATGTACGGAGCCTATCATCACATTCAGAGAAGACGAGGTCAAAACGATATCAAATGACATGCCGGATCCACCCCTGCATGTTATCGCACGGGTCAACGGGATCCCGTATAAGAGAGTGTTGATAGATACTGGCTCGTCCAGTAACATTATAACCACTGCAGCATTGAAACATTTAAAACTGCTAGCCTCTCACATCACCGCTTCCACGTACACACTGCGAGCTTTTAACGATGCAATTTGCTCGACAGTCGGCACGGTTGTTCTGCCTATACAGGTAGGACAAAATTCAATACCCACACTGTGCCATGTGTTGGAAGGCAAAATGGCTTATAATATACTGCTAGGGCGGCCTTGGATCAGGGACATGAAGTGTGTCCCCTCGATCGCACACCAATGCTTGAAGTATGCCTATGAAGGGCAAATACATGTAGTCCCAATGGACTTAGAGCCCTTCAAGTATTGCAATGCGGTACAATTCATACCTCAATCGACCCTCCCATCAACGCATTTGGATTTTCAATTAAATCCATCTAAACAGGGTCCAATACCACAGGCACCACTGGTGGCCAACAAGGCAAAATCCCAGCCAGGTGAGACTTCATCACCTACTCCTTCATCATCAACGCCACCTATCATGGCCCAATAGAAGGACAATGGAAAGAAAATCATGGAAGAGGTTAAGCTTCTAGAAGAGGGATTGCCCACGATTTCAACCATATCAATAGAGGAAACACCCAACACAACACAAACCAAGACTTCTGAACAACCAAACATGGAATGGACTCAGGAAGGACTACCGTTTCCTCCTACCCAATCATCAACAATCACTGTTGAGATGGCCAGTATGGGCCTGGGGGAGTACTTAGTGCAAAACATTGTGGCAACCCCCACACTGGAGTCAGTACAAGACATGGGAAGACCTCGCCTTCCCATTGGAACAATCATCCCTCTAGGCTACCCACCGAACCAAACAAATTTTGTGTATGGGGGCCTTGATCATGGTTCTGAACCATGCAAACAAAAGGAAACAGATGAAGAGCCTTTTGTCAAAAACATCAATTATCTGTCGAACCCAAAATTTGCCCTAAAATATCTCGAACAATGCAATTGGCATGGGTATGGGCTAGGCAGATATGAGCAAGGGATGCGGATCCTTTGCCAACCAAGATATCAGATGCCATATGACAAGTCAGGGGTAGGGTTCAACCATCCCCTACCATTAGACATCTTGGTTGAAAATATGCAAGGCCTAGAAATAGGCAACAGGGGGGGATTGGCACAAGACCCGTACGCCAATCCAAACATAGAATACACATTAGGGGATTATCTCCCATGGTCACAAACACCCCTGGAAACAACAATAATCCCTCTCCTTTGCTAGAGAGAGGTGGAAGTTCAGAGAGCAATCCTCAAAGAAAACATCAACAGCTGCCAGACATTTTTTTGAAACTGTTACCCTTAGAGGTTCCAGACGAAATAACACAGTCTCAAAAGAATCAGGTCCCTCCACTAAGAGTGGAACAACCGCAATGGGACCAGATTAATTCACTGGAACAGGAAGAGTCCTCAATGCCGCAAGCAATAGATGTCGAAGAGGATGAACAATTTTGGATCTATGAAAGCGATTTAGAATACAAAACTGAAATGGACTATCTCAAACATGCGCGACGACATCACCGCACTCTAACTCATGAAGATCTAATGGGACAAATGGGTATACGGTTAGGACATGAATGGCACGTAGACCCAGCGAGGTGGGACCAAGTGTTAGGCCTATGGCTCCAAATTCAAGATGAGCATCGTCCACCTCGAGATCCCATCAGGACAGCAGTACCGAGGGAAGACCCCGCCTTCCTTTTCACACATAGAGATGAATTTGCACCTAGAGAGGATCCATTTGTGCCTGTTCCCGTAGAGCCAGATCTAGAGTATAGGGAACATCTAAAAGAATCAATTCATCACACCCATGGTTCTGGAGACCAAATTCATTCTATCCACATGATCTCCATTGATTTGACCACACCCATCCGCAATCCGACCGATCCATCATGATCATTGCATCTAAACATGGATGCCATTGACTGGGATCGCGTCAATTCACCATTGTCACCATCAGAGTATCGGCCTTTCGGTGAAATGCTTCATTTTACCCCAAGGACAACTCAGGATATTTTTCAAGCTGAAGAGGGACCCGAGGTTCCAAACACAGATCTTAACTCAGCTGATGATATCCATTTAATCCCAACTCCACATCAGTTGGAGGATGGATCCCACATGTCAGTCGAAGAGACGACTGACGTAGACATCGGCACAGATCCAATGAATCCACGGATTCTCAAGCTGGGGGTAAGCCTTTCCCCCGAGGAGCAAGCTGATTACATTGCCCTTCTTAAATAAAAAAGGAGGTTTTTGCATGGTCATACAAAGATATGCCAAGGCTAGACCTGCAGCTAGTCATGCACAACTTAACGCTTGATCCAAAAATCAAGCCTGTAAAGCAAAAACTAAGAAAGATGCACCCAACAGTGGCCTTGATGGTCAAAGACGAATTGCAAAAGCTGTTGGATGCATAATTTGTCATCTGCATGGATTATTCGCCATGGTTGTCCAACATGGTTCCCGTCAAGAAGCCCAATGGGAGGATTCGCATATGCACCGACTTTCGAGACCTAAACAAAGCGAGTCCTAAGGATGATTTCCCCTTGCCAAGAATCGACGCATTGGTAGACGCTACAGCAGGTCACGAAATGCTCTCCCTAATGGACGGTTTCTCAAGATACAATCAAATTCGTATCAATCCTGAAGACCAACTCAAAACGGCATTCACAACGCCTTGGGGGACATTTTGTTATAAGGTCATGCATTTTGGCCTTAAAAATGCTGGCGCTACATACCAACGTGCTATGACTTATATCTTCCACGATTACATGCACAAAACTTTGGAAGATTACATGGATGATTTGTTAGCCAAGTCTCTCTTGCGCTCAGATCATCTCGGTGACTTAAGCAAGATTCTCGATCGCCTCATAGAGCATAAGGTCATACTGAATCCCAAGAAGTGCGTGTTCGGTGTCACATCTGGAAAACTCTTGGGTTTTATAGTCTCCAAGAGAGGCATCGAAGTGGACCCAAACAAAGTCAAGGCAATCCTTGAAATGGCTCCCCCAACAACTATCAAGCAGCTCAGAAGTCTGCAAGGAAAGTTCGTGTCGATTAAACGCTTCATAGCACAATTATCTGACAAATGTTGACCAATGAACAAATTATTGCACAAGGGGGTCACATTTCATTGGGATGACGAGTGCCAGTCAGCCTTTGACGAAATCAAACAATACTTGGCTTCGTCGCCAGTATTGGCACCGCCTAGACCAGGTGTGCCGTTCTACTTATACATCTCAGCTACTGAGGTGGCACTAGGCGCAATGCTAGCCCAGAAGAATGAACTTCACAAAGAACAGGCTACTTACTATCTTAGCCGCACCCTGGTCAGTTACGAACTTAACTATGCATACGTTGAGAAACTCTGCTTGGTAGTGGTGTTTGCTACAAAGAGGCTATGCCATTACATGCTGAGCAACACAACATATGTTGTGTCTAAGGAGAATCCATTGCGATACATGATGAGTCGTACTTATCATAGTAGTCGCACGGCGAAATGGATCATGTTGTTGACGAAATTTGACATTGAGTTTATTGGGAAAAAATCTATAAAAGGACAAGTCATAGCCGATCAACTAGCAGAGGCTCCTCTTGAAGACGATCAGCCTTTGGTCATAGAACTACCCGATGATGAGGTCTTCCATGTCTCAGAATCGCCAAATTCTGATGAGCCCAAGTCTCAGGCCGACATAACCTTATTTTTCGATGGTTCTAAATGCGAGCAAGGTGGTGGCGCAAGAATTGTATTCTTCACACCGCAGGGCGCTCCAATGCCCCTGTCATTTAAATTAAACTTCCAGTGCACCAACAACAATGCAGAATATGAAGCCTTGCTCCTAGGTCTTCAGAAAGTAATCGCCATGAACATCAAAATACTGAACATCTTTGGTGATTCGCTGTTAATCGTCAATCAAGTCAAAGGGGTATATCAATGCAAATGCCCAGTCCTAAAAGCCTATAAATCCCTCGTGGATAAATTCCTGGCAAAACTTGAGTGGTATGACATCGAGGCACTCCCTCGATCATCGAACCATTTTGCGGACACAATGGCCTCCTTAGGGTCACTAATCCCGCAAGACCTTTCCGGTGATATAACAACCATTCAAGTCAAAACCTTATCGCAACCCACGATGGAGCGCACAAGCTCAGACTTGACGCCAGGAATCCACATGATCCATATCGAACCATCTTCGGATAAGTTCTTTCGAATCCGAGACTATTTGAAACATGCCAACTGGGGGTCTTTGTTCTCCCCCACTCCCATTAATAGCAACACAACACTATTCTTACAAGTTCTATCCCAATCAGCATTTGTTAGGGAAGAACTCCAAAAGGGAATGGCTGTTCAAACTGTCAAGGTATCCGATCAACAGGACTGGTATTTACCCATAAGAGACTACCTCAAGTTAGGTAATCTACCCTTTGGATTGACGCACGCCGCAAAACAAACCTTCAAACAGAAAGCGGCAAAATATGTCTTGATAGGAGACATTTTGTATCATTGTAGCTACGATGGAATTCTTCTTCATTGCTTGGACCAGCAAGAGTCCACTTGGGCAGTCACCCAAGTGCATGACGGTACATGTGGCGGCCACTTCAGTGGTGTGGCCATTGCAAAGCACATTCTTTGCATGGGCTATTATTGGCCATCTTTAGAGCGAGATTGCTGCGCGTATGTCAAGAGGTGCGTAAATATCAACATCATGCCAATTTAATGCATACACCTTCCCAGGCCCTACAGACAGTCCAGTCTGCTTGGCCATTTTCGTAGTGGGGCCTCGATCTAATCAAAAATATTTCCCCTACATCATTAGGCCGTCACACATTTATCATAACGGCCACAGAATATTTTACCAAATGGGTGGAAGCAATTTCGTTAACCTCTACGATAGGACCCCGCATTGCGGAGTTCATTTTGCATTACATCATATGTCGTTTTGGTATTCCATCCAAAATAATCTCGGATAATGGTCCATCATTCAAGAATAAAGACGTGCGTGCTTTAACCACAAAGTACAAAATTCAGCACAGATTTTCAACACCCTATTATCCACAAGCAAATGGGCAAGCAGAGGCGTCAAACAAAACGCTAGTTGCCATCCTTAAAAAGACCGTCGCAGACAGTCATAAGGATTGGCACATACAAATCCCACTTGCCCTTTGGGCTTATCGCACTAGCATTCGGATGCCCACTAGGGCAAATTTGTTTTCACTAGTGTATGGCTCAGAGGCAGTAATGCCTCTCGAGTTGGAAATTCCTTCCCTCCGCATATCAATGCAGGAATTCATCGATGATGACACTGCACGGCAGACCCGGTTAGACCAACTTACATTGCTTGACGAAAGACGTGTTAATGCTCTCGAGCACTTACGTATCTATCAAGAGCGGCTTAAGAGATCTTACAACATGAAAGTTCACCTAAGAGACTTTCGGGTTGGTGATCTGGTTCTGAAGGAAAACCAACAAAACTCTAATTTGCCGTCCCATATGAGAGACAAATTTGCGGCAAATTGGCTAGGTCCTTATGTCATTGATAGAAAAATAGGACCGGGAACGTACAGGCTAGCTTCTCTTGACGGTATCAAGGAAACAGAACCCTTGAATATCAGTCATTTGCGACCATTTCATATCTAAGAAAGCCATATACCAAAAAAAAAAAAAAAAAAAAAAAAAAGCTCCAAGGATTATCGCAATCTCTTGGTCAATCCAAAAAGCTCCAAGGATTATCGCAATCTCTTGGTCAATCCAAAAAGCTCCAAGGATTATCGCAATCTCTTGGTCAATCCAAAAAGCTCCAAGGATTATCGCAATCTCTTGGTCAACCTAAAAGCTCCAAGGATTATCGCAATCTCTTGGTCAACCTAAAAGCTCCAAGGATTATCGCAATCTCTTGGTCAATACAAAAATCTCCAAGGATTATCGCAATATCTTGGTCAACCCAAAAAGCTCCAAGGATTATCGCAATCTCTTGGTCAATACAAAAAGCTCCAAGGATTATCGCAATCTCTTGGTCAACCCAAAAAGCTCCAACTATTATCGCAATCGTTTGGTCAAAAAGAAAATCAAGAAATTCAACAAAAACATAACAACAAAAATCATCAAAAACAACAAAGATTTGCATCTCAATTCTAGGCATACTCGAATTCATCAATAACAACAAAAACACCAAGCATAACTTTTACCACACTACAGTCAGTGGTCTGGGAATGTACCAAGAGTTTCGATGATTCGGTCATCATTTTCCTCTTTAGCCATGTAGTGTACCAAGTCGAATAGATTTTACGAAGGTAGAGTCATACTTGAAATACACCTTGTTACGTAACATCCCAACACAAATCAAAACACTAAAATTCCCAAATTGTGTGAACGAAAGATGAAACCTGCAAAATAATCTAGGTCACCACAAGTGAAACGGTTATCTTGCTCATCCCCCTGTGCGAATGACCCCTAGAATGCTGAGAGTTGGCAAAAGGACAAGCATCCTCCCTACCCAATTCCCTAAGAATCCCTAAAGTTCTCAACAGTTGCAAAACACAAAAATTTGCAAAATGTCAAAACTCCAAATTTGACAAACTATAGTGCACACATCAAAATGCACAAAGCAACAGTGATTTTCATCACTCAATATCCCCAATCCCTTGCTCAAAAAAAAAAAAAAAAAAAAAACAAATCAAAATAAACAGTGATCTCATCACTACAATGAGCAAGTATCCCAATACAATTGAAGAAAAGAAGGGAGTTGACCTTGAATCCCTGGAACTCTCAGCATTCTGTAGGTCATAAGGCAAGCTTTTGTACCAATTTGGTTGATAGCCTATCGGTAACAGAAGTAAACCTCCCGCATGACGATATATCTGTCACATTAACTTGCATACAGATCAATGTTTGCATGTGGATGAGCTAGCTTATGGCATCCTGGATTACAACGCAGATTAATCTTAGTACATACAACAAAGGAATTCGTGGAGCTAATTAGGTGATCCTCAGTACAAGTTCGGTTGAAAGCCCACCTGGCACTGGCGGTATCCTAACAAATACCACTAAATGAACTCAATTGCACACACAGGGATGTTAAATAACTCGGTCAAAAATAGGTCCGATTCATACCTTGTTCAAAAGTCTTGTAAGATAAAGTACAGTCATGGATAGTGAGATAAAACTGACTGAATCTCAGAAAACCTTACCTTCATTCCGAAACCATCTGCGCTACTTATCATCCTTATGATACCATCAAAAAATACAAAAACAAAAAAACCAGATAAATAAAGAGCTTCTTAAACAGCCTACAGTGCAATCACCACAAATATCATTCATCCATTTCAATTTGCATATCACATAGACATCTAAAACATTTGCATTCATCAAAATGAATAAACATGCATAACAAAAATCAATCACATCATCACATGTACAAATCCAAAAATAAAACAGGTATATATATATATATATATATATATATATATATATATATCGTCAAAAAGATGCCCGTAGGCTACAAAACCGGTCCTCAGACCCCGCAAGCATATCCAAAAACCCAACCTAAGGCGTCGGCCACCATGATCACGCAGGATCGGTGCGACGGGAACTACCCCCCGTGGTGTGGGTCCTACGGGACCCTGCAGGGCGGCTACTGCTAGCCCCCGCATCATGCCTACTACCACCCCCCTCATCTAACCGCCTGCGACGAGATGATGTTGATTGCTCAGTCAAACTATCCCTCGTCCGTCGAGAAGATCTACTGATCGAGGGCTCAGGAAGCCGCCCGCCAAGGCGGATGACCTCCCTCTCCAAGTCTATCCGGTACAGACACCACTCTGCCTCTCGCCGATGATAGATAGACAATGCATCATCGTGCTGCACCAAAACTCTATCCCGCTCTGCCAACTGAGCTCGCAGAAGATCCCTCTCCAGATCCCGCATCCGCAGTAGCTCTATAAGTCGTGCAACCTCACCGCCTACATCCGACCCCACCTCCTCTGTATCTTCCGGATGCATAGGACTCGTGGGGACAGTAGCCTACTCAGGCACCAAATGTCCCTCCACATCCTGCATTTCTGGCTGCTTCAGAACACCCAATTCCACATCCTCATCTCCCACATCTAGCATGTCTGCATCATCCAACGGCCCCCCCAATCACCCCCTACCGCCTCGGCATCCTCCACTGCCGCCTCCGTGCCTCCCAGTGGACCCTCTCCTCTCCAGCGTCACAATACCCACCACGAGTCATACTCAGTGGTAGTACCGACGTCATCCACATCCGGGACCTCAATCACCGCATCCGACTCCTCGCCCAATGGCACGAGGACCGGTGGCTCCAGATCCCTCTCATCTCCCTGATGTCGATAGCCTACGGGCTCACCAGGCAACCCCTGGCGCACCCCAAACTATCGTGTAACCCGACGGTATGGAAAGAACTCATGCTCCGTCCCGTGCCACCCAGTCAACCATCGCTCCCTCCGTACCCGTCGGAGCCACTCTCCAGCCTCAGGCCAGGCTGGACAGTCCCGATAGGGATGCCAAAACACCTCCCCTGGAGTGAGCCGAGAAAAGGCATCAATGTAGTGCTCAACGGCACCTGCCCATCGCCGACTCTGCCCCTGCTCCGCAGACCGTCGCCACAAAGCTGCATAACCAATCTCCTCATCCTCCATCGCCGCCCGAGTCGTCCACGGTAACCCGGTAGGCCTCTCAACAACTATGTGCTGCCAACCCCAGCATTGCAACAAAAAACTGCAATCGACACCCTTTCGCTGTCGACAACGGACCCCGTACAGCTCCTCGTAAAGCTGTGCCAACAAATTCTGTCCCCATCTCAGAATCAACGGTGCCTCTATCGGGCACTCTGCCAACTGCCACACCAAATCCAGCAGGTTCCACGGGAACCTCGCACCTGACGAATCAGGGAGAAGAATGTTAGAAATGAGGCCCATCAAGAATGCGTGCCTCACTCCTAACACCCCCCTCTCCTTCCACCAGCTAACCAAAATCCCGCCAGCCTGGCAATCCACCTCGGCTGTCTCCACTGGGTCTGCTACACCCAGCTCCCCCCCATGCCCAAAACATCTCGTAAGTATAGCAGTCCGCTGATCAAATGGAGATGTCCTAATAGGCAGACCATCTATCGGAATCCGAAGCAACCGATAGACGTCCTCAAGAGTCACAGTCATCTCCCCTGTCGGGAGATGGAAAGTATTGGTCCACGGATCCCAAAGCTTGATCAGGGCCGTCAGATAGGCCTGATCCGAAACCATAGGCTCCAGTTGAGCCACCTGCTTGAGCCCAAGGGCATCAAGCCATTCCCAGTCATCATCGGTCAATGCCAACCGCGCCTCAGTAAATGCAGCGGGTACACGATACCGGCTCCTAACAACCTGCAAGCAAACAAAAATAAATAAATAAATAAATAAAACAGATCAAATTTTTAGTTCTAGGGTTTCTAACCTTAACTGATAAACAAAAACATCACAACAAAAAAATCTTAAACTTTTGAAAAGCATCAACACAAAAACAATGCATCAAATTAAAGCAAAATAAACCCTAGGGTCACTTACAGGTCTCACCTCGGCTCCGCCGCTCGAACCAGTTTGTGCACTCATGATGGCAGAGAGAATTCTAGCGAGCGCTTCGCTCGCAGAATTACCTCCTCCTCCCAGAGCTCCAAAATCGCAAGAAAAAAATGACACAAATGAGCCCAAAATCAAGTTTTGGCCATTAAATAGGCCTTTTGCATTGGAATTCGTCCTTGACTGGGACGAGCACTCTAATAAGCGCTCGTCCCACCTAGGGATGAATTCTCCAGCTAGAATTCGTCCCACCTAGGGACGAATTCAGGCCAGCACAAAAAAAATCAACAAAAATGACTAAAAATGCACTAAAACAGACAATAAAATTGCCTGACAGGATTGCTAATGCACCTGACAAAATGGGCATACAAAATCGACATCGGGGTCACAAATTATCACTATCCTACTCCCTAAGAAGGCTACCATAGCTGGACCGCTCCACGGGAAGATAGATTTTTGACAATTTAATCCCCAAACGGTGTCACAAAAAAAAAAAAACAACAAAAACAACAAAAAATGCAACACAAAACAAACAATAAACATTGCCAGACACAAGTGCTCTTGCACTTAACCTCTTGGCATAGAAAAATTGATGTCGGGGTTTACATTGTCACTATCCTACTCCCAAAGAAGGCTACCATAGCCGGACCGCTCCACGGGAAGACGGATTGCCGACAATTTAATCACCAAATGGTGTCACAAAAACAACAAAAACAATACAAAATTCAACAAAAACAAATAGCAATAAGCATTGCCGGACACAAGTGCTCTTGCACTTAACCTCTAGGCAAAGAAAATCGATGTCGAGGTCCAAATTATCGCTCTCCTACTTCCCCAAGAAGGCTACAATAGCCGGAACGCTCCACGGGAAGTTGGATTTTAGATGATTTCACCTCATTATGACATCACCAAAAGGGTTAACACCCACCAAAAATAGGTCCAAATGTTGGAAAAATTGCACATGCTTAACGGTAAACCCTCTAAGGGCAACCTTGCACAAGTCATCTTGGGTCAAGCGACTCGTCGCTTCTCTCACGAAGGTCATTCCCTCATCGATTCGTCGCTTGAGGGGGTAGTCACACTTAGTCACCAATCAACAATCACACACCCAATTAAGGAAAACAACATGCATTCAAAGAATCATTGACAAAGACAATCACGCTCCTGCTTGGGGCAGTAAACAAGCAATAATCAAATCAATCAAACACTTGGCATTTCGTGAATCATGAACACAAGGTTCCCCCTGAGGATAAAAACGCCCTTCACTTGTTCATGATCGATCAATGTCCGAGTTCAAGTCACACCTCACCGAAACATGTTAATACTTGAAATCAAATTCCTTAGCTCGTCAGAAGCAAGGATTCAAGAATGCATGCCCTTTCCATACTTGGGGCATCAAAAGTTGGTTAGGTTACCAAGAAACCCTAATCATTAGTGCTTTGGTTATCTATTTTTGCTCAACATCTGCGTCACCCATGGCGCTTCCCAAAAAGGGGCATCCGTAGACACCAAAATAGCACCAATCCGATTATGTGACTACAAACACCGATCGCTTTGACAAACACAGCCCCCAGGGCAGCCCTCAGAGGTCAAACAGTGGTCTTAACCACTTTCATAGCAATTTTGTGAGGTCAAGAAGCAATTTGGCACACTTGGACACTTTGCCCAGTATTCGTCTCACCCCGGGACGAATTCAAAATAGAATTCGTCCCACCCCAGGATGAATTCTGAATTCGTCCCTGGGTGGGACGAATTCTAAGCTTAACGGGCAAAAATGCAAATGGTGCCAAGTGGCAGCCCAGAACAGTCAGTTAAGGACTCCTGCCTTGCACGCATGTGTAGGTGGACATAGGGGACGTTAGAAGACTGTTACAAAAGGCATTTATCAAAGCTCAAGTCAACGGAGGACTCCCCTCCCTCATGGGAAGACAAGAGCGCCACATGGCGCCTATGGCCAACACATGGCATTTGTGCTTCCCTCCCAAAAGAGACCCCATGGGTCTATAAAAGGTGGGACTTTTCTCACCCAAAACATACAAGTTGAAGGAGTTTTCAAGCAACGAAGTGCTTGCCGAGTTGAAGACCCACTTGCATCCCTTTTGGTTCACCTTCCCACATCCACCAATCTCTTTTGCAAGGGAGGTTGTTGGGTGGCCTTTGGAAGCTCGAACCTGACCCAAATCCAACACATGGACACCTGAACCAACCAATTCGCCGACCCCCAATCCTAAGAGGTTTTGGGCCCATCCCTGGTGGATTGGCTCCAAAATCAAGTGCCAATGGTGGGAGGCCCACTTGGGCACCCCCGCACCTCCCAAGTCCTATTTTTAGTTTTTGAGCATTTTAGATTACTTTTCAGATTGCATTTTGTGTTATTAGGTTTGATTAATCCATAGCTGCAATTTTGTAACTTTTGGTCAAATTCTAGTATGTTTTGTGTTGCTTTGTCGTTTCGTTGACTTGCAGGTGTCTAGGTCAAATTCCCAAGGGTGGAGGCCAAATTGGGAGAATCCGACCATCTGGGTCATCCCAAAATGGCCCCAATTACATAACCCCCCTGTTTGCAGGCATTTTGCAGGTCTCGAGATCCAACATTGGAGCAGCAGCAGGTCGGTTTCTTCAACACAGAAGAATTCGTCCCACCCAGGGACGAATTGTAGTCAGAATTTGTCCTGCCCAGGGACAAATTCCAGTTGAAGGTAGATTGGCCAATTGTCTCAGTGGCAGTGGCCTTCTGGTAACTTTTATTATCTTCTGTCAAGTTTTGAAGCCATTTGGACTCACTGTAATTACTGTTTCAGGCAAATATTTACATGCATATTTTGTTAGTTTTAAAGAACAAACACCTTTCATTTGTAGCAGGTGCTACTGACATCTTGGTTGTTTCTTTGTTCGTAGGAGAAGTAGCAGAGGTGAAGAACTCATCGACATCAGCGACGACATCATCTTGGCCCGCCCATTGCAATCGTGGGCACGCGGAAGGAGGAAGACTAAATCGCACATTGTAACAATGACAAATTTAACGCTCCTAGCCCCTAAAAATGGAGGAGACGTCTATGTAACCGAGGATAAGATATTTGAAAAAATAGGGCTGTGATTTCTTTACATCTTTTCTCTCCTTTCCAAATTGTCTCTTTCCTTCGTTTTGGTGCATAAGGTTAAAGCGTTACATTTCGTCTTACATTGCATAATTAGTGTTTCCTTTTCCTGGAATCTCGTGCTTTCAGTAACCCGGTAGGCCTCTCAATAGCTATGTGCTGCCAACCCCAGCACTGCAACAAAAAACTGCAACTGACACCCTTCCGCTGTCGACAGCGGACCCCGTACAGCTCCCCGTAAAGTTGTGCCAACAAAGTCTGTCCCCATCTCAGAATCAACGGTGCCTCTATCGGGCACTCTGCCAACTGCCACACCAAATCCAGCAGGTTCCACGGGAACCTCGCACCTGACGAATCAGGGAGAAGAATGTTAGAAATGAGGCCCATCAAGAATGCGTGCCTCACTCCTAACACCCCCCTCTCCTTCCACCAGCTAACCAAAATCCCGCCAGCCTGGCAATCCGCCTCGGCTATCTCCACTGGGTCTGCTACACCTGGCTCCCCCCCATGCCCAAAACATCTCGTAAGTATAGCAGACCGCTGATCAAACGGAGATGTCCTAATAGGCAGACCATCTATCGAAATCCGAAGCAACCGATAGACGTCCTCAAGAGTCACAGTCATCTCCCCTATCGGGAGATGGAAAGTATTGGTCCGTAGATCCCAAAGCTTGATCAGGGCCGTCAGATAGGCCTGATCCGAAACCATAGGCTCCAGTCGAGCCACCTTCTTGAGCCCAAGGGCATCAAGCCATTCCCAGTCATCATCGGTCAATGCCAACCGCGCCTCAGTAAATGTAGCGGGTACACGATACCGGCTCCTAACAACCTACAAGCAAACAAAAAAAATAAATAAATAAATAAATAAAATAGATCAAATTTTCAGTTCTAGGGTTTCTAACCTTAACTGATAAACAAAAACATCACAACAAAAAAATCTTAAACTTTTGAAAAGCGTCAACACAAAAACAATGCATTAAATTAAAGCAAAATAAACCCTAGGGTCACTTACAGGTCTCGCCTCGGCTCCGCCGCTCGAACCAGTTTGTGCACTCATGATGGCAGAGAGAATTTCAACAGCGCTTCGCTTCGCGAATTACCTCCTCCTCCCGCAGCTCCAAAATCGCAAGAAAAAAATGACACAAATGAGCCCAAAATCAAGTTTTGGCCATTAAATAGGCCTTTTGCACTGGAATTCATCCTTGACTGGGACGAGCGCTCTGATCAATGCTCGTCCCACCCAGGGATGAATTCTCCAGCTGGAATTCGTCCCACCCAGGGACGAATTCAGGCCAACACAAAAAAAATCATCAAAAATGACTAAAAATGCACTAAAATAGACAATAAAATTGCCTGACAAGACTGCTAATGCACCTAAAAACATGGGCATACAAAATCGACATCGGGGTCACAAATTATCACTATCCTACTCCCTAATAAGGCTACCATAGCTGGACCACTCCACGGGAAGATAGATTTTTGACAATTTAATCCCCAAACGGTGTCACAAAAAAAAAAAAAACAACAAAACAACAAAAAATGCAACACAAAACAAACAATAAACATTACCAGACACAAGTTCTCTTGCACTTAACCTCTTGGCATAGCAAAATTGATTTCGGGGTTTACATTGTCACTATCCTACTCCCGAAGAAGGCTACCATAGTCGGACCGCTCCACGGGAGGACGGATTGCCGACAATTCAATCACCAAATGGTGTCACAAAAACAACAAAAATAGTACAAAATTCATAAAAACAAAGCAATAAGCATTGTCTTACACAAGTGCTCTCGCACTTAACCTCTTGGCAAAGAAAATCGATGTCGAGGTCCAAATTATCGCTCTCCTACTTCCCCAAGAAGGCTACAATAGCCGGACCGCTCCACGGGAAGTTGGATTTTAGATGATTTCACCTCATTACGGCATCACCAAAAGGGTTAACACCCACCAAAAATAGGTCCAAATGTTGGAAAAATTGCACATGCTTAACGGTAAACCCTCTAAGGGCAACCTTGCACAAGTCATCTTGGGTCAAGCGACTCGTTGCTTCTCTCACGAAGGTCATTCCCTCATCGATTCGTCGCTTGAGGGGGTAGTCACACTTAGTCACCAATCAACAATCACACACCCAATTAAGGAAAACAACATGCATTCAAAGAATCATTGACAAAGACAATCATGCTCCTACTTGGGGTAGTAAACAAGCAACAATCAAATCAATCAAACACTTGGCATTTCGTGAATCATGAACACAAGGTTCCCCCTGAGGATAAAAACGCCCTTCACTTGTTCATGACTGATCAATGTCTGAGTTCAAGTCACACCTCACCGAAACAGGTTAATACTTGAAATCAAATTCCTTAGCTCGTCAGAAGCAAGGATTCAAGAATGCATGCCATTTCCATACTTGGGGCATCAAAATTTGGTTAGGTTACCAAGAAACCCTAATCATTAGTTCTTTGGTTATCTATTTTTGCTCAGCACTGCGTCACCCACAGCGCTTCCCAAAAAGGGGCATCTGTAGACACCAAAATAGCACCAATCCGATTATGTGACTACAAACACTGATCGCTTTGACAAACACAGCCCCCAGGGCAGCCCTCAGAGGTCAAACAGTGGTCTTAACCACTTTCATAGCAATTTTGTGAGGTCAAGAAGCAATTTGGCACACTTGGACACTTTTCCCAGTACTCGTCTCACCCCGGGATGAATTCAAAATAGAATTCGTCCCACCCTAGGACGAATTCTGAATCCGTCCCTGGGTGGGACGAATTCTAAGCTTAACGGGCAAAAATGCAAAGGGTGCCAAGTGGCAGCCTAGAACAGTCAGTTAAGGACTCCTGCCTTGCACGCGTGTGTAGGTGGACATAGGGGCCATTAGAAGACTGTCACAAAAGGCATTTATCAAAGCTCAAGTCAACGGAGGACTCCCCTCCCTCATGGGAAGACAAGACTGCCACATGGCGCCTATGGCCAACACATGGCATTTGTGCTTCCCTCCCAAAAGAGACCCCATGGGTCTATAAAAGGTGGGAATTTTCTCACCCAAAACAGACAGGTTGAAGGAGTTTTCAAGCAACGAAGTGCTACCGAGTTGAAGACCCACTTGCATCCCTTTTGGTTCACCTTCCCACATCCACCAATCTCTTTTGCAAGGGAGGTTGTTGGGTGGCCTTTGGAAGCTCGAACCTTACCCAAATCCAACGCATGGACACCTGAACCAACCAATTCGCCGACCCCCCAATCCTAAGAGGTTTTGGGCCCATCCCTGGTGGATTGGCTCCAAAATCAAGTGCCAACGGTGGGAGGCCCACTTGGGCACCCCCGCACCTCCCAAGTCCTATTTTTAGTTTTTGAGCATTTTAGATCATTTTTCAGATTGCATTTCATGTTATTAGGTTTGATTAATCCATAGCTACAATTTTGTAACTTTTGGTCAGATTTTAGTATGTTTTGTGTTGCTTTGTCGTTTCTCTGACTTGTAGGTGTCGAGGTCAAATTCTCGAGGGTGGAGGCCAAATTGGGAAAATCCAACCATCTGGGTCGTCCCAAAATGGCCCCAATTACATAACCCCCCTGTTTGCAGGCATTTTACAGGTCTCGGGATCCGACATTGGAGCAGCAGCAAGTCGGTTTCCTCAACACAGAAGAATTCGTCCCACCCAGGGACGAATTGCAGTTAGAATTCATCCTGCCCAGGGACGAATTCCAGTTGAAGGTAGATTGGCCAGTTTTCTCAATGACAGTGGCCTTCTGGTAACTTTTATTATCTTCTGTCAAGTTTTGAAGCCATTTGGACTCACTGTAATTACTGTTTCAGGCAAATATTTACATGCATATTTCATTAGTTTTAGAGAGAAAACGCTTTTCATTTGCAGCAGGTGCTACTGACATCTTGGTTGTTTCTTTGTTCGCAGGAGAAGCAGCAGAGGTGAAGAACTCATCGACATCAGCGATGGAATCATCTTGGCCCGCCCATTGCAATCGTGGGCACACGAAAAGAGGAATCATTCAGTGATTGTAATCAAACTCTATTTGCGCTCCTAGCCCCTGAAAAGGGAGGAGACATCATTGTAACAGAGATCAAGGGATATTAATGAAAGGGCTGTGTTTTCTCTATTTGATTATGTCTCTTCCAATGTGTTTCTTTTCCATTTCATGCAATTTACATTTCTAGGACTTAAGCGTACTTGATTTTGAATGCAATCGCACTTGGTGTTTCCTTTGCCCGGAATCTCGTGCTTTCAGTAAAAATAACTTAGGGTTGGAAAAAAGAGAACACACTTGGTTGAATCTGGAGAATCCAACCCTTGTAGCTTCTAGACCATCTTCTGTCTCATCCAAAGAATCTGACTGATTACTGCAAGGTCTAGCACCGCTTCCACTAGGTTTTCCACCTTCACCATTTTTGAAATGAGCACCTAAGTTCATTGGAGTTGAGTTCCCTAGAGCCGAGTTCGCCATATTCTCCTTCATATCAAAAAACAAAATCTTCAATCATATTCTCCTTCCCATTTGAATAATATTCGAATCTCATATTTTGTCTTTCTTTTCAAGTCATATTATGTCAAAATATTTCTAATCTTATGGTATTTCGATGAGTATTTTTGTGTTGTTATTGAAGATCAATTTGTCTATCTAGTCAATTCACTATTTTGGTTCAATATCGAGTCACTATTATTTTTGCATGGTCTTAATTTATTTTGATTGAGACAATGGAAAATATTTCTAATCTTATGGTTTTTCGATGAGTATTTTTGTGTTGTTGTTGAAGATTAATTTGTCTATCTAGTCAATTCACTATTATTTTTGCATGGTCTTAGTTTATTTTGATTGATACAATGGAGATTAAGGCACTTTGCCAATTCCTTATAGGATTCCCTACAAACAATATGTTGGTTCAATGCTAGTTTTTTTACTTACCTATATTTTTTAAGTATTTTTTCATATCACCTTTTACCCATATCATATTTTCCCACTATGAAATTGATATTTAGTATTCCACTTAGGTTACTTTCTAGCTTTTTTCTTTTCTCACTTTCAACAATACCTACATTATTAATTAAAAAGGAATGTTAGAGAGAAATTTAATCTGCAATCTCTCATAGTAATTATTTCTTTGTCCATTGAGTGAGTTGATATTTTTAAAGAAATGAGATCTAGTTATTTTTATGATTATTAAAATTAAGTACAATTTTTTGGTGATGTTATGCATGCACACAAATACTAAGACCACGAGGGATACTTTTGAGTATATTACTCTCCTTATGATCTAAATTAAGTAGTCTTAATATTGAGTCTTTCCTATAATATGACTATTTCAAAATTAATATTGTATTATAACTTCTAAGATATATATAGAGAAGGGTTATGTGGGTATATTTCGATGGTACATAAGATATAAGCATGAAGTACTTAATCCATACATTCAAATTTAGGGTTAAAAAGTGTTAAAGGATGTGTGTAGGATAAAGGTGTAGGAAGGTTTGGATATATGTTGAAAACATATATACTAACCAAAATGACAAGTGTTATTAATATATTTAATTTTCTCAAAAAGTGTATTATTAAGGGGTCGACATAAATTCGGAACTCTATATACAATTAAATTAATTAATGAAAAAATATAAGCAAAGCTCTTGGCTTATCCATAATATTTTTAATTAAAGAAAGGAATCTATATAAATATCCATGCATCATGATTTATAGAATCCCAAGTTTATATGTGATTGAATTTCATGTCATATGGAAGATGGATGGTTGACTATTGTCGCTCAACATTGTAGGGGAAAATAGGTCTCCAAACAAGACACAATCTGGTATTGTCTTAGGAAGAGATATCATTAGTGTTGACAAGAAACCATAGAAAGAAAACGGAGAAGATCATATTGAATAGACAATATCTTACATGAAAGCACTCCAAAATCTTACAAGAAAGCACTACAAACAGTGTGATAACATGGTGATAAAGCTTCAAAGGTGAAATATGGGAGGCATTGGGATCAATGCCTTCACCAAAGACACTTCTCATGCAAGGTTTTCCAATTTTAAATTGCAAGAAGAGTTTGACACAGAGGAAATATCAAACACCAAAAAAATAATTACCACTCGAGGTGTTATGTTCACTTTCATAAAATCTAGTATTTGTTTGGCATTTAGTAGACCCTCTAATAAAAAAAAATTGTTTTTTGAACATAATTCGACACCAATGATTCACAGGCTCATATATAACAATTATAATTAGTGTATTATCATAGTGTCAGCCTATTACACTCCATAAAGATCTCATCCTATATCCTTGGGACATCTAGGTAAATTAACTTTGTTAGTCTTTATTAATATTTTAAGATATGATTATTTAGATTTTGTGAGTTTTGTTTGAGTCTTCTTCGATTTTCCCTTATATGTTATCTATCTATCTATCAATTTATATATGTGTATACATATACATATACATACATACATATATGTATATATATGTATGTATGTATGTATGTATGTGTATGCATGTGTATATGTGTGTATGTATGTGTATGTATATGTATATATGTGTGTGTATGTATATTCTACAATGCACTAGTTTTCAAAATGCCATCTACCATAGCAAAAAAAATTGATCAAATATGTAATAGATTCCTTTGGTCAGGAATGGAGGAGAAGAAAAGAATGTCCTTGGTTGCATGGGATAAGGTTTGCAAAAGTAAATTGTTGGGTGGACTTGGATTGAGAAAAATGAAAGTCTTGAGTAAAGCCTTAAGAGGAAAATTGGGCTAGAAGTTATGCCAAAATAAAGGATTTGAATGGACTTATATTTGTAAAGAAAAATATCTTGATAACTCCAACTCCTTTCTAAGAGTGGAAAACCTTCCAAATGGGTCTACATTTTGGAATGGGTTGGTAGGAATCAGGAAATTTTTGTGGGATCATCTATAATGGTAAGTCAAAGCAGAATCATGAGTCTTATTCTAGGAGGGTGCTTCGTTAAGGAAAAACCCATTGATAAAGTATGAACATATTAAGGGGTAAATTTTGCAATGGCTACTCAAAGAAAAAAAGTAAGTGACTACCTTTGAATTATTGAGGAAGGAAGGCAATGACATGTTCTCCAAACTAGGAAGTAAATAAGCAATTAGAGGTAGTAAGAAAATAACTAATAAAAATTAGATAATTCTAGAAAATAAGACATTCCAATATGGAAATATGATAAAGGAGATGAGTTCAAAGTAAAATTTTCCTTTCAACTATTGAATGATGCCACAATGGATGGATACCCTCAATTATGAAAAATGTATGAGTAAAAGAGCTTATCCCAAAAATATCCTTTTTCCATTGGATTTTTGCTCATAATAAGATTTTAACCTTATATAATTTGTAGAAAGGGGTTTTCAATTTCCAAATAGATGTATCTTATGCTACAAAGAAGAAGAAATTATGGGTCATCGTTTCCTACATTGTAATTTTGTGAGAACAATTTGGAGTAGACTGTGGAATGACTTGAGAATTTAATGGGTAATTCTTGTCTCCTTGAAATATCTCCTAATCTAATGGGAAAATATTTCAAGTAGGAAGATACTATATGAATTCTAGATCTTCATCCTTCCAGATCTAATTTGGGTTGTGTGGAAGGGAAGGAATCTCAAAAAAATTTAAAATTGAAGCAAATGTGTATCAACTAGTGAAGGCTTGTGAAAGTGAGAAGTATTTAGTTTGTGGACCCTTGGAAAGGAGAAATAAATGATAAAAGTACTGCAATAGCTTAATGGGGATGCTAGATGTGGTTCCCAAGATAACATTATTTATAATTATGATGAATTAATATGTAATAATGATTTGGTACAAGAACGGTTGAAAGGACATTTAAACAAGACCGATTGGTATGTTGTGAATGGTGTAGACATGACTTTTTTTCAAGAAGCAGAAGAGGTAAATTAGTAATGCTTTAATTTTTCTAGGGATATGTTTCAATTTTTTTATGAAGTCTAAAATATTTTTGTAAATAACTTTTGGGGACCCTATACAAAAAACTTTTTTTATTTACCTAATTAATCTCTCTCGCTCTTTATATATATATATATATATATATATATATGTATGTATGTATGTATGTATGTATGTATGTATGTATAGAGGTGTAGATGTGACTTTTTTCAAGAAGCAAAAGAGGTAAATTAGTAATGCTTTAATTTTGCTAGGGATATGTTTCAATTTTTTGATGAAGTCTAAAATATTTTTGTAAATAATTTTTGGGGACCCTATACAAAAAAATTGCCTCTTTATTTACCTAATTAATCTCTCTCGCTCTTTATATATATATATATATATATGTGTGTGTGTGTGTGTGTGTGTGTGTGTGTGTGTGTGTGTGTGTGTGTGTGTGTGTGTGTGTGTTCAATGGCTCAATAATGATATATATATATATATATGTATGTATGTATGTATGTATGTATGTATGTATGTATGTATGTATCATTATTGAGCCATTGAATATACTTTCTCATTATCTTTGTGTTGACAACCTTACCTTTTGCTTTTGATTTAATATTTGTTATCTATTTGGTTTTAACTAAAATAAAACATAATGATATTTTTGAAATTTGGGAAGCATGTATAAAATATTATAGATCTATTTTATCATTTAGGTCAACATCATCAAATTAAATTACTTTTAACAATGAATTTGAAATAATTAATCTATTAGGGTTATGTATTTTGGGTCAATAATAGATATCATATTTATGTCATCTAGCTCAAATAATAATTTGAATCTCATATTTTTCCTTTCTTTTCAAGTCACATTATGTAAAAATATTTCTAATATTGTGGTATTTTGATGAGTGTTTGTGTGTTGTTGTTGAAGATCAATTTCTCTATCTAGTCAATTCACTATTTTGGTTCAATATAACTCACTATTATTTTTGCATGGTACTAGTTTATTTTGATTGAAACAATGGAGAGTGAAGCACTTCACCAATTCCTTGTAGGATGCCCTACAAACAATATGTTGGTTCCATGCTAGTTTCTTTACTTACCTACATTTTTTAGGTATTTTATTATCTTATAAAAATTGAAGATACTCTTCATATATAAAAATTGCTACTAAATTACTTTGTTTATTGTTGCACATTCTTTGATCTATTTATAACTTTTAAACATTGGTTGATAATGTTAGATTGATTGATTATATCATAATAATTGTTCTTTTTTGTTATATTCATAATTTATTGTAAATTTAAATGAATTTATATTTAGAGCTACTTTAATATTCCTTATTACTATTGTTTGTATATTTGTACCAAAACTCTAGTTACCTAGAGTATTTGTATCTAGTGCTTTTAGGAAATTTTGTTATATTTTCTTGGTTATGGACATAACAACCATTTATATTATCCTATAAACAAACACTAATTTTTCTACATAGCATAAGAAAAAAGAGCAAAAAAAAATATAATCATCAATGATATAATAGACCATTAGTTATGATCACAATTGAAATGACTCTTATAAAAATATTCAACTATCTATGAAGGATGTAGTGCAAAAGACTATGTTCCTTGGACAATGTTGTCCTAATTCCATGTAGAACTTCATATATAATTGCACAAGCCAAGAATGGTTAAATATTGCTTTAGCTCCTCCAATTAAAGGTCATATGTAACATACATCTCTATTGACCCCATCACTTTGGTCATTATAAGTTTTTCCTTCTACTTCTCTTATGTATCTTAGCATTGCCCCACCACTAGTTGCTATTACAAAAATATCACACATATCTATATTAGTATTGGCACTTTCCACAACCCTGCAATCATCCTCTATCCTTCTTTTAGCATCGGATTCCATACTAGTGACTATATTAGTCACAATATTCACATTAATAATCTCTATTCATTAAATTTTTAAGTATCATCTCCTACCTATATCATATTTCCAAACTATAAAATCGATATTTAGTATTCCACTTAGGTTACTTTCCAACTTCTTTATTTTATGACTTCCAACAATACCTACATTATTAAATTAAAAGGAATTTTAGAGAGAAATTTAATCTACAATCTCTCATAGTAATTATTTCTTTATCCATTGAGTAAGTAGATATTTTTAAGGAAATAAGTTCTAGATATTTTTAAGATAGTTGAAATTAAGTATTTTTTTTTGTGGTGTTATGCATGCACACAAAAACTAAGACCATGAGAGATACTATTGAGTGTATTACTCTCCTTATAATTTAAAATAAGTAGTTTGAATATTAGGTATTTCATATAATATAACCATTTCAAAATTAATATTGTATTATAACCTCTTATATAGAGAGAGAGGGGTTTTGTGGGTATATTGTGACGGTACACAAGACATACGTATGAAGTACCTAATCCATACATTCAAATTTGGGGTAAAAAGGTGTTAAAGGAGGTTTGTAGGATAAAGGTGTAGGGAGGTTTGGGTATATGCTGAGAACATATATATGCTAACCAAAATAGACAAGTGTGTTATCAATATATTTAATTTTCTCAAAAGTATATTATTAAGGGTGGACATAAAATCAGAACTCTATATACAATTAAATTAATTTAAAAAAATAATTGCAAATCTTGTGGCTTATCCATAATATTTCAAGTTAAATAAAGGCATCTATATAAACATCCATTGCATCATGATTCATAAACTTCCAAGTTTAGATGCCATTGAATTTCATGCCATATGAAATATGGATGGCTGACTATTGGAGTGAAAGTTTTTAAATACGGGATCAGAAGTAGAATGGAATCCACAGCTAAAATTAAAGGGCCAAGAGTGGGATGGAATCCACACTCAATAAGATAGGAGAGATAGTGGATTATGAATCCGCAATATAAAATTGATGACATCACTATAGGCGGAAGAGTTGTATGGAATAGAAATCCATAAGCAAAGACAAGCAAGGATGTGCGGAATGGATTTCACTTTATTTAACAAAGAGAGAGGCCCAGATTCAGAATACACACAATATTTTGGCTGACATCACTATGGCCAATGAAATAGTGGAGAATGGAGTTTACACATTGCGCATGCGGATTTTGGAGACCAATTCTAAGGTTGCGGACTTCACCAAATATTCAAGAAATATTAAATAAAGCAACTTTATAATATAATTAACCTAAGGTTAATTCCACTGGATAATACAAAGAAATGGAGCGGAATGCAGGCTTTAAACAAATCTGCAAGGCTTAACAAAGAAAATGGTGCGAAATTAAAGAGAGTGTCAAATCCAAATTCTAATATAAATTTTTTCATGTAGAATGTGGTGAAATATTATCCATGAGAACTTACAAGGAAATTCTTCCAGAATGATATTATAACAACAACTTTAAATACCAACTTTGCTAAGTTAGAAAAATACAAAAATAATTTGGAAATACATCCACAGATAAATACTTGGGAATACAACCTCTGGATTTGCAAGATAAAATATGCAATGTGCAATCACAAAATAAAATAGACTTATCTGCTTCACTCTACTGCTCCTACTCCATACAACGCTGCTATGTTCTGCTTCTGCTCTTTGCTATGCTCTGCTCTGATTTTCTCCAACCTCTCTTACAATCCAAAATAGGACCCCAAAATAAATATATAGCTAGGGATTCAATGGATGATGTAGGAAAGCTACACCAATTGCTCTGACATGTAATTAACTCAAAATTAGGGTTTCCATCCAATCGTTGAATTGATTGATAGTTTCAACTACTAGTAATTAATTTGAATAAACCAGGAATCGATGAGTTAGTCAAATTTCTAGAGGTGTCAAATCTGGTTTAATTTTCTAACACCCTCCTTTAAACCATATTTCATAAAAACTTTGATGCCAAGCATCTCCCTCAACCTTTTGAAGTCTTCCTCCTTCAAAGGTTTTGTGAATATATCTGCTAACTGCTCCTTGGACCTATAAAATAGTAATTTAATCTCATTAAATTTCACTAGTTCTCTGATGAAATAGTATCGAATTTCAATGTGCTTGGTCCTATCATGAAACATTGGATCCTTAAATAGTGCTATGGTAGAATTTTTGTCACAAAAAATGGTTGTTGCTATTGTCGACGGATGATTTAGTTCACTCAGAAATCTTCTCAGCCAAACTACCTGACATGCGACTAAGGTGGTGGTAACATACTCTACCTCAACAGTTGATAGTGCAACAATTGGTTGTTTCTTCGAGGACCAAGAAAGTACTCTAGATCCAAGATGGAATGTATATCTAGAAGTGCTCTTCTGATCATATATGCTACCAACCTAATTGCTATTTGTGTAGCCAATTAGTTCAAGCTAGTATTGTCTGGTATAATGGATTCCATGATTCCTCATTCCATTGACATACCACGAAATTCTTTTACATACTTTCCAATGAGTATCCTTTGGGGACATCATAAATATATTGATTAAACTCATTGTAAGCATCAAATATACCCTAGTTGTAGTTAAATACATCAGGCTTCCAACTAACCTTTTATAGAGAGTTGGATCAACACTTCTATTGTTATCAATCTTTCTCAACTTCAAGCCTATGGAAATAGGGATGATGGTAGGTTTATTTTCCTCCATATTAAACCTCTTTAGGACATCCTTTGCATACTTACCCTAATAAATGAAGATGTCAACCGCAGATTGGTCAACTTCAATACCAAGAAAATACTTCATCAACCCCAAGTCTGTCATCTTGAACTCCTTCTTCATGGTTGTTCTGAAATGCTCAAATAGCATTTTGTTTTTTTTAGTATATATCAGATAATATACATGCAATAAGATGATTATCATCTCCCCCTTTGTATTTGTCTTCATATAAAGAGTGTGCTCATATGGGCATTTGATGAACCCATTAAAAGTAAGCATCAATTCTATTGTACCAAGCTCTAGGTGCTTGCTTCAACCCATAGAGATTTTTATTCAGTTTTAGGACTTTGTCTTATTTCCCTTCTAGCTCATAACTAGGTGGTTGGTCTATGTATACCTCTTCTCCTAGTACTCCATTCAAGAAGGCAGACTTGGCATCCATCTGATAAACATTCTAGCCTTTCTGAGTTGCCAATGTTAGGATCATTCTAACCGTGTCAAGTCGGGATACAAGTGCATAAACCTCATGATAGTCAATCCTTGACTTTTACCACCAATCTGGACTTATGCTTGTGTACTTCACCTTGGGTATTAAACTTAGTTTTATACACCCATTTGACCCCAATGGTATATTTACCTGTTGGAAGATCCATTAACTCCCATGTCTGATTTTTTTCTATTGCTACTCTCATCATCCATAGCATTCACCATTCTCTATTCTAAATTGCTTCTTCAAAATTAATTGGATCACACTCAAAAAATAAATCAAAATCATAATATTCTTCATTAGTTTCAATTTTGGTTACCTCATAAATATCTTGCAAGCTTCGTAGTGTCTTCAAGTTGGATATTCTTGTTGCAAGTGGAGGTGATCAGGATGATGAGGTTGTGTTGTTGCTGGCACCAATGTTACTTCTTTAAGCTATAGGTTGATACACCCTATTTCCTCCAAGTCTTTAGATTCAATAATTACTAGCTCTGGCTGGTCAGTATTTGACTTCTAGTTCCATGCTTCATCCTCTAGGAACTTTATATCTCTGTTGATGATAAGATTCTTTGTTACAGGACTATACAACTTGTAATATTTTTATTGTTCATTGTACCCTATGAAGATACACTTCTTAGTTTTGTCATAAATATTCTTCCTCTTCTCATCTGGAATGTGTGCATATGCTATGCACCCAAAAAATCTTAAGTGAGCCAAACTTGGCTTATGGTTGCTCCAAACCTCTTAAGGAATCTTGTCCTTCACACTCTTGGTGGTACATCTATTCAATAGATAAATTGAACAGTATATAGCTTCTACCTAGAACTCATGTGGCAATCCCTTTGCCTCCAGCATACTTCATGCCATCTCCATAATGGTTCTTTTCTTCCTCTATGCAACACCATTTTGTTATGGTGCATATCTGGCAGTAAATTATCTACAAATTCCAAATTACTTGCAAAAGTTATAAAATTTGTTGGATATGTACTCACCTCCTCCATATGTTCTGAGAGTCTTCACATAATGTCCACTCTATTTTTTAACCAAAGCCTTGAACTCCTTAAATTTTTTAAATTCTTTTGACTTTTTATTTATGGGATAAACCCATGTCCTCTGACTGAAGTCATCAATGAAGTTTAGAAAATATTTATTTCTACCAAATGTGCTGGTCTATATTGGACCGTAGATATCTGAGTGTACCAGATCCAATGTTTGTGAAGCTCTCCAAGACTTTCCTACCAGGAATGCATCCTTGTGCTATTTTCCAACTAATAAACCTTCACAAACTTGATTTGGTTGCTCTATGAGGGGTAAACCCTTCACCATTTGCTTCTTGTGCAGCAGGTTCAGACCACAAAAACTTAGGTGATAGAATTTGAGATGCCACAACCAGGTAGTATCCTTCACCACTACACTCAATGTCATCATAAATTCATTTTGAATCTGCAAAGGGAACATTTTGTTTTTTTTCATGGACACTGTTGCAAATTTCCCATGCTCTTTGTCTCTGATGGTACATGCTCCATATTTAAATTGAATAGTGTACCCCTTTTGCACAAGTTGTCCAACACTCAACAAGTTATGTTTCAACCCAGGCACATAATACACATCTTGTATTTGTTTTCTTTCACCTTGCTTGGTACGAATAATGATTTTTCCTTTTCCCTTGAAAGGAACCTTGTTGTTTTCCATTTTCACTTTAGATTGGACTATTTCATCCAATTGTGAGAACATATCTCTATTCCTAGACATGTGGTTGTTGCACCCACTATCCAAATACCAGGTATTATTTTGTATTTCCTCCTCAGTATTACAAGTCAACAATATATTACCACCTACATCTCTACGCTCTATATTTCCAGCTTTGTTTGTATAGTGGGCTTGTTGTTCATTATATTTAACCATCTTCTTTCTACACTCAGAAATTTAATGACTAAATTTATTGTAGTAATAGCATTGGATCTTGGATTTATCAAACTTCTTATTAGATCCAACTTGTTGATTTTTGCCATTACCTCTTCCTCTTGCTTGATGGAAGTTGTAGCTATTATATCATTCACCATAGTTTTATCTTCCTCCTTGCTTGTTACCTCTTCCATGCTTACCTTGATTGCTTTGTCCTCTTCCTCCTTGAGAACTTGAGGTGCATTGGTGGGAATCTTTTCTTCTACCATTGTCTCAAAATGAGACATACATTTTGAACGCTTGCTCCAATGAGAATTGAGATGGCCGACTTAGCCTCTTCTCATTTGTCTGTAGAGAACCCATGAGCTCATCCATAGAGAGGGTTTTTAAATCCCTTAATTATTCTATTGCTATCACAACTAAGTCAAACATTTTTGGCGGGCTTCTTAAAATTTTCTCCATAATTCCCTGGTTTTCCACTGTCTCCTCATTCAATCGCATATATTTGATGACATCCATTATCCAGATGAAGAAATCACTCATGGACTCTGACTCGCTCATCTATAGGTTCTCAAAATCCCTTCTCAACATCTACAGCTTCACCAACTTCACCTTGTTGGTGCCCTGATAAGAATTGGATAAAATTTCTCAAGCCTACTTTGCTTTGGTTGCTGCTACAATCCACAAGAAAATTGTCTCCTCAACCACCTACATTATATAAAATAATTATTTCTAATATTTCTTTCAATTCTCCTTCAACAAGTCTGAGTCTGCTTAGGAGAGTGCTACTAATGCTGCTACATCTATTGGTTCTACATAATCATTCTCGACCAAGTCCCATAGCTCCTAAGACCCAAATAGTATCTTCATATAAATACTCCAATAATCATAGTTCTTACCACTAAACCATGGGATCTGCAACTACAAAGATTTATTTTCAAAATCCATTGATTCTATCTTCCATGGGTAGGCTAGGCTTTGATACCAATATAAAAAAAATTAAAGATGGGAGTGGAAGTAGAATGGAATCCGTAGCTAAAACCAAAGGGCCAAGAGTAGGATGGAATCTGCACTCAATAAGACAAGAGAAATAGCAGATTATGAATCTGTAATATAAAATTGATGATGTCACTATAGGTAAAATATTTGTGCAAAATAAAAATTTGTAATAAAAGACAATAAAGGATGTGCAAAATGGATTTCACTTGATTTAACAAATATAGAGGCTCTAATTTGGAATCTGCACAAGATTTTTACTAACATCACTATGGCCAATAAAATAGTGTGAAATGGAGTTTACACTATTGCACATGCAGATTTTGGAGACCAAATCTAAGGTTGCAGACTTCACCAAATATTAGGTTAATATTAAATAAAGCAACTTTATAATATAATTAACCTAAGGTTTATTCCGTTGGAGAATACAAGGAAATGGAGTGGAATGCAGACTTTAAACAAATCTACAAGGTTTAACAAAGAAAATGGTGGGGAATCAAAGAGAGTGTCAAATCCAGAAGCTAATACAAAGGTTTTAATGTGGAATGTGGTGAAATATTATCCATGAGAACTTACAAGGAAATTATTTCAAAATGAGATTATAACAACAACTTTAAATACCAAGTTTTCTAAGTTAGACAATACAAAACACATAATGTTTATGGAATAGTGATACATAGATAATATAATTATATTACAAAAATAATTTGGAAATACATCCATAGATAAATACTTGGGAATACACCCTCTGGATTTGAAATATAAAATATGCAGTGTACAGTCATGAAATAAAATAGACTTAGTTGCTTCACTTAGTTGCTTCACTCTGCTACTCCTTTTGCTCCACACAACGTTGTTGCATTCTTCTTCTGCTCTCTGCTTTGCTCTAATCTGATTTTCTCCAAACTCTCTCATAATACAAAATAGGACCCCAAAATAAATATATAGCTAGGGATTCAATGGATGAGGCGAAAAAGCTACACCAACTGCTCTAACATATAATTAACTCAAATTTAGGGTTTCCATCCAATTGTTGAACTGACTGACAGTTTCAACTACCAGTAATTAATTCAAATGAACCAGGAATGAGTGAGTTAGTCTAATTTCTAGAGGTGTCAAATTTGATTTAATTTTCTAACATGAAGCTCATCGTTGTGGGGCAAAATGAGTCTTCAAAAAATATTTTTAATATAAATATAAATACACATTTCATAACAAGAACCCAGAGGGATTTTGATGAAAACTAGACACAATCCGGTATTGTCATATGAAGAAATATCATTAATATTGAATAGAAAACATAGAAAGAAAATAGAGAAGAGCATGTCAGACAAACAAGCTCTTACATGAAATAACTCTAATGTCATGACCCTCCCTAGTTGACTTTATGGCATAAAGAGACAATGTATTAACCTATGGTGTGGCGATACTTAGTTTGAACAATTGAACCAACTATATGATGTTTAGTTGATTTAGAAGGGCATGTTATCTTAACATATTGTCAAGTGTGCAGGATCAGGTACACTCATAGGTGGATAAGGCAGAAATATCCACTAGGAATGAGGGTACCTAAGATCAGGTAAAATGATTATTAAGGTACTCGGAGGTAACATGGATAGATACCTTCATGTAGGCATGCATTGTCGAAAGGGATAATCATCAATGACTGATCACCTTGAGCCTTAGTTGATAGCCTAGTAGCTATCATAAAATCTCTAGCTAATATAGGTGACTAGGTTGATGGAAATATTCTCTCTTTGTTGCTTTATAAAAAATTTTGCTCTCTATTGCCTCATGGTTTGAGTAGCATAATGTTGGAACTTCTATAGGAAAATAACTGCCAAATGTATGTGGATGCATAAAGCTAATTGTCTTGTTGAAGTAAAGATAGAGCATCATTTTTATGAAGAAAAACATATTAAATTTATATGTTAAATGAAGATTCATTTAAAATAATTAATGAAGTTTTGATTAAATAATGATTTATTTAATTAATATCATTAGTAAACTTCATTTTATTCAATACATGAGAGTTATTTTAAATTAATTAAAGGTGTTCATTTTAATGATAATGGATAATTCACTAAAAGACTTTAATTAATTGAAATAAACAAAAAAAAAATCTATTTAAGAAATAGATGTCTTTTATTTTAAATAAAGGGAAATTATGAAATTGTCTAAATAAAAGAAGTATATTTTAATAGTGATAAATATCACATAAATGGATTGAGGATCGGCTTGGCGGTTGATTTCTAATGAGAATGTTCTTTGGGTCAATATCATAAAAAATAAATATCTTCAGGGATCCCATTTCCCTCATGGGGAGGTGCCTTCATCCGGTTCTGCTTTCTAGAAGGCTATTGGTGAAGCTCGTTCCCTTTTGATCAAAGGTCTAAGGTGGAAATTTGGTAATGGCACTTCTATTTCTTTCTGGGATGAAAAATGGATCGGGGATCGACCTCTCAATCAAAATCCTATGTTTCAAAGGCTAAGGAATACTACTATCCAATTGGCTAGACCTCTAGCGACAAATTTCATTTCTTGTACCAATGGTCATAAAATATGGAGAAGGATTAATTTCCCTGATCATGAAAATGAAATTGCCTGCTTATACAGTCTACTTTCTACTGTCAAAATTCTTGTAAATGACCAGACTGATTGTCCTATTTGGGAACCTATTGATTCTGGAGATTTCAAGGTCAAATCAGCTTACTTGCTTTCTCTCAATAGTATTGATAATCCTATCCCATTCAAGCTTTTCTGGACCAAATATTTGATTCCTAAAATTACCTTATTTTCCTAGTTATGTATTCAAGATTGCATCCTTACCACGAAAAATCTCATCAAAAGAGGTATTCCTTTGCCTAACAGATGTCATATCTACCTTTTTGATTGGGAATGTACTTCTCATATTTTTTTATTTTGTTCCTACTAAAGAATTATGCTTAACAAACTTTTCCATACCTTCAAGGTTGCCTGGGTCTATCCTCCTTCAATTGTTGATTTATTCCAACAATGGCCAATTCCTTTCAAAAATCCCATACTCAGAGGACTTTGGAAGTTTTTTTTGCATCATTTCCTTTGGCAGATATGGTTAGAACACAATAAAAGAATATTTGACTTGAAATCTTTGGATGCCAACATTATTGCCAGCAAAATCATCCTTTATGCTAAGAAAAATGTCCTTGTTGCTCATTTTGATCCTTTTCCTTGTTCATACTTTGATAAGGGCATCCTAAAGTCTTGTGATATTTGTATTCATGTCCCAAGGCCTGTTACTCAGTCTTCGTCTAGGACCAACATCAAATGGAAACCTCCTCCCTTTGGGTGGGTCAAGCTTAATTTTTACAGCACTACAAAAGGCAATCCTGGCATTGCTGGCGCTGGAGAAATACTTTGGGATCATATTGGCAATTCCATATTTACCTTTTCCAAACCTTTAGGAATCCAATCCAATCATTCTGCTGAAGCTAAAGCAGTGTGGAGAGATCTTCAATTTCTAAAGAACATTCTGGGAAAAATAATTTTTGAAGGAGATTCTCTTAATATCATAATTTTTTTTAAAACCTCCAAACCTAGCAGTTGGAGGATCAGGAACCTTATCGAATAAAGTAAGTAAATTCTTTGTTAGTAATTCAATGTTGTGGTTCAACACATTTTCAATGAGGGTAATTCTGTAGATGAAAAATTAGCCAACATTGGCATTAATGCTCGAGGTTTGATGACTTGGATGGATGTCCTCCCCAATGAAGTTACTGAATTGGTAAATTATGATCAAAATACCATCTGTCGTGATGAATCCAAAAATCCTTTATTTTTACATTGCCCAAGACCTCCTTGTTTTTGTGATTCATTTGGCCCATGTCCAAAGTTTAAAAAAATTCCAAAATGAAGATTTTATTCATAATTATCATTATTTTCCTTTGAAAAGGGGTTTTATGTTGATAATTTCAAGTTCTCTGTTACCTCTTACTTATGCCCCTTATTTTTTTATAATCATTTCCATGAGGAATCCCGATCCTATGTCCACCCTACATTTAAATCATTTCATTCTTGTGTGGATTGATGCTTGTAATTTTACCTTTTCGAGAACCCTTTCTAAATGCTTTACCTTTCGCATTATCCTAAGGCTTTTTGGAATGTGCATCCCAATCCCTTCTAGGTTTCATGCCTGCTTTTTCCATTGTCCTTGTTACGTGAGTATCACTAGAAGATCCATCTTCCTTGGGACGATGATCTGCCCTATTATTCCTACTCATTTTCATCACCCTTTTGTGTGCCATGCCCAATATTCTAACCATCATTATCCTTTTTTCCAGGGTTGTTCTTTTTGTTCAAGAATTACTTTCTATTTATTCCTCTTGTGGTCTTTTCAACAAACATATAATTTCATTTCTATTCCTTTCAATCTGTGTATTTTTCCTCCCATTCACCTTCCTTCCTTAAATCCTTTTGCCACCATGAAGGAAGGAAAAGTTGTTTTCATTGAGCCTAAAACTGTTGAACTGGATTTTATTTCTATTGATATATTTAAGGTTAAGCATGGGATCATCAATTTTTTCAATCTGTTCTATAGAGTGGATGATGAGATCACTAAGGCTTTCATGAAAACTTGGGACAATGGTTTGGTTTCCATCCACAATGTCCAGTTCCAAATTTTCTTTGAGTTGTTGGCGAACCTGATAGGGCAATATTTGTACAGAAAAATCATCAGAAGAAACAAGCACAACTGGGAGGCAGAGTTGACACTCTTTGAGAAAAATTCACCCATCCACAAGAAGGTAAAAAAAGGTTTTTTTTTCCATCACTTGTCAACACCCATGAAAGAAATACTTAAGCCAATAATGCAATAGTTTACTTGTGATAACCCTGAGTCTCAATTATGTTATTTTCATCTTGCATTTGTAAATCATTTTTGGGACTCAAAAATGATGAACATTCTCGCTGCCCTATTCTGTTCCATGAACTATACCATTACCACCAACCATTATAAGAAGGATTATGCCAAACCTTGCCACCAGGGTCTTTTCAAGGTCCTTTACAAGTACCTCCTTCTGCAATTCCCTTCAGGTAATCTCCCTGACCCTGATTCTAACGAGGAGAATTTGTCCTCAACCTCGAGCCCTAAAACCTCCAAAATCAAAAGAAAAGATAAAGGGGGTAAATATATTTCTAAGTTCTCTACCATGAAAAATGCCAAAGTTGAAAATACTCTTGTTTGTAGTTCTTAGAGGCTAAAACATAAAGAAGCTGCCAAAACTCCTCCATCCACTTCTATAAAAACTCCAAAGGATAAGTCTAATTCTCCTGACCTTGTCGAAAGATATCTTCACAAGCTGGATGTGCATGCTACTTCTGACACCATTTACCATCTTGAAACTACTCACTTGGCCATTGGAAAGGTGATTGCAACTCTCAAATAACAACGCCATGCACTTAACCTTTTCTTTGTGATAATTTTGAAAATGTTTCAACCCTGGCCGGTGCTGATGTGTCATTCGACACCAAAACTGACGTCAAATATGTTTTCAATGATGAATATGTAATGGAGATTGCTAAGGAAGAATGCACTATTGTTTCTAAGGATAGCACTAAGGATATTTCTAAAATAGATATGAAAGTTGCTGGTCTGGAAGGTGTTGCTTCGTCCCTCATGCAGTTGGATATTCCCCTTGACGACTGACAGTTCTTCCTCTATTTTTTGTGTCCTTTGCGATGGAGGATTGCATATTTTTGAGTTTCTTTTTTTCTGAGGACTACTTCTTTTTGAGCTCTGGCATTTCTCTCTATGCCTGCTTGTCTAAGGTTGTTGGCTCCTTTTAGTCTGAGGATGTAATTTTGAGGTTGTAATTTTGTTTTAGCTAGCAGTTCAAAGTTTCTTTCATCTATTCCTTTTTTATCCTTTGATGTACAAGACATTAGGGTGCCTTTCAAATGCCCTATTTTTAATAAAATTATTAATCTAGAAAAAAAAAACATAAATGATATTTTTTTTTGGATGAAAAAGCCATTATATTAATAAAATAATGTTTCATCATACAAAAAAGGGTGGGTGGGATTAGCACACCCCGTAAACCAATACATGAATCATTGTGGTTAAAAGTATACAAGAGTGTCAGAAACAACCCACAAACTACCAATAACAACTGTCAAAACAGTATTAAATATGCATTCAAAAAGAAAGAAGCCGAGAAATTACTGCCACTTGAAAGGGGAAGGAAGATGCACATGACTCATAATGCAGGGTGCATTCCCCCAATGATCCATGAGGGTACGCAAGTACTGCAGCTCCACCTATAATTTTTTAACCTGTACTTGAATCTGTAACCAGCAATCAAAGAATATATTATATTTATCAGCAACAGAGAAGACATGTCCGAAATCTTACTGAGAAAAAATAGCTCTATTCTGGGACTTCCATAGAAAAAATAAGGTACCAATTCTAAAAATATTCCAAACAACATCCAATTTGAAGGAAAAATTAATAGGGTCACCCAAAATAGCATGCACCCAAGTAAAATCCTCCTGCATAAAAGGTCTGAAAAGTTCAAGAAGCCACTCCCAAGCTGACTGAGCCCGATCACAAGACCAAAAAACATGCAGTAAATCTTCTGCTTGTCCACAAACCAAGAAAATGAGATTATGATCACCCAGATGCTTGATCCTACTGCCAATAGGTAACCCTTGATGTAAGAGACTCCAAGCAAAAAAAATTTGTTTAGGTTCAATATAAGTAGCCCAAGCAATCTGAAACCTCTTATTCCATTGGGAGGGAAGAGAGACTAAATTCCATATCAGAGTGAGCTTATCAAACATAGGAACTTGTGGGGTGAGCCATTTGTAACCAATATGAGCTTTATATTGCAAAACAAGAAGCTCCCCAGGCCAACACCAATCTGACGGCCAAGGTTTTTGAAAATGCTTATGTAGTTTGCTCCAAATAGAAAATGAAATACTATCAATAACCACCTCATAAGTGTCTCTATCACCAGGATTTAAATTGTGAATTTGACAAAAACTTTCCCAAGGTATACAACACCTGGCATGTCGGGAGAAGAAATCAAAAATAGAAGCAATACCACGCTTATAGAACCTCTGCGCTTTGACCCACTACACCAGGGCTAAGGGAGAACCTTGCCAAGTGATAATAGGAGACCACCAAATATTTATGGAAGACAAAGAGGCACCTGCTTTGCGAAAACTCCCTTTCCAACTAATCTAGGGTTTGAAGGCCTCCCAGGCTTTCCAAATACTCTGAATGACAAAAGAACCTTTAAATTTAATAGGGACAGGGGCAGTAAGAATGGATTGCAATCCCACCCCTTTCCAAATTTTCTTCCCCTAAAGCAGACCAGAAGAAATGCAATGCCTGACCAACACTTTCCAAGATTCATCCCCAATTAAATATCAGGTGATCCATTTAGCACAAAGGGCAAGACCTTGTTAGTGACAATCAAACAAACCCATGCCTCCACAATCCTTGGGCAAACAACAAATTTCCCAGGCTACCCAACGAAAACCTTGCTTGACAGAGTCTTTGGCCCACAAGAAGTCTCTCAGAAGCTTATCCAGCTTTTTATAACAATATTTGGATGGAACCCAAAAAGATGAATAATAGACATGGGTAGTGGCTAAAACCTTAGAACAAATCTAAAATTTTCCTTCCAGAGCAAGTTTCTTACTAGTCTAGTAAGAAATCTTCTTTTCCACTTTATCAATAACATACTGCCACAATTGAGGAGAGGAACCATGAAATGCAAAAGGAATTCCAAGAAATTTAAACACCTCACCTGGATGAATCCAAGTCCATTGGAATTGATGTAACAAGTGTGGCAGTTGAGATTGAGATTGCCAAAAATAGGATGTTTTTTTTCCATTGTATAGAAGAACCAGAGGCTAAAGAGAACACCTCTAAGCAACTAATAGCTGAGGAAAGGGATTGCTCATCTTCTTGAAGTTTTAAGAAGGAATCATCTACAAAATGACCATTGACCAACTGACGGTCAGAATTAGGGAGAGCAATACCCTTGATTAATCCTTGATCCATCCTATGGGCCAACAAATAGCCAAAAGCCTCTGTAGCAAGAATGAAAAGATATGGAGCAAGAGGGCACCCCTGTCTCACAAAGCAACCAAGAGAAATTGACTGAGATTGACTATTATTCAAGGTAAGAATAGCTGAAGCATCTTGAAATAACATAAGAATGGTGCTCACAAATACTAGCCCAAAACCTAGAGCCTGAAGCATGGCAGTTATGAAGTACCACTCCATATTATCATAGGCTTTCTCAAAGTCTATCTTAATGAATAAAGCATCTTGTTCAAAATTTCTTGCCCACTCCATACCTTCCCAAATAGCAAGAACATTATCAAGAATGTATCTTCCCTTAACAAAGCTAGTTTGTTCAGGTCTGACAATCAAAGGCAGAATAGATTTAAGCTTAAGCGCAAGGGCTTTAGCAATAATATTTTAGCTCACATTAAGCAGGGTGATCGGCCTCCAATTGGTGATGATCTTAGGATCTCCAGACTTAGGAATAAATTTAACATTGTCTTTGTTAATAATGGAACCCAGTGAACCACATTGCAGGGATTCAAGATAAACTTTTTGGAGATCAGAACCAAGCATATCCTAAAATTCTTTATAGAATTCACATGGGAAGCCATCAAGCCCAGGCGCCTTATCATTGTCCATAAGTGAAAAGGCAGTTTTTAGATATTACAGAGAAAGAGGAGTGTCACAAAATAATATTTGCTCAAGAGAAAGCTTGTTGGGGACAATAGCAGTACAATCAACAAGAGCTTGCCTTCTAGCATCATCAAGGGGTTGAGAAGCAAAAACACCTTGATAATGTGCAACAAATACTTTGACAATGTCTGAAATATCTGTAAATATTTGTCCATCAACTTGAATGGATTGAAACTGAGAATGTTGAGTAGGAGGTCTAAGGCACTGAAAAAATTATTTGGTCACTTTGTCCCCCACTTTGAGCCAATGCATTCGAGCATGTAATTGAGCCCCCTTAGCTTCATACAAATCAACCTTTTTTAGCTCATGTCGAATGGAAGAAACTTGATATTGAGCAACATATTTTAAAGGATATGCTTCAAGCCTGAGACGGGCTTTGGATAGCTCACTTTGCAAGGCAGACTTAGCCTGTTTTCGTCATTTTGCAACTTTAACACCCAAAGTTCGCAACATCTTAGTGGTTTTTTGAATGGCAGAATTCCATCATTCAATCCTTCCAGAAATACCATCAGGTCTAGGAATCAAATTCCAAATGTGGCATATATGAGCTTTCATGCTAAAGCTATGTAAAAAAGAAACATTTAGACAAAACTATGAAGAATGCACTCTAGGTTGAAAATTTGACATTGCCATCAAGAATAAAATAGGTGAATGATCAGACAGTGTAGTACCATGCAAAGTCAACACATACGGTGAAGAAGGCAAAAGACGGGAGAACTAAAAGTTGTCACACTCAAAAATAATGGCTCTGTCCAATCTTACCAAAACCCTAGAAGAAGCAGCCTGAAAATTGGACCAGGTGTACCAAAAATCCTGTGAGAAGTCAAAATGCGAGAAGCAAGAATTAGGGTCATAAAGGCGAAGCTTGTTTTTTATAAAAAACCAAGCTTCTCTTTCACCTAAACACCACCGCATCGAGACATGACTGACCTTATCAGAAGATTTCTCCACCATATTAAAATCTCCACAGAGCACCCAAGTGGAAAATGGCAGATTCATGGCAAGCCATCTCCATAACTCGCATCTGTCAGAAGTGACATTTGAGGCATACACATTAACCACCCCAAGCGGTTTTCCATAGATCTCGAGTAAAATCCAGATAGCTTGATTGGATGGGTCAACACCCCAAGTCACAACATTCTTCTATAACCGAGGCCCAAGGATAGTGACGGCTCCTCCTTTTCCTGGCGAATTCTTTGTGGCAAAATAGGTACTTCGTGGCCACAAAAAATCACATGTACACTATAGATTGAAATCAGAAATCTTAACTTCTTGTAGACATAAAATATCGAGGCTTCCATGCATTCGAGAAACATTTGACATCTCATTTCGGACCAAATATTTTTTGACCAGGTCCGTCAGTCCTCGAACATTCCATGATAAAAAAATCATTGGGATTTGTCAGGATGCATGATCTCCATGACATCCTCTGCATCACTCAAACCTATAAGTGAGCCAAAATAGTTGGAGGTCGCATGGAAATCATCACTATTTATTTGTCGACATTTATCATTCTGAATAGGGCTACGGGAGCGATGGACCTTCAAGGCCCGACCCTCCTCCACTAAATAATTATCTGGAGCTGCCACCATTGAGGCCAAAGAAGGGCCCTACCAAAGAATTTGAGACACTGGTGGAACTGGAGGTTGCATGTCAACAACTGGAGGGGTCGTATCAACAGGATTTTGAACAACTTCAATAGAAGCTTGCATGTCTTGAGAAGGAGAAGGGGCAAGTTGTGCAGCCGAAATCGAAGCTTCTTGTTGCTTAGTACCACGAGATTTATTGCTAGAGACAGTAGTCCATTCTTCAGTGTTTCCCCGCGAGCCATTAGCAGGAGCCACGGGGAGTGGGCAAGGGATTTGCCTTATATTTCCATTCCATCAAAGGGCACTCCCAAATTTTGTGAGTTGTAGATTGACACCGATAACAGGTATTGGGTAAATTGATATAGGCAACTCTTTGCCTTATGGATTGGTCCCCGATTTTAATATCAATAAACTCCTGCAAATCCTTAGTAAGGTCAACTTTGATACAAACCCTTCTAGTGGGTCGAGCGGAGAAAAACTTTTATGGCTCAAGGCAAACAAACTTACCTAAGGGGGCAACTAAAATCTGCAAAAAACCCCAAAGAGGAACAGGAAGACCAGGGAATTCAACCCACATCGGGACTTCTAGTGTATCTTGATCACTAACTTGGAAATTTTGAGAGTAGGGTTGCAAAATCAACAGAGAATTACAGACAGTCCATGGACCCCTAAAGAGAACCTTTTGTGCTTGAGTTGGATCTAAAAAGTGAAAAAGAAAATACCCTTTTGTAAGGTTTTGTACATTCTCCACTTTGACTCCATATGGGCCCCAAACTTGCTGGACCCATGAACAAATAAGGGTATCATATGGGATACGACCCAAAAAATAACCCACCAAGGTATGACTCTCAAACCATTCCCAAGTTGTATGGAATTCATGCAAAGGAATAACAGCTTCAGGGACAGGGCCTTTACCTCGTGATACATTGTCAGAATGAACTTGCACGGATGCTTCCCCAGTACCATTGAGCTCTCCAGCAGACTCAGAATAAATGGAACTGACTGCATGAGTGGCAGCCATTAAAAAGGGTCATAAATGATATATGTTTAAAAAGATACCATTCTTATTTTAAAAAATGGGATAATATAAAATATATAAATATCCCATTCCCCTATAGCGTGTAAGCTATGAAAATAATCTAGGATGGCTACTAAGTTTCCAAATATGGAAACTATCGGAAGAAGGATTCCTTGCCACCAGAGGAAGGGACGAAGAATTGAAGGAAGAGGGGGCTCGAGGAAGGGCTCAAAGCTCGAGAAGGGTGGATGGGCCACCTGGAGGAAGAAAGCACGTATGGTGCTAGAGAAGGGGGGGGGGGAAAAAGAAAGGAACGATAGAGGGAGGATGTCATGAGGAAGGAGGAGGATGCAAACCAGAGACTAAAAGGGAAAAGGAGAGGAACGCACCGCAAGCAAGGGAGAGGCAGCCGAGATGCCACCAAATCCCATTCTGTAGGAGTATTAAGGTTGGAGTGTTTTAGACTTTAACCTGTTTTGTTTACATGCATTGTTATGGTGAAAATCATGGTTCGAAGCTTGGTTATACTCCCTATAGTGTGTTTTTAGAAGCCTTTGGTGTTTTTAGAAACCACCTATGTATGTTTTGAAGGCATTGTGTTTTTAAGAGCCTTTTGGTGTTTTTAGAAACCACCTACGTATGCTTTGAAGGTGTTGTGTTTTGAGAAGCTTTTGGTGTTTTTAGAAACCACCTGCGTATGCTTTGAAGGCGTTGTGTTTTGAGAGACCTTTGGTATTTTTAGAAACCACTGCGTATGCTTTGAAGGTGTCATATTTTTAAGACCATGTTGGTATTTTAGGAGCCCTTTTAGTATATTTATAAAGCACTATGAGTGCCTAAAGATGATGTATTTTTAGGAGATACGGTTAAGGTTTGTAGAGAGCACCGTGAGTGTCTTGAAGATGCCATGAATCTATGAGCCTATGAGCATTTTAAGAGTTTGCTAGTATTTTCATAACATCGTGAGCCTGAGATCCTGAGAGTGATTGAAGGATATTGTGTCTTTCAGAGCTTGGTTAATGCTTTGAGAGCACTGTGAGTTCAAGAGTGTCGGGTGTGTCTAGAGAGCACTATGAATTTGAGAGCGTTGTGTGCCTTAGACCTCCATGTCCAAAAAGAGAGGAAGTATCATGCTTGGGAGCACTGTTAGTAGATAAAACCACCCATGGGTTTGAGAAAAGGTTATTTCTAGAAAGCACCTAATTTTACCCTATTATACCTTGTTGAACTCTTGGCTTGGTTGTTCCATAATCGTGCTGTAGAGGTTGTTCAGTATTTTCCATGAAGGGCGTTAGCCTTTGGTTAAATATTGTATTGGAAAGGTTCGCTGTGAAATTTTAATTAAATAGAGACCTTTGATTTATGTGGAATACATTGAAGGATTTTAATTAAATAGAGACCTTGTGATTTATATGGAATATATTGAAGGATTTAATTAAATAGAGACCTTTGATTTATGTTGATTATCTTAAGGGTTTTAATTAAATAGGAGACCTTTGATTTATGTTGAATATATTGAAGGATTTTAATTAAATAGGAGACCTTTGATTTATGTTGAATATATTGAAGGTTTTTGATTAAATAGAGACCTTTGATTATGTGGATTACATTGAGGGATTTAATTAAATAGAGACCTTTGATTTATGGATTATACTAGGGTCTTTAATTAAATAGAGACCTTTGATTATGTGGAATACATTGAAGGATTTTAATTAAATAGAGACCTTTGATTTATGTGGAATACATTGAAGGATTTTAATTAAATAGAGAACCTATGATTTATGATTAATTATATTAGGGTTTTTAATTAAATAGAGAACCTTTGATTTATGATTAATTATATTGAGGGATTTTAATTAAAAAGGAGAACCTTTGATTTATGATTAATTATATTAGGGTTTTTAATTAAAAAGAGAACCTTTGATTTATGATTAATTATATTAGGGTTTTTAATTAAAAGGAGAACCTTTGACTAATGTTAATTATCTTAGGGCTTTTAATTAAAAAGGAAACCTTTGATTTATGATGATTATCTTAGGGGTTTTTAAATTAAAAAGGATGTAGATTTATTCTTTGAATTAAAGTTATGGGGCTTTGATTTAGGGAATGAATGAATGATTGTTTAAAGGTTAAAGGGATGTGACTTTAATGCTTTAAAACAATAATTGATTTGATTGGAATTTGTGAATTAAAAAGGATGTAGATTTATTCTTTGAATTGAAGTTATGGGGCTTTGATTTAGGGAATGAAAAGAAAGGATTGTTTTAGAGGTTAAAGGTATGGGACTTTAATGCTTTAAGACATGAATGGATTTGATTAAAGTTAGACCTTGATCTAAGTAGTACATGTTGGATGACTCTCTAAGGGAACTTGAGAGGTGAAGATAAAAGTAAAGGATCTTTTATAATATCCATTATGCATTAGATGGTTGGAAACTTAATTGAATTTTGTATAGTTGCAATTTGGTAAAGTAAATGAATAGATGCATTTAAAGGTATGCCTATCCTGAACCATGAGTACCCTGATCCCCTACTACCCTCAAAGAATCAATGGGAAGCAAGGAGAAGCAAGGAGTTCAATGGAAGCAAAGTATAGGTAATTGTATTTTATGTTGCTTTACTTATGCTCAAATAGACTAGAATTGTGGGGAGATATCCCTAATGCAGTTATTGTAATATTCCTTAAAGTAAGAAGGATTTACTATGCAAATTCTGATGCAATAACTGTTTATTGGTTTAGAGGAGGTACTTTTACTTTATTTTTGTATTTGGTTATATTATGTAGTTGATTCTCTTTTAGTGTTAATCTTTCTTTATTTTTTGGATGCTTAGTAATTACTCCTTGATGTGGTAGTATCTAGTTGTATCATTGTTTGGTTGCTTGATGATAGAAATCTAAGTGTAGAGTTCTAGGGTGAACTCAGAGGTGACCTAAGGGAATTGAGAACCCCTTAGGGTGATAACATAGGATACCTAAGGGAATTGAGACCCCTTAGGGAGATAAAGGACTAAGTTGTGGAGAGACTACATCTGAGTTAAGATAGCTCATCGTGGAGATGAGATAGATAGCTTAACTCGTAATACTCGTAGTATACCTACACATAATGATTTGTGTATGGTATGGAGATGCGTGTATACCTTCGATGGATGGAGGGTGATAAGTCTAGCTCATCAAGAATGATGGGATAGATGGACTTATTTGTAGTAACACATGATATACCTACACATATGGACTTGTGTTAGGGTACCTCATGAGATGTAGCTTTCAGGAAAACTTAGGAGATTGAAACTTTAGGTAAATAGTAGTTTGGTTAGGGGTCCATGAAGGGTTCATGTACCTCTCTCCATAGTAAAAAAAAAAACTTTTTCTATTTTTGTATTTTTTGTTTTGTGTGTTTTTGGGTCATTACATTTGGTATCAGAGCTCTAGGTACGAGGGTATAGAGCTTCTATGTGTGCTAAAGGGAAATTAGATGAATCCAATGAAGGCTTGCTTAAGGTAAAGGCTAAATCTGGGATGATCTAGGATACCCTATTTTCTAGGATATGATAGGAATTAACCCCAAGGGAGCATGGATGTTAGGATACCTTAGTATGGGCTTTGGTATCAGTGACACATCCTAGCTTGGGATATTACCCTAGTTAGATTGTTAATGCATATAGCAAGAGAACTTTGTATTATGGCTTGAATTAGAGTTACAACTTAAGATGAAACTGTAATCTAATATTCTTTCTTGGATGGAATTAGGTTAAGATGCCACCTAAGACCAGAAGAGGGAGGCCTACACCTAGACAAACTTGACAAAGTGATGTCAAAGAGGAAAACCAGGATGGGGAACCAACAAACCCCAATAGGGAGGTAGAAGACCTCACCACTATGGTCATTGCTATGCAGGATCAGATAAGACAATTGCTAGAAATAGCTACGAATCAGAATTCGCAAGTTCGAGGTTTAGATATTGGTCTAGAAAGTGGACTAACTATAGAACAAGTACAAGCCAGAGCCTTAGCAAAAAAGGAAATAGCTAGGGACATGAAAAACATCAGTATCTCTAAGTTTTATGGAGAAGGCGATGGGGATGCAATGAAAGCATGGTTGAGAGAAGTAGAGGTTCACTTTATGATAAAAGGCTACTCATCAGGAACCCGAACACTTTGGGCTATGATTAACCTAGAAGGGGCTGCTCTGGAATGGTGGGAGACCCACTATGAGGAAACTAAGATTGAACCCATTGACACCCCATGGGAAGAATTTATAAACATATTTAAGAAGAGATTCCTAATAGAGCATTTCTATGCCTTGAAGTTTGAAGAATTTGCTAGTCTGAGACAAGGAACTAGCATAGTAGAGGTGTACTATAAGAAGTTGGTAAGATTGTTTAAATATGTACCTATTTATAATGAGAAAATGTGGGTTCATAAGTTTACTCTAGGATTGGAGACTAGGTTAAAGCATGATGTAGACATGCAGGAACCTAAAACACTACAAAAGGCATATGACTTAGCAAAGAAAGTAGAGTCACACTTCTATTATAAATATGACACTCTACCCGAGCAAGCTCGGTAGGAGCTAAAGAAGAGGAATAGTGTTAGGTTTGTAAAATGGGAGTCTGATCAAGAGCAAAAAGCTAAGAACCCCCAAAATCCTGAGAAGAAACCTTATGGAAATCAGAAGAAGTTCAAGAAGAACTTTCGTAAGAAGGATAACAAACCCAATAACATGAAACCTCAACCATAGAAGTCGCAAGCTCCAACTCCAATAGTTAAAAGTGGGAATGAGAAACCTAAAAAATAGCAAGGACCCAAGGAAGGGTGCTACAATTGTCGGGGATCTCATTACTACAATCAGTGTCCATATCGAGCAGGGACTAGCACAACTAATGCAAAAGGGAAGGAACCAAAACATCGGATTTATGCCACAATCGGGAAGCAGAAGCTAGAGGGACAAGCCACCCCATTACTTGTGAAAGGTAAGGTTTTCAATAAGCAAGTAAACATTTTGATAGATAGTGGAGCCATTGACAGTTTTATTTCATCTAGTCTAGCAAGGACTGTGTCGGAAAGGCTTAGATATTTGGCTCAAGGGTGGAAGGTTGAGTATGGTTCTGGGTAGACCTACTCGATGAACCAGTGTTATCCTATGGTAGAAATCACTCTATCTATTGGGACTATGAAAGGTTGCTTATATGTAGCTCCCTTACACGCCTTTGATGTGATCCTAGGGATGGATTGGCTACAGGCTCATAAAGCCTTGGTCAATTTTCAAGACCGATGGATTGAGTATTTAGAAGAAGGTGGAAGGAGACTAAGAGTTCATAGCGAGCAAGGGGTGTTTGAACCATAGATGTTGTCCACTATGCAATTGAAAAAGGCCCTAAAGAGAGGAGGAATAGTGTATGTAGTAAAACTTAATGAAGTGGAAGACTTTGAGAAAGGAGAAATACTAAGACAACATCCGATCTTACAGGATTTTTAGGATGTATTTCCAGAGGACTTACCTAGGCTACCTCTTGTATGGGAATTTGACTTCATAATTGAACTCATGATGGGAGTCGAGCCTATTCATAGATCCTCATATAGGATGAATCCTATTGAAATGCAAGAACTGAAGGTTCAATTGCAAGGATTGTTGGAAAAGGGTTTGATAAAACCAAGTGTGTCACCATGGGGTGCACCGATATTGTTCATGAAAAATAAGGATGGTTCACTATGATTGTGTATTGATTACAGGATGTTAAATAAATCTACAATCAAGAATCGATATCCTTTACCTAGGATTGAAGATTTATTTGATCAATTAAAATATGCCAAGGTGTTTACTAAGATCGATTTAAGGTCAGGGTATCACCAATTAAGGATTCATGAGGAAGACACTCACAAGATGACATTTAAGACTAGGTATGGGCATTATGAGTTTACGGTTCTACCCTTTGGACTGACTAATGCCCCAACTGCTTTCATGAACTTAATGAACAATGTGTTCAGAAGACACTTGGACCAATTTGTCTTGGTATTCCTAGATGATATCCTTATATACTCTCGAGATAGAGAAGAGCATGATAAGCATCTTAGGATCATGTTAGAATTGTTAAGGAAGAATCAACTTTATGGAAATCTGGCTAAGAGTGAATTCTATGTTCTAGAGGTACGATATCTTGGGCACATCATATCAGCAAAGGGGATTGTTATGGATCTAGAGAAGATAGAGGCTATTCTAAATTGGCCACCCCCTACTAATGTGATTGAAGTGCAAAGTTTCATGGGATTAATGGGCTACTATAGATGTTATATAAAGGACTACTCCAAGATTGTTGGACCCATAACTAACCTTCAGAATAAGGGAAAAGAATTCAAGTGGTCAAAAAAGTGTGAGGCTACCTTTGCACTACTAAAGCATAAGCTTACTACGACACCAATACTAAAGGTTCTCGATCCCTAGGGGGAATTTTTAGTGTGCACTGATGCATCAATAGATGGGTTGGGTGGGGTACTCTCACAAGAAGATTCAGTAGTGGCATATACTTCAAGGAAGCTCAAAAAGCATGAAGTTAATTATGCTACACATGATTTAGAGCTAGCTGTAGTGGTGCATGCTTTAAAGGTTTGGCACCACTACTTGGTGGGGAGACCCTTTGAATTAAAAACTGACCATCAAAGTCTGTGATACATATTCACCCAACCAATACTCAATGCAAGATAGAGAATATGGGTGGAATTTCTCACTGAGTATGATTTCGAGATTGAGTACATAAAAGGAAAAGAGAATAAAGTGGTTGATGCTTTAAGTAGAAGAAGATATATAGTAACCATAACTAGAATCCACATGGACCTGATGGATCGAGTAAGACAGGAGCAATCTCAGGATGAGTATTGCCAAGGAATTCGAGTTAAGATGAACAGAGATCCTGAAGGAAATAAGGAATTTAGTGTGAAGGATGACTTTCTGTGTTATAAAGGAAGGGTCATCATACCAAATATGGGTGATTTAAGGAACTTGATAATGCAAGAAGCCCATAGATCTCCTTATTCTGCTCATCCTAGAGGAGCCAAAATGTGGGAAAACATGAAGAGAACCTTATTTTGGGTAGGAATGAAGAAGGACATCACGGATTTTGTTGCTCGATGCCTCGAATGTCAAAAAGTTAAGGCAGAACGCCAGCATCCCATAGGAAAACTATATCTGCATGATATACCTACGCAAAAATGGTAGGTTATATCCATGGATTTTATAGTGGGTTTACCCAAGACTCGGTACCAACATGATGCCATATTTGTAGTGGTCAAAAAATTGACTAAGGTTACCCATTTCATACCCAGAAATACCAAGGATGATGCTCAGGTGGTGGCTAGCAGATTCATCAAAGAGGTATTCCGATTGCATGGATTTCTTGAGGTAATCATCTCAGATAGAGACTCCAAATTCACTTCTGAATTTTGGAAATCCCTTCATAGTGCGGTTGGTACTAAATTGAATATGAGTTCAGCATACCACCCTAAAACATATGGCCAAACGGAGCGGGTAAACCAAGTTTTGGAAGACATGCTCCACATGTACTGCATGGATCACAAATCTCATTGGGAAGATTGTCTACCTTTGGTAGAGTTTGCCTACAATAATGGACATCACTCCTCGCTAGGAATGGCACCTTTCGATGCCTTGTATGGGCGAAAGTGTAGAACACCATTGTCTTGGGATAACCTAGAGGACCGAGTTGTGATTGGTCCAGAAATGGTCAAGGTGATGGAAGAGCAGCTAAAGGAAATTAGGCAAAGGCTTAAAGAAGCTACGGATAGGCAGAAGAGTTATGCAGATCTAAAAAGGACTCCAAGAGAGTATTCTGTTGGAGATAAGGTGTTCTTAAGGGTTAAGCCAAAGAAGAGTGCTATCAAATCCATGAAGTTGGATCCACATTTTGTGGGACCCTTTGAGATCATAGAAAATATCAGTCCGGTTGCATACCGACTTGCATTACCACCTAATCTATCCAAAATCCATGACACCTTCCACATATCCTTGCTTAGGAAATATGTTGCTGACCCTGAACATGTGTGGGATGTTTCTAATTTGTAGATGGTAAATCCGGAGGCCATTGAAGTACTACCGATGAAGATTCTTGAGTTTCATTCCAAGTCTCTATGGAATCGGACTCTCGAATAGTGTAAGGTCCAGTGGGACCAGTTCTCTGAGAAAAATGCCACTTGGGAGAAAGTGGAGGTTATGCAAAAACATTTTCCCTTTCTGTTTGAAACTTTGTGATGTAATAACTTTTATTTTTTTGTTAAAAATAAAGGAAAACTGGAAACACCGAGGACGATGTTTAATTCTAGTGGGGGAGGATGTCATGACCCTCCCTAGCTGACTTTATGGCACAAAGAAACAATGTATTAACCTATGGTGTGGTGATACTTAGTTTGAACAATTGAACCAACTATATGATGTTTAGTTGATTTAGAAGGGCATGTTATCACTAACATATTGCCAAGTGTGCAGGATCAGGTACACTCATAGGTGGAGAAGGCAGAAACATCCACCAGAAATGAGGGTACCTAAGATCAGGGGAAATGATGATTAAGGTACTCGGAGGTAACATGGATAGATACCTTCATATAGGCATGCATTGTCGGAAGGGATAATCATCGATGACTGATCACCTTGAGCCTTAGTTGATAGCCTAGTAGCTATCGTAAAATCTCTGGCTAAGATAGGTGACTGGGTCGATGGAAAGATTCCCTCTTTGTTGCTTTATAAATTTGTTTGCTCTCTACTGCATCATGGTTTGAATAGCATAATGTTGGAACTTCTATAGGAAAACAATTGCAAAATGTATGTGGATGCATAAAGCTAACTGTCTTGTTAAAGTAAAGATAGAGCATCATTTTTATGAAGAAAAGCATATTAAATTTGTATGTTAAATGAAGATTCATTTAAAATAATTAATGAAGTTTTGATTAAATAATGATTGATTTAATTAAACTCATTAGTAAACTTCATTTTATTTAATAAATGAGAGTTATTTTGAATTAATTAAAGGTGTTCATTTTAATGATAATGGAGTAGTCATTAAAAGACTTTAATTAATTGAAATAAACAAAAAAAAATCCATTTAAGAAATAGATGTCTTTTATTTTAAAGAAAGAGCAATTATGAAATTGTTTAAATAAAAGAAGTATATTTTAATGGTGATAAATATCACATAAATGATATATGTTTAAAAATATACCATTCTTCTTTTAAAAAAAATGGGATAATATAAAATATATAAATATCCCATTCCCCTATAGCGTGTAAGCTATGAAAATAATCTAGGGTGGCTACTAAGTTTCCAAAGATGGAAACTATCGGAAGAAGGATTCCTTGCCGCCAGAGGAAGGGATGAAGAATTGAAGGAAGAGGGGGCTCGAGGAAGGGCTCAAGGCTTGAGAAGGGCAGATGGGCCACCTGGAGGAAGAAAGCACGTATGGTGCTAGAGAAGGGGAAAGAAAAAAAAAATGAGGGACGACGTGAGGACAAAGGATGAGGACGAAGGAGGATGACATAGACCAAGGACTGGAAAAATGAGAGGAACATATCATAAGCAAGGGAGAGGCAGTCGAGATGCCACCAAATCCCATTCTATAATAGTATTGAGGTTGGAGTATTTTAGACTTTAACCTATTTTGTTTACATGCATTGTTATGGTGAAAATCATGGTTCGAAGCTTGGTTATACTCCTTGTAGTGTGTTTTGAGAAGCCTTTGGTGTTTTTAGAAACCACCTATGTATGTTTTGAAGGTATTTGTGTTTGAGAAGCCTTTGGTGTTTTTAGAAACCACCTGTGTATGCTTTGAAGGCATTGTGTTTTGAGAAGCCTATTGGTGTTTTTAGAAAGCATTGTGTATGCTTTGAAGATGTTGTGTTTTGAGATCCTGTTGGTGTTTTTAGAAACCACCTGCATATGTTTTGAAGATTGTGTTTTGAGAAGCCTATTGGTGTTTTTAGAAACCCTTCGTATGCTTTAGAAAGCATTGTGATTTTGAAGAAGCTATATTTTAGAAGCCTTGGTAGTTTTTAGAGACCACCATGTGTTTTAAGTGTTGAGCTATGATTTTAAGATTGTTAGTGTTTTTAAGTGTGAGTAGCAAGGGTTGGAGGATACTATGTCTTTTAGAGCCCGGTTAATGCTTTGAGAGTGTTGTGAGTTCAAGAGTGTCGGGTGTGTCTAGAGAGCATTGAGAATTTGAGAGCGTTGTGTGCCTTAGACCTTCGTGTCCAAAGGAAGAGGGGGATGTCGTGCTTGGGAGCACCACTAGTAGAGAAAACCACCCATGGGTTTGAGAAAAGGTTGCATCTAGAAAGCACCTGATTTTACCCTGTTATACCTTGTTGAACTCCCGGCTTGGTTGTTCCATAATCGCTTTGTAGAGGTTGTTCAGTATTTTCCATGAAGGGCGTTAGCCTTTGGTTAAATCTGTATTGGAAAGGTTCGTTGTGAAATTTTAATTAAATAGAGACCTTTGATTATGTGGAATACATTGAAGGATTTAATTAAATAGAGACCTTTGATTATGTGGAATACATTGAAGGATTTAATTAAATAGAGACCTTTGATTTATGGAGAATACTTTTAATTAAATAGAGACCTTTGATTATGTGGAATACATTGAAGGATTTTAATTAAATAGAGACCTTTGATTATGTGGAATACATTGAAGGATTTTAATTAAATAGAGACCTTTGATTTATGTGGAATACATTGAAGGATTTTAATTAAATAGAGAACCTTTGATTTATGATTAATTATATTGAAGGATTTTAATTAAATAGAGAACCTTTGATTTATGATTAATTATCTTAGGGTTTTTAATTAAAAAGAGAACCTTTGATTTATGATTGATTATATTAGGGTTTTTAATTAAAAGGAGAACCTTTGATTTATGTTGATTATCTTAGGGTTTTTATTAAAGAAACCTTTTTATGTGTTATCTTGGGTTTTTAATTAAAGTTGTTATTGGGTTTTTAATTAAAAGGAGAATCTTTAATGTTAATTATCTTAGGGCTTTTAATTAAAAAGGAAACCTTTGATTTATGATGATTATCTTAGGGGTTTTTAAATTAAAAAGGATGTAGATTTATTCTTTGAATTAAAGTTATGGGGCTTTGATTTAGGGAATGAATGAATGATTGTTTAAAGGTTAAAGGGATGTGACTTTAATGCTTTAAACAGTAATTGATTTGATTGGAATTTGTGAATTAAAAAGGATGTGGATTTATTCTTTGAATTGAAGTTATGGGGCTTTGATTTAGGGAATGAAAAGAAAGGATTGTTTTAGAGGTTAAAGGTATGGGACTTTAATGCTTTAAGACATGAATGGATTTGATTAAAGTTAGACCTTGATCTAAGTAGTACATGTTGGATGACTCTCTAAGGGAACTTGAGAGGTGAAGATAAAAGTAAAGGATCTTTTATAATATCCATTATGCATTAGATGGTTGGAAACTTAATTGAATTTTGTATAGTTGCAATTTGGCAAAGTAAATGAATAGATGCATTTAAAGGTATGCCTATCCTGAACCATGAGTACCCTGATCCCCTACTACCCTCAAAGAATCAATGGGAAGCAAGGAGAAGCAAGGAGTTCAATGGAAGCAAAGTATAGGTAATTGTATTTTATGTTGCTTTACTTATGCTCAAATAGACTAGAATTGTGGGGAGATATCCCCAATGCAGTTACTGTAATATTCCTTAAAGTAAGAAGGATTTACTATGCAAATTCTGATGCAATAACTATTTATTGGTTTAAAGAAGGTACTTTTACTTTATTTTTGTATTTGGTTATATTATGTAGTTGATTCTCTTTTAGTGTTAATATTTCTTTATTTTTTGGATGCTTAGTAATTACTCCTTGATGTGGTAGTATCTAGTTGTATCATTGTTTGGTTGCTTGATGATAGAAATCTAAGTGTAGAGTTCTAGGGTGAACTCAGAGGTGACCTAAGGGAATTGAGAACCCCTTAGGGTGAACATAGGAGACCTAAGGGAATTGAGACCCCTTAGGGAGATAAAGGACTAAGTTGTGGAGAGACTACATCTGAGTTAAGATAGCTCATCATGGAGACGAGATAGATAGCTTAACTCGTAATACTCGTAGCATACCTACACATAATTATTTGTGTATGGTATGGAGATGCGTGTATACCTTCGATGGATGAAGGGTGATAAGTCTAGCTCATCAAGAATGATGGGATAGATGGACTTATTTGCAGTAACACATGATATGCCTACACAAATGAACTTGTGTTAGGGTACCTCGTGAGATGTAGCTTTCAGGAAAACTTAGGAGATTGAAACTTTAGGTAAATAGTAGTTTGGTTAGGGGTCCATGAAGGGTTCATGTACCTCTCTCCATAGTAAAAAAAAAAAAATTTTCTATTTTTGTATTTTTGGGTCGTTAAATCCAAGCTCTTATAGAATAGTACTCCAAACAATGTGATAACTTGGTGATAAAGCTTCAAAGGTGAGATATTGGAGGTACTGGCATCAATGCCTTCACCAGAGATATTTCTCATGGAAGGTTTTCCAATTTTCAATTGCAATAAGAGTTTGACACAAATAGAAGATCAAACATCATACAATTAATTGTCACTCCAGGTGTTATGTTTGCTTTGGCAAAATCTGGTATTTGTTTGGCATTTAGTAGATCCTCTAATAAAAAACTATGCTCGTTGAACATAAATCCGCACCAAGTGATTCACATACTCATATATAACAATTATAACAAGTGTATTATCACAGTTTCAGCCTATTACACTCCATATGTGATGAAAATGTTGAGGAGATAGAGATCAGTCAAGCAGTAATTCTGTTAAGAGAGCTCCAAATGACAATGGATCATGACTGCGTTTATATCAATAAGAATGGAGACTTGATTATTTCGGAGCTAATGAAAAAATGTGGGATTAATAAACATAACTAACTAAGATTTCCACTGGAAAATCCATTGCTAAGATTTAGATAAATGATCCAAATGTAGGAATAATTTGTAAGAATCGAGCGAATGCTACGTTAGTCTAAAGCAGTGTTGAAGCAACTCTTAAAAAATAAAATACCTACACAGGCAATGAACTGGGTTTGGTAAAACTGATTCCACCCATTGAAATATTTTTATATATTAAAAATTTAAAAAATATATTTAAAAAAAATGTCAATAAAATGGTTAATACCATCAACCAAAAAAACATCCTTAACAAAATCCAAACAAACAATTTATATCTAATCAAAACAACTTACAATTCTTAATATCTCAATTGTAATTGTGAATTTTAAAGATCTCACACTTTTTAACTTTTATACCATGGTAACTTAGCGAATAGAAAGACGCATTTTGATTGATTTCACCAAAATTTTATTTAACCTTAGAATAATTTTTTTGTGTTTGGAAATGGTTATAATAATAATAGTATATATCAAATTTTGTATTATTCCCCATCCTTTCTTAGGAAAACATCGATACAATATTGACTATAGTTTGTATATTATTGTTGTGCTAACGGGGTAAAAACCCTAGGGGCTTTCCCTCTCATTCTCTGTTATTCGTTTCAGTATGAATGGGTTCAAAATTCAAATTAGATGTTTAATAATTAATAACCCTTTTTTTAATTAAGATATATAAGTATGATATTTTAACACACGTTATGGACAACAATTTTATTGATGAAAAGTGATTTTAATAAATGTGAAACCTTTCAAATGAAATGAAATTATATCATTTTAAAATTAAAATTTATAGAGTCGTAGACATCAAAAAGAAAAAACTAAATTATAAAGTTTTATTATAATTAGATATTTAAATTGAGTTTTGTTGGATTAATTTGTGTGGAATTTGAAGATCTTTAAAATTAGTGGTCATATGAAGGAATCCGAGCAATATTGAGGGAGATACGTCCATATAATATTAGCCATCCAAAACAAGGGCAGTGATAATTTTTCAAGTCATGCAAAATGAAATTGCAAATATTTGTCAACCAAGGTTCGAAATATGGGAGGAGCAATGGAGGGCTAATGATTCACGGAGGTAAGATATTTTTTCTAGGCATATAATTTTCTACTAAGTTTCTTTTTCCTTTCTTTATCAACAAATTTTTGCATGCAAATTATTATAAACATTTATCACCCTATAGGATATTCTACAAAATGTTAGTAAAATTTAAGTTTTAATTTTCTTCTCATGGACCGATTTATAGCTAAATCCTTAAAATCATCTCCAGTAGTAGAGGTTAGTGAATGCAACATAAATGATTGATCCTTGTTGCTCAAATATAGGGTATTTTTTGTAAATCTAATGGGTATTCACCATGGGCTTCAACCTTGATGAAATGGATTGATAGGAGTTGAAAGTCTCTATGAATGATTCTATCCTTTCTTCCAAGACATTTTTGATGTAGGGAAGAAAGATATAGAAGTATAAAAGGGGGTTATTTATTTATGGGAATAAGGACTCTTCCTTACACATTGGTATGAAGGTTTTTTACCTAAAAATGTAAATCTATCCCTAGTACCAATATGAGTTAGGATATATGGCTTACCCATTGAATTTTAGGAAATTGATACCTTCAAGGCAATAGGAACCACTCTAGGAGAATTCTTTGAGATTTAAAAAACTACAAAAGATGAATTCTTGGCTATTTATGCTTGGATATAGTCATAATTTATATAAGTAAAGCTTTACCATAATCAACCATTCTTAAGTATAGGGATAATATGTGAAACTAAACCATAGATTATAAAAATATATCTTCTAGATGTAGAAGATGTCATGAGGTGGGTAATATTGAGAAATCATACCCTAAGAAGAGTCTATCATAATCATATATATAATCACAAGAGAAATTTATAAATGGATATGGATGAGGATGGTTTTCAACTTCCAAAAAATAGATCTAGACAAATGAAAGTAAATAAATAATGAAGACTAGTAAGGAAGGATACTAGAAGAAATACCAATTCTTTTGAGGATTTAGCCTATGAAGAAAAAGTATATCAAAGTTTAAAGGATACAATACAATAGGTTCAACATATTAATGTGGAACTCGCTATTTAGTATGATTCTAATTTAGGGATAAAAATTATCAATGAACCTAAGTAATGTGTCTCATCAAATTTTAAAGACTCTCTTTAAGTACCATGCACCATTTAGCAGAAAAAAATGGTAAAGAAAATGTAGTATTAGATGTTAATACCTCTACCATTAATAAAGAAATACCAAAAAAATGAGTAGGACAAGTCAAAATCTTTTGTAGTAGAGCTAGGAGAAATGATTTAATCAAAAATAAAGTTGTGAAAAAATATTGAGAAATAGAATAATAAGACCTACTCCTAATATAGGCAACACAACAAGAGAAAAACCCCTAAATTATCAAGTGAGATTGAAGGAAGCAAGATAAAACATAGAGAAATAAATACAAACTATGTTGGTTGAACTTCTTTTTACCAAATAACAAAATGATATTGGTAATTTGCAGGTGGGCCTAGTAGCCCCTAATAAGACATGATTATCATCTCATGGAATATAAGGGGTACTAATGACCCATCAAATAAGAGGTGTATTAGGGACATTTATTTAAGTAATAAGCCTAATATTCTTTATATCTAGGAAACTAAAATGACAAAAAAAAAAGTTTCTAAAACTATGCAAGCGGTATGAGTGAGATGTGAATGGCATGCTATAAATTTTGAAGGAGTGATAGGAAAATTCTAACTTTTTGGAATCCTATTAAAACATCCTATATAACCATTCATAAAACTAGGTATTAGATAACCTCTATAGTCAAATGCTACTTTGCAAATATTCATTTCATCCTTATCAATGTCTATGGACCTACAACTCAATTAGGCAAATTAGAAGATTATATTAGAAGTAAACACCAAAAAACTTGATTCATGATCATAGGATATTTTAATACCATAACCAAGTTGGATGAAAAATTTGAGGGAATTAGTAAACTAACCCAAATTATAAGATATTTTATGTCTTTTATTCAAAACAATAATCGATGGGAGGTTGATTTTTAAGAAGAGAACTATACATGAACCAACAATAGGAGAGGCCAAAACCTAATAGCAAAAAACTTAGATAGATGCATACTCTCAGATCATTGTCTATATTAAGGGACATGTGCTAAAATCAATATCTTAACAAGAATTAATGTAGATCACTGAATAATAAGAGTTAAATGGTGGTAAGGGAATTAAAAAATACCATATTTTAAATACAAGAATATGTAGGAAGACCATCCTTAATTTATTTATATGATAGCACATACATGCAATTATTTAGAAAATGGTGGGTCATTTACACTTCCAAAAAAAATTAAATCAATAACATCTAGATTACAACAATGGAACAAGAACAATTTTAGAAATATTTTTTAGAAGAAAAAACTAAAAGATAAACTTTCAAAATTCTAAAAAGGTGATCATAATAATCCAAGTGGAGAAAGGGAGTTGCTTAGTTAATATCATAATATTTTGTTTAAGGAAGAAAAATTTTGCAAAAAGTCAAGAAAGACTTGGTTAAAAGGAGATAAAATACAAGTTTTTCATAGGATGACTATAGTATAGAGATCAACATCCAAAATTAGTAGAATTAAATTAGTATAAGGGTTTTGGATTAAAGACTAGAGCAAAATTAGAAATTAGGTAAGGTTTTTTTATTAGAATATTCTAGTATCATAGGAGTTTGAATTTCTTAATTATAAACTTCTATAAGAAGTACCTTTAGTTATAGTAGATGAAGAAAATAGGAAATTAATGGAGCCTAATACTCTAGAAGAAGTTCATTTAGCTCTTTTTATTTTAATAAGGATAAATCCCTAGGTTTGGATGGGATCTCTATAACATTCTCTAAACATAATTGGGGTATAGTGAAAGATTTTTTATTGGTGGTAGTGGAATAGTCTAGGTAAAATAATACATACCCTATAATTTAAAGGTAATAAGAGTGCATCTAATTAATTTAGTCTTACAGGCCATTCCAACATATTGTATGTCCTATATTCTATGCCAAAATCGATAGAAAACAAAATTAATCTATAATTTATGGTTATTTTTATGCCCAAGAGTACATGATAAAAGAAAATTTTCTTTTTTGAAGTGGAGCAAGTTGTGTGATGATAAAACTAGCAGAGGTATTGGTTTAAGAGTTCTTAAGAATGTAAACTTATTTTTTAGAAAATTTGTAATTTGGAGTTTGTACAAAGAGAGTTAAAGATAATGGGAAAGAATTATTCTAAGTATGTTGAGTCCAATGACCCAAGCTTAATATTTACTACATGATATCTACCAAATGGTTTTGTAGTATGGAAAAGTTTAAAAAAATCAATTGATCTAGTGATTAAAGGTTTAACATTGATGTTTGGAACTAGAGAAAAAATCTATTTTGATGGATACTTGGTGTGATAAAAAAATAACTCAATCTAGATCTAATTTTGAAACCATGGATGAGATTACTTCAATATAAATATAGTGATAAGGTTTCAAATATTTTGTAAAAGTATCAGGAAGGAAGATACAAATGGAAAGAAGATTTTTTTACAAGTGTACAAGATATTGATATGCTAGGAGGAAATTGAGTAAAAAGATAACAACAATAATTATTTTGAGAGGAGCCAAGGATAAGTTGATTTGGGAGTTGAATAACTCAGGAGAATACACAATAAGAAGTGGATATACTATAAAGCACCAATAAAATAGGAATATCTCAAGAACATTGAAAGATACTTGGGATAGCCCAAACATTCCTAAATTTAAATATGTGTTTGGCTAGTAGGTCATAGAAGAATTTTATCCTAGGATAACCTTGTGAAAATATGTTTTCATAGCCTCTCACAATATGATCTTTGTAGAAAGGAGGAGGAGAATATAGACCATCTCTTAGGATATTTATCAATAGTCTGGAAACTATGGCAATGGATTCTTAATATGTTTGGTAAATGTATGTTGATGAATTGTAGAATTGAAGAATGGTTAAAGAAATGGTAGATCACTTTTAAGAGTAATGCTTTATAAAAAATCTAGGATATATCTAAAGATACAATACTTTGGACTATATGGCTAGAAAGGAATAGAAGAATATTTATACGAAAGAAAATTAGTTTAGAGGTAATGAAAATAAATATTTATTTAGCCATATATGGATTCAAGTCATAAAATGGAATTATGATGTTGGATATATGAAAAAAAAAAAAAAGGAAAATGATATAAAGTGGAAACCACCAAATGTGGAGGTAGTGAAATTGAATTTTGATGGAGCATCTAAAGGAAATCTAAGACCAACATAAGAATGAGGAATAATTAGAAATAATAGAGGAGATATTTTAGCTCATTGAACTTTTAATAGTAGATTTAAGATAAATAATGAATTTGAAGCTTGCACTACTTTGGAAGGGTTAAAAATATGTAAACAAATTAAATGGAGTAATGTATGGATGTAAGGTGATTATCTCATAGTAATAATGAAATTTCAAGGAAAGCAAAGGCTCCACTGAACATTCAAGAGATAACTGTAAAAATTCAAGACCTTGCTATCGAGTTTAAAAAACAATTGGTTTACACATATGTTAATGGAAGGAAAAAAATATGCAGATAGGCTAGCCAAAAGAGGGGTTTTAATGGAAGATCATGAAGTTAATTTCTCTTTTCCATGGTTAGAGGAAGTAGTAATTTTAGTTAAAGCTAGCAAGAAAATGCTGATTACTTGAATCAAATATTGATTAATATTTACTTTATTATTTTTCATTGGTAATATATTTTTTTATAACATTAATTTGCTTTAATATAAAGAAATTATTATAATTTTTATGTTTGCACTTGTGCTTTAGGAAGGAAACCAGTAATCCAAATCTACTAAAGCAGACTATAATAGTACAATGTTTTAGAAATATTACTCTATTAAGATTCATTGCATAGATATTAGAGGTGAATTTTTGGTATTGTGAAAGCTACTATAGGAAAATGTAAGGATGCTAAATTCTAGAATATTTATATTCAAAAATTTAAAAAGATTCAAAAAATGAAAAATCAAGAATTTAAACATTTTATGTAAAATGATGTAGGTTTCTAGCTATAACAACTCAATTGTTGAATCTATTTGTAAACTCTAAATCTCTAAATAAGAGAGTTGTGATTTTTCAAGGGTGAGAGATCCAACTACAACCCATTGTTCTTCAGCAACAAAAAAAAAAAGGGAAAAAATTCTAACAAAACTATAAAAATCATATATTTTCCTAGATCTTTGTGTGTAGAACACATATTTATAAAATTATCAAAAATTTAGAAAATAAGAATATCTACTAAAATGCATAATTTAATATATTTATAAATTTTATTTTTTGAAAATAAAAGATATAAATTTTTCGAGATTAGTTTACACAAGTTTTTATAAGGTGTCCCATTCCCCTCATACTAAGTGAGGTTTTAGCCTTGGACTTCTCAAAAAGAGGCCAAAACCCTTAACACTACATTAATCTTGCAACTTATAAAAATTATATTTTTATTATAACTTAATTAAAAAATTAATACACATTGTTCTAACTATCAACCAAAGTAGTACTTATTCTTTAATGAAGTTGAACATACTATTTAAAAATAATAATAATAATACCATAAAATAGGTTGAAAACTCTACCTAAAGACCATGTTTTTTTCCTATAATATTTTTATAACCTAAACAATGTAATAGGTATGATTATGAATAATCAATATTTGATAGTTCTTCTCTTTATTGAAAAGTGACAGCCTAAAAAGAATTATAAATTACGACTCCTTCTAGCAGTTGAATAATAATTAAGAGAGATATTTAAATAAATATAGCAAAGAAACCTATGTGTTTTCCATTATGACGCATGCATGTCAAAGTGGTAGAGACTTTAATAGTGAAATTTTCTTCATCTCAAAAAATCATGCATAAGGGAGGATCATCGATGAAAGATTATCTTCATCTAGCATAATGGACATGGGTTGAATTGATTACATTTTTTAATGTATATTATAAATATGTGGTAGTTAGAGGTCACAACCTAGACTATGTTTAAAATATTTTAAATGAAAAATAATGTTATAATATTATTTCAATGAGTATGCATAAGGGAGGATCGTCGATGAAAGATTATCTTTATCTAGCATAATGAACATGGGTTGAATTGATTACATTTTTAAATGTATATTATAAATATGTGGTATTTAGAGGTCACACCCTAGACCATGTTTAAAATATTTTAAATGAAAAATAATGTTATAGTATTATTTGAATGAGTTTAAATAGGTTTTTATGAGGGTCATGGTTTTCTCATTTTGAATGGGGTTTGAACTTTGGATCTCCTAAAAAAATTCAAACACTTTATCACTACAATAATATTATAGCTAAAAAAAATGTTTTTACATGGGTTTTTGTGAGGGGTCTCAGTCCCCTCGTATTGAGTGGGGTTTGAACTTGGGTGTCCTAGATAAAAACTCAAAAACTTTATCATTGTGGTAAGCTTACAACTTAAAATTTAATTTTTACACAAGTTTTTATAAGAGGTCTTAGCCACCTCATACTAAGCGGGGTTTGAACTTGGGTCTCTTAAATGAAAACCAAAAAACTTTTACAACAACAATAAGCTTACAATGTTATAATATTGTCATCTAAATGCACATGATAAAGACAAGTAATCACACTATTGGAGAATGATTTAATCAAAAAATTATAACTATAGATGTTGAATTTTTCTTTTAGTGCCTCAATGAATAGAAGACGCAAGAGCGTTTGAGTGAATAATAAAGAAGTGAAACACAATGACTAGGTTTAATGAGGAAAGCAAGTAACAACACTACTTAAATAAGGAAACAATTTGTAATATTGGAGATGCATTCATCATTTATTGGAAATATAAAATACATTTTCTCAATGTTGTTTAGATGTGATATTTATATGAAGCTTTTAAATTTAATGACTTTATTAATAAAATAAGCATACAATAAAGAAACACAAATGATTATGTAATAAGATGTGATATATAAATGGCGTAACATTAAATGAGTGATGGTGGAAGACATGGAAAGATATGTTTTAGATGTTTTGGTAGAGCTACGGGAAAGGAATGCAACCTACTACACTATGCATATGAGATGATTGAATACAAGTAAAATTAGCATAGAATATTATCATAGACACTAGATTGAGTTATCATATTTTTAACTAATTAAAAATTTAAATATGTTTGTCTATATATTTTAATTAAATGAATTTTATAGTCATTTAATTGATTTTTTTATGCTTAAGTTTTATTTTAGTAGTTTTAATGTTAGTTCATTAAAATAGGTCACTCCATAATAATAAATATATGGTTGAATGGGCTGATGTCAAGGGTCCCATTTTTTGTCAATTTTAAATTTTGAAACTCCTAATATTCATGAATTACTGATGATTCACTATTATGCATAACCTTACTTTACTCTTACTGAATATCAAAATGTTATCTAAATAGACAACCACAAAATTACCAATAAATAGCTATAACACTTCATTCATCAATCACAAAAAGGTACTAGGTGCATTTATCAATTTGAATGGCATAATAAATCACTCATACAATCCATCCTTTGTCTTGAATGTGGTGTTCCACTCATATCCTTCCCTAATCTAGATCGAATGATAACTCTTCAAATTGATCTTTGTGAAGTACTTTTCTCCACTTAATTAATCCATCCAATCATCAATGCAAGGAAAAGAGAATCAATATTTTATAATTATATTATTGATAACCCTTGAATGTTTACACATACACCATTATCCACCTTTATTTGGTGTAAGTACAATTGGTACTACACATGGGCTCAAGATTTCCCTAATCAACTCCTTGTCCAACAATTCCTAAATTTGACTCTTTATTTCTTCATTCTCCATTGGCATCAATTTATATGCTTCCTTATTGGGTAAACTCAATCCAAGAATTAAATTGATGTGATGGCCAATACTTCTTATCGATGGCAATCCATTTAATAATTATTCTAACAAAATTTATGCATACTCATCCAATAAAATATTTACCTCACTTGGTATTTCCTCCTTTTTGTATGTCATTCTACAGTTTGTGGGTTTAGTAATCAAAGCAAAACATATCTTTTTTCTTTTTCATTTCTTTTAAAAAATGTTTCCTTGAAATTAATTATACTTTAGGACCATTGTCTTCTCTTTTGTTCTTGTCCTTCGATGGACATAATACAAACTTCTTATCATTTTTCATAATAGAGTAGGTGTTTTTCCTACCATCATGTATTGTCTTCCTATCAAATTTCCAAGGTCTTTCCAACAACATATGACAAGCATCCATAGACATAATATCATATAGGACCTCATCTTATATGATCCTATCTAAAAATTTACCTTGCACTATTCACTTACTAATATTTGGTATCCCTTTTACAACCAAGATATGATAAATTATCTATATATACACTATCTATAATGACCTTACAATATTTACCTCCTAATTTGCATATTGTTCTAAAAATATTTCTCCTTTGAAGAAGTTCATGTTTCCTCTTCTCTAGATTCAATAGTACTCTCTTCGTCATGAGAAATTCTCCTTTACCAAGATTTTCTACATACTTTGAGGAAGGAACACTTTTCTCTTTTGCTTGTATAATATGGAACTTGACCTCCTTTCCCTTATTCCTACTATATTGTACCATCAAAAATTCAAATGTCTGATGACCACATTCTCCACATCTATAACACTTTTTAGATAATTATCTACCCTTCCTCAATCAAAACCACCTCTTCCTCATGATAAGTCTCCACCTTCTTTGGTTTTCTAGCTAATATCACTATGAGAAGTACTAGTTTCTCCTTCCTATTTCTAATATCCTTTTCTACTACTTTTTTGTTCTAATCCTTGTGAAAACTATCCCTTTTCTTTTTTATAATTTTTACCACTATGATGTCTCATCTACCTTTAAGGAATACTAGTAGGCTTCATCTACCATCCTTATCATACTAACTTTATCTTGTATGGATGGTTATAATCCATTGATGTACTTTGATAGTTTTTATTCATTGTATTCCATGTGATTGACCCAAATGATTAAAGATACATTAATGCTACAAGGTCATGTTTATTAGTTAGGTTCCTAATTAATTGTTATGAGGCTTTAATAAGACCTCATTTGAATAGGTTATTTTAATGTGTAATGTCATTTCATGTTCATTTGAATTACATGTAACATGGTCTTGGGAACCCTAGCCTTAATATTATTTTTATCAATATATAATTTCATAACACAAAGGGAGAGATGTGATTTTTCATTCTCTCCATTGTCAAAAATCTTCTCCTTTTTTCTTATTTCATGTGGTTGAGCTTGGGCACAAAGCATTTCTACAAGTGGTAGCAGATCTTGTATGTTTGCCTCTCTCACAACAAATATTGAAGAAGCATTGCATTCCCCTCCTCTCCTCCTCCACAAATTTATTTATTGATTTGAAGGAGAGCATGAGGATGTTGCATGAGGTTTCATAAAATCTCCATAGATTTTATTTTTATTATAGTTATTATCTTGTATCTATGTTTATAGGTATCCAAAATCTATATCTAACCAAGTTCGATGGACTCTATGTAAACTAATCATGTTCATTTTTAGATAAGAATATAGTGTACAAAATTTATGTGACCAAGCTTGAAGGCCGCTATGTAAACTGATCATGTTCATTTTTACATAGCTATAAAATATCTAAAATTTATATCTGATTGAGTTTAACGACATCTGTGTAAACTAACCATGTTTATTTTTTTTTACACAACCATACAATATCTAAAATCTAGATCTAACAAATTTTAGTGGCCTTTGTATAAACTGATTGTATTTGTTTTTACACAACCATATAGTCAAATTGGTCTCTGTGTAAACTAATTGTGTTTTTTTTCATAGCACAGTAGGCTTCTAGACTCTCCATTGTACTTGTATAAGTGGCCTACATAATTTCCCATATTGTTTTATACTAAATTATAGCCCTTATTTGTAAAATTGATTCCACTTATATGGTGAGCAAGGTCTAGTGGATCACATCTAACATACATACTACCACATTAGCACTATAGTAGCACTCCATCTACACTCCAAGTCTATTTTTAGTTTTCATTTGCTTTATTTTATTGCAAATCGATTCACATATTTGCATCATTCCTAAAAGGAATACATTTGATGACTCATTTCATAGCCTAGCCTCGTGATAGGGCACCACTTCCTTGGTGGTGGGAAATCAGCATTAAAGATCCTGTGAGTCAAAATTGGACTAGAATTAATGAGAAAACATAGTGAATGGGGTTAGTCATACCCACGAACCTTTGGAAAGAGATCATCCTTTTGCATGTGCTTAGAAAATTGAAAACTCTTAATCAAGATGAAAATTAATCCAATCAAAAATCCATCATAGTTGTGGAATAGATTAAGTACTTCTCTTTAGAGAGTATATCATTGGACATAGTAAACTAGGTGAGGATTGGTAGGACTTGGGCTCCATCACGACTTGGATTTCATCATCGAGTGTCTATATGTGGGCATCTAGGTGAAGGCCTTTATTTGAGATAAATTCATTATACCTCTCCAAATTTCAACACCTCACCTACCTGTAGTCATAAGATTGAGGTTACTAGTTTTGCACATCCCACATTTTAGTATTTAGTTGTGTAATCTAGTGTTGTAGATATTAACCTACACATTCCTATTTTGAATATAATAGCTTTTAAATTCATCTGCATTATTTTATTTTGGGCTACACATATTTTTTTTAGTACTTAAAATTTAGCCACATCATCATTCTATTGCATCAAGACTCATAGCCACGTGTACAATTCATCATTTCTAAAATATATTCTACTTGGATGATGATAAAGGTCTAGTGGATCACATTCATTCATTATCATCACTTGGCTCACTATTTATTGGCATATTTTACCTCACTTAGTGATCTATTCCTTGTTCACACCTTGACATAACTCTTTTAGATATTTATAGTATCACAGGTCACAATGACTTTCAACTTCAAACAAAATGTTGGATGTACCCTCAAAGGTAAGGATAATTTGGATAAATGGTTCATAGGCCTTAGGATAGCTACAAAATTTTAGAACCTATGGTGCAACCATCTATATGCAAATCCCACACCACCCAGAGATGTTGCTACCCTAGAAAAATAATAGATAATTTATGTCGGTATCCTAATTGTTAAATAATATCACCTTCATAATTTAATTGATGAATCCAAGCATGGCACAACATGGTCAGTTTTCAAAGTCTTCAATAAAAATTTTGACACAAAATCTAACCTATAATTTACTCATCTTGTCCTCAAGATTAATCAAATAAAGATGCAAAAAGGAAACTCTAGTTCCACTATCAACCTCATTTGTCATACTAAACAAGTCATTGATAAAGACTTCAAAAATCAATGTATCACATGGAATTTCTTTATTTAGTCATGTCTTCACATTCTAGACTACAAGAACTTACTTGCTAGTTTATCATCTAGTGGAACCTTAAAAAATCTCAAATTTGAAGCCTTAGTAGAAATTTTTGTTGAACTTGATAAAATATTTGACATGAATTTCACCAGTTCTGACCCTAGCATCTTAGTCCTTTAGGTGGATGAAGATGCAAAATTTTCCAAAAGTCAAGGTAACAAAAGTTGTGGCTAAGGTCATGGTTAAGGTAAAGATAGAGTAAGGACAAGGTTCTAATAATAGTCAACATGAACATTCATGACATCAAACTAGTCAAGTACAACATAGTCAAGGACAAATAACATAACCTAGTACATCTCAAGAAACTGACAACTCAAATATCATATGAAAACATTGTAATAGAAAAGGGTACTATGCTACTGATTATTGAATTACCACATACAAGATCAAGTAATTTTAAAAGCACAATGTGCATAATGTAAATGAAACTAACTTTGATCTAGACATTTTCCAAAGTGCTCAGTTTATGCATACCCAAATCATTAGCACATGGACACCTATATCACCATCTATTGACCATCCTATAAATTTATTAAGGCACATTCAAGATATGTTGGCTATGACATTTCTCATTCCACATCACAACCTATCGGAGTTGCCCATAATATAGCCTCCACTAGTAGTTTATGGATCATGGAAATTTGGGTCACCCAACACATGACTTCCAATAAGGACATATTTGAATAATTTTACTCAAAAGTACTTGGTGTAGTTCACATGGCTGAAAAATCCTCTCAACTAGTTGAAGGAACTAGAACTGTTCGATTGAAACTTCCCAAATTACCTAATTTTTGACTACTTGATGTTCTCTGCATCCCTACTCTGAATACAAATTTGTTGTCACTACCCATACTTGGCTAGCATGGATTTGACTTGAGTGGCACTACCAAAGATAAAACTCTTTGATTCATTCATCCACCCTCTAAAATAGTGGTCATGATGAGTTCCTTAGATGGAAAAATCATCAGACTTGATAGACGTCCTACTTCTAAAGTTCACATTATCAAAGTTGAAATGGCCCTTAATACCACCCTAACTCCTAAGAAAAATTATATTGATGCATTATGGCATGCTTGCATGTATTATGTCAAAATTGATCGATTGAGACAAATGGAATCCACCATCAAGGGACTACCACACTTCTCTTTCAAACCCATCAAATGTGAAGCATGCATCATTGCCAAATCCTCTTGATAACCTTTTCCAAAGAGTCAATGGAAGTCCACATAAAAACTAGAGCTAGTTCACTTAGATATTTGTGGTCCAATGCATGTTCCCTCATTAAAAGATAAAATGAATTACATCAACTTCATTGATAACTTCTCAAAGAAGCTATGGATTAGCTTTATAGAGAATTTTGAAGCTTTTAAATTATTTAAAGCATTCAAGGTTCAAGTAGAATTATAATTATGTTATAGAATCAATATATTCAAGAGTTATAATGGTGATGAGTATACCTCATATGAATTCAAACAATACTCATTCTCACATGGGATCAAACATCAATTGATAATACCAGGCACACCTCAAAAAAATGGTGTTGTCGAGTGCATGAATAGGAAACATATGAACATGGTGCATTTCCTTCTTATCTACAAAAATGTGCATCCATATCTTTGGGCTGAAGCCACTTGGACTGTTATGCATGTACTCAACACAAAGAGTCCCTCAACACCTGGTCTATCCCTTCATGAAAATTACATTGGACACCCCCCACCGTCAACCATTTTAGAATATCTATCTTCATTTGTTATGCTCATATTCTTCTAGATCATAGAAATAAACTTGAAGCTCAAGCTATTAAAGACATATTTGTTGGATACCATATGGATCAAAAGGGATACAAGGTATTCATTCCTTCACACTAGAAAGTGATTATGATACATGATGTTGTGTTTACAAAAACTAAAGAAAAATTGGTTACATTGGATACTAGGGGACACAATATTCAACCTAGATCAAAATATGCTAACATATATGATGTTTAGATTCTAGCCTTTGGGGGAGATATTGAAAAGTTACTCAAAACTCTAGAATCTACAAATCAACCCATAATTCTAAAGGAACCAAACTGTGATATTAAGTATATGTTTATATCTTGTGTACCTTCTACCCCTTCACATAGTAATTTTGATCATGGTAAAAGTATTGTTTCACATCCATATTTATTGGTATACTTCATACCTAATGATCCATTTCAGTACCATGACAAAAAAATTGAGGTAGGTAAAACATCCACACTTCTCTCCATTTGAAGAATTCATGAAGCTTGCTAACTCTTAAAGGACATCAAACCATATGAAGTGGGTAAAATAGGTACAATAGGTTCCCTCATAGCAAGAGTGCATGAATAATTACTTGTTGAAATAGAACCTGTAGAACTACCCTCGCTCTAAATAATGAACCTCTCATGTACCAATAAGTTGTCAAACATGTAGCTTAGAGATATGTAATGAATCAAGAGTATGAATCTCTAATAAAAATGGTACTTGGAAGTTAGTTGATCTACCACATGAAATTAAGGTAGTTTGAAACAAATGGGTGTACAAAAATAAGTAAATATTAGATGGCATCCTTGATAAATTCAAGGTAAAATTAGTGGCTAAAGTCTTCATGCAAAAGCAAGGTATTTACTACATTGAGGTATTTGCACCTACCACAAAATGGCCCACAGTCAGAACTCTTGTAGCCTTAGCTGCATAGCAAGATTGAAAGATTCATAAATTAGATGTAAAGATACTTTCTTGAATGGTGAATTGGAAGAATAAATATACATGGTATAGCCAGAATATTTTGAGATTTTAGGATAGGAGCACAAGGTATGCAGACTCAAAAAATATTTATATGGATTGAAGCAAGCCCCTCACTCTTGGTTCAGCAAGTTGTTATATTGGATGAAGCAACTTGAATTTGAAGTGTGTGATTACCAAGACATTGATGCAAAATTGTTCATAAAGCACAACAAAAACAATGGCACATACCTCATAGTCTTTTTGTATGACATGCTTCTAACAAGTTACAATGAATACATCATCAACACAATGAAAAAGTACCTTGAAAAGACTTTTGATATATTTGATCTAGGATTGATGATATTCTATTTGGGCATAAAAGTAACTCAATAAAATGGTAAAATATTCTTGACCCAAGAGAAATACATCAACGATATTTTAGAGAAATTTCAACTCAAATATGCATACCCAATGATAACACCAATGGAATCAATTCTGGAACTCATCGTAGACGATGACACACTAGAGGTAAATGCAATACTCTATAGAAGGTTGGTTGGTAGTCTCATCTATGTTACTAACACAAGATTTGATATTGCTTACATAGTGGGGATTCTTTCAAGGTACATGAACACACCAAAGGAGAGTTATTGGAAAGCGGTAACAAGAGTGTTGAGGTACCTAAATCCAACATACAATTATAGCCTATGGTATGAAAAGAATACAGATTTCAAATTCATCGCATACACAGACTTAGAATTTGTAGGAGAAAGACACTAGGAGATCTATGTCTAGGTACTTGACATTTCTTGGCTCAACACCACTTTTATGGAGATCAAAGAAATAAAATATTGTAGTAGATTCTTTAGTAGAATCCAAATATATTATTGTAGTTGAGGCAAGAAAATAAGTGGTATTATTGAGAAAGCTATTACACATTCTGGATATCACTCAAAAAGATCCTACAAGACTACATGTGGACAATCAATCATCAATCCACATGACAAAGAATTTTATGTTTCATAATGGAACCAAACACATTAATATAAAATTCCAAAGGATCTGATAACTTGTTCAAGAAGACCAATATAAATGCACTACTATGCAATAGCAGATCAAATTGTTGACATATTCACCAAGCCACTCCAGAGGGTGAAGTTTGAATAATTTAGACAACAAATAAGCTTGAGAGACTCTATCTCCCCCTCACAATGGATATGTATTAGGCACCAAGGCTAATGCTTATTTTTAAAACCACCTTTGTGTGGGCAAAAAATATTGGTTAGTCTCTACTCTATCCCATTCATGAAAACCCCTTGTGGGCATGAAAGGATAAGGGTTGTACTAGTTTTGGAAAATCAAAACCTATGAAAACCTGAAATGGCATGGGGGATGACCAAATGGTATATGGAGACCCAACAGATTCGAGTTGCATTTCATGGACAATTGGCTAATTGGCTACACAAAGAGTCATCTGAGAAACTCATCTACTAAAATAAAATGACCTTCTACCATTAAGTTGGGATTGAAGACATGTTAATGATACAAGATCATGTTTATTAGTTAGGTTCCTAATTAATTTTTATGAGGCTTTAATAAGACATCATTAGAATAGATTATTTTAATGTGTAATTTTATTTCATGTTTATTTGCATTTAATGTAATATAAATTTGGGAACTATCACATCCTGCCCTGATAGAACCCCCTTTTTTTTATTAATTAGGAACTAATGCTTGTTCTTGTGAAGATTTGTGACTTATTTAATATTTTTTTTGTAAAAAGTATATATTAAAGAAATATGTTTGAAATATTTTAATAACTATTTATCTAATAGTTTTTAGGACCCTATTGGAGGTGTGCTTATCCATCCCTTAATGTAATCATGTGCTTTAATGATGAAATGACCACCATTTTAAAAAATATGTTTAAAAAAGATAAATCATTTGTAACCAAATTAATATCATGTTAGTGTATTAAATTTAAGCTAAATTTTAGGGGAAGAAAAATAGGCCATGTTCTAGACAAAAAGAGGAAAAATATGGCCTAAGTTCTAGAAGAGGAGAAATAAAATAAAACCAAGGTTTATTAGCCTTGGTATGGTAAAAACCATTGCATTTTGGATGCTTCCCATTTTATTTGAGGTAGATGATATTAAGAAATCATGGACACTTTAGCTTTCTTATGGGTAGGCTAACTTGACTTTAAATTTTTAGAAAAATCTATAAATAGACACCGTTGCTTACCAAAAAGGGTAGGGGATGCAAGCTCGAGGAGATTTAAAGAAACACGAAGGGATTCTAGAGGTTGAGTAGGAAGAGTTTTGACTTGAAAATTTCCAGGTCGGACAAATCTCTTTATCTTCCTTGCTTTCAAAAATAAAATATAATGTTGCTTTATATGATTTAATTCACTGATTTACTAAAGTTTTAAATTTAGTCATATATCTGCTTGTTATAGTGTAATGGTAAAAATGCCCTGGGTGCTAGTAGAGGCCGACCCAGGTTCCATTCCCCTTGTCTCCATCTTGCAGATATATGGTATAGTTAGGAATGTCCTATGTGCTGGTAGAGGCCGACAAGGCTCCATTCCTCCTATGCCCACTTTGTTGAAAGTGGCACCTTGAAAGGGGTGTTTTCCACTATAAATTAGTTTGAATCTGCTTGTTGTGGTGCAGTGGTAAATGCTCTGGGTGCTGGTAGAGGCCGACTCAGGTTCCATTCCCCTTGTCTCCATCTTGCAGATATATGGTATAGTTAGGAATGTCCTCTTTGGTAGAGGCCGACAAGGCTCCATTCCTCCTATGCCCAACCTGTTGAAAGTGGCACCTCGAAAGGGGTGTTTTCCACTATAAATTAGTTTTTACCCAGGTGTTGTAGGTGAGTTGGAGAGGAGAGGGCAATCCTCCAAGGGAGGTCCCAGGTTCGAATCTCCACCCTACCAAAAAGCTGAATTGGGTACCCAAAATCCAATTGATAATGTTGGTGCGGGCAGGGTTGGGTGCAACCCCGGATGACTTTGACGGTGTAGAACCCCCTGTTCGTGGTCTCTTAAACCAAGACGGCCTCGCAAGAGGTTTTTCGCTTTAAAAAAAAAAAAAAATTAGTCATATCAGATGAATTGACTGATTGCAATGTAGAATAATTATTTAATACTATATTATTGGCTTTTATTCTAATAGGCATATGAAATCTATCAAGGCTCAACCTACGAATTCCTTTGTTATATAATTCAATGATAGATTTATATATGATATAAAATCCATACAATTATACCTTTTTTTTAACAGCTTTTGGTTGTATTGGGTTCTTCCATCTTAGGAATCCCGATTCAACCTTGTTGTACCCTTCTTTGGTAGTATGGGAAAATCATGCTAATAGTGACATTCAGATTGATGGTAATAGAAGCCAGGAGAAATGTAATCATCATTAGCGTATTCTGTGTGACCTTTATAAACGCCTTCATAATAGGTTTTCATGCACTCCTCACTTAGGATAATAGTGGACCCTCTGGTCAACATTAGAATTTTAGATGTTGTTTGAAAACCAACCTTCCATTAGTTTTTACAAGTGTAGTCACTGCCCCTATCTAATTCGTGAATCATTGAGCCTCATCGTAATATTGATGGAGTGTTCCTGATCAGGGTTTGAATGCACGAATGAGGTATGTTTTTGAATGTTTTAAGAGCCTCCTAAGACCTTTGTATTTATCACCTGAGCTACCGAGGTGTGGAGATTTACTCTCAAATTTATATATGGAAAATGAATTAATATAACTCGGGAGGAATTGTCCCACATGGGACATGCTCTACCTGTGAAAGCTCTTTTAAGGGAAAAAAAACTCCTGATTTTGGACGTCCACAAAGTGGTGGTGGCTGGTTGTACCAGTTGGAGTCACTACGATTCTGATGTTTGACACTTGGATAAAATAAAATCACGTCGTAGTTGGTATTGTTGACTCCTATTGATATGTTGAATCGTCGTATGGTCTACTTTACCGCCAGTTGGATTGTGGTTATTATAAAACCCTTTTTGGATTTATTTAAGGATAGTGCCACATGCATCATGGAGGAGCATGTGCGGACTTCAAATAGGGTAAGAATCCCTTATTAAAGTTACCACCGAATAGTGGTCATGCTAGTCGAAATATTAGGCGTCGGTAGCTTGGTGCTGATGTGTGGAATTATCCCACATTCTTCCAATGGTAAAAGGTGAAAATTAATTTAAGGAATATCTCTTATAGTAAAATATGACCATAGATGCTGGTCAAAGCTAGATTCAGCTAGCCGTCTAGTCGGGTAGACTAGGATGCTAGCGGATGAATGCTTGTAGATTCAAATGTTGACTTCTAATGATTCATCCTATATATCCAAGGAATACCACCTAATATAGTTGACTAGTTGGAAATCGGGTTTTAAATATCTTATATATAATCATTACTTTTATTAAGCTACTCTCCCTATGATATAAATACTTATAATTTATCATTCAATTTTAACAATTGACTTCGGGTCTAAAAATAAAGGTTCCAATAAATGGAAGGATTGCATTCATTATAGTATTCTCCAATGGAGAAAATACTAGGAAACCTAAAATTATATAATCATTAATGTTTTTTTTGGTAAGTAACAGAATATTTACAGCGGGTTTTTTAAACAGGATCCCAAAACCTTAGTTACAGCATAAGCCTAGGCTGAAAAAACAAACCAAAAACGGGGCTGCGCCCAAAGGCAGCAATCCGGGGCCCGGGGCCCTGGCCCTGGAGCCTACAAAAATAGCTAGAAGCCAACAAAACCATGACTAGAAGCCATCAAAACCAGAAACCGCCACCGACAGCTCACAGAAGCTGGACGCCAGGAACCACTGGGCCCAGCGGTCACTCCTGGCCAGACGGGGCCCCACGTCGGTCAAACTACTCCTTTTCCGGGCCGTCACCCAGCCTACGTCGGAGCTCAGCCAGAGCAGTGGCAGCGGAGGAGGTTGCTTGGGCAGCCGCGTTCAGAGAGCCGATAGCCGCGTCGAGGAGGGCTCTGATAGCCAGGTTCTACATTCTGCTGCCTATCTCAGAACTGACATCGACGGGCTCCGGGGTTTCCTGTTTGGTCCTCTTGGCGCTGCCATCAGCCCTGATGCTGCCAGGGAAGGGGCCTTTGCGGGCGTCCCAAGGATTCGGGGCCCCACCTGTGCCCTGGGCCGGAGTCCTACACTTCTAGGTTGGTCTACGGCGCTTCGGGATGGGGGAGCCTTCATGCGAGGGGGACTCCTTCGAGATGGAAGCTGCAAGGGAACCAGCCGGGGAATTAGCCGCATCAGGGGGGGCAGTAGACAAGGGAGGAATGCGATGGAGTTGCGGCTGGTTGGCCAGAGCGTGCCTATACAACACCGCCATGAGGCCTTGGTGGGAGGGTCGGGAATGGCTTTTGCGGGCATGGTCAATGGAAAGACCCAGGGAATACAACAGAAAACGGGGAGTGCTGACCACCGTGGCCCCTCGAAGGTGGTTGAAATAGCTCAAGTGGAAACTAAAGAGCCTCTGATCCGGGTCGTCGCAGGTAATGTATTGCATTACCGGGACGATTGCCTCATCAAAGGGGGCCGGGAGGTTGGAGCGGAACAGGTTTGCCTTGTCCCATTGTTGCTCCGGAAAGCGGGACAGCTCCTCCTCCCAATTATGCTTGTCCCGCCTGACAACGCGTCCCTTGTCCTCATGGTGGAGGCCTATCACCTCTGTAAGAAATTCTTTGTTTACTTTAAAATGCAGCCCCTTTACCTTAACCTCGCCGTCATTCCACGAGTCCAGGAAGCATTGGGTGATCTCATCGTCCACTCCAGCGAACTTGCTAAAGAAGGGGGTGAAATGCTTGGCGTTGGAGAACAACTTAGCCGACTCGCTCAGATTGAGCGTGGAGGGCTCAATGAAAATACATTTGGCAGCCATGGGGCAGGGGAAGGAGGGGAAATCTGACCAAAAGCGCAAGGGCAGGGAATGGGGGAAACATACACAGTGGTAAAACTCAGCGCAAGGCAGATTTAAAACCACGCAGGGGGCCGAAGAAGGGGGGAGCCACCGACGTCGAGAATGGGCGCTCGAGGTCGGGTGCGACACGAGGGGGGAGGGGCTGAGGGGGCGCGACTGCAGGTTGCCACGCGGGGCCAGGGGAAGGGGCCACTGCCAGCACGCCAGGTGGCGCAAGCTGATCGGGGGAGCGCCTTGAGGGTACAACACGGGATAATGCCGCGGGCGGACTGACGCGGCATGGGGATCCGTCCGTGAAGTGATCGACGTGGAAAGGTTAGGAAGGGCCGACGTGGAGGCGGTCTTGGGACTGCCAGAGGTGCCACCGGAGTAGTGCAGGTCCACATCGAAAACAACCAAACTTCTAGCATGGCCTAGCACGCCTGCCATCGCGAGGGAGATCTGGGAAACCAACAGGCGGGCAGGAGGCGGGCCAGGGCCAGGCGACATGGTGCCACAGGGAATGAAGTCTTCGGTCCTCTGGAGACCGCACCAGTGGAAAGAAGGGGCCCCGACACGGGGCAGGTTAGACACCGGGGTCCTCCACATTGCTAACCTGATCTTGCGAGATAATGTGAACCAGAGCTTCGGGAAAGTCCATGGTCCAGGTAGTGAAGGCGTCAGAAGAAATGGCTTGGTTCGCCATGAAGTCGGCCGCCCTGTTGCCTTCCCTATACACGTGCTGGAAGCTATGGTCGGGGAATCCCTGAAGGATAGAGAGGGCTTCCCGGATGAAGTTGTGAATGCGCCAGAAGCAGTTACCCGGACTACGGGCAGCTTTGATGATGACTTGGGAGTCGCCCTCAATGGTGACTTGTGAGGGAGACTCCTTGAGGGCGTTCAGACCACTTAGCAGAGCAGCTGCTTCGACAAAATTGTTGGTCTGGAAGCCAAGTGGAGCAGCGAACGCCATGATCAGGGCCCCGTGGCAATCGCGGACAACCCCACCCACCCCAGAGGGCCCGGGATTGCCTTTAGACGCACCGTCGAAGTTGAGCTTAACCCAACCAGGGGGGCAGTCCATCTGGTCAAATAACGACAGGAGGGGGCGATGGGGGGACCAAGGGGGGAGCTGGATGTCGAGAGAGGATAGGAGAGCGGCTTCGCCCGCCCATCGGGGCACCTCGAATAGGGGAATGGATCGAGAATTCTCAAGGGCAAAGGTCACAGCCTTGGTCGCAATCCATAGGGGGGAATGGGCCGGGGAGGAAAAGGCTCTGTTGTTGCGCTCAAGCCAGAGCTGCCAGAGCATATGGGGGAGGCACGAATTCCAGAGAAAGTGGGTGAAGGGATGGACAAAGGGGTTGGGCCATTGCAATAGGAGGTCAAAAATGGATTTGGGGCCCGCCCACTGGATGGAGAATTGGGAAAGGATGAGGCCCAAGACTTCAGACGAAAAGGGATAGTTGACAAAGAGGTGGTTGGTGGATTCCCAGGCATCACAGCAAAGGTAGCATCTATTCGGGATCTGGAAGCCCCTCTTGATGAGATTTTCGATCGTCAAAATCTTATTTTGGACGGCCGCCCAAACGAAGTGGCTGATTTTGGGGATCAGCTTCTTGGCCCACACCTGACGGGTTGGGAAGGGAGCCTTGTCAGGGACTCTCTGGAGATTGTATGCAGATTTGACGGAGAAGACTCCGCTGGGGGTCCCATGCCAAACGCATCTGTCGTCTCCTCCAGAGGACGGGATGACAGTCACAGTGAGGAGGCCCTGGAGTCTGCCAGCTTGAAGCGGGTGCCTGGGGTCCAGGATGGGCATCCAGGTAGCTCCCCCCAGGATCTGGGAGAGATAGCCCGCAACCCTAGGGCCTCTGTCCGCCAGGCCTGGCTTGAGAACGAGGAGCTCTCTGTCAGAAGACAGGGCCTCATCCTGAATCCATCTGTCATCCCAGAAATCAATCTTGGCTCCATCTCCGAGGATCCATCTGCTTCCTTTCTGGATTATGTCTTTGGTGGAGATCAGGGACTTCCAAAAGGCGGATCCATCTCGGGCTGAGACTCGCTGAGGAAGGGGTGGCTATGACAGTATTTCCTGTGCACAATGCTGACCCACTCATTAGGGGTATTGGTGTGCATCTTCCAGGCATGCTTGGCCATGAGAGCCCTGTTCATGGGAACCACCCTCCTGAGCCCGATCCCTCCCTCAGCTTTGGGGTGGCAGACCAGGGACCAGGAGACCAGGGGAATCCTCTTCTTGTCTTCACTTCTCGACCAGAGAAAGCGTTTCTGAATTTGTTCGATGTGAGCTGCAATGGAGGCCGGGATTCTGAAGACCGACATGAAGTATATCGGAATGCTTTGCAAGACTGTCGTCAAGAGGGTGGCTCTACCAGCCTGCGAAAGAAGGTGACCTTTCCAGGGGGCCAACTTCCTCTGAATCCGCTCAATCACCCCACCCCACAGGGCCCTGGAGGACGCTCCTATGAACAGGGGGAGCCCGAGATACGAGGAGGGGAGGGAACCAGGGGTGCAGCCCAAAATCCGCCCGATTCTGATCTGTCTAGCCAAGGGGGTGTGAATGAAGAAAATCGTGCTCTTTCGAAGATTGATTTTCTGGTCGACCGCCTCCTCGTACAGGGTCAAAATATGCTTGAGAATTTTGGCTTGGGGGATTGAGGCAGAAGTGGCCAGGATGGTGTCATCCACAAACTACTGGTGAGACACAGGGGGTAGGCCCGGCACAGGCCTGATGCCTGAAATGAGACCATGAGTCACAGCGCCTAAGATGGTCCACCCTAGGGCCTCAGCTAGGATGATGAAGAGGATCGGGGATAGGGGGTCACCTTGGCGAAGGCCTCTGGAGCTGGGGAAAAATCCGACAGGGGACCCGTTGACGAGGATAGAGAACCACGGGGAGGACACGCAGTTACTGATGAGCCTGACCCAAGAGGGGTGGAATCCGAACTTGAGGAGGACCTTGGACAAGAAATCCCAGTTAACTCTGTCAAAGGCCTTGTTCATGTCCAGCTTGAGCAGAAAGGAGGCCTTTTTGGATAGGACAGCCGAGTGAATGGCCTCGTGCATGATAATGACCCCGTCAGTGATCAATCTACCTTTGACCGAGCTGCCCTGGCAGGGGGCAATGATCAGGGGGAGGATGTCCTTGAGACGGGAAGCCATGGATTTGGTCAAGATTTTGTACAGGACATTGCACAGGCTAATGGGGCAGAAATCCGAGAGGGATCGGGCTGCCTGGGTCTTGGGGATCAGAGCTATGAAGGTGGAGTTGATACCTCTAGGGATGGATCGGGCAGTCTGCAGGTCCCGGATGGCAGCACACACCTCCGCCCCGACAATGTCCCAAAACGATTGGAAGAAACGGGGGGGAAACCATCCGGGCCCGGGGCCGCCTCAGCCTTCATGGAAAAGGTGGCAGCATGGATTTCGGAGTCAGACAGAGGTTGCAACAACATCTGATTTGCCATGGGTGAAACAGAAGAAGGGATGTGCTCCAGAAGGGAGTCAACCACATCTGGGGACATGGGAGGGCTGTCACCCAGGAGCTCCTGGAAGAAGCGAGTGGTTTCTGCCCGGATGTCCTCTTCTTCCTTGATGATACCGCCATCGCTGCCCACCAACTCAACAATTTTGTTGGAGCCCCTGTTCCTGAGGGTCGACGCGTGGAAGAACTTGGTATTTGCATCGCCATCTCGAAGCCACAGGGCTCTCGACTTCTGTCTCCAAAATATTTCCTCCCGGGCCAGGATGTTATGATACTCGCTGAGAACAAGGCGCTCCTCATCCCTGAGCCTCGGGTCTTGGGAGCCAACTTGAAATCTAGCCTCGAGGGCTTCGAGTTTTTCTTTGAGAATTGCTTTGTTTTCAAAGATGTTGTCGAACACCTCCTTGTTCCATGCCTTGAGTTGATCCTTAAGGCATCTCAGCTTATGGTAGATTTGCTCAGCAGGGCGTCCAGGGACCGGGGGAGCCCACCAGCGCCCAACCTGGGCCCGAAAGTTAGGGTGATGCAGCCACATGGACTCGAACCGGAAAGGCCTCCTGGGGGAGGGCCTGTGGTCGGTTTCTAGGAGGAGGGGGCTGTGATCAGACCCAATTTTGGGGAGGGCCAACAGGGTGGCGTCGACAAACATAGGCAGGGCTTCCTTGGACAAGAAAACTCTGTCTAGTCTGACCTGAATATGATTTGCTCCCGCCCTTCTGTTGGTCCAAGTGAACCTGGCACCTTTCAGGCTGACATCCATGAGCTCATTGAGGGCAGTGAAGGCACCAAAGTCCTCCATGCTCTTGCCCTGAGCCGCTGAGCCCCCGCTTTTATTAGAAAAGAACAAGGGGTTGTTGAAGTCCCCGACCAAGATCCAGGGCAGGGGGTGAAGGCTTCTCTCATCGAGCTAATCTCCTTCCATAAGGCCGCCTTCTCGATGGGACTATTGGGAGCGTAGACGTTGGACAGAATCCAAGATCGCCTTGACTTAACGCAGTGAACTAGCATGTTGATGATTCTGGGGGACGAAGATATGAGTCTTCCTTCAAAGCATCGGGGGTCCCACATGCACAGTAGACCCCCGACTGAGCCGACCGTGGGGGTAGACAGGGACTCGCAGTTGCGCCAGGTAGCTTGGGCTACACGTCGGGCAACAGCCTCATCTATTTTGGTCTCTTGAAGGAGGAGGAAGGACGAACGGTGATCCCTACGGAGTTGGTCGAGGATCCTTTTCTTGGGGGCCCCATTGAGGCCCCTGATATTCTAGGTGATGAGCTTCATTTGACACCCTTGAGGGGTCGCTTGCCCCCCTTCCCGGAGTGAGCGGGGGGTTTGGATCGATTGGCGTCCGTCTTGGAGAAACTTGCCCCCACGTCAGACAGAGTAGCCTGAGAGCCATTGGCTATGTCATCTTCAATGATCCTAGTCCGCTGATCGCCCAGGGTGGGGCGCCCTCTTTTGAGTTTGCTGCCAAAATCTATGGCAAAAGACCTACTTCGGGTCATCTTAGGACTGACTTCGTCGGGCCCGAACGAAGAACTAGCTTCGATCTCTTCATCGGACTTCTCAGATCCGCACTCCAAGGGGGGAAGCCCAGCAGGGAACGCCGAGGGGGCCGAGAGGGGGTCAAGGGAGGAGCGGGGATGGGGGGGGAAGAGGGGGCCTCGACCAAGGGAGCCGATGGGGAAGAAGGCCTAGCCAGCTTGCTTACGCAAGCAGGGCCCTGCGGGGAGGGGTTCAAAATGGGCTGGGCGAGAGAGCCTGGGATAAGGGCCACGAAAGACGACCCAGGGGAGGGAGCAACAGGCAGGGAAGCCTGGGGGAGATCGCTCTCTAGACCGAGGTCCATGTGAGAATCCTTTGGGGCCGGGGGTGGCCCTTGGTGGCCCAGGCCTGGGATCTGGGGCCATCGCGGGGGGGCCCACGAGGCGGGGCCCGACCTGATTGAGAAGGGGGTTTTGGGGGAGGGCCTTCCGCCTTTCTGGAAACTAGGCATTGGTGAGAAAGGTGGCCCTGAGTGCTGCAAGTGGGGCAGAAGGCAGGTTTGTTTTCATAGATCAAGGGCTGGCTCCAAAAGTAGGACCTAGAGGAGATGGTTACCGAGGAGGGGAGCACGGATTCAAGGTTGGCGTTGATGCAAAATCGGGCATGCACCATCCGGGATCCTACCTTGGTAGCAGGGTCAAAGGCCACCAGGTCCCCGACCGACTGAGCAATGAGCCTGAGGACGTCTTCGTGCCACAGATGGAAGGGAAGGTCTGGGAGGCGAACCCAAACCGGGGTGAAGTTGATGCTTTGGGTGCTGGGGTGGAAGTCAGCTCCATACCGCCTGAGGAAGAGGCTCTTGTGCCCCAAAAACCAGGGCCCACCCGATAGAATCTTTTTGGTGTCTTCGTTGTTGTTTAATTTGATGATGAAGAAGCCCTTGGTTAGGGCAACCAACTGGATGTGCCCGGACACCTTCCATTTGGTAGCTGCCCACCTGCGGATGGTTTCCATGTCAGGACGTCCTCCCAGGAATTTCCCTACCAAGGAGGCAGAAGAACCAGCTACCAAGGAGGAGTAGACCTCCTCCTGGATAGAGATGTGCGTGCCCTCGAGGGACAGACCTAGCCCCGGGGCCCGGGAAGGGGCCCTGGTGCCCACCAAGATCTGCTGGAAGGAGGGTTTAGGCCCGCTCGGGACAAAGCCCCGCTCAGGAGCAGGGGACTTATTCCCCAACCCAGTGCTCGCATCGATGCTAGTCTATGGGCCAGGGCCCAGGACACCCTGGCCCCCAAACGGATCAAGCGTAGACCCATCCTCTGGGATCGGGCCCCAACGTGCCTATCCCCGACCCTGACCCCGATCTCGATCAGGGACCTACACCAAGAATCGACCCTACCCCCAGCCCTACACCTGCTCCTGCACCTACACCTGCGCCTGCTTGTGCTCCTGCTCCCACCATCAATTTGCAAATATTTTAATGCAATATAAATTTTTCTTATAATCATTAATGTTATTAAGCTACTCTCCCTATGATATAAATACTTATAATTTATCATTCAATTTTAACGGGTCTAAAAATGAAGGTTACAATAAATGGAAGGATTGCATTAATTATAGTCTTCTCCAATGGAGAGAATACTAGGAAACCTAAAATATAAATTGATGACGATTTGCAGAGATTACAAGGAGAGCTTGTCGAGAGAACAAATTTCTGTACTCTCCCTATGATATAAATGCTTATAATTTATCATTCAATTTTAACAAGTGACTTCGGGTCTAAAAATAAAGGTTACATTTATTGCATTAATTATAGTATTCTCAAATGGAGAGAATACTAGGAAACCTAAAATATAAATTGATGACGATTTGCAGAGATTACAAGGAGATCTTGTCGAGAGAACAAATTGACGAAAACTTGTAGAAAATACAAGAAGACCTTGTGGAGAGAATTGTAGATAACTATAGAACAAATTTATGACAGATTTGTATGATCTATAGTAATTTTAGGTAAATATTATGGTATAAATTTATGGGGGTCTATAATGAATTCTTGGAAAATATATTAGTATAAATTTGAAGAAATTAAAGTGTAAACTTGTAAAGAGGATTTTGATACAATTTTGTGAAGAATTTGTAGAAAGATTGGATTGTTATTTTGATCGAAAAAATATTGCTTTAGAGAGATTGGGTTATGAATGCATCAAAATAAAATGGATTAGGAATCTAATCTTGAGAAAATTATGAAATTCTCCTTTTTGAAATTACTTGTATATTCATATGACCTTGATTGATCAAGGGATATTCTTTTGGAAAAAAGAATAAGAATAAATGGGAAATTTATTCTTGAGAAAATTATGGGGTTTCCTCTTACTTTTTTTTATAGTTGATTTGAAAAGCATTGATGATTCTATTTTGTGGAAATAAGAAAGAATGGATGGGGAATCTGTTCTTGAAGAGATTATGGGGTCCCTTCTTGATTTATAAGATGTTTATCTTATAAGTTTCACTCCATAATGGATTGAAATATATAATGATAACTAGTTTTGAAGAATGAATGGGAGATTCTTTCTTGAGTGAACTATGAGGTTCTCTCATTCTCAATGTATATGAATCCAATGATCATTTCATTTATGCAATTCATTTGTAATAAGTAACTAAAAATAGGGATAAAAATATTCCTAAGTCAATGTATTTAATGAAGAAATATTTAGGATTCTATTATATCATTGTAAATTGAGATTCAAAGAATTAATGAAGTGTGAGGAGACATATTTTGAGGCTAGGTTTTTTTCCATTGGGATTTTTCCATGAGATATGTGGTGTTATGTGTTCTTTTCATGTGATCTTATTATTTAATCTTAATATGAATGATACATTTATAAGGTGTTATATGAAACAATGATTTTTTTTAACAAGCAATATTTGAGAAAATAAATAAGATTATATTTGCGCTTGTTGTTTAGTATATTTAATGATAGATATTACATTTATTTTCCAAAGAGTGGATATTGAGTATAATGCAATGGTTTATGCTATTTATGCAATGGATCAAGAATTAGTCTTAAAATGGGAGAAGTAATATTTATGCTTTTGCTAAGAATGTATGTATTCCACTGCAATAAAATTAATTCTTTATGGTAAATTCCATAGAAGGAGAATCTTTAGGAAAGATAAAGTGGAAAATATGGATCTTATTTCCTTTCGTAAATATTGGGAGTGAAATATACAAGTAATTTTTAGAATAAGGCATGCATATGTGAGAATCACGAGGTCATGATGTCCACCTTAACTACCATTAAGATGATGGAGATAGTTAAGCGTTGTAATTTATTGATATATATATTTAAGGTATATGCCTAGACTTTGGTCGGTATGACCTAGATTGAAAACTAACTTAAGAAGACTTAAGTTGGTTAACCTCAAATATTGTGGACAAGAATTTCTATATTCAGTTGAATGGAAGAAATAGAGGGTGACCACACGAAGGTGTCCTTGTACGAGGAGGGTATTAAGGTAAACCCATAAATTTGTAATAGGATAGTTTCTCATATCCACTGATTATTGTGAAATCCAACCTTGGAATTTACTTGGGTAAATTCATCCTTATTATGATTGGAAATACATTCTATGTGATCTCTTGATTACTCCTTAAGTGATTTCTTGATTTCAAACTTAAATTGTTAACTTCAAAAAATCCTCTCTAGAAAAGGTTGAGTAATGAAGTTCATTACAGTTGGTATCAAAGCGCAGGCTAGCTAATGGATTCTAGTATTAGGTCTAGGCTACCAAATATACGAGCTTTGTCAAAACTCTAGGAAAAAGAGTTATAAGTTTACCTAAGGATGATATATTGCATAAATAATTATAATATGGATTTTATCTATGGAAGTTAATCTATTTGATAAGTTATCGGTAATAAGGAATTTGATCTCATTTGGAAAAATAATTGTGATTATACCTTGCAATGAGGCAAGAGTGTGAATAATATCAGGTGATCAAAAAAGAATATTTTCTTTTATTTATATTCTTGATCAATGTTACAATACAATCATGGCCTTTGGCCAGAGCAAGGAGTTGAATATCTCAAAAATGATGAAATTGTTAGGGTAAAATAAGGTAGTGTATTGCATTACACTACGTAGGGTTATTACATTTACTTTTCTATGTAATTACCATGAGATATTTTACCTCATGGTTAAACTAGGTAAGTACCTAAATATCCTATGTCAGATATTTAGGTTAGTGATTTGGTTAGAACTCTCTACCTAGGTTAGTGGTTAGCTACACGTCTCTCCTACCATGATGGTTAGCGAGATAGATGGTAGTTAGTTTATTAAATCACATTATAAATACTATACACTATCCTATGTAATCGCTAATTTTGAAATCAATATTTCTTTTTTATTATTTTAGCATACTTTTGGTTATATTGGTATCTTCGTTGGGTGGCTTAACATGAGCTTTGATCGTTCCACCCTTCTTGGACCCTACACGGATCCTGAGGCACCCTGTTGGCGACCTGAACCTACATGGCTCACGAGGCCCTTTTGTTGGTGATCTTTTCATGGTGTGACTTCACTGATTTCGTTGCACGCTCTACTTGGCCCAACACCTGACCAGGACCTGATTCAGCTAGCACAGACCCAATCGGAGAAAACCTATTGGACGATTGTGGTAGGTCTACCATTTTCATGGATCCCATGATAATCTCCTATTGTCGCACTTGCATGCGATAGTCACCCTCGATTCGACCCAAAACGCTCTTTGGTGAAGGACTATGTCTGCAATGGCATGAATCTCGAGTAGCAAGATCTGCAACACTCAGACATGTGGATGAATAATGGCCTGCCATGTGGCATTCATTGGCACTGGACCAGTCCCTCACATGGTGATCTAACGGCACCAATTTGACATGGCAACCAACTGGCGGGACCCCCGATATGACATGGCAACCACCTGGTGGGACCCTTGATCTGACGTGGTAACCACCTAGCAGGACCTCGATATGACGGAACTGATCTGACGTGGCAACCATCTGGCAAGACCCTTGATCTAACATGGCAATGACTTGGCAGGACCCCCGATCTGATGTGGTAGTGATCTGACATGGTGTCATTTGATTTTTTCAACTGGCTTTCTAATGTGGCGTCATTTGATTCATTCTTGTGGCTTGCTGAGGTGGCAATTTTTGACTGGTTGAGGTGGCCAAATGTATCTCTTTGTCGACTGCCCGAAGGCAGTCAATGATAAAAGGGCTCGCCCGCCCTTTTACATCCCACAAGATCGCCTGCGCGGGCGATGTGGGATAATTCCCATTTTTTTCCCGCCCGCACAAGCAAAGAAGGGAAAGGTAACTGTGTTCCTTTCCCTTCCTATCGGTTGGCATAGCTCGACTGGCTATCTAGCTAGTCAACAAGATTCATGGCTGAGGGATCATAGGATTGATTCCCATCGTGCGATTTTGAAAAGTATTTTTTTATGGACCCCTCCTAATTTTTTTTTGCATTTATTTTTTTTATTTTAAGTATTTTTTTTAATAATAATTTCATAACTTTGTTTTAAAAATCATTTTTTTCCTTTACTAAATGATTTTTAACCCATAGTTTTTTTATTATTAATCAATTATGCTTAAAGTAACTAAAATTATGAATTAAAATTACAATTTGGTGGTCCATTTTTACTGAACATTAAATACTTCCAAAATCATTCAGGCACACCTATGTTTTTTGCAATAATTTCACTCCATTTCTATTGTTTTCTCCCAATTTTTTGGAGATAAAGAGACATAGGAACTCCCTATTTTTATTGCAAAACCAAAACACTTCAAACTTGAGCAAGGACAAAAGTTTTTTTTTAGCAACAAAACCCAACATTTGCTTTTGTTTTCTCCTTCACAAAGGGGATATAAGACATAATATTGCAAATTTTTTTGTTGTAACCTTGAGAAGGATAATTGGACCTTTTTTTATCCTAATGCTCAACATAGTTTTTGGAGTGTTGAAGACATAAAAACCAAGTCGTGTGTCGACTGGTCTGGAAACATTTCAAACACGGGTTGTGTGTCGACTTGTCTTTAAATGGGTGCTCGAATTTTTCAAATTTTGTAAAAATTAAGGGGGGATAGAAGTCACATTTTGTGATTCTATTCTTTTTTCAAAATTGTAAAGAGAAAGGGGGGATATTTTAGCATAAGAAAGGTGCATTCTTGATTGTACTCGACACCTTCTCTTAAAAATTGACTATACTAGGTGCATTTTTGGTTGCATACGATACCTAGAGTGATACTAATGTGGGCTGCTCTCATGTTTTTATTATTGCACTAACACTCATTTTTTTTGTGTGCAATTAAACAATCAGATACAACATTGGTAGAAGCATTTCACAAAACCCATATTTCACTCCAAAATGTGCTACACTTTGCACAGGTTGAATAGAAGTCAATTTATTTTTCCCCCATCAAAGGTCAAAATTCAAACACCTTGATTAACTCTCTTTGTTTGGATTAATTTCCTCCAAATTTCCATCCTTATTGAAGGGTGTTAAGGCAGGTGCCATTAAATATCTTAGAGAGAACAATAAAAAGTCTTTCAAAACCTACCCCTTTAATTTGCTCTATTTGTTTGGCTTAAAATCCTCAAACTTTTCATCCCTTGTTCAATGTGTTAAGGCAAGTGCCATTAAATATCTTCTAGAAGCAAATTGAAACACATTCCATATACTCATTTGAGGGTATAGTGCAAGATACAACTATCTTAGTCCTATCACATTTGAAACCTTCACCATGGCCATGATGCACAAGTATCTCACTGAGATCCAACTGCTCAAAGGTTTAAATTATTCCGCATGGAAGACTAAGATGAAAGTTATCTTAACTATAGAGGATATGTGGTCTATAGTGGATGGAAGTGAAACTAGACCTCAATCAGTAGGAGCAGATCAAACATATTTTGATAAAAATGATAGAAAACTATCCTTGATGATCTTGCTAGCTATTACTGATGATATCCAACCTCATATAAGTGAAGCTAAGAATGGTAAAGAGTCATGGGATACCTTGACAACCATCTTTATGGGGAAGAATCAATCAACCATTCTTCACCTCCAAACACAACTTTATACTCTTCATATGAAATCAGGAGAAATAGTAGAACTATTCCTCTACAGAGTGGCAAAATTGAAAACAAAACTGCAATCCTTAGGAGAAAAATTGGAAGACCAAGTCTTGACCTCTATCATTTTGAGGGCACTTCCCGACTCCTATAGAATGTTGATCGCTTCATTACAAGTCTCTGGAAGGACAATGAATTTTGTTGAGTTGGTAATTATGCTTCAAACAAAAGAAGCTAATCAACTCCAAAGAGATGAGGCATCCAACAATTCTCTTTTCTCCAACAAACAAGGTGGTAATAAAAAGTGGAATCAATAGAAAGTTTCTTCTTCTAATAAATACAAGGGTAAAGGCAAAGAGACTCAGAAGAAGAAGCAGTATTGTGAGATTTGCGACAAGGACACTCATGAAACCAAAAGATGTTGGTTTAAGAACAAACCGCATAATGAACAAGAAAACAAGAAGGACAAAGGCAAACCCAAGAACAAGAATAAATAGCAACAGGGACACATTGCAGCTGAAGATTCTAGTTCGGACTCTAAACGAGCACACAAAGTGCTCATGACACATACATATTCCCCTCACAAGGACACTGTGTGGTACATAGATTTAGGTGCTAGTAAGCATATGACTGGGGATAAGTCTTGGTTTGAGATATTTGAGGCTCGAGAAGGTAAACCGATCACCATTGTTGATGATCAAACCTATCAAGTTTAGGGAGAAATAAGTGTTTTAGTCTCCCTTCCAGATGGAGAATGGACTATTCAAAAAGTTCTTTATGTACCAAGATTGAAAAATAATCTCTTGTCAGTTCCACAAATCTTGGACAATAACATGACTGTCAATTTCTCAGTGGAAAAAGAAAATAAATATTGCTTTATCACTAAAAAGAGAAAACATATAGCAACAGGTTCATACAAACATGGTTTGTTTGTCTTAGATGCAATAACCTCAACACATACTACAATGACAGTAACCACAAAGGAGGCCATATCTCTATGGCATAAGAGATTTGGGCATTTAAGTTCAGGATATTTACTTGAGCTCAATAAATATCAAATGGTGAAAGGATTGTCTACTCTTTCATCTACTTTGCCAATGTGCTCTTATTGCTTGTTAGGAAAGCAACATCGAGTACCCTTTGAACCTAGCTCCTTTCGAGCTAAGGTACCTTTGGAGTTGGTTCACACAGATTTGTGTGGTCCCATGTCTTATTCTTACAGTTGAAGTCTAAAGCATTTTCCTATTTTCAATAGTTCAAAAATCTTGTTGAGAAGGAATCAGAATGTTTTATTAAGGCCCTCCATTCAAATCGATGGGGGGAATACACATCAAAGGAATTTTTCTCATTTTTACAAACACATGGGATAAATATATAGTTAACAACAACCTATTCTCCTCATTCAAATAGGGTTGCTGAGGGAAGAAATCGGTCCATTATGGAAATGGTTCGATGTATGCTTAAGGGGGCCAACCTTGAGCAAACTTACTGGGTTGAAGCTATTCAAACTATAGTATATCTTCTGAATAGGGCTCCCACAAGGGCTCTTGAAGGTATGCCTCCTTAGGAAGCATGGAGTGGTAGGAAACCCTCCATATCTCATATATGGGTATTTGGGTGTAAGGCATTTATGCATATACCCAAGGAGAAAAGAAATAAATTAGATGAGAAGTCCCTACCTTGTGTATTCCTTGGATATGATGAATTTTCAAAAGGCTATAGAATGATAGATCCACTTGCCAAGAAGATACATGTCAGCAGAGATGTAGTATTTGATGAATCTTTCACACCCAACACTACATCAGTATACCTAGATGATGAGGAGGAACATCCACTTCCTCCTACACAATAGAAAAATCCACCCAAATGGTATACAAGCACAATGAAATATTCCAAACTCACTTCCCCACCTGATCTTACTCTCAATCATCCAAAGACACGAAGCATGTCTCAGAAATAAAATAATGAAGCATCCACTTCAGTTGATGATCTTTGTATAGATTTTCAAGAACCAAAGGTCTCTCATTGGAAAGTAGCTAAGAGGGTTCTTCACTACATTCAGGGTAGTGCAGATTATGGTCTAGAGTATAAGAAGAATAACTCATTCTTCTTACATATTTATACTGACTTTGATTATGCTGGATCCATATATGACAAAAAATGAACATTAGGCTATGTATTTCATCTTGGATCTGGTCCTCTCTCATGGCATAGTAAAAAGTAACAGGTGGTTGCTTTATGTTCAACTGAGGCAGAATATCGTACTGCACGTGGAGCTGTGTGTGAAGTGATATGGCTAAGTCACATCTTGGCTACCATGGGCCTACCAAAGAAACTTCCCATTCACATGTTTTGCGACAACTCAAGTGTTTTAAACTTGGTTAAAAATCTAGTGTATCATGAACGAACTAAGCATATTGATGAAGATTATCATTTCATTCATGATGAATTTCCTAAGCATAGAATCAAGCTCCAACACATTCCCACCGATGAATAGGTTGCAGACATTTTTACAAAGGCACTTGGATGTGTCAAATTTCAACTGTTTCGAAGCAAACTTTGTATATCAAAGTAATGTAATAAATGGGGGATGTTAGGGTAAAATAAGGTAGTGTATTGCATTACACTACGTAGGGTTATACATTTACTTTTATATGTAATTACAATGAGATATTTTTCCTAGTGGTTAAACTAGGTAAGTACCTAAATATCCTATGTCAGATATTTAGGTTAGTGATTTGGTTAGAACTCTCTACCTAGGTTAGTGGTTAGCTACATGTCTCTCCTACCATGATGGTTAGCGAGATAGATGGTAGTTAGTTTATTAAATCACATTATAAATACTATACACTATCCTATGTAATCGCTAATGTTTTTTTTATTTTGTTTTTTTTTTAATTTACATGGTGGAATCGGTAGCTTCCACGAATCTGGGTAGGTTGTCTAGCTTTTATGGCCGCCACAGTATTCTGTGTTGTTTGCCTCAGAAGCCGCAACATAGATATTCACGTAGTCCACCCCTATAACCACCATACCACAATCATTTTAAATCTTTTACGCCACTGAAAGCACCAGGAAAAGGACAAGAGTTCAGTCCAACGAGGCTCGAGATTTGAACCTTGGACCTCCACCCCCCTTATGGGGTTTCTATGAACCAATTGGTCTACACCTCGGATGTCATGTAATCTCTAATGTTGAAATCAATATTTCTTTTTGATTATTTGAGCATACTTCTGGTTACAGAAATAAGGCAAGGACAGAGCCAATGGAAGACCACCAGAATGGATATGGAATCACCATACTAGATCCACATGAAACACTCCTTGAAATGATATTTTGGTGTAAAATTACACCTAAGATACCACCAAACAATTATATAGTAGGCCACCCAACCACCTGGGTGGTGGTCAAGTTTAATTGTACCTTTTACACTATTTAAATGCAATATAGCCTCATTATATTGATTATGTGGTATTAATACCTGCATAGGAGTACTCGGTGTTATTTTTAAATATTTTATTAATCTAGGAGAATCCCGATACACGGTTTTAAGAAGTGATATGTTTAAATAAGGGATGGTTCTTGGCTTGAGGTAAACATCATTGTCAACAAATAAGTAATTATTAGAGTTGAAAGTGATGCCCAATAATGTGGCGTATGAATAATCCTATACTTGATAAATTGATAGGATCATCGAAAAAGGTGTTGACAAGATATTAAATAGGATAAGGTGTTAGATGCATGAATAAATAATAGGGTCTCAAGTACAAACAGGTACAATGAATCCCTAAATAATTATGACATTATTGTCAATGAGTGACTTAAGAGTCAATCGTAACATGATCTATGGAGGATGATTGATTAGACTCAATATAATTGAGTTATGACCAATTAGATGGTTGAGCAAACCAGTTAATAAGTACATCATAGGTTTTTTTAAGATAATCCAAGCTTGGATGAATTTCACAACAAAAATAAATCAACCTATGGATTCTAGCATGATTGTACTAGTCTTAGGGTTTGTACTATTGTGATCATGCTCAAGGTAAACCCCATAGTGTGCTTCTTGATTCTGTAATTTCTACTCACTAATCTACTATTACACACCCTATAATAAAATGGATTCTAGCAATGTCAAAGTGAGTCATGAAGCCGAGTCAAAAGAAATAATACCATTAAATATTATTAGATCCTACACTGCCTCTAGGTTAATATTTCAAGGAACTAGGATTTTATTGGATACCAATGATTGGAAATGGTTAATTGAGATAGATTTAGTAGGAGCTATATGCTTAGAACCAATATATATTGATAGAGGATATCTATCAACACTAATTGAAATATGGAATCCTGATAGGGAAACTTTCCAGTTACCTACTAGAGAAATGACTATTACCCTGGATGATGTGTACAAAATCTATTAGTTTCTATTTGAAGGGTGTACAATAATAGCCATAAATGAAGCAAAAAAAGGATTTCTAGAGAGAGTGTTAAAATATGAGTGGAGAGATGTAAATACTAATAATGGTGGTATATTGTATGAACTGTTTTTCATGTTTTGTAAACTATCACCTAGGCAAGCTATGGTAATGGTGCTCATATCGAATGTTATTCTAACTCACTAGGTGTACGATTCCCTTGGAATATTCTAGGGGTTGTGCAAGACCTATTGGATTAATCAATTGTGTTTGCTTGGGTACCAACTTTATTGGTTCAAGCCTATAGATAATTGTTTAAAGTATGAACAACAAAGTGATCAGGTGTAATTTGTAGCCTTTTGTTACAGGTATGGTCCTAGGAACATGTGGCTATAATGAGATATCAAGGGTTACCTTATGATGCACATAACTTGGTAGATCCAAAATTCCCTTATGCATTAAGGTGGCAAAGGGAGAAAGAGTTGTGGTTAAGAAGGCCATGGGAAGATAATTGGGAGTTGTATCGCTCTATATAGGAAATTTTGAAACCTCAAGACGTTATCTAGAGACCATGGATAATAGGTCTAATATGGGTAGAATATAGATTTCATCTAGCTATTGTACAATGAGAAATGTGGATGATTGGACGAGTAAGCATGCAATATGAGTATTTCTAATATACTTGAGTATTGCGATAGTGTAGTATCAAGCAAGGAATATCATACCCTCCTATGATTTATACAAGGAAAGGGAGGAAATAAGTAGTACCACCACAAATGGAACCATTAACCTTAGAAATAGATGAGGTTATATGGGTTCCAAATATGGATGATGTGGGTACAACCCCAGAATACGACCAATGGTGGTCCGCATAGCAAAGGTAAGGTGTAGAAATTTTAGAAGAAGAGGATGGCCAAGCAACAACCATCAACAAAGGAAATAGAGAAGTAGAAGAACTTCCTAGGTATAAAGTACACCAATATTTTGAGGCTAAAGCAGGTCCTTTAACTATAAAGGAAATGATAATGAGTATTCAAAGATAGGTGGACCAACTGTGATAAATTCCTTGAGGTAGAAAATTTGATAGTTGGAGTCATAAAGGGATATTGCTAGAGCAAAACAAGATGTACTCTGATAGGAGCTAGCCTAAAATAATGATGAAGGATCGTGAAAGCCATCCAAGTTGAAAATTAATAACCTCGATAGGCAAGGGATGAGTACATAAACACCTACTTGGCTTCTTCTCTTGATGCACTAGTAAGTCATGGACTGCTCAGAGTTAATATACCACATGGATGTAGGAGTATTACTAGACAAGTTAGACCTTGAACTGCTTCTTTGTGAGAATTAAGTCTAACTCAAAATGGTAAAAGAACCGAAAGATAGAAGTAGTGAAGCCTATCATATTGTATGGCTAGAAAACTACCATTTGTGTGCTATAAAAATACATGTTGTGTATTCCAGTAGATTGTACTCATATAACCCATAAATATGTATTTTTCATTTAAGAAATTTTTATTCAATGAGTGAGTTAGATTATTATAGCACTAATAATCTATGAACACTCTCCATGGAAAATTTTACTAAAAATAGATATTCTTAATTGCATTTCATTAAGAGTCGAATTAGATGTTCCTAATACTTGAGGAATTTACAACTAGAATCACCTCAAGTCTTCTTACTTCAAGAGTGTTACAGTGGGTAATGCTCAAGTTTTCTTGTTATATTTTTGGCAGTGATCAAGTTCAATAGTTAGTTGCATACTATTTGAATGATATTTTGTACCATAACATAGTGCATGTGGTATTAATATTCATGAATAAAAATGAATCTAGGTGGTATAAACATTAATTATCTAAGATAGAAGCTAGAATTACAACTTGAGGAAAGATTGTAATATAATATTGGTCTTTATATATCAGAAAAATGGCCCCTAAATTGAGAAGTGGAAAGAATGCATCTTCACGAAGACTAACTAGTGCATATAGCAATGAGGCTAGGCCTATGGGTGAAATTTCAGGAAATTCTAATAAAGAGGTAGAAACCCTCTTTTCTATTGTTCACACAATGCAGGAACAAATGGCTTTATATAGGGAACAAATGGGACAACAACATAATTTTTTGGAAGTTATCCAAGTCAAGATTAGAAAACCTAAAAAATATAAACCTTGAAAAAGAGAATCCCACAGTTGAACAAGTAGTTGATTCGGATGAAGCAAACTATGTGGCTAGAACCCTTATAGATGTAGATTTTTCCAAAGACTTGAATCTTGTCAAGGTAAGAAATGTTAGTGGAAAAGAGGAAGGAAATTTAGATGAGGCATGGCTGAATGAGTTAGAGATTTACTTTTCCATGAGGAACTAATCACATGTATCTTGAACAGTCTGGGCCATAAGCCATTTAGTATAATCATCTGGAGTGATGGACCAATTTTTGTAAAGAAGAGAAAATTAAGGTGATTCGTTTCAAATGGGAAGAATTTTTGAAAGCTTTCATAAATAGATTCCTCACAAAACAATTTTATGTAGATAAGTACAAGGAATTCACCATGATCCATCAGGGATCATAGACTGTAGAAGTTTACTTTCAGTGATTCATAAAATTTCTTAAGTATGTTCCTTCTTGTGAAAAGTATGATAAAATGAAGGTGCATAAATTTATCTTGGGAATCAATTTCCTAATACGAATATAGGTAAAAATGTGCAATACTGATACTTTATAGAAGGATTATGATATGACTCAACAAGCTAAGTCTAATTTACACATGAATAGGAACATCACCTCTTCTTAAAATTGGTCAAGGAGGGATCATCAGTTCCAACCAAAGAAGAAATGGAGACCTGACAAAAAAGGTAGATAAAATATAAAGTTTGCAATAAGGTACAATGGAAGTCAAAAGGATTTCAAAAATAAAATCCCACCAAGGAACAATAACAACTATAGCAATAAAAAATACCACAACAACAATAGCAACTACAACAATAATAATGGTTTTCAACCACATAGACAAGTAGAATCACCTTCTGATAATGGTATAGGAAAGCAGGTGCAAGAAGAAAGTTAGGGACCCTCGGGTGGATGCTTTAAATTTGGAGGACCACACTATTCAAGCAATTGCCCACAACGTGCAGAATCAAGCAAGAATGGGAAAAACCACAAGATATTTGCTGCCATCAAAATCCAAAATTTGGAAGGGCAATCCACTCCCTTGCTCTTGAATGATGGTGGATCCCTTGGCCATGAAGGTGATACCAATCAAGATCCTAAAATTTCACTCCAAGTCAATGAGGAAGCGAAACATAGAAAAATGCAAGGTCCAGTAGGACCTATATTAAAAAAAAATTCACTTGGGAAAAAGTGGAAGATATAAGAAGATATTTTCCTTATTTATTTGCAAACTATATGTAATGATATTATTACTATAAAACTTTACTATAGGTAAACTATGCATTGATGGATGTTTCGATGCTTTAATTTTATGATGAAATGTATGTATTAATGGATGTTTCAATGCTTATTGTGGATGTAATATGGATATTTTATAGCATCTAGGACATGGTATTGCTAATTTTTTGTTGCATTATAGGTCCAGGAGAGTAAAAATGAATCAAACTAAAACAAAACTTCTACATGACTACATATGTACAAAAAAATAATGTTAAACTTGTGTCCCTTATGGGTGCACAGTTGCTCTATCTGGCTCTTCTTCTTCTTGCTGAGCTTCTTATTCTTCTTTATCATCTTGATATTGCTCAACTTCTTCCTCAAGTGAATTTTGCTCTTTATTTTCCTCTTCTACATTATTTTCAAACAACTACACCATTAGATTCAAGGTCTGCAGGGTCTGTTTCCAAGATACTTCAAAGGGGTTGGAAGTTTTCTTCAGGTGCTAATGAATATACTATAACTCATCGATGTCTTGGTATTTTGTAGCACTTTCTTGGTTTACCAAGTATTCCATTAGATCTCTTATCCTGGTAAAATAAATAATCATATGTGAAGCCTGCTCTTGATCAATTGTCTCTTCTAGAGCATCAATCTTAGACTCATATTGTAAGCTCTCATCAGCACTCTTATTAATTTCTTCTATTGATAACAGATAATTATATTCCATCCATAGACCTCTAAAACCATTTTGAATTATTTCCTTATTTATATCCACTACATCCCTTATCATATTTTCAAATTTTTCAAATAACAGCAAAGCCTTTTGGAGGGCTTTATGCTTCTTCATCATAATTCTAGAAGCAATTCTAGCACTATTCCACTTCTTATTAGGAATTGTCTTAGTAGAGTCACTAAGCCTACTATCTATCGGTTTGTAAATTTGATCACCTAGAATCACCATGGGTTGTAGCTCTCCAGTGAACCTATCCATAGCCTTTTGAATATTTTGGAGCAGGAAGATATCATCGTTCATATAATCAATAATAAATTGCAGCTTTGAACATTTTTCCACAACTTCAGAGAGCAATTCATTTCTCACTTTCTTTAGCCCAGACTTAGAGAAACCTGAAGACTTAGCCTTTTATATTTGAATTTTTTGCTTCAAACTCTAAATTTTCTTAGCTTATTTTTTATTTTTGTTCTTCTGCTCCTCTATTTGCTCCTTGAGCTTATTAGCCTCTTGAAATTTTTCTTGTCATTTCTTCATTTCTTTTTTAAAGCTTTCTCCACTTGTTTTTGATTGACAATGGTATTTTGAATATTGTCTATTTTCTTTTCCAAATTGTCCACATTTTATTTATAAATATCATTTTTCACATAAAAAGTATCCAAGTGAGCTTTGGCCATGACCAATTCACCTTCTATAGGTAGCTTCTCAATATCTTCTGTATATTCTTCTATGCGATAATCTTGAGCAGTCATCTTAGTTTTAGGCTTGCTCACAAGGGAAATCATGGATCTAGATGTCCTTTGCCTTGAAAATGTATCAAAAAACATTCTTCTCTTCTTTATGGCCATTCCCTTGGAAGGTTTGGACAACTTTACCCAAAAATCTTGAATTTTCTATGAAGCTTCCTACTCCTTTTAAAAAATTTCTTGGGTAGGGTAACTCACAGGAAGAGGAGAAGAGGCTACAAGGTATGCAAGAGTAGAATAAATAGTTTATAATGGTTGGGAAGAATTAACTATAGTGGAATCTATGACCACAATGGAATTTGAGACCACTTTTATTATTGTAATTGGCATACTCATGGAAATTGAAGAAAAAATTATAGCAAGGTGAGTGGGTATGCTCAAAATAGTTTGTTTCTCAGATGATGGATATGGTTTCAATGGCAATTATAGAACTATAAGAGAATATTAAGGAGGAATCTTAGATTATGAAAAAGTAATTTGAGGTGATGAAGGAATTTGAGCTGACCTTGGAGGAGATGGGTTGGTTTCCCCTCAGTACTGACTGACGAAATAGGGAGTGAACTATGAGGGGGTGAAGACACCTTTATTTCAATTTCTTACTCAGAAAGGGAGAGATATTTCTTAAGGTAATCCATGGGATGAAGAGGAGAAGAGGTGCTAGAGACCATACCTTTGCCTATTGATGTAGGGTGTTCTGGATTTGTCTCTATTTGTCTCTATTTTTTGTTGTTGCACTTGTTGTATCAATTCTTCCATAGCTGAAATAGGGGTTTCTTTAACAACTTCCTCCTTATCCAACTTCTATTTTTTGGAAATCTCCTTCTCAACTCTTTCTGGTGACCTTTTGTCCTTTCTCTGGAAAAAATGCAAGGGGATTGATTTCTCATTTTTTGTCTTCTTCATAAAATCCTTCCTATACTAGTTCTTCCTATAATGTCTGTTCAAAAATAGGATTTAATTCCACTATTACTACAGTGGTTAAACTTAAAGGTGTGAACACAAAGTCCTTATCCTTCTTAGTATCTCTATATATGAGAGTTTTCCACCTAGGGCTAGGCACTTGGGCCTACTTATTGTTTGAATGATTGGTGTACTGATAGCCCTTTCATCAAAATAGTGCATCTTACTCATCAATTGTGCCCCTTTTGAAAATTTCTCTATTTGCTTAGTTGAAGGCTAAAATATCTTCAAAACTTTAGCAGTAGTTAATGGAGTATCATATTCCTCTTCTTGAGATTCTTCTCGTGAAGGTGATGATGGGGAATCTGACCCTATTTGTGACTTCTTATAAATTAACACTATATTTCTCGGGCATTTTGGTTTCCAAGTTGTCACATTCTTGTCATACTTATTAGAAAATTCATCATCATTTTTCAATCCAAACTTGGATTTATATTTACCAATCAATACTTTCATCCTCTACCAATCTGATATCTTGGCTTCATTCCATTTCTTCTTTTCCTTTGCCTCATTGCCAGTAGATTATTGAGGTTGAGGATCTTTTTTCTTATCTTTTTTATTCTCAACTTCTTTGATGATAGACTCCTTCAACCGATTTTTTGCATTATTATCTCAATCAAAATAAACAATTTATTCATAGAAGTCTAACCATGGAGGAATTTTTTCCATATTGGAAACATTCCACTCTAAAAGAGCATTTTACTTGTTATTTTTGCCCTGTTCAAAATGAGACCTAGACTTTTTCTCAAATTTGTAGGCCTTTTCTCCATTCATGGCTATGTTCCTTCTGTGGAATACATCATCTGGGTCATAACTCCATATTTGAGGAATGTAAAACAGGCCCAACCTAGCCAAATATTGTTCAATTTATTCACCTTGCTGTTTCTTGGTAACGGGTTTATATCATCAATATTATGGTAATTCAACAAACACCTCATTTTTCTCCCAGAACCATAGTTCAAATTTATAAAATTTTCTTACCTAAAGTACTCTAAGGTGAATAGTCTATCTATGATAAAATGGGTAGTAGAAATGGCTTACCAGTGAAGCCATATAGTCTAATGATTGTACCTTCTGTTAGGAGGTACCAATATCCTTCCTCTACACCTTTTGTTCTTAACAATTTATTGGCCAGAGGAGGTAACCTAGGGAATTCCTCGTACATTATCTTCAATATCGGCCCTAAAAGTTTCAAATTGAATTTATACCTAGACTCGATGCTTCTCAGATGAGAATTCCAATAGTAAATAAGAATGGGGTCTCCCTGGTTATTCTTGTCCTTGACTAAAATCTAGGGCATCATGTCTTTTATAGTAGAGAAAAACATCTAGATCAGGCTTGAGCAACGCCTGAAGCAAGGTGCATTAGAACCCCTTTTCATCCTTACTAATTTATCGTGTATTCTTTGAGTAAGGAAAGCCATCCAATCAAATAAAATAACCCTAACGCCCTTCTCTGCTGCATCCTCATCATACATCCTTTCATTTGAAATGCAGTATGCAGTGGCTATTTTCCAATCATTCACCATTTGATCAAAATCCAAACCCTCCATACAAGCTAACATAGAATAGAGTTTTGGGTGAACAAACCACTCAATGGAAATTGGGACCTTGGGCAATAATTTTTTGGGTCTAGTGTCTTTGAGTTGATTATAGACCCATTTTCTGAAAGGCTCACCATCGTGAGCTCACTTTTGCAAAGAGTAATACCCATCTTGGTTGGTCATTTTAAACTCTTTTGGCCTTATGGGTGGTTCTACTCCTATGGCAAAAATCTTGTGATATTCTACGGTAGTGATACTAAATATGGTTTTATCCCTAGCAATTTTTACTACTTTAGCCATCATGTCATAAAATTTGATGATAGCCGTTATTAACTTTGTACAAGGATGAATGGAATCACAAATATAAAAGGGCAAGAAGGAGAGAATGACACATCTACCTTGAGTTGACAGAGCTACTCCTTTATTGTATCTATTGTTGATATTCCTTCTAAGATTCATTCTCTCTATGAGGACCAGCTTGGTGTCTGCGACAACTTTTGATTTGTTGATGTAGTACCCTACTACCTCTTTCACTGCTATTTCATCTTCTTGGGTGTCTTTAGAGGCCATTTTTGTAAGAAATATTCTCAAATTTTTTCTCTAGAATTCTCAAACGATGTTCAGCTATCGTTCTACTTTCTTTCACTTGGTGAATGTTGCTCTTTATTGAATGAACAAACTTTTATGTTTTCGACACCCTTAATTTCCCATGCATGCACATCCTCTACCATTAATATGATCACTATGTGAACTACCCATTGGCACACTTCTCAAATCACACTCATTCCTTTTGGAAGCTTGGAGATGGCATTCTAATTTTTTATTGGTCAAAATTCAAAAATGTTCCACACCCTCATGACATCACTTTTTCCTTTTCCTATTTTTGGGCATGGGAAACTTTGAACATTAATTTACAAACTTTCCCATTTTAGTAAGTGGTGCGATGCAGAACTCATTTTCTGCTCAAAAGTAGACTTAAAACTAGTGGATTGGAAACCTTTGATATTTCGCTACCACTTTGGTCTTTTTAAGTGTGGAATATGACACATATGGAATTCCATTGGTGCTACAGTTCATCTGAGTGCAGATTGGAGCTCACCAGTCATTTCGCTTCTTCCTTAGTACATTTGAGTGTGGAATGGAAGCTTGATGTACCATTAGGAACACAACCAATTTTACACTTTTCTTTTATTTCTATTTTTTTTCTTTTTATACATGTTATCAAAACAAAAATTGATATCAATAAAAATAGGTTATAAAAAGTATGTACATATATTACAATGAGCTTATATTTCAATCAAAATAGGGTTTAGGATGAAAACCATTAACCAAAATTTGTTTTATGTTTCCCTCTAGATATTCAAGCTAGAAAACATCGGTCTCTTTAACCTCTATTATTTTGAAAGGGCCATCCTAGAAGGAGTCAAACTTTTGATGATGTCCTGGTTTAGCTCTTTCAACATTCCACCTGAGTACGGAGTCACCAACCTAGAATTTTTTGAACCTTGCCTTCTTATCAAACCACACCTTGATGTTCACTAAATGCTTTTGAAAGTCCTCATAGGCCTAATTTCTTTTCTCTTCAAACTATAGTAGGTTTGTCATCCATGTTTCCACTAGATTTTCTTTAGATTCCTCTTCTGTGTTTATTAGTTTGAGTTCTAGGATTTACAAATTAACAGGTAACACTACCTCCTTTCCATACACTAACACATCAAGAAAAGTCTTTATGGACTTATTAATAGTAATTTTGTCTTCCCACAAAGCTTTCTCTAGCATTAGGTGTGAACTTATCTTGTTACCCTCTAGTGATCTTCTCAAAATCCTTAACAGGTTTTTGTTAGTTGATTTTGCAAGTCCATTTCCTTTAGGGTAGTAATTTTAATTATTCTTAATGGTGATGCCATAATTACTAGAAAACTCAATCTAATTGACTCCTATGAATGATGGTCCATTATCACTCACCAAGGCTTTCAGAACACCAAACCTTAAAATCAAGCTTTCTATAAAATTGATCACCACTTCCTGGTCTGATTTCTTTGTAGGAATAGCTTCTACCCATCTGGTGAGGTAGTCTGTAGAAGTTAGAATATACTTGTGCTCAACTAAAGAATGAGGTTTGATAAGTCCCATGAATTCCAAATCACATTGCTGAAAGGGTTCTTCCACTTGAATTGGATTAAGGGAGAATGATGCATTCCATGTTCTTCTCACATGTTGTTGGCATTTATTACAGGATCTAGTGATTTTTAATATATCAACAAATATGGTAGGTCAGTAAAACCCTGCTCTGATAATTTTCAAAGTTGTAACTCTACCTAAGAAATATCCTCCAGATAGTCCTCCATGGAACTCATCTATGACCTTTTATTATTGATCATCTTTTAAGCACTTAAGGAGAACTTCATCAAGGTTCCTTTTGTACATACCTACTGGCAATAAGACATACTTAAAATCCTAAAGTATATATCTTATTTTCTATGATGTATTAAGATAAATATGGCATACCGTTGTTTTATGATCATCTCATCCACCCAATCATATTCACCTGACTATAATTATTTAGTCTAATCATCTTCTATTGCTTGACAAACTATCATTTCAGCTAATACTACTACTTCTGTTAGACCTTGGCATAGGGCTCTGCCTCTTACTAGCTTTGTAGGATGGATTTTCACATCATATTCCTATATTTTAGTGATCCAACCAGCTCTTTTATCTCCTAGTTCACCTTGTAGAATAAAACTTCTTACATCCGGATGAACAACATAAACTAGGGTCTTGCTTTGAATAAAATACCGCCAAATTTTTTTCAATGATTTTATCATAACAAATACTTGTTTCTCAATAAAATTATACTTAACCTGGTAATCATGGAGATTCTGGCTCCAAAATAATATGGGGTGCTCCTCTCCTTGATCATTCTTTTGGGTGAGCATCGATGCATAGCTTTCCTTAGCTCCATAAGCATAAAGGATGAAATATTTGCTGAAATGTAGATTTACTAGCATTGGAGCTATAGCAATGGACTTCTTGATGATTTCAAAGGCTTGCTTTCTAACCTTAGTCCATTTAAAATCTACATATTTCTTTAGAATTTCAGATATAGGTCTCACCTTCTGAGCAAATTTGAAGATGAATTTTTTGATAAAGTTTATTTGACCAAAGAAAGACTACAAGGCCTTTTTGTTTATAGGTAGTGGAAGAGCAAGAATGGATTTGATCAATCTAGATAAATGGCCATACCTTCTTTTGAGACCACATGACCTAGAAAATTTCCCTCATGGACTACAAATAATGATTTCTTAGGATTGAGGGAGATGCCAAATTCTCTTCACTTATAGAAAAATTATTCTAGGTGTGCTAAGTGGTCATGCTTGTTGTGGGAAAACATAGTCATATCATCCAAGTAGATTAGGATGACCTTGTTAATCAGTTCCCCAAATTCATAGTCCATGGCTCTCTAAAATGTGGCTCTCGCATTGGAAATCCTAAAAGGTATTCTCTGGTAGGCAAATGTGTCCCATTTTGTGGTGAATGTTGTTTTATATTAATCTTCATTCTTTACCCAAATCTAGTTATATCTAGAGAAACCATCCAATAGTGAGAACCTTTCTACCCCTTCCACTATCTATAAAATTTGATCAATCTATGGAAGAGGTTAGTGATACTTTAGTGATGCTTGGTTAAGATTTTTGAAATCTACACACAGGAAGATGTCACCATTATTTTTCTCACAGATACCAAGTTGGCTACCTAGGTTGAATGTTTTATTGGATATATGATCTTAGAATTTAACAAATTCAAGATCCCTTCTCTCATTATGGCTTTGATCCTTAGATTTATAGGCATTTTCTTCTGCCTAAAAGGTTTTTCATTAGGCTCTAGTTGAATGGTGTGTTGGATAACCTTTTTTCATACAATTTGAGGTCCTCATATGACCAAGCCACAATGTCTTAGTACTTTAGACATAAATACTTGATATATTTTTTTTCCTTGGGTGAACATCGGATTCTAACCTTGAGCTTCTTTTCAGTTTTGAATTCAACTTTTTTATAAATTTTCTCATTGACTTCCATGGATCTAATCTTTTTCATGTCTTCATTGTCAAACAAACTCTCTAGAGTAACAAAACCTCTAGGTATATGATTGTTCCTAAGTTGGATAACATCTTTTTGATAAATTTCCTCTATATTTTCCTCTTTAATAGTGGATAAACAAGCTTCTCTCACCATAAAATCAAGGATTTGTTCATCGCTTTCAAAGGCATACTAAAAAATTTGCTTATCTAGCACTGCAAGCCTAAAAATCATTTTTATTCTCTTATATTTCATAACTCCTATGTCTACATAAGGGTTGAACTTAGCTCCCCTTATTGCTAAGGAATATGCCAAAGTATTCTTTTCTCTAGGAATAAATTTTATGCTTAGGGCATCAAAGGATTCCATAAAATCCCATATTGTATTTATATATAATTTTATGTAATGGTGCTTACTACTGCACCTTTCTCTTACCTGATGGGCAATCAACTCAGAGTCACCAAGGAATGAAGAGAGTATCATATAAACTAGCTTTTTATGGTATCTTCTTCATTTATTCCATAATATTGTATTCATATTTAGCTAAGGTGGATCTCTCAAGCCTTCCTTTTGGCTCATCAAATTTTCTCTTATATTATTGAGTGGCTTCTATTCTCTATATTTTGGTGATAGAAAGGAATATAAGCCTCTCTTGATACTCATCCTTAGACCTCATTCTATCTCCCTTAGTTTCTTTCTCAAATCTCTTAGGGGGATTGTTTTCTTTTTCTTTCGCTTGGGGAATAGGGAAAGTGTCACTATTTTTGGGAGGTGAAACATTCTTCTTCTGAGAGGGGATCTAAAACTAACCCATCTTCTATGGATTTACTTGCAGTATTTTCTTACCTGACCTTGTCATAACAACAATAGGTCCATCCTCATCCAACTCTTTCCCAACCATGATCTATTTAGGTTGCCATAGCATGTTTACCCTTCCTTTCTGGTTTCTTTCTGTTTGATCCATAGCTTGTTGATCATGGTGTTGGTACATAAGACAAGATTGTGAATTATGATGATCATTACATACCATACACCAGACATTTACCAAACTTATCTCTGAAGAACACTTAGGCTCTTCATAAGCTGCATTTACTCTAACCCGAGTACTGTTACTAGGACCAGGTCTTTGATATTTATTCACATATGGGAATCTCCTTTGTTGAGACCTCTCCATTTCTCTCTTCTCCATTGAATTCATTTTTTTTCTAAGAGTTTTCTAAGTATTATGTATATCAAGGATGATAGAAAACTCTTGAGGATTCTGATAAGGAAGTGGAGGGAAAGGAACTACAGCAGATGGTGTTTTTTGTTGATATGTCATCTATGGAAATGGGAATGAAATAGAGGGGGGTCCATATAAGATGAATTAGTAGCTTAGCTTTGGATATTAGTGGTTTCTAAATTGTAAGGCAGTACAACTTTGGGAGGTAATCTCCCCACATTAATTAGGACATTTTCTACATGAACGATTGCATTATAAACTTGTGGAAAGGTTTCCACCCTATATTTTTGTATTTTCAGGCCTAAATATGATCCAAGAGCTCTGATATAATACATATAAGCAAGGAATGCAACTGGTCTAGCTGTAGGGGGAATTCTCTTCCAGGTTTTGCTAAACCTCAAATTAAAATTTGAGATAGTTTCTTGTTGATGTTTCTACATAGATGTGAACTAATTAAGCAAGGATAAAGGGTCATCAGATTCATTCAATTATTCCATAAAAGGTTCATCCAATGCTTCCCATTAAGTGATGGTGTTATCCTCAAGATTCCTAAACCAATGTAAAATATTTCCTATAAATAAAAGGACTAGGATTCTCACAATAACATCCTCATTCTTTATATTGTGGATTACTCCCAGATTCATAATATCTTGACAGTGCTCATAATAAGTCTTTCCAAATCCATCATAAGTGGAAATAGACTTATAAATAGCTTGAGTAATATCATGCATATGATCTAGTCTAAGGAGACCAGTTGTGTTCCATCTGGGGTATTTTTGTAAAGGCTTATTTGGGGGTACATTTGGATAATTTTGGGATGCATTTCCTACCATATTTCCAAGTGTGGGTCCTTCTGGAGGGGTTGTTGGGTTAAATACAAGATTTTCCTTAGGAGGCTCTTCTTCTGAATGAAAATCTTGATTCAAATTTCTTATAACAGTAGACCCTCTATAAGGTAACTCACAATAGAAAAATAATTTAGGGTTATTCCTTTTGAATGACCTAGTAGACATGAAAGGACAATGGTCTACAGGGATAATTCTTTTCTAGGTTTAAATTCCAAGGATTTTCCAGGTGAATTTTCTATTCTTCGCCTAACAAGGTCAAGACAATTTACCAAATCTTGATTCCTCCGGGTAGAGATAAAACAATAACTCATATGATGGGTTTTCATGTTTCTTGTAAATTGGTCCCACCGGGTGTGCCAAAAATTATTGGGCACCAAATTGACATTAAGTTTTACTTGACACTATGGTTTTTTATCTTCCAATTTTCTATCTAGGCATGCACCCGATAGTCACAGCTCGGTACTCAACATTGGATGGACCAAATGCAACTTCAATCCAACCTCCAGAGTACGTTGGTTCATTTTCAACTTAGAATGGTGTCAACACAATTAAATATCAATTAGGGTTTTGAGAAAAGGGTTAGAAAAGGTTTAGGGTTAGAGAGATTATGTAAAAAAGTGTTCAGATAGGCTAACAGTACAGACAACTACAAAAAAATCTCCCACAAACTATTTCTAGTGTATCATCACTCAAGATTAACAATACCCAAACCCATAAAAGCTTCATACATTAAAGCAAAAATAGAGATATGTTATAGAAAGCAATTCCAACATCTAATATTGATAATACAAATTAGCATAATAGACCAATAGTTAGATTTAACAGAAATAAACTTCTTAACAACACAAATATAACTATGAAAAAATATCAATTACTCTCACAACTAGTAATCCAATAAGCTAGAATAAACTAACCATTAAAGTATTGATAGAAATGCAACTCAAAGCTTCAAAGCTCTTGCACAAATATAGTGAAGATAACAAATTTTTAATCAAAAATTAGTGTAATTCTCATTCCATTAGTTCACAGGAATATTTACAGTAGGGAAAATAAACACACTAGATCCAACCCTTAAAAATGAGGGTTTTACCTCTATTTATAGTTTGATAAATGAAATAAATTAATGAGACATTACAAAGATTACAAATTTACAACTCAGTAGAGATTTTTTCTAGTATTATCTTACTAGTTGGAAAAATCTGAGAAATTTGTTGTGAGTAATCTTCCATGGTTGCCTACCTCTGCAACTTGCTTGTTTGTTGATGGTAGTTGGATTTTAGGCAGTTGAAAACTACATCTTATCCATTGATCATTCTTGGAAGCTCTGTCCTTCCATAGATTTGCAACTGCTCTAGTTCTTGATCTTGAAAACCCTCTGACACTTTGTCTTCTCACCTTCCAACTAACTACTTTTTGATCTTACGATATTATTTCTTTATATGCAGTAATAATGTCATCAAAATTTAGACCATTGATCTTCATCATGGACAACTGCAACTAAACCTCTAAAAATACTCTACAAATTGGCAAGAAAAGAATAAAAAACCATTCTACACTTTTTAATTACTGATGTCATATTTGGTAGGTTAGATTTTGCAAAATCAGATTCTGGCATTAAATGCACTAAGGAGTCAGTGGGATGAAGTATGATGACAATCCACTACCTAAATTTTTTTCTTTCCTCTTTGGCATCAAGCAAAATGCAATCTACACAAAAATGTATGCTGACATCATCTTTACCTTAGTTAGAATGTAGAATTGCCATTCCACACTATAAGTAGTGCAAAATAGTCTTGGTCACCATTTCGCACTCTACTAAGTGTTTTCTACCTTCATGTCACCATTTCATGCTCTACTTAGTATTTTTGACCTTCATGTTGTCATTCTACACTAGAATACTCTTAGAAATCAATGGAATCAAACTTGTCAACACATAGTTTTTGGGGTATACAAAAAAACAACCATGATCATCATTCCACACTTTTTATTATGCAGATATTATCTTCAGTCAAAAGATTAGTGGAATCAACACTCATTTGGAATCCATTGCCAAATACACTATGAATCGAGCAGAATGGAACTTTAGCTCATCAAGGCAAAAAAAAACTAAGTGTTGAGTGGAATTGAGAACTCTCATTGCAGATCCACTCCAAAATAATTTGTCCTTAGCAAAATAGAGATTTCATGCCTTAGAATAAATTCTTCAATGTTTTCTAAGGATGTGGTCATTTTGGGCCTACACCAGCCAAAGTGGAGGGCTCTAGAGTCGAGTAGGTGAGGGAACTTATTTGGGATGTGAAAGAGGTTCATCGAACAACATGTCCTGAACAAGGGTCTCGAATGTATGACATGCATTGATGTCATGCCCTAGTTGATGATGATAGATGCAAAATTGGTTCTCTCTATAGTTGCACAACTTAGGGTGCAATGGATCAATAAGGTAGATCTCAGGTAGAACCAGGAGGCCTTGGTGGAGCAACTGGTGAAATATTTGGGAGAGTGGTGCTAATCGAACAGGCATGGGATATATGTATGACTCGGATGGTGATGAGTGGGAAGAAGGTGGGGTAGGAATGAGTGGTTGGATCATGGATCTGGGGTCTAATGAGGGTCAAATTTGAGAGCAAGGAATAGGCCTAGAAGAAGGTGAAGGGATGCGGGCCATGGTAGAATGGTGGGGAGAGGAATGGCAGTGACAATGACTCAGGTGTGACTCAAGGTTGTCGAGGTGAGTGAGGATGTGTTGGATATCAATGGGAGGAGGTGACGTAATTGAGGTAGGTGGGGATCAATATTCTAGTGTGTAAATGGGGTTGGGGTATGGGTGCAAAGAAGAGAATAAAGAATAAGAAAGGGGGGATTGAAAGTGTTGTACTAGTGGTAGAGTAGGCTGAAGTAGAATGCCTCAGAGTGGAGAAGGGGGCATCTAGAGGATAGGTGGTATGGGATATGACTGTAGATAACGACATGGATGATATGGGGGAGTACATGCAGAAGTAGCCTAGGTAGCATGCTAATGTAGAGATTGGTCATAAGGGGACATCCCACTCGGTAGGGGTGGGGGTAGTCCTAAAGAGTGTGCATGCAGAGGTATGGTTCCCCTGTTAGGAGGATAGTATGCTAGTGAAGTTCGGTGAGCTAGGGAAGGTGGTAGATATGGATCTCTCGGGTCACCCAAGTGAGGTAGGGATGGTCTGTATGCATGAGGGTCTAGTGGGTGAGAATGTTCCTCCTTATATGCAAAGGAGGATAAGGAGATCTAGCTATCTCTAGAGTGAGGGTGAATAGGAAGAATTCCTATGGTGGGGTGAGTGAAGGTGGGGTGAAGTGCAGTGATCTAAATGTGATGATGTGGAAGGCTGACGTACATGGATTGGGTTGGGTGGTATGGTGAGATCATCTGGGGTGATCGGTATCGAAGGTAGTATCGAAAGGTCCTACATGATGGGGGAGTGGTATGCTAGATGTGTAGACCTGGCACAACGTATCTCCATTGAAGATGTCATTGTTGGTGATAAGAAACCTACAAAACCCAAGATACCAACAACATATAAATGACATAAAAAGCACAAGTAGTTATGTTGTGTAATAGAAAGTGAAAACCATGTGTGTAGTGCGGTGTGGATTGTGAGTGATGTGTACCTAGATAGTATTATAATGACACTATGTACAATCCATGGTGATGCATACCTAGATAGGCTAGGCATTAAATGTGTGAAGGTGAATAATATTGATAGGTTTAGGTTTGGTGAGTCCTTCGAGATTTTCCAATCGATAGGCACCAGAACCAAATTTATGTGTGATGATATATGGGCCTAGCCAGTTAGGAGTGAAATTGTATCACTGTTGATGGGGTTGGCTTGTGATTTGTTGGTTCTCTTTGAGAACTAGGTCACCAATCTAAAACTCACTGATGTACCTTACTATTGTAGGCATGGTGAAGGTGATCTTGGTAGACACGTGTGTGCTCGATGGCATGAATGCACCACTCATCCAAGAGGGTTAATTGGTCGAGGTGGGCTTGATAAGCGGTGTCATCATCGATAAAGTATTTCATAGAGATGCGTAAAGAGGGTATCTCAAGCTCGAGAGGCATAATGGCTTCAATGCCATAGACCAATGAGAAAGGGGTTGCCCTAGTGGGAGTATGAATGCTCATGTGATAGGCCCATAAGGCTAAAGGCATCTGATTGTGCCAATCATGGTGGGATTCTACAACTATCTTATGAAGAATGGAGCAAATGGTTTTGTTAGTAGCCTCGGCCTAGCCATTACCCTATGGGTAGTACGGGGTCAAGAAGCTATGGTGGATATTAAATTTAGTGCAGAGGGTGCATATAGTTTTGTTTTTGAAAGGTGTACCATTATCAGAGATGATTTGGGAAGGGATGTCAAAGTAATATATGATATGATCAGTGATAAACATCCTAATTTTGTCTCTCATGTTTTTGACAAGTGGGATGGCTTTGACCCACTTTGTGAAGTATTCTATGGTAGTGATGATGAATTTGTGGTTGCTTGATGAAGTAGGTGAGATCTATTCGATAAGATCTAGGCCCCATTGGGAGAAAGGCCACATGGATTGAATAGGTTGGAGTGCTTGCGAAGGTAAGTGTGTGAGGTTAGCATGTTGTTGATATTTGATACATCGCTTGACATACTCACAATAGTCATGTTCCATTTTGGGCCAATAGTAGCCCATGCGTAGAATGTATTTTGTGATAGCCATGCCACTAAAGTGGCCATCATAAGTACCATCATGGGTTTCTTGTACCACTTGCTGAGATTCATGTGGTTCTAGGCAATGCAAAAGAATACCATCATGACTATGGTGATACAAAATGTCCCCCAATAGTGTGTAATGGATGGCCCATTGTTTGAATGCTCGATGATGAGCATGTGGTAAATCGTAAGGTAGGAAGCCTAATTTGATATAATCCTTAATTTGTGAAAACCAAGGATCATGTGGTTCAGTGTGGACAATATGAATACCATCATCATATATGGAGGGTGAAGATGAAATGGTAGATTGTGTTAGAGTATGAATGGACACATGTGTAGTGTAGGATAGGGGGTTTTATGGTATTAATGACCCTAGGGAGGCCATTGTGTCGATGAAATGATTGGATGAGCATGGAGCAGCTTCGATATCGTACCACTCGAATTGGGTGAGGAGTTGTTGGGTGATTTATTTGTATTATTGGAGGATAGGATAGTGACATTTCTAGATCTCTTGGACTTGATTGATGATAAGGAGGGAATCACCAATGATGTGAAGGCATCTAATGTGCATAGAATGCACCTATTTTAAGTCGAGAATGAGAGCTTCATATTCTGCATTGTTGTTTGTGCATGGAAAGCCTAATTTGAATGAAAATGGGAGAGGCTCCCCATATGGTGTGAAAAATACAATGCCTGCACCCCCAACATGTGTGCAGTGAGAACCATCAAAGAAAAGTGTTAAGTCAGTTGATATTTTTGGTTTGACATACTCTTCAGCTTCTATGATATTGAAGATGGAATCATCAGGGAGTTGAATGAGGAGAGGTTGATCATCGGGTAATGGAGCCTCAGCGAGTTGGTCTACGATGACCTATCCTTTGATGGATTTTTGTGAAATGAACTCTAGATCAAATTTAGTGAGGAGCATAATCCATTTAGTAGTATGAGAGTTATGATAACTCTTGTTCATCATGTATCGAAGTGGATTGTCATGAGTGATGACAAATGTAGTGTGATTAAGCATATAATGACGTAGTTTTTGGGTGGCAAAGACTACAGCCAGGCATAGCTTTTCCATGTATACATAGTAGGTTTCATAGCTGACTAGCATACGACTAATGTAGTATATAGCTTGCTCATGATTGAGCACATTATTTTGGGCTAATAGTATGCCAAGTGTAAAATCTATAGTAGAAATGTATAGGATAAATGGTAGTTGTGGGTGTGGGGGAGATAGAACTGGTGAAGAGGTGAGGTAGGCTTTGATTGAATCAAAGGCTTGTTGATAGTTTTTATCCCATTTGAAGGTGACCCCCTTTTGTAAGAGGTGATTAAATGGCTTGCATTTATCTAATAGTTGGGTGATAAAGTGATGAATGGACTAAATTTTGCCTTGCAAGTTGCGTAGTTGTTTGAGATTGGTGGGTGGAGGTATCTCGATGATGGATTTTACTTTGTTAGGGTCTACTTCAATGCCTCATTGAGAGATGATGAACCCTAGGATTTTACTAGATGTAACACCAAAGACACATTTCTTTGGGTTAAGATGAACATTATGTTCTAGGAGATGATCAAAGATCTTGCATAGATTAGCGAGGTGTTGTGAACATTCTTTGGACTTTGTGATGAGGTCATCAACGTAATATTCCATGATTTTATGCATGTAATCATGAAATATATAATTCATTGCACGTTGGTAGGTTGCCCTAGTATTTTTAAGGCCAAAAGGCATGACCTTATAGCAAAAGGTCCCCTAAGGGGTTGTGAAAGAAGTCTTGTGTTGGTCAGTAGGGTTGATTTTGATCTGATTATAACTAGAAAACCCATCCATGAGGGAGATCATTTCGTGACCTATGATAGATTCGATGAGTGAGTCGATGTTTGGGAGGAGGAAGTTGTCCTTTGGATAAGATTTGTTCAAATCATAGAATTTGGTGCATATGCGAACCTCACTTGAGGGCTTAGGTACTGGTACCATATTGGAAACCCATTCGGGGTAATCAATAGGTTGAATGAAATCTATGTCAAGGAGATTTTGGAGCTTAGATTTTACTAGTAATGCAATTGTAGGATGCATGCATCACAATTTCTATCTGATGGGTTTGGCATCTTTGTCGAGAGTAAGATTGTGAACTACGAGGGAAGGATCGAGTCCAGGCATGTCCTTATAGGACTAGGTAAAGACTCTGATGTATTCCTTAAGGAAGGTAGTAAACAAGATGTGCTCTTCTAGTGAGAGGCTAGCGACGAGTTTGATAATATGTGGATTGGTGGGATCATCACCAATATCGACATCGATGGTTTCTTCCATAAGCATATGGGAGCCATCTTGAAGTTGTTCTGGGATTGGGATAAGATGGAGGTCATCGATAGCCTCGGGTAACTCAAACTCATCATCTAGATATATGTCAGTATGATGAACCCATGAACATGAGGTGGGGTAGATGGTGAAGGTGCATTTGTCATGCGTAAGATAGGTGGAGATAGTAAGAAGTCTTGCATTAAAGGTGTTGATGAAATGTGAGTGAAATCGATGAAATTAGGGTTTGGTGTGTCATCATGATTTGTAGGAAATGAGTATCGAAGTGGTGAGAATAAATCCACATCGACCATGTTGATGGAAGCAATAGAGGTCATAGAAGATGATGAGTCTGATGATGAGGATTTAGAAATATTTGAACATCATGGGAGGTTTAATGGTGGATGTAAAACCATGGGTGGAGAGTGAGGTTGCATTGTGGATTGATGAAGTTATCGGTAAGTGGGTAATGGTATGGTCGAATGCATCGATAGTGAGGAGTAAGGTGAGGTGTCATGCTTGGGATGTGAATAAGTGAGTGATAAGGTAGTAAATCTATTGACTAGCTCATCAATACAATAGGTATATGTAGTATCATTAAGAGATGTATCTATGGAAGAAGGTGCATGGAATGGTGATGGTAGAATGAGGAGATAGACTCTCATCTAGGATATCCATGTCAATGTAGTCTTCTAGTGTGTGTGTAGGGATTGGTGTGGGATGTAAAGAAAGGTCTTGAATCTCATCCTCAAGTGTGTGCATGGTGGAGGGGTGATAACCTAGACTAGATTTGTTTGTTGGTAATTGAACATGGGGGTTGATAGGTGTTTGTAACCCTTGTTCATAGCATCCTAGTCCAAATCCATGCCAATGGAAATGTTGAAGGTAGTATAAGGTGAATTGGGGGTTTGACATGTGGTCTAGAGTGCCATAAAAATTAGATTGTGGTGGTGGAGGTACAATGGTTGAGAGTGAGGAGTCTAGGCCTACATAAATGAAGTTGGTATAATTGTTGGGAGGACCTAGTCACACAATGGTATCGATGGTTAGTACTAAAGCTGAAGGATGATCAAAATCATATGTAGATTGGATTGTTGAGGGTCACACATGAGTATCCCAAATGTTATAGTCATCTAGTCCTAAATTTGTTATGAAAATTGACACTCGAGGTATCACGTATGTTGGGGATCGAGGTGGTGAATTAAAATTTGAGGAGGATGATGCTAGCTAGGAATCATGAATGATGGGAGGAGAAGAATGGAGTAATTCAGCATCTAAGTAGGAAGCTCACTATTCCCAATCATGGCATTCATCTATGGTAGATGGAATGGGGTGGTTCGCATGTGGGAACTATGTGGTGGGGGAGGAGGTGTAGGCATCGAGCTATGAGAAGATGTGAAATATCATGGTCATGGATGAAAATGAAGTGGGGGTGTTTGTGGAGTGGGAAGAAGAGGAGGTTCTATAGAGGAGGATGCATGAGATGTAATAGGAGGTCCTGATGAGGGTGGCAAAAAAGGTGGAGGTGCAGGAGGTCGATCTATGGAAGAGGATGACTAAGAAGGAGGGGGAGGCCATGAGGAAGGTGGTGAGAAAGGTATGGTAGTAGAATAAAGTGTCATGCTAGATGATGATTGTTGTGGGGATGAGGTTGGTATTGAAGGAGATGTAGATGCTCTTGATGAGGGATGAGAAGGAATGGGAAGGACTTGAGTAGAGGATGATGAGGGTCCTAGTGGAAGATCTACAATGTTGTATAATTTGAAGGGGTCCCCATCGGTAGGAACACAATGGATGAGGCCATCATAGATATACTTAAGATAATGATGCAAGGTAGAAGGAACACATTGCATGTCTCTAATCCATGGATGTTCAAGCAAGATATTGTATTACATCTCACCTTGAATGACATGAAATAGAATGGATATGGTGTAGACACCCACATGGATAGGTAGGACAATGGAGCCTATAGTGGGTCGCATAGAACCATCGAACGCTCTAAGGTCAAGTGATGGGGTGGCAAAGTGAGTTGGTGGAATGTGAAGGTGATGTAGGGTAGCCATAGAAATGATACTAATGGATGAGCTGGTATCAACAAGAACATACTTGTAAGTGATGTCATTGATGGTTGCTTGTATGTGGAGAGGTGGATCTGCTCCTTCCCCCATGATTTTAGTGATCTCATGGTCGTGGAAGCTAATAGAGGGCTGCAGGCAATGAGGTATGTTTCCCATGAAGTTAAAAAATACATTTGTATCATGTGTTTTGAGGTTGATGGATCAAAGGATGTCATTCAATACCTCATGATGGGGTTGAGATTGTTGTAAGAGATCGAATATGGATAGCCTGGATGGGGTATTACATAACTGATGTGTAAGACTACCATGGATGGTGATGATATTTTATGGTAAGTGTGGTGAGGCTTGTGCTACTATAGAGGGTTGTGGAGAAGTGAATGGTGCTAGAGGAGAAACCATTGGTGCATCCTATCATGGTGGATAGCATTGAGCATGAGTGGTAAGGTTGATCATGCCAATGATACCATGTGAGGGTGGATCTCATTGAATATTGTTAACCTATCTGGGTTGTCCTTGGGGATTGGATTGGGTTCCTTGGGGATTAGTCCCTTGGTGTTTAGGTAGTAGGTTTTAGTAGATTCTCAAGTTTTTATTTTGGGGTGTGAGGGGGTTTGAGACCTGAATGGTACCCCTATCAATAAGGTCCTAGACAAGACCATGAAAGGAATGACAAGACTCTATATCATGGCTACTATCGATGGTATGTACAAAAGGCCTGCTCGATATATCCTTGAGGCTTGGGTTGATTTGGATCAAGAGGTTAAATGTTAGGTAAGGTAATATGACCTACATCGTATAATCATTGAAATAGAGTTGGTAAAGGCTCTGAGATAGTGGGGTAAAATTACATTGTGGAAGCTATGGGTGGAGACCACGAGGCTATGGTGGTCTTGGTGGAAGGGGTGCGCTAGTCTGGAATAACTACTGTTATGGAGGGGGAGGTCGTGAGATGGATGAAGAAGTTAGAGAAGTTGCTACCACCTGGTTGGTTTGTGGTGGTCTAGGATAAGGTTGATTTGGTGTATTTCTATTGAAGTAAAAGTTGGAATTGTAAGAGGGTTTTTGTCTAAGCTTGATCTTGCTAGATTGGACTTTGATGTCCTCAATGACCTTGGCTTGAGTGATAGCTTCCTCAAAGGTGTGGCTTTGATGAAGTTGTAAGGAGGTGGAGATATGTTTGTGACAACTCTTTGAGAAGAGTGTGACTAATTCAGTATATGGGAGGCTATGAGTGAGGTCATGTATGACCGATATCCATCGAGAAATAAACTCTGTAATGGGCTCATCATCGGCTTATCGTAAGGTGTAGACATCCAAAAAGTTGATTTTCTTCTTGATGTTAATGGAGAAATATTCCAAGAATGAATTGGCTAGCTACTCGAAGGTGTATAGGCTATGGCATGGGAGCATGTTGTACCAATCTAGGGCTTGTCCCCCAAGTGAGAGGGAAAAGGTACATAACATGAGGGGGTTGCTACTATGAAGCTGATAGCAAGCTGAGTGATAATTGTTGACGTGTTCATGAGGATCCTCTTTACCTTTGTATTTATCAAAATTTAGGATCTTGAAGTGATAAGGGTAAGGAGGAATAGGAACTGAAGGGTGGACTAGCTCATTGTAGAGTTCATCGTATGTGGGTTTTTGTGGTCCATAACTAGTCATATGAAGGTTTAGCATCTTAACTTCATCTTGTAGAAGTTGAATTTTAGGTGCTAGAGGTGTAGAGGATTGTGTAAGGGTAGGTGGAGCTTGAGAATGTGGTGGATATTGGAGTTGTTGTTCCTCCTAGTGTGGGGAAGGGATATATTGCAATGGTGCCTGTAGGTGAGGCTGTTGGATGGTGTAGGATGGTAAAGTTGATGGGACACTCTATTGTAGAGTAGGTATCTATTAGGGGTAGTAATATTGTGGTTGCATAGTTTGTGGTTGTTGAACTAGGATCTATTGGAGAGGGGCCTACTGTAATGGTTGGACCATAGGAGATGATGACCAAGAAGGAGGTGTCATGAAAAATGTAGGTGTAGTAGGCTATGATGGGGGTAGTGGCATCTGGATGAATGGTGCTAGTGGTGGGTGAGATGAGGTATCAAAATATGGTACCTACATCTGGCTAGAAGCATGATGAGTGGAGAAGCTAGGTGGCATAGGATAGCCTGGAGGATTGGTGGGATAAGACATAGGTCATGGGTCATAGGTAGGAAAGAAACTAGGAGATGGATCTTGAAATGGAGGTGGTGGAGGGATTCAGAATATGGGAGTAGATGAATATGGAAGTGGAATAGAGGGTGGTGCACCATACATTCTAGGAGGGTGGAATGTAGGTGGAGGCAATGATGAGGAAGGAATATGGGCTTCAATGGTAGGAGCCTGAGGAGGTGGTGTGGTGAAAATATCCTCACTGGATAAGGGGGATGGGGTCTATTGATGTAACTGATATGAGAATTGTTGGGAGTGAGGAAGTGGTTGTGATGTAGCATCAAAGGATGCAAAGAAGGGTTGTTGGGAAGATGGTGGTTGTGATGCTTGAGAAGCATCTTGATATGATGATGTGAGGGGTGCATATTGTGGCTCTAAAGGAGGCTGTAGTGGAGGGATTTGTGATGAGGGTGCTTGCATGCTTGGAGTGGAAGATGAGGGATCTGAGATCATCCCTATGGTAGGGGTAAATGAGGTGACCTCAGGGTGAGTACGATTGAGCAAGGAAGAGTCATTCTCGAAGAGTGATTGAGATAGACTCTAGAAGAAAGGATGCATGAAGGTAGGTGAGGTAGGGGGGTCTCCTCATCAATAGTAAATAAAGGAGGTGGATGTCTTGGAGTGGTGTAGATGATGTGATCACAAAATATGGAAGGTAGATTAGGTGAAGGTGAATGGGGAAGAAGTGGGTAATCTTCATCGGATGAAGTGGGAGTCTCATCATGAGATATAGTGTGTATGTGAGGTAAATTTGAATCTATGGGGAGGTCTATTGTGAGTGTGGCAACTTCCCCTATAGAGGGAGGGGGAGAAGTAGACTGACTAGAAGTGGTGAAAGAAGCCTCCTCCTTGAGATGCACTTGCTTGCATGCTTGACTACGTGTGACAATAGGCATGGTGTTGTGTGTTATGAATTGGTGCTCAGAACTATATATAAATAGAAATATGAGGTTTTGGGTGTGATCTGTGTGAGGTTTTTAGGTAACCCTATGAGATTTGGAGAGTTTTTATGTTTGGAAGTAGGATTCATAGGTCACTATGTGAAATGGGACTTGGTTCATAGGTTGACCTATGAATTGGACTCAGACTGTGACTTAGATAGAAAATCAAAAGTGATAGGTTGTAGATAACCAATAGATGTGTTGCTAATCAGTGAATGTGTTGAAACTAGTTTTGTGAGCATGCAAACAATGCGTAACTAGAATCAGTTCTAAATGCAAAAAATAAAATGTTTGTTTGTTTTGTGTGTTTTGATGTTGAAATGTACCTCCTAGAAAATATCATGGGAAGTGGGTGAAATTCTAGAAATAATAGGAATGTCATTGGTATGGAACCTCCTACAACACCCAAGGGTGCATAGAATAGAATGGTGTCTCAATGGGCAAGTGGTGACCTATATGGAAGGTGCAGTAAAATGATATCCAAATGGGGGGAACTCAAAATGTGCTAATGAGTCCAATATCCTCTCATGAGAAGAGGTGGTACTATCTAAGACCTACTACTAGCATACCCATGCTTTCGCTTCACCCTTGAGTGAGCTTAGTCAAGAATGATAGTTACCATGTTCACTAATTATGTGAGCCTTGTGAACAAAGGTATCTAATCCTATCCTACTCTGAAGGTCCCTTTCGATGATGAATTCTAGAAAACTAGTCTCAAGAGTAGGGGATTTTTTGGTGATGAAGTCCAGAAAACCACTCCTGGGGGCTACTAAGGTGTCTAGGGGGTGAGCTGGTGGAAGGAGATGAATTCCAACATCACCAGTCTTGAGTGATGGATTGGGGATGAAGTCCAATATCACCACTATGTATACCACGTGGGTGTGTGAAGGTGTGTTTGTTACCGATGTTGTGAAAGCAAAGCAACTAACTAAATGCCTTTTCAGAAATGAAACTAGCCCTAGATGCATTTTGAAAATGAAACTAACCTAGATGATTTTTGAAATAAACTACTAATTCTAGAAAGTATGAAAGAAGCAAAGTAGGGAAGAAATGTAAATTACCTAAGTGAGTGACTTGAAAAGATATTGAAATGTGATTTACAAATTTGAAAGAGATTGAAATGTACTAAGGATTTGGAAAGAAAGTTTGAAATTGTAAACCCTAATTGACTTGAAAAGAATTTGATAGATTAACCTAGATGTAATGTTAGAAAGATATTTGTAAAAAGGAATGTAAATGACATGAAAGATATTACAAAGCTAATCCTAAAATGCAAGTGTGAAAGAAATTTGAATTGCTTTTGAAATGATATTGGGAAAATGAAGTGTAAAGATATTGTAAAACTAATCCTAAATGCAAATGTGAAAGGAATTTGAAATATTTTTGAAATAAAATTTTAAAATGATGTGAAAGAGATTTCAAATCTAATCCTAAATGCAAATTGAGAAAGAAATTTGAAATGCTTTTGAAATGAAATTGCAAAATGATATTAAAGAGATTTCAAATCTAATCCTAAATGCAAATTGTGAAAGAAATTTGAAATGCTTTTGAAATGAAATTGTAAAATGATGTGAAAGAGATTTTAAATCTAATCCTAAATGCAAGTGAGAAAGGAATTTGAAATGCTTTTGAAATGAAATTGTAAAATGATGTGAAAGATATTTCAAATCTAATCCTAAATGTAAATTGAGAAAGGAATTTGAAGTGCTTTTGAAATGAAATTGTAAAATGATGTTAAAGATATTTCAAATCTAATCCTAAATGCAAATTGAGAAAGAAATTTGAAATGCTTTTGAAATGAGAAAATGAAAATTTCTGATCTATTTGTAAATTTGGAAAGGAATTTGAAAGATCTATTTAGTATGAGAAAATATGATTGGAAAGGAATGATTTGCAAAAGTTGAAAAGAGATGAAAACCTATTTTAATGACTTGAATAAAAAGGAATGCAACTTTGATTCAAATGAGAGAAAATAAATCTGAAACAAATCAAACTAACTGATTCTACAATAATGTGATAATCCTAATTGATGTATTTGAAAGGGGATTTTACAAAATGATGTGATGCATTTGACAGTAAAACCTCTTTGCAAAAGAATGATAAAAATAGGGGGTCTTAAGGGGAATACCTGACTCCTGTGGTGTCATATGAGTTGTTTGATATCTCTGTTGTGATACCCTACTATTTTAGGGTTTTTTGAGATAGTCTGATAGAATTCGTAGGGTGGCCTATGAATTGGATGTTGATTCATAGGTTGGGGGTGAATTGGATTTAGGAGCCTAAAACTCCTGTTCTACTGACCTGAAGTGTATATCAAGGTTTTGTAGGGTCTTGTCTTGCTTTTAGAGTACCTGTAATAACAATAGAAAACCAAAAATTGCATCAGATTCATGAGAAGAACTAGTCTAACACAACTATTGTGGGGGTCCCACCGAGCATGCTAGAATGAAGTGATCGAAAGATGACCATTTGATCAAACAACTAACAAAATGTAAATTGTTCAGAAATATTGCTTTTATTCATCAAGAGTATTTTTAGGTTACAAAACAAGTCTCCCTATTTTCTTCACAAATATGAAGCATTCTGATGGTGTCCTTTAGAGCTCCTCAATGAAGGTGGGCTTCTATGCATGTGTGCCATCGGTAGTTTACTGATGTGTGTTATTTTGTACCTATTTAGGGCCTATAAAATATTGTTAGTGTATTTGGGGGCCTACCTTGGTCAAGCCCCATGATTATAAAGATAAATCGACATAAAAACTATATTGAAAAGTGTTGAAAATTGATGGAAATACTATAAAAACACTAAATAGTTGATACCTACTTGATTTGATGTTGTAGACCTATTGTACGGTCAATTCATAGGGTGGCCTATGAAATGGATCCTAGATTCATAGGTTGAGGGGTGAATTGGTCTGTAGCTGACTTCTGATGGAGATCCTTTGTTCGGATGGGCTCTAGAAGTGATTTGATGTTGTTTGTATGGTGCAAAGTTATCGAAGGAGATTCTAGAATGATTTTAGTAGAGTTTGGATAGGTTGACTGAAAGTGTGAGAGAGTTAAAATGAGGGAAAGGACCCTCTATTTATAGGAAAAGCCAAGGTCAGGGGGGTGGTTAGGTATACCAAACCCTAGAGTCAATTCCTAGCAAGGTTAGGTTAGGGTTTATGAAGTGTCAAGCTTACATTCCCTAAGAGAAATATCCTATCCTCACACATGTGTGAGGAAGGATTAGGGTTAACTAGGGTTAGCTAACTCCTAGGTTAGATTGAGGTTTAGTTAGGGTTTCTAGGAAATATCCTAACTAACTTAGGGTGCACACATGTGTGAGGACATGCTTAGGACTAATTAGATCATTAATCCTAATTAAACCCTATTAATGATAAAGTGCATGTTTAGTGAAAGTCACTTGCAAATTAGAATCCTAATTAGCCTAATTAGGGTTTTTAGTAGGGAATGGTCCCATGGGGTCCTAATTAGGTGTAGGAAAGGGCTTAGGTGGCCTTAGGGGGCTAGTAGATGGCCTCCTAGTGGGTAGGAGGTGTCTTGGATGTGTTTTATACAGTTTTGTAGGTTTTTATGCCTACGGATGACTATGGCGGCCTACGATGGCCTATGATAACCTATGATGGCCTATGCAAACCTACAAGTGTCTATGCAGATATACAAGTATATAGGAATGAGCATGTGCGACTTTTGGGTGTCTACACTATGTGCAAGTTGTAAATGTGTAAGTTTTCCCCTTGTACAACTAGGTAGAGTGTTGGCCAAGCAATCCATATTTCTATATAAAGGGTCTCATAGTGAGTGATAAGATATTGTTGTAGGTAATAGTGGATATACTAGGTATATCACCATATATATTGGTGATGGATATAATGTAGTACTCGAGCATCCATTCTAGATTGTTTATTTTCTCCATTTCAGCATTGTATCATTCTTGTCACTTTCCATTAATAGCATATTTTAGCATCTTACATTTCTGCATATTCAGCATCATGTGATTGCATTCTCCCTTGGCATAAACCATAAAAATCTAACGAGAGAAATTTCTAGACCTACACAAATAAGAAAACATAAATAGTAGGAACTCAACATGGAGGAGGTGAAATATTTGCTTATTGAAGATAAAATTCTAGGACTATTGAAAACAAATCTCTAGAATTGAAGCAATCTAGTGAAGATGAAGGCCAAATAAGACTTATGAAGGTAAATCTAAAGTGCCTTGGTGGAGATAAACTTTTAGTTGCCTATCAAGTCTGAAGAATCCTAAATATCATAGAGCATTTTCATCCAATTTTGGAGAGTAACTTTTATGCCTGATAGAGCGAAAGCATAACGTTAAACAATGTTTCAATAGGAAGGAATTTTGGTGATAATGTTCAAAAATTGAATGAGAAGTCTTTGCCATGTGTGAGGAAAAAAATACTAAGGTACTAAATTATTATTTATTATTTATTTTAAAATAGTTGGCATGCATATTTTGAGTTATAAGTTTGAATTTTTTATTAACTACAAAAGTTGATAGGAGTAATAAGAATTGAATTTTTGAAAAAGGAATGAATGAATTCATAAGGGGTTATACAGAGAATTTGATAAATATTGGATTGATTGCTAAATTAAATTTTGGGATATATAAAGAAAAATTAGAATTGAAATTTGATTATTGAAATTGATTAATTGAACTAAACCTTGGAGAAATAAAAATTTCTACTCTAGAGGAATTAGTTTGAAAATTTTGAAGAAATTGAAAGTTGATTGATTCAAAATTTGCTTATTGCATTTTGATTTCATAGGGATTCCTAAACCAAAGGATTTCACTTTGGAGTAAATTATTAGAAACATATATTCAAAAGAGTGTGAAGAAATTTTGGAGCATAAAAGACACTATACGCAAAGCATAATTAAGAATGTTGAACAACAAAAGGATGTAAAACTCAAGAAGATCTTTCAAATAATTTGTAGAACTTGAACATTACCTACACATTAAGTTATCTTAAGCAAGTGAAAAAATTAGAAACACAATTATAACACCTATTGATATAGGGATAATAACATATATGGCATTACTCTCTTTAGAAGTTCAATATCAAAGAAAAAGAAAAGAGTTAAAAAAACTTCAAAAATAAACCAAAAAATACAATAGATTCTTCATTAAATAATGAAAGCAAAAATTATAGACCTTTATATTTTGCACTAGATAACAATAAAATTAGTATTTATGAAGGATATGAGTAAAATATTTATGATCTAGCAAAAACATCTGAGCAAAATATGATCAAGACCAAGAGTGAGAAGAATATAGCAAAGAAACAAAATATGAAGATAAAAAAGAACCAAAGAAATATAACTGGAGATAATGAAATATCCAATATTGTAGATCAACACCAAAACCTCAAGTATTGTTAGAGCCAGAGCAAAAGGATAAAAGCAAGAATCATATATTGAAGACTAAATTCTTCAATAAACAAATAATGTAAGTTAGAGAATATTTCATTATTTAATAGAAATGAATGTACCTCCATGGTACCATTTTAATATTATAAATATGGTGATAAATCACTATAACTTTGCTAGATTGCACCTAGAAGAAGATGAAGAGTCTAAGCCTAAAACCAGGGGAGAGAAATCCATGCTAGCCTACAAGGATTCCATGTTAGATTTCACCAAATAGATATTTTTAAAGGGTAGATACAAGAGTGGAAACTCTCCTTCTATATGGGTAAGTTGATCACCTAATAATAAAATGACCCATAGAGAATAGTCTAAAGCCTTTTCAATAATATCTAAGCTAGACCTCACTCCTAATGAAATACGATGATATTTTTTGGTGATAACTAAAAAGACTCCACTATAGGAGGAGGATTAACCCAAACATCATCCATGGCAAAATCAACAGAGCTCATCATCATATACATTAGTTTAGGTAAGCAAACTTTGGAAACTCATGTGTCATCTTACCACTAGATATATAAGGATATCCTTAATGATGGGATATGACAAAGAGCAAACTAAGAATAAGGGAAATATAAGGGATCCTTGTGATCACTCTATAATTAGAAAGGTTAAAATACATATGCTTCCCCACATTCATAAGAAATATCGTTGAGGTGGAAGTCTCACTACAAAAAAGAAAGAACCAATTCAATTACTATGCAGATTTGGCACATATGGAAACATATTAAGACAAAGGTCAACATGAATAAGAAGGAAGAAATAGTTGGGCAAAGAAAGTAGCATGATAAGTATAAAAGCAATCAAAAAAATTTATAAGAGTTGATGAAGGAATAAGGTCTAATAAAAGTCCTGATAGAACAACTTATCATAACTTATAAAGTCCTGAAGGAAATAACCAAGAAAAATTCCCAATTAAGGAACTACCATTCATGTGGATAAAATATGCTGAAAAGTTTTGAAATAATGAATAAATCTAGAAGTGGACAAGTGCACCAATACCAAGGGGGAGGTAGATGAGTGCATAGATCCCTAGGAAGAATAAATATAATGTACCATTACTAAGGAAATATGGGATATCTACTAGGAACACTTTGGCTCTACAAATAAAAGGTAGGTGAATCATTAAATATGAAAGAATGGGGACCTAAAAATATGCTAGCTATAGACTAACAACAACATTGATTAAGGGCTACTCCATTAAATATTCAGAATCCCCAAAATATGGTAGATTGAAATTCAAATCATCCTAAAAATTTTATACACAAAATTCCCCTTTTGTAATCTATAAATAGTAGTAATCTTAACATTGTAAAGGATCAACAATTTTTTAATTGTGTATATTTGTAGGTTTTCCTTTCATTTCTCTTTTTAAGAATATTTGTAGTTCCTAAGTGGCTTGTGGTAAATATTGAACCCTTGATTCTAGCATAATCTATGTAGTATTTTGCTTGTATTTATATATACATGGGAGCCTATATCTATTTTTTAGCATTACTTATAGACCCATTGTTGAGTATGTGTATGTGTTTGTGATATTTTGCTTGAATATCATATTTTACTAAGTGTATGTATGTGTGAGGGGCTTGCATCTATTTTTGGACTGTCACTAAGTAGCTTGGCTCTCCTGTAGGACCCACTTTCTCATGCATGCATATAATTGGTAGATCTTGATTGTAATTTATTGTGGTAAGGAGAGGAAGTGTTCACAACTATAAAATAGCATTCAGGTTATTTTTATACGAATATATAGTGGATCTCTTAGCACATTGCCCCATTTTCGTTTTGCTGGTTTTTTTTAATTTTTTTTTGGTTTATCACACCCTTTTTCCTTTGTTGAGCAACTAAGTGCCTTGAAGATCATATCCTAGCAAGGATATAACCTTGTAAAAAATCTTAGATGATTGAGCCAAAACCCACGCTCTTGGTTTTGGCCTATTGTTTCACTCCAAATGAGGTACGATTATCCTAGGAAAGGATAATCAAATATGATAATAGTTTAATGGAAAACCTAGTGGTACCATAGTGACATATCATTGGTCCTATAATTACAAGTAGTAGATAAATACTTGATGATATTCTTGGTCTATTATCACTTGTTGAAAGAGCCTCTTTTATCAATGGTAACTTTACTCCAAAATGAAAATAAAAAAATCATTGTTGAAGATGTCATACAAAGTTTTGGGTGAAGACATTAGTATATCTACTTTTTAGAAGAAAGAAGTCACATTCACCTAGCAGCTACATCCTCAATAAAGAGACTAGAAACAACCAGACAAAAATCCTTTGCATGATATTTTACATCTTACAAATATGATAAGAGTTGCTACCACTATCTGCAACCATTTTGCAAAGAAGAAAAGTTATAGTCCATAATATGGCTACTCCACCACCACTACCACCTCTCAAAATATTCCTTGCTTGGAATAATAGATTTTTTGGCACCACCTATACCAAATGAAACATGGGAAGAGATACCTTATTATGCTCTAAAGTCTCTCATTTACTTCACTAGAAAAAATATTGTTACCCCTATCAAGCACCTTAACCATGTGGTGCACTTATGTATGATCCATAATATATCAAAACAAAATATGGTTCTAATATTATCAAAAATATATTTTAGATAAAAATATCAAGAATGGTACATCACACTACATCTCGGTTCAATCACCATTTGGGACCAACTCGATAACATCTTCATTGAAATATTTATAGAAAATGCAGATGGGGTATGATTACTACAACTACTAGCAACAATTAAAAGAACTCCCATGGAGATAGTATAATACTTCAACCTTAGATTTCATAAATCTTGGCATAGAATACCAAAGGAGATGCATCCCCGACTAGGTATGGCACTTATATATTATTTAAAAGCCTTGGATTTTGATATTTCAATGATTATTATGGTTAGAGAAGGAAAATCATTGCCAAAAGCATATGAGTTGAACATACACATTGAGCATGAGCAAACCCCAATTCTTATTATTCATCCAATGATATCATAATCATTCCTCCATTTACCTTCAGTTGTATCCTCATAAACTCCACCTACATCAAACCCTAGGGACCTTGAGCAAGACTCATCATTATCAATTTATAGCTAAGAAAATGTTAGTTATGATAAGGGAATGGAATACCATAAGATATCATTATCAAAACAACTACAATCCCTCTTACCCATAAGGAAACAAAGGATACATGAACCTTTCTATTAGATATCTAAGACCTTAGTTCCAAAACACTAAGGGAAATGATCAATCCCAAATAGCCCTAGTGGTACCCTTTTATAAATAGTAGTATTCAATCATGCTAGGAAACTAGCCCCTATATATAATAATTATATAGAGTAATCCACCACATGGTACTACCCATCTCTTGAAAAATCTCTCAAATAAGTTAACCTAGAAGAAACATCACAACTTTTGGCCACTTCAACATAGGATATGATCCCATCCAATTCATATTCAAAAGCTAAAATCTAGATGCTAGATCACAATTCCCAATTCACCACCATAGAATCTGGTTATATTTCTTAAGACTATATCCTAGAAACACGGTATTAGGTAGAGATCTATGCAATCTAATGGTAAAAATATCTCAAGTCCATTTATATTATCTTATGAGGTCTAAGAAGTGGTTAATATAGAAAAATGATGTAGGCAATCCACCAATCCCTAGTAGTTAACATAAGTCAACTCGATCAAAATAGTAGCCTACTACAATACCCCAATGAATAGTGACTTGTATGCCTCCTATCATCCCTAAACCCAATGGCCTAAGAGCCTCAAATAATCAAAGTAGAGTTGTCAAAGATAGCTCTTTGTCATCAATGATAATATTACTAAAAGCCCTAACATCCACTAAGTAGAATGGCTCAATGACCATAGGATAATAATTGGTACTATCAAAGCCAACCAAGGGTACCCAACTAATTTATAAAAGGCCATGCTTGATTCTATAGGAAATAGTACCCCCAAATTCCTTTAATATAGTAGCTCAATTGAAAAAATCTACTATACCAGTCCCAATCTACAAATATTATCTATTACAAGATAGAAAGAATACTTGCAAAAGACCTTGAAAGAAGAAAAAAATAAGGAAATGTGAAATCTTCAACAAACTGATGTTGTCTTCCAAATTTTAATCAATGAATCAGGCAGAACAAAGCCCCAAATTTATCTCTCACTCAAATATGGGGATAAAATAATTCATAATTACATAGTGGATCCTAGGTCTAATACAAAAATTATGCCTAAGGATATTGCAAATGTATTAAATATCAAGTATCATCCCATAAACAAAAAATTAATGCAACTAGATGACAACTTGATTCAATTTTTGAGGGAAATAAATGAATTATCATTGGTCCTAAATACTTGTCCAAGTGTGACTATGACTGTAATACCCACCCTAGTAGAACCTCTTTAAATTGACAATGTGTGTGTTTTATTTATTATTTTCTAGTAACTACCACAGTTTATGTCATGGACATGCAAAGTTGTTGTAAAAAAGCTTATGCCATATAGATACGGTATTGAATTATTATTTTGTTAACATGGTTTTGCATGGATAAATCATGGCATTTAGCTTAAATCATGGTTAAAATACTACTAATTCGATGTGGTTTCGTAAGGCTAACTGTGATTGCAGGTGGATAATGTCAAGGTATCAAATTGATGATAGCTTGAGTATCATCATTTATGTTTTAACAAAGGGAAATTTTAAGTATTTTCTTATGATAACAATGGCTAGATTTAAATAATTAACCATTATAGTGTCAACCAAATGATTTAATATTTATCTAGATATTAAATTGTATTGCTAAGAAATAACTTAATATTGTTTAAAGGCATAAAATGGTTATGATTAAAATGACTAACCATTATGATATTAAACTAGCAATTTTACATTTGATTTAATATTTCTTTGGTTTGATTAACATGGGAAGTTAAATTATTTTTTGCATATGATGGTTGAATTTAATTTGGTCAGGGACATGACTTGTTTAGTGTTTTTTTATAATTGCATAAAAATCCTTTGACTTTCTTAAAAGAGTAAGCTTTTTTGAAATCATGAAAAAAGTGGCTATATTGGGCATGAAATTGATGGCATCTTTCTAGTTGAGATTGAGCAAGGATGTTGGCTTTAATAAGAAGTTCTCCTTGCCAACTTGGAGAAGGGAGCCCTGATGGCTCTACAAGTTTTCGTTTATGTGTGCATGTTATGCGAGAGAAGAGAAAGCAACGTTAAAATAAAGGGTAGGATGTAGATTCACAGGAGGAGTTTGAAGGAGTAGTGGAGGCCATAAATAAAATGCTTTGGGGGAAGAAACGAATTGGGAGGAGCTTGGAAACCTTTGCATTTTCCTTTTGTCTTGAAACTGAGGAGGAGGTTGTTGTGAAGACGTCACCCAACCAGGTTAGAGCTTTCACTCTTGATAGCTTAATTTTTATGTTTCAATAAAATATTTATGCTTTAAAAAACTATGATATAAGGGGGCCCTATGGGCCTTTTGGCTTGTTGATTAGTTTTTATTCAAGCATAATTTTCGTTATTGTCTTTTGTCGCCATGTTATTTCTGAAACCATAGACTTTATACTGCCTCCTTGGGCCTCTATTGGATTCTCTCCATGGTGTTTCCATTGGAGTTTGATTAATAAAAATTTAATGAAAACCTTTAAAATATTGTACCCTATTGCACACCCTAAAATTTGCTTGACAGTGAAAGGAGGCTCTGTAAATTCATTTTTCTTTGTTCTTCCACCTCCATAGGGTCTAATTGAGATTTATGATAGGAAATAAAAGTTGTGGTCCCTTTTGCTTGATCTTTTTTAGCATAGATCTTCTCATCACCATCATAGTTGGGTTATGTTGTGAATTTTTTATGTATCATCATCATCTATCCTCCATCCCTGGGTGGTTTTTTTCCTTTCCCTAAGGTTCAACTTAGGGATAGGGGCCTTTATTTCTCCCTAGCCACCACTGTCAGCCATCATCATGAAATGACACCATGCACAAGAGAGCATGGGAGAGGAAAGACCTCTCAATACTTCCCAACGAGTTATTCCACATGGGATAATCAGGGGGCCTTAGTGCTCCCTAAAAAGCACCTAGCACAAAGGATTTTATAGCCAAGCACTTGGCACTTATCTTTGCTCTTTTACCTCTAACTACCTACAACTCTCATGTATCAATATTGTTTTCTTATTTGGTGCTTGACATGTGGTATCACTCTATTAGCATATTGTGCTTACCACATGGTGTTTTCTCTTTAGCTTATGTGACCTATCTCCTCTTGTTTACTCATTGTTGATTGTTATATGTTTAGGAGGATAAAATATTTTAAGTGTGTTAGGATAATTTTTCCCACATGCTTGATGCAGTGGGATAAAAGGGTCCTTAACGGGTGCTAAGTAAGTACAGACTAGGAGCCAAGTGCCTAGGTGCTTGGCTAAGCCTGTAGACCCTCTTGCCTATTGTGGACTTGTGTTGACCCTATGTCCTACCATTGAATTTGTTGTAACTTGTGATCAACTTGTTCATTGTTTGGTTATCGATTCACCCATTTTTGGAGGGGGTATACGCAAATGGCTTTGGTGTTGATGAGTTAATAACCTCTTTCCCACATTCTGGTGTAAATAAAAACAAAGACTAATAGGTATTTTTGTATCAAATAAATTATTTACATTTCTATTGACTAGATAAATTAGAGATGGAATAAGAGATAAGTTGTTCCATCCCAATTGAATAAATTTAGAATTTATAAAATATAGTGTATTTCTAGTTAGTTAAGGAGGTGCTTGAAATATAGAAATGGGATATTGTATTTCATTTCAAATTAGAATAGGATGGAAAAATGATAGTGGATTTGTTATTTAATTTCAATTAGAATGATGTTAAAATATGATAAAATATATTGTATTTCTTTATTAAGTTAGAATGGAATGGAAATGTGATAGTAGGATATGATATTTGATTTCAATTAGAATGATATTGAAATATGATAGAAGATATTGTATTTCTTTTTTAAGTTAGAATGGGGTGGAAATATATATTTTTAATTGATAAACGGATTTTGAAAGGATCACAAAACCTTGTTACAAGTTGAGAAGGGAGGATCCCAAATGGAAACCTTAACCCCAAAACATGATAGTTGATATTGTATTTGATTTTAAATAGATTGATGTTAAAATATGATAGAGGACATTTTATTTCTTTATTAAGCTATAATGGGATGGAAATATGATAGTGGATATTATATTTGATTTTAAATAGATTGATGTTAAAATATGATAGAGAACATTGTACTTATTTATTAAGCTAGAATGGGATGGAAATATGATAGTGGATATTATATTTTATTTTAAATAAAATGATGTTGAAATATGATAGAGGACATTGTATTTCATTATTAAGTTAGAATGGGAAAGAAATATGATAGTGGATATTATATTTGTTTTTATTTAGAATGATGAAATATGATAGAGGAAATTGTGTTTCATTATTAAGTTAGAATGGGATGGAAATATGAGTGGATTTTTTATTTGATTCTAAATAGAATGATGTTGAAATATGATAGAAGACATTGTATTTCATTATTAAGTTAGAATGGAATGGAAATATGATAGTGGTTATCATGTGTTATATTAATGGCCTAGAATTGAAATATGGTAGTGGTTATCATGCTTTGTATTAATGGCCTAGACTTAAAATATGATAGTGGTTATTATGTTTTGTAATAATGATATAGACTTGAAACATGAATAGTGGATACTAGGGTTCATTGTGATGGAGTGGACTTGGGTTGCAATAGTGGATATCATATCTCAATTCTTGGAGAAATAGAAGGTTCCTCATATCCTTGGTATGTGTGCATGAGGTCCATTAGAAGGGATTATAGGATCCTATTTAATGAGTGGTTGTATGTGCAACTCTATGGTTAATGCTCAACTACATTTAAACTCTTGGCGGAATATGTTCCTTGAGTTTTGGAATATAAGGATTATGGGATCCTTTTGTGCCCTTAAATTTGTAATAATGAGATCCGAAGGAACCATGGGGTTCCTCCAATGATTGTATTGTGAACTATATCTTAAATAAATAGATTGTGGATATTTAATACTGGGTTTTTCCCTGAAGGGTTTCCCAGGATACATGATGTGTAATGTGTTTATGTGATATATCTTTATCCTTGGATCATGCTCATGCTAGAATCTACCATTGAAAAACATGTTATTATTTATAAAGCATAGGAATATCATTATACTCTCATGGTTTATTCTTTAGTTAATTGGTAAGAGTTTAATGATTAATTAGGGTGCTACTCATTTAAATTATGGAAGGTGTACTAAAATAAAGGAAAGGATTCATTAGTTGTGAGTAAGAAATAGTGTGGGTAATACATAGCTTGAACAACCTTAACAACAAATCTTAATTATATAAATAATGGTACCTACTAATGTATGCTTGGATTGGAAGCATGAATATGGTGAGATAGATAGCTCAAGCTAGCTCATCATTGAGATGAGATAGATATCTAAGCTAGGTCATCGTTAAGATAAGACAGATAGCTTATGCTAGCTTGTTGTTGATATGAAACAAATATATTAGGCTAGATTTTTATTGATATGAGATAGATATCTAAGCTAGCTCATCATAAATATGAGATATATAGCTTGGGCTAGCTCATTATGGATATAAGATATATATCTAAGCTAGCTCATAATTGGGATGAGATAGATAGCTTAGGCTAGCTCATCATGGATATGAGATAGATAGCTAAGCTAACATATCATGGAGATAATATAGATACCTAAGCTAGCTCATCATTGAGATGAGATAGATAGCTTAGACTAGCTCATCATGGAGATGAGATAGATAGCTAAGCTAGATCATCATTGAGATGATATATATAGCTTAGGCTAGCTCATCATGGATATGAGATAGATAACTAAGCTATTTCATCATTGAGATGAGATAAATAGCTTAGGCTATCTCATAATTGAAATGAAATTGATAGCTTAAACTAGATCATCGTTGAGATGATACAAATAATATAAGGTAGCTCATCATGCAAGAGAGAGGGATAGCTTGACTCAAAAAACCATAACAAGTATGTATATATATATATATATATATAATTATTATTACCTCTATTTCGATAAGGATGAAAATTTAGGTTGTAACATTTGGTATCAAAGCTCATTGTCATAGGAAAATAAGCTTCCCTAGATAGACCTAGTCGTAGCTAGAGAATTTTTAGAGGGTATAAACCTCTAATAAGATTTACACCTTACATGGAGTAAGGGTAACTATTATGGTTAGCCATGTGGGTGACTTATCTAGCTAGTAGTTAATGGTACAATTCAAGGAAGGAATTGAGACCTAACTTAAACTTTCTCTCTTTGTGTGACCAAGATAATGGCACCAAGAATGAGAAGAGGAAGGTCTACCCCACCAAATAGGTAGACAAGGTAGATTAATGTTGAGTCTAGGGATCGAGATGAAAGTTTGAGAAATTCTAATAAAGAAAGATAGAACCTCATTGCAACAATTACTTTGATTCAATAATAGATGGAACAAAAAAGACAACTATTAGAAACCATAATGAACTAGGATTCACAAGTTAGGAACTCATAGGTTAGGTAGGCTAATGATCCTACTGATGGGATATGAGAGGCTAGAGCTCTACTGGAGGTAGAAATGGATAAATATTTGAATAATGTATGCACCTCCAAGTTTAATGGAGAAGAAGGAGGTGATGTAGTTGAGGCCTGGGTGAGGGAGTTAGAAATTTTCTTCACTATGAGAAATTACTCTACTAGAACCCAAATATCATGGGCCACTTGGCACCTATAGGGAGTTGGGCTAGATTGGTGGGAAACCTTTTGAGAAGAACGAGGGATTGAGGTAGTTGAATTGAAGTGGGAAGACTTTGTAACAACCTTCAAGGAAATATTCCTAATAGAACACTTCTATGCCAAGAAGTTTGAGAAATTCACCAACCTTCAGCAAGGGAAAAAATGGTTGTGATTTACTATCAAAAAAAATTTAAGTTGTTGAAGTACATTCCCATATATGATGAGAATATGAAGATCCATAAAATCATCATAGGAGCATACCCTAGGGTTGGGCATGAAGTGAACATGCACAAGCTTAAAACTCTATAAAAGACCTACAACCTGACAAGAAAAGTAGAAGCTCATCTAAAGTCTTATTTTTATTATCTAGGTACATCTATCCAAGATCACCAAGAAGTTTGGAAGAGAAATAGTGTAGGCTTCATGAAATAGGAAAGAGATTAAAATCATAGGAACACAAGCTTCTCAAGGTCGAAAAAGAGGAATGCTGAGAGGCAATGAAAATTTAAGAAAAACTTCCAAATGAGTAACAACAACTTCAATGGCAATAGCAATAGCAATAATAACAAGCATCAACCCCAAAGGAAACCTAACATAGTGCTTTTAAAGAGAGTGTAGACACCAAAACAGCACCAATCCGATTATGTGACTACAAGCACTGACCGAATTGGCATACATACCCCCTAGGGCAGCCTCCAGAGGTTAAACAGTGGTCCTAACCACTCCCAAATCAGTTTTGGAAGGTCAGAGGTCAGTTTTGCACCTTTTAAGCACTTTTCTCCCTATTCGTCCCACCCTGGGATGATTAGAATCCTATTCGTCCCACCCCGGGATGATTAGCAGCAATCGCTCCAGGGTGGGACGATTAGCAGGTTTGACTGGAAAAAAGTCAAACCTTGACAAATGGCAGCCCAAATCCGCCACCTAACTCCACCTTCAAGGCATGGGATTGCGAGGGAAGGTTTCAAATCAGAGAGGCTTCAATCAAGCCTACCCTGATCATGGAGGCCTCAATCAAGGAGGCCCTAATCAGGGAGGAATCTTCTCTCCCCCAAAAAGGCATAATGAGCCAAGTGGCGCCCTCGCATGCGCATTCAAAGGAGACCCTTAGGTCTATAAAAAGGTGAGCCTCCTCACCCCAAAAAAGAAGAGAGCTGGAGCATTTGGAGCAACGAAGTGCTGCCAAACTATACCCCCATTCCTCTTTGTGCTTCCTACATCCCTAATCTCTCTTTTGGAAGAGAGGTTATCGGGTGAACACTAGGAACGCAATCCAGATCCAAAGACCCAAGAAATCAGCCACAATCCCACCCCAAACTCATCGACACAACCCCCTAGGAAGTTTTGGACCCATCCCACTTGGATTGGTGTCAAAACTAGGCCCTAAACGGTGGGCGTCCCACCCCTGGGCGCCCCCAAACTAGCAGTCCTAATCGCCCCACCCCAGAGTGATTAGAAATATATGCATGGTTTTGTTACTATTATTTTTGCATTATTTTATATCTGATGTACTTATTTTTTCCAAATTTCATTGCTTTGACATGATTTGACCTGTTTTCATTTTATCGTCTACTAACCTAAGGAGCTTGGATACAAGATAACCTGGGTAGAATCTCAAATATGACTTTGGTCATCATCAAAATGTTTTTTAGTCTAACCACAAGTTTGTAGGAGTTTTGGAGGCCTTGGTAGGACATTTGCAAGGTCACTTTTTTTTTGAATCCCAGTCCCACCTAGAGTGATTAGAAATATGTGCATTATTTCCTTACTATTACTTTTGCAATATGTCCTAGATGATATCCTAATGCCTCTGTTAAATTTTGAACTCATTCTGACATGATTTGATGATCATTTTATTATTTTATGTATTAACTAGCTCGTAGGGCGCCCCTGTCACATACAAGAGAATATGGGTAGGATATGCAAATTATGAGCATCTGGGTAGTCTTAGAATTACATATAATGCCTAACCCATGAGTTTTAGGTGATTTGGATAAGCATAGGTGGGACATTGGAGCGCTCACTTTGGAGAGGCCCTCGATGGGCAAACGAGCATAACGGGGCCGTCCGACGCCGCTTCGATGCAAAATCAGGTGATACCAATTCTAGACATTGTCCTTTACATTTCCATATCATTCTGTAATCTACTTATCAATCTTATCACTGATATCTTCTAAGCGCCCGCTAGAGGCCTTGGGGATTGCATGTTTTTCTAGATACGCATATGCTATTAATGATTTGTTGTCTTTCTGTGCACAGGATCTCACCACCAGGAATACTAGAGGGGTATCAAGGAATGATGAACACATGGACACAAGCAGTGACAACTTTTAGCCCACCCACTTCGAGTGTGGGCACGCGAAAGACGCTGGAAGCGTACCGTCCGATCTTGGAAGCGTGACTTCTTTCGGGCATCCATTAATGTAACAAATTGTATCAAATGTTCTGAGCCCTAGAGGGGGATGTATTGTAATCATATTAAAAGCAATATCAATAAATGAGGCCCCACTTTGTTTGCTCACATCTCGTTTCTACGTCATTTCCTTCATGCATTGCTCATCGCATTCGTAGGACTTAGCATCTATATCTATTTTTGTTTGCATCATATCGGTACACCATTTTTCTATTGCTTTCAGTGGCGATCATGGTGGGACCCTATCCCTTGCTGTTAGGATCAAGTTTTTGATCCAAATTTTATGGTTTTTCTTTGCAGGTGTTACTCATTCGGGCACTGGACTGCTACTCGTGCCACCCCGGGATGAATACGTATTCATCCCACCCTATGACGAATGCAGACCTGCTATTCATCCCACCCTAGGATGATTAGAGCTCTATGCATTTTCTGAGTAAAAACTCAGAGGCATCTGGTTTAGACAGAGAAGAGGTAGGCCTTCTGAACATCCTCTGTGTTTTTCTACTTTCTGTTTCTGCAATTTTCTGTTTTCTTTGCTTTATTTTCAGACACTTGCATAGAAAGGTTAAGTAGTTTGTTTTCCTTTCTTGCAATAAAGAAAAAATAAATAAAAACATAGAGTAAATTAAATGGAAGGAACTTGATTAGGAATGCATTTTTCTCTGGTTTGCTTGCATGATACTTGCACAAATGGCAAGTCCTCATTATAGGTTTCAGTTCTAGTTAGGTTTTGTGATTTCCTTTTTGCTACTAATTGTCTCTGAAAGATAAAATGTACTTTAAAGCATTGCATTAGTGAAAATCATCTTTTGTTGTATGTTTTCTTTCTTTACACAATTAAAAGGAACCACACACACCACCTAATAAAATTAACATCAAGGAGTTGGTCTTAATACCCCAACACTTGATCAAGACCAACGGTGGGTTTCATCACCACCTTGGCTTGGATTTTGCATACATATACCCCGATCGTGACTGTTGCTAGACGTAAATCCTGATGAAAGCTGACCAAGTGTAGCGGGGGTGATTCCCCATGCATGAGGATAAGTCTTCTAAGGTAGGTGTCAAAAATAGAGCGATCCCCCTTCCGTACCGCCTATGTTCCACTTACTATTCTGCTCTCGCGTACCAATAGTTTCCCTCACGTAAGGGCGGGTATATTGAGAGGTTCGGTATAATGGCCTGGCAATGGTATATTGAAGGGGCGACCATTTTGGAGATACAAGAGCCCTCATTATGCATGTATAACAAAGTTTTCTTTACAAGATTTACATAACAAAAATCAAACACACCGAACCAGATCTAGGACACACATTTAATCTGTAAACAAGATAATCATTTCTTTGTTTGTGTGGTCCCCTTTTGTTTGGTATAGCATAAAAATTGTAAAGGAGATAAAAATATACATATATTTTTAGAAAAACCACCACCATGGTGTATACCCATAGCCAAGCCCAATCACGGGCAGAAGCTATGGAAAGTATGCAAGGAGGCACAAGTCACCTCCGTTATAGCCCCAAGGACTTGGTTATACCACCTTGGCAGCCTGACCCACAACATAGTCCACACTATACCACTACAGAATAGGACTATAGAGGCACCCCTTTGAGGGGCACTCCCGTTCAACACAGACCCTCTCAAGAGGAGTACACACATGGGAAGGCCCCCTTAGACACTCATTATGAGTGGCCACTACGTGATGAAGCGCTAGAGCAGCATAGGGTTCATAAGGAGGGCCCACATGATTATATCATTCCTCCTCCACCCCTCATTACTGTTAGAACTAATAGGCCAAATCTAGAGCGCAAGGCTCTTCAGATAGGGCGAGCCAACTCTGCCCATCCCTTTCACATGTATGAAAGGGAGCATGAGGAAAACTAGTATATTCCTCAAGAGCAATACACCACATGGGGGCAATGCACCTCCGCACCTACTGATTATCAAGATCACCTATTGAGGCCAGAGCCTCGGGTGAATGCTGCTAACCTCGATAGAGGAAAGTGACCCATAGAGATCTCGGATCACCATGACCGAGATAGATATGTAGGGGAGGCATCTAGGCCTCCTAGACCTAGGACGGTGGAACAAATCGACTTGGCATTTGCCAAACATGCCACCCACCAAGCGCAAATCATGTAGCTTAGGCAAGATCAATAGTAGTTAGAACAACTATATCATCTTAACAAAGAGCGCATTCAGTGCCAGATAGATGAGTTGTTCCAGAACACTATGCATGAGAGGATTCCAACCCCTCGCATGCATAGGACAAAATTTATGAGAGGCACAACCCCTTAGTATGAGACAGGTCTCCATGACCTTATCAAGCATTGCCTCCAAGACCTCCTAGACCTGAGCGGGAGGCCACTCCTAGAACCAATGATGGGCGCCTTCCTCGGGCACCCATCCATGTTTATAGGTCATGCCCAGAAACTCCTCAAGAGGCCTATGAGGAATTTGAGTGAGAAGAAGAGCGGGCTGAAATGCCCTACCAAGGCAGGGGGCGCTATCCGGCTACCCCTCCATAGGCCTCAAGTTCCTCATAATTCACAATGGGAACAAACCAAAGAAGAGGAAATCAAATCCTCTGATGCATACAAAGCATTGCTAGAGCGCTTAGAGTCTATGGAGACTAAGACTTCGGGGCCCCAAAATCCCACCTTACGCCAACTCCGTAGTCACCCTGTGCATCCTTCAGTTTCGGCACCCCCATACCCCGACCACTTCAAAGTGCCTCAATTGGCAATTTTTAGAGGGGATGAGGATGCCCAAGAGCACGTAACAAGGTTCCTGAGTCAATGCTTTGGCATTCAGGACAATGATGCATTGCTTCTGAGAACGTTTATAACCACGTTCGTAGGCCCTACCTCGGATTGGTTTACCCAGTTGCTAAAGCATAGCATCAATAATCTAGACCAGCTAGTGGATGCGTTCCTTGAATGTTTTGCCTTCAACACCAAGAAGAAGGCATCCTTAAGTGACCTAGCTGGCCTTAAGCAGTATGATGATGAGACCATGGCTGCTTATGGGAATCGGTGGAGGACATTGCTTTCAAAGCTACCTTACCTCCCTCCCATGGCCGACATGACTCAAATGTTTTCAAAGAGTTGCTTAAGGTCGATCTTCATGCTATTGCAGCTACAGCAATATGCCACCCTCGAAGAAGCCCTGGTGCAAGCCAGGATAATTGAGGAGATCAAAATACAAGATGGCGAGATTGCCAAGCCATGCAAGAAAGAGTGGCCCAAAAATGCTAAAACTGGGCCCATGCAACCGAAACCCATCATGGTCAATCAGGTTGCCATAACTATACCAAAGCCTACACAAATGACATAACCCCCAAAGGCTAATTATCAGGCAGTTCCTCTTGATAACTATGAAAAGGAAAATCATAAACAAGAGCAAAATTAGTAGCGTCGCCCTAGGCGACAATTCACACAATTCACGGAGTCTAGAGACTCCTTGTTTGACCGCTTGTTCATGGCAAACCTGATAAACTTGTTAAAAAGTCGACCCATAGACCCCAACATGCCAAAACCCAAGGGCTATAGGGAAGACTTATATTGTAGATTTCATCGATAGAAAGGACATGAAATCTCCACTTGTTGGAAATTCAAACACTTAGTGCAGGACTTGATAGACAACAAAATGCTCATGGTAGATAGTCCTATAGCATTGAGCAACCAATATATGGAGGTCTTCAAAGACCCCCTGCCTGCCCATGATGCGTAGGCAAAGACTTTACAAGTGAATGAGGTAACACAAAACTACCCCATGCAAGGATACGTAGGGATGATAAGCATCATGACATGAAACAAAAGATACCCAAACACGGCTGCACCCATTGTAGCTACAGGAGATGTTTCGTCAACGTCACAACCTCCACAACACCCTACGCAACCTCCCCTGCCTAGACCAATGGCCATGATTCGGACTAAACTTACTCAAATTTTAAGGACCACGTCGGCTAGGCTCTCCATTTATGAGCTCATCCAACAATCATCGCCCCATCGGGAGGCTCTGATGGAGATACTCAAAGCCATTGAGCTACAACCCCATGAAGCCAATTCTTTCAACAATTTTGTGGGACATGTGAGACAATGCATAGAACCAGTCATAACCTTTAGGGAAGATGAACTAAAACTGGTGACTGGTGATATGGTGGATCCACCCCTGCACGTCATTGCATGGGTCAACGGGATTCCATTCAAGAGGGTGTTGTTGGACACTGGCTCATCCAACAACATAATCACGACAACGGCATTAAAACACCTTAAGCTGCCAGCATCCCACATTGTGGCATCCACTTACACTCTTCGAGCATTCAACGACGCGTTATGCTCGATGGTTGGCACAATTGTCCTGCCCATCCAAGTAGGACAAAAGACCATTCCTACGTTGTGTCACATCCTTGAGGGTGAGATGGCCTACAATATCTTGCTAGGCCGGCCTTGGATCAGGGACATGAAGTGTGTCCCTTCGATAGCCCATCAATGCCTCAAATACACATACGAAGGGCAAGTACATGTAGTCCCAACGGACTTAGAGCCCTTTAAGTTTTGCAATGCGGTGCAGCTGATGCCACAATCGACCCTCCCATCGACACATTTGGACTTTCAATTGAATCCATCCACACAGGGTCCGATTCCGCCTACATCCTCATTGTTGAGTCCCTCAACTCACCAACCTGGCCCATCTTCATCATCTGTTCCTTCACCAATGATGCCACCTATGGTGGCCACACCGAAGGACAATGGGAAGAAGCCCCTAGAGGAGGTACCACCATTAGTCTCAACCATCTCTACCGAAGAGGTGCCCAACCGAATGGAAGTCGAGACACCTGGTTCACCCAACATGGAGTGGACTCAGGGAGAACTCCCATTCCCTCCCCCTCAACCATCGATGATTACCATTGAGATGGCCAATACGGGCCTAGGGGAGTACCTAGTGTAGAACATTGTGGCAACACCCATGCTCGAATCCATGCAAGACATGGGGAGACCTCGCCTCCCCATCGACACTATCGTCCCTTTAGGCTACCCACCAAATCAGACCAATTTTGTATATGGGGGCCTCGAGAACGACATTGAACCCTACCTACAAGAGGAAGAGGACGAAGAGCCATTTGCTGAGAATGTTGACTATCTGTCCAACCTAGACTTCACCTTGAAATACCTAGACCAATGTAATTGGCATGGATATGGATTGGGCAGATACGAACAAGGAATGCACATTCTTTGTCAACCGAGATACCAGATGCAATATGATAAATCAGGAGTAGGGTTCAACCACCCTTTGCCCCTCGACATCTTGGTAGAAACCATGCAAGGCCTAGGTCTAGGCAACAGGGATGGGTTGGCACAAGATCCATATGCCAATCCCAACACAACATACACATTGGGGGATTATCTCCCATTGTTAACAACAAACCTTGTTGACCTCAACAACCCCTCCCCTTTGATCGAGGAAGGGGAAAGTTCAAGAAGTAACCTCTAAGAGGGATATGAACAAGATCAAGGGGGTCTTCTAAAGATGAGTCAGATTATGAGGTAGCACCTTGGGACCCTTTTGAGTCCGATAGCAATCACTCGCAGGTGACACCCATTGATGACTATCAGGAGAACTTCATGGCAATGTTCCCCTTTAATGTTTTGATCGGGCAATTGCTACCTCTAGAGAATCCAGCCCTCTCGTAGAGAGCGAAACAACCTAGAAGGGACCAAATCAACTTGCTCAAACAAAATGAGCCTCCCATGCCGGCCATAAGGCCAAGTGATCCATCGAAGGAAGAAGATCCAAATATCTTCTTCAACATCGACTACCTACGTGCCAGATTTCTGGTTTTCATAGAGAGTGAGGATAGTGATCAAGAAATGCCTAGTGGGAGGCTATACCAGCCAGAGGGGCACATAGTTGTCGGAGCCAATGAAGGCCTATGGATCTCCGATAGCGACTATGAGGATGAGACTGAGATGGCATATCTCAACCATATGAGGCAACAGGAATACCCCATAGACATCGATGATATGTTTGAACATCTAAATATGGGACCAAGGCATAGGTGGCATTTAAACCAAGTACAGTTAAACCAAGTGCTTCATCCACCACTTCGGGCATACAGGGAGCACCTCCCACCTAGAGACCCTATAGGGCCATCAGTGCCAAGGGTAGACCCTGTCCTTCTATCCGCACATAGGGCCGATCCTTTTGTGCCAGTACCCACAGAGCCAGATCCGGGGTACAAGGATCACCAAGGATGTCTGAATCAACACCCACGCGGCAATGGAGACCAAATTCATTCCATCAACATGATCTCCATTGATTTAACCGCCCCCATCCACAATCCAGCCGATCCAACATGACCATTGTATCTAGACCTAGATGCCATAGACTGGGATCACGCTGACTCACCACCATCCCCATCAGAGTACTGGCCTTGCGGTGAGATGTTTCATTTCACCCTAGGATAGACTCAGGATATCTTCCATGTTGAAGAGGAACCCGACATTCCCAACGTAGATCTAAATTCAGCAAATGATATCCACCTGATCCCAACTCCACACCAGTTGGAGGACGGATCCCACATGTCAGTCGAAGAGACGATTGACGTAGACATCGGTTCTGATCCAATGAATCTACAAATCATCAAGTTGGGGGTAAGTTTATCCCTCGAAGAGCAAGCCGATTACATTGCCCTTCTCAAAGAGAAGAAGGAGGTTTTTGCATGGTCCTACAAAGACATGTCGGGGCTAGACCCATAGCTAGTCACGCATAATCTAACACTTGATCCGACAGTCAAGCCAGTCAAGCAAAAGCTACGTAAGATGCACCCAATAGTGGCCTTAATGGTCAAATATGAGCTACAAAAGTTGTTGGATGCACAGTTTGTCATCTACATAGATTACCCACCATGGTTGTCCAACATGGTACCCATCAAAAATCTTGATGGGAGGATTCACATATGCACCGATTTTTGAGATTTAAACAAAGCGAGTCCCAAGGATGATTTCCCCTTGCCTAGCATCGATGCATTGGTAGATGCTACAGAGGCCATGAAATGCTTTCCCTCATGGATGGTTTCTCGGGATACAACCAGATTCGTATCAATCTCGATGATCAACTAAAAATGGCGTTCATGATGCCTTGGGGGACATTTTGTTATAAGGTCATGCCCTTTGGCCTTAAAAATGTTGGCGCCACTTACCAACGCGCTATGACATACATCTTCCATGATCACATGCATAAAACTTTGGAAGATTATATGGATGATTTGTTGGCCAAATCTCTTTTGCACCAAAATCATCTCGATGACTTACGCAAGATCCTTGATCGCCTCATCGAACACAAGGTTAGGCTAAACCCCAAGAAGTGCGTATTTGGCATCACATCTAGAAAACTCTTGGGTTTCATAGTCTCAAAATGAGGCATCGAGGTAGATCCAAATAAATTCAAGGCAATCCTTGAAATGCTTCCCCCAACCACCATCGAGCAGCTTCGAAGCTTGCAGGGTAAGGTCACGTCGATCAAGCGCTTCATAGCATAGTTATCTGACAAGTGCCGACCCATGAATAAATTATTACACAAGGGGGTAGCATTTCATTGGGATGACGAGTGCCAGTCAGCCTTCGATGACATCAAACAATACTTGGCTTCACCACTAGTATTGGCACCACCTAGACCAGGAGTGTCATTCTATTTATACATCTCAGCTACTGAGGTGGCACTGGGCGCCATGCTAGCCCAGAAAAATGAATTACATAAAGAACAGGCTAATTATTATCTTAGCCACACCTTGGTCAGTTATGAACTTAACTATGCATACGTTGAGAAGCTATGCTTGGCGGTGGTATTTGCCACCAAAAAGCTATGCCATTACATGTTGAGCAATATGATGTATGTTGTGTCTAAGGAGAATCCATTGCGGTACATGATGAGTCATACTTATCATAGTAGTCACACGACAAAATGGATCATGTTGTTGATGGAGTTTGACATCGAATTCATTGGACAAAAGTCCATCAAAGGTCAAGTCATCATCGATCAACTAGCAGAGGCTCCTCTCGAAGATGATCAGCCTCTGACCATAGAGCTGCCCGATGATGGGGTCTTCCATGTCTCAGAATCGCTAGATTCTGATGAGCCTGAGTCACAGGCCGACATAACCTTATTTTTTGATGGTTCTAAATGTGAGCAAGGGGGTGGCACGGGAATCATGTTTTTCACACCGCAAGGGGCTCCAATGCCTTTATCATTTAAACTTGATTTCTCGTGCACCAATAACAATGTTGAATATGAAGCCTTGCTCATAGGTCTTCAGACAACCATCACCATGAACATCAAATGCTTGAATATCTTTGGTGATTCACTGTTAATTGTCAACCAAGTGAAAGGGGTATTCCAATGCAAATGCCCAGTTCTGCAGGCCTACAAAGCCCTTGTGGATAAATTCTTGGCAAATCTTGAATGGTACGACATCGAGGCACTCCCTCGATCATCGAATCATTTTGCGGACACTATGGCCTCCTTGGGGTCACTAATCCCGCAAGACATTTCTGGTGAGATGACAACCATTCAAGTCAAAATGTTATCGCAATCCATGATGGAGCGTGCAAGCTCTGACATAATGCCAGGAATCCACCTGATCCAGATTGAACCATCTCAGGATAGGTTCTCTCGAATCCATGATAGTCTGAATCATGCCAACTAGGGGTCTTTGTTCTCTCCAACCCCTCTTAATAGCAACACAATACTATTTTTACAAGTTCTTTCCCGCTCAGCTTTTGCTAGGGATGAACTTCAAGAGGGATCGACCGTTCATACCATCGAGGTTTCTGATCAGCAGGATTGGTACACACCCATAAGAGACTATCTCAAGTTAGGTAGCCTCCCACTTGGATTGTCGCACGCCATGAAAAGATCATTCAAACAGAAAGTGACAAAACATGTCTTGCTAGGAGACATTTTATACCGTCGAAGCTACGAAGGAATCCTCCTCCATTGCTTGGACCAACAGGAGTCCACTTGGGCGATCACCCAAGCGCACGATGGTACATGCGGTGGCCACTTCAACGGTATGGCCATCGCAAAGCGCATTCTTTGCATGGGCTATTATTGGCCATCTTTAGAGCGAGATTGTTGCGCATATGTGCAGAAGTGCATGAAGTGTCAACACCATGCTAACTTGACACACGTACCTTCTCAGGCCTTGCAGCCGATCCAATCGGCTTGGCCATTTTTATAGTGGGGCTTAGATCTCATCGAAAAGATCTCCCCTACGTCGTCAGGTCATCACACGTTTATCATAACGGCCACAGAGTACTTCACTAAGTGGGTGGAAGCAATTCCGCTTACCTCTACGACTAGGCCCCGCATTACGGAGTTCATTTTACATAACATCATATGTCATTTTGGTATTCCATCCAAGATCATCTCGGATAATGGGACGTCATTTAAGAACAAAGATGTGCATGCTTTGACAACAAAGTACAAAATTCAGCATAGTTTTTTGACACCTTATTATCCGTAGGCAAATGGGCAAGCAGAGGCATCAAACAAAATGCTAGTTGCCATCCTTAAAAATATGGTCGTAGATAGTCATAAGGATTGGCACATCCAAATACCACTTGCCCTATGGGCTTATCACACTAGCATTCGGATGCCCACTAGGGCAACTCCATTTTTGCTAGTGTATGGCTCCGAGGTAGTCATGCCTCTCGAGTTGGAAATACCCTCCCTACGCATATCAATGCAAGAGTTCATCGATGATGACACTACATGGTAGGCCCGGTTAGACCAGCTTACGTTACTCGATGAACGACGCATCAATGCTCTCGAGCATTTACGTATCTATCAAGAGCGACTTAAGAAAGCATACAACATGAAAGTTCACCTGAGGGACTTTCAGGTCGGTGACCTGGTCTTAAAAGAGAACCAACAAAATTCTAACTTGCCACCCCATTTAAGGGACAAGTTCATGGCAAATTGGTTAGGTCCTTATGTAATCGATAGTAAAATAGGACCTGGAACATACCGGCTCACCTCTCTTGAAGGAATCAAGGAACTAGAACCCTTGAACATCAGTCATTTGAGGCCATTCAACATTTAGAGAGCCATGGCCCACTCCAAAAGCCCCAAGGGTTCTCGCCATCGCTTGGTCACCCAAAATGCCCCAAAGGTATCTATAATCCCTTTGGTCAAACCAAAAGCTCCAAGGGTTCCCATAATCGCTTGGTCAACCAAAATGCCCCAAAGGTATCTATAATCCCTTTGGTCAAACCAAAAGCTCCAAGGGTTCTTGCCATCGCTTGGTCACCCAAAATGCCCCAAAGGTATCCATAATCCCTTTGGTCAAACCAAAAGCTCCAAGGGTTCTCACAATCGCTTGGTCAACCTAAAATGCCCCAAAGGTATCTATAATCCCTTTGGTCAAACCAAAAGCTCCAAGGGTTCCCACAATCGCTTGGTCAACCAAAATGCCCCAAAGGTATCTATAATCCCTTTGGTCAAACCAAAAGCTCCAAGGGTTCCCACAATCGCTTGGTCAACCTAAAATGCCCCAAAGGTATCTATAATCCCTTTGGTCAAACCAAAAGCTCCAAGGGTTCTCACAATCGCTTGGTCAACCTAAAATACCCCAAAGGTATCTATAATCCCTTTGGTCAAACCAAAAGCTCCAAGGGTTCCCTAATCGCTTGGTCAACCTAAAATGCCCCAAAGGTATCTATAATCCCTTTGGTCAAACCAAAAGCTCCAAGGGTTCTTGCAATCGCTTGGTCAACCTAAAATGCCCCAAAGGTATCTATAATCCCTTTGGTCAAACCAAAAGCTCCAAGGGTTCTCACAATCGCTTGGTCAACCTAAAATGCCCCAAAGGTATCTATAATCCCTTTGGTCAAACCAAAAGCTCCAAGGGTTCTCGCCATCGCTTGGTCACCCAAAATGCCCCAAAGGTATCTATAATCCCTTTGGTCAAACCAAAAGCTCCAAGGGTTCCCACAATCGCTTGGTCAACCAAAAACACCCCAAAGGTATCTATAATCCCTTTGGTCAAACCAAAAGCTCCAAGGGTTCCCACAATCGCTTGGTCAACCAAAAATGCCCCAAAGGTATCTATAATCCCTTTGGTCAAACCAAAAGCTCCAAGGATTCTTGCCATCGCTTGGTCACCCAAAATGCCCCAAAGGTATCTATAATCCCTTTGGTCAAAACCTCCAAGGATCCGTAAGAATCACTTGGTCCACACCCATTCGGGTTAAACCATCCATAACGAATATTCAAAAACAACAGATAATCAAAAATAACAAAAAAATTGCATCTCACTTTCATGCATAATCTTAAAAATCAAAACACAAAAAAAAATTGCATTAGGCATCGCATACATACATTGCATATTTGTTGGTCATACATGTCAAATGCACCATAGACTGTAATTACTCGGCAATTCCATCATTTTCCACATTTGTCCATTTTGTAAATGATCCAACAAGAATAACGCCATTCACATTTTTGCCATATCATAGTCAGTTGTCTTCTAATGTCTTTAGGGTTTTCGTCATTCAGTTGTCTTTAGATTTCTAGTCAAATGTTGTACAAAGTCAGACCGATTTTTACAAGGTAGAGTTTTACTTGGATCATGCCTTGTTACATAGCATCCCAACACAAGCTTAAAACACATAAAAATTCCCAAGTTGTGTGAACGAAAGATGAAACCTACATAGTGGTCTAGGATACCATAAGTGAAACGTTATCTCGCTCATCCCCCTGTGCGAATGACCCCAAGAATGCTGAGAATTGGCAAAAGGACAAGAAAACTTCCTTCAATTCCCCAAAATAAATAGTGGTTTTTACCACTACAAAGAATTCCAACTCCAAACATGAATATCAAAAGTGCACAAATCAAAAAGCACAAGAAATAGTGATTCTAATCACTGCTCAAAATCCCAAGCTCAAACAAAATAAATAGTGATTATCATCACTATTGAGCAAATATCCCATTAAAAGAGAGGGAGTAACTATTGAATCCTTAGAATTCTCAGCATTCGAAAGGTCATGAGGTGATCCTCAGTCTTGGTTTGGTGGATAGCCTGCTGGTCACTGGTGGCAAACCTCTCGCATGATGATATATCTATCGCATTAGCTATTGGGCATATGTACAGATCAATGTTTGCATGTGGATGAGCTAGCTTATGGTATCCTAGATTGCATCGTAGATTAATCCTACTAAATGCAACAAAGGAGTTAGTGGAGCTAATTAGGTGATCCTCAGTACAGGTTTGGTGGACAGCCTACCTGGCACTGACGGTATCCTTACGAATACCACATAAATGAACTCAATCGCACACACAGGGATGTGAAATAACTTGGTCAAACTCAAGTCTGATTCGTACCTTGTTCGAAAGTCTTGTAAGATAATGTACAGTCTTGACTAGTTAGTTAAAGCATCTGAGTCTCAGAAAAACCTTAACTACATTCTAAAACAATTGTTGTACATTTCATTACTTACATCACCATCAAAAAATACAAAACAAAAATTACAAATGCAAAAGTTATTTCATAAAGCAATCACATAGTACAAAAAGCCAATAAATCCTATACAGTCTATGGTGCCACCACCTGTATACCAACAAATCATTCCATCCATTCCATATGCATACATCTATATCATATAGTTAAAATCATCCATAGTCATAATAGCATATGCATACATCAACATAAATAAATGTGCATAAAGAACAATAAACCATGACAAGTATATAATCAAACCAAAAAGAGTCATGTATATATATCAAGTCAAAATGCCCTCAGGCTACAATAAGAAGGTCCTCTGACCTCACAAAAACCAAAAACTCAAAATCCCCAAAGCCTAGGGAGTCGGCCACCATGATCACGTAGGATCGGTGTGATTGGAACTACCCCTAGTAGTATGGGTCCTATGGGACCTCTCAGGGTGGTTGCTGCCAGCCCTCGCACCCTACCCACCAACACTACCCTCACCTAGCCGCCTATGATGAGATGATGCAGACTGCTCAGTCTCACTGCCTCTCGTACGACGTGATGAACCACCTCCATCAAGCATAGGCAACTGTCCATCGAGGCGGACAACCTCTGTCTCTAACTCTATCCGGTATCGACCCCACTCCATATCTCATTGGTGATACATAACCAATGCACTATCCCGCTATGCCAACTGAGTCCGTAGGAGATCCCTCTCCTGCGTTACCTCCACCAAAGCATCTCTATGCTCCTCCTCCCATCTCCGTAGGAGACCCTCCAATCATGCTATCTCAGCATGAAGCCCAACCTCCACATCCCCTGAGATAGCCTGAGGCATGGGCACCTCCAGGATGGCCTGCTACTCTAGCACCCACTACTCTGGGACATCCTATACATTCGGCTACTCTAGAACCCCCAAATCATCTCCATCATCGATGAAGTCATCGACCTCCACCATGTCAACATCATCAAGCGGAGCCCCCCAACCCTCCATCGGTGCCTCTGCACCCCCACCTCCTATTGCTATAGTATCCATGCCTCCTAGAGGCCCCTCACTCCGCCATCATCGCATAATCCACCATCGGTCATACTCTGTAGTCACCCCGACATCGTCCACGTTGGGTACATCAATAACTACATCGGACCCCTCACCCAGCTGCTCAATGGTAGGCTAGACTAGAGTCTTCTCGTCATCATGATGTCGATAGATCAAGGGATCACCAGGAAATCCCTGGTGCACCCCAAACTACCACGTCACCTAGACATATGGGAAGTACTCCTGCTCTGTCCCATGCCACCCAATCAACCATCTACCCCTATGCACATGTCGAAGCCACTCTCCAGCCTCAGGCCAGGGGACAGTCCCGATATGGCCACCAGAACACCTGCCCTGGCACTAGATGAGAGAAGGCATCAGTATAGTGACCTACGTCACCTGCCCATCATCGACTCTATCCATGCTCCTCTGACCTCCACCATAAATTGGCATATCCAATTTCTTGATCCACCATCTCACCTCGGGTGGTCCAAGGCAAACCCTACGGCCGCTCCATAGCTATGTGCTACCACCCCCAACACTGCAAGAGATAGCTGCACCCGATCCCCTTCCACTTTCGATAGTGGACCTCGTACAACTCATCGTACAACTATGCCAATAACGTCTGACCCCATCTCATAATAAGTGGAGATGATGTAGGACACTCCACCAATGTGAAAACCAACTCAAGCAGGTTCCAAGGGAACCTCACACCTGAGGAGTCAGGAAGTAGCATATTGGAGATGAGGGTCATGATCAAAGCATGCCTCACCCCTAATACGCCCTTCTCCAGCCACCATCGCACCAGAATACCGCCTATCTGGTAGTCAGCCTCTGCCCTCTCCATAGCCCTCTCCACCCCCCTCTCCATCATCGGACCAAAACATCATGTCAATACCACTGTCCGTTGGTCACGGTGGGTCATCCGGATAGGCAGTCCATCTATCGAAATCCGTAGAATCCGATACACATCCTCTAGAGTAATAGTCATCTCCCCTGTTGGGAGATGAAAAGTGTTGGTGCGGGGATCCCACAGATTGATCAGGGTAGTCAAATATGCTCGATCCCCCACCACAGGCTCCAGATGCGTCACGTGCTTGAGCCCAAGGGCATCAAGCCACTCCCAATCCACAACTATCAGGGCATCCCGAGCATCAAAGAAAATAGTCGACAGGTGGTACCGACTCTTCACAACTTGAAACAACAAAATAAAATAAAAAATATATTAAGTACATACTTAATATAAACAAAAACATTAAAATAAAATTGTACAATAGAAGTACAGACTACAATTTACAATTGTACAAAAAAGTATAGCATAAGAAGTACAGTAAAACAAATGTACAACGAAAGTACATAATCATTAAAATAAAATTATACAACAATGACAACATACATGAAAATAATTGTACAATCAACAAAAAACAAAAAAATCATATTAGGGTTTCAACCTTAATGTGAATGCAAAACAAAAAAAAAAAATATTAGGGTTTCAACCTTAATATGGCAAAAACAAAAATGAAATAAAACATATTAGGGTTTCAACCATTAATATGAACAAAAACAACAAAATAAAAAAAATTTGGGTTTAACCTAATATAAAAAAAAAAAAAAAAAAAGTTTATATTAGGTTTTCAACTTGATATAGAATAAAATAAACAAAAAATTTTTAAACCTTAAAAACAAAATAAAGCGAACAAACATTTTATATGTGAGTTTTAAACTTCATATAAAACATGCATGAATAATAGGAAGAGAGAAGGAACATCATACCGGTCTCACCTCGGCTCCTCCACTCGAATATCTGGTTCTCGCACTCATGATGTCCATAAAATTTTAGTAGTGCTCCGCTATGCACACTCGCACTCCTCCTCCTCACTGCTCCAAATCGCCAAGAAAAAAATATTGCAAATGAGCCCAAAACCTAGTTTTGGTCCTTATATAGGTTGTAATCGTTCCACCCTAGGATGAACGCTCTAGTTAGTGTTCATCCCACCCTGGGATGATTACAAAATTGGTATTCGTCCCACCCTGGGACGATTACAGAGCAAGAAATAAAGCAACAAAAATTGCATCCAAAAAATGCACCAAAAACAACAATAAATCTTCCGAACAAAGGTGCCTTTGCACCTGACATTCATGGCATGAAAAACCATCGTCGGGGTCACAAATACTCACTATCCTACTCCCTAAGAAGGCTAGCATAGCCGGACCGCTCCATGGGAAGGAGGATTTTTGATAATTTCTACCCCAATAGGCGTAAAAAAAAGGGTCAAAACCCACCAAAAATAGGTCCGATGGTTGGAAAACTGCAATAAGCGTTCAACGAAAACAACTGAAGGCACCCTTACAAATGTCATCTTGGGTCAAGCGACTCATCGCTTTTCTCATTTTTGGTCATTCCCTCATCGATTCGTCGCTTGAGGGGGTAGTCACACTTAGTCACCAATCAACAAATACACACCCAATCAAGGAAATGGCATGCATTCAAAGAATCATTGACAAAGACAATCACGCTCCTGCTTGGGGCAGCAAACAAGCAATAATCACAAGCTAAACAAACACTTGGCATTCTGGAAGCATGAAGAAAAGGTTCCTCGGACAAAAGGTTGTGCCCTTTGCCTATTCATGTCTGAACAATGTCCAAGATCAAGTACACCTCATCGAAAAAGGTTACACTTGAGTTAAGCTCCTTAGCTCGTCAGAAGCAAGGATTCAAGAATGCGTGCCCTTTCCATACTTGGGGCATCAAAATTTGGTTAGGTTACTGAGAAACCCTAATCATTAAGTGCTTTGGTCATCTATTTTTTCTCAACATTGTGCCACACACAATGCATCCCAAAAAGGGGCATCTGTAGACACCAAAACAACACCAATCCGATTATGTGACTACAAGCACTGACCGAATTGGCATACATACCCCCTAGGGCAGCCTCTAGAGGTTAAAAAGTGGTCCTAACCACTCCCAAATCAGTTTTGGAAGGTCAGAGGTCAGTTTTGCACCTTTTAAGCACTTTGCTCCCTATTCGTCCCACCCTGGGATGATTAGAATCCTATTCGTCCCACCCCGGGACGATTAGCAGCAATCGCTCCAGGGTGGGACGATTAGCAGGTTTGACTGGAAAAAAGTCAAACCTTGACAAATGGCAGCCCAAATCCACCACCTAACTCCACCTTCAAGGCATGGGATTGCGAGGGAAGGTTTCAAATCAGAGAGGCTTCAATCAAGCCTGCCCTGATCATGGAGGCCTCAATCAAGGAGGCCCTAATCAGGGAGGAATCTTCTCTCCCCCAAAAATGCATAATGAGCCAAGTGGCACCCTCGCATGCGCATTCAAAGGAGACCCTTAGGTCTATAAAAATGTGAGCCTCCTCACCCCAAAAAAAAGAGAGCTAGAGCATTTGGAGCAATGAAGTGCTGCCAAACTATACCCCCATTCCTCTTTGTGCTTCCTACATCCCTAATCTCTCTCTTCTGAAGAGAGGTTATCGGGTGAACACTAGGAATACAATCTAGATCCAAAAACCCAAGAAATCAGCCACAATCCCACCCCAAACTCATCGACACAACCCCCTAGGAAGTTTTGGACCCATCCCACTTGGATTGGTGTCAAAACTAGGCCCTAAACGGTGGGCGTCCCACCCCGAGCGCCCCCCAAACTACTGTAGTCCTAATCGCCCCACCCCGGAGTGATTAGAAATATGTGCATGGTTTTGTTACTATTCTTTTTGCATTCTTTTATATCTAATGTACTTATGTTGTCCAAATTTCATTGCTTTCTAACATGATTTGACCTAGTTTGTCATTTTATGCGTCTACTAACCTATAGGGAGTGCCTTCGGATACAAGATAACCTAGGTAGAATCTGCCAAATCTGACCTTCTGGGTCATCTCAAAATGTTGTTTTTAGTCTAACCACAAGTTTGTAGGAGTTTTGGAGGCCTCTGGGTAGGACATTTGCAAGGTCACTTTTTGTAGGTTTTGCGATAGTCCCAAGCGTCCCACCCTAGAGTGATTAGAAATATGTGCATGATTTCCTTACTATTCCTTTTGCAATATGTCCCAGATGATATCCTAATGCCTCTATTAAATTTTGAACTCATTCTGACATGATTTGATGATCATTTTATTATTTTATGTATTAACTAGCTCGTAGGGTGCCCCTGTCACATATAGGAGAATCTGGGTAGGATATGCAAATTCTGAGCATCTGGGTAGTCTTAGAATTACATATAATGCCTAACTCATGAGTTTTAGGTGATTTGGATAAGCATAGGTGGGACATTGGAGCGCTCACTTTGGAGAGGCCCTCGACGGGCAAACGAGCATAACGGGGCCGTCCGACGCCGCTTCGATGCAAAATTAGGTGATACCAATTCTAGACATTGTCCTTTACATTTCCATATCATTCTGTAATCTACTTATCAATATTATCACTGATATCTTCTAAGCACCCGCTGGAGGCCTTGGGGATTGCATGTTTTTCTAGATACGCATATGCTATTAACGATTTGTTGTCTTTCTGTGCATAGGATCTCACCACCAGGAATACTAGAGGGGCAGCAAGGAATGACGAACACATGGACACAAGCGGCGGCAACTTTTAGCCCGCCCACTTCGAGTGTGGGCACGCGAAAGACGCTGGAAGCGTACCGTCCGATCTTGGAAGCGCGGCTTCTTTCGGGCATCCATTAATGTAACAAATTGTATCAAATGTTCTGAGCCCTAGAGGGGGATGTATTGTAATCATATTAAAAGCAATATCAATAAAGGAGGCCCCGCTTTGTTTGCTCACATCTCGTTTCTGCGTCATTTCCTTCATGCATTGCTCATCGCATTCGTAGGACTTAGCATCTATATCTATTTTTGTTTGCATCATATCGGTACGCCATTTTTTTGCTGCTTTTAGAGAGCAATAAGTCAAAATTAGGGAACGTGTCCAAGCCCTAAGGGTGAATGTTATGATTATGGAGGCCCACATTTTTCTAGTCATTATCCATATAAAGTAGGGCCAAGCTCTAAAGGGAAGGAACCCGCTCATAATATTTATGCAGCAACAAGTAGCCAGAACTTGGAAGGTCAAGCCACTCCTTTGCTCCTAAAGGGTAAGATTTTTGGTATAGAGGTAAATATTTTGATTGATAGTGGAGCTACTGATAGCTTTATCTCATCTAGTTTAGTCAAGGATATACCGAAAAGGCCAAGACTTTTGGCACAAGGGTGGAAGGTCAAGTATGGTTCTGGATAAACCTACTCTGTGGATCAGTGTTACCCTAAGACCAAAATTACCCTACCTAGTGGCTCGACCATAGGATGTCTTTATGTAGCATCGCTACATGCTTTTGACATAATCTTAGGGATGGATTGGCTACAAGCTCATAGAGCCATGATCAATTTCCAAGAAAGGTGGATTGAATATTCAAAAAATGGTAAGGAAATATTAAGAGTCCACAGTGAGCAAGGGACATTTCAACCCCAGATTATTTTTACAATGCAACTGAAGAAGGCCATTAGGAAAGGAGGAAGAGTCTACATCGTTAAACTTAATGAAATCAAAGAGGAAAATAAGGAAGAAGTGTTTGGAAAACACCTAGTACTACAAGAATTTAGGGATGTGTTTCCTGAGGACTTACTTGGGCTACCTCCTAAGCATGAATTTGATTTCACTATTGAGCTAAAACCTAGAATGAAACCTATTCATAGGTCTCCTTATAGAATGAATCCCATTGAAATGTAGGAGTTGAAGGTACAACTACAAGGGTTGTTGGAAAAGGGGTTGATCAAACCTAGTGTGTCACCTTAGGGTGCACCCATGTTGTTTGTTAAGAAGAAGGATGGTTCTTTGCGATTATGCATAGATTACAGAATTCTTAACAAGGCAACCATAAAAAATAGATATCCCCTACCCAATATTGAAGATATTTTTGACCAATTGAAGGATGCCACCATATTCTCCAAGATTGATTTAAAATATAGATATCACCAACTGAGAATCTATGAAGAAGATACCCACAAGATGACTTTTAAAACTAGATATGGACACTATGAATTTATCATCTTGCCATTTGGGCTAATAAATGCTCTAGTCGGTTCATGAACCTAATGAACAATGTGTTCAAAAAGCATATGGACCAGTTCATCCTTATATTCTTGGATGATATTCTGATTTATTCCTAGAATAGAAAGGAGCACGATAGGCATCTTAGAATCATGCTAGATTTGTTAAGGAAGAATCAACTTTATGAGAATCTATCTAAGAGTGACTTCTATGTGTCAAAAGTACAATATTTAGGGCACATAATATTAGTAAAAGGGATTGCAGTAGATCCAAAAAAGATAGAGGCTATCTTGAATTGGCCAACACCCACAAATGTGACTAAAGTACGAAGCTTCATGGGTATGACTGGCTATTATAGGTGCTATGTGAAAGACTATTCCAAGATAGCCTATGCCATAACTAACCTTTAGAGGAAAGAGAAATAATTCAAGTGGTCAAACAAGTGTGAGGTTGCTTTTGAGTTGCTTAAGTAGAAACTTACCATGACACCTATATTAAAGATCCTTGATCCTCAGGGTAACTTCTCTATGTGTACGGATGCATCTTTGGAAGGGTTGGGGGGAGTGCTCTCACAAGATGAGGTAGTCGTAGCATATGGATCAAGGAAGCTCAAGAAGCATGAGGTTAATTATGTTATACATGATCTAGAGTTGGTAGATGTTGTGCATGCTCTTAATATCTAGCGGTATTACCTGGTGGGAAGACCCTTCGAGTTGAGAACTGACCATCAGAGTCTAAAATATATATTTACCCAACCTCTACTCAATGCAAGATAGAGAAGATGGATGGAGTTCCTCATTGAGTATGATTTTGGGATTGAATACATCAAGGGAAAAGAAAATAAGGTTGTTGATGCCCTAAGTAGGAGGAGGCACATTGTTGCTTTAACCCGAAGCCATGTGGACCTGATGGATCAGGTCAAGGAGATGTAATCTTAGGATGAGTATTGCAGCCAAATTTAGGCCAAAATGGAGAGAAATCCTAAAGAAAATAAGGATTTTGGCATCAAGGATGGCCTTTTGTGTTTCAAGGATAGGGTAGTTGTACCCAAAATAGGTAATCTAAGGAGAATGATCATGCGAGAGGTGCATAGATATCCTTACTCTGCTCACCCAGGGGGAGCAAAGATGAGGGAAAATATGAAGAAGACCTTTTATTGGTCAGGAATGAAGAGAGACATCACTAATTTTGTTGCTCAATGCCTTGAATTCTAGAAATTAAAGGCTGAGCATAGACATCCAATAGGACTTTTATATCCACATGATATACCCATGCAGAAGTGGTAGGTTATATCGATGGATTTCATTGTAGGTTTGCCAAAAACTAGGTATCAACATGACACAATCCTTGTTGTGGTCAATAGATTGACTAAGGTTGCATATTTTATACCTAGGAATACCAAGGATGATGCATTGATTGTGGCTAACATATTTTCCAAGGAAATATTCAAATTGCATGGTTTCCTTGAAATGATTATTTTAGATAGGGATTCCAGGTTTACATCCAAGTTTTGGCAAGCTCTACACCATGCCATAGGCACAAAATTAAACATTAGTTCTGCATACCATCCAGAAATTGATGGGCAAATAAAAAGGGTGAACCAGGTCTTGGAAGATATGCTTTGCATGTATTGCATGGATCAAAAGTCTTAGTGGGAAGACTACTTACACCTGGTAGAATTTGCTTACAACAATGGCCACCATTCATCCTTGGGTATGGCCCCATTTGAAGCCTTGTATGGTAGGAGGTGTAGGACACCTTTGTCTTGGGATAATCCTGAGGACCAGGTTGTGCTTGGGCTAGAACATGGTTAGGGAAATGGAGGAACAACTTAAGATGATCAGAAAGAGGCTTAAGGAAGCCATCGATCATCAGAAAAGCTATGCTTGATTTGAAGAGATTGCCAAGAGAATTCTCCATAGGAGATCGAGTTTTCCTAAGGTTCAGACCCATGAAAAGTTCCATAAAGTCCACAAAACTAGATCCTCATTTTATTGGGCCATTTGAGATCATGGAAAATATTAGTCCTATGGCGTATAGACTCACCTTGCCACCCAATCTATCAAAGATCCATGACACCTTCCATGTATCCCTACTTAGGAAATACATTGCTAATCCTGATCATGTGTGGGATTTTTCTAATTTGCAGATGGTGGACCTAGAGGCCATTGAGGTGTGATCGGTGAAGATCCTAGAGTTCCATTCCAAGGCAATGAGGAAGGGGACTCTAGAGTAATGTAAGGTCCAATGGGACTAATATTCAAAAAGGAGTGCCACTTGGGAAAAAATGGATGTTATGAAGAAACATTTGCCTTTTTTATTTGAATGATAGGAAAACTATGATGTAAGGAAGACACGGAGGACTATGTCTAGTCTCGAGGGGGAGGATGTAATACCCACCCTAGTAGAACCTCTTTAAAATGACAATGTGTGTGTGTGATTTATTGTTTTCAAGTAACTAGCATAGTTTATGTCATGGACATGCAAAGTTGTTGTAACAATGCTTATGCCATATAGATATGGTATTGTATTTCTCTTTTGTTAACATGGTTTGGCAAGGATAAATCATGGCATTTAGTTTTATTCATGGTTAAGATGCTACTAATTCAGTGTGGTTCCGCAAGGCTAACCATGATTGTAGGTGGACAATGTCAAGGTATCAAACTGATGATAGCTCGAATATTGCCATTTATGATTTAACAAAGGGAAAGTTTAATTATTTTCTTATGAGAACAATGGTTAGATTTAAATAATTAACCATTACATTATCAAACTAATGATTTAATATTTGTCTTGATATTAAATTGATTTGCTAAGAAATAGCTAAATATTGTTTAAAGGTATAAAATAGTTATGATTAAAATGACTAACCATTATGATATTAAACTAGCAATTTTACATTTGATTTAATATTGCTTTTGTTTGATTAACAAGGGAAGTTAATTAATACATTTTTTTATGCATATGATGGTTGCATTTAATTTGGTCGGGGACATGACTTGTTTAGCATTTTTTTATAATTTCATAAAACTCTTTTGACTTTGTTAAAAGAGCAAGCATTTTTAAAATCATGAAAAAAGTGGCTATATTGAGCATAAAATTGATGGCCTCTTGTCAACTAGGACTGAGCAAGGAGGCTGACTTTAATAGCAAGTACTCCCTTGCCAAATTAGAGAATGGAGACCTAATGGCTTTGTACATTTTTATTTTTGTGTGTATGTTATGTGAGGGAATAGAAAGCCACATTCAAAAAAAGGTAGGAGGTAGATTCGCAAGAGGAGTTTGAAGGAGAAGTGAAGGCCATCAAGAAAAGACTTTGGGGGGAAGAAGCGAATCGGGAGGACTTTGGGAACCTTTTCATTTTTCTTTTGGCTTGAAACTAAGGAGGAGGCTATTGCAAAGACGTCATGTAGATAGGTTAGAGCTTTTGCTCTTGATAGCTTAATTTTGATGTTTTAGTAAAATATTTATGATTTAAACAACTAAGCTATAAGGGGACCCTACGGGCCTTTTGGCTCGTTGATTAGTTTTTATTCAAGCATAAATTTATTTATTGTATTCTACCATTGTGTCCTTTCTGAAACCATATACTATATACTACCTCCTTGAACCCCTATCAGGTTCTCTCCATGGTGTTTCCATTGGAGCTCGATTAATAGAAATTTAATAAAAACCTTCAAAATATTTTACCGTATTGCACACCCTGAAAGTTGCTTTATGATGAGAAGAGGCTCTACAGATTTATTTTTTTGTTCTTCTACCTCCACAAGGTCTAATTGATATTTATGGTAGGAAATCCAAGCTGCAGTCCCTTTTTCTTGATTTCATTTAACATAGATCTCTCCCTATCATCACCATTATAGCTGGGTTATATCGTGAAGTTTTCCTATGTCATCACTATTTTTCCTCCATCCTCGGGTGGTTATTTTCCTTTCCCTAAGGTTCAAATTAGGTAATGGGGTCTTTATTTATCCCTATCCACAACCCTCAATTGACATTGCATGGTGAAACTGCTTGTGGGAGAGTGCAAGAGAGGGAACGTCATTCAAGACTTCCTAGTGAGTTATCCCACATGGGATACTTGGGGGGCTTGAGTTCTCCCTAAAATATACCTAACACTAAGGAGTTTGTAGCTAAGCACTTTGTGCTTGGCTACACCCTCTTACCCTTGACCTCCTATGACCCTCAGGTACTTAGATTGTTGGCTTATTTGGGGATTGACATGTGGCATCGCTTTGTTAGCATGTTGTGCTTACAACATGTTGTTGTCTCATCAAATTTTGTGACCTATCTTCCAACGTTTGCTCATTTTTAATCATTGAAGGTTTAGAAAGTCAAAACCTTTTAAATGTGGTAGGATGATTTATCCCACATGTTTTCTACGGTGGGATAAAAGGGCCCTTAAGGGGTTCTAAATGCCTATAGACTAGAATCCAAGTGTCTAGGTGTTTGGCTAAGCCCATAAACCCCCTCAAATATTGTAGACTTGTGTTGACCCCATGTCTTGTCACTGGGTTTGTTGTGACTTGTGATCAACTTGTTTTTTTTTTGTTATTGAGTCACCCATGTTAGGGGTATACGTCGGTTGCTTTAGTTTTGATGATTTTATAACCTATTTTTCCCCCTTTTTGGTGTAAATAAAAATAAATATTAATATGTATTTTGTATCAAATAAATTATTCACATTTTTTATGACTATATAAATCGATGATGGAATAAGAGATAAGTTGTTCCATCCCGATTGAATAAACTTGAAATTTATAAAATATAGTGTATTTCTGGTTAGTTAAGGAGGGACTTTTAATATAGAAAAGGGATATTGTATTTCATTTTAAGTTAGAATGGGATGGAAAAATGATAGTCGATATGTTATTTTATTTGAATTAGAATAATGTTTAAATATGATAGAAGATATTGTATTTCTTTATTAAGTTAGAATGACATGGAAATGTGATAGTAGTATATGACATTTGATTTCAATTACAATGATATTAAAATATGATAGAAGATATTGTATTTCTATATTAATTTAGAATAGGATGGAAAAATGATAGTGGATATTATATTTGATTTTAAATAGATTGATGTTGAAATATAATAGAGAACATTATATTTATTTATTAATCTAGAATGAGATGGAAATATGATTATGGATATTATATTTGATTTTAAATAGAATGATGTTGAAATATGATAGAGGACATTGTATTTCATTATTAAGTTAGAACGGGAAGGAAATATGACAGTGGATATTATATTTGTTTTTAAATAGAATGTTCTTGAAATATGATAGAGGAAATTGTGTTTCATTATTAAGTTAGAATGGGATGGAAATATGAGTGGATATTATATTTGATTCTAAATATAATGATGTTGAAATATGATAGAGGACATTGTATTTAATTATTATATTATAATGGAATGGAAATATGATAACGGTTATCATGTGTTATATTAATAGCCTAGACTTGAAATATGGTAGTGGTTATCATAATTTATATTAATGGCCTAGACTTGAAATATGGTAGTGGTTATTATGTTTTGTAATAATGATATGGACTTGAAACATGGATAGTGGATACTAGGATTCATTGTGATGGAGTGGCCTTGGGTTGCAATAGTGGATATCATATCTTAATTCTTGGATAAATAGGAGAAAGTTCCTCATCTCCTTGGTATGTATGCATGAGGTCCATTAAAAGGGATTATGGGGTCCTCTCTAATGAGTGGTTGTATGCACAACTCTATGGTTAATGCTTGACTATATTTCAACTCTTGATGGAAGATGTTCCTTGATTTTTGGGACATAAGTATTATGGGGTCCTTATGTGCCCTTAAATTTGTAATAATTAGATCAAAAGGAACCATGGGGTTCCTCAAATTATTATATTATGAATTATATCTTCAATAAATAGATCATGGATATTTAAGGCTGGGTTTTTCCCCAAGGGGTTTCCTAGGATACATGATGTGTTATGTGTTTGTGTGATATATCTCTATCCTTGGATCATGCTCATACTAGAAGTTACCATTGAAAAACATGTTGTTCTTTATAAAGCATGGGAATTTCATTGTACTCTCATGGTTTATGCTTTAGTTAATTGGTAAGATTTTAATGATTAATTATGGTGGTACTCATTTAAATTGTGGAAGATCTACTAAAATAAAGGAAATAATTCACTAGTTGTGAGCAAGAAATAGTGTGGGTAATACATAGCTCGAACAAATTTAACGACAAATCTTAAATATGTAAAGAATGGTACCTACTAACTTACTCTTGTATTGGAATTATGAATATGGTAATATAGATAGCTTAATCTAGCTCATTATTGAGATGAGATAGATAGCTAAGCTAGCTCACTGTTGAGAAGAGATAGATAACTTAGGTTAGATCATCATTGAGATAAAATAGATAGCTAAGCTAGCTCATCATGGAGATGAGATAGATAGCTTAGGCTAGCTCATCATAGAGATGAGACATATAGCTAAGCTAGCTCATCATTGGGATGATACAAATAGCTTAGACTAGCTCATTGTGGAGATGAGATAAATAGCTAAGCTAGATCATTGTTGAGATAAGATAGATAGCTTAAGCTAGCTCATTTTGGATATGAGATAGATAGCTAAGCTAGATCATAATTTTTGATAAGATAGATATCTTAGACTATCTCATTATGGATACGATATAGATAGCTAAGCTAGCCCATCATTGAGATGAGATAGATAGCTTAGGCTAGCTCATTATTGAAATGATATAGATAGCTTAAACTAGCTCATCATTGACATTAGATAGATAGTATAGGCTAGCTCATAATTAAGAAGAGAGGTATAGCTTGATTCATAAAACCCTAACAAGTATGTATATATATATATATATTTAAATTGTTACCTCTCTTTCGACAAGGATGAAAATTTAGGTTTTGACGACTTAAAATATATGCATGATTGATATTCAAACCTAATTCAATATTTGCTTATCACAAAATTTTACCATAAAAATGGGAGGATATATGCACCCAAGATAGTCCACCATGGTGCTTAAAACTTGGTATGGGATAAAATTTGAACTTTAGTCTGAACTATTTTTCCTCCACCACATAGAACATAGGCCAATGTCAAAACTAAATTCAAACTAGATTTTAATGGAAGAAGAGTAATAAGAGGATTCAACTGATGAAATGCATGCATCTCTTTGATGAGCAACTAGAGTAGTGGATGTAATGATGCTAGGAACTTGATTTTCTAAAAGTACACATGGAAATACATGGTATAGAAGATGACTAAATTTTTTATCGAAATATTATATTATATATATGTATATATGTATATATTTCTTTATTTTTATTTCATTTTGTAGGATAATTTTCAAAAAGGAGATAGCTATAAAAGTCGTCAATAAGGTCATTCCAAAAATTGGCACCAAATTTATTGATCATCTCATTTTATCGAATGTCAGGCATCTTTTATTGGGATTCAGATGCTAAAAGATCTCGGCATTAATAGGTTTATCATTGAAGGTGACTCATTAAATATTGTCAATATTTTTAAAGGTGTTTGCAAACCTAGATAGAAAATCTCTAACCTAATTGATGAATCAAGAGCTCATTTGTCTTCCCTGGAGGATTTTGTAATTAGGTATGTATTTAGAGAAGGTAACACGATGGCTGATTACCTTGCTAACTTGGTTGTGTTTAGTCAGGGCCTTAAGGTATGGTGTACTAACTTTCCTTAGGAATTAATCCATCTCATTAATGATGAGAACCTTTAATGTTCCTTGGGTTATGATGGGTCTTTTGCTGCTGCTCCTTTCTCTTAGTTGGTGCATGCAGTTATTCGAATATGGGTTGATGGCAGAGTGCCTTAACTTTGATGGGCTTGTTTGTACTTTCATACTGGTTGGATGCAACGAATACTTTATGAATAGCCAAGGTGTCCCTTTACCTCTCCTATTTTTTGAAATTCAAATTTTGAACTTTATTCCTATGTCATTTCAGACTCTTGGGATATGGAACACGTTGGTTTCTTTTTATCCTCTAGAACATTCTTTGGTGGCACTCGTGTCTAAGGTTATTTGGAATAGTGCATGTTAGTCTCTCCTCAGGAGGGTTACTATGTTGAATGATCTGGATTATGGTACTTCCTTTCTTAATGATGGTGGTTCTCATTCCAATACAATGAGGTGGAAATCAAGTGGAAACTTTTTGGCTGGTTTTTATTAGTGGAGTTGTACACCTGTGTCTTAACTTTATTATTAGCACCTGGTTCTTCCCCAAATTTCTTTGAGGTCTTCTCCTTTTGGGATTTTCATGGGTTGTGGTGTGGCATTTCTTTTCCCAAAGTTGGTGAAGTTCCTTTCTATACTCTCTTTGGTGCTTTGTGTTGGCGTTCGGATGGCTACTCTATGGCTGGTTTGTATTGGTGGAGCGTTACACCTATTTTTTTCCTACCTTGGTTGAGGACTCTTATTTCCCTCCTAGTTTTCTTTAAGGCTTTCCCTTATTGGGCTCTGAGGGTTTTCCCTTTGTCTTTTGGGTACCTTTTTGGTATTATTGCTCATGTTCTCTTGTTGTTCATGTCATTTGTCTCCATGATGGGTCTTGTTTTCCTACCCGTGGCATGGGTTTTTGCTTACTATTTTATGGATGGGAAATTTTTCATGGAGTCTTTTCTTGGGGCTCTTTTTTTTCATGTTTGTGCCTCCCAAGCCCCTTTTTGGTGTCCATTGGTTGAATTCTAAGTTGAGGCTTATGTTTATGTTTAGTGTGATGCTCAAGTTTGTTCTTTGTTGGTATTTTCTTGCTTCAAGGAGTGCTTTGGCTTGGGTCTTCTCCCTATGTTCTATGTCTGAGTTTTTTTGGAGTGTTGGAAGTATGGGTAAAGCTAAGATATACCCGACCAAGCTCAAATTGAGTAATCCTCATCTTGAACCTGCATCTATTTATTTTTATGAGGAGGTTAAAACTATCTTAGCGGATGGGGGTCTCCTAGATTGCATCCAAAAGTTTCATGGGCATAGCCCGGTGCTCACCAACTGGATGGTCTCTTCTTGGAATGATGGTTGGGTCAGTATTGGCTCTTGGTCATTTCAAGTTATGACAGAGCTCATTAGTAGAACCATTGGCCTGGTCTTAGATGGAGCTTATCACAACCATGATAGACATTCTCTATTGCAAGAGATTAGTCTCTTTCTTGACAAGGAGGAATATCTACCTAGATTTCAGAATGGTTTTAGCATTATGGCTTTACCTCCTCCTTGGAACAGGGTTGCTAGGGTTATCATGGACTATTTTACCCTTGATCCTTCTTATGAAATAATTAGGAGCTTTCATGCTATGTTTTTAAACCATCTGAGACGCAAAGCTTGTATGAATATTCCTTTGTTTCTTTTCCATTCCATGAAGAAATCCTTTTTAAATGTTCAAGGTGGTCGTGGTCATGCCCCTATTCACCAAGGTCTGGCTTTGTTGGTGTTCGAATAGGCTACTTTTGAGTGTGGTCTTAATGCTAATGATTTTCTAAAGCCTTTTGCAGATCTTCCTAGTCCCTTGGTAGGTGGTACCAAGTTTATGGTGGAGTCCCCTTCTCTCGGTGGTGGCTCTCATTTGGCTTATAGGATGGATTCTGATGGTAGTGAAGACACTTATTCCCTCACCTTTAGTACTAGTTTAGATAATATCTCTAGAAATATTCAAGTCTCTTCCAAAGGGGTTTGGGGTAGGGCTTCAGATGTGGAAGTCATTGCCCATTCAACTGGTCCTACTGTAAAATTTGACCTACCACCTAAAGTGATTATGGAAGACATTGTTGAACCAGATCTGAAGCCTTCATATTCTATCGCTACTAGTGTTCATCATAAATCTAAATTGTTATGTTGTAAAAGTGGAAAGGTTGACTATCCCTCCCTTCCTTCTACCCTTTCCAATTTTTATGTTCTTCCTAGAGATCGCTCCTAGGAGAAATATGTAGAGGAAGTTTTCACTCCGGTTGCTCCTAAGGATTTTAAACATGTTTTTTTCATGACTTAAAACTTATTGATATCAATCAATGTAATATCTGGTGTTCTTTGAAGTCGGTCCTAGATTTGTCTAAGAATGTAATGTGTTTAGTTGTTGATGTTGCTCAGGGCTTGGATAAGCTGGTGTAGAACTATCTCAGTTCTCCCTTATTTTGGGTCTTGAGGAATGGGTGTTTGTAGTTATTTTTTTCTACCTTTGGTCTATCTTCTAAGGTTTTGTTCTATATTTATCGCTTTTGTGGCTTTATTTGTAGTGGTTGTGGGATCTTGTTAAAACACTCTTCCCCTTTAATATTACCAAAAAAAATGGGATGGTAGGCTTGCATTAAATAAATAATTACGCATAAGATAAAAACAAACCAAATAGTTTAACACATCACTCCATTAAGTATTCAAAATCCTTAAAAAATGGGTATATGCAAAGTGAGATCATCCTACAAAATTTGGAGGGAAAATTCCCCTTTTGTAATCTATAACTAGTAGTAGTCTTAACATTGTAAAATATTAACAATTTTGCAATTATGTACATTTATAGGCCTCAATGCTATGTGCTAGTGGTGAACACTTTCTCTCCTCAACACAATTAAGTACAATCAAGATCTACTAGTTATATACATGCCAAGGGACATGAAGTTTTATCTAATGTGTGGAATATGAAAGGATGCATCTTTTGGATATGTGAGGAGAGCAATAGTCAAGTATTGAAGAGTCCTATCTAAATGTTATATTATGGATACAAAGCTCAACGTATTGTATCAAAAAATAAATCATCAAGAAATATATGAAGACCAATACAATTTTAAAATAAGAAATATTGTCTATATTTGATTCATAATAAAATGAGTTTATTTATTGTGTTGTATTTATATCATTATATTTCATGAATTTTATGCTCATTGATATTGATAATATATTGTGTGCTCTTATATTGAGTCTACTCAAAATCCTAGATATTAGGACCTATCTAGCTAAAAATCCACCAAAAATTAATATTATTGTTGATCTTCATCATCTATTATTAGAAGAAATCTCTTAGAAGTGTGAGCATATCTATAAATAAGGAAATCAGATAGCAAATAATTAAACAAATTATGGTATTGATCTCCATCTTGGTGAAATTAAAATTTTAGAAGGAAACTAAATGAGTGATATTTTATCTCTTAATAAAAAGGAGTTAATTGTGGGTACATAGAACTTTGAGAAAGATAAAAAAATATATTTGAAAAAAAAGAAACAAAAAATATCTTTGATAAAAGAGAAATCTGAATATGATTTAATCAAGAAAATGAAAAATATAACATTTTGATATTTTTATGGGAATGGTCCCAAATAACTTGTTAAAATAATCATTATTTTTAACAAATCTAACAATCTTAACCATTGAGTTCCAATACCATGGGTATAATGCATTTTAAAGCCATGATAACAATTAAAGTTGATGAGTCCCAAGGGGATAGCGGGATATCACAATAGTTCAGGCTTTGGCTCTTCTTTAGTACGTCCAAGGTTTAAACCATAGCATGGATGAGTGTGTATGGTTGTGTGTTAAATTCCCTATTGATAAGCTCATCTCTCTCTTTATAAGGTCATGGTGGAATGGAGATGCCCAGCCTAAACATCATACATAAGGGTTTCTCACACTAACCAAATCCAAAAATAAGAAACAAAAAAGAAGCAATTAAAGTTGATGAACAATGCATAGACCAATGGTCAAATGTAACCATACTATTAAACCAAACCCACTTGATGTTTTTGGAGTTTTGTTCCAATGATAAATGAGTTATATTCCATTGGAAAATGTCATATTCAAGTCTTGATATTCATAAAAGTTTAATACTTATGAGTGACATGTGCTTGACTCTCAAATAAGTTATCATAACATTGCTATAAATTAAATCCTTAACAACTTAATAAAAAATATAAATTAAATCCTTAACAACTTAATAAAAAATGTGTGTTTATTTTAATTGTATTTTCTATAGTAAAGTTAAAATATTTTCTAAGACTTCAATATTTAAGGGTATTATTAAAAAAACCTAAGAAAGAAGCCTTTCAACTTCAATCCCTATACATGTAGGTCTCATTTTATAAAATTATAGTTAAATCAACATCAATCTGCTTATTTGATAAAGTATTAATTTTATTTATCTCTTAAATTTTTTAACTAATAGTAAAATTATTTAATAATTTATTATATTTATAAAAATAAAATAAAATATTTATATGCTTTCAATGTATTTTTATGTTTTTTATAATTTTGTTGGTGTGAGAAATTCCTATTATGATACGGATTAAGTGTTCCCATATCGCAATGATCTATTATAAGATAAAAGCTTAGTTTATTAATAGGGGCTAAACACACAACCATACACACCTACCCCCTCACACACTTGCCCATGTCAAGATTTGAACTTTGAACCTCTCCAAAAAAAAAAAAAAAAAAAGTCTCTTTTTATAAAACTCTCCAGTTATCGAGAGGCCCAGGTTCAAATCTCTCCCCTCACATGTTGCCGATATGTTGTATATAAAAGGTTCCTCATCAAAAAAAAAATTACAGTTAAATCAACATCAATCTGCTTATTTGTTAAAGTCTTAATTTTATTTATCTCTTAAATTTTTTAACTAATAGGAAAATTATTTAATTATTTATTATATTTATAAAACTTAAATAAAATATTTATATACTTTCAATGTATTTTTATGTTTTTTTTTAATTTGGTTGGTGTGATATATCCCTATTATTGATAAGGATTGAACGTTTCCATATCACAATTATCTATTATAATAAAAATCTTATTTTATTAATAGGGGCTAAACACATAACCATACACACATCTACCCCTCACACACTTGCCCATGTCACAATTTGAACATTGAACCTCTCCAAAAAAAAAATCAAAGCCTAAACCATTGCTCTATCTCTAAAAACTATAATTTATGTAAAGAATTTTAAGGCTTTACACAAATTCAATAATCCATGTTTAACCTAATTAAATAGTGAATGTTTTAATGTTGCATAAGTTATATAATCCATGTTTAACCTAATTAAATAGTGAATGTTTTAATGTTTCATAGGTTATATAATCCATGTTTAACCTAATTAAATAGTGAATGTTTTAATGTTGCATAGGTTATATCTTCGGGTCTATGTTCATGTTTAACTTAACTATAAAAAATAATCAATGTTATTTTATTCCTATCTTCTAACATAGTATATTTTATCTAAGAAAATTAATGTATATTTTTTATATATATATTGAACATCGTTTACAAATATTTACAAATATTAGCGCTCTTGTTCGAGCAAACACAAGAGGAATCGACCTCACAACTCCTTCAAGCAAATATCAATGTATATTTGAGTGAATGATCCTCCTTAAATAACCAATCAACTTTATCTATATTGTATTTTTATGAGAGTAATTTTAGCATTTAAACTAAAATTAAAATTAATATTTTCAAAATATGATTGGGTAATTTAATATTGTTAAACCATGATTAGGTGTATGAGTATGTGTACAACCAAAAAATGCTGTTAAAATATTTTTTTTTTTTTTTATTCTAATAAGTTGTAGATTTTTGATATTGTAATATTAAAGATTATTTTAGTAATTTTGTAAATTTAATATTATAATATTTTAATTTATTTTATTAATATTCTCAAATTTATATTTTATTTTAAAATATTTTTATTAATATTTTAAATTTTATATTAATTTATTATTTTTTAATGAAATTAGTTATAGTTTATAAAATAAGTAATTATTGTAAAGTCACGAAAATTTATTTTGACCATAAGTTAGTTATTGTAATATTAATAGTAATTTATGTTTTGTAAGTGTTATTATTTTAATATAATATTTAAATGATTATATTAACTATCTCGAATATGAAAAAAAACTTGAAGTTAAAATTTTGTGAAAAGTAATTATAAGTTATTAACTTAATGTTTAATTATATTGTTCTTTACTTAATGTTTAATTATATTGTTCTTTACAAATAAAACAGCTTAACTACATGTGAATTTGATATTAACTACACGTGAATTTGATATTGACATTCACGAATGATGAGGTAGTGAATGTACTTATTGTTTCCAATCAAATTAACAATGAGTTGTTTCATATTTAAGTAGGTAGATGGTCTTGCATGTAAATTGAAGGCATATAGTTTATATTTTTTTTTTTAATTGTTTATAGGTGAATTTTAAATAAATTAATAAAAATAATTATTTTTATAAAATTTTATATTTTAAATTTTAAAATATTATATTATTTTCAAATAAATATTTAAAAATTTATAAATTTTAAAATAAATTAAGTAGAATGTTTATATCAGTCTTAAATAAATGCAGAAAAATTTATTCTTTTAATTCTTATTGCATAGATATTTGCTTCTAATGTTAGTTAATATAAAATTATAAGAGGTAATTAGTTTCGGTCTTTTATAATTAAATGATTAAAGATTCATATTAATGTTTATAATTTTAATAATAAAAATAAAAAATAAATGAAAACAAAAACAATAGTAAAAACTTTAGGTTTTTTAATAAGACTCAAATTTAATTCCGAAGAAAGGTTGTTACTATATGTTTCAATAATAATTCAATTTGTATTTGTATATGGTTGACTTTAAAATTAATATCATGATATTTATAAAGTTATTACATTTCCATAATAAAAAGATAAAATTGTATGTCATATAAATAAAAATTTTCAATTTAAAAAGATAAAAAAAATTATTATTTTTATGAGTTATATGGGTTTAAAATTGTATTACATTGTAACCATGAGTTATATGGGTTTGAAACAATTTATTTATATTGTATTACATTGTAACCATGCACATGATATTACAATAACTTTGTATAATTTAATAAAATTTAAAAAATAATTTTTTATAATAAAGCTAATATTATTATTGTTAACTATAGATAAAGAATTTTGTTGTTAATAGAATGCAAACATCATGGAAAGATAAAACACCTCTGACTGATTTTGAGTATAGTCGGTGAGATACAATTATCACTGGATACTCTTATATAAGGTAAGAAAGGGATTAAGAAGCATGTTATATACGATTAATTCCAAGAGAGAAACACATCTGTAGGTAGATGTAGGGTCACATGAAAAAAGCATGCCCTCACCATTGAAGCACAAGATAGTAACCAATGTCACATGGAAAAGAAAAAGGTAAAGAAAGGTAAAAGACCACCTTCAATGGTGAATTTTAATATTGAGGTGTTGTGTTTCAATGAAGTACAATTACCATAAAATGGTAAGATTGAGGTGTTGTATTTCCAATGAAGTACACCTTCAACGTCGCTTTAAGTTAGAGGCACAAGTACAGTAACATGAGAAAGCATGCCCTCGCCAACGAAGCACAAGCAACTCTAATGAATGTCATGTGACAGTAATTAGGACATATTCACAGTACAATTTTTTTTATTTTAGAGGTACAATATTGCAACTATAAAATCTCGTAGGAAGAAAACCATGTCATCAACAACTTAAGTCAATGTCCATCATCTAATTGATTTTCTGTTAATAGTTATAGAGTTAGGAGAAAGGTAAAATTTTATCTGGGAAATTTAAAATCAAATATTATAGTTACAAAAATATTAAATCAGAACTTTAAAATCAAATATTATAGTTACAAAAATATTAAATTGCTTTAAATAATTTAAAAGGGGTTACACCCAGTGTACATCGATCCAATCCAGTAACTATAAGTTACTTATTAATTAACAGCAAACATCCATCCAATCCAGTAGGTTACTTATAAATTGACAGAAAACTACACAAAGCCTGAGACTACAGTTGCTTTGCTTTAAAAAATGGAAGGGGCCCCTGCAAAGGCTGATGCCCAAGATTTTTCAAACTGTTTTTCATTTGCAAGAAAAAATCCCTATGTCTTAAAACTAGCCTTGTCTGCTGGCATCGGGGGATTTTTGTTCGGATATGACACAGGTGAGAAATCGGCAGATTTTCCTTACTATAACACTAATACTAGTACTCTTTCAGGCCTCTAACACATTGAAGGAGATTGTACAGGTGTTATCTCAGGAGCTCTTTTATTTATTAAAGATGAGTTTAAGAACGTGGAACACAATGTCACTCTGCAGGTAATCATGGTTGATTAGCTTTTTTCTGGACAACTACACAAAAATATTTGATAGTTGTACGGCAAGATCTAATAAAATGTGATAATTGTACGGTAAGATCTAATAAAATGTGATGTACTTGTGTAACAGGAGCTTATTGTGAGTATGGCTGTGGCCGGTGCAATAGTGGGCGCCGCCATTGGAGGTTGGGCTAACGATCGTTATGGACGACGATCTGCATTGTTAGTGGCAGATTTCCTGTTTTTCATTGGAGCCGTTGTTATGGCAGTTGCACCCAATCCTGCTACATTAATAGTAGGCAGGTTGTTTGTAGGACTGGGTGTGGGTATGGCTTCTATGACTTCTCCTTTGTATATCTCAGAAGCCTCGCCTGCCCAAGTTAGAGGAGCATTGACTTCTCTAAATGGATTTCTTATCACTGGAGGACAGTTCTTGTCGTACCTCATCAATCTTGCTTTCACAAAGGTAAAGTCATATCACGTGTTTTTTTTCAAATTTAGATAGTAGAATAGATATTTTTTAGTGGAAAGGTAGCCACCACCAAATTTTATGTAAGCTGTTTGGTTTTTATGGTCGATCTTCACAGTATTCTTGGCCTAAGATGCAGTTACACAATTTTTCGTCAAGTAAGTCTTTATAACCACATGCCACAATCATTTTAAACCTTTTAAACTAGTGAAAGTACCAGGAAAGGATATTTAAACCTTCCACCTTCGTCCTTACGAATTTGGTTGAACCAATGGATATACACTCGGACCTACAATATTTCTATTGTTGATTTTACTAACGGGCTAATTTTGCAGGCTCCGGGTACTTGGCGTTGGATGCTTGGAGTTGCAGGGCTTCCTGCTGTTTTACAGTTCCTTTTGATGATTTTCTTACCGGAATCTCCTCGCTGGTTGTACAAAAAGGTGAGAAACAGTCGATATTTCTATTTGTGGTTGAGCATCCTACATCTAGATTAAGACATGATCTATGTTTCAATTGAACCAGAATAGAGAAGAGGAAGCTGTGGAAATTCTCAAAAAGATATACCCAGCTGAGGCCGTTGAAATTGAAGTTCAAGAGCTCAGGGAATCCATGGAGGCCGAAGGATCAGCAGAAAAGATCCAGTACTCCGAACTCTGGACGATAAAAGAAATAAGGATTGCTCTTATTGCCGGTGTGGGACTTGCGGTACAAAGATTTCGGTTATTAGATTCTTTCTTTCCTTTTTCTGAATTGTGGCTTTGGGTTCTACTGTATAGCCTAATTGCATTCTATACTGTGAAAATCGCATATTTAGTTTTTGGACTATATCTATTGTCTTTTTCATCTAAATTGCATTCCTGATTTTAGATTGGTTTGGGCAGGTATTTCAACAATTCACTGGCATCAATACAGTGATGTACTACAGTCCCACCATTGTGCAATTGGCTGGATTTGCTTCCAATACGGTGGCTCTGTTGCTCTCTCTCATTACATCCGGTTTGAATGCTCTGGGTTCAATTGCCAGCGTTTATCTGATTGATAGAACAGGAAGAAAAAAGCTTGTGATATTCAGTTTGTCAGGAGTGGTTCTATCCCTTGCAATGTTAACCGCTGTATTTCAGGAAGGCGTATCAAGGCCTCCCATGGTAAGCAGGCAGGCCACTCTCCACTACGCCAACTACACCTGCCCTGACTATGCAGCCGCTCCTGCTGGTACTTCTTGGGACTGCAAAAACTGCTTAGAAGCCAAGCCTAAATGTGGCTTTTGTGCAATTAAATCCAACGAGGTAAAGTATAGCTAGCCAGACTTCTTTAGGTGTGTTTTTTTTTAACCCTAATTGAGGTGCGAACTAAAATGTTGTATACCTCCTCCTCACATAAGGAGATATCTTTGAAGGCAGGATCAATGGAGCAGGAGGTTAGCTTGGTCCTAGGCAACTGCTTAGCTAACTCATTTTTAGAAGAGGGTTGGCAAAATATTGCATCAGATTTTGGTTATTTTTTATTTTTTTTTCAAACTCTCCTGCTATATAGATTTCGCATAAAAGAGGAGAGTTTTGTAAGATCTTTTTCAGGCTGTTTTGTCAGATCTTTGACAGGTTATATGTTTAATTTTCTTTATTCTCGGTGTTTTTGGATTTTGTACATGTTTTTCTTAAGATTTTTTTACAGTTATATATAAAATTTTGTTTATTTTTTTTCTTATAAATTTATTAATAAATTGTTATAAAATAATTTTAAAATAATATTTTATAAAAACTTTTGTATTTTGATTGAGGAATCTTATTTAAAATAAGATTATGCTGATACCCTAAAAACTATTATAAATTATTTTAAAATATAGGTGCCTTATAATTTATATATATAGGGAAGTTAGTTACAACCATTATTTTTAGTAACTGTTATTAGTGACAAGTTTATTTTATCTTGTTGTTGTTGACCCATCCTGAGAGGAAGTTCACCTTCCTTACACTCAGAAGATTTAGATTAGATTACTACCTTTACAAATTAACACTCCAAAATTTAAAAAATCTATTTTTAATAAGTACATAATCAAACACTTACCAATCCACAACACTTATAACCTATGAAATAACTCAAAATATGATACCTTATTAATTAAGAAATTGTTAGGTATTGACTTTTAATACCCATATCTAACAATCTATTATAAAAATGGAATCTTATAGTCTCAATTTGAACTTTTCTACAAGTCTATCAACAATCTATTATAAAAATAAAAATGGAATCATATAGTCTCAAATTTGAACTTTTGGTGAGATTCATTTAATTAAAAATTTATTGAAGTTGATATTCTAAGAACATATTTAAAAACGTTAGCTTGAACTTTTGTTTAAAAACCTATATTTGCGAGTCACTCTATAATCTTGGCATTAATTTATATTTGTTTAAATGGCAGATGCTACCTGGAGCCTGTCTGATCTTCAACTCAACCACCGAACGTCTCTGTGGGAAAATAGATTCTCGTCCATGGTTCACCGAGGGATGTCCCAGCCGCTATGGGTATTTGGCCATTATTGGACTAGCTCTCTACATTATCTTCTTTGCACCCGGAATGGGGATTGTTCCGTGGGTTGTAAACTCCGAAATATATCCTCTGAAATACAGGGGTGTGTGTGGAGGAATAGCTGCTACAGCATGCTGGGTATCCAATCTGATAGTGGCACAGACTTTTCTGACGCTGGTTAAAGCCATCGGAACATCTATGACATTCATGATATTTGGCTGCGTCGCTGTGGCTGGTCTTTTCTTCACTCTGGTTTTCGTCCCTGAAACTAAAGGACTGTCCTTTGAACAAGTAGAGCGAATGCTTCATGAAAGAGCAAAGACCTTTTCTCTTAAACTCTGAGAACTGTAGACTCATTAATAAAGTCCATGATTGTAAATACAGACACAACAACGCATAAGTTGATGTATGGGGCATATTGTCTTTTTTTTTTTTTATATCATTTGTTATGTTGATTACCTACATGTAATCTGTTAAGAGGAGAAGGTAACCTTCTAATATTTAATTGTTCGTATTCCAAATTTACATTTTGAGTGATGTCTATGATTTCTTGAATAAATGTAGTGAAAAGTATTATATTATGTAAAATAAGATATGAAATCAAAAAGTTCCATTTTGTTATAAAACTTGTTCTTTCCTTTGATAGAGAATGAATACATTCGAAATGTATAGCAGCTAAAGATAATGGTGAATACATTCGAAATGAATTTTAAAACATATAAAGCAAAACAAATTTAGATTTACGATTACATAGTTTGGAAATATTGTTCCACATAAATTGTGGTAATTTATTTTACATGCATATAGTTTGTTAAAGGTAGAATGATTCAAATTTTATATATATATATATATATATATATATATATATATATATATATATATATATATAGATAATTAATTAAAGTAGGGTTTTGAAAAAGTTTTTTTTTTTTTAATATTAACTTCTTTAAGTTATATAGTTTATTTGGTGTCATTGGGATTTGAACCTTGATGTTAGTTAATTAATTTTTAACATTGTGAGATAAATTTAAAGTAATTTATTTTAATATTTCAAATACAAATGGAATGTAGGTATACTAATATTTTATTTAATTCTTATTATATTTTTTAGTTGTCATTTATATAGTCATCTATAACTACATCTACCATTTTCCACCTTAAATATAAGGACCATATATGTAACTTGCATAGGGTTCATTCTACTCTATTTCAATTTTCTTTGATTTTCACTTCTTTTTCTTTTTCTTTACTCCATTATCTCTATCTTATTTCATCTTTCTTATAATAGAATATTGCAAAAAGAATACTATTATGCATAAAAATTATATTGGAAGAAAGTATTTGATCATGGAAAAAGATATTCTACTATAAGACATTATGTGTTGTAGACTTGAGATGTTCATTTAGGACAATTTTTATTTTCATCACTTTAATTATTAAGAAAATAATAGAAGATAAATATGCAAACCAAGGAATTGTTGTTCCTCAAATTCAAGCTATTTAGAATGATCTTCCTTCTACTAATTTCAATCACTTTTTAGATTTTTTCCTCTAGTGGCCAAGAGATCATATTTGGTGATGGGTGTTCCAATATCCTTTCATACTCATCCCTTTCCCCTCAATTTTCTTCATTTTTTTAATGTCTTCTTCGGCTTCCACTAGCTTTTGTAGGTTTAGACTATGATCAATATACCCTAAAGTTATTTTGACCTCAATTATATATTTATAGAGTATTTATGTATGTTTATGTTTGAAGATCTAGAATAAATAGAAGATAAGAATAGTAAGTTCTAGAAAAAGGAAAAATATACATATCTAAGGAGGGGAAGAAATAGAAGATAAGAATAGTAAGTTCTAGAACAAAGGAAAAATATACATCTCTAAGGAGGGGTCTCCTAGGTTTGCAAAATTCTATTATCAAATTCTAAAAAAAAAATCAACATATTTTTGATAACATGGGAAAAGGAGATGATGGATAGAGATCAAATGTTTATGGTGGTTTCTGCTCATTTTTTTGTGGATATAAAAAAGCAATAATTCCCTAATTTCTTTTGGAACATGATGGGGTGTGCTTTCAATGACTCAATATTACTTATCTTTACAATTTTGTGATGGTCATGGAATATCTTATAATGCATATGTTTGATTTATTTTATTTTAGATATTGTAAGGGGTGATAGAGGAATAAAAGGTATATTCTTTCAACATTCGATTTTATCTTATATCTTATAAGGAAGTGAATAATGAATTACAAAGAAAAGGTTTGTTTAGCACTATGGGACTTAAGGTTGTGAGTGGATCTTTCTCAAAAGAGCATGGTAAGGTTGGATATATATCATATCTCTTTTAAAATAACTGAGAGCAATTTTAAAAAGCCTAAATTTGTATCATTTTGAGAAGGTGTGGTTGAAATTTTTTTTCAAAATATACAAAAGTGTTTGGATAAAAAATTGAAGAATTGATGGAAGCTATAAAGTAAGAGCAATAATTGGTTTTAGTACTTGAGCATAGTTTTTTTAATACTGGACAATTAATATAGTGTACAAACTTACCATCTATTTTTTACCTATTTACAGCTTATGTTTCCTCTGATTCCTTTGTTGAGGTCTCTATTGTTGGTGATTTAGTTAAGGTTCACTTTCATAAATTTTATCATTAGTATATAATATTTTGGATTATCCTTATCTACTATTGATGAATGTTGGTGGGATTTTTCCTTCTAAAAGGATTTTTATTTTTCCCTCTCTAATCCAAAATTTGGGATAGACTAATGGATAGCAATCCATGGTTTACAGGTAGAGATAAAGTATACTTAAGGTCTGGAGTGAGGATTTTTAAATGAATGCAAAAATCTTGATCTTAGTTTTGGGATAACCCCACTAATTTGACAATGTATTAATGAGGGCATTTGACATTTATGAGTATAATTCCTTTATGACTCCATTTTTAGTACTAGGTAGTTGAAATTTGAAAGAATCCTTCTTCTTATTTTAAATATTCATGACAAGTGTTTCATATAGGTAATTCTTGTAAGTAATTTTATTTCAAACCATAGATAAAAGTAGTTAAAAAATATTAACATTAGCTGGTCATTGGTAATTTAAAAAGTGGTTTTACCATTTAATTATTGAAAATAAAATCTTAGAAGGTATGTTTATGTATTTTTTTGTGATATATTTTCTTACAATAGATTATTATTAGAACTCAAAGACTCAAATATTACGGCATGAATTAATAAAGCATTTCATATATAATTTTGATACAATTGTTCCAGTTAGATAAGAGTTAGATTTAATCTTAATATGAAGTCTGCTACTAGGAAATAAAAGGTGGTGTAGTAAGAGTAAGATAAAATCCATGAGAGAGAAACAATAAATAGACAATAAATTTTATTTTTATATGAGTAGTTGGCATTGTTACACAAAGTTATTTTTGGTTGTTATGATTTTTTCTAGTCTTGTTGAGATTTTTTTGCTATACAATTGTTAATATATATTTAAATTATAATTAAAATTTTAAACCATAGCCAAAGCCTCTCTATCTACACATGATATCTCTAGTGGTTCTTATTTTTACCTGAATCTAGGGACTCGACTTAATCATCAGGCCAGAGAGTTATATGTATCCTCTTTTGGGGTGCATGTTAGGAACTTTAGCTGGTCCATGGAGCCTAGGGCTGATGAATCTCTAGATGGTAGTTGGCACTCTAGAGGGCTATCAGTCACCTTGACTAGGATCAAGGGCAGCAAAAAGTGTCGCTCCATCATAATTTCAGAGAAGATTGTTAAGGAGGTTTCTAGTTGTAAGGACCCTTTTTCCTCGATGAAGGTCTTCTAGGATGAGCATTACCAGAGGTGTTCCACTAGGAAGACTTTTTTAGATAGTGCTAAGAATGAATCCATCCTGATCTAGTCAATCAAGTCCATTGCAGATAAGCAGAATTTAGTGTTGGGCACTCTTAAAATGGTTGTAGACTTTATGGAGGATGTGAACAAATAGATGAATGTTATGCTAGACATCATTTCTTCGGGCACGAAGGCTTCTGATAAAGCTAAGCTTTAGTCCTAAGTTTTAGGGCCCTACTCCTATAGGGTAGTTTTGGATTTTGTCATTGGGAAGGCCTTATCTTTATTTTCTTTAGCTCCTAGGTTTTGTGATATTCTAGTTGGTGCCCATGTGGGATTTTGTCTTTTTGGTCTTCTTCGGGAGTGTTTTTTTGGGTTGTGAAAGTCTCTAAAAATCCTCCTTTTAATTATAAAAAAAAAAGTAATATAATAAAGTGACTATTACCACCTTTTAAATGGTGGAATATAGTAAGACACAACCCAATATGGGTCCATCTAAGTATAAGCACTTGGTAAAATTGTGTAAGGAGATAAAACATGATCATTGTGAATTACAATGTTTGGTGATATTGTAATGTAGTGGGTAGGTTTTCTATAACACTTGTTTGATATTAAATATGACTTATATATTTATTTATTACATATATAAATGACTAAAAAGGGTGATTTTTGACATTAATTTAAATAGTAGAAGGGTATTATTGTTATTTTTTGGTATGGAAAATATATCCCAACATACAATATGCTTCAAATAATAATACTCTCTAAATCGTTCTATAAACTATCTAATATCTAGTGGATCATCCCAACAAGTATGATAAATTAAGAATTTCTCCTTCAAAAGCATCCTCATTTATGAGCCTCTAGGCTACGGAAAGACCATGCTATAAAAAAGCTATTACTAATGAATTTCAAACTAATTTTATTAGTTTGTAAGGTTCTAAGTTCTTAGATTTTAATGAGGTGATATATTTATTTTTTGTTCTTTGGGAGAGGGAAAGACAAATATAAGAGAATTTTTTAAAAAGCTTGATGTTCTTTCCTTTGTGAGATAAATTATTATACATATAGTTTATTGAATAAAATTTTGACTTTAAATTCTAAAATATTTATAATAATGCATTATAAATCTAGGGAAGTGTTAACACAAATGAACATATATTTTACAGTATTAAAAAGTGCATAGTAGCCTTCTCATATATGATATTATTGTTTTAAAATACATAGTATTTATGGCTTGGGGATAACCGAAAACAAAAGTAACATCAAAAAATTAGAGATGATTTTAGAAGGCAACATGTGTTCCTGTTAGAATTTCACAATAATAGACATGCAAAGCATTACACAAAAGATGAAGAGAAGAGTGGAACTGATTGATTTATTCCAAGGATTTGTATAAATAGCAAAGTTGATCATTGAGAGCCATTGGATTACAACAACTCATCTTTCCTGATGAAGACACCACTGAGAGCTCTCCTGACACATGGAGGAGTGGAGACCCAAGTGTATCTATCCTAGTGGAACTTAAGAGAATATTCTCTTATTCTAACATCCCATCTTAAGTTATGCTAGGGGAGATTTGTACAAATAAGTCCCGAAAATAAGGCTTGATGAGGTACTCATGTACAATGACTTCTTTTTGAAGATATGGTAAAAACCCAATGGGAAAAAACCATCAATCAAAAGGAAGTAAGAGGCTTGTCTTCGTATGGCGAAGATTGTCCTCTTAATACAATAAGAAATATGAGTCCCGATAGCATGGCCTAAGGAGGTACTCATTTATAGTTGGTGAAAAAACCCCTGTGGGGAAAACCAACAATGAGAAGAAGAGATGCTTGTCTTCATATGGCGAATATTGTCCTCTTTATATAAAAAAAAAGGATGAGTCCTAGCAACTTGGCCTGATTAGGTACTCATTTACATTTTATAGTTGGTAAAAAAATCCCTGTGGGGAAAAACCAACTATGAGAAGAAGAGAGGCTTGTCTTCGTATGGCGAAGATTGTCCTCTTTATACAAAAATAAATATGAGTCCTAGAAACTTAGCCTAATTAGGTACTCATATACAACATATAGTAGGTGAAAAAAACCCCTATGGAAAAAAACCAACTATGAAAATAAGAGACGCTTGTCTTCGTATGGCGAAGATTGTCCTCTTTTTACAAATATAAATATGAATCCCGGCAACTTGGCCTGATTAGGTACTCATATACAACATATAGTTTGTGAAAAAAAAACCCTATGGGAGAAACCAACTATGAGAAGAAGAGAGGCTTGTCTTCGTATGGCGAATATTGTCCTTATAAAACCAATCAATGCATATATATTAAGTGCATGTGTATCTCAATGTGCTTGGTGCACTAATGCTCAACCGGATTGCATGCAATATGAATTATGCTCTGATTGTCACACCAAATATTTATATGCTTTTCATGGGTGAAACCAAATTCTCTCAGAATTTGACTATGCCAAAGAGCTTCCTGACTAGCTAAAACTACTGCCTTGTATTCTTCCTCTGTAGAAGATAAGGCTTATGCTTGTTATTTCTTGCATAACCAGGCTATTGGTGAAGAATTAAGGCAAAAGACATAGTCTGAGGTTGAACATCTATATTCTACTGAACTTGCCCACTATAAATTTGTGTAGCCAATGATATCCATGGAATTCCCTTATAGAAGAGCCCAAAGTGCGTAGTGCCTTGAAAGTAATGAAGAATTATTTTTGTTGCTTGCCAATGACTAAAATTAGGTTGATGAGAGAATTTGGATATGAGGCCAACATCATATGAGATATCTGGGTGAGTATGATTAAGGTATAATAGACTTCCTACAAGCTTACAGTATAGAGTTGCATCACATAGAGGGGATGAGCAGGAAGTACTAATATTAATGTCAGATTGGAAGGGAGTATAAGAAGGTTTGCAATATGTCATTTTAAATCTTTGAAGAAGATCTAGAGTGTAATTTTGTTGACACAATGAAATTATTGCATCTGTTTGAATTATTTGTATCCCAAGGAAGTAATGAGCTTTACCTAGATTAGCCATTTCAAATTTTTCAAAGAGGGAGTCTTTTATAATCTTAATGTGAGTCAAGTTACTACCAGTGAGAAGAATATCATCAACATAGAAAACAAGAATGGTGATTTTACCTTTATTTATCCAAATGTATACTATGTTATCAGACTCACAATGAGAAAAACCTACTAAAAGAATGAAGGGGTCCATATTTTCATACCAAGCTCTAGGGGCTTGTTTGAGGCCATAGAGAGACTTTTTTAGCCTACAAACAAGAGAGGAGTCTTGAGTGAAACCAGCAGGTTGTTCCATGAATATTTCTTCTTTTGAAATCCCCATGTAAGAAAGCACTTTTTACATCCATTTGATAGATAGGCCACTTATGGGAAGCAGCCAGAACAAGAACCAGTCTAACAGAATCTATTTTAGCAACTGGAGCAAAGGTTTTTGCATAATCAATACCTTCAATTTGATAAAAACCTTTGGCTACTAGATGAACTTTGTATTTGTCTATTTCTCCATTAGGTCCATATTTAGTTTTGAAGATCCATTTACAATGAACTAACTTCCTTCCTTTAGGCAAGGGAAATAAATCCCAAGTTTTGTTTTTGATTAACGAAGAGAATTCGTTCTCCATGGCATCATCCCATTCTTTAATACTTGAGGATTTTTTGAAGGATTGAGGATCAGAGGAAATAAATTTACAGACAAGACTAGTGCCTATGGGTTTGGATGATCTGGTTGATGAAATATTTTGGATGTAAGGAGTAGCTTCTTTAACAACGGTGCGGGCCCATTTTGGCATAGTGGAAGGAGTGTAAGATATTGACTTGGAGTTACAGGTTGCTCATTTGATTATCAATTACCAAGTTAACTTCAAGAGTTGGTTCTTCATAATATTGAGGTTCTACTATAGGAGAAGTCTCAATGGAGGAAGAGGGTATTTGAGGATTTTTTTGAGGGAATGTTTCATCAAATTGGGCATTCCTATGAAAGAAGACCTCATGAGTTGAGGGATCAAGAAGCTTTTAAGCTTTCAATTCTTCATAATAACCAATAAAGATGAGCTTTTTGCTTTTCTTATGTAGAGCCTTCCTTTTCTTCTTTGGTATGTGATCCCAAGTAGTACACCCAAAAATATTGAAGTAGGAAACATCTGGTTTTGAGCTAGACCATGCTTCTTCAGGAGTTAAATGGTCAAGAGCTTTATGAGGTGTGTGATTTTGAATATAATTGGCACAGTTAATAGCTTCTGCCCAAAAAAAATTTGGAAGATATCTTGAATGGAGCATATAATTTGCTATTTCTTTTAATATTCGATTTTTCCTTTCTGCAATACCATTTTGTTGAGAATTATGGAAGACAAAATGTTGATGAATGGTACCATGACTTGATAGAAATATGGAGAACTCATTACTGCAGTATCCCCCCTATTATCTGTGCGAATCTTCTTGATTTTGCAAGATGCCTAATTTTCAACTAAGGCTTTAAAAACTTTAAAGTGGGATAGAACATCAATTTTATATTTCAAAAGTAGACCCAGGATCTTCTATAAAAATCATGAATAAATGTTAGAGCATACTTTACTCCTTTGAAATAAGGTTCTAGAAAGGACATTAAGTCACTATGGATTAAATCTATAGGGGATGAGGCTTTTAGAGAACTACTTGGGTGGAAAGGATCTTGATTTTTCTTTCTAAGAGCACATCTAGGACAAACTCCACCAATAGAAGAGATTTGGGGTAAACCTGTTACCATATCATGGGTGCTCAAATCCTTTAGGTAGTTGTAACTAAGATGACCAAACCTTTCATGCCAAATTTGGCTTTCAAGATCTCCATGAGCCACAAAATAGGAGGCTCCTTATGGATTTTGGAAACCTTTGAAGTGAAATAGGTGAGAGTTATGATCAATATTTCCTTTGGCTATAAGAGAATGGGGATCTTGAAAGTCTCTTATCTCAACTCCTATTGGAGAGAAGAGAATATTTTTCCCCTTTCCAGAAGTACAAATCTGATAGACAGAGAGAATATTTATGGAAATGTTTAGAACATAGAGAAAATTATTTATAGATCCACCATCAATGGTTATATCCCATTTTCCTTTGACAAGGATAAAGGAAGAGTTACCCACTTCTATTCTACAAGTAGAGTTAGAGGAGATATAAGAAAAATACTTATCTGAAGCAGTCATGTGATGAGTAGCTCCATAATCTAGGACCCAATAATTAGAGGAAGAATTGGAGGTTTTTCCTTGAACATTAAGGGATTTTCCTATTTGATTTTTATTTTCTATATTTTGATCCTTCATAGCTGCCTCTAGTTGCTGTAATCTTTTCCAGCATTTGTTTGCAAAGTGACCATTCTTTTTGCAGTGAGTACAAATTATATGGGTCTTTTCCTTATTTTTGAATTTTTTTTAGAAGAGGTGGAGGCTACTAAGGATTTTTAGGAAGAGGAAGAAGAAGATATTTTATATTTTATAAGATTTAAAATTTTAGGTTTCCAAGTGTGAAAGTTATGAGGGGTGAGAGGTTCAATTTAATTCATCATTTTAACACAAAAGAAAATTTGATGTTTTAATTAACCAATATATCCCCCCTTAGAACTTCAATTTTTTTATTAATGCAATTGTTATAAGGGAAAAATGAAGCTCTTCAATATTTAAAACTCAATATACCCACCCTAAAAAGATGGAAACTATAATTATAATGAGGTTTGTAATATTGTTCGCTTTTTAAATGCCAAATCCTCTTAGTTCCTCTCAATACCCACCCTTACTTGAGGGAAATTGTAAGTATAGAGTATAATTTGTCAAGGGTTGTAGGCTTGAAATGCAGTGATTTTAACCAGATCTTAATTTAGAATTTCTCAATACTTGCCCTTATGAGAGAGAAACTATAAGTGAGAGAGATATCCAAAAAAAAAAGTTGAATGAAAAATATATGCCAGGCCTTTATACCAATTACCTCCAAAAACTCACCCTTATGTGAGGGAAACTATAAGTTTTTAATGGTAAAGATACATGGAACATAGGCAAATATATTTTGAGGAAAAAATTATAAGTTTTTAAAGATTTTTGATATCTTATAGAAATATGTAGAAAATTTAAGAGAAAATAGTAACACATATCTAAAAATATATATTTGTTAAGGTTAAGAATTAAATTAACAAATATGAATTTTGAAGTTGATTTAAAAAAATAGAGAATCTTCTTTTGAAATATTTTAATATTTCAACAATAACATATCTTAGTTACTTAAGTAGAACCAAATGAAGTTAGAAGAATATAGATAAAAAGTTATATAGCTCTTCCTTAAATATTAATTTAAAAATTTATAAACATAAAAGGAGTGTAATTTTTAATTAGAGTGTATTCTATATGAAATATATTATCTAATATTTCAACAATTACACCTTTTAAAAAATTACCTAAAAGGAAGAAAAAAAACTTTTTAGAAGAAGATAGAAAAAAATTATACAACCCCCCTAAAGAGACACAAATGTGCAATAAATTGCACATAAACCCTCCCCAAAAAAATTATATTATAATGGTTACAATATTACTACGAATTTTCAAAGGCTCTTTTGAAAAAATTAAAAGGCTCTTTGAAAAGGAGTCAAAGTATATACTTCGAATTCAAAGTTTCTAATAACCTTTACAAAAAAATAGCAAGGAGGTATTTAAAATTTTCTTAAACAATGCCTTATGGCTTCTGAGAAAAGAGATGTTCTCAGAAAAAAGGAACAGGCTGATCAGAGTAGAGGAGATTCTTAGGAAGAAGAAGACGCCCATGGAATAGTCTACAAGAAAAATAAAAAAAATTGTGTCCTTCCTTCCTTAAGATGCGTCACTGTTCAAACCAGGCGGAGTCAAACAAAGAAGATAGGAGGATCCGAGGATGTCGAGAAATCTAAGACACTACCTATGTAGAGAATATTAAAGGATCTAGAGTATTTTATAAAAGAAATAAAAAAAAAAAATTATACCTTAAGTTCTCTGGTTTTTCTTCCTAGACGTGAGCTCGGAAGAGGCCACAGAGGTGAGCGCTCTACCAGAATTAAAGACGCTGAGTCCCCTAAACAATATTTCCTGAGTTCTTTGGTTTTTCTTTTGATACATGAGCTCAGAAGAGGCCACAGAGGTGAGCGCTCTACCATAATTAAATACACTGAGTCCTCTAAATAGTATTCCCTGTAGAACAAGTTAAATAAAAAAATTTCTAAACTTATGATGAATCAAGCAATGATAGCTATGAACTAGAGACCTTGAGAACAGCAGAGTATTTATGTTATTCTTCTATCAGGTGAGGAGTATATATGGAGTATTGTTGATAAAGAGTGTTGGATCCAAGTATCACCCAGTGCTGAAGATATGGAGATACATTTTTCCAAGGGTGTCGTGGAGGACACCGAGAGCCACGTCTCGAGTGGCGTGCCAAGCCTCAACGTGATTCAAAAAAAACTCACACTCGTAGTTGTTCTATAATATTTGGATCTGGTTAGAGATAATAGAGATTCGCAGTATATGTTAGCTAAATTTTAAAACATATTTTGAATCTTAGTGGGCCAAAAAATATGGAGCCACGAACTAAGAGGAAGCACCAAATAAAATATTTGGGGACACGAAAATAAGATGCAGCACCAATAAAATATTTGGAGCCACGAAAATAAATAAGACATAGTGCCAATAAAATATTTGAAGCCACGAAAATAAATAAGACGTAGCGCCAATAAAATATTTAGGGCCACAAAAATTAAAAAATATGTAGCATGAAATATCAGCACTATAAAGGCTTTAAAGATTCTACTCTTAGATAAGAATAAGAGAGCATCTTTAATAGCTTAAAGACGCTATCTAAGTATTGTCAGAGATGAGCGCTATATTGAATCGAAATGAGGGATGAGATTTTGAAAAAAAAGAGGGTTATTCCTTTTAGAACAGTTGTAGGTATACAGATTGTTGTTGTAATCACAGTGACATTGAGAGGGGGGTGAATCAGTGTGATCTTTAAAATTTCTAATATATATAGTTTTAAATCCAACAACTATTTAAAACTGATAAACGAAATATCAAATGCAGCAAGAAAGCATGACACACAACACAGCAAATTAACGAGGTTCACCAATGTGGCTACTCCTCAAAATGACTGCTTGGACTACCATCCAAATCCAGTCAATGCAAAGCTACAACTTTACAACATCTTTTACCAACACCAACTGGAAGGAGCACCAACCCCTTTGCTTTATCTGTTTCAAATAGAATGGAGCACCAACTCCTAATTTACCAGCACCTACTGGAAAGAGGCACCAACCCCTTATGCCAAGCTGCAACTTGGAAGTTAAAAATGATTAAGAAAATTACAGAATAAAATTCTCATGTTATTTCTTACAGTCTGTTGTTTCTCTACAGTCTGCTACTTCTGCACAACATGCTTCGCACTGTCTGACACTTCTGTGAACTTCTTCGCACTCTCTGCAGTAATCGGATGATCGTCCACTTCTGTTGTCTGGCCGCTATCACTTCGCACTCATAACTCCACCTATGCACAATGCGCTCTTAATTTACACAATCACGATATGCACACTTCGCTTCAACTCTAACTGCGACTTCGCACTCTGCTCGACACGAATTTCACTTGCGCAATCACTCTGCTCGCATTCGCACTCAATCTTCACGCTGCAATTTTTCAAACTCGAAGAAGCCCTCCTTATATAGAAGAAATCTCAGGAACAAACCCTAAAGAACGTCGACTGAGAAACCCTAGAAATGTTGGCTGCCAAACCCTAAAATCCATCGACTGTAACCCTAAGAATGTCGACTGCAAAACCCTAGAAATTGTCGACAGCAAAACCCTAAAATCTGTCGGCCCAGATTTAACTTTGTCGGCCTCAAACCTCTCTGCCACCTTTGTCACCTCCCTGTAGCTTATTGCCATGAAATAATAACATGTCATGAAATCGCGACACCTTTTGTAGCCGTACGCCTTCTTGTCCTTGCTGTCATGAAATCGTGACCATTTTGGCCTTTGATAGCTTTGCCACCGTTCTTGTCATGAAATCGTGACACTTCAAACTTTTGTTGACGTCATCCTCATTCTTGTCATGAAATCGTGACGCTTTCGGCTTCCAGCGGCTTTTCTTGCACCTTGTCATGAAATCGTGACACTTTCAACTTTCGCTGACGTCATCCTCAACTTTGTCATGAAATCGTGACGCTTTCGGCTTCCAGAGGCTTTTCTTGCGACTGTCATGAAATCGTGACACTTTCAATTTTGTTGACGTCATCCTCATCTTTGTCATGAAATCACGACGCTTTCGGCTTCTAGAGGCTTTTCTTGCAGCCTGTCACGAAATCGTGACACTTTCAATTTTGCTGACGTCATCCTCATCTTTGTCATGAAATCATGACACTTTCGGCTTCCAGAGGCTTTTCTTGTAGCCTATCGTGAAATCGTGACACTTTCAATTTTGCTGACGTCATCCTCATCTTTGTCGCGAAATCGTGACACTTTCGGCTTCCGTACATTTCTTGCTTCATGCAGTAGCGAAATCGCTACAACTTTGTGCCTTGTGCTTTCGACTTGTAGCATAATCGTTACATCTTTGAGTTCTGCGTTTTTGACTGGTAGCGAAATCGCTACACCTTCGTGTTATGCTTTTTCAACTCGTAGTGAAATCGCTACACCTTTGTGTTGTGCTTTTTCAACTCGTAGCGAAATCGCTACACCTTTGTTTTGTGCAATTTTGACACGTAGCGAAATTGCTACACCTTTGCTTTGTGCACTTTTGATTCGTAGCGAAATCGCTACAACTTTTCACTTAACACTTTCTCCCTGCTTTGGCCAGCGAAAATTCAACATGTAGCGAAATCGCTACAGTTTCTCGACTTAGCTTCTTGGCCTCCAACATGTCGCGAAATCGCGACAGTTTGCCTTGCGCCTTCTCTCTCCTCATTTTCGTCATGAAATCATGACATTTTCGGCTGTGCTTTCTCTCTCCTCACTTTCGTCATGAAATCATGACATTTTTAGCTGTGCTTTCTCTCTCCTCACTTTCGTCATGAAATCGTGACATTTTTGGCTGTGCTTTCTCTCTCCTCCGACTTGTCGCGAAATCGCGACAGAAAACATGTCGCGATATCGCGACAGTTTTCTAACTTGTCTTTTTCTTCGAATTTTTGAAACTGGGTCACTCTTGTTTTCTTGGAATTGCACTTTACATAATCTGACTATCCTTTGAATTTCTGTTCTCTGCATCTGAATGGCTCCTGAACTGTCTATCCACTGCATCATTGGATCTAACTGCCTGTGTTGACAACAATGACAAACTTCTTGCAACACCTTGCTCAACAATCTCCCCCTTTGGAATTGTTGGCAACACTTGTATACGTTCCTGTAACTCTTATCCCCCTTTGTCAATAATACTAAAGGGCTACTGCAGACTCCCCCGAGTCCATCCTCACACTTCTCGTGCACAATTTGTTGCATCCGGCACAAATTATGATCATGAGCAAAAGAATAGTCAAATACTCAAATGCTCCCCCTGAGGAAGTGATCCTTGTAGCTAGTCACTTCTTAGGAAGTGTGACTACTCCTAATTTGCTTCGAAGGTACTCAAATACTTCCTTGGGCAAAGGTTTTGTAAAAATATCTGCTACTTGTTCTGTAGTTGGGACATAGTCCAATTTAACTTCTCCTTCTGCAACTTTCTCCTTCAAGAAATGATACCTTATAGCAATGTGCTTTGTCCGTGAGTGCATTACTGGATTCTTAGAGATGTTGATTGCACTGGTGTTATCACACTTTACTGATATTGGTTCACTGAAATTAATACCTAGATCTTTCAAAGTTTGTTTCATCCACAAGACTTGTGTGCAACATGTTGCTGCTGCAATATATTCTGCCTCAACTGTAGATAAAGAAACTGACTCTTGCTTCTTACTTGTGCCATGCAACCAATCTGTCCCCCAAATAGAATGCTCCTCCACTGGTACTCTTTCTGTCATCAACACATCCAGCCCAATCTGCATCTGAATATGATATAAGAGTGAAGTCTTTGCCTTTTGGGTACCACAACCCATACTCCATGGTGCCCTTGAGATACCGAAAAAATCCTTTTAACTGCTGTCACATGAGTCTCTTTGGGACTGGCCCGAAATCTAGCTACCATGCAAACTGCCTGCAGAATATCGGGTCTAGTGGCTGTTAAATATAGTAGACTTCCAATCATAGATCTATACATGGTTTGGTCTACAGGTGGAGATTTGTCTTCTTTACTCAATTTGCAGCCTATTGTCATGGGAGTGCCTGATTGGCTTACAGTCCTCCATAGTGAACCTTTTTAGCATTTCTTTCACATATTTGATTTGGGAAATGAATATGCCTTTCTCATTTTGATTAACTTGTAGCCCAAGAAAGTAAGACAGTTCACCAATCATAGACATTTCAAATTCATTCCGCATCTTATTTGCTAAGTCTTTACAAGATTCATCTTTGTTGCTGCCAAATATGATATCATCTACATAGACAACTAGAACAATGAGATGCCCACCTTCTGTTTTTACATACAGATTCATCGTCCACTAAACCTTTCTTGAATCCCTGTTGAGAGAGATAATTATCTAGCCTTGCATACCATGCCCGTGGTGCTTGTTTTAATCCATACGAGTGCTTTCTTTAATTTGCAGACAAGGTTAGGATCTTCACTAATTTGAAAGCCATCTGGTTGTTCAATATAGACCTCTTCTTCAAGTTTCCCATTTAGGAAGGCAGATTTTACATCCATCTGATAAACTCTGAAGTTCTTGTGAATTGCTAGTGCCAAAAACATTCTAATAGCTTCTAGTCTGGCCACTGGTGCGAAAGTCTCTTCAAAATCAATGCCTTCGACCTGTGCATAGCCTTTGCAAACCAGTCTTGCTTTGTTTCTAATGACCCGACCGTCTTCATTTAATTTGTTTTGAAATATCCATTTGGTGCCGATTACATTCTTATTTGCAGTGTCTAGGTACCAGTTCCCAAGTTCTGTTCTTTTCAATCTGATCTAACTCTTCATTTATTGCTTTCATCCAGCTATCATCTTTGCTGGCTTCATCTATGTTTTTGGGCTCAATGCTTGATAAAAGAGAGTAATTACTTATTACTTTCCTTCTTGTTTGAACACCGGCTGTGGGATCCCCAATTATTTGATCTGTTGGATGATTTTTCTGCCAGCTGCCAGTTTTAAATTTCTTATTTTCTTGTGCTTCTGAGTCATCGATTAAGTCAACTGAATCAATTGTAGGTTTGTTTCCTTCTTCATTTACCTCATCTCCTTCAAAAACATCTTCATAGATTGGGTAGTTTTCCTCAAAGTCAGTTAACCGTGTTCTACCTTCATCAAATTTAACATCTGCACTATCCACAATTTTCTTGAGTCTCTTGTTGTAGCATTTGTAAGCTTTACTTTTTGGAGAATATCCAACAAAGACACCTTCATCTGCTCTATCTTCAAATTTCTCGAGATTGTCATCAATATTTCTGATATAACACTTACAGCCAAATACTTTGAGATGTTTTGTTGTTGCTTTTCTACCAAACCACAACTCATACGGAGTTTTGCTTTCATGAGTCCTTAACATATGTCTGTTTTGGTTTTGGAGGTATACTGCCGTGTGAACTGCTTCTTTCCAGAATCTGTCTGCTATTTTATTTTTTGCCAGCATAGTGCGTGCCATTTCCTGAATAGTTCTGTTCTTTCTTTCTACTACACCATTCTGTTGGGGAGTTCTAGCTGCTGAATATTGTCTCCTGATGCCATGATTTTCACAGTATTCTAAAAATTCATTTGAAATGAATTCTCCTCCTCTATCTGATCGTAAACATTTAATCCTTTTTCCTGTTTCATTCTCAACTAGATGTTTGAAGGATTTGAACATTTGAAAAGCTTCTGTTTTGTCTTTTAAGAAAAATATCCAGGTCATTCTGGAATAATCATCGATACATAACATAAAATATTTGTCTCCATTTATGCTTTGTGTTCTCATGGGTCCACATAAGTCTGTATGTATAAGTTCCTGAGGCTTGCTAGTGTGGTACTCTTTTGTTTTGAATGAAACTCTGGTTTGCTTTCCCTTCTGACATGAGGCACAGACAATATTTGAAGGTTTTCTAATGGTTGGAATATCTCTCACTGCTTGTTTTGAGCTGATTTTCACTAAGTTGTCGAAACTTATGTGTCCAAGCCTCTTGTGCCACAGCCAGTTCTCTTCTTCTTGTCCAATGAAGCACATACCTTCTGAAGATTCTGAGAGTGTGTACAGGTTGCCAGACGTCCTTGAGCCGGTTGCTATTAATTTCCCGCTGTTTATTTTTCTGACTTCACAACCCTGCTTCTTGAAGACTACTTCATGTCCTTTATCACAGATTTGACTCACACTTAACAGATTGTGTTTCAGACCATCCACAAACAGAACTTCTTCTGACTTAATTTTCCCATCACTAATTTTGATAGATCCTTTTCCGATTATCTTGGCTCCATCATTGTTTCCAAACTTTACAGAGCCACCCTCATATTTTTGTAGTTTTTCAAACTTCTGTTTATCACCTGTCATATGACTTGAGCAACCACTGTCAAGAATCCATGGAACACATTTATTTTGAGCCTTGAAAGCTGTCTGTACTATTAGAGATTCCTTTTCTTCTCTGAGTTGTTCTTTCTGTTTCCATTCTGTTTTGACCGTGGTATTGGATTCTAGCTTGGATTTCCCCTTTTCAGACTCTTGCACATATCTTTCGAATGATTTCTACTTTGTTTTGCCCTATATGGTTGAACTCTTCTTTTTTGAATTTGATTTGAAACAGAGGTACTATGACAGTTTCTAGCAATATGCCCAAAGTTGTGACAATTGAAGCATTCTACTGCATAACTTATTAAAGGAGCAAAAGCATTTCTACTAGTGAAACTTCTTGGTCCTACATTATACTTGCAGTCAGCAATTTTATGTCCATAAGCATTACATTTGAAACAAAAACCATAAAAGTAATGATTGAACCTGAAAGATGGTCTTTGCCAGTTTGTTGCAGGAGTCATAGATTTTCTTTTCTTTTGATGTGTGACCTTGGTAAAACCATCATTGTCAGTCCTCTTTTCAGGCCTGGCATCATTTCTTTCTTTTGCCTGATTAGTTGTTCTTTCAACAGCCTGTTTCTTGTCTTCACTCCTTTCAACATCTCTGGCTGATGATTCTCCTTCAACAAAGCCCAGACCAAATTTGATACCTGCGGGTCTTTGATCGCTTAAAATTTTGTCCAGCTTCATCGAACTTTCTTCACGTTTGTAATAGCAGCTAATTTTTTGATCCAGCTCTTGTATCTGTATTCGAAGACCAACATTTTCTTCTTCCAGTTTACAACAACAATCTATCTTCATGGTCACCTGAACTTCAAGATCTTCGGACATTTTCTTGTACTCTTCTGTCTATATTTTTAAACTTGTTATAATGTCATTTGCATCCTCAAGCTTCCTTGACAGTTTTTTATTTTTTCTCTTCTCATATTTCCATTCTATAAGAGCAGAAACTAGTTCACCTTCTAGATCAACTTCAGCCTCAGTTTTTTCAACAGTCAGTATAGAGTTCATACCTTCTTCCTTCTCTGAGATTTCTGCCTTTTCAGAATTTTTGACTTCAAATGCCATGAATAGAGCTTCGCCTGTTCCTTCTTCAGAATCCTCACTAGAGCTGTCTTCTGAGGAATATGCATTCCTGGATATAAAGCTTTTCTTTTTGAAATTGCCTTTTCTGAAGTTAGATTTCTTTCTCCATTCACCTTTTTCTTGATGTGAAGTTTCCTCACCTTTGTCCTTCTCATTGAGAGGACATTTGGTTGCAAAGTGTCCAATTCCCCCACAGTTGAAACATTTAAAAGGTAGTTTTCCTTTGTACTTTCCTTTGCCCTTTCTCAACTTTCTGACAAAATTTGCTTCCATTTCGTCTGAAATTTCTTCTTCTTCAGACTCTTGTTTTGTGTCTTTACCTTTTTGGGCTTTAAATGCTGCTTCTCTGTCTGTAGGATTAGACTTTCCTATTCTCATTTCATAAGCCGTCAAGGAACCATGCATCTCATCCATATTGAAATGATTTAAGTCTTTAGCTTCTTCTATGGCAGAGACTTTAGAATCAAACCTGTGAGGAAGCGACCTTAAAACCTTTTTCACAATAGTAGCATCATCCAACTCTTCGCCGAGACCTCTCATTGAATTAGTGATTCCATTTACCCTTTGCATGAAGGCTTCTATGTTCTCATCGTTGGTCATTTTTAGTGATTCGAATTGAGCTCGATGAGTTTGCAACTTAGCTTCCTTGATCTTGTCATCTCCCTCATGAATATTCTCCAGTTTGTCCCACACATCTTTTGCTGAAACACAGTTTATGATTTTGACCAACTCACTGTCCACTAATCCACACATGATGGCATTTTTAGCTTTAGAATCATTTTCAAACTCCTTTTTATCGGTGTTGTCGGTTGGAGCAGTAGCAGGAGTTGTGTAACCATTGACTACTGCATTCCAGATGTCAAATCCCAAAGCTCGAAGATATGTTTGCATTCTGATCTTCCAGAAAGCATAATTTGTTTCGTCAAATAGTGGTGCCTTGTTTGAGGAGAAACCTTCACCACCTGCCATAATGTCACTACTGGGATCACCCTAGCTGATTGAGCCTGTTCAGGTACCTAGCTCTGATACCAATTGTTGTAATCACAGTGACACTGAGAGGGGGGTGAATCAGTGTGATCTTTAAAATTTCTAATATATATAGTTTTAAATCCAACAACTATTTAAAACTGATAAACGAAATATCAAATGCAACAAGAAAGCATGACACACAACACAACAAATTAACGAGGTTCACCAATGTGGCTACTCCTCAAAATGACTGCTTGGACTACCATCCAAATCCAGTCAATGCAAAGCTACAACTTTACAACATCTTTTACCAGCACCAACTGGAAGGAGCACCAACCCCTTTGCTTTATCTGTTTCAAACAGAATGGAGCACCAACTCCTAATTTACCAGCACCTACTGGAAAGAGGCACCAACCCCTTATGCCAAGCTGCAACTTGGAAGTTAAAAATGATTAAGAAAATTATAGAATAAAATTCTCATGTTATTTCTTACAGTCTGCTGTTTCTCTGCAGTCTGCTACTTCTGCACAACATGCTTCGCACTATCCGACACTTCTGTGAACTTCTTCGCACTCTCTGCAGCAATCGGATGATCATCCACTTCTGTTGTCTGGCCGCTATCACTTCGCACTCATAACTCCACCTGTGCACAATGCGCTCTTAATTTACACAATCACGATATGCACACTTCACTTCAACTCTAACTGTGACTTCGCACTCTGCTCGACACGAATTTCACTTGCGCAATCACTCTGCTCGCATTCGCACTCAATCTTCATGCTGTAATCTTTCAAACTCGAAGAAGCCCTCCTTATATAGAAGAAATCTCGAGAACAAACCCTAAAGAACGTCGATTGAGAAACCCTAGAAATGTCGGTTGCCAAACCCTAAAATCCATCGGCTGTAACCCTAAGAATGTCGGTTGCAAAACCCTAGAAATTATCGATAGCAAAACCCTAAAATCCGTCGGCCCAGATTTAACTTTGTCGGCCTCAAACCTCTCTGCCACCTTTGTCACCTCCCTGTAGCTTATTGCCGTGAAATAATAACATGTCACGAAATCGTGACACCTTTTGTAGCCGTACGCCTTCTTGTCCTTGTTGTCATGAAATCGTGACCATTTTGGCCTTTGATAGCTTTGCCACCGTTCTTGTCATGAAATCGTGACACTTCAAACTTTTGCTGACGTCATCCTCATTCTTGTCATGAAATCATGACGCTTTCGGCTTCCAGCGGCTTTTCTTGCACCCTATCATGAAATCGTGACACTTTCAACTTTTGCTGACGTCATCCTCAGTTTTGTCATGAAATCATGACGCTTTCGGCTTCCAGAGGCTTTTCTTGCAGCCTGTCATGAAATCGTGACACTTTCAATTTTGCTGACGTCATCCTCATCTTTGTCATGAAATCGTGACGCTTTCGGCTTCCAGAGGCTTTTCTTGCAGCCTGTCACGAAATCGTGACACTTTCAATTTTGTTGACGTCATCCTCATCTTTGTCATGAAATCGTGACACTTTTGGCTTCCAGAGGCTTTTCTTGCAGCCTGTCATGAAATCGTGACACTTTCAATTTTGCTGATGTCATCCTCATCTTTGTCGTAAAATCATGACACTTTTGGCTTTCGTACATTTCTTGCTTCATGCAGTAGCGAAATCGCTACAACTTTGTGCCTTGTGCTTTCGACTTGTAGCATAATCGTTACATCTTTGAGTTCTACGTTTTTGACTGGTAGCGAAATCGCTACACCTTCGTGTTATGCTTTTTCAACTCGTAGCGAAATCGCTACACCTTTGTGTTGTGCTTTTTCAACTCGTAGCGAAATCGCTACACCTTTGTTTTGTGCAATTTTGACACGTAGCGAAATCGCTACACCTTTGCTTTGTGCACTTTTGATTCGTAGCGAAATCGCTACAACTTTTCACTTAACACTTTCTCCTTGCTTTGGCCAGCAAAAATTCAACATGTAGCGAAATCGCTACAGTTTCTCGACTTAGCTTCTTGGCCTCCAGCATGTCGCGAAATCGTGACAGTTTGCCTTGCGCCTTCTCTCTCCTCATTTTCGTCATGAAATCGTGACATTTTCGGCTGTGCCTTCTCTCTCCTCACTTTCGTCATGAAATCGTGACATTTTCAGCTGTGCTTTCTCTCTCCTCACTTTCGTCGCGAAATCGTGACATTTTCGGCTGCGCTTTCTCTCTCCTCCGACCTGTCGCGAAATCGCGACAGAAAACATGTCGCGATATCGCGACAGTTTTCTAACTTGTCTTTTTCTTCGAATTTTTGAAACTGGGTCACTCTTGTTTTCCTGGAATTGCACTTTACATAATCTGACTATCCTTTGAATTTATGTTCTCTACATCTAAATGGCTCCTGAACTGTCTATCCACTGCATCATTGGATCTAACTGCCTGTGTTGACAACAATGACAAACTTCTTGCAACACCTTGCTCAACAATTGTAAACCCCATAATGAAAAAAAAATGAAGAGTGCAAAAATATCAAAAACATCACCCTCGATCATGAAACAATATCAGCAATTTTGCTGAGAAAAACTATGGATAAAACTGACTACTGCATTATAGCAAGCAATTTAGTCAAAAAAATATCCAAAGCAAATGAACCAGATCCTAGAAACTTCAAGAGAGAATGCTAGTAAAATATATCTTGCTCTGGTACCATGTTAGAATTTCAGAATAATATACATGCAAAGCATTACACAAAATATGACGAGAAGAGTGGAACTGATTGATTTATTCCAAGGATCAACTTTGTATAAATAGCAAAGTTGATCATTGAGAGTCGTTGGATTACAACAACTCATTAGACCTGATGAAGACACCACTGAGAGTTCTCCTAACACATGGAGGAGTGGAGACTCAAGTGTATCTATACTAGTGGAACTTAATAGAATATTCTCTTATTCTAATAGTTCCAATATAAATACCTTTGATATTTTATCCATTTTTTCCTTTGAGAAATCTCTCTTCAATACCTTGACAATAATAACAAATAAACAAAGAGCTAATGGGTAACCCTAGTAGAGTCTATGATATGATTAAAAGCATCCAAAAAGGGACCTATTGACTAAGTTAAAATATTTTATAGTGTTAAAACAACATCAATCCATACACACCAACCTCAATCAAAACCATTTTTTTTTTTAATATCATATAGAAATTTTTGAAAAATCTATCATATTCTTTGTTCATATCAAACTTATAAACATATCTAGATTTTTTAGAAGGAAGAGAATTTATGGCCTTGTATGCATGCTCACACTATTAATAATTTGTTTACCATGAACAAAAGCAACTAGATCCTCTAAGATAACACAATCTAGATTGTTTTCCAATCTATTTGACATAATTTTTTAAATTAGCTTATAAATATTACTACAAAAAACTTCTAGATAAAATATATTCCAATATTTTGGCTTGACTTTCTTAGAAATAATGCAATAATTGTGGCATTCATCTTGTTTATTGTAACCTTTTGATGATTCTAAATATATTATATTTTGGGCATATTTTGAGCACACATTATATTTGAAAGTATAATATGACTTATAGTAAAGCTAACATCATATAATATAATCTTGTATAAGCCTATGTGCAATCATTATATAATATATTTAATTATTATTTATTTATGCAACCCATATGGGTCATGGTTAACCTTTTTTTTGGCTAAGTCTAACTTGTAATTAACATAAAGCTCACTTCTTATGTTGACTTAGGTTAACATGCTTACATTATTGATATTTTAATATAGTATAAATAACTACATCCTCTCCATCCATTGGATCAAAATGTTGTGATTCTTATCCATAAAAATATAAATATTATTTATGGTTCCCAAGGGAAACCACCAATTATATGCCTTCTAGTTTATCTTTTACCCTTTTTATGCTTTTTGTATAAGATTTGAGTGAATGGATTAATTTTGTTTGTTACTATAAATAGATGTAAAGTCCAATATGTTATCATAGTGTATATGAAGCATCATATCTTGGCCACATAGGACATTTTTTGGAGCCTTTAATCCTTTTCTTAATTTTTATGATAAATTATTTCTCAAATATTCATAAACATATTTAGCATAAGAGGTATAGAGAAGATCTCAATCCACTAATTTCTATTTTTTTCTAAATATATTGGAGATTTTTTGCCTACTCCAATTTCTACTTCATTATCATTGAGCTATCACTAATATTCTATGAAAGAATTCAAATTTATTTTGCTATAATAGTTTTATTTATTCCTCATAGAGGAGTTATGACACTTTTTGCTAAGGGAAGAAATGAGTTTTCAAACTTTGAAATTTGAATTTAAATTTTGGCACATTCTATTTTCATGGAAAATGGTGAATTTTTCAATTGACATGATATGAATGGTGCATTTCTTCAAGGTGAAAGTACAAATTGATATTACACAAAATCAATTCTTATGGTACTAACTAGAAGCAAGTGGGGGAATTTCATATATAAAATACAAGGTTCAAATCCACCTTGTAATTTTTCTTCTATAACACAAATTATTGGAGGATTAATTAGGAGGAATTCATGTTTTGGCTTCAATATAAGAATACGATGGATTGGTCATTTATGCTCATGATTGAGCATAATAAGTGAAAGGTTTTAGGTTAAAATAACAAGAGCAAATAAATTTTTGGTTAATTTTTATCATCATAGATAACTTATTTTACATTCTTCATGAAGATTTCAAATGATTTGTTGTTGTGATGATGCTTTCTCAAGTGGATATGTCACAATGGATATGTCTTAGGAATCAGATTCAATACAAGTTCAAGTCTCCCAAAAAATTATTTTCCCTTTTACCTTGGTGTCATTCAGTACCATTGTTGTTGTTTTAGTTCAAAAAATGAGTCACCATTTGAAAGGTGTTTTTCTATCCTCAACATCAATATTGATATCATGGCCAATGAAAGGTGTCTTAATCATGGGGAACACAATTTTGAATCCCAATTTTGACATCTTCAAAGTAAAGCAATGACAATGTGACGATTAATATGGCACCTTCATATATCGTAAAATATAATTTTTCACATATATAAAACATTGGCCAATTAGATATAAGTATATGTCAAACTCACATTTGTTATAGTAATATAGTGGTGAATACATGTTATAGTATTCATTGTAAATCAATGGATATCGAGTGACAAACTTTGGTTATTCTTAATATTTTTGAGGTTTTTTATTCAAATTCTTAGGATGTCTATGACCAATTTTAGAGGTCATAACTTTAAGAGACAAAAGCATTTTAATCCCTTATTTTTCAAATCACATGATTTCACATTAGTGACATTAGCTTAAGGACCTTTAAGGTGTTGGGGATTAAATTTTGCATGATGTTTCTTAAATCCAATTACTCTATATCAAAAGCATAATTTTATATTATATTATGTAATTAGAATCTTTGGTTCATATTCATGGGAGAGATATTTAGATTTGAAGCACTAAAAGTAGTTATTGGGTCTTTTGAGTCACTCAAGAAATAGATTCATAATGTGTTATAGTTAATATCTTCTCTTCTTATCACATGTTTGGGCTATTAGTTAAATCTATGCATGAAGATATAAGCATTCATAATATCTTACCTATTCTATTGTTTATCTAGGTACTCTTATAATTTTGTAATGGATCACCTCATGAATAGGTTCATTTAAAGCCTCTTTTGATGATGGAAACTAGATATCCCAAGGTTAAGTCAAAATTTTCAATGAGGTAAAGTATGTTGTAAAATAAAAAATTATGCTTCAAAGTGTTGCATTAGGATACTATATAATATTGGAGTAGCTTCTATAATGGTGTATTCTTGGCTAATATTCCTCATAGGAAGTTATAGAGGAGGTTTTATTTGTAAATGTATGTGATTATCTAATTTTAGTTGTGGTGACTATGATCGAAATTGAAGAGATTATTATGGAGGGCCATATTAACATAAGCATACTTCTAAATCATGAGAGGAATTCAAGAGTATTCTTCATATATGAAGGCCCATTAGGACATCCGTTATAGAAGGAAAATATTATTTTCTTAATGTTTTTCTACTTGGCCCATTGGTTTAGATTATGAGGCAGTGTTGGAAGTCAAATCTAACTTATGGCCAAGCTTGATATTAGTATGTTCAATTATTATTTATTTATGTAAGGTATATATGCCATGATTAATCTTGTATAGTTAAACCACTTCATCTACTCCACACATCAAATCAAAGTGTTGTGATTCTTATCCATAGATAACACAATAATTATTTATGATGTGCAAGGGCATAGACCAATTTTATGTATTTTGATTTATCTTTTTTCCATTTTATTATTTAAATTTTAATATTTAAATGAATGGTTTCCTTCTATTTGAAACTAGAAACAATTATAAAATCCAACATTATATACACTAATATGTGACCACTTATTGTAATCATGATCTAACTTATAGATATTATAGAAATTAAGAAATAGTTTATATTTTATATCACTGAATTAAAGTGTGAGAGAGGATATCCAAATTAGTTGGGATTAGTTACCCACTTAATTGGTTAAATATTATAAATTAGTTTTGTTGGGATAATTTCCCAACTAATTATATTTAATTAAATTTAGACAAGGATTAGTTGGTGTCATTAACAATTAATCTAGTTGGGTCTTATTTTATATTATTTATTTCCTATTAATTATTGTGTAGTATCTTCTATAGCCACTTTATAAAAGAGATAATATATTGTATTGAAAGGATCATTTTATCCAACATTTAAATTGAATAATAATCTAGTTTCATGTTTTTGTTTTATCTCTACTCATGAAATAACCAACATGTTAATATCCTCCTATTACAATAAGGAATAGGTCTCTTGTCTACAGAGGAATAGATATCTACATCTTTTTAGACTAACAATAAGTGTGTATTATTCCCTATACAATATTCTTTAAAAATTCTTCTATTAAATTTCTCTACTGAGAGCAATGTCTTCTACATTCTTCATATCATATTCTTCTAAATTTTATCTATTCTACTTTATTCTCTTCTTCCTTCTATAGTTATTTGCTATTTATATAGAATAGATACACTAGATCTATATCTCTCTTGCAAATTTGTTTATACAACACATGCTTTGGTATAAATTTACACGATCTCAAAATGATAATTAATGAAGGATCAAACATCAAACTAGTTGAAATACTACCAAAATAGATATCACACATAGATGAGTTTATATATTATAATAGAAAAATATTTATTAATATCCTCTTTGATTATTGGGATAATACTAATTGATAGTTACATTATGTGTTCATCATTTGGCCTTATTGTCTAGGATCCAAGACACTATTATTAGTTAGTTATTTGTTCTGGGTTATGAATTGGAAAATGGTGAGGGCATAAATCCTTATAAAATCTCATTAGGATTTTATTATAGTTATAGGCTTTTCTTATTATAATTTGATTTTAATTTTTGAATAGATGTTCATATTTTCTATGGGTATGTTTATTTTCTTGGAAGTCTATTTATTTTTTTGAGATATATTACATTATTTAGTACATGCTAATTTACCCCATGGTATATTTGTAAATAATAGATTAGGGATGAGTCATAGTTTAGAATGTGATTTATATTTCCTCTTTTTATGTAAGTGTGAATGTGTAGGAAATGCACAAGTATCATGTAAATGTAAATGTGTAGTAAATGTACAAGTGTCATGTGAGAGGATGTGCATAAGTGTCATGTGAGAGAATGTGCACAATTTTCTTGTACATAAAAATATAAATATGTAATGTGAGTATGTGCACAAGTATCCTAGAATAAGATTCTTCCAAGTATTATAGAGTCAAGTGTTCATCAAATATATAAGTGATGAGATGAGATTCCAAGAGTCATAGGAAAGCAATAGTCAAGTAGCCAAAGAGTCACACTACTATGGATATATTATGGAGACAGTGCTCCATAGTAAGATCATATCAGAGAAGATTAAATAAATCAAAGTAATCGAATATAATTCATATATCTTAAGAGGAAATAAAACTTGTATACATTTTGAGCAATTAATATTGTAAGTTATTCTTCATGCATGGTACATGAATTATTTAGGCTATTTACTTTCATATTTTTGCATATAAATTAATGTTATTTACTTTATTATAATCCTTGGTATACATATCAATTTTATCATATTATTCTACTCATCATATTTTTATTTGACCTTTATAATGGTTATTTCATATTTGAAAGCCTATGTGACAAATATGAGATAACCTATGATATTTTATGGTATTATAAAGGCTTAAAAATCTAATAGTAGTATCAGAGCTACCACAATACTCTTTCCATATTGATATATTTTATTGAAGATTTCATTATTACTAATTAGCTTTATCCATTTTGATAAGGTTAATTTAGAGTTTTTCCACTTTGAAGGCAATGAGACTCAGACTCTATTTCAAAGTTCATATTGAGTATAAAATACTAGGGCCATTCCACTAGGTTAGAGAAAAATCAATTAAGAATAGAACTCAATTAGATTGAATGTGTACCAACCCAAGAGGAAGTTGGTCATTTATGATAGAACCACCCTGATATTGGTATTCCCTGGAAGAAGGATAATAGTTATTGATATTGATATTGAAAACCAAATTAGAAGAAATTTGGAGATTAAGGGACATTCAAATCCACCTTGATAATATTTTGGATTCTTTAGTGAGAAGAAGAATCAAATTGTATTCTTAGGTGTGACCTAAGATATTGAAGATTTAGACTAGGAGAAGAGATTTAGCTACAAATTTTTGAGAATATTCCTATAGAGATAGAGAATAATTTCATATTCTTAAAGTAGCAAAGAAAGTAATAGCAAATTGAGAATCATTCAAATATTCCTATCAAAAATTAAAGCTAGCATATAGAAGAATCAAGTCATAGAGAAAAGTGACCTTGACATATTTGAGAAAGAAAAATAGAAGATTACAGAGAAGAAAAGAGGAAGTATATTCCAAGGATAAATTAAAGAATTAGGATGATTGAATATATCTATATATCATTTCAATATTGGTTGTGAATAATTTTTTGAAGTAGATGCTTCAAGGTAGACACATATAATATTTTAGAAGAAAAGAAGAAGCATGAGAGGCCACTATACAAAAGAGATCATACGATGATAATATTGAAAATTTAAAGAGTATAAAAATGTATAGAAAAAGCAAAATGCTTGATAAGCCTATTAAGAAAATATTTGAGAAATATTTAAGTTGCCTATGACAAGTGGAAACTAGAGCATCATCATCGCAGCATACTACAAAATATATGGGATAAGGCCCATAGTAAAGCAAAGAGAAAAGAACATAAAGGTGAAGTTGAGAGTTGTTTATCTCATAAAATTAAAAAGATATAATATATATTTTTATTACTTAAAATCTCTAGAGAATAAGGTTCTTGTAAATTTGCAAGAACCTATGACATCTGAGAGCATATTGTTACAAATTTGTATAGTAAATGAAGCACACAAGTTAGTATATGAAGGAAACATGTACTACAAAAAGGAGGACAAAGGAGACATGCACTCCAGTAAGGAATATAAATAATACAAGCACTACAGTAAGGAGAAAAAAAAGAGCACTACAATAAGGAGGAGAAAATGAATACTTTAGTAAGGAAGAGATGAAATCAAGCACAGTAGTAAGGAGAAACAAAGACAAGGATTAGGTAGAAAGTGAATGAGGAAGAAAAAGAGATGAGCAATTGGAAAGTAAATGGGGTCATAAGAAGACTAGCTTGGAGGTTAGTCACAGAGTGCAACAAGGAACTATGACACAAACAAAATTGATATCACATTATAAAGAACCAGTGAAAAGGTGATAGAATAAGGAGGTGATGTATCACAATATTTGAGTAGAAGTAGTGAAACAAAAGCATAGGATAATTCTACATTTTGGTAGAACTAGTAAACCAAAGGCATAGGAGAAATTTATATAAAATCAAGTTATATTCTGGGAGAACTAGGGAGCAGAGATAAACCTACTATGAAATAGAGTTACATTCAAGAATAAAACTAGATAATGGTGAATGAATAACACCAAAGTGTTCTAGAAAGAGAATCGGGTGAAAGGGATAATCAAAAGTGAATGTGGAATGCTAGAGTTGATGCAAAAGGATAAAGAAAATATGAAGCTATAAAGCCATAGTCAAGGTAAAAGGAGATAAATAAAATGTGAAAGTGTAATGTCAGAATCAAGGTAAAATAGAACAAGGTAAAAGTAAAGTATTTTGGTAGAGGAACTAGCACAAAGCTGAAGCGATAGTAGGAGCATTCAATCGAGTGGAAGGAGAAGTGGCTACATCAAACTATTATTTCCAATAAGTAAACAATGCATCATTATTTATAAGTTGAAAGGTGAAGTGAAACATTTCATCTCCAACATTTCACATGCATTAACATTATAACCTAAGGAGAAATGTTAAATGTAGAAGTAGAGTGCATTCCAAGTTTGGTAGATGTAAAAGAACATAAACCAAACATTGGCAATGAAATGTATGTTGAGGTTCGATCTAATGAAGAGAGTATCATTGTTGAGCCAATCCAAGCCAACGTAAATAGAAATATTGAAATACCTGAGTAGGATTCAAAATCTAACATAGCGCAACTTTAAAACTTCAATTAAGCCTATTCAAGCTAAAGCTAAAATTGGAGCACATAGAGATAAGGTAAATTTTTTTATTATTTCAAAGCTATTTGGAGTTATAAGGTAAAAATTAAGGTTTAATTTTAAAGGCTTAAAATAAATCTAGAGTGATAAGAATTCCTAAATTGTTTAGGTTAATTTAAAGTATTTGAATTATTTGAATTATTAAGATATAAGTTTTGTTAACATTAGTTTTTTGAAATTTTACAAATTTATAATTTTGGAGTTAAAAGGGTTTCAACATCAAAGGATTAGAAAACATTAATTTGTAAATTTCATATTTAAGTTTTTTAAATTAGGGGAATATAAGGTTTTCAAAATTGAAGGAAATAAATCATTAAATCATGGAAGACATTATTAAAAATGCATTCAATTAAGATAGTGAAGAAATAGTAAACAAGTTAAAGTTTTATTTTCAAAATTTGATAGATGATCTTGATAAAAAGAAGAAAATAACAAGATCACTAAATATTGTTGAGAACTAAAAATTAGAACTTATTACTTCTAAATCTCACTCTAGTAGTTTATCCAAAATGAATTCGAAACCAACATGAATGCTTAGGCTCAATAAGCATATCTTAAAACAATTGAAGATTTTTTTTGTAGATGATAAGAATTTTGAAAAAGTGAATGACCGGAGATTTGATAAGCAAATATTGTCCTTCCAAGAGGCCCTCATGGGCTCTGACCATCTTCTTCAGGGTATGCATTTGGAGAAAAATCATCAAGCCCAGTTGGTTATGTTCTGACTGGGGTTTTTAGAGATACAAAAGTGAATGGTTGTCTTGAAAGGACTCTGGATAGGCATGTCCTAGTGATTCAACCATATTCAATTGTAGAGGATGCTGAATACTTGGCTAATCATACCTTAATTTACAAATTTAGGAATTTGGGTTTCTCTCATATCATTGTAATATTGGGCTCGAAAAGTATGGAATCCGGTTGGAGATATGAATATCATGCTTGGGGTGAATAATTTTTCATGGTTGTTTTCTCTTGCATGGAGGATTGACATTAATTTTTTGAAGGAGAGCCTTATTTTTATAACGAGGTTGTCTTGTTCATTAAGCCTTGGCATGTGGGTTTTAATCCTATGGAGGAAATTCCATCACGGGTGTTGATTTTGGTTCGACTACCTTGGTTGCCTCTGGAGTTCTGGCATAATGATATTCTTCACATGATTGTGTTGTTATTGGAGAAACTTGTGGATCCTTCTCAACAAACGATGGATAAAAAGGTAGTTTCTTGTGTTCGTGTTTGTTTTGAGATAGATTTAAATAAGCCTTTGCTATATTCTATGGAAATTTATGTTGGATCTTCTTCTTGGATTCAAATTTGGACTATGAAACCCTTCCATTTCGATGTCGTTGGTGTTATGCATATGGACACCTTCAGAGAAAATTCCCAAAATTACCTAGGAATTTGTCATCTAATCCTAAGCCTCCTAAGCAGGATAGTAGGATAGATAAATGAAAAGATCCTAAGCAGGTTAATGGGTTTGTTGAGGGGAAAGATACAATGCAGGATAGTAGAACTAATAAGGAGGGTTTCATTCCTATTAAGTCTCACAATAAAGGTAGGGATTTGAAGAGATATTTAATGAGAGGTAAGTTGATGGATTACATAATAGATTTGATGCATTGGATGACTTGGATTAGCTTATTGGGGTTAATATACAAAGGGATCTATTTTTTTCTTAGATGGATACTGATCAGTCTCTGGGTAATGCGATTATTCCAATTTTGGTGAATTGTGCGGCACAGACTATTGAGGGGAACCAGATTTCTATTACTTCTAAGGAAAATATGGTTGTTCATGGGGATGGTGTGGTGGCAGATGATCCACTGCTGGTTGATTTACTATATTTCGATCATGGAAAAGGTTCTAAGGTGATTTCTATGCTAGGATTGCATCAAAAGAATTTTTAAAAGAGTGTACATGAAAAGTCTTCTAAGATGGGAAGAAATAAAGATGTGGGGAAAATTAAACTTGAGGGAGAGTCCTTGGTTAAATCAGGGTTGGTTAGGCCCCTTGAATCTCACTTTTCCTCTTCTCATAAATGATTGTTTTATCTTGTAATATGAGGCGATTGAATAGCACACCTCAGCAAAAATCTATTCATGAGTTGATTAAGTTGCATAAGACTAATATTATTTTCTACAATATTCAAAATTATCAGTTGATTATTTGTTTAGTATTACTTCCAAATTGTGGGCTCGTGGTCAATATCAATGTATTGGTGCCCAAGGTACTTCTGGTGGTATTTTTAGATTTTGGAATCCTTAGAAGCTCTCTCCTATATGGTGGGTTTTTGATAAATTTTCTCTCTATGGCTACTTCTTGTAAGGATTCTAGTGAAGTGGTCTTATTAACTAATGTTTATGCTCCCTCTGATCTTGCTGGGAAAATTTGTCTTTGGAATCATATTCAGATGGTGTGGTTAATGGCTCCTCACTATCCTTGGATTATTTCTGGAGACTTTAATGCTATCACCATTTTGGAGGAGAAAAGAGGTGGTGTGGGTTTTCTTGGACAAGCATATTTGGCCCTTAATGATAATATCCTTTTCTTAAACCTTGTGGATATTAAACCTGGTAATGGTATGTTTACTTGGAGCAACAGGACATGTGGTATTGAGGCTATTTTTAAGAGATTGAATCATTTTTTTGTTTCTCCTTCCTAGATCAGTAATAATTGGCAAATCAGCTAGGAAATTTTGGATTGGAGAGGTTTTGATCATTGGCCTATAAAGCTAAATGCCATTTACCAAGGATTTTATAGGAAATATTGTTTTAAATTCTATTTAATGTGGATTTGGGAGCCTTCTCTACATTATTTAATGAGAGTATGGTGGTTACATGGTAGGCGTACTCATGAAACTACTATGTTCTCTTTTGTTAAGAGTCTCCAATATGTAAAATATCAACTTAAGAAGTGGAATAAGCAGAGTTTTGGTAATATTTTTGGGGCTAAGTTGGATGCTCAAGAGAATTTAGATGCTATTACAAGACATATTAGGGATTATGGCCTCACAAAAAGTAATCTTAAAGAGAAATCTGATGCTCTTAAGGATTTAGCTAAGTGGGAATTAAGGGGGGAAATTTATTGGAAACAAAAGGTTCAGATTGATTGGTTGGAGGAAGGAGATAGAAATACTACTTTCTTTTTCAATTCGATTAAAGCTAGAAGGTATGGTAATGTTATTTCTTCTCTTGGGGTCCAATTGATTGCTTCTTAGGATATTTCAAGGGAGGCTATAAGGCCTTTTTCCTCTTTGTATCTGAGGATTCTCCCTTGGTGGTTGCTGAAGAAAATAGTATTTTGGATTGTATTTCTTCAGTTGTCACTACTGAGATGAATGAGTTGCTCATGATACATGTTTCAATTGAAGAGTTGGAGGGTATTGTTTTCCATATGAAGAAAGGGAAAGCCCCAAGTCCTGATGGCTTTCCTTTGGAATTTTACCAAGAATTTTGGGAGATTGTCAAACTAGATCTTTTACCTATTGTGCAGGAGTATTTCAGAATTAAAAATATGTTGAGAGCTATGAATTATACCTTCTTGGTACTTATTCCTAAGCGAGAAGGAGCCAATTCTCTAGATATTTTTAGACCTATTATACTATGTAATGTGGTGTACAAAATTATCTCCAAGTTGATTGTTGAGATACTTAAGCCTTGGCTCAATAAGGTTATTTCTTATGAACAGGGAGGTTTTGTGGTAAGTAGACAAATCCTTGATGGTATGGCTATTGTTGCTGAGGCCATTCATTATATGGAAATTTCTAAAGAAAAAACTATGTTTATAAAATTGGATATGGCTAAGGCTTATGATAGGGTTAAATGGTCTTTCATAAGTAAAATTCTCCTTGATTTTGGTGTTGACTCCAACTGGGTTAGTTGGGTGATGAGTTTTATTACATCTCCATCCTATTCTATGCTTATTAATGGTGAGATTTCTACTTTATTTTAGGCTTCAATAGGTCTCCGTTAGGGGGATCCTTTATCTCCTTATTTGTTTATTATTATTGTTGAGGGTTTGGGTAGACTTCTCAAATTGCATGTCATTCAAGATTTAATTCATGGTTGGAAGTGGGGTAATAGTTTACCTATATATTCTCATCTTCAATTTGTGGATGATACTGCTCTAATGGATCTTGCCTCTATTAGGGAAGCACCTAAATTTAGAATATATTTGGATATTTATTTGGTTGCTTCGGGGTAAAATATAAATGAGGTAAAATCCTCCATATTCTTTTTTTTTAAGCGAAAAACCCCTTGCGGGGTCGCCTTGGTTTGAAATACCATGAACAGGGGGTTCTACACCGTCAAAGTCATCCGGGAGTCACACCCGACCCTGCTCGCACCAACATTATCAATTGGATTTTGGATACCCAATTCATCTTTTTGGTAGGGTGGATATTTGAACCTGGGACCTCCCTTGGAGGATTGCCCTCTCCTCTCCAACTCACCTACAACACCTAGGTAGGAAATCCTCCATATTCTTTTTCAATACTAATCCTCTTATACAAGACATAATTGCTCAGATTCTTCAATTTCATATTGAAACTCTTCCTTTAACTTATTTGTAAATTCCTCTTTCTATCGGCCCTCTACCTTGAGGCATTTGGAATAATATTTTGGATAAATTTAGGGCTAAAGTCTCTCATATTTGTAAGTGGATTTTTTTTGTTGGCAGAGTGTTGCTTCTTAATTTGGTGTTTCAATCTTCATATATTTATTGATGCATAATTCAGGTCGCTCCTACTAGTTTTATTCATGATCTTGAATCTCTGTTAAGAAGATTTTTATGTCTTGAAAATTTGGAGTCTTAAAAATAAATTATGGTTAAGTGGGAGATTATTTGTAGATCAAAATAGGATGGTGGTTTGGGACTTCGTTTGACTTCTCTTTTTGGTTAGGAATTGGTGGTAAATATTTATTGGAGATGGTGCATTTCTCAAGACCATTCTTGGGTTAAAATTATTTCCTTTAAGTATCTTAATGGGGTTGAGGACTCTAAGATACCTAGATACAATTTATCTGTAAAAGGCTCTTTGATCTAGAACACCCTTAAGAAGGGGGTATCTCTTGTTAAGTAAGGTTTATTTTGGATTTGTCTCAAAATCTCAAAGGCTCTTTTTTGGCATGATTCTTGGGATGGTTTCCCTAAAATTTTATCTATGTTTTCTCATCTTCGGGAGCTATGTAATTGTTTCTTGACTAATGTTTGGTACAGGGTGATGGATTATAAAGTTTCCAAAAGATTTGGGTAGGTGGAGGTAGTTCATTGGAAATATCCTAGAGATTGGTCGGCATGTGGTTTTGTTCAAGATAGAGAAGAATTGGCTCGTATTTTGGCTACTAGGGAGTGATCTTCTTTATAGGATAATGATGTCTTGGCTTGGGATCCAGATCCTAGAGGGGTTTTCTTGGTGGCTTCTGGTTACCATGTTTTAGATAGGTATCATTTTGGGGATGAGAAGGTTCCTTGGTAAAAATAGATTTGGAATAAGGTTTCTTGGCCCAAATGCAATTTCTATTTGTGGTTGGCTACTCAGAATAGATGTTTTACCTAGGATAATCTCCAAAATAGAGGTTTTCAGGTCCCTTCATTTTGTTTTCTTTGTGATAATAGTGACGAACCTTTAGGGCATTTGCTCTTACAGTGTTTGTTTACACAGGAAATTTGGCATCTTTGGTGGGGGGTGTGGAAACAGTCTTGTTCTCATGCCTCTTCTCTTGTTGATTTTTGGAGGATTTTAGGAAGACCTACTTCTAAGGCTTTATTTCTTCAAGTTGCATGGAGTATTGGGCCCTCATGTAGTATATGGCAGATTTGTCTTGAAATAAATCGAAGGTAGGAAGTTAATTGTTTATCAAATTTGGCAGAGGATTATTGGTATGATCCAAGAAACTATTTCTTCTAAATTTCAAATCAATCTTCCTTTGGAGCAATCTGATATTTTGATGATGTAGGACTTGGTTTTAGTGGATAATAGCCCTCGTCCTTCTTTATCGATCGGGAGGAGAGGTCTCAATCAAAGAGTGCAGAGAGATGGTAGATGGCACCCTCCACCTCAGGGGGTTTTTAATATTAATACTGATGGCTCTTCCAAAGGGAATCCTGGGCATGCAAGTATTGGTGGTGTTGGGAGAGATAGTAGTGGTGCAGCTCTTTTTATTTTTTCCTATTATAAGGGGAAGTAGACTAATAATTATATGAAGGCCCTTGCTATTCAATTTGCTTTGGAAAAATATTATGCTCTACGATGGTGGAAGACAATCTGTGAGTCAGAATCTCAGATTATTATTAATTTGTTGAAGACTCATAATATTTCTAATGTTCATTGGCAGTTGGTATTAGTGGCTCGGTAGATCTTTCAAATTTATTGACATCTGGAGTTTATTTCCTTTGTTCATATTTCTTGGGAATGGAATGATATGGTTGATTGCTTGGAAAAATGGGCTTATGATTTTTAGGAAGACTCGAATGTTAGGTAATGGGATCAACTCCATTGGATTGCTCTTTTCATCTTACTAATTTGCTTGCTAAGGATATGCCTGATTGAGGTTGTTGTTTTTTGGGTGTCTTTTTATCAGGTGCTCGATGGTTTTGGGGGTATCTTTCTTCTGGACCTTGTAAGGGTTTTTGTTTGGAATTATCTATTTCTTGTATGGTTTTATTGCTTCAATAAATTTTTACCAACAAAAAAAAATGAATTCTATCACAGAATTTACAACTACTTGGAATATCATATATTACCAAATTCTACAACTTATTTATAAGGAAATTAAAGTTATATTAGCCTTAGTTGTTCATTAATGGTTATGTATTTTTGATAAAAAAAAAAATAGAAGTTGAAGCATTAACAAATATAGATAGAATAAAGAAAATATATTGAAGGTGCATCTATTGTAATAGAATTGGTCATGTAAAGCTAATTCTTGGAATATTATCCATGTAAATATTGTGGAAGAAAATCTCATTCCCTAGAATTTTGTTGGTACAAAGAAAATTATTGTAGAATATTTGAAAGAGCACTATTGTTTACAATAGGTAATATCTTTCAAAAACTTATTTTTAAATCATATTCTAACAATAAAACAAAGTGTTCAATTTTTGAAATACAAAAAGGGAAAACATCTTACAAAAAATATGGAAAAGAGAAATGGATCAAAGTATGATCCAAATTTATTTTACAAATAAATTAAGAATGAAATACATGATCTATAATTTCAAACTATAAAATTTGAGGTTAACGGGAAAGTAAATATTCTTATGCATGAACCTAATGTCCATATAGAAGAAGGTTAGGAAGCTTTTGAGCTAGATTCTAAAGATACAAAGTTTGAAGAAACAAAGGAGCTAAATAATGGAGATGAAAAAGAACATAAAGATAAAATCAAATAAGCTAAATATTAACTCAAAGTGGAAGTCAAGAAAGAAGATTAACCTAATGGATCTTAAGCAAAATATCATATACAATGCAATATTGCTTGAAGATCGAAGAAAAACAAGACCAATATTGAAGATAAAAGTCTTCAATAACCAAATAATATAATATATGGGAGTGTTGAGATATATTACATTATTTATTACATGCTAATGTACCCCCATGGTATCTTCATGGTATATTTGTAAAAAATAGATTAGGGTTGAGTCATATTTTAGAGTGTGATTTATATTTTCCCTTTTGATGTAAGTGTGAATGTGCACGAAATGCACAAGTGTTATGTGAGAGAATGTGTACAAGTATATTGTATATAAAAATATGAATATGTAATTTGAGTATGTGCACAAGTGTCCTAGAATAATATTCCAAGAGTCTTCCAAGTGTTGTAGAGTCAAGTGTTCATCAAGTATACAAGTGGCAAGATGAGAAGTCAAGAGTCATAGGAAAGCAATAGTCAAGTAGCCAAAGATTCACACTACTATGACTATATTATGGAGAAAATTATCCATAGGGAGATCAGATAAGATAATATTAAATCAATCAAAGTATATTGAATACAATTCATATATTTTAATAGGAAACAAATCTTGTATACATTTTGAGAAATTAATATTGTAAGTTATTCGTCATAAATGGTACAAGAATGATTTAGGATATTTACATTCATATTTATACATATAAATAAATTTTATTTGATTTATTATAAGCCTTGATATACATATTAATTTGCTCATATTATTCTACTCATTATATTATTATTTGACCTTTATTGTGGCTATTTCATATTTGAGATCCTGTGTGATAAACTTGAGATAACCTATGATATTTTGTGATATTATAAATGCTTTATAAGCCAACATGTTTTCCCTTATTTTTATATTTAGAGGCTTTAACAATCCTCCATTTTTCAAGGAATCTCATCACAAATTATCCATCACAATAAATTTCTACATATATTTTAAAATATTGAGTTTATTTCATATAAATGTAATATTTCTTTTATATCTATGATATTATAGGGACAATTTATGGATTTACATATCTAATTAATAAATTTAAAAATTAGATCTACAATCTCATGGATCAAATCTTTTCTTTTGTGAATTAAATCTATAACACTATAGATATGGTATGTAAAGTTATAGATTAAATTTTTTGACTATATAATGGATCTATAATAGACATATAAGATATGTTAGGTAATTTTGTAGATCTAATTTTGTATATCCAACATACAAAATTGAAGATCTAACATGTAAGATTGCAAATCTAGTCTATAAAACTACTAATATTGTAAGATCTAATAGACTCAAAAAATCTCTATAATAACATTATTAGATCTTATTTTTTAGAATACTTAATCTGATTTATGATTCCTTATATTTGATTTATATAGTTATAAATACAATCTAAGCCCAAAAATTATATGTTTAAGGTTTTATAAATTTAATTAAAATTATTTTAGGTGGCATAATTTTAATACTCTTAGATTAAATATTTGATTAGATTGACATCATAACATCTATTAAAGAAATTTAATTTTGAATATATTTTGAAATAATGTCCAATATTTTTAGATGTTACAATTACTAAAAATAGTATTTTTTATTAAAATATTGAAAGACCAATTTAATGATTTTAAAACCTAATTATATGCAAAATATGTAACAATTTTTAGTTTTAGATCCAATTGGAATCACTTCATTTTGATACCATGTGAGACTTATATCCATAAAGTTGTTAGTGGTCAAAACTAAAGGTTATTAGCAATTTGTAAATCAAAGTATTTTTTGCTAAATGCAAAATATCATTTGAATGTTCTAAAAAAATTACAATGGATATAGTTATTTAAAACTATTTTGTATAATGTTTGACACATCCTATTTTAATTTCATATAAAGGAGATTCAACCAAAATACTGCATGTTGTTATGATTTGTGTAAATTTTATTTTTATATAGTAGGATAATATTTTATATATTTAATGGCTAAAATTAATGATCTAAAATTATATATTTATAATATGCATATACCTTTGAATATGCTCTATTTTAGTTTTGAAAAACCTCAATATGATGTTAGATGAGTATATGGTTAAAAGACTACTTATTAATCTAATATTGTCTCAACTTAGATAACAGGTTCAATAGAATATTTAATCATAGTTTTGAATTATCAATGAGTGATAAAACAAAATTATTTTCATATATGAGATAAGTATATAATTATATTTTCATATGTTCCTCAAGTCAATTGATTTTAACATTGCATAAAGAAGTTTAGTTTAAAATACAATCTATTTCTCCAAATTATTTTTAAGATTATAAACTAAATTAAGATGTTGAATTAGAGAATTGATATAAAAATTAAATATTTTTTATCCTAATATCATTTAGTTTTTATACAATCACTCTTTTTACCAATAAATAGTTAAAATTTGATCTATTTGTGTTATAAAATTATTCTAGAGACTTTTGTAATGTCTTTATAGCTTTTATAGGAGATTTTTAGTATCATATATAAAATTATAATATGTTTACATAATTTTAATATGATATAGCAATATTTTACAATACTACAACATGGATTAAAACCAAAAATTGTTTGTTCAACACTTTGTAACACTAATATATGTTACAGACCCATGAAGGATACCAAGGATACCATAGTGGTAAGTCCTTGGGTTTTCATCTAGAAGAACCAATTTCAAACCCCGATAAGAGGGGATTAGGACCCCTCATAAAAATCCATGTAAACTAAATTTTTTTATCAAGTGGTATTAGCTCAACTGGTTAGATTCCTCAACATTTCAAGGAGGAGACCTAGGTTCAAATCTTGCCAAATAATACATGGATAATATCCAAATATTTGTTGTAATACCACTATGTGGTGATGATGTAATATGGGTGAGGCCCATTTCAATCCCATATAAACCACTAAAAATATATTATTATATGTTATGATCATTGTTAATAATTTGGTGTATCTTTGGAAAAGTTATTTTAATAATATTATTCAGAACTAGAATATTTAGGATCATTTTATTTACTTTTTGTTTTATCATATATCCAACTTATGGTATTATTGGTGCACATATTTACCTATAAGTTATCATGATTAAAATGTTAACAATTAATACTTACACTAGTTGAATTATTTTTAGTTTAATTTTATATGCACTTTTTACAATTATTTTTACGTGTATTGAAAGAAAAACACTCTATTTTTCTAGCTTTCTACTATAGAACTTGTGATAATTTTGTAGATTAAGTGAATGGGTACATTTTCACTTAAGAATCAACAAGAAAAATTTCTCAAATATGGAAGCTGAATACTTTCTTTTCAAAATTATCTATAGAATATTTATGGTATCATTAAGGGATATATGTAAGATAAAATGATTACTTTGGTAGAGTTTATACACAACATAACTTATATGAGTAGTATAAATAGAAATAATATTTTATTTTATTAAGTTTTTTTAAAGAGGTTAAATGCAATAATCTTATCTGCTTGCACCTTTTCTCAATAACTATTGTTTTTATTCATAATTCTCTATTTCTTCTAACTTATGCCTTCATTTATTTTTCAACTTGTACCCTTTATACCTTTTATATCACCACTTCAATCATCCTCACCCAACAAATATTTCTATTTTAATGTTATCTTTCATTTATGCTTATCTCCTACATTTCTTAACTCACCTATATCATATATTATAAAAACATTGTTTCATAACAACCACTTGAGCTTAAGTTTATCAATGTGTTGCTTGATACTTATGGTTATAGAAAGGATTAAAGTGTTGGAATTCATAATATTTTCTAAAAATAAGAACAAACAATCCATCCATTGAAAGCTTATATAGAAAGAGAAAATAGATGAAATAAATATAAAGGAGACACAAATATTTGGGGGTTCCTATAGAAACCATAAATAATCACTATCTATGGATAATATTACTCAACACTCTAAAAAAATAAGGATTGTGAGGGGATATTTAAATAAATACCAAAATCCCTAATTACATCATAAAGTTTAATTTAATTTGGCATAATAAGTGGGATTTAGGTTAATTAAAAATATTGAATAAGATTTAACCATAACAAGGTTAATCATGGCCCATTGGTATTACATAATAAAATATTACAATATATTAAGTGCATTTCACAATGAAATTCCCTCAAGCCTATCTAGTACATTGCATAATATCAAATCTTGGCCATGAATAAGATTACAAATTCAACACCCCCTATAATATAAGCTAAGGAGCCAAGGAGAGGATATATTAGTGACAATAACATCATCCTTCCATAATGAATACTCTAATGGACCTATGTATTTTGAGGTAGATACATCTAGATTCCTCGTCATCTAAATTTTTTTGTTGTAAAAATATTCCTTGCACAAATATCTCCATAGGTTGGACCATAGTAACCATTACCATTATTAGACACTCCTACACATAGCCACAAAACACTTCTTCTAGGACTTCAAATGAATAGTAAGAGTAAAAATCACCACCTCATTTAAAGATAAGCTCTTTCAATCTTCCATTGTTGTATAAGGTATATCTTGAAAGTAAAACTTTCCTATTCACAATATGCATAATCATATTTAAAGACATCCTCTCACCCATGGGCCACCTAATTTTAGTTATCAAAAAAGGCATTACATGAATCTAATTTAAAAAATAGTTATAACAAACTTCTAAGAGTACCTAGACAAAAAATAGAAGGAAGAGATGATCAAGGATTAGATCTTCATAAATAAATTAAATCAATTTTCCAAAGCAAGAAAAGGGATTGACTAAAGCATATTTTAATCCTTTTTATATAATACTCTGGAAGACGTAAATCTATTACAACTGTCACAAATCTATATATATTTCCAAAAAGTTGGGCTAAAGAACCTTCTTACATGGAATAAAATAAATTTACCCATTCAAATTAGTGTACTAGATATTGAAAACTATTCCACCAAATTTGGAAAAACACTAAAATATATTCATAGATTGGTGTCATAAATTTGTAGAGATTAAAAAATATAGGTTCAAAATACTTTTGTATGCAAAAGTTATAGGATCTAGAATTTTTTTCCTAATAATCCTCAAAAAGTGAAAAATTAATGCCTCAAACCTTATAAAAATATGAACCAACCACCTAATACCACTCAACAATCCATAATTCACTAGTGGTATCCACTAATTTTTCACCAAATCATCTCTCTTGAACCATTACAATAGTGTATCCTTTTCAAATTGTATCAAATATTTTATTTATATATATAAAGGTTATATGTGGCATATGGTGATGCCAAGTTAGTTTCCATGTTGGCCAAAAATTTAACCAAATCCAAGCAATATATTTGATCTTGGGGTGGCTAAATTCTAAGTATTTCATGCTAATTAGGTTTTCTCAATCAACATTGATTCTCAAAACACCAAATATTCCTTTTGACCTTTGTTGCATGACTAAATGCTTCCAAACTAAAATAAGACTTTGCTAAAAATATTTGACCTTGCAATACCTCCCTCCTAAAAAATTTATATTGACCACTATAATAGTGGGTATCTTTAAGCATTATCCATTAGATATTGCAAAGTGAAAATGATGGAGAAAGAAACTAAAAATTTTGTTCATGAGATAAACTTCATGATGAAGCAAAGATGAAGCAAAGAAATAATATTATAGTATAACTTGAATTAGATCAAGAATATTCTATTCCAAATAAAGAGACAAAAAAACTCAATTTATAATATTAGATGCAATGGCAATCATAGATCACTTAGATCAACCATCAAAAGAAAGAAAAAATAAGCGACGCATGATGAAGTACAATGTGCAAGGTCAAATTCAGAATGCATTAGAGTTAAAATAAATATATGGAATAAATTTATTAAACAAAGGAGTGAAAGAGGTCAAATCTATTCTAGGAAAATATTCTTTATTTTCCTCAAGTAGTATAAAATATTCTCCTTAAAATAGAAATGAAAGTAGTGTAAAGCTTATCCCTTGCACTTTAAGGTTACAATAATAGCACAATAAATAAATTAGGATGAAGGATATTCATAGTAATTTAGGTTTTTTAGAGAAGCATAAGAATGTAGTTGCTACAGAGGGACATCCTTCCACTTTAGGATTTTTAGGGCAACAAAAAGAAGAAAGTGCTTTTGAGGTTATTCCTTTCACTTTGGGTTTTTTAGAGTAATATAAACCTATAGATGATAAGTCTCACTATAAATAATGTGAAATAATCAAAGAGATAGATGAATATGAAAGTGTTGGTGGCAATCACAAATGAGAAGAAGACCCAATAAACAAAAAAAAAGAGAAAAAGAAACTCATTGGATAATTGATATGGGGGAATGTGAATATCATAATTGTTAACAAGTGGTCTAATCCCATAAATAAAATCAAGAAGTGATGTTAGAAATAATATTTTGGAATATAATGACATAAATAAGATGCCTTAAAAATAATTATTAGGGAATTAAAATGTTGTCATAACCAACACATTTATAAAGATGAAAACCATGTAGTAGATATCTTAGACATTTATGGTTATCTAACTGTCTTAAAATTTTGAAGTTTAGAAGGTAACTACTTGAGTGAGATTTTATCTCTTAATAAATATGATATCCACAAGTTGATTGTAAAAAAGTAGTAGTTTTGAGAAAGAAAGAGAATATATTTGATAGAAAAGAAAATGAAAAATATTGTTGACAAAAATCCAAGTTAGATATTATTTAGTTAACCTCATAGAAATTTAATGATATCAATATAATGCTTTGTTATTTTTATGGTAGTAGGACCCCAATAGAAAGCACACAATGCTTATTTATGAAATTTTTTATTTTTTAGTATTTTTCATATCCATACCAAATAAAAACTGCAAATAAGATCTATCATTATTAAAATAGAAATCAAGGATGTTTACATTGACTTATGCTATTTGAAATATATATATGTTTATCTATAATATGTTTCTTCAAAACTTAGGATATCCAAATAGCTAGACTCTTTTTGAGATAAATAACACAAATTTTATATGAAACTACAAAATATAAGGATAAATCAATAATCAACATACAAAATAGGTCTAGTGGTTGAATACATCCTAGTTTTGGTCCACCTCCTATTAATTTCCTTTAGATGTATAGACAAAATCAAACCCTTACTTGATGGGAGACAATGATGCATAGTTACAAATTCCCCTAAATGGTAAATAAATAAATAAAGTAATTAATTTGTTATAAATTCAATATAAATATAATGCATAGACTTTGAAAATCAACGTATTTGAACTACAGCATCCATTCTACAAATTAATTATTCCTTTCCTCTCTCACAATTGAAATCATATAGAGAAAAATTTTGTTTTATTCTTAGCAAATTATATATAAAAAAAAAAAAGGTTTTTCTTGTTCTATTACTCTACAAATGTTCATTTAATTAAAACGCATAAAAATTTAAAAATTTTAAGGAAAAGAAATATCAATCAAAGATTAGCTAAATCTATGCATCTAGTCATAAGAAAATTTAAGGCATATATGACAATGGTCGGTGGAGCGATGGTAGCCACAGGAGCGACAGTGGCCATAGTGGTTTCAGTAGAAACTTTAGGTGGGGGTTTAAAGTAGTTTAAATCCTCTGATGGTAGGAATATCAGCAGCGGTTCAGAGTGGTCATGGGGATCCTCTTGACGGTGAATATGGTAGTGGCGGTCCCAAAGCAGTTAGGTTTTTATCGGGTGAAAACCCCAAAGCTCTTCCATGGAATTCTACATCTATTTCATTTGTTGACAAAGTTCATGGGCAATGAAGTTTCCTATCTGCATGGAGTAATGGAACCCCTAATATTCCAAGAATCTATTTCTCTGAATGGGAAGATTGTAGGGGCTTGACCTGACCTCGATTCCATTTGTGAATGGGCTCTTTCAAAATTGTGCTTCTTAGGAAACATGGAGTCGGTCGCTTTCCCTTTTGGTTTCTTCATGATCAAGCTTAATAATTCCCAAGATTAAAATTGGATCCTCACTAGAGGTCCCTGGTTTTTTGGCAGACGAAGTCTCTTCATTCGTAGGTGGGCAGAGTATTTCGACCCCGAAACCCAGAGCATCAATACGGCTCCCATTTGGGTCAAACTCCATGGTCTCTCTCCATAGTTTTTCTATCATGACTCTGTCAAAGGAATAGCATAAACTATCGGAGAGTTTGTGGCTATTGACCCAGCTACCATGGCAAGATACAAAATGACCTATGCTTACATTTTTGTTATAGCAAACCTAGAATCTACACTCCCAACCTTTGTTGATTTAGTCATAGGCTTTTATAGGTGATGTCAAGGCATAGAATATGAAAATAAACCAGCCTATTGCATAAAATTCAAGATCCAAGGGTATCTCATATCCCAGTGCCCAACCCTCAAGAAGGATCTACAGAAAGAAGCCCCCCACCAGAATCCTAACCAGGTTTAGATTTTCCAAAAAAATTTACAGACTAAGAAAGGCAAATAAGTCTTGCCTCATTCGCAACCAACATCCCAAATTTTTGAAGTCAAATCAAGTTCTCTCTCTTTCTGCTAAATCTAATCCTTTCATACCTTTATTAAACCATCAAGATAATGATTCAAATTTTTGTAATGATGAATCCAATCCCTCTACGAATTTCATCCCTTATCCCTCTCTATCACATTTGGAAGAGCTTATTGAAGGTCTTACTGGCTCCCCCTCAAATTCTGGTCCATCTTGCCCTCCCTCCCCTTATCCAAATTGGTTGAGTTTATTGTAGCCCTGTCCCTCTCCCACAAAAAATCTAAAAATCTTGGCCCTCCTTCCTCTCATCCTGTCATTCCCACCCTGACCATTCCCATTCCCCTCCCTTCCTATGATCTTAGCCCTTTCTCCCAAAACCATCCATAGAAATCCATTTTGTTGTTTCAATTCCACCTCTCTCTAGAGTTTATGGCTCCATTAAACAACTCATTTCCTCCTCTCTAGTACTCAAGTAGCTTCCAAGCCCTAGCAAACCTATCGTTAATGTTGATGCAGGTAATGAAAAAAGAGAGGTAGACCTACAAATATTGAAAAAATGTGGAAATAAATAGAGTACATCATAGTAAATGGTCTTCAATATACTATCTTAACATCCCTTCCAGATACAACAAACATGAAATTTCAATCTGATGAAGAAAAAAGAACCAAACCACCTCCGTCTCAAGGAAGAGGTAGGGGAAATAAATCTACCTCCAAGACCTCTAGATGAAGATTCTATCCTAGAATGTAAGAGGCCTCAATGGGGCAGCTAAATAGAGGATAGTTAGATCAATAAGAAAATAAATAAAACCAAACATCATTTTACTATAGGAAACCAAGTTGGATGCTCAAAACAGTGAAGAAGTCTGTAGATCCTTGTGGAAGAACAAAAATTTTACCTACATCCCAGCCTAGGGGGCTTTTGGTGGTCTTATGTGTTTATGAGACCCAAAATATATTGAAGGTAGAATTCTCTCCACCTATTATAGAATAATCAATATCCTTTTTATTAACAAAGAAATAAAACCTTAATGGATTACATCCAATATTTATGCATCAAACAATCCCTTTGGTAGGTTTCTCATGTCCAAAGAGATCATCCTCTACTTGGGAGACACCAATCTGTATGCCTATCCTAAAATAGGCTCATATTATAACCCTCTAGTCCTGGACTATTCTCATCCAAGGCAGTTCTTCAAAACTCTCTTTAGGTTTGAAAATTTTGGCTCAATCACCCAGATATTGTGAATCGCATTGATGAGTGGTGGTAGACTGATCTCCCTGGAAATCCTCTACTCAAGATTTTTAGGAAACTCTGATTTGTCAAGTTTAAACTCAAATAATAGAATAAGTGTTTGGAAACTTATTTCTTGAAAATAAATGCATTACTGAAAGACTTAGAACCATGGAGAATCTCATCCAAGATGGAGACCCGAGGCCAGATATATTTCAAGAAGATAAATTCATCTTTGCAAATTTTCACAACAATCTTGATAAGGAGAAAAATTTATGGAGGTAGAAATCCAGAGCATTATGGTTTAAGGAAGGGGATGCAAATACAAAAAAAATTCATGCATCCACTCTCAAGAACATAAGCACGAATAGAATAAAGGAGTTAACCAGAGGGGATGGATCCAAAATGAATGATATTCAAGAAATAAGGGATGAAGTTGTATCTAATTTTGAGGAAATGCTCGGCCCAAGCCCTCCTTACCCCCCCATGTTGGAAACCCCCTACTTTAGAACATTTCCCACCTGGTTTCTCATGATCTCAATTCGGGGCTTCTCAAAGACTTCACAAAGGAAGAAATTAAGGAAGCATTATACTTAATGGAACCAGATAAAGCACCAGGACCAGATTATTTCCCCCCTTATTTTTTAAATCATTTCTAGGATATTTTGGGTAAAGAAGTATCTAAAGCAGTTCAGTTCTTTCAAAAGTCCAAGCAGATCCTAAAAGAGGTAAATTCTACATTCATAGTCCTGGTCCCAAAATCTCAAATTTGTAAGTCTATCTCTGACTTCAGATCCATCAGCCTTTGTAGCATGGTGTATAAACTCATTACCAAAGTTATGGCCAACAGACTCAAAGATATTCTCCCAATCATAATCGACCATTGTCAAGGGAGTTCTGTGAAAGGTAGATTTATTACTGATGAAGTTATAACTATCCGTGAGCTCATCCACTCAGTAGTTAAACTAGTATGTTTCTTAAGCTCGACATGAACAAAGCTTTCGATAGAGTTTCATGGCAATTCTTATTTGAGGTCTTGGGTAGGTTCACCTTTCATGAAGACTAGATTGGTCTTGTTAAGGAATGTATCTCAACTGTGTGGTTCTCAATTATCATCAATGGCTCCCCTACTTGATTCTTCAAAAGTTCCAAGGGCATAAGGCAAGGTGACCCCCTATCCCTCTTCCTCTTTATTATTATGGCTAAGGACCTAGGCAGATCCCTTTTGACAACTTGCTCTAGAGGTTTTTTATCAGGCATAAAACCTACTTCTATGTCAAGGGCCATCACCCACCAGCAATTTGTTGATGACACCATTCTGGCATCATCCTCCTCCATCCCTGAAGCAAAAATCATTAAATCCATTCTTAATTCCTATGAAAAAGCTATAGGACAGAAGGTAAATTACAATAAAAGCAGATTATATTTTTTGAATACCCCTATTCAAAGGTAGAATAAAATTGCAAAAATCTTAGGATGCACTATTTCTTAGCTCCCCACCACTTACCTAGGGTTACCTATGTTCCATGGGAAAATCTTAGCAAACATGTGGTCAAACATATTTGAACGTATCAGTGAAAATATTGTAGAGTGGAAGAGTGCAATGCTAATTCACACGCTATTTAAAGCCTACCTTTAGAGTATCCTAGTTTATTTCCTATCAATTTTTAAAGCTCCAATGTCAATTTACCATAAAATAAAATAAATCCAATGCAAATTTTTATGGGCTGGCAATGAGAACCATAATAGATTTGCCCTTGTAGGGTGGGATAGAGTGTGCTCCAAAAAAGACCAAGGAGGCCTTGGATTTAGAAGGATTAGTAAAATAAACCTTGCTTTGATAGCCAAATAGGCATGGAGAGTTGTTCTCAATGAGAAAACAGCCTGGATAGACATTATCAAGGAAAAGTATCTTCAACACTTGCCTTTCATGGGTGATCATCACCTACCAGTGGGGTCTTGTTTTTGGAACTCCATTACTCAGAATAGGGACATCATTAAGAAAGGACTTCGATGTTTCTTGGGATGTGCCAAATTTATCAATTTTTGGGTGGATCCTTGGTTTTACTACCAACCTCTCGTCAATGATCTGAATTTGTCAATCCTCAAACCTATTACTCATATCCTTTTTAGCAGTAAATTTGTAGACTTTATTATTCAAGGCCTTAGTAGATGACAATGGAAATTAATCCCTCATGATAGCCTAGTCATCCAGATCAATGATGCATCCAGGACCCTCTAGAATCTCCTTCGGGTATGTATCATCCCAAAAAACTAAGCCTCTGATTCCCTAGTCTTGAAGATGTTTGAAGACGGTGCTTTCACCATTAAAACTACCTACTATAGTCAGGATCCGCCTCTGGAAAAATGGAATATAGCCAAGATTGGGCAAAAAATGTTATACCTAAAGTCTCTTTCTTCTTGTGGCTAGCCTCCTAGAATAAAATCCTCACTATTGACAATCTTATTTCCAGAGGCCTTTTCATCCCTAATTGGTGCATCATGTGTAAGTCGAACTGGGAATTGACCACCCACATTTTTTTTTATTGTCCTTTTTCATTGGATGTGTTGAACCTTATTTTTGAAAATTTTAGCATTGCTTGGGCCCAAATGCCATCTATATTTCAGTTATTCCATAAATAGCCTCGACCCTTTCAAAATTTGCAACTCGGTTTGCTTTGGATAACTTGCCTTCACCACTACCTCTGGTAAATCTAGTTAGAATATAACAGTAGAATTTTTAAAACTTAGGCCAATATCCCTCGCAAGACCACCCTCATATTTTTATCCCTAGCCACTAAAAATACCTCTATTATCTCTTCCTCTGAAGCTCCTAAACCTAGCCTTGAATCTATCCTCGCATCGAAGTTCAAGCTTACTAATTTTTCAAGTGTACCTTCTTCTTCTGTCAATAGGTCTGTCATCAGGTGGACCTCTCTGCCTTCTGGATGGCTCAAATTTAATTTTGACAGAGTTGCAAAAAGGAATCCTAGTTTTGCTGGTGGGGGAGGCATCCTTAGAGACAGCCAAGGGAAAATGTATCTAGCATTTGTAGAAAATATTGGAACCTATACGATCAACATGGCCGAATCTTGTGTGTTATACCAAGGTCTACTCCTTATCGACAATCTGAACATTAACATACTAATTATTGAAGGGGATTCCCTCCACATCATCAACTATATTAAATAGAACTACATCCTTTCCTAGTTCTTAAGCAATATCTTAGATGAATGTAAAAAATTTATCAGCAAGTACAATTATATTGATATCCAACATCGCAAGAGAAACAAAGTCGCTGATTGGCTAGCTAACAGAGGTGTTAGATAAATTTCCATCTAGGTGTGGAACGAATATTTCCACATGATCTCAAAACTGGAAACTCCAATGATGATGTTTGTCTCATGTAATCATTCCAATATGGCCATCATGGCTTCTAGGAAAGTTCATGTTTTGATTTCCAATGTCGTGGCACCCTCAAAAAGCAAGGAATATTTTCACTGTCACCTAGTCAACATTCACAAGGTCATTCCCCTAGACCCTGAGCAAATGGCGTGGAATCGATTTTCCATTTTTGAGGCCTAAGACTATAGCACAAATAGTAAGGGTGGTATTTTGACTCCCCAAGTAAGATTTACTTCTAAGCCTCGTGTATTTTTATACACCCTATAGTGTGGCAATTCTTCCCCTTTGTATCTAGTAGTGCATGCTTTCAACTTTGAACTATGCAACTTAGGTTTTCTTAAATTTCTATAGGAAAGTCACTATTACCATGTTTCAAGGAGCTCATGTCTCTATGCCACCCTTGGGGATGGAAACATCACCTTTCTCATGGTAGGTATTCAGATTTTGGTGAACGTGCTTTCCTCTAATAGTAGTTGGCAAAACATTCTTAGTCTTCATATCCTTAAGGAGTTTTGGTTTAGTTTTGATCAAACAAATTACCAAGAAGCCCTCTTCATTGTTTGCATAGTCATGAATGGTAGAAATTATTTTTATGCCCTCACTACTACGACCAATACACACTCCAAGTCCACTCTAGACTGGTCCCTAGACTTTCTTTGGGCCCAAGGATGGCTAAGCCCATGTGTGATATTTTTGGGCTTTTAAATAATCCTCAATTTTTTCTTTCTCTCAGGCATGTTAGAGTCTTCCCTATTGAGCCCTTGTTTGTTACCTACGATCCTTTCTTCCTCACCATGGTCATAATTGAGCCTGACACCCTCAGCCTGGAACCTAGCATCAAAACCATTTTCAAGAACCACGGCTTCTTTGCTTTTCTTGGGAAGTTCATGGGTACCAATGATGAAATAATAAATGATTTTTTCAATTCTTGGGTGAATGGCCAAGTCATTTTCAGAAGCTTGAAGTTAAATATCACTGCGACTCTTCTGGCGGAGATAAATGAACTCCGAAATGATGGTTTTAAGTTGTATAAAGATAATCACACCATCTAGTAAAAGCTAAAGCATTTCGCTTATAAGGGAAATAAACTGGTTAGAAACCAGAAAGGCATCATCAGAAAATATTTGTCAAAGCCATAGTGCAGAATATTAATCCCTGTGATGTAGTATATCACAATTAACAAGATCGACAAACTGATGAGGAGTTTCCACTTGGTATTCCTAAACCACATTAGGGATGTCAAAGAGGTAAATGTCCTTGAATATCTTAGAATATCCATGGAGGTATCCATCAAGAATGTTCGAAAGAAAGCTTCCCCTCATGTCAAGCACCAAGGCTTATTTCTGATAATTTACAATCATATGCTCCAGAAAGTGGTAGCCAAGGTGACTATCAACCCAATTATCTATTTTGAAGAGGAAAATCCACCTATTTAGGTTGTGATGAATAGTCGTGGTTATTGCAACCATAGAAGTTCATCCAAAAATACACTAGGCAAAAGGAAATGCCTAGATCAACTTATGAAGCCCAGTGAGTCCATGATGATGGAGAGAACGGAGCCTGAGCTTGATCAGTTCCTCATGAATGAAAAGATCATGGCTAGGACCAAGCATGATCCTTCAGAGATCCTGACCAAAATGTTAGAAAATATTTACCAGTTCTAAACCAGAGCCATGAACGGCCTACAACATGTGATCCGAGTTTCCAAAGCTATCTCTGCCAGAAAAAGTGAAACTTTCAAGGCCATCCTCCTAGATCAAACCAGCGAGAAAGAAAGTATGGAAGTGTTAACCCTGGAGTAATCTAGTTAGCTGTATTTTTTGTTTTGCTTCCTAGTTTATAATTTCATATTGGGTTCCCCTTCAGGTCTTCCTTCTTTGGTTGTTCTAGCTTTTGTTTAAGTGGTTAAATATTTTTTTTGTTTAGTGGTTAAATCTATTTTTATTTTTCCCTTGTTTGTCTTTGTACAAGGTTCAAGGAATCTTTCAAAACCCTTTCCACCAATCAAAAAAAATTAAGGCATATATGAACCACATCATATGAAAGTTTTATGTAAAAATAGAATCAATTTATTAAAGGCTTGTTTAGTTTATTAATATCTAAGTTATGATTATTCTAAATAACATTTGCTAAACAATCATGTAAACCATTAGATTTTTTATTTAATTTTTAAAAAATTACTTAAGGTTTAAATTAATGTTAATTTAGTACACAATCAATATGAAAAATGCATATACTTTGGACATAGAGATACTGGAATTAAGATTATACTCTTTTACAAATTATATATTCTTTTTTTTAAGACATTGAAATGATACAAAGAAATCTTTTATTTTTATCATTACTCAAATATGCTTAGATAAAAAAAAGTTATTAGTCCATATGAAGCATAAGACTATGGCTTCAATACATTTCACCAAAACAAATAATAAGTATTCAATCCAACCAATAAAAATTAATAATTTTAAATAATTATCTTTAAAGCTATGATTTACAAATAGGAAAATAAAAAATTATTATTTTTTAATTATCCATTTCTAAGGATAAGATGGTGGACATAACGCCCAAATAAAATCAAATTTTCATGTATATAAATGTTGGACACAGCATCTAATAAAATTTACTTTGCATTTTTTTTAAAGTTCAATTTTAACTAGTTAGGTTTAGGTAAGGGCTGTAATTTAATCTTTATAAAATAGCAAATTATATTCCTCTATGCCAACCTTATTTTAGATGTGCATTATCTAAATTGGAACATGGGTGACACATATTGATTCATAAGAATTTTAGCTAATTAAATATAGTTATGAATCATGATTTAAATTAGGTTGTTATTAATATTTATGAAAATAATAAGTTATGTGTCTATTATCAACCTTATATTATGAGCATGCAATATTGACATGATAAAATGGGTTATAACTATTTTAGACAAACATAATAGTTAACACACCATAAAAAGTTAATAGTGAGATTAATATGAAAAATAAAAATTTTATAAATTAGTTCAAATATATAAACCTAAAGCAATATTCCAATTAAATGGAATCCACATATAACATAGTCTCACTCAAAATAAACTACATAGATGTATAAATTAGCTTCATCATAAAGTACTAACCACTCTTTAAGTAGATTTTTAGTGAAATAAATTAGTAGGCATGATGATAATTTTTTTAATTCATTAGTAACCCATATTTTGTATGTAAAGTTTATATTGAGAAGCAAATATTCATTATTTAGTAAACTCAAAATTAAACTAAATAAAAAAAATAACTAAAACCCTACTGATGCAGGAGCATCTGATGGCAGCAGCGCAATCTTGCATCAAGGAGAATTTTTCTAAGTGTTTTGTTTTGCCAAGGCAGAAGTTGGAAGTGGTAGCGAAATCGCGATGTCAAAGTGAGACCAAGGTGGAGGGCAGAAGTTTCGTCGTGAAATCGCGATGTCAAAGTGAGACCAAGGCGGAGGTTGGAAGTGGTAGCAAAATCGTGACGTTGCAATTTCACGACATCGCGATTTCGTGACGTCGCGAAATCGCGACGTCAAAGTGAGACCAAGGTGGAGGGCAGAAGTTTCGTCGCGAAATCGCGACGTCAAAGTGAGACCAAGGTGGAGGGCAGAATTTTCATCGCGAAATCGTGACATCAATTGGAGACCAAGGCAAGGCAAAATTTTTGTCGCGATATCACGACGTCGCGATATCGCGACGTTGCGGCATCGCGACATCAAAAGGGGACCAAGGCGAGGCGAAAGTTTTGTCACGATATCGCCGTCGTGATATCACGACATAAAATAGAACAAAGGGCTTGAGGGCGGAATGGTCGTGATATCGCGACACCGCGATATCGTGACATAAAAGAAAAGGCAAGGCAAGGAGGCGGATGGGTCGCGATATCACGACGTCGCGATATCGCGATGTCATGAAATCATGACATAAAGGCGAAAACTAAGCAAGAAAGCGGGGAGGTCGCGATATCGCGACACAAAAATAGAAGAGATGACGTGAGGGAATTTCGATGCGATATCGCGACAGGTCGCAATATTGCGGCCGAAATAAAGCAAAGAATAAATGGCCACGTGGATGGCCATGCGCACGAAAAAAGAGGCAACAGTCCTTGATGAACTTTCTAACAAAGCGGTGGTTACAGGTCAAGGATCTCTTTAATGCGTGCTTTCATGGTGGATCAGGGCAGTTGCCCATTTATGGAAAGAAAATTGAAGATTTTGCGGAGGGAGCCGATTTTTCTGGTTATTGTAATGAATTCTGCTAGGTGGGTCATTAATGGCCTAGAGGGTCGAGACCTCGATAAAAAATCAGGGATTGTAATAAATAGGGTTGGTAGACCAATTTTTGAAGGATGTTTTCAGATGGTTGGGGCCTCTATAAAAACCCAGTTTCTGTAATAGACTATGGTGGTGGATCGAATATTACACGGAGAGTGCGAGTGGGAGAAATCTAAGTCGAGCGCTAGCTATTGTAAAGCCTGCGGGTTGTTTTTCTATATGTATTTTCCAAAATTTTGAATGAAAAGTTGGATTTGGGAAAGTGCAATTTCTTGTCCACCATAAAATGGTATCAGAGCTAGTGTTCCTAAGTGCGTAAACCAATCGCCGGTCGTGAGGCAGTTTGCGTCAGGATCTATGGTAGGGTTCTGAGAGAGAGAAGAGTGAGTTAGGGTTCTGAGCGTGTGAGCGGATCACCGAAAGTGAGGTGGCTACACCAGAATCAGTTAAGCTTTGTGAGAAAGGTGAAGAAAAATGCCTCCACGAAGAAGCCATGGCAGCAAGAGCGATATGATGACAGCAGAAGAGTTCGAAGCTTTGTAGCAGCAATTTAAAGCCCTGTAAGAGGAGTGGCTCAGAAAAAAAATTGTGGGAGCAAGAACAGCGTAGAAGGCATGAGGAGAAACAAAAAAGGAGAAAATATGGAGTGCTTCAGAAGATGAAGCCACTAAAGGCTGCAGATAAAGAGGTGTGCAGTAGTGCTGGGACCTGCCTGGAAGAAGACAAATATTTTTCTGGGCAGGAGAAGGAGTGTAAGTAGGCTACAGACGAGGAAGTGTGCAGTAGTGGCAGAATCTGTCTAGGAGAAGGAAGAAGTTATTCTAGTCAGGAGACTGGGTTGGAGCAGGCTGTAGAGGCAGGAGGATGTCTAGGAGTGTTGGAGAAGGAGGTGACCATACAGCCCAGAAGTGAAGATCACTTCTCCACCAACCTTGGTTGTTTGATGCAGGAGCATCCGGTCGCAGTAGTGCAATCTTGCATCAAGGAGAATTTTTTTAAGTGTTTTGTTTTGCCAAGGCAGAAGTTGGAAGTGGTAGTGAAATCGTGACGTCACGAAATTGTGACGTCAAAGTGAGACCAAGGTGGAGGGCAAAAGTTTCGTCATGAAATCGCGACGTCAAAGTGAGACCAAGGCGGAGGTTGGAAGTGGTAGCGAAATCGCGACATCGTGATTTCGCGACGTCACGAAATTGCGACGTCAAAGTGAGACAAAGGTGGAGGGCAAAAGTTTCATCGCAAAATTGTGACATAAATTGGAGACCAATGCAAGGCGAAAGTTTTGTCGTGATATCACAACGTCGTGATATCGCGACGTCGCGGTATCGCGACATCAAAAGGGGACCAAGGCGAGGCGAAAGTTTTGTCACGATATCACGATGTCGCGATATCGTGACATAAAATAGAACAAAGGGCTTGAGGGTGGAATGGTCGCGATATCGTGACACCGCGATATCACAACGTCACGATATCGCGACACCACGATATCACAACGTCGCGATATCGCAACATAAAAGAAAAGGCAAGGCAAGGAGGCGGATGGGTCGCAATATCGTGACGTCGTGAAATCGTGACATAAAGGTGAAGACTAAGCAAGAAAGCGGGGAGGTCGCGATATCATGACATAAAAAAAGAAGAGAGGACACGAGGGAATTTCGGTGCGATATTGTGATAGGTCACGATATCACGGCCGAAAGAAAGCAAAGAAGAAATGGCCACACGGACAGCCATGTGCACAGAAAAAGAGGCAACAGTCCCCGATGAACTTTCTGACAAAGCGGCGATTACAGGTCAAGGATCTCTTTAATGCGTGCTTTCATGGCGGATCGGGGCAGTTGCCCATTTATGGAAAGAAAATTGAAGACTCGACGAAGGGAGCCGATTTTGTCGATTTTTGTAATGAATTTTGCCAAGTGGGTCATTAATGGCCTAGAGGGTCGAGACCTCGATAAAAACTCAGGGATTGTAATAAATCGGGTTGGTAGACCGATTTTCGAAGGATGTTTTCAAAGGGTCGGGGCCTCTATAAAAACCTAGTTTCTATAATAGACTGTGGTGGTGGATCGAAGATTGCATGGAGAGTGCAAGTGGGAGAAAGCTAAGCCGAGCGCTAACTGTTGTAAATCTTGTGGGTTGTTTTTCTGTATGTATTTTTTAGAATTTTGAATGAAAAGTTGGATTTGGGAAAGTGCAATTTCTTGTTTGCCATCAAATGGTATCAGAGCTAGTGTTCCTAAGTGCGTAAACCAATCACTGGTCGTGAGGCAGTTTGCACCAGGATCTATGGTAGGGTTCTGAGAGAGAGAAGAGTGATTTAGGGTTCTGAGCATGTGAGCAGATCGTCGAAAGTGAGGCGGCTACACCAGAATCAGTTAAGCTTTGTGAGAAAGGCGAAGAAAAATGCCTCCACGAAGAAGTCATGGTAGCAAGAGTGATATGATGACAGTAGAAGAGTTCGAAGCTTTACAGCGGCAATTTAAAGCCCTACAAGAGGAGTGGCTCAGAATAAAATTGCAGGAGCAAGAAGAACAGCGCAGAAGACGTGAGGAGAAACAGAAAAGAAAAAAATATGGAGTGCTTCAGAAGATGAAGCCACTAAAGGCTACAGATAAAGAGGTGTGCAGTAGTGTCGGGACCTGCCTGGAAGAAGACAAATATTTTTCTAGGCAGGAGGAGTGTAAGCAGGCTGCAGACGAGGAAGTGTGCAGCAGTGGCAAAATCTATCTGGGAGAAGGCAGAAGTTATTCTAGCCAGGAGACTAGGTTGGAGCAGGCTGTAGAGGTAGGAGGATGTCTGGAAGTGTTGTAGAAGGAGGTGACCAGACAGCCCAGAAGTGAAGATCACTTCTCCACCAACCCCGGTTGTCTGATGCAGGAGCATCCGGTGGCAGCAGCGTAATCTTGCATCAAGGAGAATTTTTCTAAGTGTTTTGTTTTGCCAAGGCAGAAGTTGGAAGTGGTAGCAAAATCATGATGTCACAAAATCACGACGTCAAAGTGAGACCAAGGTGGAGGGTAGAAGTTTCGTCGTGAAATCACGACGTCAAAGTGAGACCAAGGCAGAGGTTGGAAGTGGTAGCGAAATCGCGACGTCGCGATTTCACGACATCGCGAAATCGTGACATCAAAGTGAGACCAAGGTGGAGGGCAAAAGTTTTGTCATGAAATCATGACATCAATTGGAGACCAAGGCAAGGCGGAAGTTTTATCGCAATATCGCGACATCAAAATGGGACCAAGGCGAGGCAAAAGTTTTGTCACAATATCGTGACGTCGCGATATCGTGACGTCGCGATATCGTGACGTCGCGATATCATGACGTCGCGATATCGCGACATAAAACAGAACAAAGGGCTTGAGGGCGGAATGGTCATGATATCGCGACACCGCGATATCATGACATCGTGATATCATGACATAAAAGAAAAGGCAAGGCAAGGAGGCGGATGGGTCGCGATATCGTGACGTCGCGAAATCATGACATAAAGGCGAAAACTAAGCAAGAAAGCGGGGAGGTCACGATATCGCAACGTTGTGATATCGAGACACAAAAATAGAAGAGAGGATGCGAGGGAATTTTGATGCGATATCATGATAGGTCATGATATCGCAGTCGAAAGAAAGCAAAGAAGAAATGGCCATGCGGACGGCCACGTGCACAAAAAAAGAGGCAACAGTCCCCGATGAAATTTTTGACAAAGCGGTGGTTATAGGTCAAGGATCTCTTTAATGCATGCTTTCATGGCGGATCAGGGCAGTTGCCCATTTATAGAAATAAAATTAAAGACTCGGCAGAGGGAGCCTATTTTGCTGGTTATTGTAATGAATTCTGCTAGGTGGGTCATTAATGGCCTAGAGGGTCGAGACCTCGATAAAAACTCATGGATTGTAATAAATCGGGTTGGTAGACCAATTTTCGAAGTATGTTTTCAGAGGGTCAGGGCCTCTATAAAAAGGTGGATCAAAGATTGCATGGAGAGTGCGAGTGGGAGAAAGCTTAGCCGAGCGCTAGCTGTTGTAAAGCCTACGGGCTATTTTTCTGTATGTATTTTCTAGAATTTTGAATGAAAAGTTGGATTTGGGAAAGTGCAATTTCTTGTCCACCATCAAATGGTATCAGAGCTAGTGTTCCTAAGTGCGTAAACCGATCGTTGGTCGTGAGGCAGTTTGCGCCAAGATCTGTGGTAGGGTTCTGAGAGAGAGAAGAGTGAGTTAGGGTTCTGAGCGTGTGAGCGAATCACCGAAAGTGAGGTGGCTACACCAGAATCAGTTAAGCTTTGTGAGAAAGGCAAATAAAAATGCCTCCACGAAGAAGCCATGGCAGCAAGAGCGATATGATGATAGTAGAAGAGTTCAAAGCTTTGCAGCGGCAATTTAAAGCCCTGCAAGAGGAGTGGCTCAGAATAAAATTGTGGGAGCAAGAAGAATAGTGCAGAAGGTGTGAGGAGAAACAGAAAAGGAGAAAATATAGAGTGCTTCAGAAGATGAAGCCACTAAAGGCTGCAGATAAAGAGGTGTGCAGCAGTGCTGGGACCTACCTGGAAGAAGATAGAGATTTTTCTGGGCAGGAGAAGGAGTGTAAGCAGGCTGCAGACGAGGAAGTGTGCAGCAGTGGCAGAATCTGTCTGGGAGAAGGCAGAAGTTATTCTAGCTAGGAGATTGGGTTGGAGTAGGCAGTAGAGGCAAGAGGATGTCTAGGAGTGTTGCAGAAGGAGGTGACCAGACAGCCCAGAAGTGAAGATCACTTCTCTGCCAACCCCGGTTGTCTGATGCAGGAGCATTCGATGGCAGCAGTGCAATATTGCATCAAGGAGAATTTTTCTAAGTGTTTTTTTTTGCCAAGGTAGAAGTTGGAAGTGGTAGCAAAATCGTGACGTCACGATTTCACGACGTCACGAAATCGCGACGTCAAAGAGAGACCAAGGTGGAGGGCAAAAGTTTCATTGTGAAATCGTGACATCAAAGTGAGACCAAGGTGGAGGTTGGAAGTGGTAGCAAAATCACGACGTCATGATTTTGTGACATCATGAAATCGTGACGTCAAAGTGAGACAAAGGTGGAGGGCAGAAGTTTCGTCACAAAATCATGACATCAATTGGAGACCAAGGCAAGGCAGAAGTTTTATCGCGATATCACGACATCACGATATCACGACATCGCGGTATCACGACATCAAAAGGGGACCAAGGCGAGGTGAAAGTTTTATCACGATATCGCGACGTCGTGATATCGCGACGTCATGATATCGTGACATAAAATAGAACAAAGGGCTTGTGGGCGGAATGGTCATGATATTGCGACGTCACAATATCACGACATAAAATAAAAGGCAAGGCAAGGAGGTGGATGGGTCGCGATATCGTGACATAAATGCGAAGACTAAGCAAGAAAGCGGGGAGGTCGCTATATCATGACACAAAAATAGAAGAGAGGATGCGAGGGAATTTTGACGTGATATCGTGACAGGTTGCGATATCACGGCCAAAAGAAAGCAAAGAAGAAATGGCCACGCAGACGACCACTTACACGAAAAAAGAGGTAATAGTCCTCGATGAACTTTCTGACAAAGCGGTGGTTACAGGTCAAGGATCTCTTTAATGCGTGCTTTCATGGCGGATCGGGGCAGTTGCCCATTTATGGAAAGAAAATTGAAGACTCGATGGAGGGAGCCGGTTTTGTCGATTATTGTAATGAATTCTGCCAGGTGGGTCATTAATGTCCTAGAGGGTCGAGACCTCGATAAAAACTCAAGGATTGTAATAAATCGGGTTGGTAGACCAATTTTCGAAGGATGTTTTCAGAGGGTCGAGGCCTCTATAAAAACCCAGTTTTTGTAATAGACTGTGGTGGTGGATCGGAGATTGCATGGAGAGTGCGAGTGGGAGAAAGCTAAGCCGAGCGCTAGCTGTTGTAAAACCTGTGGGCTATTTTTTTGTATGTATTTTCCAAAATTTTGAATGAAAATTTGGATTTGGGAAAGTGCAATTTCTTGTCTGCCATCAAATGGTATCAGAGCTAGTGTTCCTGAGTGCGTAAATCGATCGTCGGTCGTGAGGCAGTTTGCACCAGGATCTGTGGTAGGGTTCTGAGAGAGAGAAGAGTGAGTTAGGGTTCTGAGCATGTGAGCGAATCGCCGAAAGTGAGGCGACTACACCAGAATCAGTTAAGCTTTGTGAGAAAAGTGAAGAAAAATGCCTCCATGAATAATTCATGGCAGCAAGAGCGATATGATGACAGTAGAAGAGTTCAAAGCTTTGCAATGGCAATTTAAAGCCCTACAAGAGGAGTGGCTCAGAATAAAATTGCGGGAGCAAGAAGAACAGCGTAGAAGGCATGAGGAGAAACAAAAAAGGAGAAAATATGGAGTGCTTTAGAAGATGAAGCCACTAAAGGTTGTAGATAAAGAGGTGTGTAGCAGTTCCGGGACCTTCCTGGAAGAAGATAGAGATTTTTCTAGGTAGGAGGAGTGTAAGTAGGTTGCAGACGAGGAAGTGTGCAGCAGTGGCAGAATCTATCTGGGAGAAGGCAGAAGTTATTCTAGCCAGGAGACTGGGTTGGAGTAGGCTGCAAAGGTAGGAGGATTTCTGGGAGTGTTGCATAAGGAGGTAACCAGACAGCTCAGAAGTGAAGATCACTTCTCCACCAACCCCGATTGTCTGATGCAGGAGCATCCGGTGGTAGCAGCGCAATCTTGCATAAAGGAGAATTTTTCTAAGTGTTTTGTTTTACCAAGGCAGAAGTTGGAAGTGGTAGCGAAATCACGACATCACGATTTCACAACATTGTGAAATCATGACGTCAAAGTGAGACCAAGGTGGAGGGCAAAAGTTTCATAACGAAATCACGACGTCAAAGTGAGACCAATGCGGAGGTTGGAAGTGGTAGCGAAATCACGATGTCGCAATTTCGCATTGTCGTAAAATTGCGATGTCAAAGTGAGACCAAGATGGAGGGCAAAATTTTCATCATGAAATCACGACATCAATTGGAGACCAAGGCAAGGCGAAAGTTTTGTCACGATATCGCGATGTCGCGATATCGTGACATCGTGGTATCGCGACATCAAAAGGGGACCAAGGCAAGGTGGAAGTTTTGTCACGATATCACAATGTCACGATATCGTGACGTCGCGATATCATGACATAAAATAGAACAAAGGGCTTGAGGGTGGAATGGTCATGATATCACGACATAAAATAAAATGCAAGGCAAGGAGGCGGATGGGTCGCGATATCGCGACGTCGCGATATCGCGATGTCATGAAATCACGACATAAAGGCAAAGACTAAGCAAGAAAGTGGGGAGGTCACGATATCGTGACACAAAAATAGAAGAGATGACGCAAGGGAATTTTGGTGTGATATCATGATAGGTCGCGATATCGCGGCCAAAAGAAAGCAAAGAAGAAATGGCCACCCAGACGGCCACGTGCACGAAAAAAGATGCAACAGTCCCTGATGAACTTTTTGACAAAGCGATGGTTATAGGTCAAGGATCTCTTTAATGCATGCTTTCATGGCGGATCGGGGCAGTTGCCCATTTATGGAAAAAAAATTGAAGACTCGGCGGAGGGAGCCAATTTTGCCAATTATTGTAATGAATTCTGCCAGGTGGGTCATTAATGGCCTAGAGGGTCGAGACCTCAATAAAAACTCAGGGATTGTAATAAATCAGGTTGGTAGACTGATTTTTGAAGGATGTTTTTAGAGGGTCGGGGCCTCTATAAAAGCCCAATTTTTGTAATAGACTGTGGTGGTGGATCGAAGATTGCACGGAGAGTGCAAGTGGGAAAAAGCTAAGCCGAGCGCTAGCTGTTGTAAAGCCTACGGGCTGTTTTTCTGTATGTATTTTCTAGAATTTTGAATGAAAAGTTGGATTTGGGAAAGTGTAATTTCTTGTCCACCATCAAATGGTATCAGAGCTAGTGTTCCTGAGTGCGTAAACCGATCGTCGACCGTGAGGCAGTTTGCACCAGGATCTATGGTAGGGTTCTGAGAGAGAGAAGAGTGAGTTAGGGTTCTGAGCATGTGAGCGGATCACCGAAAGTGAGGCGGCTACACCAGAATCAGTTAAGCTTTGTGAGAAAAGTGAAGAAAAATGCCTCCACAAAGAAGTCATGGCAGCAAGAGCGATATGATGACAGTAGAAGAGTTCGAATCTTTGCAACCGTAATTTAAAGCCCTGCAAGAGGAGTGGCTCAAAATAAAATTGCGGGAGCAAGAAGAACAGCGTAGAAGGCGTGAGGAGAAACAAAAAAGGAGAAAATATGGAGTGCTTCAGAAGATGAAGCCACTAAAGGCTATAGATAAAGAGGTGTGCAGCAGTGCCAAGACCTTCCTAGAAGAAGATAGAGATTTTTCTGGGCATGAGAAGGAGTGTAAGCAGGCTACAGACGAGGAAGTGTGCAGCAGTGGAAGAATCTATTTGGGAGAAGGTAGAAGTTATTCTAGCCAGGAGACTGGGTTGGAACAGGCTACAGAGGTAGGAGGATTTCTGGGAGTGTTGCAGAAGGAGGTGACCAGACAGCCCAGAAGTGAAGATCACTTCTCCACCAACCCTAGTTGTCTGATGTAGGAGCATCTGATGGTAGCAGTGCAATCTTGCATCAAGGAGAATTTTTCTAAGTGTTTTGTTTTTCCAAGGCAAAAGTTGGAAGTGGTAGCGAAATCGCGACGTCACGATTTCGTGACATCGCGAAATCACGACGTCGCGATTTCGTGACATCGCGAAATCGCAACGTCAAAGTGAGACCAAGGTGGAGGGCAGAAGTTTCATCACGAAATCGTGATGTCAAAGTGAGACCAAGGCGGAGGTTGGAAGTGGTAGCGAAATCATGACGTTGCAATTTCGCGACGTCACGAAATCAGGACGTCAAAGTGAGACCAAGGTAGAGGGCAAAAGTTTCATCGTGAAATCGTGACATCAATTAGAGACCAAGGCAAGGCGAAAGTTTTGTCATGATATCGCGACGTCGTGATATCGCGACGTCATGGTATCACGACATCAAAAGGGGACCAAGGCGAGGTAGAAGTTTTATCATGATATCGCGACGTCGCGATATCGTGATATAAAATAGAACAAAGGGCTTGAGGGCGAAATGGTCACGATATCACGACACCGTAATATCATGACGTCGCGATATCATGACATAAAAGAAAAGGCAAGGCAAGGAGGTGGATGGGTCATGATATCACGACGTCGCGATTTCGTGACGTTGCAAAATTATGACATAAAGGTGAAGACTAAGCAAGAAAGCGAGGAGGTCGACGACGTCGCGATATCGCGACACAAAAATAGAAGAGAGGACACGAGGTAATTTTGGCATGATATCGTGACAAGTCGCGATATCACGATCGAAAGAAAGCAAAGAAGAAATGGCCACACGAACGGTCATGCGCATGAAAAAAGAGGCAACAGTCCTCGATGAACTTTTTGACAAAGCGGTGGTTATAGGTCAAGGATCTCTTTAATGCGTGCTTTCATGGCGGATCGGGGCAATTGCCCATTTATGGAAAGAAAATTGAAGACTTGGCGAAGGGAGCCGATTTTGCTGGTTATTGTAATGAATTTTGCCAAGTGGGTCATTAATGGCCTAGAGGGTCGAGACCTCGATAAAAACTCGGGGATTGTAATAAATCGGGTTGGTAGACTAATTTTTGAATGATGTTTTCAGAGGGTCGGGGCCTCTATAAAAACCTAGTTTCTGTAATAGACTGTGGTGGTGGATCAAAGATTGCACGCAGAGTGCGAGTGGGAGAAAGCTAAGCCGAGCGCTAGCTGTTGTAAAGCCTGCGGGCTATTTTTTTGTATGTATTTTCTAGAATTTTGAATGAAAAGTTGGATTTGGGAAAGTGCAATTTCTTGTTCACCATCAAATGGTATCAGAGCTAGTGTTCCCAAGTACGTAAACCAATCGCCGATCGTGAGGCAATTTGCGCCAGGATCTGTGGTAGGGTTCTGAGAGAGAGAAGAGTGAGTTAGGGTTCTGAGAGTGTGAGCGGATCGCCAAAAGTGACGCGGCTACACCAGAATCATTTAAGCTTTGTGAGAAAGGTGAATAAAAATACCTCCACAAAGAAGCCATGGCAGCAAGAGCGATATGATGATAGTAGAAGAGTTTGAAGCTTTGCAGCAACAATTTAAAGCCCTACAAGAGGAGTGGCTCAGAATAAAATTGTGGGAGCAAGAAGAACAGCATAGAAGGCATGAGGATAAATAGAAAAGAAGAAAATATGGAGTGCTTCAGAAGATGAAGCCACTAAATGCTATAAATAAAGAGGTGTGCAGTAGTGTCGGGACCTGCTTGGAAGAAGACAGAGATTTTTTTGGACAGGAGAAGGAGTGTAAGCAGGCTGCAAACGAGGAAGTGTGCAGCAGTGGCAGAATATGTCTAGGAGAAGGTAGAAGTTATTCTAGCCAGGAGACTGGGTTGGAGCAGGCTACAGAGGCAGGAGGATGTCTAGAAGTGTTGCAGAAGGAGGTGACCAGATAGCCCAGAAGTGAAGATCACTTCTCCACCAACCCCGATTGTCTGATGCAGGAGCATTCGGTGGCAGCAGCGCAATCTTGCATCAAGAAGAATTTTTCTAAGTGTTTTGTTTTGCCAAGGCAGAAGTTGGAAGTGGTAGCGAAATCGTGATGTCGCAATTTTGCGACATCGTGAAATCGTGACGTCAAAGTGATACCAAGGTGGAGGGCAAAATTTTTGTCATGAAATCGCGACGTCAAAGTGAGACCAAGGCAGAGGTTGGAAGTGGTAGCGAAATCATGACGTCACGATTTTGCAACATCACAAAATCGTGACGTCAAATTGAGACCAAGGTGGAGGGCAGAAGTTTCGTCATGAAATCATGACATCAATTGGATACCAAGGCAAGGCGAAAGTTTTGTCAAGATATCGCAACGTCGCGATATCACGATGTCGTGGTATCGCGACATCAAAAGGGGACCAAGGTGGGGTGGAAGTTTTGTCGTGATATCGTGACATAAAATAGAACAAAGGGCTTAAGGGTAGAATGGTCGCGACATCGTGACATCGCGATATCGCAACATCGTGATATCACGACATAAAAGAAAAGGCAAGGCAAGGAGGCGGATGGGTCGCGATATCGCGACGTCATGAAATCGTGACATAAAGGCGAAGACTAAGCAAGAAAGTGGGGAGGTCGCGATATCGTGACACAAAAACAAAAGAGAGGATGCGAGGGAATTTTGACGCGACGACCGAAAGAAAGCAAAGAAGAAATGGCTACGTGGACGGCCACGTGCATGGAAAAAGAGGCAACAGTCCCTGATGAACTTTCTGACAAAGCGGCGATTACAGGTCAAGGATCTCTTTAATGCGTGCTTTCATGGCGGATCGAGGCAGTTGCCCATTTATGGAAAGAAAATTGAAGACTCGATGGAGGGAGCCAATTTTTCCAGTTATTGTAATGAATTCTGCCAGGTTGGTCATTAATGGCCTAGAGGGTCGATACCTCGATAAAAACTTAGGGATTGTAATAAATCGGGTTGGTAGACCAATTTTTGAAGGATGTTTTCAGAGGGTTGGGGCCTCTATAAAAACCCAGTTTCTATAATAGACTGTGGTGGAGGATCGGATATTGCACGGAGAGTGCGAGTGGGAGAAAGATAAGCCAAGCGCTGGCTGTTGTAAAGCCTGCGGGTTGTTTTTTTGTATGTATTTTCCAGAATTTTGAATGAAAAGTTGGATTTGGGAAAGTGCAATTTCTTGTCCGCCATCACCTACCCAAAAAATAAATTCATAATTTGGACCACTATTTATTCATATTATAGGTTGAATGGCTAAAGAGAGCACAAAACCTATGGGTATTAAATGGTGGTTTTGGATTGAGAGTCAATTTATTTTATGGACACATTTGTCCAATGCCCACCTTACCTGATAATTCTCTATTTCATATGTTGTTATTTCTACTTTTTTCTATGTTATATTGATTTTATTTCCTCATTTACCTTGCAAAAAGATATATCTTTTATGTGCATGTCTAATGATTAAAACATGTACTTACCACTTCATGGCAAAACTTTGAATTTAAAGTTGTGGTTTGTCTACACTAGATGAAAATATTGGTTTTATTAAATTCTTTAAATTTCTAGCCCTGGAGTTACATCTACCATATTTGTTAAATTTGGTGGGCAAGTACACTAGAGTGAGTATACAAGAAACAACTTAGATTTCAAGAGATGAAATGCCCTAATAGTTGGTCAAATTGGATAAAAATAAGAGAAATTTTTATTTTAAGGGTAGTTGTTTTTTATTGAGAAAGAAAACCTTATAATTATGATTCAAGAATGCATGAGTAAGCTTCATTATTTTAGTTTTAGTTTTACCTCTACTTCATGGAAAGAACACTAAGATTCAATATGTGAAATCATGGGTTCTTTATTTTAGTGTTTTTTTTTTTTTTAATATTGTAGTTGTGATTTGAATAGGATTAAGAGAGAGTGAGGACAATCCCTTGGAATGGATGTGCTAGTAACTTAGATCTTAAGAGTTCAAATCCTACTATGGATCATGAAAGTAAACAAGAAATATATCATGAGCTAGCTCTTAATTTTAATCAAACAAAGCCATGATGAGTAATATTAGGTTTTCTAGTTCAAGTTTTGCCTTCATTTTATGTAAATAAAATTAAGGTCTAAGTTTTAAGTCATAGAAGAAAGGGTTATTTGTTTTTGTATTCTTATGATTTTTGCTAAATATTTTAGTTTTATTGTAAATAGTATTGAAATGAAGTGAGTATATTCCAATGTTATTATAAAAATATCATCATAAAAGAGATACCAAGGTCATATTACTAGAACATATTATTGGCTTTGCTTCTTTTCTCTTGTGAGAAATTATGTATTACTACCTTTACTAGCATTACTACTATTATTGTTTTTAAATGATAAATATAATGGTGAATTTCATTTATCATAATACTAGAGTTATAAAAATTATTAACTGATATAAGAAAACAAGATAAGGTCTAATTTGTAAATTTTTAGTTCTTCCACATGAAGTGGACATTTAGACTTATTTCACCAGTGACTCAAAATTTTCTTTCTAAATTTCAATTATCTATATTGTCTTGGATCCACATCAACTCTTTTAGTGGCTATAACTTTGATTTTTATTTTTTACTATCATTTCAAATTATAGATAACGATATAAGAATCAATTTTATAGTGCCTAACTTAATATAGTGGTAAAATAATTATAGACATTAGAAACAATATATTTTTCCTGTGGAAACTACGGTGTATTAAGTAGATAATAATGAGTGTTTCTTTATAATGTATATTAAAAGTGCAAATAAGATTTATAGGACTGAGGTATTACACCTCAAAGCCTACCACCACACTAGAAAAGAATTTGGAAAGTTATGGGGATCAAAAACCACTTAAGTACCACAACTCGAATAATGTGGTATTATTATGCACACACACTACACTAACTAAGAAACATGTATTAAATTAAAATAAAATTTCATCAAAAGATATCACCACTAAAATGATCAACTTGTAGAAGAATAAGAGCATCACACAAAATTAGTTAGAGAGAAAAAGGGTGAACTAACCCCAAACAATTTTGATCTTACTTATTAGTTAAAAGGTTTTGATCTAGTTTGTTTTTTCATTCTCTTTGTATCCAAACAATTTTGCATTCGTGGTATCTTATTTTTTTTGTTGAATTTTTAACATTTTCAAGAAACATATGTTATTTTTTTTTAAAGAAAAAAATCCCTTGCGAGGCCACCTTGGTCTGAGAGACCATGACTAGGGGATTCTACACCAACAAATTCACCCGGGAGTCGTGCCTAGCCCTACCCGCACCAACATTATCAATTGGATTTTAGGTACCCAATTCAACTTTTTGGTAGGGTGGAGATTCAAACCTAAGACCTCCCTTGGAGGATTGCCCTCTCCTCTCCAACTCACCTATGTTATTAGTGCATGTGCATAGTGCACATTTCCAAAATATTTTATAAAAAAATGAAAATATTGATATTTTAATACTTTTTATTTAATTGAACTATACAATGCATATATACTAAGCCCTAAAGAGTATAGCCATGATTTTTTAGTTTATCTCATTATCTTATTAAATTTACTAATAAGTTAATGTAGTAATGAGTCATTGCCTTGGGAATTTTTTCATTTTTAAAGGTCTTAAATAGTTGAAATCAATCGATTAAAACCTTTCAAAGCCCCTCAAATTTTGCTAAGTGGTGAATAGTGATAAATTTTCTCTACAAGGGATAAATTGCTAGCAAGAAATGATTGGCTTACAAGAGGGAAGTTCTAGCAAACATTGATGAAGTACTAGCTACATAGGTAGGGATAAAAAAAGAAGCATGGCTCCTAACCATGAACTTTGGAAAATAATATTTTGGCATGAAATGGTGCATTGACTCATCTTAGAAGACTTCTAACCCCTTTATAAGCATAATTAGAGGTACATAATATTTGAAGATGCATTATTTTATCACAAGAACCCCAAAAAAATTACTTCTACTAGAATTAAGAGTTTCTTATCCATGATAACTTAAGGGTAAATTTTCCTACAAATAAGGCTCATGAGATTTATTGTAAACATATTTTGGACTTGATAAATTTGTATCTACACTTTGTGAAGCCAACATTATACTCTTGTAATTCATGAGATTGGTGTAAAATTGATAAGGTTTTTGCTCTCCAACAATGTATTTACCCTCTTGGATTATAGAATATGTTATCATTATGGCATAGCCATTTTTACCATCTTGTCATTCTACTTATAAAATTAACTCATTTAATTATGAATACGTTGTTTTTATTTAAATTCTTCGTATGTTGATTTATTGTGCACTCTCCTTTTTATATATTTAGTCATATTTAGTTTTAATCCCTTGCACCATAATTCTTCATAATTTATTTTTATGTACTTTAATTTCTACATTTCCTTTCCATGTGTAATTTCATGTAATTAGATTAGTTTAAAATTAACAATGGTAGTGGAGAATTATACTATATCTATAGTTTGGAAGAGGCCCTAAACTATTTAATCCAACTTTATTGAAACTAGAACTAAGGGCACATAATAAATCAAGCAATTCCTCAATTCAACATAGGTTTTTGTGCCTCAACTACTACCTTATACTCTTCTTCTATGGAAGGCAATGAAACTATTTGTTATTTTTGGGTGCTCCATGAAATAGTATCCTAACCCAATTGAAAGCACTAACCAGTAGTTGATCTTCTAGTTTCAGGACAACAAGCCCAATCTAAATTTGTGAACCCAATCAATGAAAAGTCATCACATATTGTGTACATAATACCATGATGAGGAGTCCCCTTGAGGAATCTTAAAATCCTCTTAGCTTCTATCTAATGGCTCTTCTTTAAATCCAACATGAATCTAGAAACGAGGCCCACTTAATAGGTGATATATGGTCTATTTGAAGTTAAGTAGATCAAACTTCCAACTAGTTGTTTATAAAGGGTGCCATCAACTCTTTCTTCATAATCATAATTAATAAATTTCAATTAGGTTTCCATGGGAGTTAGAGAGGGTTTACACTCCTACATGTGAAACCTCTCCAAGAGATATTGAATATATTTAGCCTAGGATATGAAGATCTTCTCAGGTTTTTTCTATACTTCTATGCCTAAGCAATAGTGAAGGAGGTCCAAGTCAGTCACTTCAAAGTTTTTGCATAAGTTCTCTTTGAGAAAACTTATTCCATGTGTCATCACCTATAATTAGAATATCATCCATATATAATTTCACCAAAATTATGTAGTTCCTCCAATATTTCACATAAAGAGTAGATTCTACTACATATCTAGTGAAACCAAGGTTGATGAAATATGAGTCAATTTTGGTATACCAACCTCGTGGTACGTACTTCAACCCATATAGATATTTCTTAAATATAAGGACTTTGTGTTCTTATACTTTCATTGTGTACCCTAGTGGTTGATCAACATACACTTTTTCATGTAATATACCATTGTGGAAGGTACTTTTGACATCCATTTGATATATAAGCCAATGTTTTGAGTGGCTAAAGCAATAACAGTGTAGATTGTAGACATCTCTGCCATAGGAGCAAATATCTCCTCATAATAAATACCTTATTGTTGCTTATATACTTTAGCTACTAGGTGAGCCTTGTAGTGATCTAATGAACCATCTGATTTTTATTTTGCATTATACACCATTTTGTGCCAATGGTGGATTTACCTTATGGTAAATCAACTAACTCCCATGTGTGATTTTGTTCAATGGAATCCAATTTTTATTCTATAGAAATATTATATTTAGGATCACCAAGTGTTTATTTGATATTAGAAGGTTTTTTTTGTCTTAGAACTTTAGCCATGACAACATAGTTCACATGGTATCTTAGGGCAAAATGCCTTTTACCTGTATAAATGGGCAAGTGGCTTTGGGTTGAATCTGTGATAGATTAGACCCACTTAGGTAAATTATTTGATGATGTGGTAATATCATTAGATGGAGGAGTAGGATGGGAATGAGGACATGGATCATGAGTTGTAAGATCCTCATGTTGAAGAAGGATTTAACTTGTGATGGAAGAGGAAGGATTAGGTGAGAGAGTGGGTGCCAAGGGAGCAAATGTTTCTTGATTTGGTTGAAATGAGGGGTTCATAGGAGTAGTATTTGGTGAGGGATACTCATTGAAGGTAACATACCTAGAGATAAAAATACTCTTGGAAAATAGGTCGTATAATTTATAGGTGTTGGTACTATAACTATAGCTAAAAAAGATGTATTTTGGCTCTTATCATCAAATTTTCTTCTTTTTTAATGAGGAATATGAGCATATGAATCACATCCAAAGACTCTAAAATGGTCCACATAGGGTTTCCTTCCACTCCATAATATCATATAAATCCTTAGTATAGGACCTATTGGTTAAGTATGCAGTAATAAGAACAACTTCTCCCCATAATGTGGTTAGCAATACAACAGCAACTAGCATAGATTTTGCTTTATTTGTGATGGTCTAATTCATACTTTCAGCAACTCTATTTTATTGAGGGGTATAAGAAGTTTTGAACTATATCCTTATCCCATTATTCTTACAAAATCTAAAAAACTCTTTTGAGATGTATTCACCACCATTATCTATTATCAAGGTGGAGATATGATAGTCACTCTCTTTCAACAAGTACCATGAATTCCTTGAATGTATCAAGAGTTTTCTATTTATAATAAATGAGATAGATCCAAATTTTCTTGTTATAATCATCAATGAAAGTGATGTAATATATGGCCCCAATATGAGTGAACAAACATTGGCTCACAAATATTTGAATGTCAATTTTGCAATGTTCCCCTCAAAGGGGAATATTTTGAGAATTTTCTTTTGGAATAATTTCATGGTCCCTCCTTCATTTTCATACATATGAAAAAAGTGAATTTTGCTTGCCCACCAATAACATGGGACAATAATGCATGGCCCCACATTATTTTCATTACAGTCAACATAATGAGAATAAAAATTTGAAAGGCTATTTTAGCCTATTGTGGGCCTACTATGGGCCTATTGGGGGCCTCTATGGACCTATTGTGGGCCTATTAGAGGCATTTGTGGGCATCTATTGACCTATTATGGGCCTATTAGGGGCCTCTATGGGCCTGTTGGGAGTCTTTGTGGGCCTACTATGGGCCTATTATGGGTATATTATGAGCCTATTGTGGGTATCTATGGGCCTATTATGGACTTTGGGGGCCTTTTTGGGTCTATTTGGGGCCTACTAGGGCCTATGTGAGCCTCTATGGGACTATTGGGGTCTATTTGGGGCTTATGTGAGCTTATGGGTGGGGGGGTTTGGGGGCTCGTTGAAATTTATAGATCAAATTACAAAGAGTGGAGACAATAAAAAAATGCTTGGGCAGTGGGCAATTTCAAATCTAACCAAAATAACTCCATTCTATCTAAAAAAAACTCCATGGGGACTACAAAACTACACCAAAAACCCTAATGGTATTAAAAAACTTGAATCAACACAATGCTTGACACAAATTAAACTAAGAAATAGGGATGAATACTAGTACTAAAATAGATTAACAAAATATCCCTAAACATGGTTTAAAGACACGAGTCCACCACACCATAGATATTTGGAAACATACATGGAGGAAAAACACAATATCCTTGATTTCCATTACATTATCAGTGGAATATTTTTATTTTCCTATCTAAACCAAAAATAGCCTAGGAAAAGAGGATAATCTCTTCCAACTGAAATGAAGAAAAAAATAGGAAAGGGCATCACTATGGGAATGGAGAAGGAAAAATGAGAGGGCATCACTATGGTCTCTATTTTTTGAAACCTTAAGCTCCACTCATGCGATGAACACAATGACTCATTCCCCACCACGACCATGAAACATTAGCAATGACTCTTCCTTTTTTGTGTGTAGCCTAGAACTATGGATGGGAAGCAAGTGAGTGAGTTTGCAGTAATAAAAAATGTTACAACCAACATGACTGGTGTGGAACTTGGTTTAAAAAAATGGTCATACTCATGGCTCCAACCATTTAAAATTCAAGGGCAACCATGAATCTTTCTCTATTATCTTTTTGGTTTCTAGTACACTTAGAAAGTGGAGAGCATACTCCCTAAGCCTTGGATAAGGAATTCGAAGGGAGTTTTCCATGATCAATGGGGGAGAGAATAATTTTCAAAGAGGTAATTCCCCCTCAAGCCTTTAGATAGGAATGGACCCTGCTCTAATTCCAAATGTTACAAGTACATGAGATGTTTTATTGATTGTTGAAGTATGAGTACATATAAATAGCAAAAATAAGAGGTGTTAGAGTTTGTAAAGAGGAAAATCCTAGCCCTAGTCCTAATCATAAGGTAAAGTGCACATTAAATCTAATAAAAATTATTTAATACAATATTGTATAAAATTGTATTTAATTATGGAACTCTACCTTAATTTTATTTTTAAAATACTTGGTCAATTTTAAACAAAATTTTATTCAGGCAACATTTGTATTGTTGGAATTGAAGTTTTGATCATTTTCAAAATCCATATAGAATAGAAGCTACATATAATATGTATAACATCATGAGGCATAAAGCAAGAATCTTCCTCATCTTTCTAAGCAATAAATTAGTATCATGTAGTGGCTAGTATTTCTTATTACAATGTTAATTATATTTAGAATAAATATTTTTATGTTTTCAAAATTATAAAACCTTTAAAATTAGATTTTGTTTTCAATAAGTAGAGTAATAAGTGTTCGCTTATAAAATTATAACTTGTAAATCCTTGAAAGTGTAATTTTTTTGAAACTAGACTCTCTTAAGATCGATAAATATCATCAGAATTATTTTCATCTTTTATATTATTGGGATAAATATTTTTATAGAATAAAAACATTATTAATTTATTTATATAAAATAATAATTAAATAAATAAACATATAAAGTATATATTGGTACAATAAAATGGGATTAGTTTAATCAGTTAAATTTCTTGACTTTCAAGAAGAAGACTTAGGTTGGTCATGATGTAATATGAGTGGGCCCCTTTCATTCCCATATAATTAATTAAAAATAAATTATAGCAAAACAAAGTTTAGATGATAGAGTTAGAGTTTTGTATTGATTCTATAATTTCAACAAAATAGCATGTGCACAAAAAAATAAAAAAATATGTAACATTTCTTATCATCTTGGGAGATGGAAATAAATAAAAGAAGCACAAAGAATCCTCTCACACATATCTTTGAAGAAATCTCCTCAAGCTAAATATAAACTTTAAATTTAAGCTCCATCTTAGCATAATTCCTTGTAAAGAGAGTAAAATTATGTACTCGTCTACTTTTTTAAATGCAACACTATGAAAAAAAATGTTTTGGATAATTCAAAATGAAATCCAATAAATGGACATGTCATTAATGGTAATAATTTCAATGGTTTTATCAAATGTCATTAGCTCAATTTATTAATTTTCTCAAACTTTCAAGGAAGAAATCAAGATTTAAATATTTTATATTGAACATAGTTTACAAATATGTACAAATATCAGCGCTCGTTCGACCAAACACAAGAAGAATCAAGATTTAAATATTACCAAACAATATATACATAATTGTCAAATTTGTTGTAATACCATTATGTTTTTCACTATTAAAAATATTTAATGTTTTTAATAAATTTCTACTAGTTTATTTAATATTTTTAATTTTGTATTTAATGTAATTAATTATTAATATATTTGTATTGTTTTATTATTAAGTGTGGTTGTCACATCATAGAAATTAGAACATTTTATCTTTGTCTTTTATAAATAAAAATAAATAAGTAAAAATAATACCTTTATAAATTTTAGGACAGAGTGAAATGCTTAAAATGACATCTCATTTTTATGTGGAAGTGAAATTTGTTAAAAATCTAATCTACATGACTTATTAAAAAAAAGTTCCAAATTCAATTATTCAGTTGAGGTTTATTGACTTATGATTTGATTAATTTTGATGTTTTAATTATGTTATACAACATTCATTGATTTTTTTTTTTTTTTTTTTTTTTTGAAAAAGACCCCTTCCAAGGTGCCACTTTCGGGTAATTAAACAAATATATATATATTTGTAATTGATATATAACATCGATTAATAGGGGAATTGGTAACAACATTTTTTTTTGATGAAAGACCATTTTAATTATAAAAATAAAAGTCCTTTACAACAAAAAAAAAAAAAAAGTGTGGGTGGAGAAAAAAATCACACCCTGGATGTCACTAACTTATCCTAATTTCTTTGTAACCAATGTTGTTACAAACAAATTGGTAACAACATTGGATGTGGGAACCTTAACCCATTGGGTTAAACAAAGTTGACAAGAAATATTTAATGATTTTAATAAATTCTTACTAATTTATTTAATATTTTTATTTTTTTTGTATTTAATATAATTAATTATCAATATATTTGTATTAATTTATTATTAAGTGTGGTTGTCAAAATTAAAACATCTTATATTTATTTTTTTTAAATAAAAATAATACTTTTTTAACTTCATAAAACAAAGGTTTAGATCTTATCATAAAAAATATTTAATTTCATTGCTTAAAATGATATCTCATTTTTTGAGGAAGTGAAATTTGTTAAAATTCTAATCTATTGGAAGCATTAAAAAAATAGTTATGCATTTAACTATTCAAGTAAGGTTCACTAACTTCTAATTTGTTTAATTTTGATGTTTTAATTATGTTATACAACATTCATTGAGAGATCATGCAAACCACTAAATTTATCTATTTCCCCTATCAATTTCCTTATATGTAACTATTTTTTATATACATAATATATTTCAGATAGAGAATCAATAACACCATTGGGTGTCGCTACTATAAACCCTAGCCCATTTGGTTAGATAAAGTCAATGGGACCTCCCACCCTCCAACCCATTAAGTTAGATAAAATTAATGGGACCTCCCACTCTCTGGGGCATTGAACTAGGGCAGCCAATTGAAATGCCATGTTTTGAACCTTGGACTTCTCCAAAGAGAGACCAAAGTCCTAACCACTACACCATCCTTATCAAACATAGAGAACTTTTTTTACACTAGTTTTATAAAGTGGTTATATGAGATTGAAACCCAATATTACATCATTTTAATTTTTTTTTATAAAATTAGAACAATAAATATTGTAAATAAAATTAAAACTTAAGTTGCTTAAAATAATTATACATTAACGCATTTTTAGAGAGATAATGTGTGTACGTGAGAAAAAGAGATAACTATAAATTCTAGAATAGTTATCAAGTTGATATTTGAGTATTTTTTAAAAGCATGTCAAATAAAAGCTATAAATAAGATGTTTATATGATTCTAATATGTGTTTGGAAACTTGGAGGTCCTAGTATGTAGAATGTGTTACATTTCAACGGTTGTGAATGCCATCATTATTGGTTCCCAGCTAACTTTCTCACTTAGCCTACCTAGTCTTAGACCTAAACTTCTTAATCCATGACCATGCAACAAGACTCTCCTCATAATTTTATGAATGTGTTTTCTGTTGAAAATAACACCACCCATGAAATGACCTAGAAAATTCATCCCAAAATATTGCATGAAGTAATTATTCTAAGCTCTCTTCTACTTTTTATGCAAAGCTTTTGGTTAATATAGATGGCAATCATTTTTCTCAAATATTATAATATTTTCAAAATAGGTTTACCATTGAATATTTCAAGGGTGGCTAAGCTCCCCTAGCCACTCATATCTAGTCTTAGATCTAGGAGGTATACGAGCTACTAGCCATTCAAGTTCATAAATTTAGAAGTCTATCTAAGGTTTTTTATTCCTTTTATTTTGGGTTAGTCAAGTAAACTTGAATCATTTATGAAGCAAGAACATGGATTTGTTTTGGCTATTTTTTAGTCATGTCTAATTATGACCTCAACTTTATAGTTGATGGAAAAATGGGTCTTCACTACTAGTATGCATTGAATTTCTAAGTTTACCCTTATATTTCAAGGACCTTATCTCTTAGCTTTGTCAGAAACATAGAGAATTTATTTGTTTAAAATATCCTCATCAATTACATTCATAACTATTTCCTAAGACATGTGTATGTATTTTGCTTTCCAAAGACCTAAATAATGTGTACTTTAGGTTTGATAGTAAAATTTATTCTTAGGCTATTTGATGTGTTAATCTTCTATACCTATTTTTGGTGCCAAAGTATGGAGCACTAGGTCAAAAAATATCCTTTCCTAAATTGACCATAATGGATCATATGGTGCGAGAAGATTTGGATAATTTACAAAGGAAAGAAACTGGTACTTGAACCCAATTTTAAGAAATCAAAACACTAAACCAACTCCTCTAGTCATTAATTTTGGTCATCATCCTTATAGCTCTAAATTATCTTTAATTTCTCAACCCAACAAAGTAATTAATAGGCCTAAAGTGGCTAATTTCTTGGATCTAGCAACACCCTCTAGATTCCAATCCTAGCAAACCCCTAAAAATTCTTAAATCTTTGTTCCTATAAATGTACAAAGGTGTATTTATCTCAATTTACCAGCTCATTGTTGGATTTTTAGCCATATTATCTCAAGTTCCAATACTTACGATCTTGAGTAGTATCAAATATAAAAGAAATAAATATATTAAATGGCTTAAATCAATGAACATAATATTCATAAAAATAAAAATAATATAAACAAAATGGTCAATATCATTCATGAAATAATAACTTGTCTTCCTATGTTTAATTCTTATAAGCCTCGTAGTAGTAATCGCAATCACCCCTTCTCCCATTCAACCTGTGGGTTGAACCCTTTCCGTCCTTGTCCTAGAAAGGTGTGTGGTTATCTTAGGATTTTAGAACATGTTTATTCGTCCAACGTCTATTGGGCTTGTGTTTTCCCTATGATTCAGCTTACTTTCATGTTTTATCCTTGTCAGTGGTATCTTATTGGAATTATCAATAGACTCCTACGATATCTTTTTAAATGGACCCTTTCCAATTTTTTGTGTCACTCTAGCAATTCCAACCTCGTCATCCATGAATTCTATTTTAAAATCCCTTTGGATGGTTGGATATGCCCTATTCCAAACTATGGCAGACAAGTATTTTCTTTGGAGTTTTTTTCATCCCAAGGTTCACCCTTATTGGTCCACCTCCCAAATTCATAATTGGTAGTCTATAACTTCCATCTCAATCCAACTGTTGATTCTAGAAGTCTCTTTGGTGACTCTTAAACCTTACCACCTTACCTCATTGTGCATCCATTACTTTACTCGTTGGTTCAATCATTCTTGGGTATGGGAAAGCTCGTGTGGTAAGGTTTTCTAGGATCGAATCATTGCACCAACAGCTCAGATTGATTAATTTTTCCAAAGGTGATGACATGTCCTTCTTCGGCTCCATGGTTGATATTTTTTATAATTACAGGTATTCCAATTTGACCATGGTCTTATTCATGATTAAGCAAAAGGGTTTGGGTGGGTGGTCTATACCTAAGTTCTGGGATAAGATTATTTATGGTTCTAGTCATAGTAGGAGGTTGACAATGGCATTTTTTGAGCTTGATTCTCTCTAGCTTGACCCTGTGGTGGAGAATATCCTAGGGTCACATGGGCTTTTAACCTTTTTTTAAAAATCAAGGACATGATTTTGAATTATCAAAAGTTCTTATCTAGTCCTGGGATAGTTGCACTGTGTCCCTTCGGGACCTTACATTCACTGTCATGATTAACCTTCTTGCTTAAATTATGGGGCTTATCAATGATGGTGAGATTATTTACCATGATAAGCACTCCATGGAAGCTAAACTGATGTATTTTAGAGACAAATGCAAGTTTCTTACTAAGAAATTCAATGGGTTTATTTACGAGGACCTCCCATATCCTTGTAATAGGTTTCTAGTTCCAATGATGTAGTATTTCCTGATTGATGAACCGTCCTCACCGTTGTTTAGCTTTCACATGGTATTTCTCAACTTTTGGAAGGATGTCAAATTGATTAACATCCTATAATACCTTTTCCATTTAATGGAAATTTTGATTGATAGTGTTTGGAAAGAAAATTCAACGTACCTGGAAGCACCAGGGTTTGCACCTTATCATCTTCAATTATATCAACTAGAATCCTGATCAAAGGATTACTACAGTTGGGGGGTCATAAGATGAATCAGAATCCTAGGTCTATATTGGGCTCACCTCAGGTTGTTATTGATGGCATACCCAGTGATCAGTCTACTTACATTGAGGTCATCTATTTCAACAAGTCAGGAAGATAAAAATTATTGGTGGGTTATTCCTTCGGTGTTCCCACTCCTAGTTGGTTCTCGACTCATGCGAATTCTTCTACTTAAAAAGGTAAAAACATTATTTTTTCTCTTCCTGTGAATTCCACTTTATTATATTTCTCTTATGTGGCTCACAAAATGCAAAATATCATCTTATCTCCCTCCCCTGGTGTGTTCTCTACTCACTCTACCGATGATGCTAACCTTGTGACCAACTTGGATGATATCGTGTCCCTGGCAATGTCGATGCTTATAAGGGCTAGCAAACTCATAAACCATATTAAGAACTAGAATATGGTCATCCTTGGGGAGGAGGTCTATAATGTGGATGATGCTGACCAGGAATATCTCCTACTTTTAGAATAGCTAGGTTTTTTTATGGATGTTCCTTTTTGGTTTTCCCTATGTTGGGTGTAGGACCATCTCCTATGGTAATTTTGGTGGGCTTTGTCCCCTTGCTCTTATTTATCTTTTGTTGTGAGGTTTTCATTTTATATTCTTCACTTTAGATTGTAATGGTTTGGGGTAAGGATTTCTATTTGGGATCCTCCCTTCTTGACTTGTAACAAGGTTTTGGGATCCTTTCAAAACCCTTTTACCAATAAAAAAAAAACATGAAGGAAAACTTACAATAAATTTTCTCAAAATATTGTATACAATCTTAAATATGAATTTACTTGTTTCTTCTATTTATTTCATGGATATTTATCTCCATAATATAACCTTAGAAGAATTAATCTTTAATATTTGACTATTTCACTCCTGACACATTTGAGAGATGCAACCTTTCCTATTCCATACATAAGATAAATCTCACATGTCCCTTGGATTCACATCTTGCCACTTGTATACATGACTCTTGACTCTCTATTTACTTGCACACTTTACTCTATGACACTTGAACACATGCACATTACACTATGAAACTTGCACACTTTCTCACTCTACACATTTGCATTCATAATTACATGACACTTTTGCACATCCTACACATTGACACTTATATACATAAAGGTAAATATAAATCACACTCCTAAACTATAGATTCAAACCCTATTATAATATTTACATTGAACCATAGGTACCATGGGGTACATTGGCATGTACCAAAAAATATAATATTCTCCAACACCCCCTATATTATATTATTTGGTTATTGAATACTTTATTCTTCGATCTCTAATTATTGCTTTTGTTCTTCTACTCTGAAACTACTATAGATTCTTGCACTTATTTCCTTTCATCTTTCCTACAATTCCTTTGGATATCTTTCTTTTATATGTTTTATCTTCTTCTATTTTTTTATTTTGTTCTTTCTTATCTTGGTCTTGATCATGCTTTGTTGTTCCTCATAATTCTTTCATATTTTTATAGCCTTATTTTTTGTTATTTTTCTTTGTCATTTATAATATCAGTGCCTTAAGAAATTTTTGAACAATCTTCATTTTTGTTCTTTTCATAACTATACTTAATTTGGTCTTCAAGTAGAATTCTAGCTTTAAGGTATCTAATTTCATTTCCATTTACAGTTTCTTCTCTCTTGAATTTATTTAATTTCTTGAACTAAATTTCTCTTTTGATTTTCTTTTCTTGGTTGTAGTCATTATTGTTGTTTTTTTTGGTTGAATAAATACTTCATATTAAAGAAAGGATAAAAAATACATCAACAAAAAATAGAGAGCCATTACATCAGCTTGCAAAATAAAAGCAAGAAATCATATCTAGCAATTTTATCTATTCTAAGGTAGTATTTCAAAATTTCATCCCTAAAAACCTTAATTTGACCATAAACATAACTAGCTGCTCTACCAATAGTAGCATCAATAGGGACCTTATTTTTAAAAACCAAGCTGCATCTATCCTTCCAAATATTGAAAAGAATAGAGATCCTAATAATATGCCAAAACACCCTTCTATGAGGTGCACAATCAAGGGAGTCACCAAAAACAACCTTCTTCCACCCAATATGTCCCTAAGAAACATTGCCATAAAGCCAGGTCGTTGCTTTCCAAATATTCCTTATTCTTGGGCATTCCCAAAATATGTGCTTAATAGTTTCACTCCTACCACAACTAACACAAGCATCAAAAATACGCATCCACTTGGCTAACCGATCTTTACTTTACATACCTTGCATCATCACCAACCAAGCAAAAACCTTTAGTTGCATTGAGACCCTGAAATTCCAAACTCTAGATAATTATTTCTTCCATTTCATGCATGTACAATTAAGACCCCATCTACCATTCAATATATCCCTAAGAGGGATACTAGGAAGCATCAACTGATAAATTTTAGAAGCCTTAAAGCACCAAATTAGCTTCCCATAATTCCACCTCCAGTTTTTCCAAATTAGACCCAGAAGACCACCTGAAAGCTTATATAGTTGCTCAAAATGAAGAAGGCCTTGAATCTATTGAACAACAAATTTATCATAAGGTTTTAATTTGAACTTAACAAGTAATTGTTGCCAAGGAATCCACTGCCCAACATTTCCATCCTATAGATCAGCCCATTTAAAGATACCTTTCTTGCTAAGCCTCTTACATTGTAGATTAGGCTATCCACAGCATACATATCATTTTCCTGCCAAAGACAAATAGCTTTGGAATAAATAGGTCAACCTCTCCTATCATCCAAAAAAATCCCATTTAACTATTCCAACAACCTCTTTCTAGGCCTCCCAAATCCTTTTAATCAAGATGCCTCCTCTAATTTTGAATATACTAGGATGCCCAATAATATTCTCAAAGCTGAAAATCCCATGAACCCCATAAATATTGATACAAGTCTGAATTGGGTATCTCAACAATCACTGTCATCCAAAATTACCCTCCAGGCATCTGGTAATCCACTTAGAAACAAGAACTTTTCCATGCACCTGAATGCCCAAAATCCCCAAACCACCCTCCTTCTTAGGAACAGTGCAATATTTCTAAGCAATAAGTAGAACATGCCTAGAACCATCCATATTAGCCCATAAGAAACTCCTAATGCAAGTCTTCAACCTCCTATACTAATTCAAGTTAGGAATCCAACAAGAGGAGTAATACATGTGACAAGTCTGGAGAATCTTACCAATAACAGTGAGCTCAACAAAAGAAATCAACTAATTTTTCCAACCCTGAAGCTTCTTTTCAAACCTATCCATGCACCAATCCCACATAGATTTGAGAGAAATCCTCCTACCAAAGGGAATACCCAAATACCTATTAATTTCTCCATCATCAACTTTCCTCCAGTCAGTGTTAATCCCACCAGGCAAATCCTCAGCTCCTATCAGCTAGTAATATGATTTAGCCTCACTCACCACTGCCCCAGAAGCAAGACAAAATTGTTGAAGACAATATTGCATACTCAAAATGGAATCTCTATCCAGTTTCACAGTAAGAAAAGATTCATCAGAAAAATGACTATTTAGAAGATGTTCCTCCAGAAGAGCGATGCCTTTAATAAGCCCAACTGACTATTTTTTTTTCAACATATACCCCAAAGTATTCGTAGACAAGACAAACAACAACGGAGCCAAAGGGTAACCCTACCTGATTGATCTAAAAAGTTGAATAATTTTGAACATTCTCTCATTGACCACCATCTTGGCAGAAGCTGAGGAGAAGAGTATACGAATCTTCTGAATTGTAGATTTGCTAAACCCAATCCATTCTAAAATTTTAAATATAAACATCCAATTGATCCTATCATAGGCTTTGTCAAAGTCTATTTTTAAGAAGATAGCCTACTGCTGAGATTCTTCCACCCATTCCATCATCTCCCAAATAGAAAGAATAGTATCTAGGATAAATATTTCTTTGACAAACCCATTTTGTTCTTCTCTAACAATTCTGGCAGCAATGTCTCATAGCCTCAAAGCTAAAGCTTTAGCAACTATCTTGTACAAAATATTCAAAAGAGTAATAGGTCTCTAGCCACCAATTTTGTCCTTATTACTTCCTTTGGGGATTAATTTAATCACACCTTGATTTATCCCAAAAGAAAATCCTACCCCTTCAAACACTTCTTGTACCATTTTAGTAGAGTCTTCCCCTATGCAATCCCACATATACTTATAAAATGTTGTTGGAAGACCATCATTTTTGGGAGACTTACCATTATTCATTCTAGGTAAAACACCAAACAATTCCTTGGAAAAATTAGTGGCCATGCGATCACTCTCAAATTTGAAAATCTTCTTTGGAATGCAATATTTAATCAACTCTCTAGCATGTTGAACATCCACAGTGCTCTCATATGCCGCAAAAAACTTACTGAAGTGATTACCAAAAAGCTCCCTTATCTTTCCCTCCTCAGTATGAGTACAATATTCCTGCTACAGAATTAAAATCTTTTCCGAAGCATTCTTCTTATGAATGTAATTGAATAATAATTTAGTCGGAGCATCTCCTTCCTTCATCCAATGGATTCTGCTTCTCACTTGCACTCCTCTACCAATATAATCCTCGATTTTCTTGATTTTTCCCTCTAGAGCAGCGATTTTTTCTTGTAAGGAATAATTAATAGGATCAACTTCTAAATTTCTCCTATCCTCCTAAATATTCTATCAGAGAGACTTCATATTTCTCCTCCTTTTTATATCCAGAAGTCTCCCCCATCCCCTTAAAAATTTAACCACCCTTTTGACAACAGCATCCCACCAAGGGATCCATCCCATCCTAGAAGGCCTTGGCTCTAGATTCTAGACACAACGAATCAACTCTCTACAATCTGTATAATCAAGATGTGAGACATTCAATTTGAAAGGTAAATTTTTCTTCTCAACAAGCATAGCACCAATGTGAAAATATGTAGAAATAGGAGTGTGATCAAAGCCAGTAACTCCCAGATCAACATCCATGGATCTCTTTCCTTTGCCAACACAAGTAAAAAAATTGTCCGCGTAAAATATATCAAGTCTCATAAAGATTCTTTCCACACCTTCTCTTCTATTTGACCAAGTAAACTAACCACTAGACTCATACTATTTTTGCTTGAAATTCACATTGAACACCTGAAGAGAAGCCTTTAATTTTACCCATGAATCTTTTTCTATGTCAACAATGCAGCAACCCAATACACCCTCTCTATCTCCTTCCCACTCAACAATATTCAAATTCCCTCCCAGGAACCAGCATGGCTCAGGAAGATTAGATTGCATCCAATCCCACAAATGAGCTTGATAATTAGTAGCATTAGGACCATAGACTGAACATATTCTGATCACTTGACCAGCCAAAGTAAAATTAGCCCAAACAATACGTCCCTTCAGGTCCTCACCCACATCTAGCAAAAGAGAGGTGAACCATTGTCTAACAGTCAAAAAAACACCCCCAGACCCTTGACAATGAGAAGAGCTCCACCAAGTGCCATTCCAGGAGATGTTTAGGTAGTTATGCAACTTAAACCCAGAAATCTTAATTTCTTGAAGACAGACTACATCAGCAAAAATAGATTTCAAAAAACTACTCACAAAACTCCTACGAGTGGGGATAGTCATCCCTCTTACATTCCATGAAACAATATCAAACTTCATTGAGAACTTAAGGAATAAAGAACCTGAAACTGATTCCCTCCCCCATAAATACTTTCTTTTGTTGTCTACAGAGTACCACTTGGATAAGATCCATCATGAACCCCAAACTCAACAAAATTATTTGCTTTCCCATATCTGGAAACTGGAGAACTACTCCTATGAATCTGACTCAAGTTATCTCCTAAAATTGGTCACCTCCTAGATTTATTAGGCCTAGAAGGAGATTCATGTACATCCCTTATTTTTTGAAAAAACTTTTCATTCTTGTTGCCCATTAGAGGAATTAAAAGTATTGTTATGAGGACCAAAACCATCGTCAACTTCCCTCTCATATTTATTTTTATTTTCCTGCTTTGTTGATTTTTTTGGTTCTTCCTTCTTAGTGTATTCTTCCACCTCCTTAGGTTGTTTTTTTTTATATGGGCAATTCTGAATCATGTGATCTAGTGACTAGAACCCAAAACAAGTATTGGATAAATTCAAATATCTTACCTCTTGAACCACCGGATCTTCTGGATTAATAATTTTGAGTTGTTGAGGAAGTTTCCTTGTCAAATCCACCTCAACACAAGCACGTAGGCTGAACCTAAGAGACTTACTCCCTACCAGATCCAAAAGGATCTTTCCAAAATACTGAGCCATCAAATTCAACATGCACCTGAGTTCATATTTCATGGCCATAAACTTAATCTAAAGGGGGTAATGGGCCTGAGAAGTATTCCTCGGATCAAAATTTGGATGACATATCTACACAAAATTCATAGATCCTACAATATTCTATGTGCCAAACTGTAAGACATGCCTAGTTGTATCTACCCTCTCGATCAACACTAAAACATAGCATTTACCCAAATCCCAATAGGATTTCACATGTAACCCTTTAGCCTCCCAGTTAAGTCGAATCTAGTTATGAAAGTCAATTTCAGCTAGAACCCTATGCAAGAAAAAAAATATGATGCCTTATGCCTCCATATCATTACGAATGCTCTTGTACTCATCATAATTAGTAGCAAATAATGTAAATTTTTCATCCTCATCAGCCATGATCGAATCCAAAAAATCCAATTTGAAGGCCAAATCCTCCTCTGGTTCATCCTCGTTTAAATGACCACACCCTTCACTAAAATCAATTCGTTTGCCTTCGTATTTTCCTAAATGATACTTATAGCATCCAAATCCTTGATCACTGAGTCCCCTTCATTTGCTTCCTTCAAAACCTCAAAAAAGGTCCTATATTCCCCACCCTTACCTTGCAAGGTTTGGTCACAAGAAATTTATTCGAATCCATTGCAGACTGTGCAGCAACCTTACTCAGACTTGCCAGAAAAGCAGGGTCAAGGTTATGAACCCTGTTGACAAGAGCGACAGAGATTTTCTTCCCAATATTCATTTTAGATCCATCATTATTTTTCTTCATCTCTGCTACTTGTGAGCCGACTTGTTCATCCATGTCCACCCACTTGCTTCCAAATTTTGTAGCATTATGATCATAGGTTTTCGTAGGCAGTCATTGATCTCCTTCTTTAGACACTTTTTTCTTTGAAGCATATACTTTATCATTCGATGGCTTCAATAACTCTTTCAGAACAGAAAGTTTCATGTCTTCTTCGAATAATTCACCAAAGAAAAGTGGGTTTTTGAACTCTAAAAATGAAGCATCATGCTCGAGATTTGCCAAGCCCTCGTGGGACCTTTCATGTGATAACCTTCATAAACCTTCTTCAAAATTCACTTTTGTCTCTCTCAGTGAAGAATATCCCACCCAATCAATAACAAATCCATCTCCTGGCTCAATATCACCTGTCCTAACCCCCGATCCTTGACCACCAATCGTAGGTGTTCTCTCATGTCCTCGGGCTTCCTTCCCTCTCAACATCACGTCCCCACCTCGCACATCATCTAAAAACTCTAAATTCATAATCATTATTGTTGTTGATCACATTGATACTAAGATTGATATTATCCTGGCTAAAGAATTTAGAAAGGTCTATTCTTTTGATTTCCTTGATTCAAATAATTATATCTATAAAAATATATAGTATGACATTTTTCCTACATATGTGACAAAATATTTGTTTCCATCTAGGTTGAGACTTTGATGATGATGCAGTGCTACTTGGTATATTTTCCTTAGATATCAAAGCATTATTAGTCATTTCATATTTGATTAAATTTCCCACTTCATATTCTTGAAGAACATTGACTAATTTATCAAAGCTTATTTCCTTACTTAGCACTTGAAGTGAAGTGACTAAATATTTGTAACTCTTTGGAAGTGCTCTTAATGTAACTTGGACAAGAAACTTGTCTTCTACTTTTTCTCCCATAGTTAATAGCTTAGCCTTTATATCTATAACTTTTCAAAGAAAGAGTTATATACTCTCTCTACTATTAACCTTCAATGAATATAATCAAGATTAAAGTCAAGATGATTGCTTTATTCTTTCCTTTAGATAGTTTACATAATTTTCCTCAAGTGTCTATTGAAGTCTCTGCTCCACTTAAGTATGGTTGTATTTTACTAGTTGTCCCAAATGTAACTAACATAAGGGCTTTTGTATCACATTCTTCAAAATTTTATTTTTTTATTTCATCTTCAATAAGATTTTTCTTTGTTTTATTCACTATTTTCCATAGTTTTTCTACAATGAGAATTGATTTCATTTTGTTTTTCCATGATGCAAAATTTTGTCATTTTAAAAGTTGTTATTAGAAAGGAAATTTTTCCATTTGACATAATAAAACTCATTATTAAAATTTTAATTCATTTGAATAGAAATTATTGTAACTCCAAAGTTTAATCTGCAAATCAATCAAGTTTAAATTTTTTCAAATTTCTTGAAGCAAAAATAATTACTCTCAAAAATTTAATTAGTCTATCAATTTTTTTATTTTTTTATTTGGTTAGTGTGAGAAATACCTACGACCAACGCACAGGGCTGAGCAGTATCCTCCCAACTATGATCCCTAATAAATCCAATAGCTATGCTTATCAATAGGGAATTTGACACACAATCACCATACACCCACCCTCTCACACACTCGCCCACACCACGGTTTGAATTTTGAACCTCTCGAAGAAGAGCCAAAGTCTAAACCATTGTATTATCCTCCCCAGAACAGTTTATCAATTTTTCAAAAATTAATTTTTTAAAATCAAATTGCAAGAATCAATTTGCAAATATAAAATATTTCAATGTTCGATATTTTCAATTCTTTAAAAATATTTTGAAGTTGAATTCATTTTGACTCCATAATTAACCAATAAATTATTTTTCACTTTTCAAAAAAAATTGAAGTCAAATTCCTTTTCACTCTAATTACTCTAATTATCTTGAAGTCAAATATATTCAACTTTAAATTTCAAATTCAATAAAGTCAAATTTTTATATGCATGAATTTAAATATTAAATAAAGGTTATATTGTAAATTTAACCTTAGAACTCTTGCTTTGACTTCACTACACATGTAACTTGCATGCAATAGTGGAGAAAGGTTATCTTCTTTTCAAATTTTTTTCATTTTATGCATGTAGTAGATGATTCAACCAGATCATATGTCGTCAAAAGGCATTAGTACATAAAAATTCTCTAGAAATCTCTTTGGAACATTCACCTATTCTTTACTTTACTCTCTAAATGCATAGGTGCTACTTAGTTTAGATTTTCTTGTTATTTTTTCTCAATAAGGCACTCAGTTCACATTCAGATTATGTGCTTTGGTCCTTCCAAAACCTTTTTTCTTTAATAAAGTGCTCAATATTTCTCTGAGATGCTACTTATCAAGCACTCAATATCACTCTAATATGCTACTTACCATACTCTTGATCGCTCTTTGAGATGTTGCTTACCAGGTGCTCAATCTCATATCTTTTCACTAGATTGATCTGGTTTTTTTGAAACTAAGCACTTAGGTTTTATTGGACCCTTTAGTACTTTCTTTTTATTAAATTTCTTTGGCCTTTACTTGATTGAGGTAGCTTATATTAATGAATTTTACTCAAACTTCTATTGAGGTGTATCACATTATTTGTTACATGCTAATATATTGTCATGGTATCTTCATGGTACAATTATAAAAATATAATAGATTAGAGTTGAGTATTTAGTTTAGGTGAATGATTTATATTTTCCCTTTCATGTAAGTATCAATATGTAGGAAATGCACAAGTTTTATGTAAGAGTGCAATGTGTAGGAAATACATAAGTGTCATGTAAGTTTAAGTGCAAGAGTATATTGAAATAATGTGCACAAATTCCATGTAAGTATAAAAATATTAATATTAGGATGTGCATAAGAGTCATGTAGATGTGTGCAAGTGTCTCAAATTCAAGTGTGTATGCAAGGAGAAAGTAAAAATTATAGTATGCAAGTGGCAATATGATAAGCCAAAGATCATGGGACTTGTCATATGGAGAGCAATAGTCAAGTACTTGAAGAGTCACATTACTATGGCTATATTATGGATATAATACTCCATAAGAATGTAATCCAAATATTAAATTATAGATTTGTAATAGGTAGAAAAGAAATAAATCTTGTATATATATTTTGAGCAATTAATATTGTAAGTTTTTCTTCATGCATAGTTCATGAATGAATTAGGCCATTTACATTCATATTTTATTATATAAGTGAATGTTATTTTCTTTATTATATTGGCCTTGATATATATATATTAATTTTTTCATATATTATTATACTCTTATATTATTATTTTGACCTTTAATATTATGGTTATTTTATATTGGGACCTATGATATTTTGTGGTAGTAAGGCTTAAAAAGCTAACAATGGTATCAGAGCTACCACCTAACTCTGTCCATTTTGATAGAGTTCATTTTTTAGCCATTATTATTAATATTAAAAAAATTCCACATTTGGTAAAGTTAATTTAGAGTCTATTCACTTTGAAGGCAGATTAGACTTAGACTCTATATTTTTAAAGGTCTAATTGAGTAGAGTTTGAGGGGATAAGGATTAGTCACCATGATTTGGAAGATAGGTTCTTTCCACTTGGTTGAAGAAAAATGAGTGAAGACTAGGACTTTCCCAGATTGATAAAAAGGGATAACTTAGAATAAAAGTTAGACATTTAATAGAGGAAGCCAACTCATAAGAAAATTTAGATATTGAAGATTGAAGAAGAAGCAACTCAGAAGAAATTTGGTCATTCAGGGATATTCAAAGTTACCCTAATATTGATATTGGGTTCTCTAGCAAGGAGGAGAATCATATTTGGTTCTTAGGTGCAACCTAAGATATTTTAGGAAGTTGCAAAATATTTTAGATAGATAGAAGTATTATTGCTACAAGAGACTGAGAAGCATTATAGCTTCCTACATATATAGAAAAGCATTTTAGCTTTGAATATCAATGGAGAATCATAGGAAAAGTGAAATATGAGCATTTTAGCTACTAGAGAAAGTGAAGCAATATTCTAAGATATAGGCCATACTACAAAGATTGATGTTGAGAAAGGATCTTGCAACAAAAAAAATAGTTGAATAGCAAATCGATGTTAAGGATCAAGCACTAGCAAAGGTGTTATCTTTCATACAAAGGAACAAAGAAGTTAAGTGCTAGCAGAGCACCCAATTAAGCAGTAATAGAAGACACTATCTTTCGTACAAAATATTAGAGAAATCAAGTGCTAACAGAGCACTCAATTAAGCATAATAGAATGCACTACTATTCATATAAAATAATAGTGGATTCAAGTGCTAGAAAAGCACTTAAGAAAAGTGTTAGGAGAGGCACTACCATTTGAAAGTAAGAAGCACTGAAGAAGTTTTTATTTTCTTAAGAAGATCATAAGACCATAAGCACTTATTAAAGGTGCTATTTATAAAGTATTTATTCTAAGATCTAATGGAATATAGTTGTATTAAAGGCGTTAACAGGTTAAGAGCAAAATCTAGGCACTAGTTATATGCAAGTGGAATAGAATAGATACTTCTTGATTAGAATAGATGTTAGCAACATAGTCAAAGCATTATTTAGGTGTAAGTGGATGCTTCCTTATTAGAACATCATCAATAGAACAACATAAATAGAGCATAAAATCATAAGAGTATTAAAAGAGTAGTGATAGAAGAAATTTTGAGCTAACAGACCATGATATGGAATAAAATGAAGCTACGTATTATTGAAAACATAGGACTTTAAATAAGTCCAAAAATAAAACCGTAATCCTAGAAATCATCAACTGCTCCAAGGATTTACGTACAAAATCAAGGAAAGGCTAAAGATGAAAGCCCTAAAATGTCGAAAAGAAAAACACCTAGACCTAGACCATTCAACGGAGGAAACAAACAACTCACATTGATTATTTTGCATACTAAGTCCTAATGAACATATCCTATGTCTAAAAATAATTAGCCCCTAGGTCTAAGATTCCTCATCAGACTATGAGAAGAATAAGAAAGAGGTGAGATCAATGCTAACAGTGCACTAAGAGTTTCTAGAATGTAACAGAGAGTAATACTAAGCATTGTTAAGAGAGGATAACAGTGCTTCCATACCATTAAATATGTACATTAGATTAGCAAAGATACAATATAGCACAAAGTGGATGGAATAGTTAATCTAGTGAATACAAAGAGCAACTCAGGTGCTCAATGTCCTATAAAAATTTAGAAATTGAACGCTTAAGATTCAATATTTAGTGGTAAGGGAGTCCAAATACCTCCAATAATCAATGCAGGAGAATAGCAAAAGGCAATGTTATATTGCTTTCAAGAGGGCATCTGAAATGTTACACAAGAAAATGGGAAAGGAATATTTGAGTGTTGGAAGAGGCACCTAACAAATGCAGCAAGATATTTTCTATCCAGGTAATGTCAATATGTTACTTATTTTCACTACATAATTAGGTTTTATTGGTAGTAACTTTATTCAAAATTCCTTTTTGAAATAAATCAAATGGAGATATAAGTTTAAAGGCTATTTTTATTTTTTATTTTTGGTTTAATTAGATATGGAGTGATAAGGGTTACTTCATAGGATTAATATTTAAAAGTATTTTAATGATTTGAAGATCATTAATATTTGTGAGTGATTTAATATTAGTTAAAAGGTGTTATTAAATAATTTTTGACAATTGAATTTTTTGCAAATTCAATTTATTAGGGAGATAAAATATTTTCTACATGAAAGGATTAGAAAATTAAAATTTAAAAAAATGATATTTGAGTTATTTGTATTTTGGGATATATAAGGTTTACTACTTAGAAAGAAATAAATCATAGAATTGATTCATTGAGTAACATATCATGGAAGAAATTATTAATAATGCATTCAATGAAGATAGTGAAGAAATGGTGAATAAGCTAAAGTTTTATTCTCAAAACTTAATAGATGATTTTGATGAAAATAAGCAAATGATAAATGGTTTAAAAGAAAATCTATCATTATTTATCAAAGATATAAAAGATGAAAAATTCATAACGCTTATAAGCTATCTTCATGAAAAACTTTTTAGAACATGGTGGAATTCACAAAACATCATTATACTTTCTTTAGAAGAATGTTTAATGATGTATTTTCATTATTTATCTTTGATATCTTTTAATAAAAAAGACAAGAAAATAAATATGACACATACAACATGAATGAAGCTTATATTATCTTCAATGAGGAATTGTTAAAATCAAGGTTGTATTATTGTGATGATTTACTAATTCAATGTTTAGAAGATACATCATCAAGTACATCATAGCCAAAGAGGAAATAATAAGAATAGTAGAAATCACACAAGGAAGGCTAACATAAAACTTGGATCCAAAGACAAATAAGAATCATATACTGAATATTCAAATAAATACCTATAAGAGGTAGATTGAATATAAATCTCAAGAAAATATTCATGAAAAATGCAAGGTCACTTGAAGATTGAAGACAAAGACAAAGACCAAGATTGAATACTAAAGTCTTCAATAACCAAATAATGTGATACATTATATGGTACATGCTAATGTATCCCTATGGTACCTTCATAGTATAATTATAAATATGTAATAGATTAGGTTTGAGTCTTTGGTTTAGGTGAGTGATTTATATTTTCTCTTTCATGTAAGTGTCAATGTGAAGGAAATACACAAGTTTCATATAAGAGTGCAATGTGCAGGAAATGCACAAGTGTCATGTAAGTTAGAGTGCAAGAGTAGATTGAGATAATGTGCATAAGTGTCATGTATGTAAGTGTACAAATATGTAATGTGAGGATGTGCACAAGTTTCTTATATTAGGAGTGCATGTAGAAGTGAAATATTCATGTATAAGTGTGAAAGTGTCTTAAAATCAAGTGTGCATGTAAGAAGAAAGTGAAGAGTCTAGTATGCAAGTGGCAAGATGATAAGCCAAAGATCATGGGACTTGTCATATGGAGAGAAATAGTCAAGTACTTGAAGATTAATATTACTATGGATATATTATGGAGATAATACTTCATAATAATTTAATCCATATATCAAATTACAAATTTATAATAGAGAGAAAAGAAATAAAGCTTGTATAGAGATTTTGAGCAATTAATATTTTAAATTTTTCTTCATGCATAGTTCATGAATTACTTAGGTCATTTACATTAATATTTGATTATATAAGTGAATTTTATTTTATTTATTATATTTTCCTTGATATACATATTAATTTTCTCATATATTATTCTACTCTTACATTATTATTTTGACCTTTAATATTATGGCTATTTTATATTGGGACTTGTGATATTTTGTGGTAGTAAGGCTTAAAAAGCCAACAACTTAGATGTCTTATATATAAGCTTTGATTATAGGCTATTGTAAAATCCTAAAATATTTGCTCTCTATTCATATTCAAAGACTCCTCTTGATTCCTTCAACCCTTCTTTAATCTTTACTTCTATTTCAAATATTAATGCCTACCAATGATAATATTTTCAATATTTTTTTATCTATCTACAAACTCATAGTTTGTAGTAATAAATCAATATGGCCCTATGTTTTCTTCATGTGTATATTCTAAATTTAATTTTTAATTCACACCATAGACTTACTTCAATTCTAGCTTCTGACCTAGAACTTATCACTCTAGATTCCTTTAATTATTCATATCAAAAAAATCTAGTGCTAGCTTTAGAGACTACTCAAATAGCTTTGATACCATTGTTGGCTTTTTATCCAAATTATATTAGGTCCCAATATTCAAGATATTTATTAGTCTAAAATATAATAACAATCAATATATTAAATGGCCAAAATAAATGAACATAATATTCATGAAAATAATAATAATATAAATAAAATGGTCAATATAATTCATGAAATAACATGAAAAACTTACAATAAAATTTCTCAAAAATTTGTATACAAACTTCAATATGAATTCATTCATTTCTTCTATTCATTTCATGGAGCTTTATCTCCATAATATAACCTTAGAAAGGTGACTCTTCAATACCTAACTATTGCACTCCTCACACATCCAAGAGATGTAACCTTTCCTATTTTATACATAAGATAAACCTCACATGTTTCTTGGCTTCATATCTTGCCACTTGTATACATGACTCTTGAATATCCATTTACTTGCATACTTTATGACACTTGTACACTCTTACATGCACGATTGTGCACTTTAACACTTACACAATTTTTCACTCTACATATTTGCATACATAATTACATAACACTTGTGCACATCCTACACATTGACACTTAAAGAAAAATAGAAATCACACTCCTAAACTATAGACTCAAACCTTATTCTAATATTTATATTATACTATAGGTACTATGGGGTTACATTAGCATGTTCTAAATAATGTAATATTCTCCACACACTTTGGTCTACTTGTAGGAGGACATAACAAGAAAGCAAGTACCCTAGTTTTACTAGGGGAATATCTAAATTTATCCAATGATAGTGCTCTTATCTTACTTAACAGGTTTGAGGTACTCTAGGGTGATAGCAATGCTACCAATGTAGACAAGGAATAAGAGGATATAGATACAATTCCTAACACCCCAAAGAATGTGAATGAACTAGATAATTTATCTCTCATGCAATGTTAGGATTTTGTTTAACCTAAATAAAATAGTAGTTATTAAGAATTTTTGTAAAGATAAAATTGTTTCAATTAATTATTTTCAAGAAGTAAAAATTTTTAATAGTCAACTAATTTGTTTTCTAAAATCACTTTAGAAATACTCTATAGTGTTACAGATAAAGCATACTATAGGCCATGGTGGTACCACCATGTTGGTGCATCCCTATCTTATAGGTATTATGGTCAACTAGGAATTTGACCTCTTCCATGGGATAATTTAAGTTCAACTTTATGTTGATAACTTCTTGTTGTGAGTCCTTAATATTTTTGCTTCCAATGATGTTGAGGAGAATTTTGAGTTGTGGGAGTGGCTTTTTGAAAATATCTTATATATCCCATGGTTGTTTTATGGGGAGTTTAACATGGTGGATAGCTAAGAAGATAAAGTGGATCTAGTTCTTTTTAGTCTAACATGGAAGGAATGGCAAGCTTAGGTGCTCTTTCTAAATGTGTTCAAATTATATAATCCAAATAAATTAAGAAGGTAAGAATTCAACAAAATCTATAATACCTAATTTAACCAAAGGGTGGGTGAGATGCACATCCTCAAATGATTAGATAGGGATATTTTTTTTTGGTAGATAAGATACTATAGCATTAATACCGAGTTTTACAGGTTGACCCAAAACCTTTTATAAAAATCAACCCAGGGTTGTTGATGAACATATCCTTACTAAGGATCCTATATATGTAAAATCTACATGCCGCAAAAACCATTAAATTTGGTAAGGCACATAGCCTGTTATCAAAAAGAAACTTCCCATACAACATTTTGGGTATACCTCGAGAAAACACACATGCATCATAATTACAAAAAATAAATAGACACGGATCCCTTCCTTGAGACAATGGAGAAACAAAAAGTTGCAGAAACACATAGTAGAGTACTGAAAAAAACTCCCATAAGCTCTGTATTGACAGTTACTCTTAATAATTATTTGGTAATTGTTTTCTTTCGTATATGACATGCTTTGGTACCACATATTATCTTGGCCAATCAACCTTTCAGAAGTGAACCTGCTGGCTAGATTTATGGCGGTGGCTATCTGGTGATCCATGTGGCTTTGGTTCGAAGTCGTATATTGTCATTTATTTTCTTCCCTATGATTATCAAACAACCTCAAATTACTAAGATGACTAGGAGCCATGTTATCTGACATGTGATTGTCCCCATTAGTCTTTGTGGTATTTCCAAGTAGCATCCACAAATACTGACAACTCAGATAATTTTTATTGTGAGTCCAATTCAAAAAAGAGACGAGAATACTCCTAGCCTTCGAACTTACAGTGCCTTCCCTGTTGGTAAATTCGACTATCATTCTTGGCATTCTTGTTAAGATCCTCTACTTCACTCGGGACACCATGTTCCCATTTGAAAAAATTGTCACCATTGACACCCAAATTAGCCAGCTTATCAGCAATTTTGTTAGCTTCTCGAAAGACATGTTGGGTTTTTTTGTCCTATCTTCCCTGGAAAAGGATCCTAGCCTCTTCAACAGTTGTTTTAATCCTCCAAGGAGGTGTTTTCCAATTATTGATAAGATTTATAACATGCATAGAGACTCCTTCTACGATCAAATTGCCTTCTAAGTCTTGAGTAGTTTGAAGGCCTCTCCACATAGCTCTAGCTTTAGCTTCGTTGTTCGTCCTTGTTCCCAAATATTCAAAAAATGCAAGCATCATATTCCCATTATAATCTTGCACAATGCCACCAGTGCCTACTCTACCAGGATTATCCTTAGTCGCTCCATCAAAATTAATCTTAAACCAACCCATAGGAGGTGGAGACCACTTAACATTGGCTCTGGGGTTGACTACCCTAGGCACAGACTCATCTAACAAGGTTAAGCTTAAATATTAAGCAATCATGGTCTCCTGCAAATGAGGTTTATAGCTATCAAAATGGATAAGGTTCACATTCTCATTGGCAAAGGATAGGATCCTGGAAATGATAGTTTGATGATCATGGATAGACTCATTAAATACTCTATGGTTCTTTTCTAACCACACTTGCCAAATATAATGATTGAGACAAATTTTCCACATGTATCTAAGTCTTTGGCTTGAAAAGGGGCAAGGCCACTGGATGAAAAAATCAAGTACGATGGCTGGTTTAACCCATGAAATATTGAAGGCCTGAAAAACCCCACTTAGGATAGTCAAGGAAAAAGGACACTCAAGGAAAATGTGATAAATGGTCTCCCAATTAGCCCTGCACATATAACAACAATTAGTGATACAAATACCTTTACGCATCATATTATCAATGGTTAGAATTCTTCCTTGGATAACCAGCCATGAAAAGACTACAATTTTTGGAATTAAATTTTTTATCCAAACTAAGTCCTTTTGGAGGACAAAATCCTCGTCATCAAGCAGAAGCTTATAAGTTGATTTAATAGTGAACTGCCCATTTTCCATAGGAGCCCAAGTCACTTGATCTTCCTTGGGTCTCATGGGGATAAACTGTTGCCCGAGAATGTTACAAAGATCATTTGATTCTGCTTGAAATCCTTGAATTCTTATTTGTTTCCACTTCATTCTACCTCTATCCTCAACCATATAATCGAAGACTTTTCTGCCAATGAGTTCTTCTGTGATATCTCTAATTCAGGCTAAGTTATGATATTGTGTTAGTTGTTCATCCTTAGCCCACCTATCATTCTAGCAATTTATCTTCTCACCATTGCCTAAAACCCATCTTAAAACTTTTTTGATGATTTCCTTACAATTAAGAATTGCTTTCCAAAAATTAGAACCTCTGATTGGAATTGAGTCACTTAGAAATTCCATATTTTGAAGATACTTTCATTTGATGATAGTTGTCCATTCATTTTCTTGACCATAAATGAGACGCCACTCCTGCTTAGCTAGTAAAGCTAAATTTATATGAGCAATTCTCCTCAGACCTAAGCCCCCATTTCCCAAGGTCTGCACACTTTGGTCCATCTTACAAGGTGTATCCTTTTTTTCTCCTCTGATCCAGTCCATAAAAATTCTTTTTGGAGTTTCTCAATTTTATGGAAAACCTTCATAGGGGCTTTAAAAATGGAGAGGAAATAGACTGGAATGCTCTGAAGATAGGCCTTAGTGAGGGTCAGCTTTCCTGCTTGAGATAGAAGATGACCTTTCCATCCAGCAAGTTTTTTTTTAATTCTTTCAATAACCCTGTCCCACATTGACTCTCTCGGAGAACCAATGAAAAGAGGGAGACCAAGATATGAAGTGGAGAGGTTTTTTATATCACACCCTAAAATTTTTGCAATCCTTCCTTACCTTTGAATGGGAGTGTTCAAGAAATATAACTTGCTTTTAATAAAATTAACTTTCTAACCAGTAGCGTCCTCGTAGAGTTGCAGGATGTATTTAATTTTTTTGGCCTCAACCACCGATGCCTTAGTCAATAGAAGGGTATCATCGACAAATTTTTGGTGATAAATAGCCCTACTGAGAGATGTTGCCTTGATTCTTGATATTAGAATTGAACTGCAAGCATTTTTTATGGTTCTACCTAAAGCTTCTGCCATAATGATGAATAAAATGGGGCTAATAGGGTCCCCCTGTCAAATTCCTCTATGACTTTGAAAGTAACCAACAGTTGTTCCATTAACCAGAATCGAGAACCATGCTTTAGAAATGCATTCTTTGATCAAATTAACCCATTGGTGGTGAAAACAAAACTTAAGGATGACAACAATTTGAAAGTCCCAATTTAGCCATCAAATGCTTTGTTCATATCAAGCTTGAGGGTAAAAATAGACCTGTTAGTCTTATGAGTAGAGTGTAGAGCTTCATGAACTGTGATAAATCCATCTAAGATTGACCTACCCTAGATAGAGCTTCCCTGGAATGGATATATGATGTGGGGCAGAACATCTCTCATTCTATTTGTAATGGCTTTATTTAGGATCTTGTAAGAAAAATTGCATATACTGATTGGCCTGAAGTCAGCCATAGATTCAGGGGTTTGCTTCTTAGGAATTAGAGAAATAAAAGTAAAGTTGAGACCTTTTGGGATATGATTGCTTACTTGGAATTCTCTGACAGTAGAAATTACATCCTCACTTATGATGTCCCAAAAATCTTGATAGAAATGAGGTGGAAATTCATCGGGTCCCGAGGCTTTGTCTGGCTCTATGCTAAACAAGGCTTCCTTAATTTCCTCATCAAAAAATGGAGCTAGAAGCTTAAGGTTTATATCCTCATTTATTATGCTTGGAATGGATTGCAATAGAATATCTTTGGCCTCCTCATTGCACTGTGATTCCTGACCAAAGATAGAATTGAAATAATTTACTGCCTCCTTTCTGATTTCTGTTAAGTCTTGAGTAATAGAACCATCTGCTTTTTTTTTTTATCTTGTTATTGCTTCTGTTTCTAAGTGTGGTGACATGAAAAAACTTGGAATTTGAATCTCCATATTTCAACCAAAGATCCCTTGATTTTTACCTCCAATAGATTTCCTCATAGGCCAAAATGTTATGAAACTCTGCTAGTTTTGTTCGTTCCTCTTGCCTAGTAGTTTCATCAGCATCACCATGTTGGATCCTCTTATCAATTATCTTTAAACTTTCAACAGCCTATTTTTTGTTTTCAAAGATGTTACCAAATACCTCTTTGTTCCAAGTTTGAAGCTTTTCCTTAACAAACTTTAATTTGCCAACAAGTTTAAAAGTTGCACTACCCCCCGATAGGTCTGCTGCCACCACTGACTTAAGTTATCTCTAAAACTGGAATGTTTGATCCACATAGATTGAAATCTAAAAGGTTTCTTGAATGACAGAGAGTTAGGTATCTCCAACAAAATTGTATTATGATCAGAGGTAATTTTAGGAAGGGCTTGCAGGGTAGAATCACCGAATAAAGTTGTAGCCTCCTTTGATAGAAAAAACCTATCAAGTCTTTCTTGAATGAGATGACATCCTATCCGTCGATTTCTCTAGGTATAATTTTCTCCTCTAAGTTTTACATCCATCAACATGTTGGAGTTCACAAAGTCATTGAACTCATCCATGCTCCTGATAGGTGGTCCATTTCCACGTTTTTTTTTTTAAGGGTAAAGAGGAGTGTTAAAATCCCTAGCCATAATCTAGGGGACATTATGGAAGATTTCACTAAGATTTCCTAAGTAATCCCATAGTAGAGCTCTCCCTTGAATTGAAGTCGGGGCATAAATATTTGAAAGGATCCATGACCTTTTGTTGTTTATTTCCTTAAATAAAATACTAAGAACCCTGTCATCTTTCTGAATAATGGTGCCTTCTACTATCCAAAGATCCCACAAATTCATAAGGCCTTCAGATGCTCCTTTGGATGATTTGCAAACCATCTCCCCTTGATTCTAGATTTTTTTTGCTATTTTTTTTTACTGAATCTCATCAGTTTTTGTTTCTTGCAACATGATAATAGTTGGATTCACTTGATTTCTTATTGCACTGACTTCCCTGTGTTTGGGTAGGCCATTGAGGCCTCTCACATTCCATGATAGGAACTTTATTTAGACTATTTGGTATTTCTTCCTCTCCCCCTCCCTTGAGGGGGTTTTCCTAATTTGTTGTCTTTAGAACCCGGAATAACCTATTGAAACAAGGTTCTCTATTTTCCATTGGTAATGTCATTATCAGTTTTAATTTTTTGATGCTCATTATTTGATATTCTCCCTCTTCTTTTTCACTACCAAAATCTATAGGAGACTTCACAATGCTCCTGGTTTGTTTAGGACTAAACTAACGGGAGGTAATTTATTGCAGAACCAGATTGTCATATTCCTCAGTCTGAAGAGTTTCACATATCTCCACCCCTACATCCAAATCTTCTCTTTTTTACTTGTATTCCCCTGGTCTATGGGACGGCCCCTCAGTAGGATTCACTTGGCTCCTAGTGATGATGTTAGGGAGATGAGATTTTTTATTTTCCAATGCCTCAAATTTCTTCCTAAGTTCTTTAGCATTAGGGTTTGGCTTTGGTATGCCCATTGGGCTTGAAGTATTTCTAGCATTGGGGTTTAAGGATCCTGACTTGGATGTGGATTCTAGAGATCGTGTATTAAGGTTTGGATTTGTAATGTCCATGGGGCTTACAGTAATTTTAGCATTAGGGTTTGAGGATCCTAACTTGGATGGGGATTCGAGAGAGTCAGAAAGGTTAGCCTGAAGGTGTTGGGTTTCCATGTCTTATGATAATCCTCCTACTCCAATATTGGATAGAATTGAAAATTTATTTGAAACTAGAGGATTGGAACTTACCTGAGTATTTTGGTTGCCAACAACCTATTTTTTTCCTTTGTCTTGCTGGGACCCTACACCCTCTTTTTTCTTTTTTTGGTAGACATAGTTTGCCTGATTGAAATCACCTTTGCCAGGGAAACTGCTCACATTTTCTCTATCTAGCATTCCTTGCTTCTGATTTACTCTATTCATTGCCAGGTTAGGGCACTGATTGCATAGATATCCTTGATTTTTATATTCTGCATAGAATGCCAGTCTGTTCTCGTATTCTATCGATTGTTTTCTATAGTATTCTTCATACTCTAGCTCCACAAACCTTGGCAATTTATTATTCAAATTAGCATTTACACAGATTCGTGCATGAGTCATCCTTGTCCTGGCCAAGGTCGCATGGTCAATGGATATCAGGTCCCCTATAGTTTTGGCTATGCCCTGTAGCCAATATTCATTGGAGAACTGGGCAGGTAGACTCGGGAGACAAACCCAAATAGGGGTAATGTTAATATTTTGCTTTTCAGGGTCAAAATATTCACCCCATCATCTGAGAAAAAGGATCCTTTTGCCTAGAAACCAAGGACCTCCTATTAAAATGCGGTTAGAATCCTCCATATTTTTAAAATATATAATGAAGAACCCTCGAGTTAGAGCTACCAACTCCAAGTTGCCTACCGGTCACCATTTACCCGTTGCCCAAGCCTTGATAGTCTCCATGTCCGGCCTACCTCCCAAAAATTTGCCTACCAAGGAGAATTCTTCCATTAAAAGAAAAAGGCTCATGGAACTTACCGGGGCTGAAATTTTATTATTTACTGGAACTAGGGGCGGAAGAGAGAACCTCCTTTATTTTTTCTCTAAGAGTCTCAGCAAAAGACAACCACTTATTGGGCTTCGCATTGTCCTTTGTATCTTTTTTGTCGTGGTCTTCTTGAGGAGGGTCAGGCCCCCGTGTGATGCCCACATCCAAATCTACCGTAGCCTGACCGCATTCCTCTGGATCATTACTTGATCCATGCTCGAGGTTCCCACCCGCCCCTTTCATACATGCTCTACCTCTATCGCCTTGGCTGAGATTCCTACCTAGAAAATTCAAACCCTCACTCTTGCTGCACCCGCTAAACCTCAGCTCACTCATTCCTGCAACATCATTATTATTATTTGTTCCATCAGATTGTCTACCCATAATTCTGATGTATTATATAGGGATATTCTCTCTTATATATCTCCCTTATTTTTAAGAAAGGTATTTTTGGCTTGTTTAAGATATCTCAAACCCTTATTGTTCAAACCACCACCCTATATTGTTCACACATACTTGGGAGTAGGAGAATTGAAGGGATTTTCACTCCAAATGTTATCTCAATTACTCATATCTCAACAACCTATTATATAAATGGTATAAAATATTTTTGGATCTCTTTGGTTAGGCATAGATATTTTTTTGAGTGGATTGTGTGGTTGCAAAAAGCCATAACTCAAGTAAATTTATTCCTTAAGAATTTTGGTCAGCAAATTACCCAATATATGAGAGATATATTGGCAAGTGTTGAAGAATGCCTCAAAGGGCTTCTTATCAAGTTTTAGGGTAATCCTTGATGAAGAAATTTTTCAAAATTTTGTTAGTATTTTAGCTATAATTTTGGAATATAAAGAAGTAAATACCAATGGAATGAATAAGAGCTCAATTGCACTAGGCTCAAGACTAGAGATTGAGTCTCTAAGGACTTCTTCTTTCTTTAGGAAAAATATTTCTAGATAATTATAGAGGTGATTGAATTAGCTTTTTTAAATTTCTACCAAGAGCTTTTCATATTGCAAGGCCATAAAAAGGAATGTAGGGTAGCCATGCAAGATTGTATTTATGTCATACCATTAGAAATTAGTCAAGAAACTCAAGATAAGCTTGATTGTCTAATAACTCTCAAAGAAATAAAAAAACATCATTTAACATAGCTAATGATAAATATTTAGGTATGTATGACCTTTCAATTTAATTTTACAAAGCCACTTGGGATTTTGTGGGACTAGAATTACTAAGGGTGTATAAAGAGGTCTTGATGAGAGGATCCCTTAGGAAGTGGATCAATAAAGGCCCTGTTAGGCTCATTATAAAAGGAAAAAATAAATAATATTTTCTAAAATAGAGGCTCATCACTCATATTAATGTGTCTTACAAAATTTTTGCTAAAACTCTAGCGTTAAGGCTATGTAATCTACTACTTGATGTCATTTATCTTAAACATATAAAATTTGTGAAAGGTAGGTATATTCTTGATCTAGTATGCATCAAGAATTAATATCAATATGATTTTCTTAAGTTGGAATATGCTAAGGTATATGACATAATTGGATGAGACTTCATTGGCATAATAATACAAGCCTTGGGTTTTGGCCATGCATTTTGTACCATGATAGTTTCTCTTTTACTAATACCAATGCAACCTTGAATATCATTGGCTAGATTCAAGAAGCTTCTCTCTAACATTATTTATCTATCATGGATACCCTCTGACACTATCACTTTTTATTCTTTCTATTGGTGCATTTCGATACGTACTATAGTTTCAAAAAAAAAAGCAATCCAAGAGATCCCATACGTAGATAACTTATGACATCTATGGTTGTTTTATTGATGATACATTCTTGACTATTGAGGAAAGTTAGGATTATATTGTAACAAGGAAAATATGCATGGATATTTATTGTATAACTTCAAGATCTACAATCCAATGGAATAAGGTTTGTGCCTATAGAACTAGTAAAGGCCCAATGTCTTAGTGGCTACAATGAAGAGTTTGAAACTAGCTACAACCAAGCCAAATTTTTAAGTTGTTGGGAAGTCATCCATCATACTTATGGAGTAGTGTGGTAGAAAAATTTATGGTCAAGTTGGATAAGTAGGTTCCTAATCCACCCTAATTGGGAGGAAAATTATAAAAATAGGAGAATGGATATCATAAACAAAAATTAAATAGTACTATAAAGTTGATAGAAGGGGTCTTACATATATTAATACTATTAAATACTCTCTCCTAGAATTTATTAAATCTCTTGTTCTATCTATAGTCAACTATGAGTGGACCCAATGCGAGAATTGGCCTAGTCATAAAAAATTTAGTGTGTATTCTATTAGAGAAACCTATAAATGGCCCAATTCATCCCTAAGCTTAGCCCCTTACCAAGTACTAGGAAGTTAATCTTTCTTAGAAAACTTGGCTTAAGTACATACATATAGTTTGGTTATTTCTAGTAGAGCCAAAGAAGGTGGTTTATACATGATCTCTTTTATTGGGAGGTTTCCCAATGGAGAGATAGCTCATCCATATTGGTCTTACTTCCCTCATTTGTGTTGTATGTCAGTAATTAAAAATTTATTGCATATTGGCCTCTCGGGCCTAGGAATCATGTCAATTTTTTTATAGAACCTGGAAAATCCCTCATATTATTTGGGTTATGGACATTCATGAAATGGATGACTCTTAGGAATGGTGTAAATGTAAATATTGGTACATGATCCAAATTGAAATTCCTTTTTTCTATAGAATTATAGATATAAAATTATGTTTAGAAAGAAAAATAATTTGGAAGAGAAGATGTTTTATATCTCATATCTTCTACAAATTTAAAAATTTTAGTACAATCTTAAAAGGAACATATGGAACTAGAGCAACTTTTTTATTTTTTGGAGTTATAGGGATATGACCCATGTAACATGGGAACCCCTAGGAGATCCTAATGGTGTCTTATTAGCTACAACATTAGTTTTGACAACGACTTGAGCCTAGCTTAATATTTTTTTGTTTTTAAATTTAGGATTTCTTCCTTTATTTTTATATTGAGGACTCTACACTACGACTTCTAAAGTTTATAGATTTTTTTATCCTATGGAATTATTAACCTTGGAAATGATGTATAAGTTAACATACTAGTGGTAAGCCCTTTGGCTATCATTTTTTGTATTATAATTTCTAGGTTTAATCAAATAAAATTATTCATTATGAAAAAAGACTACAAATTAGATATATCATATAATAAATTGTAAAGCAATGATATCTACCTACTATCAGTCATATTATTTAAATCATATATTTATTTAGTTAATGCAACTCTTAGAAAATTTAAATAGCCAAAATCATTTTTAAATATCTATTGATATATTATTGTTTGTTAAATGATAAATTCTAATTAAACTTTATTAAGTTTTAAAGTAGCATAACTGATAATGTTTAAATGAAACATTTAAAGAGAAGGGTAATTTATAGTTAGCATATTTAGGAAAGTAACACTATTTAATTTAAGATAAACTATACAAAGATAATGCATACACTTTGAATATCAAGATATTTCAGGAGGCTAGTCTCTTTTACAAATTAGACACTCATCTTCTTCATAGACATTGAAATGATGTAAAAAAACTTTGATTTTTTTTTGTGGAAAACATCCCAAAAGGGATACCACTTTCGGGTAAGACCCAAGGAGGCAAGGGTATCTATTCCACCAAAATCACCTAGGGCTCGCACCTGGTCTACCACATTTGACATACTCAAGGAGCAAACAAACACACAATAAGAATTAAAAAATAAAAATAAATAAATAAAAATAATAATAATAAAATAAAATAAAAAACATGCTCCTTGAGTGTGTCAAAAATATAAAGTACAACCAAACACACACAATAAGATAAAAGAAAATAAAAACACAACACGAACCACATCGAAAAACACAAGAACAACATAACAAAACACAAAAAAGACAAAAACAACTGAATGCTAAAAAGACATAACCAACAAAAACATGAAAAACAAAAACAACCAAAACCTAAAAAAATAAAAAATAAAAATAAAAAACAACCAACAAAACAAAAAATATAGAAAACACTCACACACAAAAACATGAATTAACACAAACATACAAGAAACACAAGAACAAGAAAAAAAATATAAGGACAATAACAAAAAACACAAAACAAAAAAAACACAAGAACAACAAAAAACAACACAAAAACAAAAAAATACACACACCTCAAAAAATAAACAAAAATAAAAAAAGAAAACAATTGAACACAATAATGGCCTTCCTAGACCAAAAGACTTTTAAGGCAAAAATCAATAAAGGAAACATAAGAAAGAAAATTTTGAGCTAGGGAACTAAAATACCCTGATCGGACCAAAGAGAAGCAAAAATAACGCAAGAAGAAACTAGGTACCTCCAGAACTGGAGCCATCCAAATAAATGATAGAAATACGAGCTTCCTTTATTTGCGAAGCTCACCATCTAGGAGGGTGGCCATAGCAAGTAAGATCACCTTTGTCCAAAGCCCAAATAGCTAAAGCATCAACACTCTTGTTTTTATCTCTAACCACATGATTGTAATCAACTTTCAAAAATCCCATCTGGATTAATTGAATCTTCTCAATAATTCTTTTTATTCTCCAATCAACCTTATGATTCTTAGGAGTCTTAATATTAATCATGAGTTGAGAGTCAGACTCAACTAGAACCTTTTCCCATCCAACCTTAGTAGCCTCTTGAAGTCCTCTAATAATACCATACTCCTCAGCAAGGTTATTGGAAAGAATACCCAAATTCTCAGCAAAAGTAAAAACTAGGGAGCCATCTGAAATTCTACCAATTCCTCCCACACTAGATTTTTTAGGGTTCCCTCTAGAGGCTCCATCAGTATTAAATTTTCCAAAATCCTTAGGAGGAGGTTGCCAATTTCTTGTCCTATCCATCTTACAATTACTCACATTCCCTTTAAGTTGGTTACCCTTAGAATATTTAATCTTCAATATTTGCATCACTTGATCCCATCTTTGGTGGGAGTTTTGGGGGTGATTAAGGAGTTTTTGGACTGATTCAACTAAGTTGGCAATGGTATTTTGCCAAATATAGTGAATATCCTTCCTATCTTGATTAAAAATTTGATTGTTCCTTTCATTCCAGATATTCCAAAGAAGAATGGTAGAACCCATCCAAACTAACTGCCTAATAAAATGATCAACACCCTCTTGTTTAGGCCAATCCCTCCAAAGTTGTTCAAAAGTAAAAAAATTGGAGCATTGTAAACCAAGTAAAGTGGCCATTCCCCTCCATAGCTAGAGGCTAAAGTACACTCAATAAAAATATGGTTGAGAGTTTCTACATTCTCTACACATATTTCACATCCAAAAGGGCCATGAAAACCACGCTTCATAAGTTGCTCACCAGTAAGCACCCTACGATGCAATAAAATCCAAGTAAAGAATCTCACCTTAGGCCAGAGCTTTTAAACCCACAATTGAGAAAAGATATCAAATGATTGGTTGGGATTATTATGGCATAATGTCAAATAACCTTGAGCAACTAAATAATCACCCTTAGTAGTGTTGTTCCATCCAAAGTAATATTTTTCATGGGACCAAGAGAGAGATCTCATATGAAGGATGCCTTGGATAACTTATATTTACATTTTTAGGATTTGAATAGGTCAGTCCTCAATAGGGATCCAATATCTACCAACCTTTGAATTACCAGTATGGTACCGACAATAATTAGACACCTTTATCTAGTTAGCTCGGTGAATCTCCTCCATCCAAGGCCCCTAATTGGGAAACTGAGTTATCAAAGGCTTGTGACCATCCCAAGAATCTATCCAAAAATTTACCTATTGACCATTATGAATGATCTAAAATAAATTTATCTTTATCAAATCCTCACCAGTCTTAAGAACTGCTAAAATGGAAGAACCTTTGGTAGGTAATTGATAACAAACAAGATCTTCAAGACTTTTATTCTTACCATATATAGCACAGAGATTATTTTCCCAAAGAGCATTGGGGTTATGCAACATCCTCCAATATAATTTAGCAGCTAAAGCTTTGTTATTAATATAATATTGGAATCCTAACCCCCCTTCATTCTTAGGAAGACATAAAGTGTCCCATTTCACCAAGGCCCATTTTCATTTCTCCTTAGTACCACTCCAGAGAAACTGATGACTGATTTGATCCAGTTCATGAAGAACATCCTTTGGGATATTCAACACGAAAGAAACATAAATAGGAATATATTGAAGGATTTATTTTACCAAGGTGATTCTACCCCCAGAAGAAAGCCATTTGTTGGTCCACTTTCCAATTTTCTTCTTGACTTTGTCCAACAACCAATTCCAATTTTTTTTTTCCTTTGAATATTGATGGGAATACCTAAATAAGTGATAGGAAGGGAGGTCTTCTTATATCTTAATTTATCCAAGACCATGGATTCTTGTCTAGAAGAGCAATTAAATAAAATGACTTTAGAATTATCTTCATTGATCAATTTCCTAGTAGCCTTATAAAAATAGCTAATTATTTGCTTAATATTAGAAGCTTCCTTAAAAGATTAGAGTCATCAAAAAATTGAATATGAGAGATAGGTCTAACTCCATGAGCAATGCTAACTCCCTCAAGGGTTTTTTTCTCTCTTTTTGATTATAGTCCTACCCAAGCATTCAACAATAATGATGAATAAATAAAGGGATAGCGGGTCACCTTTCCTAATACCTCTGGAAGCTAGGAACAACTGAGAAGGCCTACCATTGATAAGAACTAAGTAGGAAACTGAAGAGATACATCCCATAATCCAATCCATCCAATCCTAAGAGAAACCAAATTGCCTCCTAATGGGGACAATCACATGTCAGATAACATGGCTCCTAGTCATTTTAGTAATTTGAGGTTGGTTGATAATCACAGGGAAGGAAAGAAATGGCAATATAAGACTTCGAACCAAAGCCACGTGGACCACTAGATAGCCACCGCCATAAATCTAGCCAGCAGGTTCACTTCTCCAAGGTTGATTTGCCAAGATAGTATGTGGTACCAAAGCATGTCATATACGGAAGAAAGCAATTACCAAAGAATTATTAAGAGTAACTATCAATATGGAGCTTATGGGAGTTTTTTTCAATACTCGCTATGTGTGTCTGTAGCTTTTTGTTTCTCCATTGTCTCAAGGAAGGGATCCGTGCCTGTTTATTTTTTGTAATTATGATGCATGTGTGTTTTCTTGGGGTATACCCAAAATGTTTTATGGGAAGTTTCTTTTTGATAACAGGCTATGTGCCTTATCGGATGTAATGGCTTTGGAAGCATGTATATTTTACATATATAGGATCCTTAGTAAGGATATGTTCATCAACAGCCCTGGGCTGATTTTTGTAAAAGGTTTTGGGTCAACCTGTAAAACCCGGTATTAATGCTATAGTATCTTATCTACCAAAAAAAAAGAAACCAAATTGCCTCAAAACTTTTAAAAAAAAACTTTGATTTTAATGTTAGTAAATTTACTTAAATACAAAAATTAAAATAAAATTAATATGTGTAGTCTAGGGTTTGTAGAGTAGCATTTGAGAGTCATAGGAGCAAGGATATAGCATGGGTAAAGAGACTTTCCAGGAATATGTTCTATTGTAGAAGCTATATTTTTTTGTGGTTGCCTATTCCCTATTTGATTCTTTTTTTAGTGTTTAACAAGTGACTACAATAAGTCATTAACCTCTTGTAGGATCGAGTGTAAGTCCCAACTACTTAACTAGAAAAAGTACTTGGCTAACATTTTTTCTAAACTCATTCTGATGAGTGCCTCAAGAACCCTAGAGTATCTATTAAAAATTTTGAATGACATGACACCCTATTAGTAGTTTGTTACCCTAATATAGTATACAAAGAGCTATCATTTGGAGATAAACTTATGGCTAGTTTCTTAGCAATTATTCTATAGTGAAATAGTATTGATAATCAGGGAATGATACTTGGTTATATAGACTTTGTGGCTGGTGAGATTTACCTTATGCCACTATGAAGCCATAGTCTAGGGTAGAATTATTATAGAAGTTCCATATGGACATCAACAATAGCTTAAGTAAAATATACAATTTCAAATAGAGGAGAATATTGAGAGTGTAGGTGTAGAGGAGGTATGGGGTTTGTTATTTATTGACAAGTATGGAGGTAGAAAAAGAGTTAATAGAGGTGATGAATAAGTTGAAAGAGGTGGGGGTGTGATGTAATAGTCAGCTCAAGGTGTAGAGTGATGTAGTTAGAGTTTACAAAGTTGGATCAATGCATGGTTGAAACTTTTGAAATACAAGTAAGAATTCATGGAGATATGCTAAGTTCATTGATGCTAAGGATTGTGAATATGGAATTGTCATGCTAATACTCCATTAAATCTATATCCTATAATTCTAAAGGAGAAGAACCCATATCTACTACATGAGAGTAGTAACCCAGACAAGGACAATAAAATATGGGTAAAATGTTTGAAGGGGAAGAGAAGTGGGGATAAAAACAAGAAAAAATTATTATTTATATCCTCTAAAACTAAGGGAAGATTATGTTTTAATATTCCTAAAAAAATCTATGAAATAACACAATATAAACTTAATAAAATTCTTATAAGAAATTCCATAGGCTAAATACCAAAAGGGGAATAGATGAGGAAGTGGGAAACTAATAACTAGAAACTTAATGGTCATATGGAATTCATATTTCTACCAAAAGAGTTTTTCCTTACGTATTTTTAAAATAAGGAATATTACCATAGGGATAATCCAGGAGGCCCATGGTTTATGGGTATATCTAGACTTTATCTCAAGAAATGGGCTCCTAGATTTAACCATAAAACAAAGAGGATAAATATGGCCCTAGTATGGGTAAGGATCCCTAGTTTACCTCTAAAATTTTGGGAGGAATAAATTTATTAAAGCATAGAAAACTCCTTTGGGTGCTTTCTCAAGATGGATTTTGTCACGAAAGAAAGAAAAAGGGTATTTTTTCTAGGATGTGTGTCATGGTTGAATTAGGATAGAAATTACTATAGGAAATAAATTTATTTTTAAGTTAAGGGTGTGGAATCAAAGCATAATTTATAAGAATAGTCCCTCTAGCAATATAATATATGCTAAAATATGTCATCTAGCAAAGGATTGCACAAACAGATAGAGTAGGAATAATAGAGGAAGCCAAAACAATGATGAAGAAAGTAAAAAGGTCTAATATGGAATAAAAAGGATTAATTCTTTGAGGAGAATGGTAATGAGTTTTAAAGTTAGAAAGTTGAGGAGAGGATGGATACAAAAAAAAAATTAAGAAATAAAGGAATATGGTAATGGTGAAGATAAGGAAAACTCACAAAACAAAATGGAGATAGAAGGAGATAAAATACTAATTCTAAGAGAGGATTCTAGAAACCTAGAAATTTGAGATGCTTCATAAAGAATAAAATCTTTGATACTATGAGATGAGGTGACTAAAAATAATAAATAAAAAATGAATCAAATGGAAGTAAATTAGAAAGAAACTATAGGGGAGATGGATTTCCATGAAGATTTAGATCCAAAAGTTATGTTATGTATAGTTAATCAAGAAGTGGATTTAGGGTCATGAAGGAAATTACCATACCTAAGGATATTTATTAGTGCTTATAAACACCTATATGTAGGAGTAGAGGATGGAAATAAGGTTGGTAGGCCATGTTTGAAGGGAAATTGCTTAAAATAAATAGAGAAGGATTTGAAATATAGGAAGTAAATGACCATAGTCTTGAGTGGTAAAAATCCCACTACAAGAAATTAAAAATGAAAGTCATATCATGGAATGTTAGGGGAATTAATACCCCTAACAAACATAGATTGGTGGGATCCATGTTGAAGAACCACCAACCTAAAATAGTATTATTACAAGAACATAAATTATCTTATGTAAGGTAGGAAAGTATTCAAAGTGGAATGTGGAAGAAGGATAAGAGCTATCAAGATGGAGCAAGAGAATATTTAGAAGGATTTTTAATTTTTTGTAACTTTTACCTCTATGAGGGAGAAGTCATCTCTAGAAGTGTAAATCATTTGTCAATTATTTTCTTTTGCAAGTCTTCAATGTTGGATTTCCTTGTTACAAATGTTTACAGTCCAAATGTAAGTAGATTGATAAAGGAGTTTTAGAAAGAGCTAAAACAAATGGGATAATAGGTCAAGGGGATAATATGGATAGTGGTAAGAGAATTCAACACTCTATTAAGGCTAGGTGAGAAGAAAGAGGTGACTTATATATTCACTAAGAGTATGAAGGACCTTAGAAATCTTATATCAATATCAAGTATTTATGAAATTGATTTGAGTGGCAATGAATTCATATGGACTAACAAGAGTTTAGGGTAGGACTTGATCTAGGTGATATTGGATAGGTTTTTGCTATCCTTGGAGTGGTTTGAGGAAAATTGTGAGTATACTTTGGCACTATTGTCAAGAAAATTTTTAGACCATAACCATCTTATCTTTTGGTGTAGTCTAGAGGATAGAAATAAATACAACCCCTTAAAATTTGAATTCATGTAGCTAGAGAACCCTAATTTTTATGAGCAAATGAAATATGGTGGATGCATACAATCCAAGGATCCAAGATGCATATGGTTGCTATGAAATTGAAATATTTGAATATGGAAGTAAAAAAGTGGAATAATATCTTTGGAAACATATTCTTGCAAAAGGAGTGGTTAAGGCAATAATTGAGTCAAATGGAAGAGTAAATAAGTAGAAATGGTATGGACCAAGTCCTTTTTAATAGAGAAAAAAATATCCAGGTTGAATTACATACAATAATGGTAAGGGAGGAGATGTATTGGAGATTAAAGTCAAGAAACCAATGGTTAATAGAATGAGATAGGAACACAAGATTCTTTCATGTCTTTGTCATAAGATATAAAAGTATAAAAAAGATATTTAAAATCAAAAAATATGATGGAGAAGTAATAAGAGAGGAAGATCAAATTATACAAGGGATTATGGACTTATTTAGATTATCGCTAACAAAGGATAGGGAGGATTATCAAGAAGCTATGGAGGAATTAATTCAACATATCCCAAGGATTCTATCTAGAGATATGAATGTAAAACTTGTTAAAGAGGTAAGTGAGAAGGAGGTCAGGGAAGCAATCTTATCTTTGGGAAGAAAAAAATCTCTAGAGTCTAATGGATTTCAAGTGGGTTTCTTACAAGCCTTTTGAAACATAGTAAGTATGTAGTGGTAGTAGTAAGATAGTTGCACCATTTAGTCTAATTTTTAAAAGAATACGATAATACTTTTCTAGTCCTGATTCCAAAGAATCTTGGGTTGAAGGGATTTAAATAATTTGGGTCAATTGGTCTATGTACATCCATTTATAAAATAATATAAAAAAATATTATATTAATACTAAATTTTGGTCTCTTAGAGATCATTACATAGTAGCAAGTGGGTTTTATCAAGAGTAGGAATAGTTTGGATGTATTAATCACACTCTATGATACCATACATTCACTTGGAATTAGTAAAATAGAGGGAATAGCAATAGATCTTAGGTGTAGTGTTTCAACTCTCTCTTCTATTTTATTGGGAATTCCAATGTTCATAGGGGTATACAAGTATCAAATGTGCAATGTGCTAATTGATAGATTATATAGTAAATTAGCTTATTAGAAGGGAAATTTGTTGAATCATGCATGTAAGTTATAGATTCTTAAGAGTACTCTCTAAGCAATCTTTATATTTTTATTATTAGTGTTTAAGATCCCATGTGAAGTAGCTAATATAGTAGAAAGTATTTAAAGAAATTTCCTATGGCCAAGACTAGAGGAGAAGAGCAGAATTCTAATTGTAGCTTGGGAGAAAGTATGTAATGATAAAGCAAATGGAGAAATTGATATTAGAAGAATAAGGGATATAAAGAATGCTTTGGCACGAAAGGTAGGATGGAGGCTCGTTAAGGAGGGGCATACATTATGGAAAATAATTCTAAGAGGAAAATACCTTGACAACCAAGAGGATGGTATACTTTTGACAACACTAGAGCCCTATTACTTCATTATGGAACCATATAGTAAAGGGTAGATAGATGCTATGAAAAGGCACATATTTTAAAGTAGGGAATGGTAGGTATATCCACTTCTATGAATATGCATGGCTAGAGAAGTACCCATTTGTGAAGGATAAGAAGTTAGCAAGTATTAGAGTAGAGCTAAAATAAAATTATGGGAATATAGTGAGTGATTATTTGGATATATGAGGAGAGGTAATATGGAAGGAGTTAAGAATCCTTAATCAATATGAGGAAGAGCTACAAAATATAAAAACTAAACTAGTAGTATGTAATCCCCAATTTGGTTGTGGACACAGTAGTATGGGGAGCTACTTAGGAATGGTTGTTCACTATTAAATTAGCATATGACTTTTCACTATTTTTCTTGAAAGAGGTTTTCAATAAGATCTATTATGGAAATAGAAAGCGATTCCAAAATAATTTTCCATTGGTTGGTAATTCAAAATATTATTTTAATATTTGATTGCCTACATAAGGGGGTTTTCAATTCCCTAACAAATATTACCTTTGTAAATCTCATGAGGAGTAGATGAGTCACATATTACTAGAATGTAATTACTCCCTCAAAATATTGTATGACATAATAAAGAAGATGGGGGTTGTGTGGGTGCTACCTAATAACATGGAAAGATGGATATACTAGTGGAATAATCCATTTAAAATCCTAAGACTAAAGTAAATTTAGAATCTAATTACTTTTCATTATGAATGGAGAGTTTGGTTGGAGAGAAATGGATTAAAGGGGAGAAAATATCTACAACTAATTAGATTCTAAGCCATAGTGTAGAATGTTAAAGCATTGAAAGTGCATGATATTATAGAGCCATTGCAAGAAGCTAAATTAAGTTAACATTAGAACTTAAGTCTAGTTGGGTAGAATGAAAATTCCCAAGGATTTTTGGGGAGCATGACCAAGTGGTAGCCACCCAAATAAGGATGGCTAAAACTAATTTTTTATGGGAATTTTAAAGGTAATATAAAAAATCTTGGAGGAGTATTAATGCTAAGGGATAGCCATGGAATAGTGATTGGAGTTATGAGTGAGTACTTGGGCATTATGACTAGTCATAAAGCTAAAGCTAGAGTAGTCTTGGCAGGAGTAAATATGGTGGTTCAATTGGGGGCTAAGAGATTAATAAATGAGGGAGACTCACTGAATTGTTAATTGCCTCAATAAAAGGGATTTGAGATTTATCTATTGAGGGTTCAAACATTTTAAAATATATGGATTTGTTTGTTGAATGATCTATTTTTTGGAGATCTATGGATTTACCTGTTGAGGGTTTTCTTTTTTAGAGATCTATGGATTTGTCTATTGAGGGTTCCATATTCTAGAGATATATGGAGTTGTCTATTGTGGGTTCCATTTTCTAGAGATATGTGGACATATGTACTAAGGGTCTCATTTTCTAGAGATTTATGGATTTGTGACTTTTTAAAAATGTTATGAGATTTTAAGTGAGAAATATGGTGATTTGGATTTTTATCAGATTTTCCTACTAAGGATTCCATTTTCTAGATATCTATGGATTTGTCTACTTAGGGTTCCATTTTCTAAATACCTATGGATTTGTATGCTGAGTGTTCCATTTTTTAGATATTTATGGACTTGTCTACTGAGGGTTCCATTTTTTGGAGACTCTTTAAAGTTATGAATGTAAAGAGGTCGGTAATGAATGTAAATCTATAGAATTTTGAAACAAGGTAGTTCAATTTTTTTAATACCCTATAGCCTTAAAAGATGAGTTTTTTTGGTAGTATGCAAATTATTCCATGAATTTTCTTTTGGAAGAATGTTTTCTCATCATCTTCTCTATTTTAGATACAAGGATTTGTTAGTATTTGATGCTAGAAACTTAATGAGAAATCAACCACAAGATATAAAATGAGCATGCAATATTGAAACTATGATAATGGTAATATATTAAGCATGTAAAACTCATAAGAAAATTCTATAATAACTCATAAAACTACCATTAATGAATGCTCATGAAAATAGGATCTTCATACAAAATATGGAGATCTCAAGTACTCCATGCTTCATACAAGTTCTACATTGTTTCAAACTTGTATTCTACTCTACTCTACTAAATGATAAAATGATATGGAGAGGATTGTTCTACTTGCTCACACCAAGGCCAATATATAGTATGAAATGACTCTTGACCTTCCATCTTCCTATGACTCTTCATCTTCCTATCCTATGGACTCATGTGCACATGGACTATGATGCACATTTACATTATTAAATACTTTGCACATTCTAATATTACTTGTGCATTTATTATATTGCATAAAGTAAATACTCAAACCCTAATCTAAGATAAACTCCTAATCTAAATATATACCCATGGTGGTACATTGGCATGTACCAAATAATGTAATATATTCCAACACCCCCTTGTATTACATTATTTGGTTATTGAAGACTTTAGTCTTCAATATGGGTCTTCATATTTCAAATGTTCTTCAACTCGATCAAGTTCTTCTTCTTATTTAATCTGTATATGGCCAAGCAATCCATAGTTTTTTTGTCCTCTCATATTTCTCATTCTAAATTTTCTATTTCCCCATTGAATTTTATGGTATATGGATTTTCCATTTTCTACAATATATCTCAAAAAATGCATTAGTGTTGTTTTGAAATACAACAATATCTTGTGAAATATAATTTGAATATTAGAGCATATATCATTATGGATTGATCATGTAGCTTCTATCTCATTTTTATTTATGATGAGACACTTATTGACTCTATTTATATATCTAAAATAAACCATTCTTTTGCTCTCTACCAGCTTGGCTATTGAAAACAGATTTTATGTTAATCCAATAACATACATTACATCATGTAACAAAATATTTAGAAATCATGTACTACGTTTTACACACCCATATCCATGTATAATATAGGTTTTTCCATCTACAATTTTCAACCTAAAATTATTAGTGACTTCAAGGCAATCAAATCATTGTAAATTTCTTGTCATATGATGACTTGCACCAGAAACAATAAACCAAATGTCCTTTTCATTTTGACTTGTAGAATTGTTTGTGCTTGAATTAATTTTACATCTTAATATGGAATATTGTATAGATTTTGATCTTGAATCCTTTTGTAGTGCATCTTGTGATGATATGTTCCTCTTGCTAACTTATCCATTATCTTAAGAAATTGTAGTATTCCTTTTATCTCTTTAGTATTGAGAATAACTTTGATAGAATATTTTATCTTTCAAAGCCTTTGAAGCTGTCTACCTTATGACTCCCTAGTTTTGAGTATATGATTAAATTCGATAAGATATTTTTAATTCTCAAGTTTTATAGAAAACTTTATTTCTCCAAAGGATTTTGAATATACTATAGAGTTGATAAAGGCTTAGATTTCTAAGTTTTTCTTCAAGTTGAATCCCTTTTATCTCCTCAATGTTCATCTTCTATATTTCACCTCATTTCTACCTATTAATGAATAGAAAGCTAAATATAATTGTAATGCACTTTTCAATTTGATAAAATTTTCTATCTTAAAAACTTTAGAGTTGAATTCCTTATGTCTCATTAATTTGACCAAGATACTAATTCCAATGTAGTTTTCTAACTTTTCAATAGCTCTATGTTTTGTTTCTTAAATATTTCAATTCTCAATAGTATAATTTCTAAATTTTAATAATTTATGTTGGTGTTGAACTCCTTATAACTCCCTAATTAGAAATTTATAAAATATTGATATTTGAAAATTTAATGTTTCAATTTCTATGTAGAATTCCTTATTCCTCCTAATTAAGTTATTTTCAAATATTTCTTATTCTTGAATAAATTAATTCCAAATTACTTCCAATTAAATCTTTCTTGCTTCAAAAAGATTTCAAATATTTCAATAAAGCATCTAAGATTATAGTATATCAATGCAATTCCTTATACCTCCATTTATTTAATTAATCTCAAGCATGAAATATTAACTAGGTCTAACCTTAGCATTAATATTCCTTATTTCTCCTTTATCTTTATAAAAATGCAAGTTAATTTAAATGCTTTCAAATACCTTCTTGACTATGGCATATTGTGTATGAGGTTTTCTTCTCCTTGACTTGTCTATTCTACAACTTACACTTTGATTGAGGTGTTGTCCACTTCACTATCTTAAATGCACTATGACACCTTTCTTACAACATTTAATGCTCCTTCTTTTAGTGCCTTCTAGCCTTCTAATACATTGACTCTCCTTCTTGTGTTGTTGGTTCAATGACCTACGTAAATATTGTGTTGCCTTAACCTATGTTACACTCTTATCTTAAAAGTGAACTTGTGTGATTTATCTTACAATGCAAAATATTTTATTTCCCATGCACTGTGACACTTATCAATAAAACTCTTCACTTATCTTATGCATTCTAGCTTATGGCACTCGTCTTCCAGATAACATCTAATTCTTTCATCGTAATGCTCTAGTCCACCTTTATGTAGCATGATTACCTTCCATTATTTGCTTAGTAACACTCTAGACACCTTTATTTAGAATGATTCCTTTTATTTTTAATGTTCTTTTAGCTTGATAACGTGTTGTTATACCTAGCAGTAATTTGATCCTTCTCCTCAACCATATCTATTTTATTCTTCTAAGTATTTATAATAGCAAATGGTGTTAGGTTTTCTTTCAATACCTTATGAATTTAGGTATTCTTCACTTCTTAGAAATGGTGCTCATTCTTGCTTTGGTGGCACCTTATTCAAGGTGGTGGTACTTCAACTTCTTAGAGGTGTTATGGTGGTGCTAATGGTGCTTAAGCTTCTCTATTCATGGTGCTATCTTGATACCTCTGATGATGATATCCTTTGTACATCTTATTAGTTCTTCACTGGTTGTTATCTCATGATACCTAGATGGTGCTTTGATGGCTGGCTCTTCAATTGGCTTCATACTCCATAAATAAGGATGCACTACCTTATTCAATCAATGATATTCTAAATACCGAATCTTGGCTTCTTATTTTGAATAGAAAAACTTTATATTGCTTTCCTTATAAGTTCTACCTTGTATTCAAGTATTGTTTCACCTAATATTACAATACTTTGATGTATAGAAAATCAAGGTAATATACCTTGTTCTTTGGGTGATATTTCTCTTTGTAAAATCACCTCTTATTAGTCTTTAAAAAATTGCACGTCATTGATTCTATAGCATGCTTTGACACTAATGCTATCTTCCCTTATAAATTCTTCTTTTATGAAGTATCTAATTTGCTTTATGTTGTTAAAATATGTAGGTTTGAATATAACCAAGATGCCTCCTTTCTCTCCTTGGAGACACTAAACTTTAGAGCTCTATTCACTAACTTTAATGGCTCTAATATGGTGCTAATATAACCTAAAAGTAAACTAGTTTAAATACTTAAATAATAAACTTTATAGCACCAATGTACATACCTTTTTGCATCTAATTCTTCTCTTAACTTTGAAGATGTAAAATTGATGCCTTTCCTATTCCTACTTAAATATCGTGTTTTCAAAAGACTTAAATAATCCTTGGATATATAAATTTAATAACACAAATTTTCAAACCTTAATTTGGCCTTATTTATAGCAATATTTCTTCATGATCTGGTTCACCTATTTGCTGCTCCAAATTTTTAAATTTTTCAGCTCTCCTTTTTACATGATTGTTGCCTCAAACTTGTCAATTTTGAAGCTCTAATTACTGCCCAACTTTTTTGCTTTTTTATCCTTTAATTCATTGTCCTAGAATATGATTTTTATGACTTCAATTCTCCTCCAACTTTGTTCTCTTGGACTTTGAAATTTGTAGTTGTTAGTGTTGCCTTATTGTTGTCCTTAACTCCTTTAATTTACAGCCTTATTTTCTCCTTCTAATGCTGCCCAATTTTCTTGATTTTTTACCTTATTTTTCTACCAACTCTTCCTTCAATTTGCTGTCCTGTGACTCTTTAACTTCTACTATAAAAACCAACACTCTTCTCCTTCACAAATAATACTTCAAGCCCTTAATTGAGGTCTTCATATTTCTCAAATATGGTGGCCTCTTCTAGCTTATTTCTCCTCCAATATTGATGCAGGAGCATCCGGTGACAGTAGAGCAATCTTGCATCCTCCAAAAAAAAATTTCTAAGATCTCTAAGTACTTTGCATTTTGATTTATTATAGTTTTTTCCAAGGGGGGAAGTTTCGTAAAGCAAGGGGGAGGGGTCACGAAATCGCGACCTCAAAAGCTGTAACAAGGCATAGGCGAGTTTTGTCGCGATATCGCGACGATTTTTTTCAAAGCTAAGGCAGGTGAAGAACAATGCAGAAGGCAAGGCAATTTGTCATGATTTCACGATGCAAAATCGTGACAAAATTTAAAAGCTAAGGCGGGCACAGTTTGGTCGTGATATCGCGACGTCGCAATATCGCGACGTCGCAATGTCACGACGTTTTTGCGGATCGAGGCGTAGGGGCATTTTGGGTCACGATATCGTGACATGTCATGATATCGTGACATGTCGCAGTATCACAACGTTTTTGTGGACCGAGGCATAGGGGGCAGTTTGGGTCGCGATATCGTGACATGTCGCGGTATCGCGGCGTTTTTGCGGACCGTGGCGAAGGGGGCAGTTTGGGTCGAGATATCACGGCCAAGAAAATGTCAAGCCAAAGTAGACACGCGGACGGCTAGGCAAGGCCAAAATTGACATGTGGCTACCACGTGTGTTAAAAGCGATGCAACCAGTTGGAGGTAAAGTTGAATTTGACACGCGAAAGCATACATGTATTAAGTCAAAGATGAGGGCCACGTAAATTGAAAAGAGAGATGTCGGCCACGCATTTTTTTTTATTTCTGGCAAAACAGCAATTACATACGATGGACTTTATGGATGAGACAGCGGTGCAGAAGAACAGTCAGACCAAAACGACGGGTGCAGGTTAAGGGAGGTCTTTAATGCAAGCTTCATGGTGGATCGGGCAGTTTCCCATTTATGGTAGAAAATTTTGAAAACTCGGTCGGGGGGAAAACAAATTTGAAATTTTGTTAGGCGGGGGCATTAATTGCCTAGAGGATCGATGCCTTGATAAAAACTCATGAATTGTAAGGGAATGGGGATGGTGAGTTCGGGATTGAGAGGGAAAAGAAATATACCTGAAATGGTAATGTAAGACTGTGTTAAGCTATTTGCAATAAATTAATTAAGAGTTCTATTGTGTGAATCTCGGCTTGCCATCAAGTGGTATCAGAGAGGGAGCTCCTGAGCATGTAACAGATCATCGAAAGAGAGGCAGTTACACTAGGATTTTTGGAAGTATTTGTAAGGGAAGAAAGAAAAATGCCTCCACGAAGAAATCGTGGTGGAGTAGGAAATGTGGTGCCGGCTAAAGACTTCCAAGCCTTGTAGAGACAAGTTCAAGCCCTGCAAGAAGAGCTACGTAGAAGGCACGAGCCCGGAAGGGATGAGGGAAGTGAAGACGAAGTTGATGAAGAAGAAGACCAGTCTGAGGAAGAAGAAGAGGTTGTGGATCCTGCACAAGCCAGGTTGTACAAGGCCATATCTCATATTGGAAAGCAACCAAATATGGAAGTTTCCACATACTCAGGAAACCTAAATCCAGAAGAGGTGATTGACTGGATAAATGATTTAGAAGAATATTTTGAATATGAGGAGGTTGAAGACCCTAATCGGGTCAGATTTTCTAAGACCAAGTTGAAGGGTCATGCCAGCATTTGGTGGAGGGGAATACAGTTGGAGAGGAACAGAAGAGGGAAGGAGAAAATAACAAGATGGGATAGAATGGTGGAAAGGCTGAAAAGACAATTTATTTTGACAGATTACGAGTTGGATCTGCTAAGGAAAATGCAGAGTTTGAGACAGACAAACAAAATTGTCCAAGAATACATCGAGGAGTTTTACAAGATCTCTATTAGAACTGGACATTTAGAGGTAAACAAAGAAAAGGTAGCCCGTTATATCAATGGGTTGAGACTTGGTATCAAAGAAGAGCTGAGCCTAGTTCGGGTAAGCACCATTGAGGATGCTTACCAGTTTGCCTTAAAGGTGGAAGAAAAACTGAATAGGCGGTTTGAATGCAAGCAAAGAGGAAGGGGTCGTGGTGGAAGAACTGGTGGGAGAACCGGTGGAGAAAAATATAAATATCTGAAGAAGACTGGTGAAGCTAGTAGTAACCAATATCAAAGGGAAGAGGATGTTTATCAGCCCCGTGATCAGAACAGCTACCCAAGAGGACGAAGTGGATCTAGACGAGGGTTTGGAAGAGGAGTATTTCATGGGACATGTTTCCACTATGGTGAAGAAGGACATCGGGCATTTGAGTGTCCACAACACCGAGAAAGGACGAACAAGAGGCCTAAGGGTCCAGCTAGGGCTGTTGTGGCCGAGGAAGATGTTGAGTCTAAACATTCTGAAGAAGCGGAGAGAGGGGAAGCAATGATCGTAAGGAGAGTCTTGTTGAATGAAGAGAAGGACACAGATCAGAGAAGAATTTTATTTTGCACAAGGTGTAAATGCGTGGGCAAGATTTGTAATATTATTATTGATAATGGTAGCACGGATAACCTGGTTTCAGAAGAAATGGTTACCAAGTTGCAGTTAGAGAGGAAGAAGCACCCACATCCATATCGGGTCGCATGGCTACAGAAGGACCATAGGGCCTTGGTCAGTGAGCAGTGCTCTGTTAAATTTAATATTAGGAATTATTGTGACGAGGTCCTGTGCGACATCCTGCCTATGGATGCTTGCCATATGTTGCTGGGAAGACCCTGGCAGTTCGATCGGAGTGCAGTGCATGACGGTCGTGCCAACACCTACTCATTGACAAAGAATGGCGTGCGCCATAAGCTGAAACCCTTAAAAGAAGCGGATGAAAAGGTGTGTAACAGCTCTAGAATCTATTTAGTTGAAGGGAGAAAGTTTTTGGATGGTTTGAAGCATGAAAATTTATGTTATGCAATAATTCTGAGAGTTAGGGAGAAGGAATGCCAAGATACCCCAACAAAAGTCCTAGATCTGTTGGAGGAATTTCCAGATATTGTGTCTGATAATGTGCCTGAGGGTTTACCCCCAGTAAGGAAAATAAGCCACCATATAGATTTGATGCCAGGATCGAGCTTGCCAAATAAAGCTGCACACAGAATGACGCCTATAGAGACTAAGGAGTTAAACAGGCAGGTCCAGGAGTTACTGGAGAAGGGATTGATTCGGGAAAGTTTGAGCCCATGCGCAATACCTGCAGTGCTGGTGCCAAAGAAGGATGGAGAATGGAGAATGTGTACAGATTCATGGGCCATCAACAAAATCACTATCAAATACATATTTCCATTGCCAAGGATGGATGATATCATGGACTGTTTAAGTGGAGCTGAGTACTTCACAAATATTGACCTAAAAATTGGTTATCATCAGATCCGTATCCAAGAAGGAGATGAGCGAAAGACAGCCTTCAAGACAAGAGAGGGCTTGTATGAGTGGTTGGTCATGCCATTTGGGCTGTCCAATGCACCAAGTACCTTCATGCGGCTGATGAATGAAGTACTGAAAGAGTTTCTGGGAAAGTTTGTCATTGTTTATTTAGATGATATATTAATATTCATCAGAACCCTGGAGGAACACTTGATGCATATTAGGAGGGTTTTTGAAAAGCTGCGGGAGGAGCAGTTATTAATAAATCTAAAAAAGTGTAATTTTGTCAAGAAAGAGTTAGTATACCTGGGGTTTGTAATCTCAGCAGAAGGTCTGAAAATGGACCCAGAGAAGGTGAGAGCCATCATCGAATGGCCTACCCCAAGAAGCACAATAGAGGTAAGATCATTTCATGGTCTAGCCAGGTTTTACAGGAAGTTCATAAAGAACTTCAGCAGCATTTGTGCACCTCTCACAGAAACAATGAGAGGGGATAAAAAAGAGTTCAAGTGGACATTAGGGGCTGAAAGGAGCTTTGATGCATTAAAGAGAAAGGTCACAGAATAGCCTGTTTTGGCACTCCCAAACTTTAACAAGGTATTTCAGGTGGACTGTGATGCCGGTGGCGATGCAATAGAGAGTCATCTTCGAGTCAAGAAGGCGGACTCATTGCTTATTTTAGTGAAAAGCTCAATGATGCTCAAAAAAGTATTCGAGTATATGACCAAGAATTTTATGCTATAGTTCGAGGCTATGAAGAAGTGGAGGCATTATTTGTTGCCAAAAGAGTTTGTTCTATTCTTCGATCATCGAGGCATTGCGGTACATCAACAGCCAGAAAAAACTGAATCAGCGGCACATGAAGTGGGTCAAGTTTCTCCAAAGCTATACCTTTGTATTAAAGCACAGGAGCGAGAAATCAAACAGGGTTACAGATGCTTTAAGCAGAAGGCAGAATTTACTAATTGAAATGATAGTAGAAGTAGTTGGATTTGAAGAACTGAAGGGTCTTTATCCTAAGGATCCTGATTTTGTAGCAGCCTAGACGGCTTGCTTGGCACCTGTTACTATGGACAGGACAAAATGGTTAGATTTCCTAATCCAAGACGGAATGCTATTCAAGGGAAGTAAATTATGCATTCCAAGGAGTTCCATGCGAGAGAACTTGATCAATGAAAAGCACAACAGAGGACTAGCTGGGCATTTTGGTAGGGATAAGACCATTGCCCTGGTGGATGAAAATTACTATTGGCCGCAACTTCAGCAAGATGTGAGGAAGTTTGTGCAAAGTTGCAGAATATGCCAGATGGCAAAAGGCATAAGGCAAAACATAGGATTATACTAGCCGTTACCTATACCTAAGAGGCCATGGGAGGACATAAGCATGGATTTTATTCTTGGATTGCCAAGAACACAGAGGGGAAATGACTCTGTATTTGTGGTGGTTGACCGATTCTCCAAAATGGCACATTTTATTCCCTGCCAGAAGACAAGTGATGCGGTTCACATTGCAAGGTTATTTTTCAAGGAAGTGGTACGACTTCATGGTCTACCAAGAAGCATAGTTTTTGACAGAGATACAAATTTTGTTGGGTATTTATGGAGAACTTTGTGGAAGAAGTTGAAGACAGATCTAAAATTCAGTTCGGCATACCACCCACAAACTGATGGATAGACAGAGGTGGTAAATAGAAGCCTGGGTAATTTCTTGAGATGCTTGATAGCAGATCAACCCATGGGATGGGATTTAGTTTTACCGTAGGCAGAATTTGCATATAACAATTCAGTCAATAAGAGCACAAATAAATCTTCGTTCCAGATAATATATGGAAACAGCCCAAGGAATGTGTCTAAACTGAGAAAGTTGGATAAGAGAGAAAAGTGCAGTGTCGAGGCAGAAGAATTTGTGGAACATATGAAAAGTCTGCATGAAGAAGTAAGGAGACAAATTATAAAAATGAATACTCAATATAAGACAAGAACAGACCAGAAGCGGTGGTTCAAAGAGTTCAAAGTAGGAGATGAAGTCATGGTCCATCTCAGGAAGGAGAGATTTCCTACCAAGACTTATAACAAATTGAAGATGAAGAAGTTTGGGCCATGCATAATACTGGGAAAACGGGAGTTAGGAAATGCATATGAAGTGGAATTACCAAGTTGGCTTGACATTTCACCTATTTTTAATATTTTAGATTTAGTGGAATATCATGAGGGAGAGAGGACAAAGGTACCAAGTGCAGAATTATGGCAAATTCCAGCACCTACTCCAACCATAGATGAGGTCGAAGAAATATTAGACACTCGTGAAGGCAGAAGCACCAGAAACAAATAGTATTCTGAATATTTGATAAAGTGGAAGGGCGGACCTGTTGAAGATGCAACTTGGTTTTTGAAGACGAAAGTTGACCACCTGGGTCTTCCCCTAACAAAACAAAAGTTAGGATCACTTTTTTTATTTTACCCTGGGTGTCTGATGCAGGAGCATCCGGTGACGGTAGAGCAATCTTGCATCCTCCAAAAAAAATTTCTAAGATCTCTAAGTACTTTGTATTTTGATTTATTTTAGTTTTTCCCAAGGGGGGAAGTTTTGTAAAGTAAGGGGGAGGGGTCACGAAATCGTGACATGTCGTGATTTCGTGACATGTCGTGAAATCCGACCTCAAAAGTTGTAACAAGGCATAGGCGAGTTTTGTCGTGATATTGCGACGTCGCGATATCACGATGATTTTTTTCAAAGCTAAGGTAGGCGGAGAACAATGCAAAAGGCAAGGCAGTTTGTCATGATTTCATGACGTGAAATCACGACAGAATTTAAAAGCTAAGGCGGGCATAGTTTGGATGTGATATTGTGACGTCATGATGTCACGATTTTTTTGTGGACCGAGGCGCAGGGGCAGTTTGGGTTGCGATATCGCGACATGTTGCGATATCATGACATGTCGTGGTATCATGACATTTTTGCGGACCAAGGCGCAGGGGGTAGTTTGGGTCGCGATATCGCGACATGTCGCAATATCGTGACATGTCACGGTATCGCGGTGTTTTTGCAGACTGTGGCGAAGGGGGCAGTTTGGGTTGCGATATCGTGACATGTCACGGTATCGCAGCCAAGAAAATGTCAAGCCAAAGTAGACACACGGACGGCCAGGCAAGGCCAAAATTGACACATGGCTGCCACGTGTGTTAAAAGCAACGCAACCAATTGGAGGTAAAGTTGAATTTGACACGTGGAAGCTTACATGTATTAAGTCAAATATGAGGGCCATGTAAATTGAAAAGAGAGATGTCGGCCACGCATTTTTTTTTATTTTTGGAAAAATAGCAATTATAGACGATGGAATTTATGGATGAGACAGCGGTGCAGAAGAACAGTCAGACCAAAAGGGCGGATGCAGGTTAAGGGAGGTCTTTAATGCAAGCTTCATGGTGGATCGGGCAGTTGCCCATTTATGGCAGAAAATTTTGAAAACTTGGCCGAGGGGAAAATGAATTTGAAATTTTGTTAGGCGGGGGCATTAATTGCCTAGAGGATCGAGGCCTCGATAAAAACTCGTGAATTGTAAGGGAATGGGGATGGTGAGTTCGGGATTGAGAGGGAAAAGAAATATGCCTAGAAACGGTAATGTAAGACTGTGTTAAGCTATTTGCAAAAAATTAATTGAAAGTTCTGTTGTGTGAATCTCGGCTTGCCATCAAATATCCTTGTCAAATTCTAACTTAAAACTTGCCCTATTTATTGACCTCCTCAATAATTTGAATGTCTTGAGGTCTTCTATAATCCTTTCCAAAATTTGGCAAAATTCTTGCCAAATCCTTTTTTCTTTTGGGCTTGTTTTCTGATGGTGATAATTATCCCAAATTCTTCTTTTTAGGATCCACTCCTTATTGCAATATTCTCCCTTGAGCTTTCTTCAAATATTCTCCAATGGCAACTTCTTCAATTTCGTCAATAAGGCTTAACTAGCCTCCTACTTTCTCCTCCCACCTTTTCTTGAGACCTCTTATTTTGGGTCTTCAAATCCTACAGCTTCTCAAATATTCAATAGGAATTTTCCTAATCCTCTATTTTCAATATTCTATCTTCTATATTCTATCTTCCAAATATGGAAGTTATTCAATGTAACCTCTCTTGGGCCTCCTCATTCTCAATCTATAGTCTTCAATATTCCATAAAAAACTCCTTCTTGGATCTTCTCAATATTCTATCTTCAATATCCAATGGGGGCCTTTTTCTTGAGTCTCCTATTTCTTCAATATTCAATGGTACTCTTTTCTTGAGTCTCTTATTTCTTCAATGTCTATTTTTTCTACAACAAAGAACTAATCCCTGCATGAGGAAAGCACATAGAATTTCAGGCAATCAAAGATGAAATTTTTATATATATGTTATAGGAAGCTTCTCAACTACTGAGAACTAATTTTATGCAATAAAAGCTTTAGACAATAGCAAACAAATCTATGCAAATATCTAGATCTCTATAATTTAATAAAAATTGCTAGTTATCCTTCAATCTAGTGGAAAAGAGATCTATATTGAATCCTAGTCTTCACGAGTTTTTCTACAACCCTGTGGAAAAACTCTAGCCAAAAATCAATTCTTAAAATTCTAAAAATGATATCTCCCTATTTCCTCTCAATCTCTCTTGTGGCTCTCCCTATCTCCTATCAATCTACCTTGTGCTCTGATGCCATTATTAGAATTTGATGCTAGAAACTTAATGAGAAATAGACCACAAGATATACAATGAGCATGCAATATTGAATCTATGATCATGGAAATATATTAATCATGTAAAAATCATAAGAAAATTTTGTAATAACTCATAAAACTACCATTAATGATGCTCATGAAAATAGGATATTCATACAAAATATGGAGATCTCAAGTACTCCATGCTTCATACAAGTTCTATATTGTTTCAAACTTGTATTCTACTCTACTCTACTAAATGATAAAATGATATGGAGAGGATTGTTCTACTTGCTCACACCAAGGCCAATATATAGTGTGAAATGACTCTTGACCTTCCATATTCCTATGAATCTTCACCTTCCTATCCTATGGACTCATGTGCACATGGACTATGATGCACATTTACATTATTGAATACTTTGCACATGAAGAACACAAGCTTATACTAAGAGGGGGGTGAACAGTATAAGATAAACTTTTACTTTTCTTTCTCAAACAATATTATCAAATATAATCAATGGCAATATCAACAGCAGTAATCAAAGAAATGCACAAATCATCACACATAATAGAGACACCAATTTAACATGGTTCACCCAATGTGGGCTACTCCATGGAGAAAATATTTCACTAAATTTTCTCAACAAATCTCTTGTGAATCCTTCCCTATTAAAATGTTTATGGACCTCTGTCCAAAGGAGACACTAATCCCCCAATTAAGTTCATGGATACCAATCCATAGGAGAACTCTTTCCCCTTTGTTGGTTCATGGATCTCTATCCACAAGATAATTTTTTCTCCTCTGCTCTGGTTGGTGATCTTCTAGAAGACTACTACCTCCACTGCATTGGATTGTGTATCTCTCTCCACTAAATATCTTTTTCCTCACTCATAAGACCTTTGTCCTCACTACCCTGGCTAATGGATCTCTATCCACTGGAGGCTACTATCCTCTGCTTTGTCACCTCTAAATCTTGCTCTCAACTCTGCTCAATCTCTATCTCAAATATTAACTAAACTTTATCCTCTGTTTAGCACAAATATTCTCACAAGTTTGTATTTAGTCTGGCATAAATCTACCCTCAAATCTACACCAAAATCTATACTCAAATCTATCCTCAAGCCTTAATACACAACTTGGTCCAATCACAAATCAATTCTTCTTAGATCTGCCTCAAGCCTTAACTCAAATATTGAACTAATCAATCAATCAACTCTACTCTCAAGTATTCTCAAAGACTTGTCTCAAATATATCCTCAAGTCTTCTCAAATACTTGTCTCAAATATATCTTCAAGTCCTCTCTATAACTTGTCAAATCTACTTAGCAAGTGTTCACCAAGACTTACCTCAAATATGCTCTACAAGTATTCACCAAGACTTACCTTAAATTTGTCCAACAAGTCCACTCAAGAACTTACTCAATCTGCTTATCAAGTCTTCACTAAGACTTACCTTAAATTTTTCCAACAAGTCCACTTAAGAACTTGCTCAATCTGCTCAACAATTCTTCACCAAGACTTACTTTAAATCTATCCAAATATTCCTCCCTAGAACTTTTCCAATATGTTCAACAAGTCTTCACTAATACTTACCTCAAATCTGCTTTCAATATTTCACAAAATCTCACACAAATATTTCCTTAAACTTTCACAAAAGGTTACTCAATTCTATCCTTAAGTCCCCTCTAGGACTTACTCAAATCTATCCTTAAGTCCCCTCTAGGACTTACTCAAATCTGCTTGTAAGCTTTCACAAAAGCTTACACAAATCTATCCTTAAGCTTTCACAAAAGCTTACTCAATTATGTCCTTAAGTCCCCTCTAGGACTTACTCAAATCTGCTCACAAGATTTCACAAAAGCTTTCTTAACTCTGTCCTTAAGCTTTCACAAAAGCTTTTTCAAAACACTACAAAACTTGCATACATAACTCAACTTAATCTCTTTCAAAAAACCTCTTCAACACACAGACAAGTTTCACTCATAATATTTTTTAATCATAGAAACATATATAGAATGATAAAAGACTCAATATGTTTCACACTCAAAATATGTTGTACTCAACAAAACACTCTTTCACTTTCAAACTCTCTTTCAAATCAATTCAGAAAATAAAGTATAATTTGTTTCACAAAAACTTGAACTATCACTCCAACTTTCAATCAATAATGCTCAATCAACCTCACTCAAACATCCACTCAATGAAACACAACTTGCTTACAAACCTTAACCAAGTGTTTCACTATACTTCCAAAAACTCACACTTATGGAACTCAAACCTTGACTTAATATGATTCCAATGTCACATAACAATAATACTCATGTTCTTTCACAAATCCTAGTTCAAGATAGTTCTCAATCTCACATAACAATGATACTTATGTTCTTTCACAAACCCTAGTTCAAGATAGTTCTCAATCTCACATAACATTGGTACTCATGTTCTTTTACAAACCCTAGTTTAAAATAGTTCTCAATAATAATGATACTCATGTTCTTTCAACATCCACAAATCATAAACATGAATACTCACTCAAACATTTCCAACAATGCTTATCGAACAATCCTTTTCACTCCAACTTTGTATTTCACAGCATTCAATCCAACAATATTTCACTCATAAGGATGATGTGCTCATACTTTTTATTTTGATGGAGATATGTCTTCAAAACCTGTCTTAATCACAATAAAATCTTCTTTGCCAATTTCAATGTTAGATAGCAACAACCTATCTCAAAATCTCCACATAAATATTCTCCCCAATAATTAGTTCACCATACAAAAATATCAAATCTCAAGTACACCTTATAATCTCCTTACACCTTCAATGCAATAACTTTTCTTTTTATAATGCAAGAATTACAAATATCAAAAATATATTTTACACCTTTTATCTCCTCACTTTCAAAACATAAATCAACAATTTCATTATAGCAAAACATACACAATAATTTCCTTTATGCACCTTATTTCTCCTCTCAAAATAATTATCACAATGTAGCTTTATTTCAAAATACAAAATACAATTTTCCTTGCATACCTTATCACTCCTACCTCATAAAATAAATTCTAACCACCAAAAAATTAAAACAAAATATTTTAAATTTTCTTATGCCTTATATCTCCCTTAACAAACTCACAAACAACATTTTAAATCTCACAAAACCCTTTAATGCAGATTTTCGAATATCAAAAACCTTTGAAAAATTAAATCGTGAAATGCATACCTTTTATTTTAATTCTGCCCCAAAAATTGTTTCTAGTGAAATTCGAACACATGACCTTGCCTTTCCAACACCCTAGCCCAAAGCTAGGCCACCATTTGGGCTACGCGCCCACACAAAATCAAAGAGTGCATGAACCCCCTTTTGTTCCTTGTCTCTTCTCACACTTAGCATGAACAAAAACATTTTTTTCTTTGTAAAATACAATCGCGTGAATCAAACCCACGATATTGCCCTCACAACACCCTAGTTTTGCCTCAACTTACACCTGTGCTAATGAAACTGGTGGAACCTCTTTTTGAATTCCACAATTTTCACAACCCGGTCCCTATTTTCCTTTTGGAAGCACAATATCTCTCTTCTCACTTAGCAAATCAGCACACGAAAAATTACATATATCATTAGCATAGCATGGCATTCGATCGCATAGGTGAGGGAATAAAATGAAAATTGTTTGACCTTTTTATACTCGTTTTCCTTTGCACTTAACTCATCGGCCCAAATTCGAATTTCAAATTTTGAATTTAAATTTAAATTTAAAAACCTTTTAAAACTTTGGCGCCTTTGGTTTATTTAAATTAAAATTTTAACCATAGGTTAAAATATTTTAATTTAAATAAATTAAATTAAATCCTTTAAAAATTGCTCAATGGTTTTTTAAGGAAATATTATTTTAATGATTCCTTGGACCTCATTTTCTTCACCTCATCCTTTTGCCCGAAATATTATAATATTAAATATTATAATATTATTATTTATTTTTAAACCTGCTCCTCCTTCCTTGGGTCTTCAACATTTTAGGTCTTTTAAGCATATAATATTTAAAATAAATATTATATCCTATTTCTTTTAATTACTCTCTTCCCTTTTGGAAAACAACCCGATGACATTAATGACGATGAAACTTGGACATCAATCTCTTGACATCAATGACAACAAAACCTGCTCAAATTTCCAACAATCTCCCCCTGTCATTGATGGCAACCCTTTTTCCTTTAACCATTTCTTTTACCTTTTTCAATTTTTCTCCCCCTGAGAAACTACTCCCCCTGAATGAATGCTCTCCCCCTAACTCAAATCTGTCCCACTTTGACATCAATGGCAAATGGCCTCCTTTGGGAATAAATATAATACTCTTAGCTCAACCCCCTCCCCACCTCCTCTCCTTGAGGTGGTTAATTTTAGGGTGGGAGTATCTCTACTCTCAGCATAAACTGCTCTTTTTATTTGTCCACCTTCTTCCTCAACTGATCCCTCTGATTCCTCTAAATATTTTTATTCTTAATTGTCTCTGTAAATTTTGTTCTACACTACTTAGCCATGTGCCCAACATTATTGCACTTGTAACACTTAATATTGTGATTCCTTGAAGGTGTAAATTTCTTTTAGTTTCTCCTGGTGAAGCCATATCCATTCCTATCATGAACCCTACAATTTACTGCCTTATGACCAAACTGATTACAAGAGTAGAAATACCCTTGAAAGAGATGCCCATTTTTGAAATTTCTATTGGTGAAACCATGTTCCTGTTTTTCATGTGTCCTGCACTTCATACCCTTGTGACTAAACCTATGACATGAGAAGCAATGCCCATTGAAGAAACCTTGCATTGACCCCATTGGTCTCTTAGTCGCTTCTTCCTTGTGATGTTTCTTGTTCCATCTGTTCCTTATTTGTGCATTGTTCCTTTCCTTTTTGAACCTTATATTTTCCATCTTATCCTAAGAAGTCTCACTTTCTCTTACACTCTCTTCTTCTGAAGCTTCTTCTTCTTTGGATCTTGAGATTGACTCCTCTCTTTGTTCTCTATGTTCCTCTTCAAAACCAAGTCCTATTTTTTTTATGAAGATCTTTGTACCTTGATAATCTTATCCAAGGTCTTTGAGCTTCTCCCAAACTTGTGTATCTTATCTTTACTCTTTTACTTCCTTAGTGAAGCTACTGTTGACACTTTTTGTCACATTATACAAGGGGTAGAAGAATAGTAGAATTTTGTATAATATTTCCTTGTTGAAAGTTTTTCTTTTATTTTAAGTTACAGAAATTTTGACTCTCCCTATCGCCCCCTTTTATAAAATGAATAAGAAAGAGCCTCGCTACCAAATAGGCCAAGGAAAATAGCTTCGTCGAAAAAAAAAAAAAAAGGAGAATGTGAAAAGAGCTTCGGGCCCGAAGCACTTTAAATCACCACTTCGGGTGAAAGCGTTGTGAAGCAATATCGCCAAAGGAAATACAAAGATAACGCTTCACACCCGAAGCATCTTTCGCAGCCGCTTCAGGCGGAATTTTTGCGAAGCAGCATCCAAACGACTTTGTCAAAGGAGGAGAGCATAATCCAAAATCAGCTAAGGTAAGGAAACTACTTCGGGCCCAAAGTATTTCTAACACCTACTTCGGCCAGTTTTCACCTGAAGAAGTGGCGCCCAAAGTAAAATGACAGTGTGTCAAAAATAGAGAAGTGCTTTGAGAGGATATTCCCCGAACCACAGTTTTGAGAGAGAATCGGGCCGAAACATTTTCTAGCCGAAGCAGTTTTGCTAGCAAAGGACAAAGAGCCCCATTTCAAATATGGAATCCGCTCGGCACTCAACATCCTTGAAGTAGTTTTGCGAAGCGCTATTTTGCGAAGACCGAATCGAGGAGAAGATCTACTTCAGCCCAAGGCTTTGGTGAGGCGAAGATGTAGCAAAGCACTTTCTAGGCCCACGTTCCAAGGAGGGTAGCTTCCCAAGGTGATCGAAGGCCCCTTATAAATACCCCCTTTCTTGCCCGATAAGCCCGTTGACCATTTTTGGCAAACGAAAGGGACGTAACAGTCCTCAAAGTAAAACTTGATGGGTGTAACGATCACTCAAGCATAGCATCTAGAAGCCAGGGACACTCAGGCAGTGCATTAAATGAACGTTTCCATGGTTGACCTAGTCGCAGTTGCCAATTTTGGTAACTAATTTGAAAGCTCAATCGCAGCAACCACGAGGAGATGATTTCTCAGAGCCCGAGGGTGTAGTCCGTCATTTTTTGTAAAAATGATTTAGAGGGTCGGGTCCTCTATAAAAACCCAAGCTTTGCAATGTAAAAGGGGGGGAACTTTCTGCTAGAAATTTGCTGTAACTTGATGTCCTGTGTCTAATACTAAAGATTTTTATACTCCATTTCTCTCTTTTATGCTGCCTTCTATGCTTAATTCTTTTGTCTATCTGCACTCGTATACTAAGACTCTGAATCCTGAATTTGGTGTGTGATTGGGGACTGTACCCTAAAATTTGCCCTGAAGGATACATAGGAGAGGAAAAACATCGTATAAGCTTTCTTTTATGCTGCCTGGTGGGTCATGGTTTCTGTTATTCCCTTGTCTTAATCGTTGTTACTCTGAACCTTGAATTCCAGCGAGAGAGAAAGGAGAACCCTGTGAACTCGTCCAGAGGATACATAGGAAAGCGAGTATCGCGTTTCTTTCGTCTATTCTTGGTGTTCTTTGCTGCTATTTGAGTTATTAGCGAGTGATCATTCTTCCTATTCTCTTCCACCTTAAATCATCATCTTCTAACCCCTACTCTTTTTATTTCTTTCTCTAACCCTTACCCCTTTTTATTTCTTTTCCTAACCCTTACTCTGTCTATTTATTTCCTGCACTCTTGTCTCAAACCCCAAAAGTAGATTAGTATAGGAGTCGGCCTTTCTCGGGAGATCGACACGCGGGGCATCTCTTCCCCTCGGCCTTTCAATGTCGATCACAGGTCCAGGGTGCACAAACCCACCGAAAGTCCTTTCCTGTGTGGATTTAATGACCAACAGTTTCTGGCACGCCCGATGGGACCCAAGGTCCCATATTTGAGAAAATTTCTAGCCCATTTTCATCGGAGCCAGTAGTTCTAACAAGTTCCCAGTGAGATCCAGTCAGTCTCATCTTCTGAGTAGTAGTGAGAATCGATGCTCTCATTATTAAAATACTCTTAGCATCTAGCGACTTTGTTTTACCCGAGAATCTCTAAAGTCATGAAGACTAGTGCCTAAACCTGGTTTTCATAACCAGGACTTCCCGTGTCTTAAGAAGGTCCGAGTTTGGTGAATCTCTGGCTTGTCTTCATCTGATAAAATCACCTGGCGACTTAGTTGAGCTGAAGATCCAGATTTCTTGGTCGTAGGCGCATTTCAAATCTAAAAGAAGATATCCCGGAGGAATCAAGGTTTGGTGAGCAGCCTTGACCTCATGAGCGGAGAAATAATTTCCACCTAATGACTTCGACTCAGCGGTGACAACCACAATTTCCACAGGTTTCTGTCATAATGGCTGGGAGAAGCTTTCCTAGCTGGAATGATCCAGGCCCCCTGAATATCCAAAGCTACCATGAAATTCCCAAAAGTGCTTTGAAATCATTGATGAAATACAGTGGCACCACGGGAATGGCCCGAGAGCACCTTGAAGATGTTTTCAATTTAGCGACCCTCCATGACATTATCCATGAAGATGTCATGATCAGACTTCTTGTTCTATCTCTGGAAGGAAGGGCACTGCGATGGTATAGATTTCTCAGGCCCAAAAGCATCTGCTCCTGGGATGACTTAGCGAGGGCATTGATTGAGATGTTCGATGGCTCTCAGGATCCCTTCCATCTCTTTGCATACCTCTCCACCATTAAGAGAGCACCCTCGGAGGGTATCGTGGATTTCAATGTTTGATTCTATAGAAGTTGGAAGATAATTCCACTAGAGATCCAACCGATGCCCGCCCAAGATCATCTCTTCTATGTTTGGGCCTTCCACCCGGACGTAAGCCTCATTCTACTACAATCAGGGGAATGAAGGTTCCCTCAAATATTTGAGGAGGCAATGCGAGTGGAACAGCTTCTGCTCCTATCGATAAAGTGGCAGTGGAAAGAAACTCCGTCCCTTCCTCCGATAATTACTGCTCCTGTCTAGCCAATGCAGTACTCATATTGGGGCATTCCTCACACTGAGCCAAGGCCTGAGATGCAGTCATTTGGAGCTCAGGAGGCAGACCTCATACTAGCTCAACAATGGAAGTACGCAAGCATGGCCCACCCAATGAACTACATGGCTGCTCGCGATCTCCATCAAGAGGTGAACCGAGGAGAGAAGCAGACTCGAGTGGTAGAACTTGAGAACAAAGAGGGCACAATTTTGCACCCTTTTTGTATCCCAAGAGATGGCATGCAAGTGTTTGGCCAAAGCTCATCAAGCCTGTCCAATTCAGAAGATGAGCCCGAAGAGATCTTGGAGAACTACTCTTCGCCGGAGGAACCTTGTTATCATATCAGTGGGATGGAAGAACCTATACCCGGCATTCAATTTGAAGAATCTATGGAATTCTGGCATTGGGTCTGGTACTGGTTTTGGCTATCCCTAATACCAATGCCCCAAGAAGGCTTTTGAGTGGCGAACTTCTTCGCCAACAATCTGGGCAAAAATGAAAATCGGTTGTGTTGCTTCCTGTTCGCAGCATGGACAACTTCAAGTAGAAATGATCCGAACTCTAAAGGTCAGCTAAAGTTCAACCTGATCTGGTCGGGTCACTACAGGTTTACCAGATAATCACCTGAAGTGAATCCATGGTGGTAGCATCCCAATTATGTCGCAAGCTTATGTAGATACTGTAAATAGTTCGGCTGGTAAATAAGGTGTTGCTCAAAATCTTAGGTCGAGTTGTACTTCGGTAGCTCCAATAATATAAAAAAAAAAAGGCGAGAAGGCTCTAGGAAGTTTTTGGCAATGAGCAGCGCGCCTCGATGAATTATTTTTAGGACCTCTCCTCCTTGGGTTTCCCGAGTTTCACAGATGATGAGGGGAACCTTCTGACTAAAGATGACCTCAAACCAGTCTAGCTCCAGTTCAAGGGTGATGTCTCGAAAATAGACGGGTGGGCAGAGCCGATCTCGGAAGGGCAGATAACCGACTTCATTTTGAGGTACTGTAAGATGGTAGCATGCCTAAACGATTTATTCATCAGGGCCAAACATGCTAACATCGGGCAAATTGATCGGTTTTGCGTTTTGGTTAAGGCATTACAAGATAAAGAACCATTCCAAAAGGGTGCCTAGGCTCATGTCCGAAGAACGATGAAGCACATCCGCGATTTCCTCAAACCATCGCCTCACCAAGAAGCCATGCCAGAGGAAGATGGAGAAGAAGAAGGAGAAGAGGAACAAGAAGAGGGACAGACCGTAGAAGCGAGTGGCAGGGGAAAACCAGTAACTCTGCAGCCCAATGGATCAGGACTAAAGGGTTCTTTTGTCGAGACGAGCTCGTCACCCCGCGAGCCGCCAAGAATGTTGACATTTTTTGTCACATTATACAAGGGGTAGAAGAATAGTAGAATTTTGTATAATATTTCCTTGTTGAAATTTTTTCTTTTATTTTAAGTTACAGCAATTTTGACTCTCCCTATAGCCCCCTTTTATAAAATGAAGAAGAAAAAGCCTCACTACCAAACAGGCCAAGGAAAATAGCTTCGTCGAAAAAAAAAAAAAGGAGAATGTGAAAAGAGCTTCGGGCCCGAAGCACTTTAAATCACCACTTTGGGTGAAAGAAGTAATATCGCCAAAGGAAATACAAAGATAATGCTTCACACCCGAAGCACCTTTCGCAGCCACTTCGGGCGAAAGTTTTGTGAAGCAGCATCCAAACAACTTCGTCGAAGGAGGAGAGCATAATCCAAAATCAGCTAAGGTAAGGAAACTACTTCGGGCCCAAAGTATTTCTAACACCTACTTTGGCCAATTTTCACCCAAAGTAGTGGCGCCCAAAGCAAAATGATAGTATGTCAGAAATAGAGAAGTGCTTCGGGAGGATATTCCCTGAACCACAATTTTGAGAGAGAATCAGGCCGAAATATTTTCCAGCTAAAGCAGTTTCACCAGCAAAGGACAAAGAGCCCCATTTCAAAGATGGAATTCGCTCGGCACTCAACATCCCCGAAGTAGTTTTGCGAAGTGCTATTTTGCGAAGACCAAATCGAGGAGAAGATCTACTTCGGCACAAGGCTTTGGCGAGGCGGAGATGTAGAAAAGCACTTTTTGGGCCCACATTCCAAGGAGGGTAGCTTCCCAAGGTGATCGAAGGCCCCTTATAAATACCCCCTTTCTTGCCCGATAAGCCTGCTGACCATTTTTGGCAAACGAAAGGGACGTAACAGTCCTCAAAGTAAAACCCGACGGGCATAACGATCACTCAAGCATAGCATCTAGAAGCTAGGGACACTTAGGTGGCGCATTAAATGAATGTTTCCATGGTTGACCCAGTCGTAGTTGCCAGTTTCGGCAACCGATTTGAAAGCTCAGTCGCAGCAACCGCAAGGAGCTGATTTCTCAGAGCCCGAGGGTGTACTCCGTTGTTTTTTGTAATAATGATTCAAAGGGTCGGGTCCTCTATAAAAACCCAAGCTTTGCAATGTAAAATGGGGGGAAACTTTCTGCTAGAAAGCTGTTGTAACTTGATGTCCTGCGTCTAATACTAAATATTTTTGTACTCCATTTCTCTCTTTTATGCTGCCTTTTGTGCTTAATTCTTTTGTCTGTCTGCACTCGTATACTAAGACTCTGAATCTTGAATCCGGTGTGCGATTGGGGACTGTACCCTAAAATTTTCCCTGAAGGATACATAGGAGAGGAAAAACATCGTATAAGCTTTCTTTTATGTTTCCTGGGGGGTCGTGGTTTCTATTATTCCCTTGTCTTAATCACTGTTACTCTGAACCCTGAATTCCAGTGAGAGAGAAAGGAGAACCCTGTGAACTCATCCAGAGGATACATAGGAAAGCGAGTATCACATTTCTTTCGTCTATTCTTGGTGTTCTTTGTTGCTATTCGAGTTATTAGAGAGTGATTGTGCTTCCTGTTCTCTCCCACATTAAATCATCATCTTCTAACCCCTACTCTTTTTATTTCTTTCTCTAACCCTTACCTCTTTTTATTTATTTTCCTAATCCTTCTATCTATTTCTTTCCTGCACTCTTGTCTCAAACCCCAAAAGTAGATTAGTATAGGATCCGGCCTTTCTCCAGATATCGGCACGAGGGGCATCTCTTCCCCTCGGCCTTTCAATGTTGGTCGTAGGTCCAGGGTGCGCAAACCCATCGAAAGTCCTTTCCTATGCGGATTTGATGACCAACAGCTACCTCATGCTCTAATCTTTCACATTCTAAGACATTTACCTCTAATTTTTCTTTAAGTCTCCTTGTCTTAGTTATAAGCTTTCCTTTCTCTTCATCACATTCTTGAAATTGAAGCTTGAGTTTTGAGTTCTAATTTCTTACCTTTCTTAATTCCTTAAGAGTAGAAATAAGTTCACCTTCAATATCAACTTCTCCTTCCTCTTCATTTTTTGATTATTTGTCATCTTCATTCTTTTCTGATTTATTTCCAGTAGGAGCACTTCCTTCTTCTTCTATTTCCATAAGAAGACTTTCTTCTTCTGGACCTTCAAGAGCATCTTCATATTCATCTTCACTAAAACTGAACCCATTCCTTGTGCAATGATATTCAAGATGACCAAAGTTCCCACACCTAAAATACTTGAGAATTATTGGTTCCCTTTTAACTTTTTCTTAACATATTATTTTTCTACTATCATAAATAGAATTTCTTCTTATTCATTATCTGAGGACTTTTCATCACTATCACTTGAACTCTTGCCTATCTTATCTACATAGAAACTCTTCTTATGTCTTTATAAAAACTTATTTCCTTGCTTGTCTTATCCATAAATGTTCTTCTTTTGATACCTATATTTTCCTGCTTCCCTATTCTTATGATCTTGTTTCTCTTCACCACTACTATTTCTAGCTCCTAGAAAATCGGATGCATAGTGACCATATTTACCACAATTGAAACACTTAACTAGTTTTGTACCTTTATACTTTCGTGTGTCCTTGTTCCTTCTGTCATAGTTTGCTTCTTCATCACTCGATGATCATCACTTGAATTTGTCTTCTTATCATTTGTCTTCTTTTCTACTTTGAAAGCTACTTCTTTCTGGGGGATAGGATCCTTTCCTATTCTCATCTCAAAAGTTGTGAGATTTCCATGTAACTCATCCCTTGTCAAATTTTCAATATCTTTTGTTTCTTCTATGGCTGAAACCTTTTCACTATACCTCTTAGGGAGTGACCTTAAAATATTTTGATAAACATTTGATTCTTCAACTTTAAATCCAAGTCCTTGTATGGATTTAAAAACCTCATGAACATGAATTAAGTATGTAGCAATTTCTTCCTCATACTTCATTTTTAGGTCTTCAAATATTTTCTTGTGATTTTGCAATTTTACCATCTTGACATTTTTGTCTCCCTCATATGTATTTTTTAACTTATCCCAAATATTTTTTGCTGATGTGCAATGCATAACTTTTACAAACTTTGATTCATGTAAACCACTTAATATTCCATTCATTGCCTTTGAATTATTTAGATGTAGGAGCTTACCATTTTTATCTATAGGTGAAATAGCTGGTGGTATGTATCCATCCTCAACTGCTTGTCATATCTCATTTCCTTATGACATTAGATAAATATTCATTCTAACACTCCAAAATGCATAATTGTTCCTATAGAATAATGGTGTCTTATTTCCTGAATATCCACTCTGAGAATACATATGTGTTCTTGTAAGCTTTTTATTCAAGATGTTAAACTCTTTCGAAGGAATTTGCTCTGATACCAATTGAAGAACACAAGATTATACTGAGATGATAGGGTAAATATTATAAGACCAACTTTTACTTTTCTTTCTCAAACAATATTATCCAATATAATCAATGGCAATATCAACAGAAATAATCAAAGCAATGCATAAATCATCACACACAATAGAGACACAAATTTAATGTGGTTCACCCAATGTGGGCTACTCCACGAACAAAAACTTTCACTAAAAATTTTTCAACAAATCTCTTGGGAGTCCTTCCCTATTACAATTTTTATGGACCTCTATCCAAAGGAGACACCAATCCCCTAATAAAGTTTTTGGACACAAATCCATAGAAGAACTCTTTCCCCTTTGTTGGTTTGTAGATCTCTATCCATAGGATAACTCTTTCTCCTCTACTCTAGCTAGTGATATATGAGAAGACTACTACCTCCACTGCACGAGCTTGTGTATCTCTCTCCACTGAAGATCATATTTCTCACTCAAAAGACCTCTATCCTCACTGCCTTAGATAATGGATCTATATCCACTGGATACTATTGTCCTCTACTTTGTTACCACTAAATCTTACTCTCAGCTATGCTCAATCTCTGTCTCAAATATTAACTAAACTCTATCCTCTATCTAGAAAAAATTTGCTCACAATTCTGTCTCTGGTCTGGCATAAATCTACCCTCAAATTTGCACCAAAATCTATCCTCAAATTTGTCCTCAAGCTTTAACACACAGCTTGGTCCAACTACAAATCAACTCTACTTAGATCTGCCTCAAGACATAACTCAAATCTTGAACAAATCAATCAATCAACTCTACTCTCAAGTCTTCTCAAATACTTGTCTCAAATATATCCTCAAGTCCTCTCTAGAACTTGTCCAATATGCTTAACAAGTCTTCACCAAGACTTACCTCAAATCTTCTCTACAAGTCTTCAGCAAGACTTACCTTAAATATATCCAACAAGTACACTTAAGAACTTACTCAATTTTCTTAGCAAGTCTTCACCAAGACTTACCTTAAATATTTCCAACAAGTCCACTCAATAACTTGCTCAATTTGTTCAACAAGTCTTCACCAATACATACCTTAAATCTATCTAACAAGTCCTCCCTAGAACTTATCCAATCTGCTCAACAAGTCTTCACCAAGACTTACCTCAAATTTGCTTTCAAGCTTTTACAAAAGCTCACACAAATCTATCCTTAAGCTTTCAAAAATCTTACTCAATTTTATCCTTAAGTCCCCCTTAGGACTTACTCAAATCTATCCTTAATTCCCCTCTAGGACTTACTCAAATCTACTTGCAAGCTTTCACAAAAGCCCACACAAATTTATCCTTAAAATTTTACAAAAGCTTACTCAATTATGTCCTTAAGTCCCCTCTAAAACTTACTCAAATCTACTCACAAGATTTCACAAAAGCTTTCTTAACTTTATCCTTAAGCTTTCACAAAAGCTTATTCAAATCACTGCAAAACTTGAATACATAACTCAAATTAATCTCTTTCAGAAAACCTCTTCAACACACAAACAAGTTTCACTCAGAATCTTGTTTAACCACAAAAACATATAGAGAATGATCAAAGACTCAATATGTTTCCCCTTTTTTTCCTTGTCTCTTCTCACAATTAGCATGAATGAAAACAATTTTCCCTTTGCAAAACACAAACGCATGAATCGAACCCATAATATTACCCTCACAATGCCCTAGCTTTGCCTCAACTGCCACCTATGCTAACAATGTTGGTGGAACCTCTTTTTGACTTCCATGATTTTCACAACTTGCTCCCTATTTTCCTCTTGTGAAGCACAAAACCTCTCTTCTCACTTAAAAAAGCAAGTGAAGCACAAAACCTCTCTTCTCACTTAAAAAAGCAATGCACGAAAAATCACATATATCATTAGCATGGCATGCAATGGCATTCGATCGCATAGGTGAGGGAATAAAATGAAAATTATTTGTCCCTTTTTATACACGTTTTCCTTTGCACTTAACTCATCGGCCCAAATTTGAATTTCAAATTTTGAACTTAAATTTAAATTTAAAAACCTTTCAGAACTTTGGTGCCTTTGGTTTATTTAAATTAAAATTTAACCATAGGTTAAAATATTTTAATATAAATAAATTAAATTAAATCCTTTAAAAAATTCTCAATGGGTTTTTTCAAGGAAATATTATTTTAATGATTCCTTGGACCTCGTTTTCTTCACCTCATCCTTTTGCCTGAAATATTATAATATTATTATTTCTTTTTAAACCTGTTCCTCCTTCCTTGGGTATTCAGCCTTTTAGGACTATTTTAGGCATATAATATTTAAAATAAATATTATATCCTATTTCTTTTAATTACTCTCCTACCTTTTTGAAAACAACCTGATGACATTATTGACAATGAAACTTGGACATCAACCTCTTGACATCAATGATAACAAAACTTGCTCAAATTTCCAATAGCACATTCTAATATTACTTGTGCATTTATTACATTTCATAAAGTAAATACTCAACCCCTAATATAATATAAACTCCTAATCTAAAGATGTACCCATGGTGGTACATTGGCATGTACTAAATAATGTAATATATTCCAATAGGATTAAAACAGTAGGTGGTGGCCTTTGGTTTAGGGATAAAGATAGATTATATTTAAGATCATGGAGTGATAATATTTTTATGGATATAGATACTATTAAAACGCATCCACTATAGATTAGGCTTATTGGAATTCCTTATAACTTAGTAATAAGTGAATTTTTAAGAATATTAGAAATACTCTAGGGGAATTCATCTAGGAGGGACCAACCACTAAGGATAGAAGGCATGTGATACACACTTGGAATGTGTTTTCATGGATATTTCAAAACCTTTACTATAGTTTATTAAAAATGTAATTCAAGATAATGGGACCAGCAAGTGGATTATGAGTGCATTGTGTTCTGATGTCATAAATATTATGAGACCAAATACATGGCAAGAGATTTCAAAGTGAAAATGATAGAGAAAGAAATGGAAATTTTTGGGTATGATACAAACTTTAATTAGGAAACCATATTATAATATAATATGGGTTAAATCAAGGATTTCCACTCCTAAGAAAGTGGAAAGGAAAATCACTCTACATCATCAAATGATAAAGGCCATTATAGTTTACTTGAATCAACTATTAGAAGAAAAAATGACACAATAGATGAGCAAAAGGAGTTAAAAATATGAAGGTATATGGGGAGAAAAATTTAAATAAAAATGGATGAATTAGGTTAAGGTAAATCTAGGTAAATTATCTTCATTTTCCTCAAGTAGCATAAAGTACTATCCTTGCAAAAAAATGAAAGTAGTACAAATTATATTTCTTGTAATTTAGGGTTTCAAGATAAACATAATAAAGAAATGCATATGGATGATATCCATGAAAATTTAGGATTTCTAGAGTATCATAATAAAGTAATTACTATGGAGAGTCACCCTTGTATTTTAGCATTTTAGGAGTAACATAGAAAATAAAGTGTTTACGAGGCTATTCCTTGCATGTCAAATTATCTAGAATAGAATAAATCTCTATAAGATAAGTCTCAATATAAAAAATATCAGATATTAATGAAGATGAAAATGTTGGTGGGAATGGAAAAAAGAAAGGAAGATCATAAAAGCATGAAAAAGAGAAAAAACAAATCAAAGGGATATCAATTTGGGAGTCCAAATAAAAATATTATAGGTGTAAATAAGAAGTTGCTAAGAAATTAATAGGTTGTTATAGTCCTAATTTTATATTAACATGATAAATAAAATTAATTAGTGAGGAATATAAAGATATTTTTTTAAAAAATGGAAGATAGTGATTGTTTAATGTTTTCTTCTATAGAAGCTTCAACAAAATTCCACTAATATGGGAAAAATACAAATAGGATGAGCAAAACATATTTGGGTTGTTGGACTATATTACAAGAAATATAAAAACATCAAGAGGCTAATGTATATGCTCCAACTTTAGTGAACCCTCATAAAGGATGTTGGAAAGACCTAACTATATTTTTTTTCAAACACAATGATAATTTGTAGTTATAATATATAGATTATTGTGGGTGAGTTCAATACATTTATATATCCTTTATAAAATAAGGGTGGTACTTTGGGATGGTCTAGATTGTTGGCTTTTTAGCCAGATTTAATCATAGGTATTGATATCCAAGATCAAATATAAATTAAAATATTAATGCATACAAATATTTGATAAGTATAAATCAATATAGAAATGCATAAAATAACAATGTTTCAATAATATGTACAAATATTCAAGATCTATATAAAAATTTTATTACAATACATGGAGCTTTATCTCCATAATATACCTCTTGAATATGAATCTTTAATACATGATTATTGCTCTCCTCACATATCCAAAAGATGAAACATTTCCTATGTATGTGACACTTCACTTGTATACTTGATACATACATACATAAGACATTTCACACACTTACACACTTGCACACCTTACTACATTACACTTGGACTCATATTACACATTGACACATACTTAAGGGGAAATATAAGTCACACACCTAAATTAACAATAAAACCTAAACTATTACATGACCAAATAATGTAATATCTTCAACACCCCCTATATTACATTATTTTGTTTTTGAATATATTAGTATTCAAATTTTTATTATGACCTTTGTTCTTTGGCTTTGGTTGTGGAACTTTAATTTTAAATCTTGATGATATTCCTTGTGCCTATCATGATAGGTAATCAATTGCACATTAGAAAAAAACTTGCTTTTGATAAATCAATTACCTTCAATGTGGAAACCCTTATTACTTCCAAATCAATTTTTCATTTAATTTTTTAAATTCAAGTTGTATTTTTCCACTATATTTTTTCCTTATATCTCCCGCAATTGAAAAAAATCTTAAAAGATTTTATTTTTCCACTTTAATTTCTTCGAATCATGTGACACCCGATTGGAGGCTCTCCATGCAAAACTAGGAGATTGTCTTAATATAGACTTAGAGGAACCTAGCTAATTAGAATGTACTAGATTTCCAACAAGAAATTATATATTTAAAAGAGGATATAAGGAAAGCCTATATCTGCCTTAGCAAAAAGCACCTTAGAGAAACTTATGGGGAAACAAATATATTAAAAAGGTGAAAGTTATTACATGGTTGGTTATCTAAATAAAATTCTAAATTTGGAAAACCTAATCAAAAGAGGTTTTCTAGGCCCTAGTAGATGCCACCTCTACAAAATAAATGAAGAGATAATAAGTCACTTTTTCATAAAATGTCCATTTGCTCAAGTTGTGTGGAACCAATGGATGAAGACTACAAAGGTATCCTAGATCATGCCCAAGGAAATTATTGTAATGGATCCCTCTCTATAAGGATAAAAATTTGATATGGAGAGTATTAATCCCAGCATTTTTTGGTGTATCTGTAAGGAGAGAAATGGCAAGATCTTCAAAGGAAAAGCAAGGAGCTCTAAGGCTATTTTTAACCAACTTCAAGTTAGTCCGATTGAACTAATTATGCTCAAGTAGATTAACATAGACCAAAAATGGAGTTTAGTTTTGAATCAAAATAGACATTAGATTCTCTTCTTGCAGCTAGACCTCCAATTTAGTTTAGTATTTCAAAGGAGCAACTAATGAGTCCTAAACTTTTTGATATTAGGACTTATAATGGATTTTAGATTATAAGGATATTGGTAATATTTTTCTAAACTTCCTCCCACATATGTTCTACTTTGTTGTTTGTGTAAACCATCCCTAGAAAGGCAGTCATATGATCACCCTGGAAATAGTATGCTTATACTAGGGAAATTTATCTAGAGCTCCTACATCTTCTTCAAGCTCCATGCACAACACTTAAAGCTTAACTATCAAGTATAAATGCATAGGCTAGGCACAAGCTCAATAGGACTCTAAATTTTTTGACCTTTAGTAAGTGTTGTCTTGAGACTCCTTTAGTTTCTAGCTCACTTTTCATGTAAAAGGGTGGGGGACCCTTTTAAAACCCCTTTTTTTAATAATCAAAAATATATATTCCATGTACTTAGTGAAAAAAAATTATTTAAAAGAAATATTATAACTCACTTTATATCTCAACTCAATCTTATAACTTGTGCACAACATATGTGATCATGTGCATTCAAATTAAATTTTGGTTTCCCAAAGTTACACAATGGAAACTTTGCACTAAATAATTTACCAGACAAGGCCCATACTCATTTTTATGTTTTCAAGCATATGTTCAATAAGTTAAATTTATTAAAAATATATCAAAACTATGTTTATATCTATACAAACGTACTTGCTATTTTGAAGTCTTCCATTCAACATCATCAAAGAAAAATAAATATATTTTCTTTCTTAAGTTTATCACTTAGACAAACATTCCACACTCTTGCAAAATCTGACAAACTCCCAAACATTAATGTTATTTTCCTTTTACCTATTGCAATATTAGAAAAGGCTCCCTAACAATAATATATCTCCTAGAGGTTTAAATTTCCAAAAATAATAAATTTCATTGTGCTTTTCTACACTTTTAAATACTTTAAAACATTGAGAAAATTATTAGCATAGACCTTTAGTATAACTTAATTCAAAAAATCAAATTTAATAGTCCCTTATCTCTCCTAAGTCATGTGTTTAAATAAAAATATTTATTTCCACCTTATTACTCCAAAGTGAATTATGCCAAATAAAATTTCTTTTTGGCCCTAAAATTTCAAATGATATTATTATCCAAAAAAAAATCAAATGATATTAAATTGACCTTCTTTTGTACTATGCACTTGAGTATTTTCATCAAATGTGTTAAATGCATCAGATCAAGCACTCAAGTGTCCTGATATTCTAATGTTACATGCAAGGCTTCCCACATGTAGTCTTCTAGGGCATTTTACTCCTCTCAAACAGTTTCTAACTCATTTTTTTTCATGCTTCAATGTCTTTCTCTAGCCTTTAGACTCTTATTTTCTTAGGCTCTCTAGTTCATAGGTGGATTCTTTAATGTGCTTCAACTTCCTTGGTGCTTCAAATACTGGCTATTAATCTTCTTATTTCTTATCTTCTATTTTCTTTAATGTTTTATCACCTTTAGTGATGTTTCACCTCTTAGGTGGCTTCCACCTTGATGTCTTTCTTCTTTTCTATTGGTTCCTATATGATTAATGATGTGTGTACTTCTTCATAGGTTACACTTTGATATTTTAGATTCAATATCATAACTCATTTATTCTTATGAGGCTATCTCAGTCTGGCTTCTATTATCTCAAATTATCATAGATCACTTTGGCTTCTCCTTTAGCCTTTTTATAGTCTAATTTCTACCTTAGACTTATCACAGTCACCAACTATTGCACTTACCACTGGCTTTAGCTTTTAGATGACTTGCACTTAGAGTATAACTCCACAATTATTTTAATATGGTGTTTCCTCTTTAATATTGATGTCAAAACTTTTAGAATTCTAGCTCATATTCAAAATGCTTACCAAGCTTCTTTAGAACATAATACCTCATTATTCTGCCTAAGTTTATTCAATATTCAAAAACTAGCTCAATTAATTTTTCTTCAATAAATATGTTAGGAAACAAAAATAATATTGAACTCTATCTTAAATCTTTCACTTCTCTAATATTACTTCAATAGTCATTTTTCTTAATTCTTGGGTACAAATATCAACGTGATTTTCTCTTCAATATATATTAGGTAAAAAACACTCAAAATTCAACTTTACCAATCAAGTTCATACCAAAGTTTTCCTCTGATTCTAGCTTTCCAGTCTAAATATTATCACTCCAATATTCTTCAAATAAATTCATACCAAATTTCTTCTCTGATGCTAGCTATGAACCAATATGGCTCCTTCCACTATGGCTCTGATACCACTATTGTATTTTTAGCTAGATTTAATCATAGGTTCTAATATCCAAGATCAAATATAAATTAAAATAGCAATGCATAAAAATCTTTCATCAATATAAATGAATATAACAATGCATAAATAACAATGTTTTAAAAATATTGATCAAATATAAAATATTTGTATACAATTTTTATTATAATACATGGAGTTTCATCTCCATAATATATCTCTTAAATATGACTCTTCAATACTTGACTATTGCTCTCCTTACATATCTAATATATGCAACATTTTCTATTCCACACATAATACAAACCTCTCGTGTCTCTTTGCTTTACATATTACCACATATATATGACTCTTCACTTGAATACTTGACACATTGCACACACCTACACACTTGTACACCTTACTATATTACACTTGGACTCATATGACACATTGACACATACTTAATGGGAAATATAAATCACACACCTAAACTAAACATGCCCTAAACTATTACATGACCAAGTAATGTAATATCTCTAACATAGATAAATGCAATATTTTTCTTCATCAATTTGAATATCCTTTGGGATGTTATTCCAAAAAAAATTAATATTTATATGATAATAGGTGCATTAGACAAGCTTATATAGTAAAAAATATTAGATATATCCATGTTATTTAGAACATGGTTGTAAATAGAGTATACAATCACTTTATATATTTTATTACAATTAGGATCAAATCATAAACCCATTCTTTTGACTTGTGATTTACCAAATAATGGTCATTGGCAATAATTTTGCTTCCAGTTTATGTGGTTGACCCAGATTTCATCTAGATAATTATGTTATGGAGGAATGAAGAAAATTTAAAGGATAATATATGTACAAGATTTTTCAAAAGATAAAATATCTAAAGGATCAAATGGATATTTGATTTAAAAAATATTTTGGTAACATCTTTAAAGAATAAAAGGAAATTGAATCCAAACTCAAAATTTTATAAGAGATAGTAGAAACCAATGGCATGGACAAGGATTGGAAGAAAAATAATTACTTTTATATTATCATAATGTTAAAATTATAATCTAATTCATGACCAAGGCTGACATTATGTGATGTATTGGATAGGCCTTATGTGATGTTCAACCAAACCCTATAAGGGGGTGGAGGTACAAGGTTCAAATCTTGGGCCTCATCGGATTGAACGCTTGTCCCTTTCCTGGTGCTTTTAGCGGTGTAAAATGTTTAAAATGATTGTGGCATGGTGGTTATAGGGGTAAACTATGTGAAGAACTATATGATGGCTTCTGGGATGGACAGTGTAGAATACTATGGCAGCCATAAATCCAAACAGCCTCCTCGGATTCATGGCGGCTACCAATTCCACCATGTAAATTCAAAAAAAATAACATAACTCCCTCTTGTTATGTTAGCTTATATTAAAATTTATGATGTAATTGGTGTTTTAGTAATGCTATAAATACCCCTTTACACTCTACATACATTCATTAGAGTGTTTTGTAATATTATCTATAGATATAATAATTATTTATGGTGACTACAGGTGCCCAACAAATATCTCTTTTTTGTGCTCATTTATATTTTTTGCATAATATTTGAGTGCATCTTTAGTTTCTATTTATTTATAGAAAATATTGGCAATTCCAACATGGTATCAAAGTGAGTATAGATTTTCCTCACTTAGTCATGCAAAAATTCTATTTTGTGCCTCCAATTTATCTTCCAAACTAAAGGGAAAATTTATCCTTTTGATCTCTCTTGTTTGTTTCACATGAGAGAGAGAAAAAGAGTTATTTTAAAAATATATATCTACATTTTGAAGGTCTTGCATTATATTTACTTTGCTTCAAAAATATATTTTTAGAGACTAAAAGTAGTTTTTGTGTTGTTGAGTGCATCAAAAAATATTCATTTAGGGCTCTTTTATTATTCCATTGGTAGTGTTTTTTTTTTTTTTAACTAGGCCCTTCATGTTCCAAATATTTGGATTGGTTCCCCCACATCAAGGGGCACATATAACCTTTTCCTAAAGGAAGATAATGTACCTCCATCTAAAATGTAGAGTGTCCATTGTGATAAAAATGATGCATGCCAACATGTTGTAACATGGAAGACCTGAGTTTGAATTCAAGCACATGTTTACTTTTGTGAGAAAGAAATTTCACTATTTTTAAAGATGTAAATTTCATTTTGGTGCTTTTGGAACTAACCATCCATGTCTAAGCATAGTTGTGGAAATGTGGTTTGTAGGTTACATTGAAAGGGATATGGCATGGGTTATATAAAGTGGTAATTCTATATTGGAGTGTAGTAGTAAATCATTTTTCACCAAGTGGTAGGTCAAGATTTGGACTTAAAACACTAAGGTTTAAGCATTTAATTATTTACTTTTTGGGATACATAAGGTAGAAACTTATAGAGGCCATTATTTTTGCATACAAAAGCATTTTGCATTATTTTTTGAGCAATATGCATTGGTGGTATTAGTTCATAAACCTATTACAGTGTTAGGGGTCAAATTATGTAAGATGGACTACAAAGCCCTAGTTATTCACCTTAATGGATGAAAATATAGTGTTTGATCAACTCAAAATATTGGACTACTACACTGTAAGAACCTATAGTACATCTCTAAAAAGGATAAAATATTTATTCTTGATTATGAAACTCATATTAAAAGAGTATAAGAGGCTCTAGGTCTATTTTCCTTGTTGATTGAACTGGAGTTACTTTTTCACATCAAATATGAGTGTGATCCTATCAAGGTATTATCAAAATTGCATGATATTTTTCAAAAGGTTAGTACTACTAATGTAAGTCACTTGGAACTAGATCTTTCTTATATTAAATAAGTTGAGTTTGATAACATTCAAGACTATATTTAAAGATTCAAGGCTTTGAGGGTAGATATTGCATCTTCTAGAGGTAAAAAAAATATGATGAAGAATACATTAATATTTTCCTTTCTAGTCTTTCCCCCTCATTTAAATGTTTAACCTAATGGTTCATATAAAATCTATATTCTTGGAATCTCAAAAGACTCTTACTCTAGATTAGTTTCTTTTCTCTCCTAGTGCATTTTCATGTGGTAATATGGAATTATGGTGGGTATTCACAAATACAAGCTCACATAAAAGAATTTAAATCTAAGGAGCCTAAGACCTAATGGATCAAGGGCCATGCTAGTTCTATAAATAAAATTAAGACCACTTGTGAATGTTGTAAGAGGAAGGGACATCCAATGAAGAATTGCTTACTAAAGTTATAAAAGGATTGAAACTGAGTTATTAAAGTTAGGTGGATGTCTTCTAGATGGTGAGGGAGATTCTAAATAATCTACCTCAACTAAAAAGACCCATTGGAGCATCCATTATAGAGGGAAAAATATTATTATAATTAATGTCTTCTCTCTTTAGCCTCTCATTTTAGATTATGAGGGGTTTTGAAACCATAATTTGATTCATGGCCAAGGTTAAAATTATTTGATGTATTGGAGAGACCTAAGGATATCTCATTGTACAATGTATTTATTATTTATAATAGTTTATTATGTAATCCCAATGGGTAATGGTTAACCTTGTTATGGTTAAACCCTATTTATTACTTATAATTAAGCTAAATCCATATTGTTATGTTAGCTTAGGTTAAACTTTATGATGTAATTTGGATTTTGGTATTGCTATAAATACCACCTTACACTTCTAATTCATTTAAGTGCCATGTAGTATTATCTATAGATATGGTGTCTACGAGTAAATCTCTCTCTTTTTGTCCTTTTTATTTTCTATATAATATTTGAGTGCATGGTTGGTTTCTATTTATTTTTAAAAATATTGTGAATTCCAACACATAATGCATTGAAAAAGGATGAGTTATATAGGCTCCAAAAATATAGGGAGAAATCGATCAAGGCAGGAGATAGAAATACAAAATTATTTTATGTTATAGGAAAAACAATGTTTCCTATAGCATGAAATAATTTTTTATCTCTATCTACTTCCTCATATAAAATATGTTAGCTTACTATGAAATAAATATTGAGGAATAATAAGATATTATTAAGGATAAATTCAAAAAAAAATAAGATATTAGGAAGGATGCAATTAATTATTTTAAAAAATATTGTATCATATATTGGGCAAGATAAGGAGACACAAGTTAATATCTTGTAAAATATTACATCAATTATCACATAGGGGTAAAATAAAAACTTGATAAAGAAAATATCTATGATGGAGATACATAAATAAGTCTTCTCTTTTCATCCTAATAGGACACCTAGCCTTTACGGGTTTCTTGAAAATTATTTTAAATAAAATTAGGATTTATTAAAGAGTTATATTTTTTTTGGAGTTGAATAGGCCCAAAAACTAAGGCTACAATAAGTTAGATCCATGCCATTTATTACACTAGTTTCCAAGAAAGGAAAGACAAAAAAAATGCTAGTTTTTGTCCAATAACCTTTGTAATAAAATTTTAAAGATCATTTAAAAAATTATGTAAAACAAGTTGAAAGACATTCTAGTTGGTCCCACTTATGTGGGATTCCTCACCCCTATTAACATCGATTCATGGCATGTGTGTGGGGGATAGTTGGCCCTCTTGATTTCTAACTGGTTTATGTGATGTTGTTCTTATACAAGTTTATTTCTAGTGGCATATTTCTATGATGGAATTTTGTTCCACATTAATACCTCTTCTGCTTAGTTAGTGTAGTGTGTGCATGTGTTAATAATACCATATTGACCGGTTGTGGGATTTGAGTAGTTAATGATCCCCATCACTTGCCAAACTCTTTATTGATGACGTAGTAGGATTAAAGGTGCAAGCACTTGGTCCTGCTTTTGTGGGATTTCTCACCCCAATTAACATCAAGTCATGGAATTTATGTGGGGGGTAGTTGGCCCTCTTGCTTTCTAACTGGTTTATGTGATGTTGTTCTTATACAAGCTATTTATTTCCAGTGGTATATTTCTATGATGGAATTTTATTCCACATTAATACCTCCTCTATATTGTGTTACCTTAAATAAACAACGTGGTTTTGTTCAAGGTAAACAAATTATTTAAGGTGTAATCATTCCATAGAAGGTCATACATTCTCTTCATTCCATAAAAATTACTAGGTATGCTTATGAAATTAGATATGAACAAAGTATTTGATAGGATTTTATGTATTTTTCTATGTGATATTTTAAAAAAAAATTGGTTTTGATCACGATTGGTGTCAATGGATCAACTATTGTTATAATACTTTAAAATATTATATTTTCATCAAAGGTAATCGTATTGGTTACTTTAATTCTACTTATGGAGACTACCAAGGTGATCCACTATTACCTTATCTATTCATTATCCTTGCAAATGTATTAGGGAGACATTTCTTAAAGGTAAAATTTCAAGGAACAATAAAAGGTATTCAAGGTACAAAATTGGTCCTTTTGAATCTCATCTCCAACTTTTTGAATGATACTTTATTTTGGATCATCCTTGTTAGAACTATCTATATTGATTTTCATTCAACACGTACTGTATAAATATATATTGTTGTCCATTTTATATCAACATTATATTCCTTGTGATTTCCTAATGATGGAAATCATAAGTACCAACACCGTGTGAGTGGTTATAACCACCCAACTAAATCTATCCATACTACTTCATAATGATGTAATTATTCTTCCAACACACCCTTATTATATCATGATCTAAACATGGGGAAGAATAGTTACTAAAAACTTAACCATAGATAGGAACATACTTAGTTATCCATGATTTTTAACATAGCTAAATAGGGACAGACAGACTATCCAGGTATAAACGTTGTGAATAGGGATACACACTAATGTTTACATAATTATTATTATGACCCACCTTGGAAAGACTCATTTATGAAATGGATTATAAATCAGGCATATAGGTATGCATTTAACATCATAAGTAGTTGTCATAATCCCTTATTCTAAGTATCTCTCTATGGAGCTCAAGGTTTTTAGTGAGCAAAGTTTAGATAGAAATAATTCTATCATGTTTTAATTCAAGGTTCATATTAATTGTGATTATATTGTAACTGGAATTGCAAGGAAAGAGATGTATAATAGAGAAATTTTCTATGATTAGCTTTAGTTTATATAATAAAATTTAGTTCTACGAGTATTTTGTGTAATGGGTTCCTTATTAAGAAGAGATTCAAGTATTTGATGTTAATTATTTGCTATGGTTATATCCATTTCATTTGTAAGGATTGGTATTTATTCTTCACATAAACTCCTCGGGAAATATTTTATGTGTTGGAAAAATGAATGGAATTTAGTTTCACATTGTGGTTTTATAGTAGTTTTCTTTCTTATAGGAAAGGTAAATTATTTAGATGTTTCATGTTTTTGATATTATGCATAGAAATATTTTAAGTCATTTCTTATTTTCAGCAAATTGAACATGCTCTTATTTCATGTAAGAAAGAGATAGTTAATATTTTGATGTTAATATCTTTGGGTTTGGGGTTTTGTTAATGGTATACTTTAGTACCATGTCTAGAATCACTATAATATGAATCCAATCCTAAAGGAGTTACGGGAAGGCAACACCCAAGACTTTACAAAGGGTACATTTTGAGTGGGGAACTCGAATGTGATCCAAATATGGGGAGTCTTTGGGTAAGATTCTAAGCAAGGTAGTGTTGAGTGAATATTTTGCCCTATAGCAAAATGATCACCACAACTAGAGTCTCAAACAGGAAACTCTCGCTTGCAAAGAAATTAAGTAGCATTATTCATTTCTCCAAGGTTCTTGTGAACAAACATTCATATTGCATATAATCACTCAAGACTAAAGCAAATAAATGAATGTATACCAGAATAACTTAAACCATGCAAGTAACAGTTAACAAGGGGCCTTTAATGATTCGAACAAGTACTTTGCAACCATAATCCATTAAATCAACCAAATGCGAAGATAGCTTCTTTTAATGTTCTTGAGATTAAAGTAATCTACCCGAAACCCAGTTAGTAACCTCTTTTATCTTCAGCTTAAAAATATTCCAAATGAGAAAGTGTGTGGTATGAGCCACTTCATTTTAAGCTTCGTGCCTTTAACATGAGGTTCATTTTTAGAGTTAGCGGGTTCGTTTTATCTTTATTTAAAAGTGTTCCACTATCCCTATGTTAGCATTTGGTGTTAGTAAAGTTAGCAATGTTAGCATTAAATGTGCAAAAAATTAGTAAATTAGCAAGCTAGGATTCATTCACTTGATCTGATTTAGTGTGCATTTGGAATTAGTAGCCCTCCTAAACCCATATTTTATCTAAAAATTAGATGAAGGTGTTTGGAGATGCAAGAATGAAAATCTAAATTAAAGAAGTGGATCTAGAAGCGGCTTTCTCTTCTCCGCTATTAATCCCTGGTTTTCTTTGGGAAACACTAGATCTATAAACAAACCCTCCAATTTTTGGTGCGAGCAGATCGCTTTCTCAAGCGCAGACGCAGAGCATACTCTTGGCAGATTTATTTACCTTCTTTATAACTTAGATTATTCATGGCAATAAATGAACTGTTTATGAACATAAATTCTGGAAAAGGACCAGAATCGAAAAAATAGGAAAAAGGAATGGACCAGAATAGAATGAAAACAAATGCAGAAATTTTGGAATGGACCCGAATCGAAATAGTAGATTTTAAAGAAAGACTAATCTAAATATCAGAAAACTAAAATAGAAACATTATTTACAAAAGTTAGCTGGAAAAACAAAATAGGACATTAATTTGGTTAGCAATCTCCTCCCTGCAAAACCCCAAGTTATGAGATGAAATTCTAAAACAACCTGACCTAACAGACTCGCAACATAAACACAATCAAATTAGATCAGATGCAAGACTCTAAGGAAACAAATAATTGCATCATTCTATCATTCACCTATCGTAACCCACTTTATGGCGTAAACGAATAGATACAAGAAGCAATAATGCAAAGGAAATATTTACAGAAATAGCAGCAGTCTTAGTTTCAATCTCCTTTTGATTTCACACACAAGAGTTGCTCTTGCCAAAAAAAAAATCCTTTATTCCGAAAAATAGTCTTTGTTTTTTTTTCTACAATTTCCAGCCCCTCTCCACTTCTTTGAATGGCGTATTTAAAACCTCTAAAAAAATTTGTTTCTCCCTCCATGACTGTTCATTTTCTCCTTCCCTTGTGCATGCATGTGTTTTGATTTCCAAAAAAAACTTTTCGTTTCTATTTTGTGGCCCTTCGTTTCATTTTCTCCACATGGGCTTGCGTCCGTTTCCTTCCGTGTGTAACGACCATCTTAAATGATTTCAAATCATTAAATATTCCTTATGTAACGTTTTGTCTTATTCATTGGATTTTGTCCTTATGTCCACGTCACTATGCAGTCTTCAGTTTCACTGTCCTGGTGTTCATCACTAATATCAGACGCACTGTCAACTACTCTGTTCCCTTGGCGAAAATGCAACATGTCACGATATCGCGACACTTTTGCCTCCTTGCTCTCTTTTGTTGCTTTTAGCCGCGAAAATGTAACATGTCGCGATATCGCGACACTTTTTCTTTCTTGTTCTTCTTTCTTCTCTTTTGGCTGCGAAAATGCAACATGTCGCGATATCGCGACACTTTTCTTTTCTTTTTCTCTATGCAAATGTCGGATATGCCTTTTTTGATGCAACATGTCGTGATATCGTGACACTTTTTCTTTTGGCCGTAAATGCAACATGTCCGATATCGCGACACTTTTTCTCTTTTGACAATGCAACATGTCGGATATCTGCACACTTTTTCTCTTTGGCTGACAATGCAACATGTCGCGATATCGCGACACTTTTCTCTTTGGCATGTCTTCCCTTTTTCTCTTTGATACAATGCAACATGTCGCGATATCGCGACACTTTTTCCTCCTTGCGGTGTTTTGCTTTTTCTTTGATCTTTAGCATATGGGCCACTTCGGTCTTCTTGGAAAACATGCAAAAAAGGTGGGTCCCCAATTTTGGGGTACGTTGTGGAGCAGCCACAACAAATGGTGACTCTACTGGGAAATGCTCCTGAGCATTTCGGTGAGAAACCCAACCTGAAAACCTACAACTCAACTGCAAGCGTTAGCAAATATCCAAAGAATGTAAATAAACCAAAAATACATGAAACATTAGAATTATTCAACATCCGCTCAATGTGTGCATAGTGATTCATTCTTTATCATTTGAAATAGTTCCCCATTCTATTGCCAATTTCACATGAATGCATATAATGAATCATGGAGGGTCTATGCAAGATCGAATGTATTGCCAACATAATGAACTATGGCTGACCTCCTTTACCAGGACTCTTAACTTTTAGTAGCACGAGCACAAACATTAAAACTATCAAACCCTCTCAGGACCAATCATGCATGAATTGAGTTCATATACCCAATCTCAAGGTTGGTTATGCGCCACTGCCATATTGAATCAATGTGCATGTGTAAGTGAAATCAGAGCTTTGGGGAATCAGATTCTCAACCTAAGCATGATGAGAATTTAACCCTATCCTTACTACTCTAATTTGAGTTCATTACCTCATCTTAAGCAAAATGATTAAACCTATTATGGATAACTGCCAGGCTAGCCTGTCCGTGTGAGCGGTCAGAGGTCTTGCTTTTAAATGAGACATGTCACCACGCATGAGCCTACTCCACTGCCAATCAAGCGTCTATAGCCCCGATGGAGATCAGCCCCATAGTCCAGGCTTTGGCTTTGGCTTTCTTGAATTTTAGGGATGACTACCCATCCTTGTGAGGGACACGTAGTACGATCCTTCCAACTCAAATGATGTGATGGAGGTGGATTAATGATGGATTCCTTGAATCTTAGGGATGACTACCCATCCTTGCGAGGGACATGTAGTACGATCCTTCCAACCCAAATGATGTGATGGAGGTGGATTAATGATGGATTCCTTGAATCTTGGGGATGACTACTCATCCTTGCAAGGGACATGTAGTACGATCCTTTCAATCCAAGTGATGTTATGGAGGTGGAGTAGTAATGGCTTCCTTGAATCTTGGGGATGACTACTCATCCTTGCAAGGGACATGTAGTACGATCCTTTCAATCCAAGTGATGTTATGGAGGTGGAGTAGTAATGGCTTCCTTGAATCTTAGGGATGACTACTCATCCTTATGAGGGACATGTAGTACGATCCTTTCAATCCAAGTGATGTTATGGAGGTGGAGTGGTGAAAACCACTGTTTCATGGACTATGTTTTGCATGATGGGACAGACAAGAAAAATTCTTTTCGCCTCACTTTTCTTCCAAGTAAGGTTTCAACCATTTTGCCCAAGATGTTCTTTATATGTGCATAACGTGTCTAATTCAAGACAATGCGGCATCAGTTTCCAACCCCAAGACCTTACTTAATGTTTATTGTGCAATGATCCTAAGAGGGTCTGACATGCTTTTGGTGGTTGTCTTTGAAATATGGAATGGAATGAGACTCGAGGCTATTATGCAATGCATCCTGAACACAAATGGGTAAGATGGATTATACAAAAATGCTTCACCCTATCTTGCAAAATTGACAACTTTCATGTATCCCAAATTTCAAACGATATTCTTTAATGTGTTTGCAGTGCTCGTGGAGCTTTCTGTAATACAATTCTGTTGTTTCATATACTTCTAGTTTTAGAACATTGATAAGGATACAAACTAACCACTTTGCTATCCCCTTTTTTTTTATCAAGCCCAAAACTGGTCCCATGACCAACACACTAAGCTAAGAAAAGAACAATGCAATCAAAATGCCTCCAAAACCTCGTTCATAACAATCTCATCATGCTAAAATAAAGGTTGAAGGCAAAAAACCTAACACACACCTAAGAAAATCAAATCTGCACACGCAAAAACAAAGCATGACATATTTACATATAATACAAGGCCTTGCCATTTCAGGCCTGGAAATAGTGCTTTAAATGCAGCCCATTGATGGGTAAAGCCAAATATTTTTCGTCCAGGGTTTTTAATCTAAAGTTGTTTTCACCTAGGACTTCTGAAATTTGGTAAGGACCCAACCATAAGTAATCAAATTTATCATGATCTCCTTTCCTCTCATGTCTCTTATCCCACAACAACACTAAATCTGAAACTTTAAATGTTTTGACTCTAGACTTTTTATCAAACCACCTTTTTACTACATCTTGGTGTTTACTAAAGTGAAGCATAGCCTCATCCCTCTTTTCATCCAGATGCATCAATTGTGTTAGTCTAGTTTCAAGTTTATTATCAGTTCCAAGGTAATCTTTCATGAAATGTAATGTTTGTAACTTAAGATTTGTGGGAAAAATAGGATCTTGTCCATAAACTAAGTGGTAAGGAGATGTTCCTAATGATTCCTTGATTCTGATTCTATCAGCCCAAAGAGCCAACTTAAGTTTGTTATGCCAATCTCTAGGATTTCTTTCAAGCAACTTTTTAATGACACATAACAAGTTCTTATTAGAAGACTCAGCCAATCCATTACCTTGTGGATAATAATTTGAAGAAAACTTCAAACTCACCATGTTGTCGAATGCCCAATTTGCAAATTCCAGAGAGGAGAAAGCGGAACCGTTGTCACTTACAATGGAGTTAGGCATTCCGAATCGAGTGACAATGTTATCCTCTAAGAATTTAATAACAACTTCTGAAGTGGCATTTTTAGTGGGAATAGCTTCCGTCCACCTTGTGCAATAATCTGTAGCCGTGAGAATGTATTTATGGGAATCGGATGAATTGGGACTGATGATCCCAACAAAATCCAAACCCCATTGTGCAAAAGGTCTAGACTCGATTACATATTGTAATGGCATAGAAGCACCCCTTTCTCTATTTGCCATGATTTGACAAGTATGACATGACCTCACATGAGCATGAGCATCTTTAAACACTTGAGGCCAATAGTAACCAGCTCTAAGGATTTGATGGGTTGTGGCATTAGCAGACCCATGTCCTATCCCATACTTACCATGGAATTCCTCGAGTACTTGTGCTGCCTCTTTTCGATCAACGCAACGAAGGTAAATTCCTTCATGGTTTTTCTTGTATAATGCACCGGATCTGATTAGAAAATTAGCAGATTTTAAATGCAAGGCTCTTCGTTGAGTAGAATTCAAATGTGGTGGACACTTACCATTCAATAAAAATACACAACATCTACGTACCACTCATCTTCAGTTATATCTGCTATTTCATAATGCCGACATGAAACTAAGGGATCATTTTTTGCTATGGCCTTAACCAACCCTTGTCCCCGCACTATCTTCATAGGTTGAATTTCAAGATCAAATTCTTGAAGAGTTGAGATCCACTTACCTCGCCTTTCACCCAGTTCATTCTGTATAAACATGGCTTTAACTGCAGGATCTGGGACTATAGAAAACACCCTACCGTGGACTATATAATGTCTGAATTTTTTACAATCTTAAATAGGGCATACATTTGCTTGTCCAAGATGGAATATCTCAATTTCGCATCTTTGAGAGGAGTACTAAGGAAGGCAATGGGATTTTCAATGTTGCGTTCACTCTTCTGAGTTAGAACACTCGCAAAGGAATGGTCTAAAGCAAATGTGTAAATGTAGAAAGGCTTCGCATAGTCAGGACTCACTAAAATCGGGGCTCTAGAAATCGCATCCTTGATTCTTTGGAAAGCATCCCTATTTTCATTCGTCCATTTGATTTGGGCCTCTTTCTTCAACATATCGTTCAAGGGTTTTGCAATTTCTGAAAAACCTGAAATAAATTTTCTAACAAAATTAATCTTCCCAAAAAATGATCTCAATTCTTTTTTGCTATTGGGAAAAGGAATCTGTTGTATGGCATCTATTCTTTCAGGATCAATGGAAATTCCATCTTTGGATATTACATGTCCCAATAATTTTCCTTTCGTTACCCCAAAAATGCACTTCTTTGGGTTGAGTGAAATGCCATGTTCCCTACACCTTTGGAGAACTTTCCTTAGATCCTTGACATGGTTCTCCCTGTTCTTAGAAAATATGGGAATATCATCTACATAGACAATAATGCACTTACCGATGAGTCCCTTAAAGGCAAAGTCCATGGCTCGTTGGAATGTAGCACCTGCATTCAATAATCCAAAAGGCATTCTCCTATATGCAAACGTGCCCCATTTTGTGGTGAAGGCGGTTTTCATCCTATCATTAGGATGGATGAGGACTTGATTGTATCCTGAATAGCCATCTAGGAATGACATCATTTCCGACCCATTTACCTTTTGAAGGATTTCGTCAATGGTAGGTAAAGGGTAATTGTCCTTTTGTGAGGCCTTATTCAGATTTCTAAAATCAATACATAGCCTTATCTCTCCACTCTTTTTCCTCACAGGGACCAAGTTAGCAACCCATGTGGAATGCCTAATAGGAAAGATGATTTTAGCTTCTAATAGTCACTTTACCTCCTTTTCTATCAAGGGCTCTAGTAACGGATTGATTGGCCTCTGTCTTTGCCTAAAGGGTTTGGAGTCCTGGTTTCAAAGGGATTGTATGCATTATAACATTCTGATCATAAGTTCTCAACTCCTTATAGCTCCAAGCTATGCAATCTATGTATTCCTTCAATGCATTGGCAATGGAATTCTTTTCATGTTCGGTACATGCCTTTGCAATGAGTATTTCACGAGGGTTTTCTCGCACTTCCAATATTGATTGAGTCACAAGCCTCTTTGGGAGGTGGAACTTTTCTCCCTCCTTTCGGTTGGTATCCAATATCAAACATTTTCTCTAATGAGGCCATCCCATTTGGCATCTCATTCCATTTTCTAGTAGCTTCCATTTTCAAACCCGCCTCTTCTTGCCCCCTCTCGTCTTCATCAATAACCTGATTTTCAAAGATACCAAAATTAGTAACAAAATTGAATATATGTCTGCCCCTATCAAAGACTTGGAAATTCATGACGTTATCAGGTGATCGAGGGGCAAGGGACTAATTCTATGGAAAATTTCTTGCACTTCTTGTGATCCATTGGTTTAAGCATGCTAGCAACTACGGCTAAAGAATCTGCCAAACGATTGCCTTTTCTAGAGATTAGAGATATGTTAAAAGCATCAAATTCATTTATTAAATCTCTAACTCTAGTTCGGTAAAGGCTGAGCCGCTTGTTCTTACATGCATATTGTCCTTTAACTTGTTTTACCACCAATTCAGAATCACCTAAGACCTTGATACATTTGATTTTCTTTCGAAGGGCCAATTGAAGTCCGAAAATCAAGGCCTCATATTCTCGCCACATTGTTGGTGGTAGGGAACTGTAATCTATATGCAGCGAACATAGGTCCTCTGTCTGGACATGACAGTTCGATACCAGCTCTCCGCCCCTTGTTTGGACTTGGATCCATCAAATCTTAAAGTCCAAACCTTATGGTGTTCTTCATAATCATTGCATCCAATACTTCCATTTTGAGAATTCTCAGGAATTTCTACGTCCAAGCAATAGGCTCCTAATTCAGTTTCAATGTATTGAATCTCATTAGGTTTGTTGTATTCTGTTATCATTTCCTTGAGCCTAGGTTCACTATCAATTCGAATTTGGTTGGCCACTCCTCTCCAAGGCAACCACATATGTGAAGAGTCCTGTTACAATGTATCCGTTTAAGTTCTTGCTCCAATCTCTTCCCAACACCATGCCATATTTGATAGGAATGTTAAGTACCAATATATCTATGTGATGTTGAACCCTAGGTTCTGAGTTGACCTGAATAAGAATATCCCTTATTTCTCCCACTGCCTCCATGGCCGATCTATCCAGCTTGCACCACCTTGCTTTTAGAAGGTTTTGGTGTAAGTCCCAATTTTTGATAGATTTCTAGGGGCATAATGCTAGCAGAGGCCCCTGAATCTATTAGACAATTGTGTAGATTTCTACCAAAGAATTCTAATGGTTATAAGAAATGGGGGCACGTCTCGCTTTTCCCTTTTCAAAACCAATTGGGATTCAACACCCTTAGCTTCATGAACTTGGGTAGGTGGATCCAAACCTTTTGGTGGACTTACTTCTTGGCCTAAAAGTTGGGACATATCATACATTGAGACATTGGCCTTAGTTTTCTTCATGTCTTCTATCAAGTCATAAGTGGGTTTTTCCAAATTTGACATGTTTTGCACCAACTTAGACTTCTCCGCCATTGATGGAGGAGGTGGATTAACATCTCCTTTGAAATCGGGAGGAAGTAATGGGTTGTTTGGAGGGGTAGAGGAAGTTTTGGGATCCTTAGAACTCCTTGTGTAATACTTGTGATTTCCTTTCCCAAAATGTTTATTGGCATGAACTTCCAATGTTTCTTCATCTTCTTTTCCAAAAAACTCCACATCCTCCTCTTCTTCACTTTCTTGGGAATATATAACTTCAGTCAATATAGACTCCTGCTTTCCATGGCAACAGTGCAGGCAATCATTATCACAAGATCTTGACTCTCCAAAATCTTTCGAGACATCCGCCTGATTGGCTACGGGATTGGGTACTCGTCCATTATTAGGATGTGTGTTGTATGTTCCTTTTCCTCTATGGTTATGAGGTCGGTTATGACCCATGACTTGGTCAACTTTTTTATTAACATTTCCCACAGTAACCAAAACTTTGGCCAATGTTTCCTTCATGTCTTCTATCACGGATTCAGGCCCATGTGGTTGGGGCACTGTAATTCTGGGCCCAGCTGTATTTGCTGCATTAGCCACCTCTAGAACAGGTACAATGGCTTGGGTCTGGGCACTTTGATTCCATCCTGGATTCACACTTTGAATAGGAGTGATTGTTGGATAAGTCATTGGGCTTGGCATACTAATCGGAGTGAACCCAGGTATGGTCAACAAGTTATTGCCCATACCGAACCCAGGCAAGGTCATCGGGTTATTTGGAATCAATGCCTGTGTTGAAACAGAGGCATTAGGATAAGTGGGAAATGATGCGACTTGAGATGGTTGTTGGAAATTGTTCATTGTTGGAACTTGTGGTGCCATTAATTGATTCATCATGGCGAATTGACTGTATGGACCGTATTGTCCCATCCCAGTCAATTGAGACAACCCTACTCCTGGTAAATTCATTTGTTGTTCAAGGGTCATTGTCTCCGCATAAGCTAACGAAAGCGTCGTAACCTGAGGATTCCTTCTAGTCAACAAGGATGTTAACGGATCTAAAGCTCCAAAGTACAGTTGCAGGGCCACCGCAGGATCTACCGCAAAGTGGCGAGTTAAATTTGTATATAGTTTTTGGAACCTCTGATTGAATGTTCTTATGGGCTCATTGGGTAACCTTTTGCATGATACGAATAAATTATAAATTATGGAAGGATCCAACAACATTCGAAATTGGCTAATAAAGGCAGCTTCTAATTGGGCCCATGAAGTAATGGACCCTGTAGGAAGATTCCTGTACCATTCATTGGTCGTACTGTCTAGACTAGCAGGGAAAATTTGACAAGCGATATCTTCATGGGTAACTCCTTGTCTAAACATGTAATCCTTGTAAATTTGGACATGTTCTTCGACTGTTATGGGACCATCATGCACGAATTTAGGCAATCCCCTTTCAATATTTCTAGGCAAGTCATGGACTACCCCAGGGATATCCAAGGGAGAACTTTGCGCACCATACCAAAGGGCAGGTGGTTGTTGTTGTTGTTGTTGTTGTTGTTGGGCCATGTTATTCAAAGGTATCGACCCTATAGGAACAATGGTGACACTTGTAATGATGGGGACAGACGCACTTGGTATAGCTGTCACGTTTGAAATTGTGGGCTCAGGCCCACTAGACGTACTTGAGTCTAAAGACGCTCCTAACTCAAGTACACTAGGTGGTATTTCGATCTCTAATGTTTTGTTTCTCGGCTTCCTAGCAGTGGGAGAAAGGCTTTGGAAAATAGTTTCCCTGTGGTTTTGGACCTAGTAGCTATGTACTCAAAGTTGGGCCAGCTTGAAAACTCTAGAACTCTAAAAGACTTCTCTCAACTCACTTGCAAAATGAAACAAATAAATGTTATACCTGTAAGCACAATAGGTGGAAACAAAACTACCCACGTTAATCGTTAGAACAGATCGCAATCACAAAGCAATAAAGAAGGCCCTCCTTCTAGCGCCAAAATGTTGAGTGAATATTTTTCCCTATAGCAAAATGATCACCACAACTAGAGTCTCAAACAGGAAACTCTCTCTTGCAAAGAAATTAAGTAGCATTATTCATTTCTCCAAGGTTCTTGTGAACAAACATTCATATTGCATATAATCAATCAAGACTAAAGCAAATAAATGAATGTATACCATAATAACTTAAACCATGCAAGTAACAGTTAACAAGGGGCCTTTAATGATTCGAACAAGTACTTTGCAACCATAATCCATTAAATCAACCAAATGCGAAGATAGCTTCTTTTAATGTTCTTGAGATTAAAGTAATCTACCCGAAACCCAGTTAGTAACCTCTTTTATCTTCAACTTAAAAATATTCCAAATGAGAAAGTGTGTGGTATAAGCCACTTCATTTTAAGCTCCGTGCCTTTAACATGAGGTTCATTTTTAGAGTTAGCGGGTTCATTTTATCTTTATTTAAAAGTGTTCCACTATCCCTATGTTAGCCTTTGGTGTTAGTAAAGTTAGCAATGTTAGCATTAAATGTGCAAAAAATTAGTAAGTTAGCAAGCTAGGATTCATTCACTTGATCTGATTTAGTGTGCATTTGGAATTAGTAGCCCTCCTAAACCCATATTTTATCTAAAAATTAGATGAAGGCGCTTGGAGATGCAAGAATGAAAATCTAAATTAAAGAAGTGGATCTAGAAGCGGCTTTCTCTTCTCCGCTATTAATCCCTGGTTTTCTTTGGGAAACACTAGATCTATAAACAAACCCTCCAATTTTTGGTGCGAGCAGATCGCTTTCTCAAGCGCAGACGTAGAGCATACTCTTGGCAGATTTATTTACCTTCTTTATAACTTAGATTATTCATGGCAATAAATGAACTGTTTATGAACATGAATTCTGGAAAAGGACCAGAATAGAATGAAAACAAATGCAGAAATTCTGGAATGGACCCGAATCGAAATAGTAGATTTTAAAGCAAGACTAATCTAAATATCAGAAAACTAAAACAGAAACATAATTTACAAAAGTTAGCTGGAAAAACAAAATAGGACATTAATTTGGTTAGCAATCTCCTCCCTGCAAAACCCCAAGTTATGAGATGAAATTCTAAAACAACTTGACCTAACAGACCTGCAACATAAACACAATCAAATTAGATCAGATGCAAGACTCTAAGGAAACAAATAATTGCATCATTCCATCATTCACCTATCGTAACCCACTTTATGGCGTAAACGAATAGATACAAGAAGCAATAATGCAAAGGAAAGATTTACAGAAATAGCAGTAGTCTTAGTTTCAATCTCCTTTTGATTTCACACACAAGAGTTGCTCTTGCCAAAAAAAAATCCTTTATTCCGAAAGATAGTCTTTGTTTTTTTTTCTACAATTTCCAGCCCCTCTCCACTTCTTTGAATGGCGTATTTAAAACCTCTAAAAAAAATTTGTTTCTCCCTCCATGACTGTTCGTTTTCTCCTTCCCTTGTGCATGCATGTGTTTTGATTTCCAAAAAAAACTTTTCGTTTCTATTTTGTGGCCCTTCGTTTCATTTTCTCCACATGGGCTTGCGTCCGTTTCCTTCCTGTGTAACGACCATCTTAAATGATTTCAAATCATTAAATATTCCTTATGTAACGTTTTGTCTTATTCATTGGATTTTGTCCTTATGTCCACGTCACTATGCAGTCTTCAGTTTCACTGTCCTGGTGTTCATCACTAATATCAGACGCACTGTCAACTACTCTGTTCCCTTGGCAAAAATGCAACATGTCGCGATATCATGACACTTTTGCCTCCTTGCTCTCTTTTGTTGCTTTTAGCCATGAAAATGTAACATGTCGCGATATCGTGACACTTTTTCTTTCTTGTTCTTCTTTCTTCTCTTTTGGCCGTGAAAATGCAACATGTCGCGATATCGTGACACTTTTCTTTCTTCTCTTTTGGCCGTAAAATGCAACATGTCGCGATATCGTGACACTTTTTCTTTTGCCGTAAAATGCAACATGTCGCGATATCGCGACACTTTTTCTCTTTTGGCCATGACAATGCAACATGTCGCGATATCGTGACACTTTTTCTCTTTTGGCCGTGATAATGCAACATGTCGCGATATCGCGACACTTTTTCTCTTTTGGCCGCAACAATGCAACATGTCGCGATATCGCGACACTTTTTCTCTTTTGGCCGCGACAATGCAACATGTCGCGATATCGCGACACTTTTTCTCTTTTGGCCGCGACAATGCAACATGTCGCGATATCGCGACACTTTTTCTCTTTTGGCCACGACAATGCAACATGTCGCGATATCGCGACACTTTTTCCTCCTTGCGGTGTTTTGCTTTTTCTTTGATCTTTAGCATATGGGCCACTTCGGTCTTCTTGGAAAACATGCAAAAAAGGTGGGTCCCCAATTTTGGGGTACGTTGTGGAGCAGCCACAACATGTAGCTTGGATCTTATTTCCTACCATTGAGGCTAGGAAATGCTTATGCAATCAAGTTAGGTGATGGTACATCAAACAAAATGTTTGAGTTACCATGTGAATTTATCACATGGAGTGGTAATAACCTTAGTTAATCCATCATGGATATAGGTATAACTAAGCATTGTAGTGTTAGTCATTCCACTACAAAGGTGCAATGCCTAAACTTAAAGGTATTATACCTAAATACCAACATAGACTAAATTATGATGGTGTGTGAATTGGTGTCACCTTCTCTAAAGATTAAAAATAGATAATCCCAATGCTATGGTCAATATATCTTACATTCATGAAGAATGTAAGAAATGTGGGGTGACCATTTGAAGTGTCCTTTATGTCATGTAGGTATACAAGGTAAACCCTAGAACCTATGAGAGGTTGGCCACCCCTATCCACTCAAGAGATATCTGCAGCATCATGGTCTCAAAATTTGGTAATGTCTTGTCAACTATAATCTATCTAGAAACATCTTTAGTGAAACTTGACTGTGATCTTTACCTGGTGTAAAAAAATTATTGTCTCTCCTAGGTTGGTTAAAATTGGGTTGTTATAATTATGATTAGGGATACACACAACCAATAATGAAAAAATCATTAGACTAATCTACATCAACTTGTGAATGGAGATAAACACAAATATTCACAAGAACATTTATGAGTAGAAACTCACTATACTATTTGCTTATATTTTGTTTAGAAGAGAAACTCCTCCTTCATTTTTGACATCTTTCCCCTTCCATGCTTAAACATTTCTCTGGTGAGTTTTCTACTTTTCCATTGAATCAACATATTTGACCTCCTCTATATTTAGCCACAAGTCTAGAATTTTTAGTTGATCCTTCTTCTTCATCTTAGACAAAAAAATATGGTCAAGTTGCTTTGGTTCTTCATTCTCTTGTATGAAATAGGTTTTAGCCTAGTCAAAATATCCACCAACACATATCTAAAGTTGTACACATCACTTTTCTCTACTCAATCAACTATTTAAAAGTACTCATAGAAGACCATAGTACTATGATATTTGCCTCCCTTTTATGAATCATAATAATGATTGAATTTAGGAGTTGAGCATTCATCAAAATATTTGCATAAGGTGCCACTATAGTATTCATATTCCTTGTAGTCATCTTTTCACTTACATAATTAATCTCCACTTATCTCGAATATGCTCTTTCTATTTTTGTTGTATTTCATGAAGACAAATATTTTATTTCATGTTAATACCAATAGTCTTATAGAATTCTAAAAGCTCTTTGTTTTATGATAGTAAATTTAATGTAGATGGGCTTCTAGATATTCCTCATTACAATGGATGATTGATTTAACTTAGAAAATATTTGTATCCTCATCTTGAATAGCCATGGTCGCATGAGGATCCCATGAGGTTTTGATTAGAGGATATGTTATTATTAATCCATTGACATTATCTTCAAGAATGTTGTTAAACACGTTGTAATAAAATTTGAGCATTCTACTCACATGGAAAAATATATTGAGCCACACATGTGGGACATACCAAATATTGTTGGATCTATTGGCAATTTCTCCCATGTGAACACAATATAGAAGATTGAAATACAAAGAATCAAGGATAAAAACTAGACCCTTATCTTATTCCTTACACTTTGCTTCTAGAAATTACTCCACTATTGAAACATTTCCAATGTTATTATTTACCACATCAAGATAAAAAATAGCATCATCTACAAATGAATTGGTTGTTCTTTGCTTCAATTCTCTCAAAAACTAGAAACCCAAGAAAGAAATATCCAAAATCATTGTCTTACCATTTTAGATATTTCTTTCTTGGGTTTCTAGTTTTTGAGAGTGTTTGAGATCACTTGATACAATATTTTTAACTTTGGTGAATCCCAACCAAGGAAATTTGCAAGGGTAATTCTTTTTTCTAAGACAAGATTCTAAATTTCACAATCCTATGTTGGTGTTGAATTCCTTATAACTCCAAATTCATAAATTTAGAAATTTAGTAAAAATATATTTGCAAATTTTATATTCCTAATTTGATGTAGGAAACCTTATTTCTCCACAATTCAAAATATTTGCAAATATTAAAATTGCTTCACAAAGTTCAATAATTCAATTTATAAACTTCTCAAAACTCGAAATTGAATTCTCAATAATTTTCTAAAAAATATTCAAGGCTTCTCTAGATTTTCCAAAAATGACTAATAATATTTCGAAGGTTTTAAATTTCACTTTTACATCTTATCTCTCCAATAATCAAGCAAATGAATTAATTTCTCTTCAACCTTAGAAAAATAATAACATTATCCAACCTTATAACCCCTAACTATTGAACAAATAATCAAATTGTAAATAAATTGCTTTACCTCCGACTTGAGGCATGAAGATAACCAGTCAAAGTCATTTGACCTACTCTAAAATGGTGCTACTCAATGAAATTACTCCACTCTACTGCACGTATGGCAATTGTATCCACTTTGTCGCTCTCAGAATTGAGATTCAATGAAGGCGTGTAGATGTTCTCTCTTTTTACCATTTGACTCACCCATGTATTTAATGGCTGCTATAAAATACCTTATCTTCCTTCAATACATGTTAGCACTCTCTATGCACAACGCCAAATGGTATGCAATATTTTTTGGCACTCCAAATATTTTCTAAATTCTTCTCCCTATAACACTTGGCAGTGATGAATTTTAAATGTTATTATATCTTGGTTGACGATGTTATTGCTTCCTAGAGTTACTCTTATGTACTTGATGGTGTTATGGCATTATTCTTCCTTTTTGGTGGTTGGCTCTTTAACACTTGGCTTCATTTTGATCATTCAATTCATTCTAACAATACTTTGACTCCTTGACACTTGGCTTTTCAATGTCCATCAACTGTCCTTTCAAACTCATTCTTCCAATATTTGTATATTGTGCTTATGCTCCTTGGAATGGAGCTAATTATGGTTATTACACTTTATTTTCCTCCTCAACATGGTACCTCCTCCTTTTAATTTCAATAGTTGCTCCTCTCATGGTGGTTCTTCACCTTTCAATGTGGTGGCTCTTCCTTTCACCATAGTGGCTCCTCCTTTCTTGCAGGGTGGTCCGCTATCGAAATCGATGGCTCTTGGATGCTTTCCCCCTTGTGCTACTACTATAATGCTATCATGATAGTCTTATGATGGGTCTACTCCAAAATACATCATCATTCTTTTATTTCTACCTTGCTTGTCCTTCTCCTTGCTTGTTGTCTTCAAACTTGGTGGTTCCTCCACACACCTGATAATTCCTTATAATATTCTCTTCTTCATTCAAGACTACAACTTGCTTACTCTTGTTCCTTATACTATCTTGCTCTCTTTTCAAGATAGTAACTAGCTTATTATTCTCTTATTGACTTGTTATTTTTGCAGGTTTGATGCAAGTTCAATGGTGATAGCAAGCTCTGAATTTTAGCTTCAACTAGAACTTTAGCTTCTCCTTTTGTTGTCCTTAATAATGAAATTGGTGCTTATAATGTTTAACATAAACACTCTCCTTGAATGTTGCAATTATAAATACTTATTTGTAAACTTTTCCTTGGATTATTAAAAATAACATATAGATTAATTTTTCCTTCTCCTTAGTACTCCCTTTCAAAAAATATTTAACTTCACTTTTGATGTTTGTATTTTGTATATTAGAGAATGATAATGATGCCTCCTTCCTTGGCTTGGAGACACTTATATTAGACTATATTTTTTTGGCTTTAATAACTCTAATATGGTGCTTTCAAAAAAAATTATAATAAGATAATTTGAATGCTTGAATAATGAACTTTTATAGCACCAATATTACAAATCTCTTTGGCCTCCTTATGAAGCTAATATCCTTGGTGATTCGATTTACCTTTTTGTTGTCTTGAATTTATAAATTTTGTAGCTCCACTTCCTTTTACTTTGTTGTCCCAAAATCAAATTCTACCTTCTTCGAAGTATGTTGTTTGAATCTTCTCTTCCTCCTTGCCAAAAGGCTATTATAGAATTCTGAAATTTTCAGCCTTTCTCCCTCTTCAAATGCTGCTTGAAATCAACCTTCTTAATCTTCAAATTTTGTGATTTTTGTAGCCCCAAATGCTACCTTCTTATTTTCCAAAAAAATTGTTATTTGGAGCTTCAATTTCTGCCAAATATTCCTTCACTTTGTTATCCAAAGATCTATCAAATCTACCCCAAAATTCTTCAAATTGTAGCTCTTCTATATCCCTCAAATGTTGCCTAATTTTACAGCCCAACTATCTTAATTCTACTTAGAAAATCTAATTTCTTCTCCTATATCTTATTGTCCAAAAAAATATCTAACTGCTCCAATCTACTGCCTTAGTTTATTGTCAAGGCTTCCTTCAATTGGTTGTTCAAATGCACTTAAAAATCTACTCAAATTGAAGAACACAAGCTTATACTGAGAGGGGGGGTGAATAGTATAAAATCACTTTTTACTTTTCTTTCCCAATCAATATTATGCAATATTTAGATATAAGTATCAACAATAGTAATAAAAGCAATGCACAAATCCACACACACAATAGAGACACCAATTTTATGTGGTTCACCCAATGTGGGCTACTCCACGAAGAAAATATTTCACTAAAATTTTCTCAATCAATCCTTGGGAATCCTTTCCCTTTTACAATGTTTATGGACCTCAGTCTATAGGAGACACCAATCCTCTAATAAAGTTCTTAGATATCTATCCATAGGAGAACTTATTTCTCCTTAGCTCTGACTGGTGATCTTCTAGAAGAATTGCTACCCCCATTATTCTAGCTAATGGATCTCTATCCACTAAAGAAACCTATCCTCAGTACCCTATCTAATGGATCTCTATCCACTGGATATTGTCATCCTCTATACTCCGTCACCTTCAAATATTTGTCTCAAATTTGTACTAAACATAGTCCTTTAGTCTAGCACAAATTTGCTCAATATTTATCTCTAGTCTGGCACAAACTTGTCCTTAAATTTATACCAAAATTTGTCCTCAAATATTTACTAAATACAGTCCTTTGATGTAGCACAAATTTATCCTCAATATTTATCCTCTAATCTGCACTAAACACGGTCCTTCATTTTAGCACAAATCTATCCTCAATCTCTATCCTCTTATTTACACTAAACACAATCCTTTGATCTAGCACAAATCTATTCTCAATATCTAGCCTCAAGCCTTAACACAAAGCTTGACTTAATCTCAAATTAACTCTGCTATATCTACCCCAAACCTTAACTCAAGGTTTGAACAAATCAATCAATCAACTCATCTCTCAAGTCTTCTCAAAGACTTATCTCAAATCTTCCTTGTAAGCTTCCACAAAAACTCACACTAATCTATCCACAAGTCCTCTCTAGAACTTGCCTAATCTGCTCTCAAGTCTTCACTAAGACTTACCTCAAATCTGCTCAACAAGTCCACACTAGAACTTGTCCAATCTCATAGAAACATAAAGATAATTGTTAGAGACTCAATATGCTTCACATTCACCACAATGCTCAATTAGTTTCAATCACTCTTTTAGAAACATATAGATAATTGTTAAAGACTTAATATGCTTCACATTCATAAACTCTCAATCACTTTCAATCTCTCTTTTATCATAGAAACATATAGAGAATTGTTAGAGACTCAATATGTTTCACATTCATCCACACTCAATCTCTTTTTCAAATTAATTCAGAATATAGAACAATTAATTTTATAGAACTTGAACTAACACTTTAACATATCCACTTGACTAGGCTCAATCAACTCTACTCAACCAATCATTCAATGAAATAATCCTTACTCACAAACCCTAGTCCAATCATATGAACACTCACTCAAATGTTTCCAATAATGCTTATCAATGAATATCACATAACAATGATACTCATGATCTTTGCAAACCCTAGTTCAAGTTCTTCACTCAATTAATCACTTCAACAACAATGCTTATAAAATAAGGTTTTATCAACAACTCTTTATTCCATAAAACCTTGAAGCATTAATTCAAAATACACTCAACAATTCTAACCAAACAATCCTTTTCACTCCAAATTTGCATTCACAACTTTCAACAATCACTCACTAGGAATATGTGCCCATACCTTTTGTTTGATGTAGAAGTGCCCTTAGAAAAACCTATCTCAATCACAATTTTCTCCTTTGCCAATTTCAATAGTTAGATGACAAATATCACATTAACTCTCTTTCAAAATATTTCTCAAACACAAAAATAATCAATCCCAAATACACCTTATTACTCCTTGAAATTAGCAATCATCAAATTACACATAAAAATAATCACTCAAAATGCTCCTTATAATCTCCAATTTAATCAATCAAACTTTCAAAAATAACCCTTAAGAAATAATAAGTGCCTACCATTTTATCTCCCTCAAAACACCGGATAACCAAATTTCATTTAGGCAAAAATTAAACCTCACAAACCCTCAATAATTATTTTTCAACCTTAGGCACATAAAAATATTTTCTATTTTCTCTCAACCTTAGCACATTCTAAATTAAGCGACAAACCCAAAAATCATTAGCGCATACCTTTGTCTCAATAACTAAAAGATCTCAATGGGTTTGGACCCCGAAATCTCTCTGTCGAGTGCCTTACCAAGGTGCTAGCCCACCATGTGGTCTAGGCATTTCCATGAGGAGGGGAAGGCGCTTGCCCCTCTTTATCTCCTCATTGGCACCACTTCAAAGAAAATGATGACCTTCCTTATTTGCAAAACATGTGCCCTACGGGATTTGAACCTGCGTCCTCCTTGCCACAAATTGCTTAACACCTTTCGTCATCACTAGTTGTGCTACATGGCACTTGTGCAAGGTGAGAGGAGCCTAGCTCCTATTTATCCCTTCTCTTCTGTCGAAGACTTTTCAACCACAAAAAGTTGTTGCTCTCTTTCTGCATATAAATCAGAACATTGGCATTCGAATAAAATATTAGTGGGGAATCTTAAGGCAAAGGTTTTGCCTTTGTATATATGTAGTGCTTTGATGTTATACACGTTGACGCTCAAATCGAATTTTAAAAATTTGAATTATAAACTTTGCTTTATAACCCTTTTAGGGTTTATTTAAATTAATAAAAAATTAATTTATAATTAACTTAAGTAACATGAAAGTTAATTAAATTAATTAATAAATTAATTTATAATTAATTTAAATTTCCTTTTTAATATTATAATAAACTATTATAATATTATTTTCCTGGGCCTCTTCTTTGCCCTTTAGACCTCATCTAATTTCTTGGAACCGGGTCTTGATTAACTGAAGGTGAACTATCCTTTTGCACTTATTGGAGAACTTGAAACTAATGCTACCCACTGAAACAACCACTGACTGGTGTTGAAATATTGACATCAATGACCACTTACTCTTGACATCAATGAAAACTCATCTACTCAAAATTTCCAACACAAATATTCTTCAATTTGCAACTCTATGTCACCTTCAATTTTCTATCATGCGACCCTTCAACTTCTGTCACAAAAATCAATAATCTTCTCCTCGATAAGTCAGCCTTCAAATTCTTGATGGCTATCTTCAAATTTCTCAAATCAGTGACCTCTTCAACCCTCTTTCTTCTTCTTAGCTCTCACTAAATTTTATCTTCAAATATGGCCTATTTCACTGGCCTCTTCATCAAGAATCTAATTATCTTAAGATTTTAAAAATATACCTTCTCAAAATTTGGCAAACTTCTTGCCAAATCCTTCTTCCTTTTGGGCTTGTTGTCAGATGGCGATAATTATCCCAAATTCATATTTTTAGGAGCTTCTCCTAATTTCAATCTTCTTTCTTCAAATCTTCTCCAATGGTCACTTCTTCAACTTCTTCAATAGGGCCTCTCTAGACTTCTTCTTTCTCCTTTCATATTTGCTTAAGACCTCTTCTCATAGGTCTTCAAATTATGCAACTCTTTAATTGGACCTTTTCTTAGTCCTCTATCTTCTTTCTCAAATATTCAATAGGAACATCTTCCTTGGGTCTCCTTCAATATTCAATCTTCAATCTCCAATGGGACCTCTTTCTTGGACCTCCTTAATCTTAAATGTCTACCCTTTTATTGTAACTCAAAAACTAATCCCTATACAAGGAAAGCACATAGACTTTCAGGCAATTGAAGGTGAAATTATTCTCTATATTTTGTAGGAAGCTTCTCAACTTCTGAGAACTAATATTTTGCAACAAAACTTATACAATAGAAATCAAATGCAACCAAATTTCTAGAATTCTAAAATCAATCAACTTCACTAGTTATTCCCAAAACTAATAGAAATAAATCTATGTTGAGTTCTAGTCTTCATGAGTTTTCCTTCAACCCTATGGAAAGACTATCCAAATAGAAATCTATAATATTCTTCTATCTATCAAACTTTTCAATAGGACCTCCTTCTTAGGTATCTTAATCTTATCAATGTCAAGGTTTATCTTCAAGACCTGTAAATCTCTTTCTATACCTTTACTAGTTTTCCTTCAATGCAGTGGAAATATTGTCTTCCCTGGTTTTCTTTTTCCAGTAGTAATTTCTTCAACTTCATTAGTTTTTCCTTAACTAGTGGAAATCTCCTTTTCAAATTTAAAAAAATTGTGCAATTCAAAACCATGTTGTAGCTCTAATAGTATTGTTAGCTTTTGAAGCTAAATATTTAAGGTAAAATAACCACAAGATCTAAAATAAAGTTGTAGTATGAAATATAATATAATGGCAATATTAAAATCATATAAAACTCATAAATAACTTATGGAACAACCCATAAAAATACCATTAACAAATTCTTACAAAAATTGTATTTGATACAAAATAAAGATCTCAAATACACCATACTTCCACACACTCTCACTACACATTCTCACCTCACATACACACATAGAGACACATATAATGGAATGTGAATCTTCATATGGAGTACTCTTGGTCTTCACTCTTCTTGAGACTCTTCACTTTCCTACTCTATGGACTCATGTGCACATGGACTACTATGCACATTTACATTATTAAATACTTTGCACATTCTAATAATACATGTGCATTTATTACATTGCATAAAGTAAATACTCACACTCTAATCTAAGACACACTCCTAATCTAGAAATGTACCCAAGGTGGTACATTAGCATGAACCAAATAATCTATTATAGTCTAACATGCAATACCCTTATTTCTTAATGGTTTCCATAACCTTCTTGGTGAAGTTATTACACCACAAGCATCTCAAATAAGCTATCGAGTTGTATTGTTCTCACAATCCATGCAATTGTATATTATACATACTCCTTTTACTATGATGTATACACATAGCATGAAAAAAATTTATGTCAATGATACCCATCGCCTAATCCAAACATCCATCAACTAGGAATGAGTTAGAGCATACTTACCTTGGATTAGTATTTTTTCCAATATTGAAAGCACTATATATATTTTTTCCAATATACAAACACCACATAAATAGTATTTTCTTTTTTGGTCCACTTAGACTATTTGATTTCCATTTCACCCTTAACCTTAATTTTTAATTTTTTCTTTATTTTTGGTCCATTTATACTAATTTATTTTCCATTTAACCATTCACCTTAGTAATTTTTCTATACCAAATATAAACGTCACAATTTAATTGATGCTTATATCAAAATAATATCAAAAGGAAAATATATAAATAGATCATATCCAAACTCATTTGAAAATATTACTAAATTCCAACATAAAGTGCACCTAATTCACATTAGCAATAGACCTATTTTTTCTCTCTTTAACAAGCCAGTTAGGGTACTTATTTTATTTATGTAATCACTATTATTATTATTCATTCTATCAAGGTGTTTTTGTAAGGTTAAAACTGAATATTGTTAAATGTTCCTCTATCCTATATTTCCAAGGTTTCTCATTTTTACCTTAATGTCAATGGTAGGATCATTATCCAAGAAAAGTATCTTTGATATCATAAAATATATTATCTAAGGTTTAAGTATAAAAAAACATATCATCAAGAGCAAATTAACCATATTCTAAAGGATATATTTTCTCATATATTTTATCTTACAAGTTCATTTCATTAACTTTACTTGTATTTTAGATACTTTATTTAGCATATCACATACTCATAGTTTATCATTTTACCTTCCCCATTCACCCTCTTTATATGATACCCTGGGATATATCCCTTTCATGTTCCAATCTAACCTTCCCATTTTGTTAAATTTATGTGTTTAATTTACTTTAGTTTGTGCTCATGTTGCTTGCACTTAAGGTTTCAATGTCCTAAACTCATCCAAATTCTAGTAAAATAAATAAATCCTCCATAAATATGGATCCTAATCACCATTAAACTTATTAGATAATTAAGTACTACATAGGCCATCTTATAAGGTGAATAATATAGGAACATAATTTCAATTGTGATCAAAGTGTGAGATTATGTGTTAGTATTATCTTAATCTTAATGGGTGCTATGCAGATAAAACATTAATAAAAATTCACTTTAATAGTATTTCTCACATGCCAAGATGATCCCAAAATACCTTATGAATATTACATTTGGAATGACCTTGGTGAACATATGTATAATTTTATCCATAAAAGGTACATATGTTACCCTTCTAAATAAATATTTCAACTATAATGTATTCGAATATCAATGTGTTTGGTTTTTTAATGCTTCACTAGATTATGAACCAATTGGATAGCACTCTAATTGTGATAAACATATTATTTATACCTTTATAAGGAAGATCCAACAATGAAAGAATTAGTTGCATCCATTTAATATATTTTCCATCAAAAACTACACCATAATATTTAGTTTTATGGAAGATAAAAATATAATATATTGTTTCTTGAAATACCAAGAAATAATTATCAAACCAATCTACATATAAGTATCCTTATAAAAGGAGAAGAGTTATAGTAATGTAATGGATACTCATAGAAAGAGTACCTTAGATGTAGTGCAAAATTTTATTAGCAGAGTTTTAAATACTTTCTTGAGGCACCTACAAGCGCCTAAAACAAAGACTCGTATAAAAAGATATGTTTAAGTTGGTGTGGATGAGATAGAGAAAATTTCCAATCAAATATATATAAATAGTAGCATCAGCTAAAAAAACACAAACCTAAGATTCAACTATAATATACAAGTGAAAGCTTACTTATAATCATCCATCCTAAATCATTGTATATGTATTTCATACTAAGGGTGAGAAAGAGGAATTCTTAAAAGATATTGAACAATATAAATAATCAAAACATAATTTAGGCTCAAATATGACATATAAAAATAATATGAAGTTGTATATTTATGTCTTAAATAATTGAAGTTGATATTTCAATAATAATAAATTTATCAACAAAAATATGATAAAAATGCAATCCTTGTAATGTTAATTGTGAAAACATAATTGAGCGAGTGTGAGCGGTAATTGCAGCAGTGATTGCAAATCGGGAGTAAGTGCAGTATCAAGTGTATGTATGATTGGGGAAGGCAGCTAGGAGTGAGCACAGCCAAGATTAAATGCAACTAAAAGCAAGTGGAAGCACAATCTGGGAGTGAGGGCAATCGAAAGTAGGTGCAAGCACAAGTTAGGAGAGAATGTATCCACAAGAAAGTACAAGCATAATCCAAGAGTGAATATAGCCAAAAACAAGAGTGCGAGTGGAAATCGATTGAGAGTACAATCAGTATCGAGTGTGCAATCGAGAGTGATTTTATCCAAAAGCAAGTACAAGCGCAAACTGAGAGTGAGGAGGAAGTGTGAGCAGGAAAGCAAATAGTAAAAATAAAAGTGTGCGAGCATAAGCCAAGAGTGAATATTGCCAGAAACAAGAGTGTGAGTGCAAACCGGGTGAGAGTGCAGTGGATATGCATCCAAAAGTAAGTGTGAGCGCAAGCTGAGAGTGAGGAGGAATCGTACGCAGGAAAGCAAATAGTAAAAAACAAAGTGTGACCAATCACTTCTTGTTCTAGATCTTGAGAAAATACAGAGGATTCATTTGAAAAAACCTAGGTAACATGGAAAGAAAGTCATTTGTAAAAGTACTTACTGAAAGTATGAATGGCCAAGTTTGAAGTTTGGATGCCCTAGCTAGAAATAAGGGTAAGAGATAATCTATGGCAAACCCAGTCCGAGTAGTAGATTCTACACTAGAAGTGATTACCAAAGATGAGATGATTGAGCATTATATAATGATTCTTAAAACTATAGGATTAATTTATAAATTTTATGGATATTGGCCAAGTTTTTCTGAGATTCAAAATTGGATTAAGTGGAAGTGGGGATTGAATTCAAATTACTCCATGACTTTTCTTTTGAAAGAATTTTTCCTCATTATTTTCTCCAGTTCATAAATAAGGGATAAAATAATGGATGGAGGCTCATGGTTTAGGGGTAAAGATGCATTATATTTAAGACCTTGGAATGAGAATTTTTCTATGGACACAAAAACTATTAAAAGGCTTTCGCTATGGATTAGGCTTTTTGGACTTCCTTATTGTTGAGTGGTATTTTCACCCAATTGTGAAAGTACACTCTCCCTTAGGATTTGGGTTCCAAATCCCCTCTTGCAAGGAAGTTAAACAAGCAACTTCTCCAAGGTCTCCGCTATATTAGCATTTGCATATGTGTATTAGTAATCTCAAATAAATATATTCACTTTAAATGCTTGGAACGCCTTAGTGATTGCAAGTAACTGTAAACAAGGGGCAATGTTGGTTTATTTTACCATGAAACTTTAGTGATTGTTCAATGAACCAAAATAAAGCAAATGTGAGTTGGCCCTCATATGACCACGATGTAGTGCCTTAATTCATTTTATCTTGAGAGTTTTAAGGTAGATTTTATCTTCTCTATTAATTCTGAAAATGGTTTCTTTTCATGAAGATAAATATAGCTTTCAATATGATCGATAAACTATCCCTCTTTGGTGAAATAGATTTTCACAAAGAGGTAATAATTTATGGCCTTGAATAAAGGGCTTTAAATGTCACTTTAACTTATCCCTCTTAAATGAAATCAAATTTTCATCAAGATGAACAATTAAGTGCTTTGAGGAAAAGACCTTCAATGTAATACTGAAATTACCCCTCTTTCGTAAAATTAGAATTTTTATGAAGAAAGGGTAATTTTAGGCTCAAAATGGAAATTTGTGAAAATGCCATAAAACATAACTCCTTCAATGAAATTGGAATTTCCATGAAGGGAATGTCATCATAGGCTCATGAGTGCAAAACAAAACTGAAAAAATGAAATTTGACCTTAAAATGGAAATTTTCTATTTTCGGATTTTTTTAAAATCTGCAATAAAACAGCAACTTCGGTGAATTTTTAAAAATACTAAACAACTCCGAAAATGAAATTTCAAAGTGCGTATTGGAAGTATGATAGGTGCTCTACATAATGGTGCAATTATTTTTTTGATTTTGAAATTTTTTACTGTTTATTTTAATGCCTGAAAATAAGAAAAAAAATTCTGAAATTAAAATTTTGAAAAACAGAAAATTAAAAATTTGTATCAAAATAATCGCTGAAAATGCAGCAATGCAAAAGCTCCTTCAGTTTGATAGCACCCCATCCTGCAAAACCGAATATGTGAGAGTTTCGTACATGCAACCTAGCCTATTTGACTTGCAAAACAAACACAATCAAAGTAAACTAGGTGCTGGCTCCTAGGGTTTAAAATAATTTCTAGATTGCAGACATTCACGTGAAATAACCCAAAACAATGGCATAAATTTCACATACAAATCTGAAATCTGAAAGGAGGAACATAGAACAGTTAAAATGAAGCATGCAAAAAATTTCTCATCCTTTCTTGCTAACAAGGCCTGAAATTTCTAAAGAGAAGCTTTAGCATTGAAATTATATTTCAAGTTTTACATATCAAAATCTGCCGCATTTGGCCATGCCCAAAAATTCCAGCCCCCTTGATTTCTGTTTCAATGAGGTATTTTAAACTGCGAAAAAAAAACTCTTCACTTTCCCTTTTCGTTGTTTGCTTCATTCTCCCTGATTTCAATATGCAACCCTTCATTTACGCCTTCCAATGCCTTTGTGAATACATCACTCTTATTTCGTCTTACATGCATTCCTTACCATCCGTTTGACCAATAAGTAACGGTTTGCCAAAATAAAAACCCTTTATCCTATTATTTCAATATCTTTGAATGTGCATAGAAACGACCCTCCTCCGCCTTGATTATTTTAAAATCCATAACGCCTAAAGGTCTACATTGTCTATTGCATCGCCGAAGATTTCACTTCTACTAGTGTCCATCGGATGTCTGTACACCTTGTTGCCCTATTTCCATATTGGGATTTTGTTCCATTTTATTACCTCTTCTTTTGACAGTTACATGGCCTGCATGGTGGCTGCTCATCACTACCTGTGATGTCGTCTGTTCTGGTTTTGTTCGTAGTCTAACCCACTTGCACATTGCCTCATAAACCCGAGAGTCATCATGAATTTTTTGAAGACCCCTCAAACATCTGATTTCAATAAACGCCCACCTCATTTAGTACATCTACTTCTGATCAATAATTTCAAAGCTTGACTCTGTTTTATCAAATCAGAATGCATCCGCCTGGTGTGTCATTAATGCCCGCATTAAATTCTTCAAAATCGATGCTCCCACATCGACATCTGGTGCCTCGAACAACACCATCGTGTAATTTTAAAATATTGCCACCTTCGTCTTTGTATTGCTTGGCCACCATTCTGTAGTTGGTGCCACGTGGGTCCACTGCGGAGCTGGCCCGCCTTGGCCATGTTGTCATTTTCACCCCTCCGGTCTTCTCACTGTTCATCCCCATCGTGGCGTCGGTGTCGCCCCCGGTGATACAAAGGTCCATCATCCACCGCTCTCCAAGCCGTATAACCACCTGCACAAACGAGTGCTCCATAAATGTCATCAGGTTCATGGTGCCCTTGCCCCTTGTACCTGTGCGTGTAGCCAATTTCATCTATTTCATCATTGGGTCAAGTAAGTTCTCCGTGTGGGCTTCATAGATTCTTCCATCCGTAAGCCACTGATGATCATCCAACCTTGCTTACTAGCCTTCGCATCACTACTGGTGGGGTCCTCCATCCACGACGATGCTTGGTCGGACAACCTGCAAAACACACAAAAAACATATATTAAAAACATTATGCTTTAACCCCTTTTATTATTATATATTTTATTTTTTTATTATTTTTTCTTTATTGAGTAAATACTTCTTATACATATACATGTTCGTCGTGGGCTTGAACTTCCTTTTCATTTTAAACATTCATATGTATAAAAGCTTACTTGAAACACTCAAATGAAGACAACATAAAATGCAACCATCACAAAAAAAAAAACAAAAGCTAACAGCAAAACATTAGCAATAATATTGCTAACACAACAAAATGACATTAAAAATCGTCAACAACAACTTGCCGATAAAAAATCGTCGACAAGAAAAAGTTGTCGACAATAAAATATCGTCGACAAGAAAAAGTCGTCGACAATAAAATATCATCGACAAGAAAAAGTCATTGACAACAACTAATGATAAATGCAAATTCATAACAAGCCGAGCATTAGACATTCGAAACCGACATGCAAACACCCGAATACCAAAAATAAAAAGGTGGGTCCCCAATTTTGGGGTACGTTGTGGAACAGCCACAACACTTATCAACTCATCAATAAGGAGGTTTTGAAGAGTATTGGTAATACTCTAGGCGAATTCATCCAAGAGGGACCATCTACTAAGGAGAGAAGACATGTTGTATACACTCGAATATGTGTTTCCATGGATATTTCTAAACCTTTACCACAATCGATTAGGATTAAAATTGAATCAAGAGAATGGGATCAGTAGGTGGATTATGAAAATATTGCATTCCAATGTCGCAAATGTCATGAAACTGGGCACATGGCAAAATACTGCAAAGTAAAAATGGAGGAAGAGATGGAATTTTTTGGGCATGAGGGTAATTTCAATTTGAAACAAGTAGACCATATCACAGGAGAAGCTAGGTCAAATCAAGGATTTTCCACTCCTAAGAAAGTGGCAAGAAAAATCCCTCTACATCATCAAATGGAAAAGGCAATTACAGTTCACTCGAATCAACCATTAGAAGAAAAAAATGGTATGGAAGATGAGGAAGTACATTGCGCAAGTTCAAATATAGGAGCTCAAGGTGCGAAGGAAGAGGGGAAGGCAAATTTTAATACAAAGGAAAATGGGGAGATGAATCTTAAATCAAATAAGGAGAAGGAGGTCAAGCTTAATCCAGGTAAATCACCTTTACTATCCTCAAGTAGCTTAAAATATTCTCCTTCCAATAAAAATGAAAGTAGTATGGAGTGTGTTCCTTGCACTTTAGGTTTTCAAGAGCAGTATATTAAAGAAAATCTTATGGAGGATATCCAAGGAAATTTAGGGTTTTCAGGCCAACATAAGAAAGTGATGACTATGGAGGATCATCTTTGCAGTTTAGAGTTTTTAGGGCAACATAAAGAAGAAAATGCTAATGAGGCTATTCCTTGCACTTTCGGCTCTTTAAGGCAACATAAACCTTTAGAAGATAAGTCTCATTTTGAACAATATGAAAAAATGGAAGAGATTGATGAAGATGAGAGTGTTGGCAAGAATGGAAGAAGGAGAGGAAGGCCATCAAACCATGATCTAAGAGAAAAAGAAACTCAGAAGGATATTGATTTGGGAAGCCAAACAAAAATATCACAGGTGTTAACAAGAAGTGGGGCTAAGCCCACTAACAAAAATAAAAAGTATTGATGATGAAAATGATATCATGGAATATTAGGGGTATGAATAAAACCCCTAAAAAAGAGTTATTAAGGAATTAATAGGTTGTTATAGCCCTGAGTTTATTTTAATACAAGAAATAAAATTAAGCAGTGAGGAATGTAAGGAGGCTTTTAAGAAGATTTGGAAGACAGGTGATTGTTTAGCAGTTTCTTCTACAGGAGCTTCAGGCGGTATTGCAATAATATGGGACAAATGCAAATGGGATGGAGAACTATTAGAAGCAAAAAGTAATTGGGTTGCTTGGATTATTTTGCAGGAAAGAGGAAAACATCAAAGTTGGGGTTATAAATGTATATGCTCCAACTATAGTTACTCCACGTGAAAGATGTTGGAAGGACCTTAGTATATTTTTGTCAAATACAATGATGATTCATTGTGATCTATGGATTCTTGGGGGTGATTTTAATATTATTATATCTCCTTTGGAAAAGAAGGGTGGCATTCTAGGATGGTCTAAATCAATGCAAGATTTTTCTTCATTTGTCAATTCAAATGACCTTTGGGATGTTAGTCCCTCAAGCTTTCAATACACATGGGATAACAGACGCATTGGGAAAAATCATATAGTAGAAATACTGGATAGATTCTTGTTATCCAATAATTGGTTGCAAACAAAGTATACAATCTCTTCAGATATTTTATTGCGAGCAGGATCAGATCACAAACCCATTCTTTTGACTTGTGAGTCACCTAACAATGGTCATCCAAAGACATTTTGCTTCCAGTCTATGTGGCTCCAAGACCCTGATTTTTTCCAGATGGTTATGTTATGGTGGGATGAATCAAAATTTGAAGGATCATGTATGTACAAGTTTGTTCAAAAGTTGAAACATGTAAAGGAGCAAATGAAGATATGGAATGTCAAATATTTTGGTAACATTTTTAAAGAAAAAAATAAATTGAATCCAAACTCCAAAATTTACAAGAGATAGTAGAAATTAATGGAATGGACCAGGATTCTTATGTGAAAGAAAAACAATTACTTTCTGATTATCATAATGCATTGAAAAAGGAGGAGTCATATTGGTTCCAAAAATCTAGAGAGAAATGGCTCAAGGAAGGAGATAGAAATACAAAGTTTTTCATGCTACAACAAAAACAAATTTTTTTGTTCATCATATCAAAAATATTATAACTCCAGATGGAAGAAATATTGAGGATGAAGAAGATATAAGGAAGGAAGTAGTAAATTATTTCAAAAATATTTTGTCATATTCTAGGCAAGATAAGGAGGCACAAGAAAAACTTCTGCAAAATATTCCATCAATTATCACTCAGAGACAAAATGAAATCTTGAGGAAGAAGATATCTATGGAGGAGCTCCATGAAGCAGTTTTCTCTTTCCATCCTAACAAGGCACCTGGCCCCGATGGATTTCCTGCAATTTTCTTTCAAAATTTTGGGATTTATTGAAGAGTGATATGTTAGATGCAGTGGAAGAGGCCCAAAAAAGGAAGGCTATAATAAGTGAGATCAATGCTACTTTTATTACCTTGGTTCCCAAGAAGGGTGACACAAAATATTTTGATAATTTTCGTCCAATAAGCCTTTGTAATATGATTTACAAGATCATTTCAAAAATTATGGCAAACAGGTTGAAGGGCATTCTAGGGTGTATTATCTCAGAGGAACAAGGTGGCTTTGTTCAGGGTAAACAAATTCTTGATGGTATAATTATTGCACAAGAGGCCATACATTCTCTTCATTCCATGAAAAACCAGGTATGCTTTTGAAATTAGATATGAACAAAGCATATGATAGGGTTTCCTAGAATTTTTTACATGCTATTCTCAGAAATTTTGGCTTTGATTATAGTTGGTGTGAGTGGATTAAATGTTGTTATAGCACTACAAAATTTTTTGTTTTGATCAATGGTTCTCCTGCTGGGTACTTCAAGTCATCTTGTGGACTTCGTCAAGGTGATCCTCTTTCTCCTTATCTATTCATTATTCTGGCAGAAGCATTAGGGAGAGCATTTTCAAAGGTAAAAATGGAAGGAAAAATCAAGGGTATTCAAGTTGCAAAAAATGGTCCCTTTGAATCTCATCTCCAATTTGTTGATGATACTTTTCTTTTGGGTCATCCCTCAGTCAGTGAGGCCATGGAGTTTAAATCAATATTGTCATGTTATGAGAAGGCTATTGGATAGTTGGTAAATACTTCAAAATCCAGGATTTTTTCATTAATACTGCCCTAGATTTACAACAAATTATTGTGAATATTTTGGGGTTTAAAATTGAAAAATTTCCATCAATCTACCTGGGTATTCCTTTGTCTGATAAAGGAAATAAAAAGGAGCTTTGGATCTCTTTTTTGGATAGAATGAAAGCTTGCTTGGCAGGTTGGAAAGGTAAGTTCTTAACCATGGCAGGAAGGCTACAACTCATAAAGACTACTTTGCAATCCATTCCTATTTATATGATGTCAGTTTCAAGACTGCCAATAGGTATTGCATCAAAAATTGATAAAATTCAAAGAGAATTTCTATGGAAAGGTTGTGAGGAAAAATTTAGGTTTCCTCTTTGTAAGTGGGAAAGGGTTTGCAGAGGAAAGAATATTGGAGGAGCAGGCTTGCGGAATTGCAAACTTATGAATTTGGCATTAGGAGCAAAGCTTGGGTGGAGATTATTCAGAGATCAAGGAAAGAATTGGGTAAAAATATTACTTCAAAAATATATAGGTTCTCTTGATGCAATGAAATTGTTTAGAAAAAGAACTCTACCCAAAGGATCATCAACATGGAACTTCATATCAAAGAGTTTGCAATTGATAAAGAAACATATTAGATGGTCAGTCAATGAGGGGAGTTATGCAAATTTTTGGTCTGATGCTTGGTTGAAGCCTTATCCTCTCATCTCAGACTCAAAATGGAAACCATTGGCTCAAGCGTGCCTAGCATGTAAAGGTCCAAAGGTCAAATATTATATTATTATGAACAAAAACTCTAGATCATGGATTTATTTTAGTGACCTGGTTGAAGGAGAGGAACAAAAACAAATTGCATATGAACTTCAAAATATGCTTCTAGAGTTTTATTTGCCAATTTTTACATGAAAATATGAGTTGGTTTGGAACTTATCAAAGGATGGTGGATACTCAGTAAAGTTGGGATATGAGAATTTAGAACAATCAAAATTTCCTTCTCCCAAATATTTTCCTTGGAAGAATGTTTGGTCATTAGAGGCTCTCCCTAAGGCCTCAACATTTCTTTGGTTAGCAGTTCAAAGTAAGATTCTTTCAAGAGAGAGTCTACAAAGAAGAGGATATTATGGACCCTTCAGATGTGCCTTGTGTGAGAAGGATTTAGAAACATCAGACCATTTACTCCTTCATTATCCATTTGCTCACACCATTTGGGGTTACTTTTTAAAAATATGAAATTATATTGGGTATCTCCATCAACATTGAAAGAGTTGATAAAATGTTGGATAAATTATTTCAAAGCTAAAGCATTATGTATTCTTTGGAGGATTGGCCCTACCATTATTTGTTGGAATTTATGGCTTGAAAGGAATAATAGAATTTTTAATAATAAATATCAAAATCATGCCCAAGTTTGGAACCGTATCAGTGCCTCTCTTGCAGAATATCTACAAATATGGTGCTCATCATGGGAAGTCTCAATTGTAGAAAAATAAGTGCTAATAATTTGGCTACAGGATTTGAACATACATGGAAGAGTCATCTGCGATAATGAAATTAAAACAAAGGATCTACTTCGATCTATGGTAAAATGGAAATGTCCAAAAATTGGGTTTATCAAAATTAATTTTGATGGTGCTTCTAAAGGAAATCCAGGAAAAGTTGGTGGAGGTGGTGTTTTTAGAAATAGTGAAGGCAAAATTCTCCTCACTTATTCAGAATCATATGGAACTTCAACTAACAACTATGTAGAGGCTAGGGCACTTCTTACTAGGATTAAAATTACAGTAGAAAAAGGATGGAAATATATTTCAATTGAGGGGGACTCACAAATTATCATCAATGCTATTAACAAAAATGGATGTGGAGACTGGATAAAAAATAATATTATTGTTGATGTTCATCATCTATTACTAGAGGCAATCTCCTGGCAGTGTGAGCATATTTATAGAGAAGGAAATCGAGTAGCAGATAAATTAGCGAATTATGGTGTTGATCTACATCCCCATGAAATTCAAATTTTAGAAGACAACTGGCCAAGTGAGATTTTATGTCTTAATCAAAATGATGTCAAGGAGTTGATTGTGGAAACATAGCACTTTGAGAAAGTTGAAGAATATATTTAAGAGAAAAAAGAAAAGAAAAACAGTGATAAAAATGTTTGCTACAACAAATGTAATATTCTGGTATTTTGATGGGAGTGGCCCCCAATAGAAGCCACATATAACCTATTCAAAAAAATTGTGAAAAACACAATTTAAAAAATATTTGGACCTTCTTGCCATGCTTTTTTAAATAATATTTGAATATTTTTAGCATTATTGTAGTGTCTAATGAAGAACACAAGCTTATACTAAGAGGGGGGTGAACAGTATAAGACCACTTTTTACTTTTCTTTTCAAATCAATATTATGTAGTGTATAGATAGCAGTATCAATAGCAGTAATCAAAGGAATGCACAAAACACCATACACAATAGAGACACCACAATTTACATGGTTCACCCAATGTGGGCTACTCCACGAAGAAAATATTTTATTAAAATTTTCTCAATCAATCTCTTTGGGAATCCTTCCCAATTACAATTTTTATGGACCTCTGTCCAAATGAGATGGTGATCCCCTAATCTCAAGTTTGTGGATCTCTTCCATAGGAGAACTCTTTCCCCTTCTACTCTGGCTAGTGATCTTCTAGAAGACTCTATCTCTCTACTGCACTGACTAGTGGATATCTCTCCACTTGAAGACTCCTCACTCAGATCTATCTTCAATTATCTTGGTTGTTGGTTTTCTATCCACTTAGACTTTGTCCTCTATACTCTGTCATCCAAAGCTCTATCTCAATACTATACTAAACACAGTCTAGTCGGTATAGCACAGCTCTGCTCAATATCTTATACTAAACACAGTTCATTCAGTCTAGCACAAGTCTACTCAATCTCTTGCAATAAACACAGTTCATTTGGTCTAGCACAAGTCCACTCAAATCTGCACTAAACACAATTCATTCGGTCTAGCAAAATCTGCTCAATAGGTCCACACAGAACCTTCTCAAATATGCTTAATAGGTCCACACATAACCTACTCAAATCTACTCAACAAGTCCACTCTAGGACTTGTCCAAATCTGCTCAATAATTCCTCTCTAGGACTTGTCCAAATCTGCTCAATAAGTCTTCCCTAGGACTTCCTCAAATTTGCATAGCAAGCTTCCACAAAATCAGTCCATAAGCCTTCTCAAAGACTTACCTCAAATTATTTTAACAAGCTCACACAGAACTTGTCCAATCTCATAGAATCATAAAGAGAATTGTTAGAGACTCAATATGTTCTATACTCAATGCTCAATCAATATCTCAATTCAATCTCATAGAAGCATAAAGAGAATTGTTAGACTCAATATGTTCTATACTCAAATCCTAATCTCAACTCAATCTCAATCTCATAGAAGCATAAAGAGAATTGTTAGAGACTCAATATGTTCTATACTCAAATCATAATCTCAACTCAAATCAATCTCATAGAAGCATAAAGAGAATTGTTAGAGACTCTATATGTTCTATTCTCAAATATCAATCTCATAGAAGCATAAAGAGAATTTTTAGAGACTCTATATGTTCTATTCTCAAATCTCAATCTCAACTCAAATCAAAATATAGAATAGTTTGTTTCATGGAACTTGAACAACCACTTCACACAATTACTTGACTAGGCTCAATCAACTCTACTCAACCAATCACCTCAAGGAACAATCCTTTCCACAAACCCTAGTCCAAGCATGTATCAACCAACTCAAAATGTTTCAACAATGCTCAACAACAAATCTCACATAACAATGATACTCATGTTCTTAACTCAAGTTCAAGTTATTTGCATGACCAATTGACTTCAACAACAACGCTTATAAAACAAATTTTAATCACAACTCTCAAACTAGAAAACCTTGAAGCATTAAACCAACAACTCCTCAAAAGGGAAACCACAATCAATCCTTTTCTCTCCAAATATATTTTCAGAAATCAATCACCCAAATAAGTCAATGAATAATATTACCCATACCTTTTTTATGCCTTATGAGTTGTCCACTAAATCTGCCACACTCAACACATTTTCTTTTTCCAATATCAATAAGGGTTAGAGGTCTTGAGTAATAACACAATAATAAAAATAATATCTCAATAACACCTTATTACTCCTACTCAATAAAATGCACCATACCCTCTTATGCAAGAAATAAACCCTCAAAAGAATGAATCAAACTTACTTTTGAAACTTCTTGACAAAACTAGAAATATCTCCTTGCACACACCTTATTTCTCCCTCTAAGCAATCTAAACAATTAGCTCTTGAAAAGAGCTTTCCAATGATATATAATATGATATACTTCCAAAAATAAAATTAGCAAAAATCTCTATCTTTCCTAGGGCATACCATATCCTTATTTCTCCTTAGGCAACCTTGGCAAAAAATAAAATATTAAACAACATCAAAAACTAAATCCACTTGCCTTGCCCTCGACGGGATTTGATCCCTCAATGTCCTCCTTCCCAACATCTTGGCCACATCCAAGCCGTCGTTGGGCCATGTGCCCTAATGTGTCTAAAACGGCATGTCCACCATAAAGTTTTCGCGAACAACGCTCCTCCAAAAAACAAGTGCTTCAAGTGCTTCTTCCTTGCAATCCAAAAGGCCTCACGTGAATCGAACGCGGGACCTCCTCCTTAGTACCAAGCCAACATACCACTAGGCCACGCTGGCCTTTGTGCTTATAGCCTCCGAACCTTCACACCTTTAGCCTTTACGTAAATCGTAAGGCCTTCGAAAAACAAAACCTTTTCACATGCGCTTCAAATAATTATTGCAAGGGATGCCTTGGTAAATATTTTTTATGGCATTTGTATAATGTCTTTGTCCTCTTTTGCAATCACGTCGACACTTCGAATAATTTCGACGTCGACATGATTTTTAATTTATAATTAATTTAAATTTAAATATTACAAATTAAAAAGAACCAAGCTTAGGTTTAATTTAATTAAACCTTAGGTTTAATTTAATTAAACCTTAGAACCTTATCTTAATGCCCAATCTTGGTATAATTAAATAAACCTCCTTTTTAACCTTTGCAATAACCTTGGGTTTTTATAAACCAATCACTTAACATGTGCTCCCAATAATATTAAAATATTATGGAGCCTTTTTCCTTTCATTTTTGCACTGATGAAGCTTTTTCCTGGATGACTTGGGCGACTTTATTTCTTGCCGAATTCCTTAATAAGAGTGATAACTTTATCAGGTGACATCAATGACAACTTTGACTTAGAGGACTCTAAATGTCCAATGCCTAATTAGTCTCATACAACACTTTTTAACTTTGGTAATCAATGATATGTGTCCACCCTAAACAAAGCTCAATGGTTGTTGCATATACTTATCCTTCTTAAGGTCCCTATGAAGAAATTCACTCTTGAAATCTACTTGATTAACCTTCTAAGAGTATGAGGTTGAAACAAATAGGATCATTCAAATGGAATTCATATAAAGAACAAGATCAAAAGTATATTTGTAGTTAATTCCTTCCTTCTATTAGAAACCTTTTATAGTAATGAAAGCTTTGTATTTATCAATCTAAATATTTATACCAATTTGATCTTATGAACTCATTTCCAACTAGAAATATTCTTGGCCATATAGAAACCAACAAGCTCCCAAGTTTGACTCATCATAAGTGAGTCATATTATACTTCCATGGCTACTCCCCACTTAGGACACCCCTTAGTTTTGTTATAAATAGCGGGATCTCCATTTAAGTCCACCTTGGTGATAAAAACATGAAATAGAGGAGAATTTTAATTATATTCTTAACTATTAAAATATTGGGGATTTTAGTATGGTCCTAGCCCACCTAATCATAAGCTCCAAGCCAACTAGAAGAGTGATTAGAGACGTTAACTTATTTTCCAAAACATTATAAAATATGAGACTTGCAATATCAAAAACTAAAGGAACATACACAATTGTAGTAGGGAGGAAAGAACAACCTCATTCAATCACATATCCACACAATTGAAAAATTGGACAATATTAACATAATGGGGACAAGTATCAACAAGAACCAAATGAGGTGAACAACGACTTGCAAGGATCCTTCAAAGACATCCAAAAGGACCATAAGTGAAAACCTCCTCAAAAACATGTACTAAATAGTCACATTGTGGGTATTTGGATCATAGATTTAAAATATTTTGACTTCTCAATATACCCAATAAAGAAGTATTTTTAACTCAAAGGATGAAGTTTGTTCTACCACTCAATGGCAATATATGCCCATGCAAATAAACTAAATATTGAAGTACGAAACTAAAGGTCGTTCTCATGTTCATATTTCATAGGGTTTTACATTGTTGAGTGAATGAGTAGAGGTCTTGTTGATACCATAAGTTGCATAGTATAATTACAAATTATGGCAAGCAAGGTGTAGAGAGCAAGTGTGAGTATCAGCAGGGAGTTAGTTCAAGTGCAATCAAGGATTGAGTGTGAGTGTGAGCAAGCAAGGTGTCAGTGCAAGTGCAAGGAAGAAACAAGTACAAGTTGTCTTAGAATAAACATTTTCCATTGCCAAAAATAAGGTAAATAAAGCTCTTTTACCTCATCAAATGGTGAACGTTTTCATGGTTCATTCAAAGTAAGCATTAGAAGAAACTAAAAAGGATTTAAAGGATGAGGAAGTGCAATGTGCAGGTTCAAATTTTAAATAAAATAAAGATGTAAGGGAATATGTGAAACGAAAGTGTTGTTGTGAATGGAAAAATGAGAGGAAATCCCTTGAAGCAAAAAAAAAAAAAAGAGAACACGTAAGGTATATTAATTTAGGATTCCATAAGCAAATATCGCAAGTGTAAGTAAGAAGTGAATAAAAGCCCGTAAAATAAGACTAAAAAGTGATGATGAAGATGGTATCTTAAAATAATTGAGATATGACTAAAGCCCCCTAAAAATATATAATTTAATTTAATTTTAATGTTAGAAATAAAAATTAGTGAGAAATGTAAGGATGAATTCAAAAAGATTTGGAAGATAGATGATTGTCTAGCAACTTCTTCTATGGGATCTTTAAGAGATGTCATAATGGTTTAGGGCTAATCACAAATAATATGGACAATTGCTAGAGAAGCAAGAGGTAATTGGGTTATTAGTTGATTTTAAATAAAATAAGAAAATATGAAAATTGGAGTCATAAATGTATATACTTCATATACAACTACACTTGTGGTAGATGTTGGAAGGACCTCAATTTACTTATATATAAGTCAAGGATGTTTTACAGTCTCGATTTTTGGATCCTTAAAGGGACATCAAAAGCATTTCTATCTCCTTTGGAAATAAGGATTGTATTCTTGGATGGTAAGATCAATGGAGAATTTTGATTTTTTTGGTCAATTTAAATTGTATGGTATAATTGACCTACCAAAAAACATAATATTTTCATGGTAGTTACCCCCAAAAGAAACCATAGTGTTTCACTTTGACCCAAAACTTTAGATCCATTTGATATCATGAATCATGCAACCATTTCTCTCATGGTCCTATTTTTTCATCCAATTACCTCTTCCTATTGTATAATATGATTCATCCTCTACTACCATGAGTGTTGAGATAATCTTCAAACTCAATGATGATATATACTTCCCCATCATCAAGGTACTTGATTTTCTTCCAACTCTAAATCTTTGTCAAGGCTTTGATAGCCTTAAAATTTGCAAAAACCTTACCTTTGGATTTTATGGTGTAAATCCAAAGAAACCTAAAAACCTCATCAATTAAAGTGAAAAAAATACGAAAAACTATAAATGAAATGGTTAGTCATAATACCGTAATATTTTTTAACTAATTCTAAAATAGGAAGCATATCATCACTTTGTCATTAGTAAAGGACTCTTCTGATGTTTCCTTAACACACATCCCTCACATACTCCACTAGGCAAATCAAATGTTAGAAAATAATCAACCATATAAAGACAACTCATATGCCTAAAGGATCTAAAATTAGTATGTTGTAAGCATTGATGTCACAACTCAATAGTATCATATGTCTTTAACATCCATAGCAACAAAATCCTTCTGATCCAAAAATAATGGAGCTTCACCAAACTTATACAATATGGGTTGTCTTATTAAAATAACCTATAGACAACTTATAATTCATCATCAATGCCTTTGACATCACATCAATCTAAGCAACACTCCACCTTAGTTTGAATGATTTATAAATGCAAAGAATATTATTTTCAACTCATAGAACATCAATGACCTCATCATCTTTGACCTTGTCAATAGTGATTTCCAGACATCTAAAAAAACTCCCAAGGTTGAATCATCACCAATTACAATTCTCTTCCCTATGATATTGATTGTAACCGAAAAGAAAATGATGCTATGTAGTCATACACTATAGATTATGAAAACATATCTTTTAGATGTAGAAGATGTCATGAGGTGGGGCATATTGAGAGATCATGCCCTAAGAAGAGCCCAAAAAAATCATATGTAGAAAATTGCAAGAGAAACTTACAAATGGTTATGGATGAAGATGGTTTTCAACTTCCAAAAAATAGATCTAGAAAAATAGAAGAAAATAAATAGTGGAGACCAATAAGGAAGGATATTGGAAGAAATACCAACTCTTTTGAGGCTTTAGCCTATGAAGAAAAAGTAGATCAAAACTTAGAGGACACAGTACAACAATTTCAACATATTAACAAGGAACTGTCTATTCAGTATGATCCTAATTTAAGGAAGAACATTCTCGATGAACCTAAGGAATGTGTCTCATCAGATTTTGAAGACTCTCTTGAAGTACCATGCACCATTCAGAGAAAATAATTGGTAAAAAAATATAGTTTTAGAAGTTAATACCTCTGCCATTAATAAGGAAATACCAGAAAATGAGTAGGACAAGTCAAAAGCTTCTATAATAGAGCCAGGAGAGGATAAATATGATGAAAAAAAAAGTTGTGAAAGAATATTGAGGAATAGAATAATAAGACCTACTCCTGATATAGGCAAGGCAAAAAGAGGAAAACCCTCAAATTATCAAGCAAGATCCAAGGAAGCAAGAGCAAACATAGAGAAAGGAACACAAACTAAGTTGGTTGAACTTCTCTTTACCAAACAACAAAATGATATTGGTAATACGTAGGAGGGGCCAATAGCCCCTAATGAGACATGATTATCATCTCATGGAATATAAGGGGTGCTAATGCCCCCTCAAAGCAGAGGTGTATTAAGGACCTATGTTTAAGTAATAAGCCTGATATTCTTTGTATCCAGGAAACTAAAATGACAAAAGAAGTTTCAAAAACTATGAAAGCAGTATGGGCAAGATGTGAATGGGATGCTATGGATTCTAAAGGAGCGGCAGGGGAATTCTAACTTGTTGGAATCCTTCTAGAACCTCTTGTGTAACCATTCATAAAACTAGGCATTGGATAGCCTCTTTAGTCACTTGCTACTTTGCAGATATTCATTTCATCCTTATCAATGTCTATGGACCTACAACTCAGTCAGGTAGATTAGAAGTTTGGAGTGGGATTGAAGCCTTTATGAGAAGTAAAGACCAAGAAACCCGATTCATGATCATAGGAGATTTTAATGCCATAACCAAGCTGGATGAAAAATTTGGGGGAATTAGGAAATTAACCCAAAGTATGAGAGATTTCTCAGCTTTTATTCAAAACAATAATCTATGGGAGGTTGAGTTTGAAGAAGACAACTATACTTGGACCAACAACAGGAGAGGCCAAAACCTAATAGCAGAAAAATTAGATAGATGCATTCTCTCATATCATTGGCTAGATGAAGGAACTTGTGCTAAAATTAATACCTTAACAAGGATTGGTTCAGATCACTGGCCAATAAGAGTTAAAATGGTGGTAAGTGAATTCAAAAAAATATCATATTTTAAATATGAGCAGATGTGGGAAGACCATCCTCAATTTGTTGATATGATAGCTCAAACATGGAATTCTTTAGGTAATGGTGGGTTGTATGCTCTTCCAAACCAAATTAAATCTATGACATCTAGATTAAAAGAATGGAACAAGAACACCTTTGGAAATATTTTTGAGAAGAAAGAAGAACTAAAAGATAAACTTTCAAAATTCCAAAAAGGTGATCATAATAATCCAAGCTCAGAGGAAAGGGAGTTGCTTAGTGAATATCATAATATTTTGAGTAAGGAAGAGAAATTTTGGAGATTAAAATCAAGACAGACTTGGTTAAAATAAGGAGATAAAAATACAAAGTTTTTTCATAGGATGGCTATAGTACAGAGATCAACATCCAGAATTAGTAGAATTAAATCAATAGAAGGGGTTTGGATTGAAGATCGAGTGAAATTAGAAAAGAGGCTAAGTCTTTTTATCAAAATATTCTAGGATCAGAGGAGACTGAAGTTCTTAATGATAAACTTCTTCAAGATGTTCCTTCAGTTATAACAAATGAAGACAATAGGAAACTGATGGAGCCTATTACTCTAGAAGAAGTTCATTTAGCTCTTTTCTCTTTTAATAAGGATAAATCCCCAAGTCCAGATGGGCTCTCTACAACATTTTACCAACATAATTGGGATATAGTGAAGGATTCTTTATTGGTGGCAGTGGAACAGTCTAGGGTAAAACAATACATACCTTATAAAATAAATGCAACATATCTTACCCTAATTCCAAAAAAGAAGGATGTTGAATTGTTTGATTCTTTTAGACCCATAAGCCTATGTAATATGGCATATAATATTATCTCCAAAGTGATGGTGAATAGATTAAGGCCATTGTTAGACAAAATCATTTTAGAAGAGCAAGGAGGATTTGTGAAAGGGAGACAAATTTTGGATGGGATCATAGTAGCTCATGAAGTTATACATTCAACAACTTCAAGAAAAGAGAAAGCAATGATCTTAAAACTTGATATGAGTAAAGCCTATGATAGGGTTAAATGGGATTTTCTTTTTGCAATTTTAGATAAGTTTGGTTTTGGGAAGAAATGGGTTAGATTGATTAAAGCTTGTGTCTCTACAGTTTCTTATTCAGTGTTGGTCAATGGATTAGTGATAAAATCTTTTAAAGCCAAGAGAGGCCTTAGACAAGGAGATCCTCTATCTCCTTATTTGTTCATTATTATGGAATTGGCTTTAAAATGCGTGGTGGGAACTGGAGAAAATTTTTCTATTTGGATGGATACTTGGTGTGATAAAAAACCACTCAACTTAGATCCAATATTTGAAACCTTGGATGAGATTTCTTCAAGATAAATATGGTGATAGGGTTTCAAACATTTTGTACAAGGATCGAGAAGGAAGATACAAATGGAAAGAAGATTTTTTTACAAGTATACAAGACATTGATGCTAGGAGGCAATTGAGTAGAAAGATAACAACTATGATTATTTCGAGGGAGCTAAGGATAAATTGATTTGGGAGTTGAATAGCTCAGGAGAATACACAACAAGAAGTGGATATAATGTACAACACCAACAAAATAATAATGTCACTAGAATATGGAGAGATATTTGGGATAGCCCAAGCATTCCTAAAGTCAAAATGTTTGTTTGGCTAGTAGGTCATAGAAGAATTTTATCCTAGGATAACCTTATGAAAAGGGGTTTTCATGGCCCCTCTCAATGTGTTTTCTGTAATAAGGAGGAGAGTATAGACCATCTCTTGGGACATTGCTCAATAGTCTAGAATCTATGGCAATGGATTCTTAATATGTTTGGTAAATGCATGGTGATGAATAGCAGAATTGAAGATTGGTTAAAGCAATGGCAGAGCACTTATAAAAGTGAGGCTTTACAGACAATATGGGATATATCAAAAGATACAATACTTTGGACTATATGGCTAGAAAGGAATAGAAGAATATTTAAAGGAAAGGAAAGCAGTTTAGAGGTAATGAAAAGGAAGATATGTTTAGCCATAGAGGAGTCTAAACCAACCCTATCAACTCACCCAGTCCCTAATTTGGAAGCAGAGAGCCTTGATAGATGGAGTCAAGTCATTAAATGGAATTATGATGTTGGGTACAAGAGAAGCAAAAAGAAGGCAAAGAATATAAAGTGGAAACCACCAGATGTGGAGTGGGTTAAATTGAATTTTGATGGAGCATCTAAAGGAAATCCAGGACCAGCAGGAGGAGGAGGAATAATTAGAAATAATAGAGGAGAGATTTTGTCTCATTATGCTTTCAATAGTGGATTTAAGACAAATAATGAAGTTGAAGCTTGGGCAGCTTTAGAAGGGTTAAAAATATGCAAACAAATGAAATGGAATAGAGTATGGATGGAAGGTGATTCTCTCATAGTAATAAATGCAATTTTGAGGAAAGCAAAGGCTCCATGGAACATACAAGAGATAATTGTGGAAATTCAAGATCTTGCTAAAGAGTTTGAAGAAATCAGGTTTACACATACATTAAGGGAAGGAAACAAATGTGTAGATAGGCTAGCCAATAGAGGGGTTTTGATTGAGGATTGTGAAGTTAAATTCTCCTTTCCATGGTTAGAGGAAGTAGAAAGTTTAGTTGAAGCTGACAAGAAAATGTTGATTGCTTGAATCAATTAATGATTAAGATTTACTTTAATGTTTTCCATTGGTAATATCTGCTTTATTTTGTAACATTAATGTGTTTTCATATAGACTATTTATTATAATTTTTGTGGTTGCACTTGTGTTTCAGGAAGGAAACTAGCAATCCAGATTTGGTAAAGCGGACTATGATAGTGCGATGTTTTGGAAATATTACTCTACTAAGATGCAATGCATAGATAGTAGAGGTGAAGTTTTGGTATTGTGAAGGTTGCTATAGGAAAATGTCAAGAAGGATGCTAAATTCTGGAATAATTGTATTCATACAAAAAATTGAAAAGATCCAAAAAATGAAAATCAAGAATTCAGACATTTTATGTAAAATGATGTAGGTTTCTAGCTATAGCATCTCAATTGAGATGAGAAGTGTATCTATTTGTAAACTCTCAAGCTCTAAAGAAGAGAGATGTAATTTGTCAAGGGTGGGGGACCCGAGTACAACCCCTTATTATCCAACAAAAAAAAATACACTTTGTAGCTCCAAGATCAATAATCCATTCTTGAGATCAAGACCCATATGTTGAGTGCACCCTCGTGAACTATGTGAGGTACCATCATCTTCTTCCTATGAAGCTCTAAGTAGTTCTTTGTCACATCCAAAGAAATTTAGGTTATCTTGTTAAGCTTTTAAATCCATACATGACATATTAGGATTTTACGACCCTATTTCTCACAAAACCATAGTATAGTTTTTTTGAGTTATTCTTTAAGGGCTTTTGACCATCATTTTTAGGCAATTTACTCTTCAAAGACCTTAAAGCATCATAGGTTTGAGTATATGCCATTAGTAGAGGCTTCTTCGTGTTTCTCAAAGCAACTTGGTACTAAAAAGACTCACAAATACCTCATCAAATGAAGCCTCTTCATACTCACCAAAACAAAAATATCATGAAAAAATAGTACCCATATTCTCACATGCAAGGCAAAGATTATTGACAACATTCACAACTTAAACCACTTCCAATAATTACACTATCATATTCACGAATTGTGGTATATACTCAATATTGTCAAAGTCTTAATTTTAGATTGATGAAATTTGTCTCAAACCCAAATCAACATATAACGTGAAAAGACCCTAAACTCCATTTTTCTTGAACCACGTGAATTAATTTCTTCTATTAGCAATTGGAGAATTCATGATGTCCATCTAGATCCATAATCCTCTACTTATGATTAGAAAAGACATTTGCTCCACCCAAATAATGTTATTAGCCCTAGAGAATAAAGTCAATCATATTCTTGTACAAATTTATACATGGTAATAGACCACTTCTGGAGGTTAAGCTTTAAAAATGAGCAATCTAACAAAAAAATAAAATGAAAGGCTCCAAAAATAAAATTTGAGATCTTATCCTTTCACTCCAAATTCTCCCTTGCCATATGGCATAGTGCAATTTGGTGCCTCTCCTAACAAATCTAAAATAATACACCTATCACCTATGACAAATTATATTCTAACACTTAAATTTTGATCGGTTCTAAGCATGCAAAAACATATATTTCCCTCTAGTTGATATTGACATGTACTTATGCGATGTTGGCAAACCTAATTGCCATATCAGCATCTTGGACCGGCCTAGTGGGTGAGAGGTTTTAAGATCAAACAAAGCCCTCCAATACACAACCCCTAACAAGATATCTCTGGTTGTAACAAATAATACAGTAGATTTAAGTTGTACAAATGTTCAGCTTTCCATTGGATGCCTAATACATTCTTTGGGAGAGAATTGCTCATATTCATAAATGCAAACCACCTAAGCACAAATTCCTAAATAATATACATTTATTACCAATGTCTAAGTAAATACACACAAAACTTCACTAGAGTTCTTTATTCAAAATAACATGTAATTCAACTACAGGTGTATTACCAATATCTAAGGAAATACACACAAAACTTCACTAGAGTTCTTTATTCAAAATAAGATGTAATTCAACTACAGCTGAATCAACAAATTAAATGAACTGCCCAACTCCATGCAGTGCTTGAGCGACATCAAAGTGACATCAAAAAACTGACAATGGGATGATTGATTGTCCAAAATTTAAAACAGTGGCCTTATGATAAATAATGGATGGCTTTTAATTTTACTAACGTAACCCATCTTACTAAGTCTTCTCTTTTGATTTTACAATCATAAAAATCTCTAGTGTTAGTCTCTAGCCATAATATTTCTAGAAGATTCTTCTAATATCTACCGTTTGAGATCCTCCTTAATACCATCTACCACACAAATTCAATTGCAACCACTTTGTTTTCTACTACTTTTTCTGTGTCCTCTATCTTCATGCAACGAAGTAGTCACTACTTGTTCTTCTCAATATAAACCAAACATCATCCAGACTTCAAACCAGAACTGAATCTGTCCAGCCTTTTAAAACGGACCTACATATTTGTTCAATTGTTTTGTGATAGCCCCTTTCAATCTCTATATATCACTTCTATGTAGAGCTAAAAGGTGAGAAAATTAGAGAAATCACCATTAACATACCTCCAGTTTATTTAAAACCCAATTGGCTTCATTCTAGGTTTAACCATTCTATTTCAGATTTCTATCAAATAAAGCTCCCAGTAAGTTTACTATATTTAATGTAATGTCCCTCAACATTATAAATTTTAATCTAGTAGCATGATCCTTCACAACAATTTTTATAGTAAGGTGATCTTCCATATCTGTAAACCCTACACTATGTAAACAAAACTAGATATTGGTGCAAGTGTAATTACCCCAAAAAAATATTCTATTTTATGGAAAGCAAACTGGATTTTTTAAGAATCATGCATTTCTACATGGCACTCTCAAAATTCCCAATATCACTTCTCTTTCGAAGAACACACAAATATTCCAAGACTAAACAAAAACAAAAATCTGAGTGTGTAAAACTGTGTATAGCTAAGCCTGTATATGTTAGGAAAACAAAAACAAAAAGCCATTTCTCATCCCACTAACGAAGTCCCCAAAGCTCCAGTTACTATATTTAATGTAATGTCCCTCAACGTTATAAATTTTAATCTAGTACTACGATTCTTCACAACAATTTGTATAATAAGGTGATCTTCCATATCTGTAGACCCTACTCTATGTAAACAAAAGTAGATTTGAAAGGTGCAAGTGTGATTACCTAAGAAAAATATTTTATGGAAAGCAAACTGGATTGTTTAAAAATCATGTATTTCTACATTAATCAAAATTCTCAATATCACTTCTCTTTCGAAGAATACACACAGATCTTCCAAGATTAAACAAAAACAAAAAGTTGAAACTGAAAAACTGTGTATAGGTAAGCCTCTATACACAAGGAAAACGAAAACAAAAAGCCATTTCTCATCCCACTAACAAAGTCCCCACATCTTTCATACTTCTAAATAGCAAGTAATCTCTTGCTTATCCTCATAGTTGTCCGCATAGAATTGAAAAAAATCGAACACATCAAAAACTGTAAATTACTCAAATTTGCCAATGAGAAACCAACGTTACAGCTCCTTCAAATTACATTTTTCAGGCTATTCACATGATGCGAATAGTTACTAAATAGCACTTTAAAACTGCCTTTATCTTTGTCTATGAGAATATAATCTATCCCATTGCACTGAGGAATCAGATGCAGGCTGCAGTTTCCTTTTCGTATGAGTGGCAAGACTGGAAATGCATACTCAAAAATTATAAAGTATATCTGTTCTTAGTATTTTTATCCTTCTTTGCATCTTCCTGTACATCCACAATAACATAAGAACCAAACATTCCAATTGTAACAACATTAGAACTTACATGGAATATGTAGCCAATCTTGAATAAACATTCAGATGAACTTACATGGAATATGTAGCCAATCTTGTCAGTATAGTCCATAAACTCTTTCCACTGTCTACCAACGGTCATCTGTTGATGTCAGAAAAAAGGAAATTATCGTGCTAGACATGTATTAAAAAGGCATCCTACGTAGACAAATAATAAAATATTTTATTTAAAAAAAAAAGCATTCAAAGGATTTTTAGTTGCAAAATAAACAAACTGCTAAGAGCATAATAAATTCTTAGCTGCAAAATAAACAAACTGCTAAGAGCATAATTATTAATGTTACACTTAAAAGAGCAACTTCAAATTATAAACAATGGACCACATTTACTGATAGTTCCAAACACAATATAGGTGCATGTTGTCTGGATTGCATTACACTCATTTGTCTAATAAGCAACTCTTCATTAAGAATGACCACGCCAAAACTTTCCACATTCTTGAGGTTACTCTTAGACTATCAGGAAAATGAGTCCAAATTTGATTCTGATGTTTTTGTTCTCGTTATACTTCATGTCCACCATTAGAGCAGTGGAGCACAGATTGGCAAATGCTACAATCATGAGCCTGCAAGGGATGATTACTGGGCATGTGGACGTCTCCCCTGCTACATAATAGTAAAGATTTCAGACATTTCCATAAGTACTAGGTGGCAAGAGTGACAGAAAAAGTAATTTATCAAGAGAAGCTGCAATAAATTCTATTTCATGATTACTTAACCAGGCAACCTTATAACGTTTCCAGTATGCTTTATTCGGTTTGTTGGATATAAACCATTGATACAAAGGCATTAGCCAACATAATGAAATAGGCACGTTCAATGCTATTTTAGGTGAAAGCACCATATTCATTGAATTGTGCTTGTCTGCCTCTATCATTACGTGATTGTGAGAGGCACAATATAGTGGAAAACAACATTTGGGGGATGCATAATATGATTGAAACCATCAGAATATAATTCTTCTCCCCTTTTGTCATCTGGTCCTATAGGTATCTTTTTGTCAATTACATGACAAACAGGATACCCTCTACACTAGACATGAACATTGATCCTTCACGTCATTTCTAGTCTGGAGCAGGGCGATACATACAAGAGTCCAATTATGTAAGAACAAAAAAACTAAATCTCCTCGCTCAATCAAGATTGTCATAGTGGAATGCAAGTTCATTATCTAAGAATCAACAAGCAATTAAAGAATTTAGACGAAGCAATAGATCATTCTCATTAATTTCAAATATAAAGGTTACAATGTGGTTACAAGTTGGTTCTAACCAACTTGGTGGTTAATCAACCAAATTGGAGAGCGCCTATGAGCGCTACTTTTGTTTATGCCAATAATGTGATATAACATATTCTAACATCCCCCCTTATTACATTAGTGGCAAATCCCAATTGTATCTCAAAATTTTTCATATTTGATACGCCCAAGTGCTTTGGTAAAGATATCTGCAACTTGATCATCAGTAGAAATGTATTGAAGTTGTATATGGTGCTTTGGAACTTCATCTCGAATAAAATGACATCTGGTATCAACATGTTTGGTACGTTCATGAAAGATTGGATTTTTGACAAGATTCAAAACACCTTGATTGTCGCAAAACAAATGAAGAGGAAGATTCTTTGGAAGGCCCATGTTTGTAAGAATGCGACTTAACCACATTATCTCACAGACTGCTTCATTGGCTGCACGATATTCTGCTTCTGTAGAAGATAAAGCAACCACATGCTGCTTCTTATTGTGCCATGAGATAGGTCCAGATCCTAGATGAAAAACATATCCAGAAGTGGATTTACGATCATCAATAGATCCAGCATAATCCGAGTCTGTGTATCCCAGTAAGAAAAAATTATTATTCTTTCTATATTCCAGACCATAATTTGTACTACCATGAACATAATGAAGAACTCTTTTTGCTGCTTTCCAGTGAGTCATCTTAGGCTCTTGCATGAACCTTGAAAGATATCCCACAACAAAACTGAGATCTGGTATGGTATTTGTCAGATATAGGAGACTCCCAATCAACCGGCGATAGAGAGTACCATCTACCTGAGGTGACTCATCATATCGGGATAACTTAAGTCCTTGCTCCATGGGAGTTGCCTTTGACTTACAGTTAGTCATCCGATATTTTTCTACTAAAGTCTTGGCATATTTCTTTTGTGTTACTCTAATATGAAATTTTTGCTGAGTAACTTCTAAACCAAGACAATAGTGCAGAAGTCCTAGATCTGTCATTTCAAATGATTGCTTCAAGTCATTTTTCACTAAGTCAATCATTCTTTCTGAGCTTCCTGTGATGATCAGATCGTCCACATAAAGTACAAGAATCACTATATCAGAACCATTTTTCTTAATATAGAGATTTGCATCTGAAGGACTTCTTATGAAACCATGCTGCACAAGGTGACTGTCTATCTTGATATACCAAGCTCGAGGAGCTTGTTTTAGCCCATACAATGATTTGATCAACTTGCATACTTTTTGTTCTTGCCCCTCAACCACGAATCCTTCTGGTTGAGTCATGTATACTTCTTCTTGTAAGTCACCATTCAAGAAGGCACTTTTAACATCCATCTGATGCAATTTCCACCCAAACTGAGCTCCCATGGCACAAAGTACACGAATGGTAGTCATTTTTGCAGTAGGGGCAAAAGTCTCTTCATAATCTATGCCTTCTTTCTGAGCATATCCCTTTGCAACAAGCCGGGCTTTATGCTTATCAATAGATCCATCTGCCTTATACTTCACTTTGAATACCCATTTGCAGCCTATGGGTTTCTTTCCTGTTGGCAGATCGACCAACTTCCAAGTATTATTTTTAAGGAGAGATTTATGTTCTACATCCATGGCCTCTTTCCACTGTGGTTCATCAAGTGCAGATTGAACCGTTGTGGGTTCATTTGTATTCAATGTAGACATATAAATTTTTTCTCCATCCTTATCTTCTTCTCTATCATTTTCTGTACCCACTGACAAATCATCAAAGCGTTGACAAAGTTCGTCAACCTCTGAAGTAGATTCCTCTGCTCTCATCTGTTGAGTCATACTATGAGTACATGGCCTATCAAGAGATAGATCGGGAAGAGATTTCAACTTAGCATCTCTCAAAGTGCTAGTATACCATTTTGGTACTTTCTGTTTTTGTTGTAGAAGTTGAACCTCCTTCTTAGGCTCTTCTTCATCTAGGTATACAATTGTGGGTGTGTCTTTTGATGTGAGAGCTTCATCAAATACAACATCTCTACTTACATGTGTCTTCTTGGTCTTAGGATCAATCAATCGATAACCTTTTGAGTACTCATCATAGCCAAGAAAGATACACTGCAGGGTTTTCTCATCTAGCTTCCTCCTTTTCTGTTTTGGAATGTGCATGAATGCTTTACATCCAAACACCCTTAGATGAGAAATGGAAGGTTTCTTACCACTCCATGCTCCTTGTGGTGTTTCTCCTTGTAGAGCTCTAGTGGGTGCTCTATTTAGGAGATATAATGTTGTGTTTACTGCTTCTGCCCAATATTGATCCTCAAGATGTGCTCCCTTTAGCATACATCGAACCATTTCCATAATGGAACGATTTCTTCTTTCTGCAACACCATTCTGCTGAGGTGTATAGGCGGTAGTCAGTTGTCTTTTGATCCCATGTTTCTTAAGGAACTCTGAAAACTCTTCAGAGGTGTATTCCCCCCCTCGATCTGAGCGGAGGGTTTTTATCAAACATCCCGACTCCTTCTCAACAAGTTTCTTGAATTGTTGAAAGTAGAGAAACGCTTCTGATTTCAACTGAAGAAAGAAAACCCACATCTTTCGTGAGTAATCATCAACGAATAGTTGAAAATACTTTTTCCCACCATAGCTGGTTGGCATAGGACCACACAGATCGGTATGTACCAGCTCTAAAGGATTTGTAGCTCGAGAGGAGCTAGCTTCAAAAGGTACTCGATGTTGCTTCCCTGCTAAGCAATCTGAGCAAACTGGTAAGATAGATGAAAGAGGTGGAAGACCCTTCACCATCCCATATTTGTGTAATTCAAGCAAATATCCAGAACTGAGATGCCCATAACGCCGATGCCAGAGAGAGGTGGCCTCCTTTGTAGTTGCAGCCAAAGCAACATGTGGAGTTGAAAGAGCATCGAGAATAAACAAGCCATGTTTGTAAGATCCGGTTGCAACATGTTTTCCACTGTGTGTGATAAAACATCTCTTCTTGCCATTGACAACTCGAAATACAACCTCCATGTTTCTATCCAACATTTGTGTGACTGAAAGCAGATTATTGGCTAAGCCTGGAACATAGAGAACCTTTTCAATTTGACAATTACCATCAGGAAGGGACACAGAAATATCCCCTTCTCCCTTTACTTGATACACTTGATTGTCAGCAATCGTGATTGGCTTACCCTCTTTCTCCACAAAAGTATCAAACCAGGATTTATCCCCAGTCATGTGTTTGCTAGCTCCTGAATCAATATACCATACAACATCTATCTGGGAAGACGAAGTATGAGTCATGAGCACCTTGTGTGCTCTTTCAGAGTCAGAATCTGAATCGGACTCAGGAGAATTTGAGTCTGAGTTGGAGTCAGCATAAGCAACATGGCCTTTAGATTGCTTATGCTTTTTGTATTTCTGCTTGTTCTTGCCCTTCTTTTGTGAACCTCTTTCGTTTGGTTGCTTGTTTTTGAACCAACACCTGTTGGTGTCATGGTTATTCATGTCACAAATTTTGCAATATTTTGTATCTTTTTGCTGAGGTTGCTTCCCTTTTCCTTTGGAAGAAGCACCCCCTTTTTGAAAATGGCCTTGCTTTTTACCACTTTGTTGTGTGGAAAGAGCATTATCTGGCACATCATCTTTCTGGACCTGAGTTGCCTCCTCAGTCTGAAGCAAGTTTACCAGTTCCACAAATGATACTTGTCTACCAGAAACATTGAGAGAAGTGATCAACATCTTGTAGGAACTTGGTAATGCTCTCAAGATGACAGAGTTCAAGACATCATCATCCACAGGTTTTCCCATAGCATTCAATTTTGCTTTCAAGTCTGCCACTCTGCAAAGGAATATGTCAACTGTTTCTCCAGAACTCATACTGAGATTATGTAGTTGAGTTTGAAGATGGAGAATAGTGGATTGATTCTTTCCCTCATATACTGTGATCAGGGCATCCCAGGCGATCTTACTAGTTTTTGCATCACAAATATGAGGCTGCACCTCATCTGTAGTAGCAAGCAAGATAAACACGAGACTCTTCTTGTCTCTCTTATCCCAAGCATCTTGATCTGTCCCTATTGTCTGAGGACGTTTTTCAGTACCAGTGACTACATCCCATAAATCTTCCAACTGAAGTATGGCTTTCATCTTTGTCTTCCATGGAACAAAGTTAGGACCTTTCAACAATTGTGAATCTGAGAGATACTTATGAATTGTGGCCATTATGAAGGTTCCTTATATCACCAATTTGGTCCCCCTTTCTTTATACCTGCCAGATCTTTATACTGTAACCATTCAATATATACCCGCCCTTACGTGAGGGAAACTATAGGTATATAAGAACAGTATACTTCTCAATATGTACTCGCCCTTACGTGAGGGAGACTATAAGTACATACGAGAAGCACAATATATTGAACATAGGCGATACTGAAAGGGCATCGTGTTGTTAATGACACCTACCATAGAAAGTTTTATTCCGCATGCGTGGGGCGTAACTTCCCCTAAACACTTTGGAAAAAACTTTCGTCAGGATTTACGCCTAACAACAATCACGATGTGGGTATGAAATGGGAAAAAAAACTGGTTTGCCTTATTTCTCCCCGACGATTTATAGAGAACAAGCTCAGACGTCGTTGTTGCAGCTATATTAGGCGGCGAATACAGTAGTCCAAAGCACGACAACATTACCTGTAAGTGTGGACCAGAGGTATCTCAAATACCGAACGTTGCTGTGCAATAAATTGCACAAATAGGGTATAAATTTGGGGTCTTATATTTTGTTTAATTTATGATTGTGAATGCAAGAAAACAGAATATTTAAATGCAAAAGAAACAATCATAAATGCCCACAAATTTTAGCTCCTATTACCAATCTAGCAATTATTCTGCCAAATGGTTTGAATTCCCCCCTTTATCTGACAACTTTGCAAATGAATCATGTGAAATCTTCCCCCCTTCAATTTGCAAAATAGACAGGAAGAGAAAAAAAATACCTAAAAAAAACCCCAAAAAAAAATTGGAGCCTTCAAGGCGTCAATTTTGTTGTTTTTGAGCGTCAAAGAGACCCTTTGGGTGTCAACGGGACGGTGCGGGCATCAATGGGACTGTGTGGGCGTCAACAAGCGTCATTCACTGTCAACAACGCCCTGCAGGCGTCAATGGCGCCGTGCGGGCGTCAACGAACCTTGCGGGCGTAAAAAAAAAAAACCCGCCGTCACAGTGTTAAAAAAATCCCGGAAGGGATTTGAAACCACAACCTTCCGCCAAACAGGAACCGCTCTTACCACGGGAGCCAGTCGGCCCGATGAAACAGATTACGCAACAGGGAATAATAACAGCGTTGCGGCCAGGGAAGGGAAAAAAAATTAATAATCCCACATGGCCTGTGCGGCCACTGTGGGAGGCTTTAAGTTGGGCGGAAAGCAATAGAGCTTTCGGTTGCCTTCGGGCAACCAACCCCGCCCTTTTTGGCCTCCGCAACCGTTGACCCCCTTGTCCCCGAACCATCGCCTGCGTCCTCTGCCTGCGTGCCACACGCGCCTGTGTTCCTCGGTCTGCGTGTTGTCAGGGTCTGTCTGCTGTCTGTCGCCCTCCGTCCGTCCTCGGGTCCCGTTGGCTGTCTGTCGCCCTTCGTCCGTCCTCAGGTCTGTCTGCTGTCTGTCGCCCTCCGTCCGTCCTCGGGTCCCGTTGGCTGTCTGTCGTCCTTCGTCCGTCCGCAGGTCTGTCGGCTGTCTGTCGTCCGTAGCTCTGATGCCATATAGAATTTAGACGAAGCAATAGATCATTCTCATTAATTTCAAATATAAAGGTTACAATGTGGTTACAAGTTGGTTCTAACCAACTTGGTGGTTAATCAACCAAATTGGAGAGCGCCTATGAGCGCTACTTTTGTTTATGCCAATAATGTGATATAACATATTCTAACAGCAATTAGTATATAAAATAATTTTGTCAGACAAGACAATTTAATGAAGGAACAATACAAAAACCAGTTAAGACCAAAAATTGAAAACGAGCTTTTAAAGTTAAACGGCTTTTAAATGATCTACAGGTAATAGAAAAAGCAGTTAGGACCAGAAATGGAAAACAAGCTTTTAAAGTTGAACAGCTTTGAAATGATCTACAGGTTTTTATTACTAACCACATCTTATATCTATGACGACAGGGCTTCCACAGGAGTCAAGAACATCAAGTTCCCTAATAAACATATATAATATCGGGTTTCATTATCCTCATATACATGTGCCTATGAATAAAGCCATTGTTGGCATTTTTCAGATGGCAAAAAGAAAGTGATATTAAATCATTGTTATAATCTGGCCCTAAAAATATGTTATTACTGTTGAAAACACTAAGGCTAAAATATGAAAATCTGGAACACGCTGTAGAAATTTAAATCTGAATTTATGAAAACTAAAATCTGAATTTTTGAACTGATGACTCGGGCAAAAGATAATTATATCTTTGTTTTAGTTGATCATAAGTATTCCAATTACCGTGGTTGATCATAAAGTCTTTCCATTTTGTATCCATAATTTCACCTAAAAAATATTTCCAAGTTGCTTGACTATTCATGAAGCATGGATGCACATTGCATTGCCTTCCAAGAACTACAACCCAAAAGTTTTCACATGGCAAGAAGAAAGTGATATTAAATCATTGTTATCATCTGGCCCTAAAAATATTATTACTGTTGAAAACACTAAGTCTAAAATATAAAAATCTGGAATGCACTGTAGAAATTTAAATCCGAATTTATGAAAACTAAAATCTGAAATTTTGAACTGATGACTTGGGCAAAAGATAATTATATCTTTGTTTTGGTTGATCATAAGCATTCCAATTGCCGTGGTGGATAAAGTCTTTCAATTTTGTATCCGTAATTTCACCTAAAAAATCTTTCCAAGTTGGTTGACTATTCATTAAGCATTGCTGCACATTGCATTGCCTTCCAAGAACTACAACCCAAAAGTTTTAGGCAATTTTTTATTTCAACATCTCAACACCACGATAACTCCAAGTACAGGCAAAGATTGCTAATAGAATCTATAGGGGAAACCAAAATATTATGTTATAGACAAGAAAGCTTGAGGGCAAAATTTGTCTGACAAAATGTCTGGCATAGTACAAAACACACAAAAACACTCTTCAACCTCAGTTCGGTTTCATTGGGGGGCGGTGGTCAACCTCACACAGTATTGTTTGCCAGGAGTGTAGAGAGTTTATAATGGCAGCATTCCAAAATAGATGATGATGGGTTGTTACCAATTCCCCTCTATAACAAAGTAAAAGAAAGAGAGAACAAAGAACACTCCATATTAGAATATGACTATTTAAAGCACTTTTCAGCTATGAACCTCCCTTGTTGATTCATTGGACCATTATATGCACTGCAGTGCTATTTATTCACAATTTACTTTCAGTTATACAATAAATAACTGATATAAGCACGCACCCCCATATTATTAAATAAATAAATAAAATAATATAAAAATATATATACATATATTAATATTTTCCATAATATAAGCCTTTATAAATAAAAATCTCTCTCCCTATCTTGTTTTGGCTATATAGCCAAAAATACAGTTTGGGGGGAGAAGTAAAAGATTAATGCAATAAATTATATGATAAAGTTTGGGGGAGAAAAAAATTGGTTTGACATACATCACAAGAAAGTCAGGGCTCTTAGAAAACTGCCCACTTACAATTATGATTAAATCTAAAAGCTTTTGCCCTTGAGGAATATTTCAATTGGTTGCAGCTGAGTGTTTGCCAGTGGGCAACCTAGGTTTGATTCCCTTGGGGGCCAGTGGTCCACCTCACACTGCATTATTTGCTGAGTAGGGAGGGTTATGGTGCTAGCATTATGGAATTAAACCCCTAGTTGGCAACAGATGATGGGTTGTTACCATTACCCCTCTCTATGAAAAGAGATATCCAAAAGCTTCTTCAAAGGAAATTCTATAGCTATTTTATGCTTCACTACTTGAGTCCCTTTCAGATCAATATTGTCACGAAGCTAATCATATTATAACCTCCTTTAGTATTCAATGTTTTCTTCTTCAAATGATATACAAATTGTACAAAACAGAAAATATAACTATTTGATCCATCTACTACTAGTAACACTATTGTTAACCATTCACATTGTATCCATCCACAACTAGGATTTTAATGTTTAGTGTATAAGCATTGACTTCAGTAGAGTCTTCTTTCAAATGAAAAATCATTAAGCTAATTCCTCATACTAAATTGGTATTCTAACCCCAGATAGGGCAGAATGGCAGTAGGATCTAAAGCCAATCCTTGAGTTTAAGCTCCTGAAAAAGTATTGAAAGATGCATAATAGAAATAAGAAAGAACACAAAACCAGTCATGCAAGTGCATACAGACAACTCTATGTAAGCAGAACCCTTGATGCGATGGCCACGGTGGATGTCCCGGCCTACCGATATTTGTTATTGGTCTTGCACGACTGATGCTGGATTAAATTGGCACCCAATTCTTGCTAATGTAGCCTTTGGGTTTCCGTGGACCACACACCTTGAAAAAAAAAAAATCCCTGATTAGATGGATAGATCATTTGGATCTGTGCCCCTCTACCTGCCACACATGCTCAACGTCAAAGACGAGGCCTGGTATTTCTGCGTTATACCTGATGATGGTGAAAGTAAACCAGATGCCTGATCCACCAACTTCGCATGCAAATAGGATATGGTCGATCTGATTATGTGCTAGTCGATATCCTCACAACCGTGTTTCACGTGCATCTGTAACACCTTGCCACGTCGATGGTGTTCTAAAGGCAGGATCGACCGTGTGCTGGCCATCCAATCTCGCCATGTGGCAGTGAATCAGGCTGCATTGGACGACGAAGTTTCAGCTTGACAATGAGGTTGCTACACTGATAAAATGACAATCATGAGGAAGTGACAAAACACAGTGGGCTCCAGTTACTGCTGTAGAGACTCACCGATCTTCTTCAAGTAAAAACTTTGATTTGTACACGTGTGGAGGCATTTCTTGTTCAAACAAAATGCTGCTGGGGGTTTAGCTCATTGGATTTCATGCATTATGCACTGCAAAATAATTCTGTGCAATATAGGATATATGGTTTTGAAGGGAAGTTAAAAAAAATGAATTTTATCTTGTGAGGAGGAATGTCATACATCAAAGACAGATGGTTTTGATCGTGTATGTAATCCTTGATTGGAGTAAATCCAAAACCTGCACCATTGTTAATTCCTTTTGGAAACAAAGCCTTTGAAAGAAATTATAATGAATACATATGAGGCTAATCACATGTCATTATGCTATGGGGCTAATAATATGATTCTGATCCATCAGGAGTGACATTGGGTAAACACTCTCTACAAACTGGTAGAGCTGATGTAAGACTGCTTACATAGAGTTGTCTGTATGCACTTGCATGAGTGTGGTTTTGTGTTCTTTCTTATTTCTATTATGTATCTTTCAATACTTTTTCAGGAGCTTAAACTCAAGGATTGGCTTTAGATCCTACTGCCATTTTGTCCTATCTGAGGTCAGAATACCACTTTAGTATGAGGAGCTTAAACTCAAGGATTGGCTTTAGATCCTACTGCCATTCTGCCCTATCTGGGGTTAGAATACCAATTTAGTATGAGGAATTAGCTTAATGTTTTTTCACTTAAAAGAAGACTTTGCTAAAGTCGGTGCTTATACACTAAACATTAAAATCCTAGTTGTGGATGGATACAATGTGAATGGTTAACAATAGTGTTACTAGTAGTAGATGGATCAAATAGTTATATTTTCTGTTTTGTACAATTTGTATATCATTTGAAGAAGAAAACATTGAATACTAAAATCAAAGGAGGTTATAATATGATTAGCTTCGTGACAATATTGATCTGAAAGGGACTCAAGTAGTGAAGCATAAAATGGCTATAGAATTTCCTTTGAAGAAGCTTTTGGATATCTCTTTTACATAGAGAGGGGAAATGGTAACAACCCATCATCATCTATTGCCAACCAGGGGTTTAATTCCATAATGCTACCACCATAACCCTCCCTACTCTCAGCAAATAATGCAGTGTGAGGTGGACCACTAGCCCCAAAAGGAATCAAACCTAGGTTGCCCACTGGCAAACACTCGGCCGCAACCAATTGAAATATTCCTCAAGGACAAAAGCTTTTGGATTTAATCACAATTGTAATTAGGCAGTTTTCTAAGAGCCCTGACTTTCTTGTGATGTATGTCAAACCAATTTTTTTTACCCCCAAACTGTATCATATAATTTATTGCATTAATCTTTTACTTCTCCCCCCAAACTATTATTTTGGCTATATAGCCAAAACAAGATAAGGGAGAGAAATTTTTATTTATAAAGGCTTATATTATGAAAAATCTTAATATATGTATATCTATTTTTATATTATTTTATTTATTTATTTAATAATATGGGGGTGCTTACTTATATCAAAACAGTTGAAAGCTCAAAGTGGACCACAACAAGATGAAATCCCAGCAGAATGAACAAGAAAATAATAGGAAGTTGAGGTAGCCATTTGGGGTTTGACCTGAAACTGCAAAAGAGGGGAAAATTGCATACACTACTGACTAACCAATAAAAACCTCAATGGATATTACTTTATGTAATTCATGCTTCAAGCAACTGATAAGAGAAATTGTTCTATAATTTCAAGTTTACTGTCCCTTTAAAAGAGATGAAAAAGGTAAAAATAAAATAGATTTTAACGTCCACGAGACCATAGGCCATATGAGACGACCCTCGTAAAGGATGTTATTTACCCAATATATGTTTATATAACCAAACTGTGGTGACCAAATTATGGTGTACAACTCTACAACCGTCTACCTTGAACCTCCTATTCAAAGTTCCAAAGTCTTACCGTTAGGCCCACTCAAGGTGTACAACTCTACCCTCCACTGGATTTGAACCTCCTATTCAAAGTTCCAAAGTCTTACTGTTAGGCCCACTCAAGTTGTACTGTTAACAAAGGATGAGAGACAAGCTATTGTGATTCTCTAACCATGGACCACACAAAATAAGAAATTGAGAAATAGAGTATTTCATTACCCTTAAGCATACTACGTGGAACTCCCAAAATTTCTACAATATCCAGCATTAGCATTACAATGATTGTAGTAAAAAGAAAACAAAATGGCACAATTAATATCATAGGACAAGTCTATTTCTTTGTTAAGCACGATTAAAGCCCAAGGGGAAAATCAAATGGCATTAGTTCAACCGGTTATATTCCTCAGCTTTCAAGGAGGCCCAGGTTCAAATCTTGCCAAGAGATAATGGATTATTACTAAACTGTTGTAATACCACTATGTGGTCAGGATGTAATATGAGTGGTGCTCGTTTCAATCCCATATAACCAATTCTTAAAAATAAGACACAGAGAAAGCTTTAGAAAACCAGTAAGTGTGGTAGGGATCAAGTAACGAGTGTGGATTGACAAGCTCCAACTAGGCACTCTCAAGGGGTTAACCTAGCTCTGATACCATGTCAAAGCAGGATGGACCAACGAGGATTCCAACTCAAGACATCCTGGCGAGAGCACCAAGTGCTTTATTATTGAGCTACCAGACCCTCTTGAATCACATAATGACTGTGCTAGGGGTCAACTAATGAGTGTGGATTGATTAAAACCAAAAAGATCCTTCATAGATTACTCTGTTTCTTCCCTACCAAATGATTATTGTTTTAAGCTAATTATAAGCCAAAATTACAACATAACGCATCTCTTTTAAGTTTTATCCCTCTATTCTAAGGTAAGTAATCTATGTTCCATAGGGACGCATCTCAAGCTTTGGAGGCTGTCTGGAGTATAAAACCCTTGAGGTATGGCAACACAGCATTTGCAGGAAACGGATTTATGAAGGAGACAACAGTGCGAAGGACGGTCAGAGCAAAGCGGTCGATGCAGAGAGGCCATTAATGCAAGCTCAGGGGTAGATCGGGCAGATGGCCATTTATGACAGAATTTTGAAAACCCGGAGGGGGGGAAATTTCGAATTTGAATTTTGTTAGGTGGAGGCATTGATTGCCTAGAGGAACGGGGCCTCGATAAAAACCCGAAAATTTGTAATGGAAGAGAGGGTGGACCGGAGAACAGAGGAAGGAGTTACAGAGTGGAAGAACCGAGCCGAGCTCGGTCATTGTATGCCTGCGGGCTGTTTTTAATTCTGAATGCATGTAAATTGAACTTTGATGCATGTAAATAATTTTCAGCAGATTTTAATGAGAAATTAGAATTTGTTCAAGTGTTGACATTCCCGGTCCCCGTCAGTTCACCATGCCCATAATGGGACATTACAATCAATATAAAGGAAACTCTTACAACCCTAAACCACAAAATGGTATTATAATACCATGGGCACAATACCATGGGCTGAAATCACCCATACCCACCAATAACGGGAATCCCACTAATGCCTCCGAAAATAGCTCTGAGAATATCTCCAAAAAAAGGATGCCCGAGGGACCTGTCGTACAGTACTTCCTCTATAAAGGATGAGACACATACAATATTCTCCCACATGTTGAATACTTTGCATAAAGGTTGTAATCAATGTTAGTTCTACCACTCGGTCTTTCCATACCCATTTCAACTATACAAAACATGAAATTTTCTGTGCTAACTGCATTGGTTAAAGCATCTGCAACATTTTCCTTAGTATCCACTTTTTCTAACAATAATTTATTTTGTTAAATCATGTCCCTACTGAAGTGGTACTTTGTATCAATGTGCTTTGTTCTTGAATGGCAAGGAGGGTTCTTTGCCATAAATATAGCACTTTGGCTATCACAATTTATCTTCACGGCTCCTTGAAAGAACCCTAGATCAACACATAGTATTTGTAGCCTTATTGCTTCCTTACTTGAATCAGTGGCTTCCATGTACTCAACTTTAGTGGTTGAAAGAGTAATAATAGTTTACCTTTTTCTAATCCAACTAATATCCCCTCCAAACAAGTTGAATACACATGCACTAGTAGATCTTCTATTGTCAAGATCTCCAGCTCAGTCTGCATCAACAAAACCTTCTATATCCAAGGATTTGTTTTCTTTACCTATACCTTCTTAACAGATTGAAAAATCAAATGTACCACACAAATATCTGAAAACCCTTTTTACAGTAGTCCAATGCTCTTTACCAAGTTTATACATATATCTGCTCAAAACTCCCACTACATGGGTAATGTCGGGTCTAGTACACACCATGACATACATTAAAATCCCTATAACATTTGCATAAGGAACATGGGACATTTCTTGTACCTCTTCTTCTATTTTTGTACATTGTTCAGCAGATAATTTTTCACCCAAAGGAATAGGTACCTTCACTAGTTTGCAATCCTACATACTGAATCTCTTCTGATGTTCACACAATGACACTGAGAGGGGGGGGGGGGTGAATCAGTGTAGCTATTAATTTTAATATCTACAGCATTTAATATGAAATAAAAAGAACTTGAAAACTGGAAAAAAAACTTGAACAAGAGAGCACACCACAACACTCAATATACCGAGGTTCACCAATTTGGCTACTCCTCAAAAATGATCGCTTGGACTCCAATCCAAATCCGAGTCTTTGCAAAATATCAATTTTACAAATACTTTACCAGCATCAACTGGAAGGAGCACCAACCCCCGTAATTTTCTCGTTGCAATGAGATGGAGCACCAACCCCTAGTACCAAGCACCAACTTGGACTGCAATTTCGATCAATTTAGAATGACATAAAAATGTCTTCACTTCATGCACGACCTCGATCGGTCCGCAATTAACCCAACTCTGCACACTCTCACGGCTCTGCTAATTTTTCTCTTGATTCTTTTCTAACCCTCCTTTTACAGCAATTTCTCTCTAACAGCAGCAACATTATTTTCTGCACGACTGTCCTTTTTATAATCTGTTTTTCTCATCGGAACTCTTTGTCTTCCATAGCGTTTCAATCCTGCATGCAGTCGAATTACATTCTCGAGCCGTTCGAATTCTTTTCTCCTTTCCAATGCGGTTGTTCGAATCCTTCCAAACACGACTGTTCGAATGTTGCACATCCTTCTTCTAAAAAGCTTTTCGATCCTTCCTATTTTATGTTTCGAATGCTGCAAATACGTTTATTTTAATCGGCTGTTCGAATGCATTTTCCATCGGCTGTTCGAATGCATTTTCAATTGGTTGTTCGAATGCTGCACTGCGGCCGTTCGAATGCTTTTTCGATACAGCCTATACGACACTTTGAACGTTTTTCAATCATGCATATACATCTGTTCCCATGCATGTCCGACACCTGTCAACGTGTAACTGTCGATCTGACATCAGTTACTTTTTACGTAACAGGCTGTTTGATTTTCTGTATGCTTTTTCCGACACGTGTCACCTTGCATGCTTCTGCAGGTTTTACCTGCCAAACTGATACTGTCGCGATATCGCGACACTTTTTGAAGCCGTACCATTCATGCCCTTGCTGTCGCGAAATCGCGACCGTTTTGGCTCTTGAAAGCTTTCCCTGCATCTTGTCGCGATATCGCGACACTTTCAACATTTGTTGACGTCATCCTTAAGCATGTCGCGAAATCGCGAACGTTTTGGCTCTTGAAAGCTTTCCCTGCATCTTGTCGCGATATCGCGACACTTTCAACATTTGCTGACGTCATCCTTAAGCATGTCACGAAATCGCGACCATTTTGGCTCTTGAAAGCTTTCCCTGCATCTTGTCGCGATATCGCGACACTTTCAACATTTGCTGACGTCATCCTTAAGCATGTCGCGAAATCGCGACGCTTCTGGCTTTCGTACAATCCTCCTTGCAAACTTCAGCGAAAATGGAACATGTCGCGAAATCGCGACACTTTGCTCTTCCGTACAACTCTCCTTGCAGACTCCAGCGAAAATGGAACATGTCGCGAAATCGCGACGTTCACTGCTTCCGTACACTCTTTGTTTCATGCAGTAGTGAAATCGCTACAACTTTGTGCCTTGTGCTTTTGACTTGTTACATCTTTAATTTTTACAACTTTGAATGGTAGCGAAATCGCTACACCTTTGTTTTTATACATTTTGTCATGCAACGAAATCGCTACATCTTCTTGTTTGTGCCTTTTGCTTTTGACTTGTTACATCTTTAATTTTTGCAACTTTGAATGGTAGCGAAATCGCTACACCTTTGTTTTTATACATTTTGTCATGCAGAGAAATCGCTACATCTTCTTGTTTGTGCCTTTTCACTTGTAGCGAAATCGCTACACCTTTGTTTTCTGCACTTCCTATTTGTAGCGAAATCGCTACACCTTTTTGCCATGTATTTCCATCATGCAGCGAAATCGCTACACCTTTGTTTCCATTCATTTCACCATGTAGCGAAATCGCTGCACCTTTGTTGTTGAGCATTCTCTCTCCTCTTCGGGTCGCGAAAACCCGACGTGTCGCGATATCGCGACACTTTTCGTTGCAAGCTCCTTTCCTCCATTTATGTCGCGAAATCGCGACATCTTTTCACCTTGCTTCCTTCTTTGTCAGCATGTCGCGAAATCGCGACAGTTTACCTTTCACTTTCTCTCTCCTCTGCCATGTCGCGATATCGCGACAAATTGGCATGCACTTTCTCTCTCCTCTGCCATGTCGCGATATCGCGACAATTTTCCATGCATTCTCTCTCTCCTCGGCAATGTCGCGAAATCGCGACAATCTTCCTTGCATTTTCTCTCTCTTCTGTTTTGTCGCGATATCGCGACAGAAAACATGTCGCGATATCGCGACAGTTTTCTTCCTTGTCTTTTTCTGCCAATTTCTGAATCTGGGTCACCTCTGTTTTTCTTGAAATTCACCGCACTTGATCTGACTGACCTCTGAACTGCATCAACTGCATCAATCTGTCTGTGTTGACAACAATGACAATACTTTTGCAATTCTTTTGCTGCACCTTGCTCAACAGTTCCATGAGCCAAGACTATTACCAATGACAATATCCTTTCTTTATATGCCCATCTTCCTAAGCCCTTCATCTTCCTCATTATTATAATATAATATTATAATATAACCAACCTTGGGTTATGTGTGGGCCTATGCCAACAATACAATATTATATTCCTATCCCTAAGTACCTAAAATTCCATCCCCCTTACAAATGTTCATCCTCGAAACATACGAAGGAACTAAATAATATGATTTTCTAATCATGGTAGATAATTGGTACCATTCTTGATCACCCAACCACCCAAGAGAAGTATTGATTGGTGGTAGTCTTCTTTGATGCCAAGCTTTTGGTGTGCCTGCCACTCTAATATCCATAGTTTTTTTTACTAAAGTTTCATTTATGTCCATTGTAGTTCTTATGTTGCTCTATTCCCTATATCTATGATTGTAGCCTCTCATGATGGTGTGGATGGCAATATGCTACAACCTTAACTTGTTGTTCTATTTTAATTGACTCTTCAATATATTGTGCCTCTATTTTATGCTCTTCACTCTTGCTCATCTTTTGGTTTGTCCTTGAATTTTGTTTTTGCTTCTTCTTTTGTCTCTACTAATGTCTCTTGCTTAAACTCTACCTCAGGTTCTTTTGTTTGTTCTTCAATTTGTTTCCCTACAATAATTTCCTGTTTTTCCTCAAATCCTTGCCTTTTACACCGAGAAATATCTTTTACTGTTATCTTCTTTTTCCTATACCAAAACTTCAAGAACTTATTTTGCACATTAGTGTTAACAGTACCCAAAGAATCCAACCAAGGATAACCCAAAATAATATCCTCATCACCATCTCAATAGCATAAAAATCTAAATGTAAAATATATTTATCCATGGTGATCTTCAAATCTTGAAAAATCTGAACATTCTTACCCTCAAGCTTTATGTCCTTAATTTTTGTTGCTTGAACCTGCAACCTTTTAGCCAAAGCAATATTAATAAAATTGTACCTGCTGCTAGGGTTAATGGAAATAATAACCTTTTGAATGCAGCCGTGAACTTGCAAAATAGAATTTTTAACATTGAACATATCCCTCTGATCACTTTGTGGCTTATCGGACAGCAACAATGTGGTTGCTTCAACTTACATTTTCATTTGTATTTTTTCCTTCTATCATGTCCTCTTTCTTTATTTTTTCTGCATAGGCTTTCAGTGCAAATCTGAGGGCTCTAGGGAAATCTTCCAAAAAAAAAATTGTAACTCCATGATCTCAAGTTCTCAACCCACAAAAATATTCTCGAGGCAACCAGGGTTTAATAAACTACAATTTCTCCCAAAAATAAATTTCTCAAATCTCATCTATTCCTTTCTTTAAACAATTAAATCTGCAAATTTTCTTCAAAACAAAATAAACTGCAATCGATTTGTTTACCCTAACTGATATCTTCAAATTTCATTTTCCAAAAAAAACATGATTTGAAAAACCGTTACTACTCTTATTCCAGATCCATCAATACTACTTGAATTCTTTCATACGACCACTCATTTTAAATCTCTTCAAATTCCGAACAAAATGGCACAAGAATCGTCTAAATGAACCACCGAAGAGATGAATTTTTTTTTTGACGAATTTCCACGCAGCCAAAACAAAACATTGATAGCCCAACTTCAAACAGCCATAGCTCCTTCAATATTGATCAAAATTTAACATATGACAAGTCAATTGTGTAGTACTCGAAACGATCTACACGATGGTGCAAAAATATTCCAATTATGACTGCTAGAAGAAAAGGTATAGCTCCCACAAGATGAGACATATTCTAGAAAAATTTGCCCCAATTCTGCAATCCACAAAAAACACAATCTCCACTGTCGAAATCATTCTACGATACCACTTGTTATGAACCACTATTCTCATTAATAGAAATATTTTACCAATATGCAAAAATAACAAACATCTATCCACAAATAATTATGCACAATAACAATCCACATATATAGATAATACCTTTGAGGTAGGGCAACACGAAAAGTACTCCTTAAGGAATCACACCATGATATCTCCGAGCTCCATGAGCCAATACTATTACAAGAATACTTGATACCAGTTCCCTTTACAGTCAAGGGTGCATCTCTCTTTAAACAATTATTGGTGAGTTGAAAGTTGGAAGGCCACCCATATGAAATTGTGGGGTTTCACCTTCCATGAGTTATAAGTGCATAATATTATAATATAACCACCCTTGGGTGTGACCCATGCCCTAGTACCCATATATAATATAATATTATATCCCCACATTCTTATCGCTAGGTACCTAACATTCCACCCCCCCTTACAAAATGTTTCGATCTCAAAACATAGGAAGAATCTAAATAATAAATAGGCTCCATGATCGTTGCCTCTCATGGTGGTGTGGATGGCAATATGCTCCATCCTTAGCTCAATGTTCTACATTCTTTGACTCTTCAACCTTTTGCTCCTTTATTTTAGCTTCCTTGGACTTTGTTGTTGCTTCTTCCTCGCACTCTGCTACAATCTCTGATTCCTCTATTGGTTCTTGCTTTTCCCTAGGTCCTTGCTCCTTAAGCTAAGAAATGTCTTGTAATTTTATCATTTTTTTCCGGTACCATAACTTCATGAACTTCTTTTGTACGTTAATGTTAATAGTATCCAAAGAATCCAACCAAGAATAACCAAGAATAATATCCACATCATCCATCTCAATAGCATAAAAAATAGCATACAATATATACTTACCAATAGAAACTTTCAAGTCTTCAAAAATTGAAATCTCTCTCCTTGAAACTGTCAATCTTTGATACCCTTTGTTGGAACTTGTAAATTGTTAGCCAAGTCCTTGCTAATGAGTTATGTTTGTTGCTAGGGTTTAGGGAGACTAACTTCTTTATGTTAGAATATCATAATGTGCACTATGCCTTCTTTTTGACACTTGTCTTATGCCAACTTATAGGCATTGGCACTATCACTATAGCCAACAAAGATGCATTTTTGGCTCTTATCATCAAACTTCTTCCTTTTCTTATGAGGAATGTGAGCATAGGCATCACATTCAAAGACTCTGTAATGGCCCACATAGGGTGTCCTTCCACTCCATGATTCTTCAGGTGTTCTATCATGTAAGGCCTTAGTGTAAAACCTATTAGTCAAGTATGTAGCAGTAAGAACAGCTTCTCCCCAAAATGAGTTAGGCAATGTAGCAACAAGTAACATTGATTTTGCTCTATTTGTTATTGTTTGATTCATCCTCTCAGCTACTCCATTTTGTTGGGGGATATAAGGAGTTGTGAACTGCCTCCTTATCCCATGGTACTTACAAAAATTGAAGAATTCTTTGGAGACATTCTCCACCATTATCTGATCTTAAGGTGGAGATTTGGTAGCCACTTTCTCTCTCAACAAGTGCCATGAATTCCTTGAACTTATCAAGGGCTTGTCATTTGTACTGAATTAGGTAGATCCATACCTTTCTGTTGTAATCATCAATGAAGGTGATGTAGTATCTAGCCCCAGTATAAGATTGAACAAACATTGGCCCACAAATGTCTGAATAAACCAATTGCAATGGTCTATTGGCTCTCCAAGCCTTTCCAAACTCAAAAGGTTGTCTATGGTGTTTGGCTATAACACATGGCTCACAAAAGCATTTTGACTCTTTAAGGTGAGGAATCCCTTTTACCAAACCTTTTCTTGCCATCATTTGAATATTATGAAAATTTAAATGCCCCATTCTTTCATGCCACATGTACTCCAAAGAAAAAGTAGTAGTTGTATGCAAAGAGTTTTGAGTTACAGATTTGGTAAGGAGGTAGTAAACACCAAGAGTTTTGAGTTACAGATTTGGTAAGGAGGTAGTAAACACCATCTTTTTTTACTCCCATGGCTTTGACAGTGCCATTTGGTTCTTGAATGTAGCACTTGTCTTTTTCAAAATAGACAGTATAACCCTTATCTGTAAGTTGCCCAATAGAAAGTAGACTCCTCTTAAGACCAGGTACATACAAGACATCATTGCGGGGAACATTATTCCCATCATGCAAAGCAAGTGGTGCCTCTCCAACACCTTCAATGGGAAGGGCACTTTCATCACCAAAAGTAATGAATTGATTAGAAGTAGGGTGAACCTTGGTCAACCAATCCTGCCTTGCTATCATGTGCTTAGCTGCTCCAGAATCTATATACCAACAAACTTTATCTTCAACATTAATTTGATTTGCTGCATACAATGTGTTGAGATTATTATCTTGTGGACCCCTTTGATCTCTTTGTCTTTGATAGTAATTAGTGACATTATGATTCCATTTGCCACAATAATCACACCCTTGTTGATTGTTGTTTTAAGGCCCTCTATTAGGATGACCCCTTGGGGAGGTCTTGTTTGCCATCTTGGCTGTTGATTTGGCTACTGATTATACTACTGTGGTTGTTGCTGACGTGGTTGTTGATGTTGTTGCTGACGTGGTTGTTGTGGGTATCTTTGATGTTGTCTACCTCTCTGATTCTGATGTTGTTGATTTGGATCGTTGTTGTGTCTAGGCTGTAAGGGTGCCTTCGTGGCAAAAGTTGCTGATGAGGATTCAATCTCTTCATCTTTGAGCTTGCTCATGTTTCTTAAGTAGAATTTCAATCTCCTCAAGTGATGAATTCATTGTTTTACCACTTAGATCTAACATCGTCGAATAGGAGTGAAATTTGGAAAGAAGGCCATGTAACATTATAGGAATCAACTCATTATCATCAAGAGTTTTGCGAGCAGCTAAGAAATCATTCCTAATAGACTTCACTTCCATAAGGTAATCAATAAGTGAGCCCTTCATACAGAGATTGTGCAATTTTTGTTTCAGATACAAAATGTTGTCTTGACTAGGCCTATCAAACAATCTTATGTGAGCATCCCAAGCTTGTTTAGGTGTAGTTGTAGCCCTTATAGTTTCTCTACATTGAATTCCTGTAGCTAGTTTGATGAGACTTAAAGCTATATTGGAATTCTTTTCAAATAGTGTTTTTGTTGTAGGGTCTTCAGGTGTTGTGAGTGGGTCTTCATCATCTTTCCTATCTATTACAAAATCCCACATGCCATTCATCATTAAGATGGATTCCATTTCATATTTCCAATTTGCAAAAGAGTGAGCTCCTTCAAGCTTTTTAGTGAGACCACTTAGTAGATTTGTTGTAGCCATGATTTAGAAAATGATTGAGAGAAAAGGGAGCTCAACAAAGGAAGAAATAAGAAAAATGCCAAGAAAGAGCCCTCAAAAAAATCTAGGGTACACCACTTAAAATCCAGGAGGGTTCACCTAGTTTTCCACTCTGAATCATCAAGTGGTTCCAACAGTGGAAGGGATAACTTAAACACTTGTTCCCTATTCCACCCAAAGAGAGAAAGAAGTGAAATTGCTTATTACAATGTTTGTTTGCTTGCCTTTTGAGAATTTGTTACAATAGATGTGCCAAAGTTTCAAGTGCTTAGATGTTATGACAAGGTACTTGTGTGTTTGCTTGCTTGTAGATGTTGCAAAAAGTCAAGTGTGTATATGCAAGGGAACTACACTTGATTACAATTATATAAAACCCCAAAAACATGCAAGGGTTATAGCAAGCATTAAAATGAAGAACAAGCCCGAATGAGGAGAGGCAAACACCAAACACAAAGTGGCCAAGACAATGTCACAAGAGGACTCCACAAACATGGGACAAGGGGCCCTAAATCACCCCTTGAGTTGATGATTGTATTAGAAAATTTGGCTAAAAGATAGCCCCAAATGTGCCTCAAAAGATGTTACAATATCAATGCCTTCATGATAATAATGCCTCCAAATTTGCCAACTTCTATGAATAATTTGGCCTAATAGTCCCCCAAAGACATAACAATGATCTCCCCTTAAATTTGACAAATGTTCCACCCAAGAGTGTCGGATACAACCGAAAATGTCGGATACAACCGAAAATGCACTCTATTTTACAATGTTAACTTTAAACTTCAATTCAGCATAGCAAATGATGTCAAAACTGAAAAAGGATTGCACTAATGGATCCCCCTCGAAAAAACCTTTCCAACGACTATATATAAGGCTATCGTCAATTACAAATTGTTGCTTCAAAATAGCAAAAAAAAACAATGACCCTCTAGTTTGTGCAGCTCCGGGACTTCCCAAACAAATGATGTCAAAACTGAAAAAGGATTGCACTAATGGATCCCCCTCGAAAATACCTTTCCAACGACTATATATAAGGCTATCGTCAATTACAAATTGTTGCTTCAAAAAAGCAAAAAAAAAACAATGACCCTCTAAGTTTGTGCAGCTCCGGGACTTCCCAAATGGTCATCCATTCGAGTTTTACTCGAGCAAAAGATTGCTTAATTTTGGAGTTTTTATAAAACTTGATGCCAGAAAATCAGCCTCCAAAGATAGAATTAAAACATCAAGGAGGATATTTTTAAATAGACAAATCCCGTTTTTCAAATAATATAGCGGCGCAGTTGCACGCGCCACCATTAAGAAAGGCAGTTGGACACGTCCACGTGGTGGGCCCTCAGCGGCGCAGTTTGTTAGCAAGCTCTGTTAGTTTCTCGCAAAAATCTCAATTCAAAAGGTTTTCCCCTCCATAATTTCAATTCCGACAAAATTTCCCGCCAAAATTCAAATCTACCACCAGAAACTAAAAATTTAAAATTGTAAAGGGCAAATCTGCCCCTATTTTTTGCCTCCAAGAGATCTCTTGTTTTTTCACAAATTCAAGGATCAATTTGTATCCGACTATAGGCTTATATATAGTCGTTGGAAAGGTTTTTTCGAGGGGGATCTATTGGTGCAGTCATTTTTCAGTTTTGAGATCATTTGCTATGCTGAATTGTGGTTTGAAGTTCACATTGTAAAATAGAGTGCATTTTCGGTTGCATCCGACACTCTTGAATAGAAAATTTGGCAAACTTGAGAGGGGCTCATTTTTAAGTCATTGGGGGAATATTAGGCCAAGTTATTCATTGAATTTGGCAAATTTGGAGGCATTATTATCATTGGAGGCATTGATATTGTATCATCTTTTGAGGCACATTTGGGGCTATCTTTTAGCCAAATTTTCTAATACAATCATCAACTCAAGGGGTGATTTAGGGCCCCTTGTCCCGTGCTTGTGGAGTCCTCTTGTGGCATTGTCTTGGCCACTTTGTGTTTGGTGTTTGCTTCTCCTCATTTGGGCTTGTTCTTCATTTTAATGCTTGCTATAACCCTTGCATGTTTTTGGGGTTTATATAATTGTAATCAAGTGTAGTCCCTTTGCATATACACACTTGACTTTTTGCAACATCTACAAGCAAGCAAGCACACAAGCACCTTGTCATAACATCTAAGCACCTGAAACTTTGGCACATCTATTGTAACAAATTCTCAAAAGGTAAGCAAGCAAGCATTGTAATAAGCAATTTCACTTCTTACTCTCTTTGGGTGGAATAGGGCACTTGTGTTCAAGTTATCCCTCCCACTGTTGGAACCACTTGATGATTCAGAGTGGAAAACTAGGTGAACCCTCCTTTGGATTTTAAGTGGTGTACCCTAGATTTTTTTTAGGGCTCTAATTTGGCATTTGTGTTTCTTATTTCCTCCTTTGTTGAGCTCCCTCTTCTCTCAATCCTTTTCTAAATCATGGCTACTACAAATCTACTAAGTGGTCTCACTAAAAAGCTTGAAGGAGCTCACTCTTTTGCAAATTGGAAATATGAAATGGAATCCATCTTAATGATGAATGGCATGTGGGATTTTGTAAGAGATAGGAAAGATGATGAAGACCCACTCACAGCACCTGAAGACCCTACAACAAAAGCACTATTTGAAAAGAATTCCAATATAGCTTTAAGTCTCATCAAGCTAGCTACAGGAATTCAATGTAGAGAAACTGTAAGGGCTACAACTACACCTAAACAAGCTTGGGATGCTCTAATAAGATTGTTTGATAGGCCAAGTCAAGACAACATTTTGTATCTAAAACAAAAATTGCACAATCTCTGTATGAAAGGCTCACTTACTGATTACCTTATGGAAGTGAAGTCTATTAGGAATGATTTCTTAGTTGCTGGAAAAACTCTTGATGATAATGAGTTGATTCCTATAATGTTACATGGCCTTCCTTCCAAATTTCACTCCTATGCTACCATGTTAGATCTAAGTGGTAAAACAATGAATTCATCACTTGAAGAGATTGAAATTCTACTTAAGAAACATGAGCAAGCCCTAATCAAAGATGAAGAGATTGAATCCTCATCAACAACTTTTGCCACCAAGGCATCCTTACAGCCTAGACACAACAAGGGTCCAAATCAGTAAAATCAAAATCAGAGAGGTAGACAACATCAAAGATACCCACAACAACCATGTCAAGCAGCATCAACAACCACATCAGTAGTACCAACAATAACCACATCAGCAACAACCACAATAGTATAATCAATAACCAAATCAGTAGCCAAGATGGCAAACAAGACCTCCTCAAGGGGGTCATCCTAATAGAGGGCCTCAAAACAACAATCAACAAGGGTGTGATTATTGTGGAAAATGGAATCATAATGTCACTAATTGCTATCAAAGACAAAGAGATCAAAGGGGTCCACAAGATAATAATCTCAACACATTGTATGCAACAAATCAAGTTAATGTTGAAGATAAATATTGTTGGTATATTGATTCTGGAGCAGCAAAGCACATGACAGGAAGGCAAGATTGGTTGACCAAGGTTCAACCTACTTCTAATCAATTCATTACTTTTGGTGATGAAAGTGCCCTTCCCATTGAAGGTGTTGGAGAGGCACCACTTGCTTTGCATGATGGGAATAATGTTCCTGCAATAGATGTCTTGTATGTACCTGGTCTTAAGAGGAGTCTACTTTCTATTGGGCAACTTACAGATAAGGGTTATACTATCTATTTTGAAAAATACAAGTGCTACATTCAAGAACCAAATGGCACTATCAAAGCCATGGGAGTAAAAAAGGATGGTGTTTACTACCTCCTTACCAAATCTGTAACTCAAAACTCTTTGCATACAACTACTACTTTTTCTTTGGAGTACATGTGGCATGAAAGAATGGGGCATTTAAATTTTCATAATCTTCAAATGATGGCAAGAAAAGGTTTGGTAAAAGGACTTCCTCACCTTAAGGAGTCAAAATATTTTTGTGAGCCATGTGTTATAGCCAAACACCATAGATAACCTTTTGAGTCAGGAAAGGCTTGGAGAGCCAATAGACCATTGCAATTGGTTCATTCAGATATTTGTGGGCCAATGTCTATTCAATATTATACTGGGGCTAGATACTACATCACCTTCATTGATGATTATAGTATAAAGGTATGGATCTACCTAATTCAATACAAATGGCAAGCCCTTGATAAGTTCAAGGAATTCATGGCACTTGTTGAGAGAGAAAGTGGCTACCAAATCTCCACCTTAAGATCAGATAATGGTGGAGAATATGTCTCCAAAGAATTCTTCAATTTTTGTAAGTACCATGGGATAAGGAGGCAATTCACAACTCCTTATACCCCCAACAAAATGGAGTAGCTGAGAGGATGAATCAAACAATCACAAATAGGGCAAAATCAATGTTACTTGTTGCTACATTGCCTAACTCATTTTGGGGAGAAGTTGTTCTTACTACTGCATACTTGACTAATAGGTCCTACACTAAGGCCTTACATGATAGAACACCTGAAGAAGCATGGAGTGGAAGGATGCCCTATGTGGGCCATTTCAAAGTCTTTGGATGTGATGCCTATGCTCACATTCCTCATAAGAAAAGGAAGAAGTTTGATGATAAGAGCCAAAAATGCATCTTTGTTGGCTATAGTGATAGTGCCAATGCCTATAAGTTGTATGAGCCTATTTCCAAGAGGATATTTTTATCTAGGGATGTTACCTTTCATGAGTATCCCCCATCTAATCCTCCTCCTATGGCCCCCACTTTTGAATTAACTAATGAAATAGTTGCTCCCTTGATACCTACAATATCATCTAGTCCTTCCTCTTCACTCATAAATCAAGAAATTCCTCCACATGAAGAACTCCCCATAAATGATCCATGTCCTCCATCTCCTTCTACTCCTCCATCTAATGATCAAGCCACATCATCCAATCCTTTACCTAAGTGGGTTCAAGCCACCATAGATGAAGCCCAAAGTCATTTGCCCACTTATACAGGTAAAAGGCCTTCAGCCCTAAGACACCAAGTGAATTATGCCCTCATGGCCAAAGTCCTTAGCCAACCTGAACCTTCTAATATCAAAGAAGCACTTGGTGATCCTAAATGGGTTCTTGCCATGGATCAAGAATTGGATTCCATTGAAAGGAATCACACTTGGGAGTTAGTTGATTTACCCCAAGGTAAATATACCATTGGCACAAAATGGGTGTACAAGGCAAAGTATAAAGCATATGGCTCATTAGATCACTACAAGGCTCACCTAGTAGCTCAAGGCTACAAGCAACAAGAGGGAATTGATTATGAGGAGACTTTTGCTCCTATGGCAAAGATGACTACAATCTGCACAATTATTGCTTTGGCAGCTCAAAAACATTGGCCTATATATCATATGGATGTCAAAAGTGCATTTCTCAATGGTAACTTGAAGGAGGAAGTGTATGTGAACCAACCACCAGGGTACATAGTTGAAGGCCAAGAAAACAAAGTCCTCAGATTGAAGAAAGCTCTATATGGGTTGAAGCAAGCACCCCGAGCTTGGTATGCAAAGATTGACTCCTATTTCATCAACCTTGGTTTCACTAGATCTACAACAGAATCTACTCTCTATGTGAAACATTGGAAGAACCACATCATTTTGGTTACATTGTATGTGGATGATCTTCTCATTACAGGTGATGACACAGAAGGAATAAGATTGCTCAAGGAGGACTTATGTAAAAATTTTGAGATGACAGACTTAGGCCTCCTCCACTATTGCTTAGGCATAGAGGTATGGCAACAACCTGGTAAGATTTTTATCTCACAGGCTAAATACATTCAATCTATTTTGGAGAGGTTTCGCATGGAGGAGTGTAAGCCCTCCCTCACTCCCATGGAAACCAGGTTGAAATTGGTTAATAGTGATGATGAAGAAAGGGTTGATGGCACCCTTTACAGGCAGCTAGTTGGAATTTTGATCTACTTAACTTCAACTAGACCAGATATTTCCTATTCAGTTGGCCTTGTTTCCAGATTCATGCAGGATCCTAAGAAGAGCCATTGGATAGCAGCTAAGAGGATTTTGAGATTCCTCAAGGCCACCCCTCATCATGGCCTTATGTACACATCATGTGATGATTTTTCTTTGATTGGGTACACAGATTCAGATTGGGCTAGTTGTCCTGAAACTAGAAGATCCACATCAGGTTATTGTTTTCAGTTGGGCCAGGGCTCTATTTCATGGAGCACCAAGAAGCAGAACACAGTTTCATTATCTTCAGCAGAGGCTGAATATAGAGCAGCAGTTGAGGCAACTAAGGAGGCAATTTGGTTGAGGCAATTACTTCAGGACATTGGGCTATTCATAGATGGTCCAACTTATATATATTGTGACAATCAAAGTACCATCAAGATGACCAAGAATCCAGTTTTCCATGCCAGAACAAAGCACATTGAGATCCATCATCACTTCATCAGAGAAATGGTCCAAGAAGACATTATACACATGGAGTATGTACCAACTCAATATCAAGTGGCTGACATCTTCACCAAGTCACTTGGGCAAGACAAGTTTTCTCAGTTTAGCAAATTGCTCTATGTATGTAATAGAAGTCAACATTAAGGGGGAATGTTATCTAATGTTGACTTATTTTTTTCTATAGTTAGGATAGTGCACATTAAGGGGGAATGTTAGAATATTATTATAATGTGCACTATGCCTTCTTGTTTGACACTTGTCTTATTCTCCAACTGGAGTTATGTGTCTTCTGCATGACACTTGGAGTGGAGATTATGACACTTGTCAAATCTCCCTCATAGGCTTGATGCCTATATATTGTAACATATTTTATCAATACATTTGTGCCTTTTGTTGTGTCCCAACACTTTCTTTTGAATGCAACCATGAACCTATAAAATATTTTTTTTATATTCAAACAAATCCTTGAAAACATTGTTTGGCCTCTCTATCACCAAAGTTGTGGTTCCCTCAACCTAAACACTATCCCCCATACCTTTTTCTTCTTCTAATTTCTTCAATTTTTCCAACTCTCTATTTAATTCCTTTTGTTCAATTTCCCATTTTAAAAATGCAATTTCAAATTCTTCCCATGAGTTTGCAATTCTATTAGGACTAAATATGTTCACATACCAAGATAAAGCTTTCCCTCGCAAGTAATCACAAAGCTTCCATTTCCAATATAGCTCACAAAAATTTAAAGAAAAAATATCACTTCATCAACCATTCCCAAGCATCGCTATCATCCTTTTTGGCGAATATTAGCAACTTCATAACCTCAACCCAGTTTTTTTTCAACAAAATATATAAATTTGTTTGCAAAATTACAGACCTATGAAAGCCTCTACCAAACTGTAATTATTTTAAAACAAGGCCACCTATTAGCAACTTCATAACCTCAACCCAGTTTTTTTTTCAACAAAATATATAAATTTGTTTGCAATGAAAGCCTCTACCAAACTGTAATTATTTTAAAACAAGGCCACCCCATGCTAAGCCTTATGTAGTGAACAAAAGGCATATTTATAACCCTAACCAAAGACATCAAACCATGGCATTTATGTCTACAATCCAGAGTACAAAGCCACAAAAATCATGTCCATTCACAAATCATGTCCACCCCATCAGAACGCCATATTTATAACCCTAACCAAAGACATCAAACCATGGCATTTATGTCTACAATCCAGAGTACAAAGCCACAAAAATCATGTCCATTCACAAAAAATTTACAGCACAGAAGGTTAAGATGAGTTTTAGCATCACCTCAGAACACCGAATAGATAAATATCAGACAAGTTAAGACGCAAAATCTAAGCAATGTTGTCAGAGAGATGGCAAAAACTTGTTCCGACAAATTAGTCGTGTAAATATAGACCTTTATTGCCAATAGAAGAAAGGTAATCACGGCAAAAAAGATAAGGGTGTGGACCACGATGGATTTTTTGTTGCTTCGAAAGTTGGCGAACTCCCACTGCTATGATATTCCCTAGTAATTGAAACAGAAGCCCTGGCGATAGTAGTATGAACAAGATAAACCCCATGGAAGGCACGAGGGAAAAAAAAAATAAAGGGAAAAATGTGTGTACTGCACTAAACACTGCTTCACATTAAGCACGAGGGTTTGAGCAATCACAGCCAAAAATCACCTAAAAACACACCAAAACTCACAAATTTCTCTGTAAATTTTACTCCCCTTTGAAATTCCATACACAATCACACCCAAGACAAATTTTACAAAAAAAAACACAATCTCCACTTTGCCAGAATCACTGCTCTGATACCAATTGTTAAGAACCTATTTTCAAGTTAACAAAAAGCATTTACCAATATGCAAGAATAACAAACGTCCATCCACAAATAGTTATGCACAATAACAAACCACAGAAATAGACACATATAGATAATAACCTTGAGGTAGAGCAACGCCAAAAATACTCCTTACGGAAGGAATCACTCGAGCCAAGACTGTTACAAGAATACTTGATATGATATTTTACAATGACAATATCCCTTCTTTATATGCCCATCTTGCTAAGCCCTACATCTTCCTCATTATAATATAATATTATAATATAACCAACCTTGGGTTATGTGGGGGACTCTGCCAACAATACAATATTATATTCCCATATTCCTATTCCTAGGTACCTAACAAACATAGATGCTTTAAATCATAATCAACAAGAAAGAATTTCTTTAGAGAATGGTCAGCACAAACAAAAGTTTGCATCTTCCATACAAAGTTGTTTGCATCTCCCACACAAAGTTATTCATGGCCTGCCTTGAGAGTTGCAAGAGACCTAGAAAGAGTTGTCAAGTAATATTTTGTAAGAAGCTTGTATAAAATCTCAAACTACATAGAAGATAGGGCTCATATAGAATGAGATTTGGTCTTTGGCTTTGTTTTTAATTAAACATGTAGACTTTCGCATTAATATTCTAAATAAGGAATTCGCTTTGTTGCTTACTGCAAGATCAAACTTCCCATCAAACATTTTGGCATATTTAAAGTTCACTATAACATACAGCAACAAAGGATTTATGCCCATGAGTAATAAAATAACTTTATCTACCAAAGAAAAAAAAATTATTTGAATTGATACATTTTTAATTTGGAAGAGTCTAAATGCATAATTCAACTTCCAAATACAAATTAAATGTACAATCCTAAATAACGAGAATAAAAAAGCAATCTCTTTACCTCAGATGTGCAAAATGGCAACAAATTGTTTGGCCAAAATCTAATACTGCTTAGCAAAAGCATATTCAATAAAAATAATTATGCCATCAACATATCTAGGTATTTCCTAATGCTATTCATGCAAATGATATTCATGCCATGCTGTTAGGGATTATTTATGACCAACCATGACCAACCAATTTTTCATGATCAAGCATGACCCGCCACATGACCAATATTTCTTCTATTCATGAACAATTATTGGCAGAGGTAGCACTCTCCTATCTACCATTGAACCATGCCCATTTACTTATGCCTTAGAAAATCTCTTGATGTCATGCACTTGACTGGTTCCCCTTTCAGTCTAGCACATGAACGACCTTTTGGAAGATCAACTGCTCTCTTTATATAATTTGAGATAGCCCTGCAGTGCATTTTAGAAAAAAATCCCTTAAAGCCTAAAGAAATAAAGAAGTGCTCACAGTTTTAATTAGCATATGTTCAACTAAACAAGGCTGACAATTAAAGTTCAGGTCGTTTACATGCTCAACCACTAAATTTTAGACAAGGTCATTTATGCGCTCTTACAACCTTCAAGACAAGGTCATGCGCTTGCTTACCTTTTTCAAAATAGGTGGAGGATATTACAGCCTTCGAGGTCATGCACTTGTTTACCTTTTCCAAAATAGGTTGAGACTCTCCACTATTATCAAGCTCAACCTACCAAATGCTACAAGAATGGAATCTTGTCTAGTTGGGAAGGTAAGTTCTTAACCATAGTTAGAAGACTCCAGCTTATAAGACTACATTGCAATCTCCCCATATATGTGTTAAGTTTTCCAAACCCTAGACAACTGTTTTCCAATGTTTCTAAACATGCAACAGCCACATGTGAAGTCAAAACTATTACTGAATCTATATATTGAATATAATGGAGGAGATTACAGTTACAGCAGGACAGCCTGCTCTCTTGTTGCCTTTCTGGCCAGCAAATCACTCTTCCTCCTGGTCAATAGCCTTGCTATTCTCCTTCAACAATTTGCCTTCACTTCCTTCTGTTACACTTTCCATTGTTGTGTAAAACACTCTTTCCCTACTCCTTCTATGCTTGAAAAGGAAACCCTAATCTCTCTAACCCTAATATATTCAAATGTATGGTCAAGATTACATCTCATCTCATCTTGAGATGTGTGGTCAAGATTGAATCACTTAAGTGAATTACAAAATAAAATCAATTAAGTGAATTTCAAATTAGAATCTGAAATGTCTTGAACCACTTATAGCGCGTTCATACTGAAACCTATGCAAGAAGTTCCTGTCCGAGCTACATTTCTCAACACTCCCTCTTAGCGAGGAAGGAATTTTGCACCAATCCAATTTTGTCTCTGAATACTTCAAACTTCCCTTTCACTACGGGCTTGGTCAGAATATCAACCACCTGCTGATCTGTGGGGATATACTGGAGCTTTACGGCTCCCTTTTGAATCTTGTCTTGTATGAAGTGATATTTGATGTCTATGTGTTTGGACTTATCATGAAATATTGGATTCTCATAGAGTTTGATACAACTCTGATTATCACAGTATACCACCATGGAATCCAACTCCTGATCAATCAATATTGTAAGCAACTTGTGAAGCCAAATGGCCTCACAACTAGCAATATTGGCTGCCATGTATTCGGCCTCTATTGAGCTAAGTGCTACAGAAGTCTGCTTCCTGCTGAACCAGGATATCATGCCTGATCCCAAGCTAAAGCAACACCCTGAGGTGCTCTTCCTGTCTGCTACACTGTCTGCCCAAACTGAGTCTGTATACCCTTGCAACCTCGCTTCACCATCTCCAAGATATCTTAGACCATACTCCACTATGCCCCTCAAGTATCTGAGCACATATTTTGCTACAACCCAATGCTCTCCTGCCTTGGCTCCACCATGAACAGACTCAAAGTGTTCACTGCAAAACATATATCTGGTCTAGTGTTGACCAAATACATAAAGGATCCTATCAGCTACCTGTACAACGTAGGGTCCACCAATTCTGAATCTAAAGCTATCACCTTCTTTAGATTAGTGATCATGGGTGTGGCCATAGGTTTGCAGTCCTCCATCCAAAACCTCTTCGGGATCTCAACTGCATACTTACCTCGCCCAAGGAATATCTCCCCTGGTCTCTGCCAAACCTCCAAACCCAAGAAGTAATGCATCATGTTGATGTCCTTCATCTCAAACTCAGATGCCATATCTGCTTTGCACCTTGCAATGAGCTTCTCTGAACCTGTAAAAAACAAGTCATCTACATTCACCAAAATGAGCAGATCAGTCCCAATAAATATGTAATATAGATTAGGATCTGCATCACTTTTGGCAAAGCCCACAATCTACGAGTATTCATCTATCCTGGAATACCATGCTCTCGGTGCCTATTTGAGTCCATATAAGGCTTTCTTATGCCTACAAACATGGGACTCCTTCCCATGTACCTCAAAGCCCTGAGGCTGCTCTAAGTATACTTCTTCCTCAATGATCCCATTAAGAAAAGTTGTCTTGACATCCATTTGATGAATACGCCATCCCATAGACGAAGCTAAAGACAAAACTGCTCTAATGGAAGTGTATCTGGCGACTGGAGCAAAAGTCTCCTCATAGTCCACTCCCTCTTTCTGGGAGAACCCTCTCGCCACAAACCTTGCCTTGAACTTCTCGATGCTGACATCTGCAACATGCTTAATTTTGTAAAGCCACCTGAAACTCACAACTAACTGCCCCCCCCGGTCTTGGCACTAAGTCACAAACATCATTCTTCATGATGGAGGTGTACTCCACCATGGCATCCCACCAAACCTGTTGATTTGCTGCCTCTTGAAAACTGGAAGGCTCGGAATTTATGATGCTACTCATCAATGCCATGTAGTTTTGATACTTCCTCGGAGGTCTACTCTCCCTAATCATACTACTAGGAGCCTCAACATACTCTTGAGCATCCCTCAATGTCTGTGTAAGCCATTGAGGTCTCCTGATAGAACTGGAAGGGGCTAATGTCTCCTCCTCACCTGAAGGTTGTTGTCCTGAACTGGAAACCATTGGTGTCTTTGGTGACCCTGGCTCAACCTTCGGAGCTTCCTGCTCCTCATTCTCTATCATTGGAATAGGCTCATGAGACTTCCTGGATGCAACGTCCTCAAACTTTACATCCCTGCTCACTATTGTCTTCCTCTACTCTCGAATATAGACTATGTAAGCTTTTGAAGTCTCACTGTAACCTACAAATAAACCCTTCCTACTGGACGACTCCAACTTGGTCCTCTTCTCTACTAGAACATGGATATAAATTGGACATCCAAAGATGCGGAAATGACTCACCTTTGGCTTCACACCAAGGAATGCCTCCTCTGGTGTCTTGTCCTCCAAGATCCTGTGAGGACACATGTTTTGGATGTAGACTGTTGTATTGCATGCTTCTGCCCAAAAAAACATTAGCAAGCCTTGGTCATGAATCATGGCCCTAGCAACCCCTATGATAGAGCGATTATTTCGCACTGCAACCCCATTTTGGTGTGGGTTGTATGAAACAGTCAGCTCCCTCTTGATTCCTGCCTGCTTGCAAAAACCATTGAACTCCTTGGAGGTATATTCACCCCCATTGTCTGATTTCAAGATCTTGATCTTCTTCTCTCTTTGGTTCTCAACTAGAGCTTTGAACTCCTGAAACCTGCTAAAGACTTCATCCTTGGTCTTTAAGAAGTAGATCCATGTCTTGCGAGAGAAATCATCAATAAAAGAAAATAGTACATGCTACCTGAAATTGATGCTACCGACATCGGTCCACAAACATCCGAATGCACTAGATCTAGTATCTCCTTAGACCTATGCTCGTTGTTTGGGAAAACAGCCTTGGCATGCTTGCCAAGCGTGCACCCTCTGCATACTCCCTGCTGCTCAATGCTGAACTCTGGAAGACATGTGACTATCTCCCTCAGAATAGGCAACACTCTATGATGCAAGTGCCCCATCCTCTTGTGCCACAACTCACACAATTTGTTATTGCTATGAACTAGGGCTCCAACAGGTTCACACTGCAACCTGTATAGACTGCCTTCTCTAACCCTTATCACTTTTGTTGTTTCCGGGCTAGATTCTTTTGGTCTAATAAGGGCATGTTTCTTGAACTCCACTGCATAAGAAGTAGATCCATGTCTTGCGAGAGAAATCATCAATAAAGGAAACATAGTACATGCTACCTGAAATTGATGCTACTGACATCGGTCCATAAACATCCAAATGCACTAGATCTAATATCTCCTTAGACATATGCTCGCTGTTTGGGAAAACAGCCTTGGCATGCTTGCCAAGCGTGCACCCTCTGCATACTCCCTACTACTGAATCTTGAACTCTAGAAGATCTGTGACTATCTCCCTCAAAATAGGCAACGCTCTATGATGCAAGTGCCCCATCCTCTTGTGCCACAACTCACACAAGTTGTTACTACTATGAACTAGGGCTCGAACAGGTTCACCCTGCAACCTGTATAGACTGCCTTCTCTAACCCCTATCACTTGTGTTGTTTCCAAGCTAGATTATTTTGGTCTAATAAGGACCTGTTGATTCTTTTTGTCTAATAAGGGCATGTTGGTTCTTGAACTCCACTGCATAACCCTTATCCTCCATAACCGAAATTGAAAGCAAGTTCTTCTTGAGACCTGGAACAAACAAAACATCATCAAAGTCTAAAGAGTTCCCTGACTAGAGTCGAAAAGGAATGGTATCAATTCCTTCAATTGGATACTTGGCATCATCACCAAGCTCAACCTGAACTCTTCAGTCCTATTGTAGACTGGTAAAACACTGTCGGGCAGATGTCATGTTCCAAGATGCCCCACTGTCCACATACCAAGCATCCCTCGGAACTGGGATGGTAGAAAGGCAAGCGACCACGAGAAATCCTTCTGGAATTTGGTAGCAAACTCACTAATCTCAGTTTCTACAGAGGCTGCAACCTGCGTTTGTTGTTGCTTCCATTTGCCCTTCTTTTTTGGACACTGTGATGCATAATGGTCATGCTTATGACAAATGAAGCACCTTGCTCGAGTCCTTCCCTGACTGTGAGGTTGACTCCTCACTCTTTACCTTACCCTTGTTGGGTCCTTTACCTCTGCCCTTCTTGGTTTTCCCAAAGAGAGCTAGGTTATCGTCACCACCCTTCTTGCTAGCCTTTGACTCCATCTGAGTCTCCTACTGGATGAAATCATCCCACAGTTTCTCATAGGTGGTAAGGTGCTCATGAGCACGAATGCCTTTGAAAAATGGTTCCCATGAAGTTGAGAAACCATTCAGTGGCATGTTCACCAACTCTGTGTCTAGAACCTTCTCCCCAACTGCTGCCAGTTGATCACGACTCTGCGTGATCTTCATCAAGAAGACAACGGTGTCAGATCTAGTCATCTCCATAGATCTGAGTTTGTTCCGCAATATCATCTTTCTATTTATGTTCTCGCTCTAGTAGAGGCTAACCAGGGCATCAAACATAGCCTTTGTCGTAGTCTTCTCGGATATGTGAGGAATCAGGTGATCCTTCACTGCATCCAAGATCATTCGCTTGGCCTTCACTTCCTTTTTTCTATGAGCTGCCAACTGTTGCGGGTTTGTAGGCGGAGTCACAACACTCTTGCCCTACTTTTATGCTTGAAAAGGAAACCCTAATCTCTCTAACCCTAATGTATTCAGATATATGGTCAAGATTACATCTCATCTCATCTCATCTTGGATGTGTGGTCAAGATTGAATCACTTAAGTGAATTGCAAAATAGAATCTGAAATTTCTCGAACCACTTCTAGCGCATTCATACTGAAGCCTGTGCAAGAAGTTCCTATCCAAGCTACATTTCTCAACAATATGTGTGTGTGCATGTGTGTATGAGATTATCAAAATATATAGCCTTCAAATTTGACAAACACAAAGAGATTTTCTTTGCAAAATATGCAAGGAAAACTTTAGGTTTCCTCTTTGCAAATGGGATAAGGTTTACAAAGGAAACAATATGGGAAGGGCTGGCTTGGAAAATTGCAGATACATGAGTTTGGCATCAGGGACAAAAACTTGTATGGAGGTCATTCAAAGAACAAAGAAATCGTTGAGTACACATATTATTTCAAAGATATATAAGCTTTATGGGCAACAAAAAAAATTGATCAAGAAACAAACCATTCCTAGAGGTTCCACAACATGTAACTCCAAATCAAGAGTTTGCAATTAGTCAAGAAACATACTAGGCGGTCAGTAAATGGCAGAGATTCTTCAAATTTTTGGTCCAATGCTTTGCTTGAAGCCTTGTCCTAATATATTCTGATCCAAAATGGCAACCATTGGACCAAACCTCTTTATCTTGGTAAGATTCTAAAGTCAAAATTATATTTATGTGAACATCTTCAGATTCTCAATTTTCACGAGCAATCTGGTTGAAGGAGAAAACCTCAAACAAATAGCAAGGAGCTGTAGAACATGATTTTGGAGTTCTGTTTGCCCATTTTTTTTCATGGAATGATGAGTTGGTTTGGAATCTATAATGAGATGGTGGATACTTGATCAAGTTGTGATATAAGGTTTCAAAGCAATCAAATTTACCTATTCCCAAGGATTCTTTTGGGAAGAAGAGTTGGTCACTTGAGGCCCTCCCTCAAGCCTCATCGTTCATTTTGTTAGTAGTCCAAAACAAAATTCTTACAACTGATAGCTTGTAAAGAAAAGGGTATCGTGGATCTTTTAGGTATGCTCCGTGTGAGGACTTGGAAAAATCAGATCATCTACTTTGTCACTGTTCTTTTGCTTCTACTAATTGGGGTTGATTTTTTTAAAAGAAAAATTGTTGGGTTGCTCCATTGACACTTGAAGAGTTGATGAAACGTTGGATTAGTTGTTTCAATAGCAAAAGCATTAGGCAAACTGTGAAATATTGTCCCACTATTATTTATTAGAATCTCTGGCTTGAAAGGAAAAAAAATCCTTAAAAACAAGTCTCAGAATCATACCCAAGTTTGATTTCAAGTCGTTGCCTCTCTTGTAGAGTGTTCCTCGGCATGGTGCCCCTCATGGTAAGTCTTGAGTGTGGAAAGGATGAACAGACATCTTGGTTATAGGAGTTAGATATACATGCTGAGGTGATTTGCAACAATGGAGTTAGCAAAAAGGATTTGCATCAACCGATGGTAAATGTGAAATGTTCAAGAGTCAAGCTCATCAAACTTAATTTTGATAGTGCTTCCAAAGGAAACCTTACAAATACTGGTGAAGGTGATGTTTTAGGGAATGATAAAGGTAACATTCTCCTCCTCTACTTAGAATCATATGGAATTTCAATGTATAGATATGTGAAATCTACAACAAATGGCATGAGCTTGTTGGAGAAATTTACATTATTTGGTACATGCTAATGTACTCCCATGGTACCTATGGTACAATGTAAATATTAGAATAGGATTTGAGTCTATAGTTTAGGAGTGTGATTTATATTTCCCCTTATGTATGTGTCTATGTGTAGGATGTGTACAAGTGTCATATAGTAAAGTGTGCATGTAGGAGTGTGCAAATGTCATAGAGTAAAGTGTGCAAGTAAATAGAGAGTCAAGAGTCATGTATACAAGTGGTAAGATGTGAAGCCAAGGGACATGTAAGATTTGTCTTATGTATGGAATAGGAAAGGTTGCATCTCCCGGATATGTGAGGAGTGCAATAGTCAAGTATCAAAGAGTCACCTTTCTAAGGTTATATTATGGAGACAAAGTTCCATGTATTGTATCGAAGAATCATCTAATATTGAAGATTGTAATAGAAGACTCATCAAAGAATATTGAAGCTTGTATGCAATATTTTGAGCAATTATATTGTAAGTTTATCTTATGCATATTGTCATTGATATTGGCCATTTTATTCATATTATTGTTATTTTCATGAATGTTATGTTCATTGATTTTGGCCATTTAATATATTAATTGCTCTTATATTTGAGTCTACTCAAGATCCTACATATTGGGACCTAAGATAATCTAGCTAAAAAGCCAACAGAGCTTCACTGATTAAATATCTCAATTTTCAAAGCGCAGACCCAATTTGAAATCTTGCCAGGTAATATATGCATAAATGCCAAAATGTCGTTGCAATACCACTATGCAGTTTGTTGAAATACCACGGTAACTGTTCAAATCTTGTCAGGCGATATATGCATAATTGCAAAAATTGTTATGATACCACTATATGGTTTGTTGAAATACCATTGTAATGCAGTCATAATATTATATGGGTGGGACCTGTTTCAATCTCATTTAATCAATTAAAAAAAACTATGCAAAATCTATGGCACTTTGTACAGGGATTAAGATTTGCCCTCAAAGAAGGATGGAGATATATTTCGATTGAGGGGGTTTCACAAATTATTATCAATGTTGTCAAGGAAAATGGATGCTGAGATCGGAGCAACAATAACATTAATCAAATTTTAAAAAAAAAAAAAAACTATGCAAAATCTTTGGCACTTTGTACAGGGATTAAGATTGCCCTCAAAGAAGGATGGAGATATATTTCAATTGAGGGGGTTTCACAAATTATTATCAATGTTGTCAAGGAAAATGGATGCTGAGATCGGAGCAACAATAACATTATTCTTGATATCCATCAATAATTGACGGAGGCAGTATCTTAGAAATGACAGCATATTTACAAGGAAGAAAATAAAGTAGCAGATTATTTTGATTACAATTTTGATCTCTGGCTTGGCTTTATTCAAACTCTGGAAAGTAATTGGCCAAGTGAGATCCAATCTCTCAATCAAAATGGTATCAAGGATTTGATCAATAAAAGAGAGCAACTTGAGAAAAAGAAGAAGAGAGATCTAGGAAATATCTTCAATAAAAAGGCAAGCTAGCATGATTCATGGAAATTTTGCTTGGATATAATCTAATTGATAATAGCAGACATAATGTTTTCATATTTCAACATAAATGGCTCCCCATAGAAGCCACATATAACTACCTAAAAAGTAAAAACAAAAATTGTTTAGGAGGCAAGGAGACATTAAACAACCACAACTCTAAAAATATTAAGAGCATTGACTTCTTGTCGCCAACATTTATTATGGAGGTTATGTTAAAGGATGTCCAACTCTAATACAAAATTCCACAATAGAACTAATGATGGAATTTACACTATTACTTATTGCTTCTGCGTGAAGCTCCCAAGGAATTACTCTTGCACACAAATGATAAGTAAATACAGCACCCAAAGGTTACTAGAAATTCAACACAATGAGCAGCTCTTATTTTCATAATATTCTATACCAAGCTCATTGCAATGTGGCTAGAAAGTCATCATATATTCTTTTTATCAAGGTGAACTTCATTATGAATCCCTGCCTTATTTTTTTTTGAAAAAAATTGAAAAACTTGTATTAATACAAAAGGCAATTACACAAGGGAGAAAACTCATCCCAACCAACAGCAGAGAACTAGACAACAAGCGGAGAGCACAAAGGCAACGCTAACCCCCACAGAGCACAGAAGACAACAAGGCGCGAAAACGCGACATGTCGCGAAATCGCGGCAATCAACCCCGTCGCGGCCGCAGCAGCGCCATCAGTCACGAAAACGCGACATGTCGCGATATCGCGACAGACAAAGCCCTCCGCGTCCGATCGCCAAAAAAGTCGCGAAATCGCGACAGCAACTCCCTCCGACGGTCTATCATCACAGGCGTCGCGAAATCGCGACAAGAACTCCAGGAAGCATCAAATCTCCAAAAGGGTCGCGAAATCGCGACGGAATTTCTCCGAAGCGCCCAGCCAGCAAAAGTGTCGCGATATCGCGACGAATCCCTGCCTTATTAAGTTGTAATTCCCCTGATTTAACTTCAAATATTGCCCTCGTTCATGTAGAAGAAGATTAATGGAGCATATGAAATAAAAATTGCATTGCTTGTGAGTTTAGAGTATAAGGGCGGCCCTTTTCTGGCCTTTGATTCTTTTGCAATTCTTTTAAAATACTCTCCCCAAGTTATATGGGCCCTGTAACTTCTGCCAAATAATATTTAATGGTAGTCCTTGTGTCAAATGGTATAATATAGCATTTCAACTATATAAGGTTCTAACCCTGATTTTCCTTGTAAATCTAGGTCCATATTTTGTATATTATTGCAATTAAACATGCATATTGATATCAGTTCACTCCATTGTAATTGGGGTCCCAAAGATGTGTCATCAAAATACACAAGTAGGATATGGCGTTTCTCTTTTTTCCTTTGAAATTAATTCTAATTTGGTATTGGAAAATCAAAAGTTAAATGATGAAAATAATTCTGATTTGGTATTGGAAAATCACAGGTTAAAGGTTGTTGAAGAATCAAATATCTTCCAATTCCTTGTGGACACATGCAAACACCTCTGAGATGGAACAGGAGTTTGGTATGTCCAAGAAATGCCCTGGGTATCTCCAGGAGGCATTGTCAACGTTTAGAAGACATCTTCTTTGCTAGCATGCAGGTGCCTTAAAAACCCCACCAAAAAACAAAAAAGAAAGAAATTGCCTCTTACTTGGCCAAGCCTTAGGGACATCCTAAGCATTGCCCACAGCATCCCAATTGTTAGCACTGAAAACCAAAAATAAGAATTTCACAACCAAGAAGGAAAGAGAGCAGGCTTTGCAGGTTTCTTTAAAGGATTGGCAAGGTTTTTGAGTCGAAAAAATTTGCAAGGTCCATCACACCCATTTACACAATCCCATATGTTAACATATACGCAAATATGGGAATGCACACAATTTTTGAAAGAAAGACCCTCCCGCAGGCATCTATTTTTCTTCCAAACTTCGTGTGCATTCCCACATCTATATCCAAAAGCTTCGGGCTTAATTGTTAAATCTAATCATAATTTTAATGCCAGAATCTTAATTAGTATGAAACATCAGAAATTATTGAATATACTTGTTTATCCTGAAAGCAAAGCCAAGCCCAGGGTATTCAACAACTCCGACAGAGCACTTTCAATATGGTTTTATTATTATAAACGGTTACAGAAACTTTAGTTTATCATTCGAAGTTGCAAATATATTTCTTTGCGATGCCCTATGTCTTCACTCAGAAGATCAAGTCAATTCTTTTTTCATATTATAGGGTAATGGATAACAACCAATCATCATCTGTCGTCAGTCAGCAGTTCCGGAATGCTGTAACTATAAACCCTTCCACTCTGGGCAAACAGTACGACATGCGTGGACTACCAGCCCCCAGCCCCGGAAATCGAAACGATAGGGCCCGCTAGAAAACACACAGGGGCAACCAATCTACCTATCCCGAGTAATTTCTTCATTCTTTAAGAATGAATTGTACAAATGAATGTCAAGTTTAAAAAAACAATTGAATACCTGGACAGCTTCATTGGAAGCATTTCTGGTCCACAAGGCAATCTTCTCTTGTCTGGCCCGAACGCTCGCCACCACCCCACAGATCTCATCACCCTCATCGAATTGCTCGCCAATCATGGCCAATATCTGCACCCACACCAATCAAAAGCAAATTCATATTCAAATTCAATTTCATATCAGATCAAACAAAATTTTCGATCTAATTGGGCATAACATCATAAACAAAGGGGTCGAGAATTAAAAAGGGCATACAGTGTTTTGCCAAAGGGCATCGAGTCCAGCCCTACCGCCCCGGTTGTTGGTGGCAGTCCATTTTCCACCGTAGGCACACTCGGGGTCCTCCCACTTAGGCTCTATTCCCGCCTTGAAGCAATGGAAATCTGCCCCAGATGGAAGCTTGCTTGGCAAGAACAAGTTACTGTATAGACTGCACTCAATAATAACAAAACCAAAACCCTCATATATAAACTCATTGAAAAAGAAATCAACTAGATGATCGGATCGTTTATAAACGTTGTTATATTAATGTCAAAGAGGGATTTAAATACCTAGGTCAATACTCATTTTGATGACGTAAAATAACTTATTTTGAGGGTGTAGGGATTAGATGAAGGCATACCTCCAAAAATCTTCGACGGTGGAGAAGGTATAAACAGAACGGAGGGTGCTACCCCAGGCCGCCGATTTATGTTTCCCGGTGGGATTGTCGAACCAGAAAGTCCAAGGGCGCTCAAGTTGGTGTTTCTTGCCGGCATCGATAGGCCTCTCTACCACTTCTCCGTTGTTGTGCGATTCTTCCTCCGCCATTGTTGTCTGCGATTCTTCTCTTTCCTTCCTTGTCTAACGATGTGAATACAAATTGAAGGCAATAAAAAAACAGCCCTAGGACACAGTGAACGCCACTACCGACTATACGTTGTGAGGAATGGGGGAAGAGAGACGTATTCGCTTCAATTGCTAGGAAAAAATGAGAGAGAAAGACAGCAAGCACCGCCAGAGGGGAGGGTTCCCGATTCCTACGCAAACCTGGGGCTCTGTTTGTATGTATTTCGAATTGGTAGTTTTTGGGGTTCGTTGCCCATGTGGTTAAAAAAAAACATCTTTTAAGCGTGCAAAAAAAAAATTATTATTTTTTTTTAAATTTAATGTTTTTAACCATTAAAGTTGGTGTTTTTAAGAACACATTAAATCAAGGAGATTAGATTTGGTAACAGCTTTTGGGAGAATTCGTAACAGTTTCTGCAACTATAGTTCTAATTTTGAAAGTTATCATTGTAGTTTCATTATTATTTTATATTTAAATACTTAAAAATGATTATTTCAATCAATAATTTTTTTCCCATCCTAGGTAGAAGTTCGCTAAAAGCATGAAACCGTTAAATCCTTATAGGTGTACCAAAAAAACGTGCAGGACAATATAGGAGAATCAGCAATATTTTGTATGGATGTATGATTGTTTAGATGTTATTTTAAGGTATTGAATTAGGGTAAAAAGCATGAAACCGTTAAATCCTTATAGGTGTACCAAAAAAACGTGCAGGACAATATAGGAGAATCAGCAACATTTTGTATGGATGTATGATTGTTTAGATGTTATTTTAAGGTATTGAATTAGGGTAATTAATTAGCAAATACTAGTAACTAGTATTAACCTATCTCTCTGTTGTTGTGGTTTGTAGGCACACAGCAACTACCATTAACCTATATTTTTTTAAGTATGTTGTTGTGGTTTGAACCTACAACCTTATCAAAGAGAGATCAAAGTCCTAATCACTGCGTTGTCCTTGTCAAACTCACAAGGAAAAATTTAATGAAAAGGATTATAATGTTATGAGACACAGGAAAGATATTGTAGTGGTATGTGTTTGGGTTTTCAAAGTTCAAACCCCAGTAAGAGGATTGGGGCCTTTCAAAAACTAGGTTTTTACCTTAAAAATTTTAACACAAAAAGGGATAAGTGGGTTGGTAAAAGTTGAGATTTGTCCATTGAATGTTTTGTTCAATTTCCTAAAAGGTCAAGGTCAAGGTCCCGTTATTTTGTTTTTATCTAACAATCTAGGAACTATAAAGGTTTTCTATACAACAAAAAAATAATAATAACTTATTACATAACCCTATGCCCTGGTCATAGGGGTTTCTTACACTAACTGTGGTGACTGTGTGTTAAATTTAGTTAAATTCTCTATTGATAAGCATAGCTCTCGGCTTTAGGAGGGGTCATGGTTGGGGGAGCCTGCCCAACCCTATGTGTTGGTTGTAGGGATTTCTCATACTAACTCTAACCCTATGTGTTTGTTGTAGGGATTTCTCATACTAACCAAATAAAGCTCCCCCAACCATGACCCCTCCTAAAGCCGAGAGCTATGCTTATCAATAGAGAATTTAACTAAATTTAACACACAATCACCACACACCCACCCCCTCACACACTTGCCCATGCCGCAGTTTGAACCTTGGACCTCTCGAAGAAAAGCCAAAGCCTATTGCGTTGTCTCCATGAGAGATGTTCATTTTATCTTAAAAAATTTAATAATATATATATATATATATATATATATATATATATATATATATATATATATATATATATATATATATATATATTCTAATTAGTTAGATAGATTGAAAGTTTTTTTTTATTTGGTTATTGTGAGAAACCCCCTATGACCGACGTACAAGGTTGAGCAGTTTCCTTCCAACCATGACCCCTCTTAAAGTTGAGAGCTATATTTTATCAATAGGGAATTTAACACAAAGCCACCACACACCCATCCCCTCACACACTTGCCCACCCCGCGGTTTGAACCTTGGGCCTCTCGAAGAAGAGCCAAAGCCCGAATCGTTACGCTGCACCCCAGGTGCGATTGAAAGTTATATAATTTTTATTTTTATTTTTTTGAATAATATTTCTTATAAACATTCGATGTGGGGATTGAACCCGGGTTACATTACCAATAATGCAAGTGACGTCCTTGCTAGTAAACCACACTCACGCGGATATTATTTATTTTTTTATTTGGATAGTATGAGAAACCCTTAACGAGCAATGCTTAGGGTTGAGCATTCTCATCCTAGCCATGACCCCTCGTAAGGTTGAGAACTAAGCTTATATGACAGGTAAATTATTTTATTTTAAGTTTACCTTTATAGTACAAGTGGAGAAGGTGAACCTGGCCTCGTTGAACAGGAGATCCACGACCCGAACCTTTGCGATGCAAAGAGGGACATAAAAGTATTTTGTGGCTTCCCTCTAGATAGTGGTATACTCGGATGGGATGGTATTGTCGACCACCTAAGAACGGTTCTTGAATATTTTATTTTAAGTCTGCCTTTATAACATAAGTGGAGAAGGTGAACTTGGCCCGGTTGAACAGGAGGTCCACGGTTCGAACCTCTACGATGCGAAGGGGGACATAAAAAAGTCTCTTGTGGTTTCCCTCTAGATAGTGGTATATCTGGATGGAATGGCATTGTCGGTCACCTAAGAACGGCTCTTGAGATTTCTTTCTAGCGGGGTAGTTTGTTTGCAAAGGTAGTAGTCTGATCTGAATCCTCTAAGGGCACGCCAAACCAATAATGATGATACGAATCCCGAATCCTTTGAGTGCAAGCCAAACCGATGATGATGATATGAATCCCGAGTGATCAATGGTCCCCTTCATTTCGGGTCAACAATAACAAGGTGGAATAGGTTTGGTGGAAGCATTCCATGTGGTTTGAACCATGGTCCCCTTCACGTCTGGTCAACAATAACAAGGTGGAATAGGTTTGGTGGGAGCATTCCATGTGGTTTGAACTTTGGTCCCCTTCACATTCTGTCAACAATAACAAGGTGGAATAGGTTTGGTGGGAGCATTCCATGTGGTTTGAACCCTGGTCCCTTTCATGTCATGTCAACAATAACAAGGTGGAATAGGTTTGGTGGGAGCAACCCATGTGGTTTGAACCCTGCACTTGTCAATTACTAAAAATAGTGTGGTTGTGACCAACTCTCCTATGTAACCAAAATATATATACGAAGATAAAGTTATTTAATATTATTATTTACTTTTTTTATTTGGATAGTGTGAGAAACTCTTACGAGCAACGCTTAGGGTTTGAGCATTCTCATCTTAACCATGATCCCTCATAAGGTTGAGAGCTAAGCTTATTTTAAGTCCACCTTTGTAGTGCAAGTGGAGAAGGCGAACTTGACCCCGTTGAACAGGAGGTCCATAGTTTAAACCTCTACGATGCGAAGAGGGACATAAAAAATCTCTTGTGCCTTCCATCTAGATAGTGGTATACTTGATGGGACAACATTGTTGGCCACCTAGATTCTTGAGGTTTTTTTCTAACTTAAAGTTTTATTGAGTAGCTTGTTTGCAAAGGTAGTAGTTTGATCTAAATCCTTTGAGTGCACGCTAGACCAATGATGACGATACGAATCTCGAGTGATCGGTGGTCCCTTTCACGTTGGGTCAACAATAACAAGGTGGACTATGTTTGGTGGAAGCAGCCCATGTGGTTTGAACCCTGGTCTCCTTCATGTCGGGTCAACAATAACAAGGTGAAATAGATTTGGTGGGAGCAACCCATGTGATTTGAACCTTGCACTTGTGAATTACTAAAAATAGTGTGGTTGTGACCAACTCTCTTATGTAACCAAATATATATATATATATATATATATATATATATATATATATATATATATATATATATAAAAGTTATTTAAGGTTGAGCATTCACATTCTAACCATGATCCATCGTAAGATGGAGAGCTAAGTTTATATGACACGAGAAAAATATTTATTTTAAGGTGTTTGGTTTACCTTAAAATATTAATATAATGTTATTTGAGGTGGAGATCTAAGCTTATATGACACATGTAAAATATTTATTTTAAGATGTTTGGTTTAACTTAAAGTTTTATATTAATAAAATGTTGTTTATATATATATATATATATATATATATATATATATATATATATATATATATATTCTTTTTTTTTAATAAGCAAAAAACCCCTTGTGGGGCCACCTTGGTCTGAGAGACCACGACTAGGGGGTTCTACACCGTCAAAGTCACCCGGGAGTCGCACCCGAGCCCTCTCGCACCAACATTATCAATTGGATTTTGGGTACCCAATTCAACTTTTTGGTAGGGTGGAGATTCGAACCTAGGACCTCCCTTGAAGGATTGCCCTCTCCTCTCCAACTCACCTACAACACCTGGGTATGTATATATATATATATATATATATATATATATATATATATATATTTTCTAATTGGTTACATAGATTAAAAGTTATTTAATTTTATTATTATTTTTTTATTTCAATAGTGTCATACATCCTTACGACCAACGATTAAGGCTGAGTATTTTCATCCCAGCCATGATCCCTTATAAAATCGAGAACTAAGCTTATCAATAGGGGATTAACACACACGTCGCACAAGTTGAACCTTGGACCTCCCGAAGAAGAGCCAAATCCCAAATTGTTGTGTTGTTTCCCATAACATTTAATTTTATTATATTTTTTATATACATAGGGGAGTTGGTTACATCCACATTATTTTTAGTAACTGTCAAGTGCAGGGTTCAAACCATAGGGGTTGCTCCCAATAAGCCTAGACCACCTTGTTGTTGATGATTTGGTGTGAGGGGGACCACTTGTCGCTCAAGATTCATACTGTCATCATTGGCCTAGCATGCACTCAGAGGATTCAGACCATAGTACTACCTTTGCAACAAGTATGCCCCCAATGTTTGAACCTAGGTCTCTTCTTGATAAGTGTTTGGCCAGACATACAATTACCATTCCAAATATTTAATCTTATTATATTATTAATATGGTGATATTGTAATAGCTTGGTTATTATGTATATATGTTTTGGCAAGATTCTAACTTGGGTTTCCTCTTTAAAAGTCTAGAAATTTAATCAATTGAACTAATGTTATTTGATTTTCAAATTGGTTATATGGGATTGAAACAACACCACCCATATTGTATTATCACCACATAGTAGTATTACAATAGTTTGTTATTATCCATCTATTATTCATGTATAGCTATGTAACGTTTTTGAACCTAAGTCTATTCTTTAAAAGATGAAGAATTTAATTGGATGAGCTAATACTATTTGATAAATAATTTTTTAAGATTTAAGGAAGAAGTTGCACACTAATTGTATCTATGGAAGGTTGAGGGTTAGTTATTGAATTTAGTACATGATTTAATAACTATTGGATATACGGCTTGAAAAATTGCAGAGCTATGATAAAAAAATGCAAATCAAAAATTGTAAAGTAGTGGTTGTGGTATGAAGAGTGGCGGATGAAGATCTTAAATTGAAAAAAGGATTTGTAGATTTGTGACCAAAAGTTAGAGAGTTTGTAGATCGACAATAGTAAAGGGCTTTTAGATCTGTGACCAAAAGCCAGAGGGTTGGCAATGGAAAAGAAAAGAAAAAAAAAAGGAAAAACTATTGAAGGGTTTGAACCTTGAGGGATGTAATTATTTACCTGGATTTAGTGAGGATTGGTGGATGCATGCAACGTAGATGTAGTTCTTTCCCTAGATGTAGTGAGAATTGGTGGGCACATGCAACCTAGATGAAGTTCTTCACCCGGATGCAGTGAGAATTGGTGGACATATGCAACATATATGAAGTTATTTACCTTGATGCAATGATAACTGGTGGGTGCATGTAACCTGGATGCAATTCTTTACCCCCTCATGTAGGCTCAAGAGCCCAGATTGTCTAGTTTAAATGCTTCTTCCATGCTTGCATTGTGAGATTTTGATCAAATATTTTATTATGGTGTAAAGGTTTCCAGTTGCAAAGGAAGGTATTGTTCAAAGTCATCCTTTTTTTGTGGCTTTATCTCTTTTTGATGATAGCTTCTTCAAGGGGTCTGCCAGCTCCCTCTTTCGAGATGTGGTGCAAAAAAAAGGTACTAAAGGAGAAAATGGGAGATCTTCGAGAGGTATTAAGCATGCAACTATTAAAGAGAGAAAAGGACGAGATCACACAACCCTTAGCCCTCAATAAATGCATGGAAAAAATTATAGATTTATTGTAATTCAATGTAAAACCATAATCCTTTAAACAAGAAATCTCCTATTTATCTGAGCAAACATTAATTTGTTGCTTCACAGGTTTTTGGCCAATGGAGTAGGATTTACAAAATTGGATAAGGGAAGTCTGGAAACCAAAGGGATATGTAGAACTTAAACTATGTCTTAAAGGCTTCTTCATAGCCATTTACAATTGCTTGGAGGATAAGGAGAGGATTTGAGATGGGGCCCTTACTTCATGGCAAGGATAGGTATTTTTATGCAAAACTAGACCATAGGTTTTGATCACAACAAATAAAATCCAACTAAAGCCCTAGTCTAGGTTCAGCTATATGCTCTCCCTCGAATTGGAAAAACAATTGGAAAATATGCATGAATATCCAAAATAACTAAAGAGGCTCATGTAACTACCTTTACCCATTGTTATCACCATGTAGACCTATCACACCCTCTTCTAGTGGCAAATATTCTAAGTGTAGGGAATTATGAATGGATCCAATACCTAGATTACGAGAATGTACCCTTTCAATGCAAATTTTGCCATGTTGTTGGCCATATCTTGCGGAACTGTCTTGCCCTTAAGCAAAAAGTGGAGGAGACAGAGAAAAAGTAGCAATATCCAAATTTGGCAAACAAAAAGGATAAACAAGTGTGGCAAAATAAAGGAGAACAAAAAAATCAACAAACAAAAAAAATTGTGGTTTTGCAAGAGACAAACCAAGAGATGGAGGAATCCATGCATATCCTCTTAGAGGAATGTGAATAGACATATAAGAAAGGGAGTAAGGAGGAAAATGCAATGGAAATTATTGCCAAGCAATCAATGAAAGATCCTTAAAACCTAGAGGAAGAAGATTTGATCTAGAGGAATCTCCAACTAAGTTTGATTCATGAAGATACTACAATGGATGCTAATGATCCTATTCAACATGAAAATATTTTGGGTGAAAGATCCTTGGACCCTCCCTTGAAGGGTCCTTGTCAACTATAAAATAGGAGATTGGCCAAACCCTCCTACAACAAAGACCTATTCCTACAAATTTGGTAACCTCAATGTCAAAACCCTCCTTAATTCCTAATGTAAATGATCTTTCTATTGTCTCTTTCAATTATAGCATCTCACATACCTTGAATCTTGAAGAAAATAAAAAATATGACGGTGAAGAAGTGAAGAGGAAAAAATCAAAACTTTGGGAACCTCTTCCCTAGTGCTTTGCATTTGGGACTAAATTCTACCTCATATACCAAAAGAAAGACAGAAAAAATAATTTAGTTAAGGAGAGGAAGGGAATCTTTGATATAGTTCTTGGAAGACATAGGGAAGATCCTTATGGATTATGGACTAGTGTTTCCCTTGAGTACAAAGTTTTTGGTAGGAAAACCCTTCACAAGTGGTTCGCAATGAAGATCCTCTCCTGGAATATACATGGGCTACACTCTCTAAGAAAATGTAGTCCTTAAGAGAAGGATAGGCTTGGAGGGCCCTAACATAATTCTTCTTCAGGAAACCAAGTTGAATCTAGAAGAGATGGCTTGTAAAACTGATCAAATTTGGAAAGGAGTAGAAGGTATGGCAAATGTAACTAAGGGACAGGTAGGGGGTTTGGCAATTTTGTGGAATCCTAGAAAGTGTATGTTGGTGGAATCCCTTGCAGGTAATTGGTGGATTTCTATTAAGTTCAAATTGGTCTCTTCCCCCATTCAAGCCAAGGTCACGAACATTTATGGTCATATTAATGTCCATCACAAATTAGAGTGTTGGAATAATATTATATTTTCTCATGACTAGTCTAGAAATGATAATTGGATCATTGGAGGAGATTTCAATGCTATTTGGTCCTAAAATAGGGGTAGTACACTTGGAATAACAAAAGAGTTGGGAATGCCTTTTGTGGCCGAGAGATTGGATAGATTACTTGTTACTAAGAGTTTACTTGAGGTATCTTTTGTCACTAAGTCCTTTATCTTACGGGACTCTCTCTCGGGCCATTGACCCATTTCCATAAGTTTGAATATTTCAACTCACCCAAGACATTCTCTCTTTAAATTTGAAAGCATGTGGTTTCTTCATGTTGATCTAGAAGAGAAAGTTAGGATCTGGTGGAGAGAAGGAAAGCCAAATTGGGGCACTAATATGTATCTTCTAGCAAAAAGACTCAATTTTATCAAGAGGAAAATAAGGATACGGAACAAGGAAGTCTTTGGGGATATTTTCAAATAAAGAGAAGCCCTGGATAAGGATATCGCTCTTATTCAACAATGGATGGAGTCCCAAGGGCTTATCGAGGCCCTTCTTAGCTATGAGAATGACCTCGGTAGACAAGTGGATGAACAGGAGTTGAAGAAAGAACTTTTTTGGAAATAAAAGTCTAGAATTAACTAGTCAAAGGAATGATATAAAAACTTTACCTTCTTCCATCGAACCACTATCTAGCATAGGAATTTTAATAGAATTTCTATATTGAATAACCCTAAGGATGAGATCACTGAGGACTCTCAAGAGATTGGAATTTTAATAGAAAACTATTTTAGATGCCTTCCAAATAAACCACTAACAGAAATAGTACAATAAAGAGAAAGAGTCTTGTCTACCATTCCCTCGATGGTCACTTGAGAGCAAAATGAAAGTCTTACTAAGATTGTTAGTCTAGAAGAGGTGGACGGTGTTGTTTTTAGCCTAAAGAAAGGGAAATATCTTGGGCTTGATGGCTTTCCCATCGATTTCTACTAGTGCTACTAAGATATCGTTAAGAATGATATCCATCAGGTGGTGGAGGAGGCTCGTAACTCTAAGCAAATTTTGAGAACGTTAAACTCCACTTTCCTAAATCTAATCCTTAAGACCCATCAATATACTCATATGGAGAACTTTAGACCCATCTCCGTGAGTACTACTGCTTACAAAATTATTGCTAAAGTGATGGCTAACAGACTCAAGAATACTTTGGACTCAATCATTTCTTGAGAGCAGGGAGGATTTGCGTATGGCAGACAAATGCTAGATAACATCCCATTGCTCAAGAAATTCTCCACTCCATGAATACTAGCAGATCTAGGGGGATGCTTATTAAGTTAGACATGGCTAAAGCTTATGATCGGGTTCATAAAAAATTCCTTTTAAAAATCCTGAAAAGATTTGGCTTTTTTATGAGTGGATTGAGTGGGTGAAAGTGTGCATCTCCTCGGTCATAGTATCAGTCCTGGTGAATGGTTATCCTACTAGGTTCTTTTTCTTCATTTAGATGCTTGAGATAGGGAGACCCTCTTGCTCCTTACCTATTTATTATTTTGGTAGAAGGTCTAGGGATATTGCTCTAAGAAGATAAGAGCTATGGTCACTTAAAGGGTGTTTATGTGGCCAAGGATGAGTGAAATATTTCCCACCTCTAGTTTATGGATGACACTTTACTTATGGGTGAATCCACTCTAAGGGAGGTACAAAGATTTAAGAAGAATTTTGAGGATTAATTGGTTGCCTTTAGAGAGGCAATCAATATGATGAAGTCGAAGGTTTTTTTCTTCAACACTCCTATTTGTGTCCAAGCAAATATTTATGGGTTTCTTAGCTTTGAGAGATCCTCTCTTCCCTTCAAGTAATTGGGATTTCCTTTGACTGATTCTAATCCTAAGAGATTATACTAGAGTGAAATCATATCTAAATTTAAAGATAGGTGCAAGGATGGACTTTCAAATGGATTTTCTTGGCTGGTAGATTAAACCTTCTCAAGTCTGTTCTCCAAGCTCTTCCAATCTACTTCTTCATTGCTTTATTAGTGCTTGCAAAGGTTTTAAAATAACTCCAAAAAATTCAAAAGGACTTTTTTGGGGTGGTCCCTCTCTAGAAAGGAAATGACTTCTTGTTGCATGGAAATATATTTGCAAACCTCTCCAAGAGGGGGCATTGGAATCAAAGATCTTCAAATATTCAACAAAGCTCTTAATGGAAAATTGTTTTGGAGATTCTGTAATGAAGATAACCTTTTTTGGGCTAAAATTCATAGGAAAAATATCTCCATGAGGTGCACTAGAAGGAGTTGATCAGGCTTGAACTCTTTCCCCCAGGTTCTTCTCTATAGACAAGCCTGGCATCACACATCACATGGGTGCATTCTACAACCTTTTGGAAGATGAGGGATGTCAACCATGATCTCTTCTGGTGGATGCATGGAACCAATATAAACCTTTAAGAGAAGATAATTTCTTGACTGAGTTGAAGGAGGCATTTGAAGAGGATGGTTGAAGCCAAGTCAAGGACTACATTCAAGGCCATCTCATTCCCCATGAGACTAGTAGGGTGGTGCTTCATTTCTAGAAAGAACCTTGGTTTTGGCCTAGTCAAATCAGGAAAGCTGATATATGAAAAATTTGAGGAATCATCTCTAGCAGGAATATTTCCTACTAAAAGGGCTTAGACTTGTTAAGTTGGGGGAGAGGTAGAGATAGTAACTTTACTACCAAGAAAGCTTATAATTTACATATGGAGGCTAACATCAATGGGGATAGAAATCTAATCTGGAATAGAATATGGAAGAAAGGTGTTTGGCCCAAGATCTGATTTTTTTTTGGTTGGTGGTGCAAGACAAAATCTTAATTGGAAATAACTTGATGAAGAGAGGCTACTATGGTCCCTTTTAGATACCTAAATTGTGAAGCTAATACGAAAACCATCAACCACCTCTTCATCTCTTACCCTTTACTCAGTCCCTCTAGTGGGAATTTTCAAACTCTTTGAGAGAGCCCCTCCATAAATTTTAAACAATAAAGGAGGTAATTTTGGAGTGGATTGGCCAAACCTCTAATCCTGGTTATATTAGAGCCATCTGGGAGTGGACCCCCACTTATATTATTTGGTTGATTTAGTTATATGGAGAAATAAAATAATTTTTAGGGAATATTGAATCCCCAAATTCCAAACTCGACTTTTAGTTTAGAGGGTGATGGCTGAATTCATTTGGTCAAGCAATGGGAGGATTGGGATTGAGATATCAAGAATCAACAGTTGGGTCAGCATATAGATGATAAAAGCATTCGGTGCCCAATAAAAATAACTAAAAACTCTAAGAATCATACAAAAATCAACTGGAAACCATAATGGAAATATAATAAGCAAGTAAATAGCATGAGAAACTTCTGAAATAACTCATAAAATAGCCATTAATGAAAGCTCATGAAAATAGGAACTTCATACAAAATGTGGAGATCTCAAATGCTCCATGCTTCATACAAGTTCTACATTGTATCTACTCTAGTCTATCTTATGTTTCTTTCTCTCTCTCTATCTCTCTCACGTATCAAAGGCCTATATATAATGAGACATGACTCTTGGCCTTCCATATTCCTATAACTCTTCATATTCCTATTCTATGGACTCATGTACATGTGGACAACATGCACATTTACATCATTGCACATTCTAATAATACTTGTGCATTTATTACATTGCATAAAATAAATACTCAAGTCCTAATAGACACTTTCCTAATCTAAAGATGTACCCAATATGGTACATTAGCTTGTTCCAAATAATGTAATATATTCCAACACTCCCTGTATTACATTATTTGGTTATTGAAGACTATATGGTCTTTGTCTTGTCTTCAATTTACTTTGCACTGTATGCCTCCTTTGTCAGGTTCCTCATATTCTTCTTCTTCTTCTTATTTATCTTCATCATTGGAGTTAGTCTTTGTGTTTTCATGAGTTGTCATGCTAACATCAAATTCCTGCAAAAATATTCTCTTTGCCTTTGTCCTTCTTATCACAATTCTTCTTTATTATAAAATCTTCTGAGCAATAACTTAGAGCATCATGATAAGATCTTGAGTTAGAAGAACTTGAAGTATCAATACTACATGAAGAATGAAATATCTTCTCCAAGAAAGATTCATCTATTTTTGTTTTCTCTTTAAGTGATTCAATCAATTCCTTTTGCTCCATATTTTCTTCTTTGTAATATTTAAATGTAAGTAATGCCATATATAATATGCTACCAATATCTAAAGAAATTAGAATATCATATTTTCCATTATCAATTGCTTCAATGATTCTAGCATGTAGATAATATTCCAGAGTTTCAAATTTTTTTCCAATGCTTCACTATAAATAACTTTTGAAGTAAGATCTAATTTTCTAGTCTTTGTAAGTAAATTCTTGATTTCAATTTTTATGACATTTACCCTTTCCTTTCTAATGATGTTTTCCATATCATTATTCATTGTATTATTTGAAGTAGACATCCTTATTCCTCCTTGGTTTTGATAGACTAATGTCACTTGTAAACCTTATATCTCCCTATCTTTTAACTTCTAGATTCTAACCTTCAATTCTTGTAGTATATGATCAATCAATAGTCAAATTTCTAAATAGAATTCCTTTTAGCTCTTTAGTATTGAGAACAACTTTGATAGAATCTTTTATCTTTTAAAACCTTTGAAGTTGTCTACCTTATGACTCCCTAGTTTAGAGATCAAACTCAATGAACTCTTTTCAATTCTCAAATTTGTAGGATACCTTGAAAATATTAATGTTCAATCAATGGTTTTGTCAAGGTTTTAATTTTTCAAATCTCCAAGTAGAATTCCTTTTAACTCCCTAGTATTTTGAGTATAAGATCAAATTTGATAAGATCTTTTCAATTTTCCATGTTTTGTAGAATATTTGAGTCTACCAAATGTTTTGAATATACTATGGTCTTGATAAAGTACTTAGCTTTCTTTTGAGTTGACTTTATTTTGTCTCCCTAATATTCAACTTCTATTTGCCACCTTATTTCTCCCTATTTGTGAATATAAAGATAAAGATAGTTTTTGATGCACCTTCAAGTTTTGATAAGGTTCTTTATTTTCAATACCTTTAAGTTGGATTCCTTATGTCTCATTAATTTGAGCAAGAGACTAATTCAAAATGCAATTTTCCAACTTTCTATCAACTCTATGTTTTGCTTCTTTCAATTTTTAATTCTCAATAGTATAATTTCTAAATTTCAATAATTTATTTTGGTGTTGAACTCCTTATATCTCCCTAATTGGAAATTTAGAAAATATGAATATTTGCAAATTTAATGTTTCAATTTTCTATGTAGAATTCATTTTTCCTCCAAATAAGTTATTTGCAAATATTTCTTATGCTTGAATAAAGTAATTTCAAATGTTTCTCAATTAAATCTTTCTTGCTTCAAAAAACTTTCAAACCTTTCAATAATGCATCTAAGATTATCATATATCAATGCAATTCCTTATATCTCCATTTATCTAATTAATCTCTACTATAAAAGATTAACTAGGTTTGACCTTAGCATTAATGTTCCTTATTTCTCTTTTAACTTTATAAAAATGCAAGCTTAATTAAATAATTCCAAATACCTTCTTGACTTGGGCATGCACTGAGTATGAAGTCTAATTCTCCTTGACTTCTCTGCAACTTGCACTTGAATTAAAGCGTTGTTCACTTCTCCATATTCAATGCCTACGACACCTTTCTTACACAACATTAGATGGTCTCATTTTTGGCATCTTCTATGTTGTTGACTATCTTTCTCACGCTGTTGGTCACTCTCCTTCCACAGTACTGCACTACATTCACTTTTATTACCTTCTTATTGCAAGAATGGTTTGTGAGACTTGTCACTCATGCAAAGAAGATGTTCTCTCTTTCCTTGGAGTTATCTTTTGCATTGTGACACTTGGTAGCATAACTCTTCACCTCCTTATCCTTCCAAATGGTGGCACTCTATTCTCTATAACATTCCTTCACTCCTAACACAATGTCTCTCTTCAACATGGCATTAACACTCCACTTTTATTGGCTTCGGGTTTTTTGAGTTATGTGAGGAAATAGTTCAACTTTTCAAAGTGGACCATGACACATTTCACCTTAAGTATCTAGATGACGAAGAAGAGTGGGTGCTAATGTCAAGTGATGCTGATTTGGAGGAGTGCATTGACATCATGAATGCATTCCAAGGAAATGTTATTAAGCTTCTAATCCATGACTTAGTACCTAATCTTGGAAGCTCTTGTGGAAGCACATGATGAATTTGACAATGTCCTAATTTGAAATCATCACCTGCATTCACCTTTTCCATTGAGATTTGGTTTATGAAACTATATACAAAGATAAGATTTCATGTTGTCAATCTCTTGCACTGTATACTTGACTAGAGCTCTTCATTGTATTGCTAGTATGCTTTATATATCTGTAAATGTACATAAATATTCTTGCTGAATGGACGATATTTATATGATTGTTTTTAATAGCAGGTGTTCATCCCCTTTGTTGTCCATGTGGTTTATGTTTATATGCCCATCCTCTTCATCATGGGGAAAAAGGAGAAAAATATTTCTTAATAAGTTATAAAAATGTTATCAACGCATGGGGAGTTGATGTTAATGCCATGACATAGGGCTGATATCTAAAGCAAAATTTAAGTATGTCTGGGCCTTCTTAATAAAACCTTTGCATGAACGTAGTGTATCAACCTTGGAAAATACAACATTTGTAGGTGCATACAACTTCCTTTTGACAACATCTTTTGTCAGAAAGAACGCAATGACTAATATTTATGTGAAGTGAGTTTACTTTTTCATGTTTCAAATCAAAAATCTAATTTTTTTCACGTTTCAGTGGAAAAAGCTCTGCTTTTTAATTTTAATGTTTTATGAAATGTAAGAATTACATGTTTGTTCTGTGGAGTGCCATAACACGCACAGTTAGCTCAGATTAAAAGAGCAATTTATTTAGTGAAATAAATGGATTCTTATGTCATCTCCTCTCATGCAATTTGGTTTCTTTTTTCTAATATCTATTCTATGGAGAAAGAGCAAAGGGGTTAGAACTGGATGGAAAACATGTTTTCACCAGTCGTCTGCAGAAGTGAAGGCGGGATAGAGTGCAAAATTAAGGAGATGGCTATGGAAGGCAACTCTTGCACCACAAGAATAATTTTAGATGCATTCTTGCCATATTGGACATTTAGCACCATTTACTGTAAAAAGATTTTCATTATAAAGAGTGAAGAGGATTAATGGCTTAAGATGCATGAGGTAGTGAGGGGAGTTAAGTCATTGAATGCTAGAAGGGTGGGTGGTGGATTTTTTAGGATGTGGGGATGTCGGTGGCAGTCAATGATGCAATTTCTTGGGGGCAAGTTGTAAATGGATTTTAATGTGGGGAGATTGTGTGCTTAATTTAGAATCCTTGTGAATGAAAATGAAACGCCCAGGTAAGTGGCTGTGGTAAACAAACATTTGGACAGAAGTTAGAAAGAGTGAGAAGGGAATTCCCTATGCGGAGAGGTAGGCAGCCTGAAAGGACAATCAAGGCAGTTGCAACAATGGATGGCCCTTATCCCTGACAATGTAATGCAGTCTATCCAGCGTGTGAAGAAAAAGAGTTATAAGAAGGTTGGAATTACTTTGGCTGTAGTTGAAAGCAGTTTCATATAAACAAGGTTGTTTTTTCTATTTTAGTAGATTCGTTTAATTTTTTTTATTTTTGTTTTTATCTTTTAAAACTAAATCTGAAAATTTTGGAAGGTTATTTAGTTTGGCTTTCTCCAAAAGTTTGATGTGCAAGAAAAGCTGCGGGAGAGGTCTTTTGTATTGCAGGTGGTCATTGACTAAAGTCTGCATACTCACCTGATTTGGATGTTGAGAAGACTACAAGCGTAGAACAATTGAGATGGATAGAGTTGTTGAATGCAACTCCATATATGTTCTTTAATAAATTTCCATGTTTCATGGGGACTTCTCTTAGGATTTGGGGGCTGTCTGGGGACTTCTCTTGGGATTTGGGGGCTGTCTCAGAGACGCATCCAGATGCCCCATCGTTCCAAAACATGGCCAGTTATCCCAAAATGCTGTCCCGCCATCCCCATCCTAGAATTTTGTGGAACATAAAATTTTAAAAATTAACAATTATAATAATTAAATAAATTTAATATTAAATTAAATCAAATTAATTAAATATAATAGACAACTTACTATTTTTTGGACATATGGCAAACTATACACTGTTTAGATGAGTTTAAAAGGGTAAATTGGTGGTCAACATGGGTGTGGGCTGCCTGATCATGGTGTGTTGATTCACATGCGAGTCTCATTCTTTCGAATCCACTCCGTTTACTTTTTTTTTTTTGTTAATTTGGTTCTATGAAATTGAAACAGGCCCACCTGTATTACATCATGATTATGTTAGTATCTCAACGAGCCATATTATTGTGGTATTGCTAAAAACGGTATTATCATGTCACTCATGGGAATTGAGCCGTAGTAGGCTTTTTGTGAGCCATACATTCTCACTAGTTGGATTTCAGCTTCATGGACTGCACTCCACTTGCCATTTTTTTTTCAAATTGGATATATGGGATTGAAACATGCCCCACTTGTTACATCATGACCATGTTAACATGATATTACAACATTTTGGCAATGATGCATGTCTCACTTGGCAAGATTTGAACTACATGAGTGCTTGCCATTTGATAAATGCTAAGGGCAAGATTTTAGGTAGTGCTCATAGATAACATGAGGGTGGGCTTGTATCCATAATATAGGTACACTTGACTTGGGTCCATGCATAGCCATAAGTTCGAATTCTACCTCCAGGTGTCCTCATGGCTCTACAAGGTGCCTACATGTGGGATTGGAACTGTTGGAATTCATAATATTTTCCATAAATGAACAGAAACAAACCATCCACTCAAATCTTATACAGAAAGAAAAAAAGACAAAAAGGAAAGATATTTGGTGGGCATCTATAGGCACCATACATAATCACTACATATGTAGTTAATATTACATGACACTCCAATGAAGAAATGAGGAGTGGGAGGGTGTATTTATAAATAATCACTACATCTATAGATAATATTGCATGACACTCCGATGAAGAAATGAGGAGTGGGAGGGGGTATTTATAGCAATACCAAAACCTCAATTACATAATATAGGTTAACCTAAACTGACATAACAAGAGGGTTTTAGGTTAATTACAAGTTATAAAGAGGGTTTAACCATAATAAGGTTAACTGTGACCCATAGAGGTTACATAATAAAATATTACAAGTAATTAATACATTCTACAATGAAATGCCCTTAGGCTGATCCAATACATCGCAGTTTGCACAATGTCGACATTGGTCGTGAATCAGATTACAATTTAAACACCTCCCATAATTTGAACTGAGGGGCCAAGGAGAGAAGACATTAGTGAAAATAATATCTTCCCCATTTAATGGATGCTCTAGTGGGCCTCAGTAGTTGAGGCATATCATTCAAAAATGTCCCTCATCATCTGGAAGACGTCCACTGATATTCAAGAACTCAACTTCAATCCTTTGTAGTTTCAAAAAGCAATTCTTTGTTGGATGTCCCTCCCTCTTACAGTATCCACAAGTGGTCTTTGTTTTCTTTGAAGACTTAGCCTGGCCCTTCAACCCCTAGGTCTTAGCCTCCTTGGATTTAAATTTCTTTGCATGAGCTTGTATTTGTGGAATCCCACCACAATTCTGCATGCCCACTTGAAAATGAACTAGGAGAGAAAAAAGCTGATCAAGAGTCTTTTGATATTCCAAGAACATAGGAATCATATGCACCATTAGGTTTAGCATCTGAAAAGAGGAGAGATTAGCAAGGACAATATTTACGCATTCTACACCATCTTTCTTTTTGCCTCTAGAAGATGCAATATCTGCTCTCAAAGCCTTGAATCTTGCAATATAGTTCTCAACGTTATCAAACTCAACTAGTTTAAGAGAGGAAAGCTCCAATTCCAAGCAACTTACTTTAGTAGTATTAACTTTTCCAAAAAGCTTATGTAGTTTTGATCATACCTTGATAGGGTCACTCTCCTCTTTGATGTGGAAAAGCAACTCTAGTTCAATCAACAAGGAAAACAAACCAAGAGCCTCTTCTTATTTGATGGCAAGTTTCATCATCAATAATTGCTTTGTCCTCTTGAAAGATGCACCACAGGTTCTTACTTCATAGCATCCCAATAATCTGAGTTGACCAAACATTTTAGTTTTACCCATTAAGGTGAGTAACTAGGGATTTGTGGTCCATCCCACACAATCTGACCCCTAAGACCCCAACAGGATCGATAAATCGTGCGATTTGAGAAAAAGGGCTCAAAACACTTATGTATGAAAAAGATATGGCCTTTGGAAGTTTTGCCCTAATGGACCCCAAAAAAATTAAAGTTAAAGTGCCAAACCTTAGAAAAAGAAGAGCCAACTACATGTTGTTACTTGGCAATCCACGATTAGTTGGTGCTATCCATTTATTTTTCACCACATCAGCCCTCATGAATCTTGGTGACTATGACACTCGGTCTTTTTCGATTGGAGGATAGTATATATATTGAAAAGGTGTTTAGTGGCAATCAATAGTGCCACATTGGCCACCTAGTCAGCTGGGGCTGCCACATCAGCTAGAGATATGTCGCTTTCCTTGTCTATTGTAAAAAGAGGATTTGATCTTAGGTTAGTAGGGAGAAAGAGCTTTTGTACTAATCAGGATGCCACTTTTCCGTTTGGAACGAAGAGCCATAACATATCTTCTTGGACTTCAAGCCACAACGAATGAAGATAAAAGATCATCGATGGGGATTGAATACATAATGTTCCCTTCCTAGCGTGCTTCCACTGTGCAAGGCAACAATAAGGTATTTTGGAGCTTGAGTGCCAATGCATCCATAAAGAACGCAATCCACCTATGCTTGTTATGGTGGATGCAAAACGACATAGGTGTAGGGTTTGAATTTTGCACCTCCCCTTGCTCATGCACCAACAACAAACCCCTTTTGCTATTGCACCAAGCACGTCAGATGATTTGAAGTAATGCTAGACTGTTGACTGTCAATGCCTTTCTCAAAACATAAGACGATGCCCTTTGAATCAAACTCGAGACCCCTCTATCTTCACGCCATTGCGGATACCATGTTGGCCAATTGAGCAAGCCTTGCAGATGAGAATGGTCGTGCTATTCTTCAAGACTGTTGTTTGTGAAGGTGATTGGGACCACCTATGGCGCACGATGCCTGATTTCAATTTTTTACATTCAAAAAGTTCTCGCCTGTTGCAACGTGATTCTGAGCAGGTTCTTTTCATTAGGCAACAACATAAAAAGAAGGGCCATGAATCCAGTATCGACATAAATTATAGAAGGAAGAAAGTGGAATAAGAGACCTCATATGCAGAAAAATCTTATGACGATTCGTCAAGATCTTGGAAGAAAAATGGGAGGCATTGAGAAGACTTTTTGCATGACCAACCGATGCTGCTCCATACCCCTGATGAGCGCTCACTCTTCTTTACATGGTGCAATTCTTTGCTTTGTAACACTCCTTTTACGTGGTGCTATCCTTTGTAATGCTCCTACGTGGCACTATCCTTTGTAACACTCCTTCTACATGGTGTTATCCTTTGTAATGCTCCTTCATGTGCTATATCCTCTCTATGTGGTGCTATCCTCTACCTTGTAACACTCCTTTAAGCACTGCCTCTTCTCAATGTGGCTCCTTTGTTGATAAGCTCCTTTATAATATTTGTTTGCTCCTTTTTCACTTAGTAATGCTTGATGTTGCACCTTACCTCCTTTGCTATGAATGACACCTCTGCTTTGCATTGATTGATGTTGTTGATTGGAATTTTCAAAATTCTATTATGTTTTCTAACCTTCAACAGGCGAATAACCTTGTCTCTTGCATTGTTTTACTTGCTAATGTCACTTTGGTGGCTAGACCTTGTTGTTTCATGGCTCTTTGATGCTTGTTGGCTATTGTACATAGCTTAAGGGAAACACAAGCTTGTACCTCTCAATTGCTTGCCCACCTATACTTTCAATCGTCACCCTTGCTTTCTTGAAATGGTGGTTTCTCTTATTGAATGTGGTGGTGGTGCCTCTCCCTTTTTCCTACTCCTTTGGTGGATCCTCTTTACCAAGACAAGATAATTGTGGTTTCTCTTCCATATTGCCTTTTCTTCTTTGGCTACTCTTCTACTATTTCTCCTTCTTGGCTCAATGCTTGGTGATATCTTCTATGGTGACTCCAAGCTTCTAGTTTATGCCATAAACTTTTTCCTTTTGGATAGTTTATTGTATCCAATATTTGCTATATTGTATTGGCTTGTTTATTTTCCAATAGATAGTAAGAAGTTGATATTTTATTTTCCTTGTATTATATCTAACTTCTCCTTTATTTTGTGCATGTTTTAATTCCTTGTAAATGCAATCTACTTCAACCTTGAACACATAAACTTGAGACATTTCCTCCTGCTACTTTAAAACCTCAAATGTGGTGCTTTTAAAGACTTAATAATAAGCTAAATAATAAAATTTTATTGCACCAATATTGCATACCTTTTGGTCTCCTTTTGTAGCTAGTTTTCTTGGTGATTAGACTCACCTATTTGCTGCCCTAAGTTTGTAAAGTTTGTAGCTTCTATTCCTTATGCTTTGCTACCCTAAACTTGTCTATCTTGCAACTCTATCTTGATTTTCAAGAAGCTTCAACTTTTTGAATACTTCTCCTTATCTTGCTATCCAAGAATGTATAATTTTAGAGCTATAATACTGCCCAATTCTCTTTGTATTTTAGCCTTTGGTTTGTTATTCAAAAAAGACTTTAATTTATAGCTTCCAATGCTATTTAGAAATCAGTTTCTATGCTGTCCAAAAGTTTGATTTTGTGACTTAAATTCTCCTCCAAATACATTATCTTAAACTTTAAAATTTACAGCTATTAGTGTTGTCCTCTTGCTGTACTAAACTCTATGTTTTTTTAGCTTCTAATGCAACCAATTCCTCCTTTGTTTTCTTGTCCTAGAAATTCTCAAATCTACTTGGAAACTCTAATTTTCAGCTCAATCTTACTTTCAAAATCCCTTCATTTTTTGATGTAAAAACCAACAATCTCCTTCTTGCAAATCAGCCTTCAAATCCTTTATGGTTATCCTTTAAACTCTTAAATATGGTGGTCTTCTTATCAAGAATCTAAATGTCTTGAGATCTTTAAAAAACCTTTCCAATATTTGGCAAACTTCTTGCCAAATCCTTATTCCTTTTGGGCTTGTTTTCGGATGGTGACAATTATCCCAAATCCTTCTTATTAGAAACTTCTCCTTGCTTGCAATCTTCTCCCTTAGACTTTCTTCAAATATCCTTTAATGAATACTTCTTCAATCTCTTCAATGAGGTTTTTCTAACCACCTCATTCTTTTCCTTTCAAGTTTGCTTGAGGCCTTCTTCTCTTGAGACTTAAAATTATGCAACTCCTCAAGTCTTCTTCTCAAAAATTCAATGAGACCTTTCCTTGATCTCTCCAATATTCCAACTATGGAAGTTCTGTAATGATATCTCTTTCTTATATCTCCAAATTCTATTGCTAAAATCTGTAATAGGACCTTTTCTAATCCTTCTTTGTCTTCAATCTTCTATGGATATTTATTTCTTGAGTCTCCTTAATCTTCTATCTTCAATATTCAATGGGACCTTCTTTCTTGGACCTCCTTAATATTTAATCTTCAACTTTTTGCTTCAAGTAATGGATCTATTCCAAAGAAGATATTCTTCCTAGCTATTGTAGGAAGCTTCTCAACTTTCTTTGAATCAACTCTTCTCTGCAAAAAAGTATTAGAAAATGATAATGGAAATTTATTTAAATCTAAAGATAATGAACTTCACTAGTTGATTTGTCAACCTAGTGGAATCAATGTTGAATCCTTGTCTTCACGAGTTTTCCTATAACTCTACGAAAAGACTCTAGTAAAAAAACAATTCCAAAAATTCTAAAAATAAGATTTCCTATCTCCTCTCAATATCTCTTGTGGATCTCTCTATCTCCTATCAATCTACCTTGTGCTTTGATACCACTGTTAGCTTTTGATGCTATATATTAAAGAAAATGCAACCACAAGGACTAAAATAAGCATATAATATTATATCTATGACAATGGCAATATAATAAGCAAGTAAAATCATGAGAAAGTTTTGAAATAACCCATAAAATAGCCATTATTGAAAGCTCATGAAAATAGGAATTTCATAAAAAAATTGGAGATCTCAAATGCTCCATGCTTTATACAAGTTCTACATTGTATCTACTCTAGTATATCTTATGCTTCTCTCTCTCTATCTCTTTCACTTATCAAAGGCCTATATATAATGAGACATGACTATTGGCCTTCCATATTCCTATGACTCTTCATCTTCCTATCCTATGGACTCATGTACATGTGGACAACATAAACATTTACATCATTGCACATTCTAATAATACTTGTGCATTTATTATATTGCATAAAGTAAATACTCAAGTCCTAATCTAAGACACTCTCCTAATCTAAATATGTACCCAATATGGTACATTAGCATGTACAAAATAATGTAATATATTCCAACAGTATCTATCCAAATATAATTTTTTTCTCTAGTTTCCACCACCCATTTTAGGCCTTTAATCACTAGATCAATTGATTTTTTTAAACCATTCCATAGTGCATAACCACCTAGTAGTGAGAATTTAGTAAAGATTAAGCTCAGGTCATTGGGTCAATGTACTCAAAAGAATTCTTGCCCATTTTCTTTGACTCTCTTTGTAGAATCTCTAAATTACTTTTTTCTATAAAGAACTATGGTTGCATCTGTAAGAACTCTTAAATCATGACATTCCCTAGTTTTATCATCACATACCTTGATCCTTTTCATCAAAGAAATTTTCCTTTTATCATGTAATCCTAACCTCAAAAATGATAGCATAATATAAATTAAACGTTTTCTTACCAATTTTGGTATAATATACAAAGACACAATATGTTGGAATGGCTTGTAAGACTAGTTTATTTAGCTACACTCTTCCTGTTAATGATAACCACCTACCTTTCCATGTCGGTAGTTTATTATAGACTTTACTTATAACTAGATTCCATAGTTCTATCCTCATTCTCCCCTCAAATAAGAGCATCCCTAGATAAGTTGGCAATTTTTCCTCCTCTATTTGAAGTAACCTCCATATCCCTACTTTGGTTCTAGTTGGAGTGTTTAGGAAGTAAAGTTTGTATTTTGTCCTATTAACTTTATGCCTTGACACTCTTTCATATTTATTTATTAAGTTATTCAAAGCTCTAGCCTTATTTTTTCTTACCCTCACAAAAAAGAGTTGTATCATCTACAAACTATTGATTGATGATGTTGTCAATGCTATTACTAGCCTTAAGTCCACTTATTATCCCATATTTGTATGCCTTATCCAAGTTCCTTTCCAATACCTCTATCACAATAATGAATAGGTATAATAATAGAGGATCTCCTTATCTAAGTCCCCTCTTGGATTTAATTTATTTTATTACCATCCCATTGACCAACACTAAATATTATACTCTAGAGACACAAGATTTAATCCATATGACCAATTTTTTTTCCAAATCTAAACTTTTATAATATTGCAAAAAGAAAATCCCATTTAACCCTATCATAGATTTTATTCATATCAAGTATTAAGATCATTGCTCTCTCTTTTCTAGAAGCTATTTAATGTTTTACTTCATAAGCTACTATGATTCCATCCAAAATATATCTCCCTTTCACAAATCTTCTTTGCTCTTCTAAACTAATTTTATCTAATAGTTGTATTAACATATTTTCCATCACTTTGGAGATTATCATATATGCCATATTACATAGGATTATGGGACTAAATGAATCAAACAATTCTACATCCTTGTTTTTTGGATTCAGGGTAAGATATATTGCATTTATTTTATAAGGTATGTACTATTTTACCCTAGATTGTTCCACTATCACCAATAAATAACTCTTCACTATTTCCTAGTTTTGTTGATACAATGTTGTAGAGAGTTCATCTAAACCTATGGATTTATCCTTATCAAAAGAGAAAATAGCTAAATAAACTCCTTCCAGAGTAATAAGCTTTATTAGTTTGCTATTTTCTTCATCTATTATAACTAAAGGTAGTTTTTATAATAGTTTATCATTAAGAACTTCAATCTCCTATGATCCTAGAATATTATGGTAAAAAACCATTACCTCATTTTTTATTTCACTTTGGTCTTGATTCCAAACCCCTTCTACTAATTTTGGATGTTGATCTCTATACTATTTCCATCCTATGAAAAACTTGGTGTTTTTATTTCCTTTTAATGAAGTCTATATTGATTTTAATCTCTAAATTTATCTTCCTTACTCAAAATATTATAATATTCACTAACCAAATCCCTTTATTCTGAGCTTGCATAATTGTGCTCACATTTTTGAAATTTGAAAGTTTCTCTTTTAATTTTCTTTCTTCTCAAAAATATTTCTAGAAGTGTTCTTGTTCTATTATTTTAATCTAGATTTACTGATTTAATTTATTTTGTAAGTCTATGCAACCCATCATTTCCTAAATAATTCCATGTCTACACCATGTCAATAAATTGAGAATGGTCTTCCCACATCTACTCATATTTAAAATATGATCATTTTTTTATTTCACTTACCATAATTTTAAATCTTATTTGCTAGTGATCTAAACTAATCCTTGTCAAAGTACTAATTTTAGCACAAGTGCTTTCATCTAGCCAATTATATGAGAGTATGCATCTGTCTAATTTTTTTGCTATCAAATTTTGTACTATCACATTTTTAGTTTATGTATAGTATCCCTATTCAAACTCAACCTCCTATAGGTTATTATTTTGAATAAAAGCTAAGAAATCTCTCATAATTTGGGTTAATTTTCTAATTCCCCTAAAATTTCCATCTAACTTGGTTATGGAATTAAAATATCATATGATCCTAAATCATTGTTTCTTGGTTTACATTTCTCGTAAAGGCTTTAATCCCACTCCATTATTTTGATATGCCTAATTGAGTTGTAGGTCCATAGATATTGATAAGGATGAAATGAATATATATATATATATATATAAAGTAAGATGTGACTAATAAGGCTATCTAATGCATATTTTTATGAATGGTTTTATAGAAGGTTCTAATTGGATTCCAATGTGTTAGAATTTCCCCTATTGCTCCTTTTTAAATCCACAACATCTCATTTCTCCGGCATATTTCTCCTCCCGGTTCTTCTCCCTCTCACCAACCTGTCTATTTTGAAGAGCTTCACATATTGCCCATACTATCATAGTTTTTGAAACTTCTTTATTTGTCATTTTAGTTTCTTGGATATAAATAATATTAGGATTATTACTTAAACAAAGGTCTCTAATACACCTCTACTTTGAGGTGTTATTAGCACTCCTTATCTTCTATGAGATGGTAATCATGTCTCATTAGGGGATGTTGTCCTCTCCTACGAATTATCAATATCATTTTACTATTTCATAATTAGTTCAACCAACTTAGATTAGGTCCCTTTCTCTATGCTTGCTCTTGCTTCCTTAGCTCTCACTTGATAGTTTGAAGGTTTTCCTCTTTTTTTCTTACTAGTATCAAGAGTAGGTCTTATTATTCTATTCCTCAATATTTTTTCACAACTTTATTTTTCATTAGATTTATCCTCTCCTAGATCTGCTAAGGAATCTTTTGACTTATCCTACTCATTTTCTAGTATTTTCTTGTTAATGATAGAGGTATTAACATATAAAACTATAAATTCTCTACCACTTTCATTCTCTTGAATAGTACATGGTACTTCAAGAGAGTCTTCAATATATGATGAGGTACATTCCTTAGGTTTAGTAGTTCATTCCTAAATCAAGATCATATTGAGTCAATGATTTGTTGTTAATAGTTTGATCCTATTGTACCATGTCCTCTAAACTCCAATCTGATTTTTATTTATATGCTAAAGACTCAAAAGAATTGATATTTCTTCCAATATCCTTACTCACTAGTCTCCATTGTTTATTTACTTTCATATGTCTATACTTATTTTTTAGAAGCTCATTCATATCCATTTGTAAGTTTCTCTTGTGGTTTTCTACATATTTTTCTATTGGAATATTCTTAGGATATGATATCTCAATATGCCCCACCTCATGACATATTCTATATCTAAAATTTATTTTTCGTAGTCCATGGTTTGGATCCACAACTTACCCCCCTACTTAAGAGTAATTGATTCTAGTAAAGGTTTACTAATATCAATCATGACCAGTATCTGGGCATAAATCTCCAAGACCATATCTTTTGTAGTTTCTAAAATCTAAAGGAATTCTCCTAGAGTGTTTTATACTAACTTGAAGGTATCAATTTGCTAGAATTCAATGGGCAATCTATACATCCTAACCCAGATTGATACTAGGAATATATTTACATTTTTAGGTGCAAAACCTTTATACCAACGGGTATGGAAGAATCTTGCTCTTCCCATAAATCAAGGACCCCAATTTAGGGTTCTATATATTTCCTTCCTAGAATAGAAAATAAGTAGGAAGAAACCTTTTGGAAGAAAGGATACACTCACTCTTGGATAATTCCATCTCTTATCAATCCATTTTCTCAGAGCCAAAGCCCTTGACCAAGACCCATTAAATTTACCATTGATTACCTTATTTTTGAGTAATAAGGATTTATATTCTATTATGTCCTTCCTAATCTCTAATACTAAGGATACATATAATTATTTATCTATAAATCAATCCATTTAAATGAAACTATAAGTTGATATCTACTAAAATTTATCAGTATATCCTATAGTGATTATATTATTTGAAAATAAACCTATAATAAATTGCATGCAAAACTTATAATATAATGAAGGAATAAATGAAACTTAGCTGAAAATTTTATGTACATATATAATTTCCCACCTCATTGATAACCTATCCATCCATTACTCCTTCCATCATCCAAATCTTGATTGACAAATATCTACAATTTTATTTCCTACAACTTGAAACATCATCACTACCCTTGGTTTAGATGGCTAACTTCATAGGGTTGTATCTCCCTCAATACCACTTGGATTTCCTAATATGAACACTCATTTTAAACATCTTCAAATTCTACATAAATTGCTCCAAGAATCATCTAAATCGAAGAACCCTTCACAAAGATATGGCTCCTAAAAGATGAGACATTTTTCTAGATAATTTTTCCCTAACGTTGCCCTTGTTCTAGGAGGCTATCTTCATATGGTTGAATATAAATCAATATAAATTGGATTATAATTTATGATTACTCATTTCAAATTCTACACAAAATGACACAAGAATCATCTAAATCAGAAAACTCTATACAAAGGTATGGATCTTAAAAGATGAGTAATTTTTAAAGAAAAATCTGCCCTAGCTCTATCGATTCATAATGAACATTGTTTTTTTTTTATCTTTGTCCATTACATTTATTACTATATTATCTTATAAATTATTGGGCTTGAAATTAGTTTTCTCTTTTATTTTAAAAATATTACCAAAATATTTATTAGTCCAAGTCTTCATTTGCCCATTTAGATATTTCATATATTGAGTAACCTTGTACATAAATGATCCTTCAAACCTTGGTTTATTCCATCATAATCTAACTATTTGAAAGAAATTAGGGTATAATAACTATATATACTAAAATAAAAATGGATTTGGATGATTATTATCGAGTAGATCACATATAAGATAATTTGTTTGTAATCTAATCATGCTTGTAATAAAATGTCTAAAGAGATTGTTTATTCTATTTGTAACCATGTATTAGATAACAAAAAATTATCTAACCTTCAATCTATATGAGTTCATCCAATACATATATTATCCCATGCATATTAAGATATTGAAGAAATAACATCCCCAAAGACCATTTAAATTTATAAATAAAGCAAAATCCTCCATTGATCTAGACCAACCATAGGCACCACTTTTCTTTTTTGAGGGAGATATAACTATGTTAAAGTTCCCCTATCCACAAAAAATTCATAGACTACAATTATGACTCATTATTTCATTTGACATAAATATATTGAGATCCTTCTATCATTTATCCTAAATAATAAGTATAGCTAGAGGATATAGATTATTACTTAAACTTTGATATATCCTCTTTCCTACAAAAAAGATAAACAACACAATTACTTCTTGCTTATGGTAATTATCCATCCCATTTGTGATTATGCCATATTATGATAATACATCATAAATATCCCAAATAAAAAATGTTAAAAAGTCATCCATCGTCCAAATAATTTTGATTGCATCCTTAAATTCCTCACTATTATTTTTATTTATTGTATTAAAAAAAATTAGAGACTATAGCAAATTACTAATTCCTTTAATAAGGGAGTTATTCATACCATAATATTTTGAGATACCACATTCATTGTCATTTTTTATTCTTATTTGTGGGATTTACACCATTTTTTATTAAAAAAATATAGATACACAATTTTGAGCACATGGTTATTTTTCATGTTTGCCAATCCCTATATTAGTTAGCCTTTTAATCAACCAATTCAAATCAATATTTCTTATGCTCAAATTTGGAGTATTTATTGCTCCTAAAGTGATAGCACCAATAGTGTTGTTTCAAACTAGCAATGCTTTTACAAAAAATTTCAAATTTGACCTTTTCCCACCCATTTTGAACTCCAATAGTCATGAGGTTAAAGTGTCAGCCCAATGGCATCATTGGTGCTATTGCCTCCCTACACTTTTGATTGTCATGTGCTAAAATCAAGATTTTTAACTTTATGTTTATTTCAATCCCTCAACCATTAATGAACCAAATCCCCAAAACTTGATCTATAGCCCTACAATAGACCCCAAATACAAGACTTTTCATTCTCATGATCCTTCATTAATGTATTCTTGATCTATGTTTCAAATTCTTACCTTCTTCAATCATGTCATATTCAATACAATTAATTTCCCAAGGAGCTATGGCTACCTATAAAACTAGCCCTTGGGGTGAGCATTTCATGATGAGCTTTAACGTAGCAAAAATCTATCAAAATCTCTCTAGAATCATAGGTATTTTAGCATTTTGCATGGCAATGTTATGCTAAAATATTTCTAAAATCTTGAGAGGACCATCCTTGCAAGTGTTCAAGCTCTTGTTCCTTGCAAGTACTCTAATAATCAAGTCTCAAAGCTTTCTCCAAGCAATAAAGTCTACAAACTATCAAGCAATCTTTAATCATCAAGCATAACACATCAAGCCTTCAAGCTCAAGTATTCAAGTGTCATCAATTAACAACTAGCAAGCTTTCAACAATATTCCAACAAGAGGAAAACAATCTTTTATCCTAGGTTGTGTTCTCTCCCCTTATTTTGCTTATTAGATCTTCCTTGCTATTGTAGTTTTAGGATTTTATTTCATGGCATTTAGAACTAGTTGTGTATTTTGCATTGGTATATAGGCAATCTTGCATTTATTCATTTGATCTTAAGCTTTAAGCAATTAAATCTGTATTTTTTTGCTATTAGATAGGGCCCCTATAATCCAAAGTTAGATTCATTCATTATAAGCATATTAAGCTTTGTCATTTCTTGCATTCAATCTTGTAGTTCTACTCTTAGAAGTGAAAGTGTTGCTAGATTGTAGGTTGATAGCACTATCACTCTTTGGTTTTACATAGAGCAAAAACACCATCATTGAGTGAAAGTGTCAATGGTACTATCATGACCCAATGGTGCTTTTTCTACCTAAGATTTACCTTTCACATTATCTCATTTTTTCTTATCTAAATAGGGGTATGATGACTATTCAAGGGAGTCAACTGTCCTCTACCAGCTCATATAGGTCTCTCTACCACTAATTACTCTTTTTCTATCTATTTTTGAGGTTATGCAATAGCACAATCTTTAGGTGATAACATTAGTGATACTTTGCAAGTAGTTGGAATTTTTACCATGGTGGTAGAAATAGGTTTTTCTACCCATAACTCTATTATTTAAGCATTTAGGATTTAGATTTTATTTGATATTTATGTAAACTGGATTTTGTTTTCTATTTATTGATAAAATATACGAAAATAAAAGAAAGAACTAGTTAGTCATATTCATATAGAAGATCATCTTAATTGTTAGGCTTTAGTATCGAATCAAAATCACATATAGTTACATATTAGGCTTTTTTTCTTCTTCTTGTGACTTTGCCTCTTAAAATAAATTGTTACTTCCTTCATCATCAAAATCAAAAGAACATTTTAGTTATCTTGATTGTTGTATTTTGTATGCGCATTAAGGCTAGGTTAAGGTTAAGCTTAGACAAAGATATTTTGTAGGAGAAATGTACTTGTTTTTAAATCAACCCAACAAGCTAGATTTTAAGCTCAAAATATCCCCTAGGGTTGAAGTGAGGAGTAGGAAGATAGTAAAGAGCATTGCTAGAAGGCTCTTTGCAATGTTCCTTCCATATTTTTCTCTTCTCACATTTTTGGTGAACCCAACGTGAACACCACCATGATTCCCAAGATTCCTCTTTGTCCAATCCAAGCCTTCATCAAACTAAAATTTAGCTAAGCTTTAATCAAGACCACCTAACTTGTTTTCTTATACTAAATCACATTAAATTTGGATAATAAGAACATAACCAATCTCTAGTGCCACCAAGGGTATTTACGATCTTTTGTTTAGCTGTCATATGAGCTACTAGGATATATTGAGTATATAGTGATCCTGGGTTGCTAGATGCCCATATAGGGTCTTGTGCATACTTACACCTAGTAAGAAGTATAATTCAATGGGCTAGTGGGAGTAATAAGGAGGAATACTACTACCCCTTATGTACAATCTTGGTCATGTATCCAAGTAGTCATGTCCATGTGTTGTTGGCAATCCAAGTTTTGGTTGTCTCATGTACCAATAGGTATATAGATATGAGTCAGGTATATAAGGATCTTAAGTATATAGGGAGGCCCTTGAGGTGTATAGTTTGGATTTGGTATATGAGGGAAGAGGATACAAGGTTACAAAAATGTCTTCTCTTTATTCTATAATCAATTATATAAATTTTTTACTTAATTAATTGAACTATTATTTTTCTTCCAATCCATGGATAAAATATGCTACCTAATCCATAGTGATGCTCATCAGTTGGACACTATCTTTAACTCCTTGATAGAAGGTACCAAGGATCAACCCACCTTTGGAAAATCAAACTTCAAAGAAGACGAGGACACTCCCTCCTCAAGTTACCTAACTTATATCCATGATGATCAAGAGAGAGGTTTTAAATCCACTAATCACATAGCTTTTTTCTTGCATAAACATAAGGGAAGTTGTGGAATACTTAGGAAAAGTCATGATATCCTAGGTATTTTTATAGGGGATGGTTTAGTCTTGGACCATCCCTAACAACCTATTTCAAACCCTTTAAATCAACTAGATCAATCCTTTGGATCTTTAAACGCATTCCTTAATGCAACAACTTATAATTTTGTTCATTATAATATCATAATTGCTTATATAGATGTCAGGGTTCAAAATATCCTATATTATTTGGAATATCATTCATATTTACCTTCTTCTAAGGAACTACTATGAGGTAACGTGAGTAGTCCCATATCTGAACAAGTAGATATAAGTTATGTATTTAACTTAGATGTAGAATCAAGTGTCTCAAATTCTAATTCTCATGTTTATAACCTTCATTCTAATCTCATAAACATGAGTATGGATTTCACTCAAAACCATAATCCCACAATCTCTCATATTTTATCTTCTAATCTTTTCACTTCAAACATCTTGGGAGCAAGTCATATGATGCCAATATCAACATTGTATACCCAAGTACACCAATATTCTCCCTATGTCAATTATCAATTTCCTCCTTTGTCTCAAAACATACCTTTTATATAATCAAATCTAACTTCTTTTAAACATAAAACTCTAACCTCTCAACTAGAGATGCTAAAACAATAAATGACCACAATACAAGGGTGTTACTCTAGTCACAAGTACTCTTTTGATCAATCATGAAACTAACCTTTAGACCCTTTTGTAGCTTAGTGCCCTTTCCCTCCCAACTTTGAAAATCCTAAGTTTCAAATATAGAAAGGGAAGAAAGATAATATCAACCATCCTAGGTTGTTTAGAACCACTTGTAGCAATATTTCTTATAATGAAATTTTTCTACTCAAAATATTTTCCAAGAGCCTTAGTGGTCCTACTTTGTAATGAAACTACCAAATACCAAGGCATTCCATTAATATATTTAGGGAGCTTGTTGAGATGTTTGTCAGATAATTCTATATATATTGAGGAGAAAATCGTGATTAGCGATCTATATCAACTCAAAAAATAAAAAAATAAACACTTTGCTAACTTATTGGTAATATGGCAAGCCCTAGTAGGGATAATCCATTATATCCCTCCATCAAGATACCTTTTAGACATATTTATTATAGATAATATTAATGAGCAATTGGATTTCTATTTGGAGACGATCAATGTGTCTTTTTGAAGATGCCATTGACATGGCCAAGAGAGTAGAGACTACCCTCATCAGGTATGATAATTGAAATTCAAATCCCATAATGAGGAAGATAAGTCTTCCTCTAACCCAAAGGGGCCATATGAGAACAAACATGTTGAAGGTAATGGTGTTAAGGACTCATGTCAAACCAACAACATGAGTGCTATCCCTTTCAAAGCTTGTCTTAGGGAATCCACAACAAAAAACCTAGGAGGAAGTACTCTTAACTAGATGAACCTCTTTTAGCCATATCAGAGTAACTCTTGAAAGCCAAAATAGTAGAGTTTCCACCCACCAAGCCTTTAATCCTAGAAGGTAAAAATATCCTTGGTTTTGCCCCTATGAGTAATGTGTCTTCCACCATATTAAAGGTCATGTGATTAGTAAATGCATAAGTCTTAGGAACCTAATCCAAGACCTAATTGATAAAGGTCAAGTTTTTCTTAATAGCTTTGAATCTCAACCCTCTTCTAATAAAGACCTTGAAATATTTCAAAATACATTACCCAATCATAATGAGAATAAACATACAATAAATAACATTCACTATAAATGTGTCACATATAAACCAAAGGATGATAGGAGCAACCAATTCTTTCAATCATCCTTCTTCTATTTGTGTTAGAACTAGACAACAAAAACATAAAGATCCTTAATTTGATCAACCTTCAAGACATCCTTTGGTCCTTCATGCCAAACAAAATTCTCCCCCTAAAGGACCTCCATTAATAATACAATTAGGAGCTAAGGCTAAGGGCACTTTTAATTTGTTTTATCAACTTGAAAGTACTCTAGCTAAAATATCCATTCTCTAGCTTCTCAATATCTCATATATCCATAGGGATATCTTACTTAAATTTGAGTGAACAAGTTGTTCCTCAAGATTTCTATCTAAATGACCTCACTTCTATGGTGGGATCCATTGGGGTTAATCATAAAACTATATTATTATATTAGGAGGATATCCCTCAATCTTATATTACTAGATATCTCCCATTATATATAACAAGCCATATCAGTGACAGGTTCATTAAACAAATCCTAGTTGATAATGCTATAGTCTTAATATTTGTAACATAATATTCACCACTAATTTTGGGATGACCCAATGGGATTTGGAGAAATATGATCTTGTTATCAAGGACTTTGATACTATGGAGTGTGAGGCTAGTGGCACTATAGTCTTACCCCTCAAAGCTAGACCCTAAATTCTCAACACTCTTTCCTATGTCATGCCTTATGATGTAACCTACAACATTCTTCTTGGGAGGCTATTGATCCATGTAATGCAAACCATCCCTTCAACTCTTGATAAATGCGTTAAAAATGAATATAAGGGAAATAATTATCATATTTCAATTGATCCTAAACCCTTTACCTATTGCTAGGTGATCAATGTCAAAAATCCTAAAGATCATCTTTGCCCTTCCTCTTAATTTGTCTATGCTTCTAATCATTGGTGCATTAAGATCTCTCACCTTAAGTAATCAATCTAATAATAAATATAAATGTCAAACCTCTAATATAACCAATATTAATATTAATAATCAAGATAATAATTAATATTTTTTGGACCTAGATAAGATTCCTCTATCTCATAGAACCTCAAGCTTACTTTTTAGTAGCAAGGGTAAAATGGTGCAAATTAGAAGTTGCTTCTTTGTTTGCATTAGTATTATTAATAATAAAAAATTCTATCATAGTAATCCTTTCCTAGCTAAACAATAGTGTGCTTCATGCTTCTTATCAAAGTCATATTCAATTCCAACACAAATGATTTCTAATGTGGGATATCAAGGTAAAGGACTAGGTCTACATGAGTAGGGCATCAAAGAGCCCTTATAGAATGAATCGTATTTGGCATGTTGTTGGATAGGTTACATGCTTAGTTGTAGTTAGTATATTACCCTTCATCTTATATCGATTGCAAAGATGAAGCTTGCCTTCCCAACAAGAAGTCCCATGGTGACACTATTTTCTTAAACGGATTGGATTGAGACAAGGAGGATGACAACAGGTCATTGATCTTCATGGATCCTAGATTATCTTAATTTATACACTTTTCTAATGTAAATATTCTAACCCTAGCCTATCCCAAGTTTATTTTTTATGAAGACTATAATGAGATGAAGGATGCCCCAAATGATCCTCCTCAAGATGGTCCCTTAGACTATTTAAGCAAAAATAAATTTTGTTTTAGTTGATGTTTTCTCTAAATTATGAATGTCACTATCTCACAACCAATTTATTACACTTAACTATCCATAGATCCTATATATCTTGAGATCCTAGGAGTGTTGCTCAATTCCTTTAAATTAAAATATGAATCTCATAATTTGATTGAGAAAACTATGGACGTTGATATTGGGACTCTTGAAAATCCCAAGACTCGTAAGCTAGGAAAAGTCTTGATCCTAACTAAGCATGAGTAATACACTAGGATCTTGATGGAGTTTAGTTTCATATTTGCTTGTTCATATGCCACTATGCCATGTCTTGATCCTTACCTTGTACACCATCTAGTCATCACTCTTGATGCAAAAACCATAAAGCAAAAATTATGATGCATCCAAAAGTCACTTTGCTAGCCAATGAGGAGATTTAGAGTCTCCTTGTTAGATTTATCAAATATATTGGCTATTATGACTAGATGTCTAATGTTGTTCTTTTTTCCAAAAAAAAATGTAGGAGTAGAGTTTGCACAAAATTTTAGAACATCAATGAGGCATGTCCCAAGGATGGATTTCTTTGCTAAACATTGATATGATCATAAAAGTCACTAAAATATGTGTAATTCTATCTTTGATGGATTAATTCTTAGGCTATAATCAAATATAAATTACTCTTGAGAGCTAAGCCAAAATAGCTTTCAACACCTTGTGAGGAATATTCTACTATTAATTCATGCCTTTTAGATTAAAAATGCAAGAGCTACTTACTGAAAAGACATGACATATATCTTTCATGACATGATACATGACATTGTGGAAGACTATGCTGATGATTTTCTTGGTTAGTCTTTAAAATAGGAAGAAAATATTTGAGACCTAAGGTACATCTTAAAGTGGTTGAGGGAATACAAGGTACACCAAAATCCTAAAATATGCACATTTAGGGTTACATAAGGAAAACTATTAGGATTCATTGTATCCTAATGTGGCATCAAAGTTACCTTGAAAATATATTATCTATTGTTGATATACCACCCCCTTTAACTTTAGCCCAACTTTGGAGACTTCAAGGCAAAATCCAATCCATTTAGAGATTCATTGCCCAACTTGTTGACAAGTGTCAACCTTCCACTTAGATTTTGAGAAAGAATACAATCTTCAATTAGGATCCTGAATGCCAAATGACCTTTGATGTTCTCAAATCCTACCTCTTATCTTCTTCCATCCTTGTCCCTTCTAATCCTTCTTGGTCTTTGTTGCTATACATAGTAGCAATAGACCATACCTTATATAATATGTTGGCACAATATTAAGACCAATATAAAGAGAGCTATTTTATATATTAGCAAGACTCTAGTCAATTATGAAGTCCACTATACCTCTTTAGAGAAGATTTATCTTGCCATGGTATTTACTTTCCAAAAGCTTAGACACTACATGCTTAGCCATAATATTTTTGCTATTTCAAATGTCAATCTCTTGCTATATCTCATGTTGAATTCAACCACTAAGTGGATCATTACCCTTACCAAATTCATCTTGAGCTTGCCAATCAATTAACATTTGTGCCCTTAGAAGCCAACCATACTTTAGCCATAGACTTCCTAGATGATTTGGTATTTAGCCTCAAAGTTGATCATCCTCATTCTTGAACCATATAATTTGATGGTGCTTTATATATCAAAGGAGTGGGGGAAGGAGTCATTTTGGTCACCTCTTATTAGTGTCTTATTCTTTTGTCATTTAAGCTCAAGTTTTCTTGTAATAGCAACACTATTGAATACGAAGCTCTTATCTTAGAACTTTGTAAAGCATTAGTTTTGTAAGTTAGAACCCTCTCTATTTTTTGATATTCCAACTTGTAGTCAACCAACTATATGGTGTTTATTAGACAGAAGATGAAAAACTAAAGTCATACAATGATATTATCACTAAGCTCATGTCTAATTTTGACAAAATCACCACTATAGCCATCCCTAGGTCTAGTAATTGGCATGTCAATGTTGTGGCAGTGGTTGCATCCCTTATTACTTTAGATTTGGATGATGAAAAAGCTATGTTCATTGTTCAAAAAATTAAGAAACATTCAACCTTAGTGTATAGCTAGCTTTCTCTAGGAGTCTTTTTTGTAGAAGTGTTTCTTAATCCTTGGTTCAAGGATATATTTCCACTAGTTTGACACCCTATGCTTTGGTTTATGGAATTGAAGTCATTTTGTATTTTGAGCTTGAGGTGTCTTCCTTATGCATTTTATTATAGGAATTGTTTGTTGGAGATGAATATCATCTTGCCTATCTTAGCTAGATAGAACTGCTTGACAAAAAGTGAATCCATACCCTACAACACTTGTGAGTCTACTAGCAAAGGCCTAATCATGCCTATAGAAAAAAAGTATGATATTTCTCCTTTGAGGTTCATGAATTTATTCTTAAAGAGAATCAAAAGAATACCAATGCCCAAAATGATCTCAAAGGTAAGTTTAAGCTTATTAGGCTAGGTCCATTCACCATAACTACCAAGTTTGGTTTAGGAGGTTACCTCGTTAACACAATTGATAGAAAAGAACTAAAAAAGCCAATGAACATAATGCATATTAAAAGGTATTACATTTGAGTTTGTATTAGTTGTCTATTTCTTTTGGCTACCTAATATTGATTTCTTGCATTCTACCTGATTGCATATCTACTTGCATGCACATGCTTGTCTTTTTTTGAATTTCTTGATGCAACTCAAGTTAGGGATCTACAATGGCATGCAAATGATGTTCCTTATTAGGGAATAAATTTTTCATTACACTAGGTGACTGATGCGAGTGGATCCTCATAGGCTTATACTTTTGAACCAAATCAGGGTGAAACTACCAAAAAGATGCTAAGACATTCATTCAATATCAAAGAATCTACTGCATTTGTATTGATAATCATAAAAGGGGTTACAAGAATTGATATCCTTTTACAATCTTGCCCTGAAGGCTACAATGGGGTCTTCCCTAAGGAAGCCCTCTCAGATGTGGTACAAAGACAACAAGATTCATCTTTTTGGGTTCCTCGATGTAGGTGGGCTTCTTGCTCGTGAGCCACCACTTGTTGGAGATGTTTCCTTGTGCTTTGTTGGACCTATGAAACCTGCAAAATCCTATTAGTGCATTGGGGGTCTGCCTCAGTCAAACCCCATAGTTATGAAGACAAAAGACTCATAAAAAGTATTCAAAACATGAAATAAATTGCTAAAAACAACATAAAATAGTAAACTAAGCTATTCTTACCTGTCCGGGTGATTCTGGTGCCTGTTGCAAAGGTTCGCACTCCTAGGGTGCGAACCGGGTGGTTCGCACGTGTGAGGTGCGAACCGGTCCTTTTTTGATCGTATTTCTCAGATAGCTTCTCTGGATGCTCAGGATTGGTTGTTGACTTGAAATTTGTCCGGTTTACCTTCTGAAAGTGCACTCTTGGCAGGATTCTCAACCTATCTCATTCACCAAATAGTATTGTGAAGGAGACAAATTGATTGTGATGCTCGTATGATGGTTGTGTGATGGATGTGTGATGGATGTAATGGCAGTAGTGATTTCGGTAGAGTTTCGGTATGCAAAAGTGTGTTGTTACTAAAAGGTGAAAATGGCCTTCTATTTATAGAGTGGGCCAAGGTGAGAGAAAGGGGATGAGGTGTCCCCTATGAGGTGGCAGTGGTGAGGTGTCCACCAAAGAGGTGTCCTCTGAGGTGGTCATAAGTGAGGTTGGGTGAGAGAATCCCTCACCCATCCAAAAGTAATGATGATTTAGCATAAATATCAATTTGTCATTAATATTCAGCTTTATTGAAATATCTTAGGATTAAACAATGATTTTTGTGTGCAAAAGTCTCCATCTTGCATTAATGACCCAGGGGGATGTGAGGTGGAGAAATATCTAGGTGGAAAGGTGGCAGGGCTAGGCTAGGCTAGGTGAGGTGGAAGGCTAGGCTAGTCAAAGTAGACTAGGTGAGGTGGAGGCTTTAATTAAATCAAGATTAGATCTAATTAATTATGAAATTAGCCATAAAGCATAATTAGACCAAAATGTTGACTTTTTGACCATAAAGTGCTTTTTGACCATGGTGAGAGTTTTCAACCTTAGTTGAGTTTGCATGAGGTCACATGAGGACCTATGGTTAAGCGTAGGAAGGGGCTTAGCTAGCCCAAAGGGGCTAATGATGATGAATAGTGATTTTGATTAATGAATAGTTTTTTAGCCAATTTATGCAATTTTTGAGGGTTTTGCAAATTGATTGACCATGGAAATGGGGAGAGGGACAATGTGCGACTTTTAGGTGTCTACATTTTACCCCTTTTTGTACTGGATTGTGTGGAAACATGGTTTAGTACAAAAACTGATGATGTGGATTGATGAGATGATTTGGAAGGCAAAGAATTTACGATTGATGAATTGTGGATGATTGCGAGAGAGACGCATTGATAAAAAGTGGTTTGTGAATGATTGCTTTTGGAGGAAAGCATATGATTACCTTGCATTATGATCAATTATAAATGCTTCAATTTTGAATGAACAAATGCCTTTGCTAATGTTTGCTTTTGATTGATTGATGAGCTCTTTTGACAATATTTGATAGATTGTTGGAGCCATGGGGTAGAACTTTTAGGAGCTTCATTCACAAGTGGTCTTACGACTGCCACTATGAAGATTGGAATCCATGAGGTGTCTACAGTCAGAGGCATTTTGGAGCCTATCAAACATTGATTTGTTTTTGGATTGGATTTTGATTAAGAAGAGAAATTTCCTTGTTTTGTATTTGTCCTAGCATAAGGACTTGAGATAATCTTTAGCAAATTTTTCCTTAGGCATTTGTTATATCCATGATTGGATGTTTGGTTATTTGACCATATGCAAGGTATATTTTGATGTGTTGGATGATTACCCCCTCAAGCGATGAATTGATGATGGAGGAAATGATGATCAACGATGAGACGGTTGATGAAGAGAATGGTGAAATTTGTAAAATTGGGCATGAAAATGGATGAAAATGATGATTGTGTAGAATTTTGGATGTAATTTTGTGCAAATGGTAAAATTTTGGGGTCGTATGGTAGGTTCGCATGGTTGGCGTGCAAATCGGGCGGTTTGCACATGTGGGGTGTGAACCTGCATGAATGGGGTTTTTTTAAGGGGAAATTTGGTTTTTGACATCATTTTTCATGCGACGACGATGGTGGAGAGGTGGAGGAAGAGAGAAATAGAATGGAGTTGTTGCCAAGGTGTGGGACGGATGGGACGAGATGGCCAGTGCCGTAATGAGCATGAGTTCGGGGGTGGGAATGCCCGAGGTAAGTGTATTTTTCTCTCTCGATAACTGTGTTTTTTAGGGAGGGTTTTAAAATGAACCTTTTTGCTTTAAACACCATGAAATGAGGGTGGGGGTAGGAATTGGTTAATATTCATGCACTTTGTGTAAAAAGGGCGAAATGGGTATCCCAATATGCTTTTTGTTTTTGCATGTGACTTTTTGCTTGTGGGAAAGTGTGGTATTGACGTGATGTGGAAAATGGGGTGAAACATGAATGCATGTGAAAATCGATGCATGGGATGTTTTAATTGGCCAAATGGGTATCCAGATTTGTTTTTGCATGTGTGATTTGACTTCATTTTGACTGCTTTGTGTTGCATGCTTGGGGGAGGGTTTTGCATTATTTTTCATATTTTTTGACACGTGTTTGAATTTTTTTTACATGGAGTGCATTGATTTGACGATTGCATGATTGTGAACTGGGACATGCAAAAATTTGTTCGGTTCGGGTGGTTCGCATGGCTGGGGTGCAAACTAGTGGTTCGTACGTCTGGAGTGCAAACCCTAGTTCGCACGTGTAGAGTGCAAACTATTTTTTTTTTTTTTTGCATGTGGGATAAAAATGGATATAATGAAATTTAAGCATTTATGTACAAAAATAAAATGATTTCCTAGTGATGGTAAAAACTTAAAAAAAAAATGTTTTTATTTTATTTTGTTATGTATAATGATTATGTATAAGACCCTGAAGGATTTCTGACATGTGATGTGTGTGTGATGGTAGGTGAAGAAGATATTTACATGCCATCACCTTCGAAGGTGTAGGAAGTCCTTGGAGGATGAGTGGACGATGGATGATGTGGGGTGGTTGAAGGTAGTGGGATTATATGGAGTATGGGTGATGCACGAGGTTCATGTGAACCATACCTATATAGCGGCATTATGTGAGAGGTGGGATCCAGATAGGAACACCTTTCATTTATCGATAGGGGAGATGATGGTGACCCTGGAGGATATCTACCGCATCTATCGATTGTCGATAGATGGGATTACAGTGATGACTATGGAGAAGGAGGTGCATGAGGGTATTTTGGAGAGGATATTTGGGGAGCGTTGGCGGTAGGTGGATGCGAGGAAGGGTGTAGATTACATGGCCTATTGGAGGAAGGGGTGGCTCTCCCTTCATCATGCGATGGCGATGTTGTTGATAGCTAGCCATGCATTACTAGATGCTTCAGGGGTTAAGTTCCCCTAGAATATGATGGGAGTGGTTTGTGATATGGTAGAGTGGGGGATTAGATATGCATGGGCACCCATGCTATTGGCACAGGTATATCGGGAGCTGCATGGGGTGGTGAGGACTGAGAGGACAGGGCTGAGTGTGAGTCCCTTACTGTAGATATGGGCTTGGGAGCATGTGACCATCTTGAGACCAGTGTAGTTACCTTATGAGGCACATGTGCATGAGGGGGATGAGGTACCTTATGCGATGATGTGGAGGGAAAATAAGGAGAAGAAGAAGAGGGCCTATGCAGGTGAGCTAATGTATCTTTGAGGAGCTAGGATGACTGAATATGGAGCATGTCAAGTGGAGGCCATGGCGTGGAGGGCCTGAGTGGGGTGAGGATGCAGTGCACTTGGCATGCATTCGATGTAGTCGGTGGTTGGTGGGGAAGTACTCATCGTAGGTTGAGTATTTTCCATTTTCTAGAGTATAGTGGTAGTTTGGGTTGGTGTAGGGGTGGCTTGAGCTACTTGTATCGATTTATAGGGTAGAGGGTGACACAGGGCCACAACCCATAGTGCCACCTCTAGATGTTATTCTTGATGAGCCTATTGTTGTCTCGGATGTGGATAATGTAGGGACCATGCTGGAGTATGATGTGTGGTGGTCTAGATAGAGTTGGCAGCTAGGGTGGGGTGTGGTGGATGAGTGGGTGGAGGTTGTAGGAGCTCTACCCTATGTAGGTCTACCTAGAGGGGTGAGAGTAGGGTCACCAGGGTAGGGTGTGGAGGAGCAAGAGGATGTGGGATCACCCAAGCTGGGTGAGGAGGAGGAGGAGTTAGATCGCTTGATTAGGTAGGTGAGGCCATGATGTGATGACCAGGATAGGTTGGTGAGTGATAGTGGTATAGGGCCATCAGCTGAGGGTGGTGAGGGGATGGGGGTTGGTGGAGGAGAGGGAAGATATTCCCTTGATGGATGTGGATGTGGAGGTAGATGATTGGTTGGTTAGGTGGAGATTCCTTTCACAGATGTGGATGAGGAGTCAGATGATTATGACTTTGGTGGGGATTTGATAGTGATGATCGAGGTTGAGGGTGAGGTGGTGGCTTTGAGGAGGGAGGTGAAGAGGCTAAGGGATATGTTGTTTGATAGGGAGATAGATTGGGTGATTGATCACTCAACCTTAGAAGTAGAGAAGAAGGAGGTAGAGGTAGACCTGAGGGCCACCTTAGAGGAGCATGATGAGGCCAGGGTGTGTGTGGATTAGATGGTGGAGGAGATGGAGGTGCTCAGGATTGAGTGGGATGAGTTTAGGCATGAGCGTGATACCATCCGAGGAGAGTGGGATGAGATGATTGAGACTGCGAAGCGGTTTCAGAGGTTGTTGGAGGAGGCGAGGGAGAGATAGAGGTCGTGAGGGCCTAGTCATATTGTGAGGGTGGTGGAGCTAGAGTAGAATATGCGAGAGGAATTAGCCTTGAAGGTATGCATGGAGTAGGAGATTGCTGGTTTGGGGGATGTAGTGCCATGTCTAGAGGTAGCATAGGGGGAGGTGGTATGGTTATGGGTGGGGAATGAGCGGTTGATGATAACCAACATGAAGGAGGCTTCTAGGAGGATGAGGGCAGAGAATGAGTTGATGGTGAATGGCCTATCGGTTTTGACTTACTCTGGGTCTCTCTCATTGTCATAGCCTCAAGCAGAGTGGAGTGCACCCTCGGTTGGTGGGATGGGTCGATAGGTGGTGGCACCTATGATGTCATATGCACTGATGATGATGGCACCATCGGTGCTAGTGGGGATAGTGTAGAGGGTAGAGGCTAGAGAGGTCGAGTCATCATAGGTAGTGGTAGGACGAGCGCCAATGGATGAGGGGGAGGGTGAGACTTCGAGAGGGAGTAGGCATGATGGGGCTGTGGAGGTATAGCGGCTATCATTTGATTCTTTTTGTATTTTTGTAGGTACTCATGATGAGTGGATTATTTTTTGGGGAGATGTGCCTATGAGGGTACACTCCTTATTGTAGTCGTATGGCATTTTTGATGGTGATGTATGTACATGGAGATGTGATGATATGCCCGTAAGGGCCCACATATTTTATTGTAGCCTGATGGCATCAGTTTTTGAGATATATATATATATGATATTCTGTGGCACTTGTGTCTATTTGCATTTTTGTGTTTGCTTGTTTCTGCTTATGGTGGTGTATGATTAGCGTAGATGTGGTAATAGATAGTTAGATGTGAATGGAATGATGATATGCTTAAATAAATATGAACTAACATGAGGTGTGAGATAAAAAGTAAAATGGCATGCATTAGATTTAAAAGATATAAACACATTGCTTAGGGATAACATTTGCATCGTTACAGTATTCAGGTGATGTAATCCATTCCGTTATTCCAAGGACGTTGGATAAAAATATTGTAGTGAAGAGATTCGAACACTACAGTTTGTAAGTAATCAAACCCATTGACTAACTGAGCACACTTCTTGACTCACTTGGAGGCTATCTTGGTAAACAAGACCTCTATCCTGGACTTGTGTGTGGAAAGTGATGTTCATTTTACCATTTTGAAAAAGGATGGTTTATAACTGCATGGTAACTTAGTCGATAAGCTAGCTCATTGGTAAAGACTTGAGGAATGTAGGGATTCAAGTTGGTGGTACTCTTGAGGCTTTTCCTTTTGTTTTCTGCCCTTGTATGATAATTTTCTTTTGTGGTGCTCTTTTCTCTTGTCTTTCTCTTTTCTATTTTCTTTTTTTGGGCGTTGGATTTTGTTTTCTACCATTTTTATTTATTTTTAATTGTCCTTTTGTCATTCCTCAGGTTTGAGAGAAATCATGTGAATGATTTAATGAGTGGAGTGATTTTTGCTAAGCATAAGTCATCATGCAACGTCGCCAGTCCTATTTCCAATATGTAGTTAATTTTTAGGACGCATGGGTAAATCTAGGAATGAGAGCAAGGTGACCAAGGGAAGCCTAGAAGTATTTTTGAAATATGCCAACTTTGGATGGTGGTTGATTATGTAACTGTTTGTGGGTGAAGCAATCAAAACATCGCTCTTATCTGGTTTCCTAAAAAGGGGTTTGGGCATCACTCTGGTATGCTAGCATGTGCATGTTTTAATTCCCTTCGCATGGTATTTACAATGAATATATGTAGATGCCTACATGGATGCAAAAAGAAGAATTTATGTACAAGGTTGCCCTAGTGTTATGGACAATGGAATGGGGCATGAGTTAAATGGATGTGGAAATAGAGAATGGAATAAAGATAGGGAAAAGAGGGAGAAAGAAGAAAAGAAACTTATCAAAGGTATGTAGCCACTCGAAGCGTGACCATACAACATTGATGAGTAACTTAGAAGAAAAAGAAAAAGAAGAGAAAGAAACCTATCAAAGGTATGTAGCCACTCGAAGCATGACCATACAACATTGATGAGTAACTTAGAAGAAAATAAGAAGAAAAGAAAGGAAGAAAAAAGAGAAAATGAAAGGTATGTAGCCGCTCGAAGCATGACCATACAACATTCACTTATAGAAGAAGTAAGGAAGAAAGAGAAGAAAGAGATGGAGCAAGTAGATTTAAATGTAAATGCAAGTGGAATTAGTGCCGCAGAACGTCAAAAATGATGATTTGTTTTTGTTTGTTTTTGTTTGAATTATATACATAGATACAAGTGATGATGAGCTAGAATGCCTACAATTAGGTGTAGAATGCTTGAGATGAATAATGTTAATGGGCTCAAGTTTGGCAATACCTTCCAATGTGGCCAGATGATATGCCCTAGATCCAAATTTGTGAGTAACCATGTAAGGGCCTAGCCAATTCGATGCAAATTTATCATGGAGATGGCATGGTTGGCTAGTAATTTGTTGGTTTTCTTTGAGGACTAAGTCTCCAATTTGAAATTCATGTTGGTGTACCTTGGAATTGTAGGTACGTCGGAGATGGTCTTGATAAACTTGCATGTGTTCAATAGCATGAATGCGACGTTCATCTAATAAGGTCAATTGGTCAAGTCGGGCCTGACGAGTTGTATCATCATCAATGAATTCTTGCATAGAAACTCATAAAGATGGTATTTCAAGCTCCAAGGGCATGATGGCCTCAGTGCCATATACAAGGGAAAATGGGGTTGCCCTAGTTGGGGTGCGAATACTGGTATGGTAGGCCCATAGTGCTAGTGGCATTTGATTGTGCCAATCACGATGTGAGTCTGCAACGGTTTTGCGAAGAATGGCGCAAATGGTTTTGTTTGTAGCTTCTGCTTGGCCATTACCCTGTGGGTAGTATGGAGTAGAGAAACTATGTTGGATGTTGAATTTTTCACATAGTGCATGAACATTCTTATTCTTAAATGGAGTGCCATTATCTGTGATGATTTTGGATGGGATGCCAAAATGATAAATGATGTGTTGAGTGATGAAATCAACAATTTTAGGACCGGTCATTTGAATTAGAGGAATGGCCTCAACCCATTTCATGAAATATTCGGTTGCAGTAATGATAAACTTATGATTGGTAGATGAGGCGGGTGTGATTTTTTCGATGAGATCCAAGCCCCATTGTGAAAAGGGCCACATTGATTGGATAGGTTGTAGAGCTTGAGAAGGTAAGTGTGTAAGATTGGCATGATGTTGGCATTTAACACACTTTTTGACATAGGCACAACAATCATGCTCCATTGTGGGCCAATAATAGCCCATTCATAGAATGCACTTGGTGATAGCCATGCCACTGAAATGGCCACCACAAGTACCATCATGAGCCTCTTGAGTAATGCGTTGGGCTTCTAATGGTTCTAGACAGTGCAATAAAATGCCATCATGACTTCACTTATAAAGGATATCACCTAGCAATGTATAGTGAATGGCACACAATTTGAAAGCTCATTTGTGAGTATGATTTAGATCAGGTGGGAGAATACCGAGCTTGATGTAGTCCTTGACTTGGGAAAACCATGGGTCATGTGGGTGAGCTTCGATGATATTGATGCCATCATCATGAGAAGGTGGATTGGTGGAAATGGTGGAATGGAAAAGGGTGTGGATGGACATGTGAGTTGTGTCAGAAAGTGGATTTTGTGGAATGAGTGAGCCTAGTGAGGCCATGGTATCAATAAAATGATTTGTAGATCGTGGAGTAGCGGTGATGTCATACCATTCAAATTGGGCCAATAAATCTTTAGCGACTTGTTTGTATTGTTGTAAGACTAGGCAATGACATTGCCATTCTCCCTTGATTTGATTCACAATGAGGAGGGAGTCACCAAAGATGTCCAAGCGATGAATGTGCATGGAGAGGGCTTGCTTTAGGCCAAGGATAAGAGCTTCATACTCAACATTGTTATTGGTGCAAGGAAAGCCTAATTTGAAGGAAAAGGGGAGAGGCTCCCCTTGTGGTGTGAAAAAGACTATTCCTGCACCCCCAACGTGTGTGCAATGGGAGCCATCAAAGAACAAGGTCAATTCAGTAGTGGATTCAGGCTCTACTGGCTCTTCGACTTCACTTATATGAAATATTGAATCATCGAGAAGTTGGATAAGCAATGGTGCATCACTTGGTAATGGAGCCTCAACTAGCTGATCAACAATGACTTGGCCTTTAATGGATTTTTGACTGATGAATTCGAGATCAAATTCCATGAGGAGCATGATCCATTTGGCCATTCGACTATTGTGGTAGCTCTTACCCATCATGTAGCGAAGTGGGTTATCATGGGAAATGACGTAGGTAGTATGGTTAATCATGTAGTGTCACAAATTTTGGGTAGCAAAGACAATGGCAAGGTAAAGTTTCTCCATGTAAGCATACCATGTCTCATAATCAATCAATGTACGACTGATATAGTATACAACTTGCTCTTGGTCTCATTCATTCTTTTGAGCAAGAAGCGTGCCCAATGCGACATCGATGGCAGAAATGTATAGGTGGAATGGGCGATCTGGATGGGGTGGAATGAGGATGGGTGGAGATGTGAGGTATGATTTGATGTCATCAAAGGTAGCTTGGCATTTACTATCCCATTTAAATGGGACCCCCTTCTGTAAAATATGATTAAATGGCTGACACTTGTCTGAAAGTTGGGCGATGAATCATCGTATGGATTGAATCCTTCCTTGTAAGCCACGTAACTACTTGAGGTTCGTAGGGGGAGGCATGTCAAGAATAGCTTGGACTTTGGTGGGATCTACTTCAATGCCTTTCTGTGAAATGATGAAACCCAAGATTTTTCCAGTGGTGACACCAAAGACACATTTCTTTGGATTTAATCGGACATTATGTTCTAAGAGGTGATCAAAGATTTGATGTAGGTCTTCAAGATGTTGACCATGGGTTTTGGATTTAGCTATGAGGTCATCAACGTAGTCTTCAATAGTTTTGTGCATCATATCATGAAATATGTAGGTCATGGCACGTTGGTAAGTTGCCCCAACATTTTTGAGGCCAAATGGCATGACCTTGTAACAAAAGGTCCCCTAAGGGGTCGTGAAAGAGGTCTTGTGCTGGTCTTCTGGATTGACATGAATTTGATTATAACCTAAAAAACCATCCATGAGTGATAGTATTTCATGTTCGACTGTAGCATCGACCAAAGTGTCGATATTAGGGAGTGGAAAATTGTCCTTGGGACAAGCTTTGTTAAGATCCCTAAAATCGGTGCAAATGTGGATACCCCCTTTGGGTTTTCTAATAGGAACCATGTTTGAAACCCACTCAGGGTAATCGATAGGTACTATGAAATCGACATCAAGGAGTTTCTGTAACTCCTCCTTGACAACCAACGCAATGGTGGGATGCATGCGACGCAACTTTTTTCAGACAGGTTTAGCATTGTCATCCAGGATAAGGTTGTGCACGACTAACGATGGGTCAAGGCCAGGCATATCCATGTAGGACCATGTGAACACCTTAATGTAGTATCTAAGGAAATTGGTATAAAGGACACGCTCTTCTTCGGATAGGCTAGCGGTGAGGTAGATGATGTGAGGGTGTTCTGGATCATTGCCAATGTCAACTTCAATAGTGTCCTCAACAAGCATGTGAGAACCATCATGAAGTTGTGCAGGTATGGGGATGAGGTGAAGGTCATCGATGGAATCTGGAAGCTAGAATTCATCATCTAGATAAAGATCTGTATGATTAATCCATGGGATGTGAGGTGGGATGGAGGGTAATGGTGCATTGGTGGATCGCAACATGTGTGATGTTGGAAGGAATTTAGTAGTGATGGGGGTTTTAGAGATATCATCTAGAGTAATAAAATCAAGAATAGGGGGGGATGTAATGAGGTTGGTGTAGATATCGTAGTAAGGCATACAAGTCAACAAAGATCATGTTGATCGAAGTGCTAGATATAGGAGAGGTAGGTGATGAGGGTTGTGATGAATCAGATGAGGATAGCAATGAATCTAGAAAAGGTTGGTTTTGACCTAGATTTAACACCATAGGTGGGGAAGGGGATCGAGAATGTGGGCCAACAGGTGGTGGTAATTCTTGAGTGGGGAAGAATGGAATAGTGGGTGGTGGTGAAGAAGGAGGATCTTCGGGTAAAGGTGGATCAACTATAAAAGGTTGGTCAAGAGATAGGTTGGTGAAGTGGTGAGCAAGGGTTTCGACTTCATGGGGAGAGAGAGGCTCATGTGGTGGGGATGGTGGAAATAATGTGGATGGAAGATCAATTGTGGAATGTGGGGAAGAACTGTGTGTCGAAGGATTAAGTTCAAATTCCTCATCAGAAAAGAGGTTTATAGGATCAAGATCCAGATTTTGAAATTCATGCTCGAGTGTACTGATTGTTGGGGGATGGTAACCAATGCCGGATCGGTCAGTAGGTTTGTATGGGGAGGATGAATGTAGGTGTGACACCCTTGTTCATATCTCCCTAGGCCATACCCATGCCAATTATACATACGTAAATAATGCTAGGAAAAATTTGGATTGGACATGTGGTCAAGGTTACCATAGAATCTGGTTTGTGGTGATGGAGGTGTTGGAGGTTCTATGGATGAGTCAAGTCCCCCATATACAAAGTTCATGCAATTATCGAGAGGACCTAAAGGAACTACTACCCCAATAGTCAAGGGCATATCATGAGGTCAGCCAAAGTCATGGGTGGATTGGATGTTGGATGGAAGGACCCGAGCATTGCTTATGTTATACTCACTAGGACCTGGTGTGGTCATGAGTATTGAGACATGAGGAGGGGTCGTATGCTCAGGTGGAGGGGAGGACCCCTTGGGTGGTGTAGGAGATGGTGGAATTGGTGTAGGTGGAGTGGTAGGTGAAGGGGTGGAAGTGGAAGTATCAGATTGAGCTAACTGGTCATCAAGTTGAGAGGCACATTGTGTCCACTCATAGCATTCAGTAGGTGTTCCAGTGATAGGATGATTGGCATGGGTGAATTGAGAAGTGGGGATGGAAGCAGTGGTGGGTGAGTTGGAAATGACTCGTGTCCACATCGAGTGAGGCACAAAGTGAGTGTGAAGATGTAGGAGGTGTGGGAAGAATTGGTGGATTGCTAGATGAAGATGGAGTGGAAGGTGTAGCAGAAAAGGTAAATGGAGGGGGTGGTGTGAAATGTGAGGAGGGTTGATGAGAAAATGTGGGTGTAGGTTGTGTGGTGGGAGGTTGAGGTGGATTGGAAGAAGTGGATGTAATGTTACTTGGATCATGTGTTGGAGGAGGAGATTGTGAAGTTGATGGATACGTGTTATCAAGGGACCGACGTGGAGTAGGGGTGAATTGGGTGGATGATAAGGGTGGACCGGGTGGAAGAGTGATGATATTGCAGAATTTGAATGGATCACCATCGGTAGGGATGCAGTGGACTAATCCATTATGGACATATTTGATACAATGATGAAGCATGGAGGGGATGCATTGCATGTCCCGAATCCAAGGGCATCCCAATAGGATGTTATACTGCATCTCACCTTCGATAACATGGAAGAGAGTGGAAATGGTTTTGGCACCCGCCTTGATGGGCAAGACAATGGTACCAAGGGTAGGATACATGGAGCCATCAAAGGCTCGAAGGTCCATGGATGGAGTGGCAATATGGGAAGGGGGAAGGTGAAGATGGCCTAGGGTGGTAGTAGAAATGATGTTGATGGATGAACCGATATCGATGAGAACATGCTTATAGGTGATGATATTGATGGAGGCTTGAATATGTAATGGGGGATCTGCTCCTTCACCTACAACTTCTATAATTTCATGGTCATGGAAGCTGATAGAAGGTTGTAGGCATCTCTGAACATTGCCAACAAAGTTGGCAAAGGCATCTGCATCATGGGTCTCGAGATCGAGAGAGTGAAGGATAGAATCAAGGGCTTCACGATGAGGTTGGGATTATTGTAGGAGGTCATAAATGGATAACCTTGTAGGGGCGGTACAGAGCTGGTGAGAAAGACTACCATGGATGGTGATGACATTCCATGGAAGGGGTGGAGGAATTGGTGGTGTGATGATTGAGGTTGTGGGAGGTGGTTGTTGAGAAGTGGAAGGTTGTTGGGCGGTTGTAGGGGGTGGATAGCATTGATTACGAGTGGTGATATTGATCATACCCACAAACCCCTATTGGGAAGGACCTCGATTGACATGATTAACCTGGCATGGATCAGTTTGAGGTGGATTACCCCCATGCTCGGGTAATGGATTTTGATATATCCCCAAGTTTTGATTTTGTGGTGCAAGGGGATTTGAGACTTGAATAGTGCCTCGATCGATAAGGTCTTGCACGACATGGCAAAAGATGTGGTATGAATCAATAGTATGGCCATGTTGTCGATGATAATCATAGAAGGCTTATGGATTGTAATCCCATAGGAGAGGACGATTTGGATCGAGAGGTTGGACATTTGGCAAAGTGATGAGACCTCCCTCAGTTAACCTATGAAATAGAGTGGGCATGGGCTCAGATATAGGTATCCAATTGCATGGAGGGTGAGGTGGATGTGGATTGCGGCCTTGGTATGGATTAGATTGGAGTGGAGGATTACCTGGTTGTGGAGTGGGAAGAAGTGGAGGATTGGCTTGGTATTGATTTTGAGGAGATCATGGAGGAGTGGGTTGTGGAGCTTGTGTAGATGCCACTTGCGCTGGTGGATATGGAGAATTGAGGAGAACTTGATTGGTTTGAGGTGGTCGTGTGGTAGGTGGTATATATGGAGGGTGGTTGTAATGGTAATTGGTGGGGTAGGGTGGTTTTTTATGCAACATGATTTTTCCCATGTGGACCTTGATGTCCTCGATGACTTTGGCTTGGGAAATGGCTTCCTCAAATGTTCGACTCTGATGAATCTGCAATGTTTGGGAGATTTGTTTATGACAACTCTTGGCAAAGAGTTTGATGAGCTCTGAAGGTGGGAGAGGGAAGGCTAGATCATGAATGACCACTCTCCAATGGGTGACAAAATCGGTGATAGGCTCGTCATCCCACTGATGTAAAGCATATACATCGGACAAGGTAAGCTTGGTTTTGATGTTAATCGAGAAATGCTCTAGAAATAGATTGGCCAATTGTTCGAAAGTGAATAAACTATGGTGAGGCAAATGATTGTACCAATCTAATGCTTGTCCCCCAAGTGAAAGTGGAAATGTGCGAAGCATAAGGGGGTCACTACCGTGCAACTGGTAACAAGCAAAGCGATAATTATTAAGGTGCTCTCTAGGATCTTCCTTACTTTTAAATTTGTCAAATTTAGGGATCTCAAATCTGTAAGGATATGGATGGATAGGAATATATGGGTGAATTGGTTCATTGCACAACTCATCATATGTGGGTTTTTGAGGCCCATAACCAGTTGTGCACAAATCCAATGTACGAAGCTGCTCCTGCATGGCTTGAAATTCACTAGAGAGCACCGTGGTAGTATTTGGTGGAGCCAAAAATGGAGGTGATGATGTGGATGCAGGTAATGGCTATGATGGGGGTTGCGAATAATCTAGGTGTGGTGGATATTACAACTATTGTTCCTCCCATGGATGATAGTAAGCATCTTAATTTGGGTCAGGTGCCGACATGGTCTGATATTGTGGGATAGGAACCTGAGATGGATGGGGTGAGATGTAGGAAGATTGGTAGGTGGGTGGTTATTGTTGCTGATCATAATATCCTAAGGTAGGCATAGGCATATACTATGGATACGCATATGGATAAGTCGGTTGCGCCTAAGTAGTAGTGGTAGAGGACCATGTGGGTGGTGAGGTGAAGAGAGTGGGTGGTGTAGAAGCTGGAGGTGGAAGGGATGTTGGTGTGGTGAAAGTGGACTGGTGTGAAGATGGAGGTGGAACAGATGAGGATGAAGGGGGTATTGTGGGGATGGCAAGAAGGGACTCAGGTTGAATCGAATATCGAGGTGGATGACCTTGATAAGTGGGGTTCAATGGTGGTGGGTGAAAGGAAGGTGGGGGTGGTAAGCGAAAGGATGATGAAGGAGTCGATGGAGGTCCATAGGATGAGAATGGTGGGTAGTTGGTGGGTGGATAGGAGGTAAACTATGGTGTGATAGGAGGTGGTTGGGAGGATGAAGAGGCCTGTTGTGGATGAAGCTGCATTGAGGGATGGGATAGATCGGGTGATGTCAATTGGTAATACTGAGATGGGTGTGAATAGTGTTGTGGTGGGAGTGAGGAAGGTGGTTGGGAGGAAGGTTGATGACTCGATGAAGCCTGCTGAGATGGTGGGGTTTGGGATGAAGGTATGGTAGGAGGGTCCATGGATGAAGGAGGTGTGGATATCATACCAACTATCTGGATAGTGGTGACGACATCGGGTATGATTTGAGAAACAACTAGACTAGATTCATCTCCCAAAAGTGGATGGGAGGAATGCTCAAGGAATGGATGGGTAGCAGAAGGTGAAGCAGGTGGGGTGAACTCATCTACCACCATAACTGGTATGGGGTGGCTAGGAGGGGTGTAGATGACATGCTGGCAGTATGTGGATGGGGGATTGGGAGAGGAAAGATCTTCCAAAGGAGGGGTCTCCTCGAAGGTCTCATCCAAGAGGTGGGATGGAGTGGAAGATGCCATATGGGATGTGGGACTAGCAGTAGGGGTGAAAGGCCCAGTCAAAATGTTAGGAGGACCTACAATAGTAACCTGGTAAGAATCAAAAAATGGATCAATGGTCTGAGAACTAGAAGCACCTACCATCATGACAGTCCGTTGAGTAGCCTCAATGGCATGATGAAGGGCTTCACGCATCTGACTACGCGTAACTAGCATGGTGATGTGTGCAAAAGGTATGCTAACAGTCAACAGATGTGAAATCTGAACTCAAGAAATGTCTGTGACTGACTAGGACACTATCTATTTTGAAAAATATAGGTTCACATAGGTGGGGTGCGAACCACTCAAGATGAAAAATAGATGATAGATATGTGTTGTGTAGTGTGTCTGTGTCCTGTGTGTGCAATCTGGAACCTAAAAAATAGGTTCGCACTCTAGAGGTGCGGACCAACTGGTTCGCACTCTAGGGGTGCGGACCACCCAAAACTATGATAGAGAGTGGATTTTGTGCTGTGTATACCCTCTGTGTGCTGTGGAGACCTATGAAATGCAGTTTTGTAGCCTGACAACTAGATTTTCACACAAAATCATGTGAAATAAGTCTGAGTGTAGGGGAATCACACTAGGGGGTGCAAATCACCTAAAAATGGATTGTGCAGTGTAAAGCGTGGAGGTGAAACTATGGAACAACTGGTAAGTGTGTTATAGCACGTTTGATATGCTTGTTGTAACCACTTTTCTCAAGACTCAACAATAAGCAAATGTTCTTTCTTTTTTGTTTTCATGTGTTTTGATGAAAGTATGTATCCACCCTAGGAACAAATCATGGTAATGGGTGAACTTCTACTTTGAATCAGGTATGTCATAGCATAGAACCTTTTGCAATGCCCAAAGGTGCACAAAATAGAACTATGTTTCCAATGGGCGAGTGGCAACCTAGATGGAATCAGGTATAGTAAAATGGTATCCAAAGGGGGGAGACTCAAAATGCTCTAATGAGTCAAATAAACTCTCATGAAGAGAGGTCATGCTGTCAATGTGGTGCTACCGACATACCCATGCTTTCGCTTAACCCTCACATTTAAGGCATCCATAGTAATGATCAGTTGTGCCCACTAATTATTTGAAAAGCCCTATGGTAAAGGGGCTTTCTAAAACTACCCACTCTAAAGGTACCTTCCAGTGATGAATTTTGGATAACCAACACTCAAAGTGGGAAGGACCGACTGGGTATTAATGCGAAATGATCCACCTGGGGGGCTACTATGGTGACTAATCCGGAGGTGAGCTAGTGGAGAGTAATCCCAGACCTCACTGAACTCTGGTGTTGAATTGGTGATGAAATCCAATTCAGGTTGGAGATGAAACCCAGCTCCTTACACCATTTAAATAGGACGTGAGTGTGTGGTGTTTGTTTGTGCGGTACTATTTTAGAAGCAAATCTAGTTTAAATACCTTTTCGAAATAAACTATGCTATGATGCCTTTTCAAAGCAAATCTATTTACTTGGTTGTGTACAAAAATAAATTTAATCTATTGATTTTTGAAAGGGAAATCTAATTAGGTGGTTTGCACAAAAACAAAGTTACACTATTGATTTTCAAAAAGGAAATCTAATTAATTGCTTTTGAAGGGAAATGACTTGGAAATAAATTAATTATTTGGAAGGGAAATGACTTGAAGGGAAATTATTGGAATTTGAAGCTACTCTAGAAAACAACTGAAAATCTAGCTAAAGCAAATAGGAATGTGTGATGCTTGTGGAATTTGTAGCTCAATGTGAAATATTAGCTTCAAAACAGAGAAAAACTAAAGAATTTCACACAAAACCTATGTCCAGGTGAGTGTAAATATCTCCAATGTGCCCTCTGGTCCAAAACTGTGTGGATTTGGGAGGTTCGCACTCCTAGGGTGTGAACCTATCTTCTGCTAGTAGTTCACACTCTTAAAGTGTGAACTAGGATCCGAAGACTGAGCTGACTGATTTTGGGGTCCTGGTGATGATTTTGATGTCTCTGGAGTGTTTTTAGCATAGGTACCTACACAGAAAATTCCAAAAACTCAATTTATGTGTAGCAAGATGACCAAAACTCGCAAAGATATCACAAATACCTAAGGTAAATAAATGACAGAAAAGTAAATTAACTACTGATTTGGTGCCCAAAAATACAAGGATGCTTTAACCTTGCATACGCCATGGCAAGAGACAATTTGTGGTCTAGGTATGGGGGCACGCAATCCCCGGGAACATGAGGCTCTTAACCTCCCCTGACTTACCTTACCATTGGTTGTGGGTGTCTGAACCAATACCTGGGTATCAAGTATCAAGTTTGAGGTAGATTGGGGAATTCACACGCCCAAGTGTGTACTCACTACTCTCTTTGAAGGCTCACCGGTGCACCAGTGAACCTTTTGTTGTTTGGCCTGAGATGTCTTTCAGGGCATTTTGGCTTTGGTTTGGGGTTTCTTCAAAGATGACAACTACCTGCCATACAAAAATAGACCACAATTTTTGGTTAGAAGGTGATTAAGCTAATGCTTGGTGGGGGTCCCACCGGGCATGCCAGAATGAAACTATCAAAAAGATGCTAAGACATTCATTCAATATCAAATAATCTACTGTATTTGTATTGATAATCATAAAAGGGGTTACAAGAATTGATATCCTTTTACAATCTTGCCCTGAAGGCTACAATGGGGTCTTCCCTAAGGAAGCCCTATCAGATGTGGTACAAAGACAACACGATTCATCTTTTTGGGTTCCTCGATGTAGGTGGGCTTCTTGCTCGTGAGCCACCGCTTGTTGGAGATGTTTCCTTGTGCTTTGCTGGACCTATGAAACCTGCAAAATCCTATTAGTGCATTGGGGGGTCTGCCTCAATCAAACCCCATAGTTATGAAGACAAAAGACTCATAAAAAGTATTCAAAACATGAAATAAATTGCTAAAAACAACATAAAATAGTAAACTAAGCTATTCTTACCTGTCCGGGTGATTCTGGTGCTTGTTGCAGAGGTTCGCACTCCTAGGGTGCGAACCGGGTGGTTCGCACGTGTGAGGTGCGAACCGGTCCTTTTTCGACCAGATTTCTCAGATAGCCTCTCTGGATGCTCAGGATTGGTTGTTGACTTGAAATTTATCCGGTTCAGCTTCTGAAAGTGCACTCTTGGCAGGATTCTCAACCTATCTCATTCACCAAATAGTATTATGAAGGAGACAAATTGATTGTGATGCTCGTATGATGGTTGTGTGATGGATGTGTGATGGATGTAATGGCAGTAGTGATTTCGACAGAGTTTCGGTATGCAAAAGTGTGTTGTTACTAAAAGGTGAAAATGGCCTTCTATTTATAGAGTGGGCCAAGGTGAGAGAAAGGGGATGAGGTGTCCCCTGTGAGGTGGCAGTGGTGAGGTGTCCACCAAAGAGGTGTCCTGGGTCATAAGTGAGGTTGGGTGAGAGAATCCCTCACCCATCCAAAAGTAATGATGATTTAGCATAAATATCAATTTGTCATTAATATTCAACTTTATTGAAATATCTTAGGATTAAACAATGATTTTTGTGTGCAAAAGTCTCCATCTTGCATTAATGACCCAGGGGGATGTGAGGTGGAGAAATATCTGGGTGAGAGGTGGCAAGGCTAGGCTAGGCTAGGTGAGGTGGAAGGCTAGGCTAGTCAAAGTAGACTAGGTGAGGTGGAGGCTTTAATTAAATCAAGATTAGATCTAATTAATTATGAGATTAGCCATAAAGCATAATTAGACCAAAATGTTGACTTTTTGACCATAAAGTGCTTTTTGACCATGGTGAGAGTTTTCAACCTTAGTTGAGTTGGCATGAGGTCGCATGAGGACCTATGGTTAAGCGTAGGAAGGGGCTTGGCTAGCCCAAAGGGGCTAATGATGATGAATAGTAATTTTGATTAATGAATAGTGTTTTTAGCCAATTTATGCAATTTTTGAGGGTTTTGCAAATTGATTGACCGTGGAAATGGGGAGAGGGACAATGTGCGACTTTTAGGTGTCTACACAGGGTTCAAGTATTCATCTCTCTTTCAATTTCTATCTTATCACTTTGTATCTAGATCAATCTGATTTGTCTCAAACTGTATCTATCAAGTCTTGTAAACTATAATTACCTTATCCCATGATGAATGTTATGCAGTTCATGTGTGCTGATGCAAAAAGAAAATCAAACTCTTCTATCTTTTCAATCACCACATGATGAATACTATGAGGTTTGTAGTTGCTGATAGTAAGCTCAATCTCATCATCTATTGTTTTTCTACGTAACACCTCTCATGGGAAAACTAGTCAAAAATAGAATTATCTTCCCAATGGGGGACATCACTCATTGCTACACTAATCAATCATAAGTCCTAGATGAAACTTATCTATGAGTCAAATCAATCTAAGTAGAATTCCTTTAATCATTTGTTGAAAGGTAAAGTAGAAGTATTTTATACATTTGCTTAAAGGTAAATCTATCAAGCTAAATTAGAAGTCCTACAGGAAAAGCTAAATTAGAAGTCCTTTAGGTAAAGTAAAATTAAGAGTCCTTTGGGAAAGTAAAATTAAAGTCCTCTTGGGAAAGCTAAATCACAAGTCCTATAGGTAAAGCAAAATCAAAAGTCCTTTGGACAAAGCTAAATCAAAAGTCTTCTAGGGAATGATAAATCAAAAGTCCTATAGGTAAGGCATAAGCCTTTTAGAAATTTGTTTAAAGGTAAATATTTTATTTTCATATTTATATATCTCTATATCATAGCAAGCTAACTAAAGTTCCCTTAAGCAAATCTCAAAGCTAACCAGAAGTTCTCTAGGAAAAGCTAACTAAAATTTCCCTGGGCAAATCAAAAGTTAGCTAGAAAATTTTCAGGAAAAGCTAACTAAAGTCTCTTGGGAAAATATAAAATCTAACCATAAACCCTTTGGTAAAATCTAACTAAATTCCCCTTGGGAATATATTAAAACTAACCAAAATTCCTCCAAGCAAAGCTAACTAACGTCCCCTTGGGTAAATATCAAAGCTAACCAAAAGTTTTTTGGGCAAAGCTAACTAAAGTTCCCTTAGGAAAATTTCAAAGATAACTAAAAGACCTCTAAGAAAAACTAACAAAATTCCCTTGCATAAGTCTAAACACTAAATAACATATCCCTGAAAAAGTCAAAAGCTGAGTAAAGTCCCCTTGGAAAAATATCTATGTATATAGTTGTATATATATTTTGCACATATATGTACTATAGCAATGCCCTCTCAGGAACATCATGCATATTTCATCATGGCTCTTTATTCACTTAATCAGTTCATATTTCATCTTTTAAAGTGATATTTAATCTTAATAAATAATCATAAAAATATATTATCTTAATCTATGCAACTCCAATCCTAAATCAACCATCATCATCTAATCTACAAATATATTTTAAACATTAATCAATACATTATCATATCCAATCCTCTAATTATCTAATCATCAATCTAATCATGCAATATTAATTATTAATCATTAATATCATCCATCTAAATCAAACATCTATCCCAATATTTCATCACTACACTAGTGTGGATCATAATTAAGTCAAGTTTCCTTGGTCCAACTTGATTTTCCCTCCAAAACTTAAGGGAATACATAGGGGCATGGCAACATTTAATGCTTCTCAAAGCATAATTTTAACATCATTTCTAAGAAAATAATCTCAGCATCACTCATCTACCATCATTGACCATAATATAAATTTTTTCTATCTCAAAATTAGGGCATCTATATTAGTTTTTGACACATTTATTATGTAATAAATGCATCATAAATGGGAAAATTTAGATACCCAATTTTGAACATATGGTCTATCTTCAATTTTACCAATTCCTACATCAATAAACCTTTTAATTAGTCAATTCAAATCATTCTTCTTTGTGCCCAAATTTGGAGAATTTATTTCTCTTAAAGCAAAAACACTAGGGCATGGGCAATAGCATTAGAAGTACTATTGTGACATAGTGATGCTTTTGTAAAACTTTTTAAATTAATCTTTTCCTCCTCATTTTTGGCCTCCAATAGTCATGAGGAAAAATTCAAGTGTAATAGCACTATCAATGCTATCATCTCCTAGTGATTTTGATTGTCATGCATCAGGATCATGATTTTTGACTTTATGTTACTTTCAATCCCCCAACCATTAGTGAACCAAATCTTCAAAACTTGATCTACAACTCCTACTGTAGATTTTGAATCTAAGAATTTTCATTCTTATGATCTTGCATTGATGGCTACTTGATCTAATTTTCAAATTCTTACCCCTTTAGCAAATCATATTCAATTCAATTCTTCCCCCAAGGAGCCATGGATTCCTATAAAACCAACAATGGGGTGACCATTTTGTGAAGAACTTTAGAGTAACCAAAATTTGTCAAAAAATATCTAGAATCATAGATATTTTAGCATTTTTTATGGTAAGATTATTCTAAAAATTTACCATAATATTGTGAGGACTATCCTTACAAGCATTCAAGCTCTTATTCCTTACAAGCTCTCTCCAAGAATACTTACAAGCATTTAGTATCAGAGCTTTCTTCAAGCAATGAAGTCTATAAGTTCTCAAGTAAGTATTAGTCATTAAGCATCACACATCAAGCCTTCAAGCTTAAGCATTCAGGTACCATCAACAAACAATCTAGAAAACTTTCAACAAGCTTCCAACAAGGGAAAACAACCTTGTGTGTTGGATTGTGTTCTCTCAACTTATTTTGATTCATTGGCTTTTCCTTGTCCTTGTTTAGGATTTTATTTCATGACATTTAGAACTAATTATGCATCTTGCATTGACATCTAGATAATATTGCATTTAGTCATTTCATATTAAGCTTTAAGCAATTTAATCTTATTTTTTTGTTGTTGTTAGATAGGCCCTATATAATCCTAAGTTAGAGCACATCATAATAGGCATCCTAAGCTTATCATTTATGTAATGATCCAAAATCTAACTAGATCATCTAATATTTTTTTAGGCATAAAATTGAGAGGGATTCACATATCCCTAACCAACATATGCATTAATAATAAGATAATATAATGTTTAAGTTGATCGAACTTCTCATTCCCAAATCTACTAAGTATACACCCATATTTATACCATACACAAGTTCATCTGTGTAGGTATACTATGCGTATTGCAAATAAACTATCCATCTCATCTTCCCGATGAGCTAACTTATCTCCTTATATTAGTTGAAGGAATACACCCATATCTATACCATACACAAGTCCGTCTATGTAGGTATACTACGCGTATTGTGAATAAGCTATCCATCTCATCTCCACGATGAGCTAACTTATTCCTTTCATAGATATCCAAGTTCATTCATAACTATTTTGGTTTCTTTTCTAAGTTTGTCCTAAGAGATCCTAATCCCTTAGGTTCCTTTTCCTCTACTTTTATCACTTAATTGATAATAATTTTGGATAACAAATCAACCACCTAACTATGTTTAAAAAGCAAAACCTTCTAACCCTCATTATTTAGAAGGACAAGACTAAGTCTATCTAATTAATTTAAACATAGAATAATATTTACAAAAGCATCAAACAAGTACTTTAAATAAAACATCATCATCTAATTAAAGCATTTAAACAAAGGAATCACTATGAAACCATAACAACTACAATTCTCATAAACCACAAGTTAGAGATACATTCTTCATTTATTTATTAAATCATTACATAACCCAAGTATGGTAAAACCTCCATACTTTAAAATAATAAGGTATTACATCAAAGTCCATTTAGGAGATTACTCAACTAGAGTATAATTTAATAAATAAATTCATTACTACAAAAAATGTCAAAATTAATGTTTCGGATCCAGGTGTCCTCCTTGGTTCTTCCTATCTTTCCATCGCTCAATTGATGGTAGTAAGGGATCAGGATAACTCATGGTTCTTATGAAGCATGCATCTAAATGCATCTACTAAATAACTTGAAGCAAGTGCATATATAATTTGGTTGCCAAATTGCAACTATACAAAACTACTCAATGCATTCAATCATAAAGTATCTAGTCAACATCAAAAGAAATCCCACATATTCACTCTTATCTCTATCAAGAGAGTTATTTCATCAAATACAAAGTAATTCACAACTCTTCCTTTAGTCAATCAAAGGTTCATGCTTTTCATCATGCAAAGTCATTCTCCTTAATCTATTAAGGTCCCATACCCTTAATAAATCAAATACTTAAAACAATCCATTTATTCAATCAACTAAGGTCCCATACCCTTAATTAATAAAATACTTCAAAAAATCCATTTATTCAATCAACTAAGGTCTCATACCCTTAATTAATCAAATACTTCAAAACAATCCATTTATTCAATCAACTAAGGTCCCATACCCTTAATTAATCAGATACTTTAAAACAATCCATTTATTTAATCAACTAATGTTTCAAAAGGTTTTTCTTTTAATAATAAACCCAACATATAATCGATCTTTCATTATTCAACTAAAAAGATCCATCTCTTTTTTCTTTTCTTTTTAATCAATTATCTAGATCATAATTTATCTTTCAAAGGGTATTTCTTAAGCTTAAACAACAAAGAGAAGGACCAATAGGCCAAAGAGTCAACCAACCAACCCCAACCGAACAGGTGGATCAAAGAAACCACAAGCATGTCAAAAAACCACAAGCGGGTCAAACAAACCATAGGTGGGTCAACAAACCATAGGCCCAACAAACTAGCTATTGCCAAGTGCACCTGGCCTACATGCTTGGCTCCTAGGCTTGCTTAAGGAGCCCACACCTCTTCTCCCCATGAATGTGGAATTTACTGTAAACTTTTTAAAAAGTTTACACACACATAAGTGGAAGAACCCTCAACAAAACTTTAACCAATTCTAAACTACCACATGGCACCTAGCAATAGGACCAACATGACAATGATGACAACCAACCATGGTTTAAGCAAAGTTTTTTCCAAGCCTCCATGCTTGGCTACTTGCTTTAGGGCATGCTAGCTCCTTTAGGCAGAGCTCACACCCCTCCCACAATGCATATAGGATAACACACAATTCCTTTGAGGCTTGCGTGCTTTATCTCACATGTATAGTTTAGGGGCCTCATAGCTCTTTAAGGGCTATGGGGTCTGCTATAGCTTTTGACCACCACCTAATGGTCAAGTGGTGCTAGAAGAAAGGTTTTAAATGGTGGTGGAAGTAGGTCTAAACTATGGTGCTTCCAAGTCATCTATGGGATGGAGAAAAGGGATTAATTTTTTTTCTAAAAAGTTAACAATATAAGGGCTATTAGTTTTTACATTCATAGTGGGTTGGCACCCTTATTAGGGTACCCTAAGGTCTATTGACCACCAACTGGTGGTCGAGGGGCCACACAACCTAGCCATAGAGGTGGAGGATGCACTAGGTCCTAGTGCAGGTCCACATGGTGGCTGAGGAATGTAGGATAGAGGGTTTGAAGGTATAAATAAATAACCACATTTTAATTAAATAAGAGGGAAAAGATGATATTTCTAGGTTAAAGCCCAACCTAAAATCAAGTTGCTTGGTCTCTGTTTGCTACTTTGTCCTCCTCTCACTTGGATAATCCCTTTGATCCCTTCTCCTTCTAATGCATTCAAATCCTCCCAAACTTTCCATACTAAGCTCTCTTAACAAGGCATCCCAACTGCCCCAACCCCAAAGTCCACTTGGGACATAATGGCCATCCACAAAAAAAAAGACATGCCTATCTAGGGAAGATATTTAAATTTAAAATTATTCTTCCCTTCTTTCAAAATCTCATGCCCCCAAATAAAACCACTTTTTCATTATTTAAATAAAGATTCAATTCTTTATTTGATTTTGCAAAATAAAAAGTTATTCTTTCCTTTATTCAATTTATAAAAGATGGGTTTTTCATTTTTTAATTTTAATTAATAAAAGATAAAGCCATTATTTCTTTTTTGTAAATTGGTAAAGAGAGAAATGAATAAAACTTTCCAAGCATTAATATTTATAATATTAAATTCAATTTAATTCAAATCAAATAGATCATTAATCATTTTCAATTTTGATTAATTAAATTAAATCACCAATACTAATATTAAACATTAGTATGGTATTCAAGTGGCCTAGGTTTAATAGGGCCTCTATGCCTATTAATCCTTTCTGAAGGGGGTTATATACCCACTTTATTTTCATAAAAACATACACATATGAAAGTGAGTATCAAATGCATCAAACAAGGTGGATGATCTTTTTGCAAGTCCAATGGCTTGTCCCAACTAAAGACTTATGGTAACTTCTAGGTTACCAACTTCAAGCTCTAGACAATTGGATTGCTTATGACCACCAAAATAAGAAGCATGCATCTATATGAGGGTAGTCATTCATGTTACCTTGAGCTATCGAAATCATCATTTCCCTTTTCAAGTACCCCATTCTTGGTGGTTGATTCTACCTCTTCCACCCACGAGTGTACCTGGTCTTGTGTATTAACAATACATCAACAATACCATATTCTTCAAAGATGAATCAATATAACCATTGCATAATCATTCAATTGCATCAAAACTAAGTATTAAATTATCATTGATCAACACATAGAATTCCATGCCAAAAAGTCCTACCAAGGAGGGTCATGACATACTACCCCCCTTGGGTTAAACACAGTCTTGTGTTTCCTATTTTTTAAAATAAAAGTTATTACAATACATTTTCAAATAAGAAAAGATAATGTTTCTTCATATCCTCCAATTTCTCCCAAGTGGTATTTCATTAAAAAAAATGGTCCCTTTGGACCTTACATTGTTCTAGAGTCTGATTCTACATTGACTTGGAATGAAACTCTAGAATCCTTACCAACATCACTTTAATAGCCTCAGGGTTTACCATTTACAATTTAGAAACATCCCACATATATTTAGGGTTAGCAACATATTTTCTAAGTAGGGATATATGGAAGGTGTCATGGATATTTGACAAGTTAGGTGGTAAGGTAAATCTATACACAATTGGACTGATCTTCTTAGTGATCTCAAAGGGTTCAAAGAACTAAGAATACAACTTTGTGGATTTGATGGCACTTTTCATTGGTTTAACCCTTAAGAACACTTTATCTCCTATGGAGTATTCCCTTGATGTTCTTTTCAAATCAACATAGCTTTTCTATTGATCGACGACTTCCTTAAGCCTTTGCATGATCATCTTTAGCTGATCTTCCATTTCTTTGACCATGTTTGGTCCAATCACAACCCAATCCTCCAAATTATCCCAATTCAATGACATTCTACACCTACGACCATATAAGGCTTCAAATGGATCCATTCCCAAAGAAGAGTGATTTCCATTATTGTAGTTGAATTCTACGAGGTGTACGTAGTCTTCCTATTAAGAATTTTGATCCATGCAGTACATGCGAAACATGTATTCTAGTACTTGGTTTACCCTTTCAGTTTAACTATCTATTTTAGGGTGATATGATAAGCTTATATTCAGTTTCATGCCTACTACACAATATAGGGCTTTTGATGCAGGAGCATCCGACGGTAACAGAAAAATATTGCGTCAGACAAAACTTTTCTAAGTATTTTGCAATTGAGGAAAGCAAGGCAAAAGGCAAGGCAGAGGTCCGTCGCGATATCACGACACCATTTGGAGTGCAGAGTGAAGCGACAGTTTTGTCGCGATATCGCGACGTCGCGATATCGCGACACCATTTGGAGTGCAGAGTGAAGCGGCAATTTTGTCGCGATATCGCGACGTCATGATATCGCGACGTCACGATATCACGACGTCATTTGGAGTGCAGAGTGAAGTGGCAGTTTTGTCGTGATATCGCGACGTCGCGATATTGTGACATCATTTGGAGGCAAAGGTTGAGGGAGGGGGTCACGAAATCGTGACCCCAAAAGCGACGATAAGTCAAAGGCAGGTGGGGGTCATGATATCGTGACATCATTTGGAGGCAAAGGTTGAGGGAGGGGGTCGCGAAATCGTGACCCCGAAAGCGACAGCAAGTCAAAGGCAGGTGGGGGTCGCGAAATTGTGACATGTCGCAGAATCACGGCTCCAAAGGCGTAGCAAAGGAAGAAGGGCGTGGGGGTCGCGATATCGCGACATGTTAAAGGATGCCACGTGGATTGAGAGTTCACGGCCGGTTGAAGCCGGTTTAAAAAAAAAAAAAAAAAAAAAAAAAAATTCGACACGTAGACAGGCCGCACGCACGGGAAAAGAGGTAGAGGGTGCAGATGAATGTTCTGACAGCAAATGTTCCTGAAAGACAGTCTGGAAGCGACGGTTGCAGGTGAAGGACCAATGAACGACGTGCTTTCATGGCGGATTAGGGAGTGGGTGATTTACGAAAGGAAAATTTAAATCTCGACGGGGAAGGCCGATTTTGGAGGTTTTGTTTAATATTTTCACACAGGTGGGTCATTAATGACCTAGAGGGCCGAGACCTTGATAAAAACTTGAAATTTGTAAGAGATCAGGGCGGTGGACTAGAGAATAGGCGCAGAAGAGTGAGAGTGGAAGAACCGAGCCGAGCATCGGTTAATGTAAGCCTGCGGGCTATAATGTATAAGAATTTTTGAATTAATAGAACAAAAGTTTGAAATTTTCTGGAGTGTGTTTTGCGTTTACTTTTTCTCGATCCCCGTCAGTGGTATCAGAGCGAGTGATTCTGAGTGCGTAACAGATCGTCGGATGTGAGGCAGTTACACCAAGATCTGTGGTAGGGTTCTGAGAGAGAAAGTTAAGATCCCCGAGCGTGTTAGCAGATCGCCGACTGTGAGGCAGCTACACCGGATCGATAAAGCTTTGTAAGAAAAACAAAGAAAGAAAAATGCATTCCCGAAGAAGACGGGACAGCAAGGAAGATATAGTGTCGGAGGAAGAATTTTTAGCTTTACAAAAACAGTTGAAGGCCCTGCAAAAGGAATGGCTCGCAATAAAGTTGTGGGAGCAAGAGGAGCGGCAAAGAAGGCGGGAAGAAAGAAAGAGGAAGAAAGAGGAGAAGTTGAAGAAGGCTGTAGAGGAGTGCAGTAGTACCGGGACCTGCCCGAAAGAAGGCACAAATTTTTCTATGCAAGAGGAGGAGTTGAGGCAGGCTGCAAAAGAAGTTTGCAGCAATGAGAAAATCTGTCCGATGGAAGACAAAAGTTGTGTGGACCAGGGGACGGGATTGGAACAGTCTGCTGAGGTAGAGAAAAGTCTGGAAGTGTTGCCAGAGGCAGCAACTGGACCAAGCAGAAGTGAAGATCACTTCTCCATTTACCTCGAAAGTCTGATGCAGGAGCATCCGGCGGTAACAAAAAAATCTTGCGTCAGACAAAACTTTTCTAAGTATTTTGCAATTGAGGAAAGCAAGGCAAAAGGCAAGGCAGAGGTCCATCGTGATATCGCGACACCATTTGGAGTGCGGAGTGAAGCGACAGTTTTGTCGCGATATCGCGACGTCGCGATATCGCGACACCATTTGGAGTGCAGAGTGAAGCGACAGTTTTGTCGCGATATCGCGACACCATTTGGAGTGCAGAGTGAAGCGGCAGTTTTGTCGTGATATCACGACATCACGATATCGCGACGTCGTGATATCACGACATCACGATATCGCGACGTCGTGATATCACGACATCATTTGGAGGCAAAGGTTGAGGGAGGGGGTTGCAAAATCGTGACCCCAAAAGCGGCGGCAAGTCAAAGGTAGGGGGGGTCACGAAATCGCGACATGTCGCAGAATCGCGGCTCCAAAGGCGTAGCAAAGGCAAAAGGGCGTGGGGCATGTCGCGATAGCGCGACCAGTTAAAGGCTGCCACGTGGATTGAGAGTTCGCGGCCGATTGAAGCCAGTTTATTAAAAAAAAAAAAAAAAAAAAATTTCGACACGTGGACAGGCCGTGTGGGTGGGAAAAGAGGTAGAGGGTGTAGATGAATGTTCTGACAGCAACTGTTCCTGAGAGACAGTCTGGAAGCGACGGTTGCAGGTGAAGGACCAATGAACGACGTGCTTTCATGGTGGATCAGGGAGTGGGTGATTTACGAAAGGAAAATTTAAATCTCGGCGGGGAAGGCCGATTTTGGAGGTTTTTTTTAATATTTTCACGCAGGTGGGTCATTAATGACCTAGAGGGCCGAGACCTCGATAAAAACTTGAAATTTGTAAGAGATCGGGGCGGTGGACTGGAGAATAGGCACAGAAGAGTGAGAGTGGAAGAACCGAGCCGAGCATCGGTTAATGTAAGCCTGCGGGCTGTAATGTATAAGAATTTTCGAATTAATAGAACAAGTTTGAAATTTGCTGGAGTGTGTTTGGCTTTTATTTTTCTCGGTCCCCGTCAGCTTTCCAGAATTCAAAAGTAAATATGGAATCCTTATCTAAAATAATCATTTTAGGAAACCCATGCAATCTGAATATCTCTTTGGAAAATATGTTAGCCATAACCTGAGCATTGTATTTGATGTTTCCTAGTATAAAATATGCAACTTAGTCAATTTGTCGACTATTACAAGAATTGCTAGTCTTTGTTAGTCTCATAATGACACTGAGAGGGGGGGGGGTGAATCAGTGTAGCTCTTAAAAACTTAAATCTTCAATTCTTAATGCCAAAACAAAGAAAGCTAAAAACCCAATAAAGCAAATATACCAAAGAGCATCACACAACACAAGATGTAACGAGGTTCACCGAGCTTTGGCTACTCCTCAAAACTGACTGTTTGGACTCCCATCCAAATCCAACCTTTGCAAAATATCAATTTTACAAATAATTTACTAGCACCCACTGGAAGGAGCACCAACCCTTGATTTATCTGCACCAATAGAAAGGAGCACCAACCCCTGATTTATCCGCACCAACAGAAAGGAGCACCAACCCCCGATTTACCAAGCACCAACCGGAAGGAGCACCAACCCCCGATGCCAAGCACCAACTTGGACTTCTTTTCCGAATCTAGATGATTGACATAAAGATGCCTTCACTTTTACAAGACCCTGACTGGTCTATTGCTTTCTCAACATTGCCCACTCTTTATCCAGCACACACCCTGCTCACTCGCCTCCTACGCACTCTCTTTCAGCAGCACTTTCACACTCTTTCGACAACACTTTCACACTCTTTTAGCACTTTCACCCTCTTTGAGCCACACGTAATTCTCCGCGCAGACCTCCTTTTATAACCAAATTGTCTCTCTGTAACTCCAGTTGTAACTCCTTTTATTTCTCATGCGCCACTTGTCAGTTGTAACGCCTTCTAATTGTATTGCTTTTGTATAAATATAGGGTAGGCTTTTCGTCAAACACGTTACATGTTACGAATTGACACATATACCCCTACCATGACTGTTCGTCTTCTCGATCATGACTGTTCATATTCTTTTTGTGCATGCATGCATTTTTTGATTCTATTTATGCGACTGTTCGATTTCTCCTTCTTCGACTGTTCTTAAAATAGCTACATGATTTTCTTTTGTAACGTCCCCTATAACTGTTGTGTAACTTCAGTTAACGGTTACATATCTTAATTCGGCTGGGTTAACTTCTTTGCTTGCGCCAAACACAACCTATCATGAAATCGTGACACTTCTGCCTCTTTGTCTTCTTCTCGGCTTGTACCCACGAAAACACATGTCGCGATATCGCGACACTTTCGCCTCCTTGCTGCTTTACTTGGTTCATACCCGCAAAAACACATGTCGCGATATCGTGACACTTTCACCTCCTTCTTCTTTCTCTTTAGTCAGAAAACTACATGTCACGATATCGCGACACTTTCCTTCTTGCTCTTTCTTAGTTCATCGAAAACACAGACATGTCGCGATATCACGACACTTTCTCTCCTTGCTTCTCTCTCTTGGCTTCGCGGGGAAACTGACATGTCAGGATATCGCGACACTTTTCTCCTTGCTCTTTCTCTTGCTTCGGGGGAAAACACCGACATGTCACGATATCGTGACACTTTTTCTCTCCTACAACATGTCATAATATCGTGACACTTTTTCTCTTGGACTCTTCTCTCAACCAATGTCAGTAAATCGTGACACTTTTTCTCCTTGGACTCTCTCTCCTCAACATGTCGTGATATCGCGACACTTTTTCTCTGTGGACATCTCTCTCCAATCACATGTCACAAAATCGTGACACTTTTTTCTCTGTCTCTCTCTTCACGTAAAATGCAACATGTCATGAAATCGTGACACTTTTTTCTCTGCCTTCCTACACTTTTCAAGTCGCAAAAATGAAACATGTCGCGAAATCGCGACACTTTTTCTCTCTCTTTCCTCTTCGCTTTGGACCGCGACACCTTTTCTCTCTCCTCTTTCTCTTCGCTTTGGATCGCAAAAATGAAACATGTCACGAAATCGTGACACCTTTTTCTCTCTCCTCTTTCTCTTCGCTTTGGACCACGAAAATGAAACATGTCACGAAATCGTGACACCTTTTTCTCTCTCCTCTTTCTCTTGCAATATGTCGCGAAATCGTGACACTTTTTCTACTTGTCTTTTTCTCTTCCAACATGTCATGAAATCGTGACATCTTTTCTTTCGTACTATCTCTCTTGCAATATGTCACGAAATCGTGATAGTTTTTCTTGCTTGCGCTTTCTCTCCGAACATGTCACGAAATCGTGACAGTTTTGCTTGCTTGCGCTTTCTCTCCGAACATGTCACGATATCATGACAGTTTTCTTTCTTGCTCTTTTTCTCCAAACATGTCACGATATCGCGATAGTTTTGCTTTCTTGCTCTTTCTCTCCAAACATGTCGCGATATCACGATAGTTTTCTTTCTTCTTTCTCTCAACATGTCACGATATCGCGATAGTTTTCTTTCTTGCTCAACATGTCGTGATATCGCGACAGTTTTCTTCCTTGTGATTTTCTTTTGATTTTTCTCAAATGGGCCACTTCTATCTTTTGGAAAATCACTGTACATACTCTGAATATCCTCTTAACTCCTGTCCACTGCATCAACCGATCTGTCTGACTGTGTTGACAACAATGACAATATTGTTGCTGCACCTTGCTCAACAATCTCCCCCTTTGGAATTGTTGGCAACACACATGCACATTCCTGTAATTCTTCTCCCCCTTTGACAATAATACCAAAGGGCTACTGCAGACTCCCCCTGAGTCCATGCACAACATTCTCAGGCACACGTTATGACAGTTAGCAAAAATTATAAACATGAGCAAAAAGATAATTAAATATATAAATGCTCCCTCTGCGTACAACACACTGTCGCTGCAATATATTCTGCTTCTGCTATGGATAAGAAAATTGACTCTTGTTTCTTACTGTTCCATGCGACCAATCTATCTCCAAGATAGAATGCACCTCCACTGGTACTCTTTCTATCATCTACACATCCTGCCCAAATCTGCATCTGGAAATCTATCCCAGCACTGTCCTCAAATCTGTCCCAACATTGTCCTCAAATATTTCCCAAAGGCCTTCTTCAAAGGCTCAATCAATCAACTCAACCAATCATCACCAGGCTGGAAACCATCTGGCTGCTCATTATAAACCTCTCCTTCAATCTTCCCATTCAAAATGCTGATTTCACATCTGTCAACAAAGTTGACAAGTGACTCACACTTGTACCAACTTTTGTCCAACACTGTACCAACACTGCAATTTTACTGCCAACTCTATGCAAGCATCAAACACAGTACCACAAAACCAACCAAATCATCTAAACTATTATAATCCTTAACTTTTGACAGTGGCAGTAAGAACCATCACCAGTACAACAATGACATACAACAATACTACCAATAATGACAACTCTCAATTTAATCACCACACTTCACGACACTTCCACAAACTATATGAACTGAAAACATACTTCGACAACTATACGACAACTTCCCTGACTACTTGCCTTTCATCCTCAGGTAATCAAACAAATACATAGGAGCATTAAAATGAAACTTCAAGATTGCTCCCCCTGAGGATGTGCTACCTGGAGTTGCTTACTGCAATAGCGGAGTAATCTCCTTCGGTCCAAGGAGACACGATTTCCTCTCTTCTTTCTTTCTCCAATATTTCTTGAACTTAGGTTGAAGGTTTTCAAATGCATCCCTATTTTGAACCTTTTCGTGAATTTGAGCATTTCTCTTGGGTGGTTGTCTCTTGTACATCCTTGATGGATGATTATTTTCCTTTCTTTGATGCACATGATTTCTTCCCTGTCTGTGTTGCATTCTTTGCGTCTGATGAAATCTACTGTCTTGCCATAGATTAGATACAAAAGTTCTTGGACAAGACCTTGCTATGTGCCCATGACCATTACATTTAAAACATTGCACATGGTGTTCAACAGATGTATTTCTACCAGCATAACTCTTTGATCTATTATTCAAACCACAATACATTGCCTTGTGACCATAAAGGTTGCATCTAAAACAATAGCCATTACAAGCATTATTATGAATAAAGTGAGAGTGATAGAACCTCTTTTGTTGTGGTTGCTTTGCTGTAGATCTCCTTTGAGATTTTCTTCCTTTTGAAGTTTTAGCTTCAAACGTTTCTTGCTTTGATCCTTCAACAGTGGACTTCTTCTTCTCTGCAGATTTAGAAGATGAAGGTTGTTCAGCTTCATATCCAAGACCAAGCTTAGACATGGGGCTTCTTTGTTGCCTTATCATTTTATCTAGCAACTCTGTGCTCTTCTCAAATTTGAGATTTGTATTGGCCTCTTCTAGTTGTTTCCTCAATAAAACAATCTCCTCTTCTTGTTTGCCGCAAACATCACTTTTATCATCCAGGTGTGACTTCAAAGCTTCTTCTATTTTCTTGGCTTTATGAATTTGCAAGAAGAGATCTTCAATATTATCCTCATATTCTTCCAACTTCTTGGACAGTCTTTTGTTCTTTTTCCTTTCTATACCCAACTCTTCAAGTGCAGCGATCAACTCACCTTCTAGATATACTTCAGCCTCAGCCTCAAGTTTTTTATTACATTCCTATTTTTCCTTTGTTTTTTCTTCTTCGAATGCCATGAAAAGAGCTTCATCTGTTTCTTCTTCAGAATCCTCATAGGAGCTGTCTTCTGATGAACTGACATTCTTGGAGATGAAACTTTTCTTCCTGAAGTGGTTGTTTCTGAAATTTGGTTTTTTCTTCCAGTCACTTCTTTCTTGGTGCGATCCTTCATCACTTTCATCCTTCTCATTAAGTGGACATTTAGCTGCAACATGCCCAATGCCTCCACATCTGAAACACTTAAATGGTAGCTTTCCTCTGTATTTTCCTTTTCCCCTTATTAGTTTTCGAACAAAGTTTGCTTCCGTTTCATCTGATGTCTCTTCTTCCTCAGATTCTTGTTTTGCTTTTATCTTTTTATGTGCTTTAAAAGCAGCTTCTCTTTCTGTTGGTTTGGTTTTTCCTATTCTCATCTCATATGCAGTCAAAGAACCATGCATCTCATCCATACTAAATGTATTTAGATCTTTAGCTTCTTCTATTGCTGAAACTTTAGAATCAAATCTTTTGGGAAGAGATCTTAGTACCTTTTTCACGATGACAACATCTTCCATTTTCTCGTCGAGTCCTCTAATCGCATTAATGATTCCATTAACCCTCAGCATGTATGCCTCTATGTTCTCATCGTCATTCATCTTTAATGCTTCGAACTGAGCTCGATGCGTTTGTAACTTGGCCTCCTTGATCTTATCATCTCCTTCATGAATGCTCCTTAGTTTGTCCCATATTTCTTTTGCCATTTTACAACCCATAATTTTTACTAGTTCACTGTCCATTAATCCGCACATGATGGCATTCTTTGCTTTTGAGTTATTCTCAAACAATTTCTTACCGACAACATCGGTTGGAGAAGTGGTGGGTATTGTGTATCCACTATCTACCGAATCCCAAATGTCATATCCCAAAGCACAAAGATATGTCTGCATCCTGAGTTTCCAAAATGTGTAATTAGTTCCATCCAACAATGGTGCTTTGTTTGATGAGAATCCTTCACCACCTGCCATTGTCTCACTTCCAAGATCAACCCTAGCTGATTTAGCCTATCAAGGGAAACTGGCTCTGATACCAATTGTTAGTCTCACTATGACACTGAGAGGGGGGGTGAATCAGTGTAGCTCTTAAAAACTTAAATCTTCAATTCTTAATGCCAAAACAAAGAAAGCTAAAAACCCAATAAAGCAAATATACCAAAGAGCATCACACAACACAAGATGTAACGAGGTTCACCAGTTTTGGCTACTCCTCAAAATTGACTGTTTGGACTCCCATCCAAATCCAGCCTTTGCAAAATATCAATTTTACAAACAATTTACCAGCACCCACTGGAAGGAGCACCAACCCCTGATTTATCTGCACCAACAAAAAGGAGCACCAACCCCTGATTTATCTGCACCAACAGAAAGGAGCACCAACCCCTGATTTACCAACACCAACTGGAAGGAGCACCAACCCCCGATGCCAAGCACCAACTTGGACTTCTGTTCTGAATCTAGATGATTGACATAAAGATGCCTTCACTTTTACAAGACCCTGATCGGTCTATTGCTTTCTCAACATTGCCCACTCTTTACCCAGCACACACCCTGCTCACTCGCCTCCTGCGCACTCTCTTTCAGTAGCACTTTCACACTCTTTCGGTAGCACTTTCACCCTCTTTGAGCCACTCATAATTCTCCACGCAGACCTCCTTTTATAACCAAATTGTCTCTCTGTAACTCCAGTTGTAACTCCTTTTATTTCTCATGCACCACTTGTCAGTTGTAACGCCTTCTAACTATAACTGCTTTTGTATAAATATAGGGTAGGCTTTTCATCAAACATGTTACATGTTACGAATTGACACATATACCCCTACCATGACTGTTCGTCTTCTTGGTCATGACTGTTCGTATTCTTTTTGTGCATGCATGCATTTTTTGATTCTATTTATGCGACTGTTCGATTTCTCCTTCTTCGACTGTTCTTAAAATAGCTGCATGATTTTCTTTTGTAACGTCCCCTGTAACTGCTATGTAACTTCAGTTAACGGTTACATATCTTAATTCGGCTGGGTTAACTTCTTTGCTTGCGCCAAACACAACCTATCGTAAAATCATGACACTTCTACCTCTTTGTCTTCTTCTCGGCTTGTACCCATGAAAACACAACATGTCGCGATATCGCGACACTTTCACCTCCTTACTGCTTTACTTGGTTCATACCCGCAAAAACACATGTCATGATATCGTGACACTTTCACCTCCTTGCTTCTTTCTCTCTGCATGTACTCATGAAAATACAACATGTCGCGATATCGCGACACTTTCTCCTCCTTGCTTCTTTTCTTGGCCTGTACCTGTGAAAACACAACATGTCACGATATCGCGACACTTTTCTTCTTGACTTTCTCTCTCCTCCTTCGAGTCATGAAAACCCGACATGTCACGATATCGTGACACTTTTTCTCCTTTGCTCTTTCTCTTGCCTTTGGGTCATGAAAATCGACATGTCGCGATATCGTGACACTTTTTCTCCTTGGACTTTCTCTTCCTCTCGCAAAAGTACATGTCGCGATATCATGACACTTTTTCTCCTCGGCACTCTCTCTCCCCAACATGTCACGAAATCGTGACACTTTTTCTCTCGACTTCTCCTCCTTCAAGTCGAAATGACATGTCGCGAAATCGTGACACTTTTCCTTCTTTGCCTTCCTGCACTTTTCAAGTCGTAAAAATGCAATATGTCACAAAATCGCGACACTTTTCCTTCTCTGCCTTCCTCTTCGCTTTGGACCGCGAAAATGAAACATGTCACGAAATCGTGACACCTTTTTCTCTCTCCTCTTTCTCTTCGCTTTGGACCGTGAAAATGAAACATGTCACGAAATCACGACACCTTTTTCTCTCTCCTCTTTCTCTTCGCTTTGGACCATGAAAATGAAACATGTCATGAAATCGTGACACCTTTTTCTCTCTCCTCTTTCTCTTCGCAATATGTCGCGAAATCGTGACACTTTTTCTACTTGTCTTTTTCTCTTCCAACATGTCATGAAATCGTGACACCTTTTCTTCTGTACTATCTCTCTTGCAATATGTCACAAAATCGTGACAGTTTATCTTGCTTGCACTTTCTCTTCGAACATGTCACGAAATCACGACAGTTTTTCTTGCTTGCGCTTTCTCTCCGAACATGTCACGAAATCATGATAGTTTTTCTTTCTTGCTCTTTCTCTCCAAACATGTCACGATATCACGACAGTTTTGCTTTCTGGCTCTTTCTCTCCAAACATGTCACGATATCGCGACAGTTTTGCTTTCTTGCTCTTTCTCTCCAAACATGTCACGATATCGCGACAGTTTTTCTTTCTTGCTCTTTCTCTCCAAACATGTCACGATATCGCGATAGTTTTCTTCCTTGTGATTTTCTTTTGATTTTTCTCAAATGGGCCACTTCTATCTTTTGGAAAATCACTGTACATACTCTGAAGATCCTCTTAACTCCTGTCCACTGCATCAACCGATCTGTCTGACTGTGTTGACAACAATGACAATACTGTTGCTGCACCTTGCTCAACAGTCTTGGGTAAACCTACTATGAAGTCCATAGATATAACCTACCATTTTTGTGAAGGTATATCATGTGAATACAATTGTCCTACGGGATGTTTGCATTCAACATTTACCTTCTGGCATTAAAGGCACTAAGCGATAAAATCGGTGATATCCTTCTTCATTCCTATCTAGAAGAAGGTATTTTTCATATTTTCCCTCATCTTGGTCCCTCTAGGATGAGCAAAGTAAATATCTCTGTGTGCTTCTTACATGATTAGTCTCCTTAAATCGTCTATTTATGGTATAAAGATCTTATCTTTGTAGCACAAAAGACCATATTTCATGCTAAAATTCATATTTCACTTAGGATCTCTACTCATTTTGACCTAAATTTCTTTGCAATACTCATCTTGAGATCACTTATTTCTAACTTGATCTACTAGATCCACATGAATTTGGGTTATGGATGCTATATACCTTCTTCTACTTGAGGTGTTGAAAACCTTATTTTCTTTCACTTTGATATACTCAATATCAAAGTCATATTCAATGAGAAACTCAACCCATCTTCTTTGTCTCACATTGAGCATAGGTTGGGTAAATATATACCTCAAAATTTGATGGTCGGTTCTCAGCTCAAAGGGTCTTCCTACCAAGTAATGACACCAAGTTTTTAGAGTGTGCACAACTACTACTAGCTCTAAATCGTGTATAGCATAGTTAATTTCATGCTTCTTAATTTTCCTTGATGCATATGCTACTACTAACTCATCTTGGGAGAGTACTCCTCCTAACCCTTCTAGTGATGCATCTGTGCACATTGAGAAGTTCCCCTAAGGATCTAAAATTTTTAATATTGGTGTTGTAGTGAGTTTCTATTTAAGCAACACAAAAGTAGTCTCACACTTTTTTGTCCACTTAAATTCCTTTCCTTTCTTTTGGAGATTGGTTATTGCAGTTGTTATCTTGGAGTAATCCTTTACATAACATCTATAGTATCCCATCATACCCATGAATATTTATACTTCTATCACATTGGTAGGTGGTGGCTAGTTCAAAATGACCTCAATATTTTTTGGATCCATTACAATTCCCTCTGCAAATATTATGTGCCCAAGATATTGTACTTTTGAGATATAGAAATCACTTTTTGATAGATTTCCATAGAGTTGATTCCTTCTTAACAATTCTAACATGATTATGAGGTGTCTATTGTGTTCCTTCCTATATTGAGAGTATATTAGGATATCATCTAAAAACACGAGGACAAACTGATCTAGATGCCTCTTGAATACATTGTTCATAAAATTCATAAATGCAATGGTGGCTTTAGTCAGGCCAAAGGGCAAGACTTAAATTCATAATGCTAGCACCTGGTCTTGAATGCTATTTTATGAGTATCCTCCTCACACATTCTTAATTAATGGTACCTTAATTTCAAATCAATCTTGGTGAATACCGTGGCATTATTCAGTTGGTTGAACAGGTCTTCGATCCTTGGTAGAGGGTTTCAGTTCTTAATAGTAGTTTTGTTAAACATTCTATAGTTAATAGATAACCTTAATGACCCACATTTCTTCTTAAAAAATGGCATCGATGCATCCCATTGTGACACACTCAGCTTTATCAGTCCCTTTTCCAATAGTCCCTGTAGTTGCACCTTCAAATCCTGCATCTCTATAAGGTTCATCCTATATGGAGATCTATGGATAGGTTCTGCTCCTGGCATAAGCTCAATAGTAAAATCAAATTCTCACATAGGAGGAAGTCTAGGTAGATCTTCAAGAAACACATCCCTAAATTCTTGCAAGATTGGGTGTTTTTCCAACACCTCTCTCTTTTGATCCTCTTCGACTTCATTGAGCTTCATGACATAGACCATCCCTTCTTTTTTGAGGTCTTTATTTAGCTATATGGCAAACATCAACTGGGGTTTGAATGATCCTTGCTTGCTATGGATCCTTATTCTTCCCTTGCCTTCTTTAGAATACTCTATCCACCTATCCTAGAAATTGATCAAGGCTTAATGATATTGCAACTAGTCCATCCCTAAGATAATATCAAAAGCATGTAGTGGAGCTACATATAAACATCCTTTAGTAGAACCACTAGTTAGGGTAATTGTTTCCATTGGAAAACATTGATCCACTGAGTAGGTTTTCCCAAAACCATACTCGACCTTCCACCCTTGGGCCAAATATCCTAGCATTTCTAGCATATTCTTGACTATACTAGAAGAAATAAAACTATTTGTTGCTCCATTATCAATTAAAATATTCACTTGCTTATTGAAAATATTACCCTTTATGAGCAATGGGGTGGCTTGCCCTTCTAAATTTTGGTTTCTGGTTGCAACAAAAATATGGTGGGTGGGTTCCTTTCCCTTTGCACTGAGTATACTTGGCATTAATTTGTGTGGGCATAGGATAGCATAATGTGGACCTATGCAATTATAGCATCCTTCCTTGGGTTCTTTATGATTTTCTGGTTTCTACTCCCCTATTTTACCCACTAGGATTAAATTCGATTATTTTTGTGATTGGGGTTTAGTATTGCTGGGGTTGTTATTCTTCTTTTAGAAGTTCCTTTTGAACCTCCTTGATTTCTTGTCATTCTTCCTTTCAGGTTTTGGGAGGTTCTTGCCCTTTTGCTCCTATTCTTACTTCCACTTTATGAATCCAACACCATTTCTCTTCTTGAGTGCTTTTTGATCTCATTCAGATAGAGTGGCATAATCAAACTGAATATGGGATTATGCCTTTTTAGCTAAATCATAAGATTTTTGTAGTGACTTTGGCTCATGCATATTTACATCATGCCTTATCCTAGGCTCTATTCCTAAGATAAATTTATGGATCCTCATATTTTCATCATAAGTGGGTACATATTTCAATAACTTCTTGTAGTATACTTCCATGGATTTGGTTCCTTGTTGAAGGTTGGCAAATTCTTCAAAATTTACCACATAAAAATGCTTTGTGAGAAACCTTTTATTGAAGGCTATGATAAAGTCCTTCTACTTTAGATCAAAAAATTTCATATTATGCTCTTCTTGATAGGATTCCCATCAATCTAATCCACCCTTCTAGATGGATTATCACCCAAACTATCTAAGTTTATGAGGAGTAGTTCTTCATTGTAAAGTAGATCTCTAGCTCCCTTAGCCAAGCTTTGATTACATCACCTTTCCCTTCTCCATCAAATTTGGAGGTACAAACATTCTTTAGATCCTTTGCCAATTCTTTTTCTAACAGAGTTCTAGCCTCTTGCTCTTCCACGATTGGTTTATTAGCTTACCCAAACTCTGAGCTCCTAGCTTGCAAATATTGATTCACTAAGGTCTCTAGCAATTGTTTCATTTGATCTTGCATTGTAGTGACCATTGTAGTGAGGTTCTCTACCTCCTTGTTAGGATTGCCCAAATTTTCATCTCGGGTTTCTTCCTCAATATTACTCTATTGGGTTTACCTATTTGAAGGAATAAATCTTTCTCTCCTTGTATTTGGTGCCATTTATCTTGGTCACACCTAAGAAAGAGTAGTAGATTAGGTTATAGCTTCACCTTGAACTGTACTACTAATTCTAGCTAAGCATGACATCTACATAAACTAAACACAATTTTTTCTCGCTAAGACCGCCCTCACTCTACATGGGGTGGTACTCTAAGTACAACCATGTAATTCCAATGCTAGTGACCATACTTACTATATGTAAGGTGTCATAGCATACAAGCTACCCATCCTAGGGTTAATCCCCTTTAGAATTCTTAGCAATTGGGAATTCTAGGTCTTCCTGACTTTAGCTTAAGAACTAAGCAAGGGCCTGAATAGGAAGATACCCAAATCCCTAGCACATTCCATGAAGCTTCTAGTCCCTCATACCTAGAGATCTAATACCAAATGTAATGACCCAAAATATAACTAGATCATCTAAGATTTTTTTTTTCAGGCATAAAATCAAGAGGGATTCACATATCTCTAACTAGCATATGCGTTAATATTAAGATAATCTAATGTTTAAGTTGATCAACCTTCTCATTCCTAAATATAATAAAGGATACACCCATATCTATACCATACACAAGTTCGTCTGTGTAGGTATACTATGCATATTGTAAATAAGCTATCCATCTCATCTTCTTGATGAGCTAACTAATAGGGATTAGGTGTGATTTAAAAAATGATGGTTGTTTATTTTTAAAGATTAGTTTTTAGTTGGGATAAGGTGCACTATTATTATTTAATGTAATCTTATTCGTAACATGTGTCGTAATATTGTGTTGTAATACCTATTTATAGGCTTCTATTATCAATGGAAAATCGATTTTTAGCTTTTCATTCATTTCCTTTGTTTGTTGTACCTGATCCCACATCATTGGTATCACTTTCATTTCTATAAAGTAGTAGTGGGTTTATCCCATATTTCTTGTGGGTTCGTTCTCTCCCAATTTATATTGTCCTTTGCACCTCTTATATAATATCCAGTGCCTAAGCATTGGCTATACGTCCTCCACCCCTCCTCTTACACCATGTCCAAAATTGCCCCCCCACCATGGTCCTTACCTAATGTTAGTCATTGAAATTTCCCTTTATCATGTTCAAGTGCTGTATTTCCATGTTCATTGTCCAGTTGTTGTCCTGTCTCTTCTATTCCATTTTTTGATTCATCGTTCACATTCCCATGTGCGCTTCAGTCTGTCCAAGTCTAATGCCACCGGTCCATCCGTGTCAAGCTTTTCATGTCATCAACTCTGGTCAATATTGTTTTCCATGTCCTTTACCAAGTCTTCCACTCCTCTTCTCTGATTGGTGCCCTATCATCTTACCTCATAACAATACATCCTATTCCTTCCATTCGATTTGACTTGTTCACGCCCTATCATTGTCCCATCCCTCTGCATTATCGCTTGCCATGTCATTCGAGTATATGTTGTGTGGTCTGCCACATCACACGCCATGCGTACCCTACATCCATCTTATGTCTATTGGTTCCCTCTCTTACATCAGTCACTCCCCTTGGGTCTATGCATCTACCATTCATCACCCTTGCCCGACTTGGTCATTGACTAGTCATTGGCCAACTAATGACCATTAAAATTAAATACCATTGGACATTGGTAATTACACCATTGTCACTCATTAATTCCATTGGATTTTGTGTTAGAAATCATTAATGCCGAATGAATGCCATTGTATTGCTTGATCGTTGGCAGTAACCAGTTGGACCCAAACCACAATTTTTGCCATCTTATCATTTTAGGAGACCTTTTGTAATTTTTGCTTTTACATAATCATTATTTATCTGATTCTACCCTTGCATATACTCGTTGGAAAGCTCATTTCGATCTCTACACATCCACCATGGTACTTTTTCCATTTGCCATTTTTTTATATCCTAAATTGTGTTTCAAATATTTTTTTGTCTTTTGAGCCTGTATTTTTACCTCATGACCGCATTTATTTATTTTTTGATTTTCCTTCTTGGCTTGCTGATGCATTGTCATTAAGCACATCATTAATTCTTAATGAATTTGTCAATCCAGGGCAGTGTACAAGGCTATTTGAAGAAGGAGTGAACAGGGCTATAATTTAGGTCAATTGGGAGCAACAAGTCTTATTGGTGGGACCAATTGTGTGGGGGGTTTTAGGTCATTTCTACCTCTAAATTGCATAAATTGAACTTTAATCTATTTGCAAAAATGAGAACTAATTGCTAATTGCAGAAATGAAACCCTAGTTACAGTTGCAAGAATGAAATCTAGTTAATTTGCAGAAATTGAATTCTAGTTACAGTTGCAGAATTGGAAACCTGATTATAGTTGCAAAATGAAAGTCTATTTACTCTTGCAATAATGAAAACTGAAATGAAGCACAGAAAACTAGGTCCTGTCAATGCTCTATAACAGAAGGTTGTCAATCTTCTGTACAGGGGTTGACAACAAAAACAACAATGCAAAAAATTGCAAAAAACTGTAAATTGCTGGAAATGAAAACCTGTAGTAAATTGGAAAGTTGTTGGGAATGAAAAGAATAACCAGATATACTACTAATCATATCACAAAAATATTCTGAACAAGAATTAAGCAACTAGGAATGTTAGTTGTGCAAAAGAATGAAATTGACAAGTTTACAACTTATTCTGTTGCAACAAAATCAAAATAAAACCTATCTGTTAGTCCTCCTCCTAGGTCTGGAAGTGGCCAACCTCCTTTTCCAGAAGAAGGTATGAGTTCCTCTCTCTCTCTAAATATTACTCACACTCAGACATAACAAAATAAATGGAGGAAACTACACTTTTATTGCTTCAAAAAATCATTACAATATTGCTGCTAAAATCTGTTACAGGACTGAAGTTACTATTCTATTAGCTCTATTCCTTACTTCTTACTTGCTTGCTTCTTGCCTACTTAGCTCGACCAAAAATGGGAGCTATATTTTATAGATGCCTAAAATCTATTTACAAACAAAAAATATACTATTCCTATTATGTTGCAGCATTTCCTGGTTTTTATCCTAGAAGAGGATCAATTGATATTTTCCCATGAATGGTGGCTTTTGGATGGCAAGGACGACAAAGGCAGTTGGGGGATATTTTCCTTTAACCTTCTCAACCTTCTTTCCCTTTTTCCACCATCAAAAAATAGTCAAAAAGTCAAAAAGCACTTTCTGTTGTCAATCCGAAGATAACTAGCTCAATCCAAAGAAACTGCATTCTGTCAATCCGAAGATGTCTGCTCAATCCGAAGCTCTTCGGATTGACTAATTGTGTGGTCTTCAGGTGATCTCAACTACTTTTCTCAGGTGGGTTATCTCTCAGGAACTGATTGCAATAGCTTTTATCCTTCTCCATGTGTGAATTCCATGCCTTGCCATTCATTGGCAGCTGGCTGGAATTTACATAACAAAACCAGTTTCTGTTGCATAGTAACAGTCTTCTTGCACCATTTGCTAAACTTAGATAAATAAATGCTTGAAAAACATCAAAACAAAACTAGTAAAGTGTTGCTATCAACCTAAGCATATTCCTCATTTAGCAAGCCATGACAAAATAACATAAAACTATACAAAAAACTGTAAAAATCAGAATATAATATTCCTAACACATCAATCATGCAAACAGTTAATACACAACATATTAGATCAACTTAACTAGCATATAAGATAATTCACAAGAGTTTTTAGGCAATTTCAATGTTCAAAACATACTATGATGGAGGCATTTCCAGGCCTCATCATTTTCCCCCAACTTATATTAATGCATGTCCTCATGCATTCTGTTGGGCTATGGAATCACATATATCCATATTCAAATTCCATGATCTATAGAATAATTTGGTGCCTATATAATATCCCCTGGTTTCCTGAAGGTTCCTGAGCCATTCTTCAAACTGATCATCTGGTTGGGAATCTTCTTCAAAATAGAAGGGAACTAGAGAAATGATGGTTGGAGGCCTAAATCTGAGACCTACCCAGTGATGTTGCATAATCGTAATAATTTGTACCACCCCTTCTGCTCTCCTTCTGGACCATTCTAGGTTGATGGGGGAGATAGGCTCCCTTTTCTGCAAAGATATGGAAAGTTCTGCCCATCTGTTCCTGCAAATTGATAAGGCATGAACAAAATTGGTAGCACAATAATCCTGGAATTTAGTCAAATAGTCCCTCAAGCTATTTAAGTACATTATTTTAATGTCTACCCTGTTCATCAAGTCAAAATATTATCTAGTAATAATTGGATAATTTGGGTGTACTGCTCTGACTAACAACTCAGCTCTTAACTCAATCTCCTTATTTTGTGTCTTTTCTTGGTTCCAGTAAAGTTGATTCTGTAGGGTAGACATAAAAGCTCTTAATTGAACATCTCCTATGCAAATATGAGGGTGAAAATCTACCTCCTCTGGAATGAAAAAGTTGTGTAGAAATAGCTCACATAGCAGATTTTTTTGTTCTATAGGACTGTTGAGGTAAGCTTCCAAAAACTCTTCAGCAGTTTCCAATTTATAGGGGAGACCTGAGCTAATCCTCATGACCTACCATCTAAGATATCTTTCCTTCAGAATGAGACTATAAAACCTGGCAGGTCATCTAAATTGGACTAAAAATTCAGCAATGTGACATAGATCAACCACCTGTTCCTTTAATTTATTGATTTCTGTGTCCTTTTCCTCCAACTATTTTCCTACCAGTTTCAAATTTTCAACCTGTGTGGCAAGTTTCTCATATTTGATCACCCAATTAGCTATGTCTGTATTGTACTGCTCTAAGGATATAGTATTGGGTGGTCTGATTACAGGTTGGAATCTTGGCAATAGATCCACCTGTACCCCTTTTTCCTCTACTTCTATAGGTTGGGAATCTGTCAATAGATCTACTTGTATCCCCTTTTCCTCTATCTCTACAGGTGGAAAATATGACAATAGATCTACTTGTACCCCTTTGTCTTCTACTTCTACTGTAGGAATAACAGTTTCAAAATTGGGCACAGAGATTTCATTCAAAGGAGTACTTACTTGATCATTCACATCTTGATGCTCAAAGCTCTCCTGTGCTGGTGTTATTTGCAGAAGCAACTGCTATAACTCTCCACTGATACTTTATCCTATATTTTCGAGCAATTCTGGAGTGTCTTCGAATTGAGAAGGTGTTGCTTCAGATTGAGAAGGCATGGCTTCAGAATGAGAGGGCATTGTTTCAGAATAAGCACTTGTATCTTTATTCAAAGGTTTAGATGCTTTAATCATGGGAAAATAATTACTTTCCTTAGACAATCCAAGCAATAATTGAACCAAATCCTCCTCATCATCTGATGCAGTTGACTGTTCTTCAAATTGTGATAGTCTGCTCTTCAGTTCCTCCACTTCCTACTGCAGCTCTTCAATTCTCTTTTCATGTTTTTCAATAATATCTTCTCTTTCTTCAATCCATTTTATTTGTGTTTTTATAACACTCTTGGCTGCTCTCAGTTGCTCTTTGATGTCCACCTCTTCCTCCTCTGATTCAGAAGCTGATGCAGACAAACTGTCTTCAGTTTGTTGTTCAAAAATTATTTCATTTTCTGCTTGTTCTGCTTCAACCTCCTGTTCATTCTCTGCTCCAACCTCTTGTTCAATTTTTGTTTCAACCTCTTGTTCCTGCTCAGGAAATTATGGAAATTTTTCCATGACTATATCCAGAATTATAGTGGCCTACTGTATTGTAGCAACTTCAGAGTTATCTTGCCTAGTCTCTTCCTCAACCATTTGTTCAGGGAATCCTAAAAAATCTTTCATGGTTGTATCTACAATTACAGTGGCTTGTTGTATTTCTGTAACATCAGGACTTCCTTGTCTGGTTTCCTCCTCAACCATCTATTCTTTCATTTCTTTTTGGTGGAGTCTTTTAGACCTCCTAGTTCCTGTTGTATATTTTTTCTTTCTATCCTATTTTCTTGTGGTAACAGGGTTGTAGGAACAGTTTCAGGCTCTGGTGGGAGTTCTTTTTTTCTCCTTCTGTTTCTTCCTCTGTTTGGCTAGGAATTTTACTCCCCTGTTCTGTCAGTTCAATAATATTTTTAGAAAAATGGACCTTTTTCTGTTTTCCTTTTCTGTTGCCAGTCCCAGATCCTCTCTTCTTTTGTTTTTGAGGTTGTGAGGTTGAAGGTTCTGAGGAAAGGTGCTATGTTTCTTCCTCTACAATAACATCTATTTCCTCTTCTACAACAACATCTTCTTCCCCAAAAACTACATCAGTCAAGGCAGAGTAAAACCTATTAAAGCTTCTAGGGTTTCCCCTAAAATGATGTTGGCACACCAGTTTAATAAGACCATGGTGACGAGGGCTCCCTTTTCCCTCCTGATAATGTTTTGCCATGTTCTACAGCTCTTGGTGTAGGTACAATGGAAAATTTACCCTAAATTCAGGTTGTTGCCTACCATGCCTAAGGTGATTTAAAATTCTGAAATGATGCCCTGACAAAACCACATACTACCCCTCACAGGTTAAAAATTTGATGACCCATGTGGCTACTTCATCCCAGGGCTCTTGCAGGCTGGTCCTTTTTACCCCCTTACACATGTTATTGTTTATCAAATATTCTGGCTTCCTATCATCTTCTTCCACAAACTGACTAACTACATTTGCTAATGTGTTTTTGCCACTTTTAGAAATTTGAAGACCTTGCAATGGAAGTTCAGTAATTTGACTCAAAACTTCAGGGGTTACCTTAATTGTCATGTCATTGATGTGTGCCCGGTTATTTCTGAACGTCTGAGCAAATATGGCAGCCAAATATTCAGAGCATCCATTAAATTTATCCAAGAAAGGCATAAGCCCTCCATCTTCAAAAATCTGCAACACTTCTGGATTTTCCCGAAGGAGAGTAGTATCTGCTGGCTCCATTTTTGTTTTTCACCCCATTGTTCTGTTCTACTATTTTTGCACTGAGAATGCTTCTCACTTCTGCTGCCACACTCGTCTGTTGGTTTCTGCAAAAATAGGGTTTTTCTTTTGGGTTGCAATGTCTCTATTTTTCTTCGAAAAGAGCTTCAATTCCTGTACCTCACCTCGTAATCATTTTGCTTTAGCAAATATGTCTTCGAAAGGAAAGGTGGCACGTTTTTCTATTCTACTCTGGATATTTGGCCGACGATGGTTGGATAGACGTCCCTGCCATCAGATCTTCCTTACCTTTTTTAGCGCATCCATCCAGCATGTGAATCCACCACTTGCATGGTTATCAACAATGAACTATGGTGGCATGCTATTGGTCATTCTCCCATGGTTCCCGTACTTCCTCGATGGGTGCAAATATGAGATAGATTACACCGTGCAAACCAACGGACACGTGTCAATTATCACATGTAGTCAAAAACTCTGCTGACCATGTCTTTTCTCCCTCCTCGGATGCCACGTGGAAATATTCTACCGACGCCATGTCTTTTTTCACTTTTATTTCGAAGATAAATGCTCATTCCAAAGATTATGCTTCATTCGAAGATTATTCTTCATTCCAAAGATTATTCTTCATTTCGAAGACAATTCTTCATTCCGAAGACAAACAAAATTTCAAAACATACTCCCATCAATCCGAAGACAAAATTTTTCAATCCGAAGACAAATCTGGCATTGTCATTCCGAAGAAAAAGTTGGCACTATCATTTCAAAGACAATTTTCAATCCGAAGATAAAACTGGTGTTGTCATTCCAAAGACACAACAGGCACTCATTTCGAAGATCAGGCAGAAACCAAAATTCTTCTTTTCTTAAAACATGTTTTGATTATGCCAACTCTTATGAACACCTTTATACTAATGGTTAATTGTCATATACTATATACCAAATATTTACAATGAGAAAAGTGCAAGAAATATATACCTGGTTAAAACAAGTTAATGCAAGTTTGGAAAGATGACTGCTTCTGTTGATGTTCTGCTGAGGCTTTCTGCAACACTTCAAAACAAGTGCAGTTGGTGAATTTGTACAATGGTGATTCAGAATTTTATTTCATGGTTATACATGCCAAAAAACTGGTTTTCATGCATACCAATTCAGTAGCGCCTCATAGAGGTTTTCACTATTGAATTATTCATTTTTCTCTCTTTTTTTATTTTTATTTTTTTTTTTTTTTTTTTTTTTTTTCCTCTCCTTTTCTCTTTTTTTTTTTTATTTTTTACCTCTCCTTTTTTTTTTTTTTTTCTATTTTCTTGAAACTCCATTATCATGCTGAATCTGTTGAAGTTGAGGTGGAAGAGGGAATCTCTTCCACCAGTTGTACATCCAAGCTATCAAGTTGTTGCAAGAACTCCTCTTTAGTCAGAGGTGTATGGTACACCCGAAGGCGATGTCCATTCACTACCAACTTTCTCCTTGACTCATCAATGGGAGAGAGACGAGCTGCTCCATTGTCAAATACCTCTTCAATCTGGTAAGGTCCAAGCCATCTAGTCCTCAACTTTCCAGGGAAGTCCTCATAGCGAGAATCAAATAGCAAAGCCCAATATCCTTGCTAAAATTTCCTCTGTTGAATGTGATTGTCATGCCACAACTTCCTCTACTCTTGAATTACTTCAGTTTGGTGTAGAGCATCCAACCGAAGTTCATCCAATGCATTCAGCTGTAGAATCCTGTCCGTCTGTGCCTGTGACAATTCAATCCCAATTTCCAATGTTGTGCGTAATGTTAGTAGCTCAAATTCAATAGGTAGGAGGGGCTTTTTACCAAAAACCAGTTCATAAGGTGTGAATCCAATAGTGGATTTCCAAGTAGTATTGTAAGCCCAAACTGCTTCAGGTAATTTATCTAGCCAGTTTCTCCTATGAAAAGCTACTATTTTTGTCAAGATCCATTCTAGTTCCCTGTTTGTTACCTCAACCTGGCCATTTGCTTGTGGGTGGTAAGGTGATGATTTCCTATGTTTGATTTCATACAATTCTGTAAAAGCCTCAATGACTTTAGATGCAAATTGGGGTCCCTGGTCTGTGGTGATAGACCGTGGAGCTCCAAATCTCTAAAAAATCTGAGTATACAAGAAATCAATGACCTTCTCTTCATGAGCATGTTTGAAAGCACGCACCTCTACCCACTTTGTCAGGTAATCAGTGCATACCAGAATATGCACCTTTCCTTGAGAAGGTGGATCAATAGGTCCCACAAAATCAAGCCCCCACCTCTCAAATGGCTCTAAAACTATTTGAGGCTGTAGTGGCATCTCATTTGTATGAGTGGGTTTCCCCATTCTTTGGCATGCATCACAATGCCTGATGTACTTTTTCACATCCTTGTGAAGAGATGGCCAATAATATCCTGTTCCTAAAATTTTTCTAATTGTGCTTTTTACAGAATAGTGTCCACCAGAGGGTTCATCATGACAAGCCCTAAGGACATCATATACCTCATCCTTTCGGATGCACCTACGCAACACATGGTCAGGACTGCACTTAAAAAGCATACCCTTAATCCATTCAAAGGAAGAACTTTGTTTGATCAATTGTTTTCTCTGTTTTGAAGTGAAATGTGGGGGAACTTTCCTTGTGACCAAATAGTTGGCTATATCTGCAAACCAGGGTGATTGGATAGATATAGCAAATAATTTTTCATCAGGAAAAGTATCCTCAACTAATTCCCCTTCCTCTGTGTTCTGCAACCTGGACAAGAAATCTGCTACAACATTAGCTTTTCCTGGTTTGTTGATTATTGTGATATCAAATTCCTGCAGCAACAATAACCAATGGATAATTCTTGCACTCACCATAGGCTTATTCATCAAATATTTAATGGTTGTGTGATCTGTGTGAATGAATATTTGATAACCTGTGATGTAATGCCTAAATTTGTTGATGGCATAAATCACTGCCAAGAATTCCTTCTCAGTTGTGGTATAATTTTTCTCAGCTCCTATCAAATTCTTGCTAGTGTAGTAGATGGCATAGTGTTCACCATTGTCAATTTGTCCTAATGCTACTCCAATTGCAGTATTGGAAGCATAAATCTGTATGTGAAATGGTAATGTCCAATTAGGTCCTCTTAACACAGGTGGAGTTACTAATTTCTCTTTCAGAGCTTCAAATGATTCCCGACACCTTGCAGTCCAGGAGAATTCAGAATCTTTAGTCAATAGGGCAAACATGGGATTGGCTATTGTGCTAAAGCTGGGAATAAACCTGCGGTAAAAACCAATGTGTCCTAGGAAGCTTCTGACATCAGTCTGAGTTTTAGGAGGGAGAAGATTCTTGATAATTTCCACCTTCTTTGGATCAACCTGGATCCCTTGAGAAGAGATGTGATGACCAAGAACTATTCCTTCCTCCATCATCATAAAATATTTTTCTGGATTTAAGGATAACTGGTATGTTTCACAACGAGTTAAAACTTTGTCAAGGTGTTCCAATGTAAAGTCAAAAGTCTGTCCACATACTGTGAAATCATCCATGTATATTTCAACACTGTTGGTAGTCATATCAGAAAAAATTGCTAAGACTGCTCGCTGAAATGTTGTTGGGGCATTACACAAACCAAAAGGTAAGACCCTATAGGCAAATGTTCCCCATGGATAGGTAAAGGTTGTTTTCTCTTGATCTTCAGGTGCAACCTGAATTTGATTATACCCACTAAATCCATCAAGAAAACAAAAGTATTTCTTTCCAGCAAGGGTATCTAACACTTGATCTATGAAAGGTAATGGAAAATGGTCTTTGTATGTCACTTTGTTCAGCTCTCTATAGTCTACACATACTCTCATTTTTCCATTTTTCTTAGGAACTATAACCAATGGAGAGACCCATCGACTATCAAAAATTGGGTAAATGAATCCTACCTCCAGAAGTTTTTCAATTTCTTCTTTTACAATATCCCTCAAGGCAGGATTTAGTCTTCTCTGGGGCTATCTTACTGGCTTGACATCTTCAGTATAAATCCTGTGGGTGCATATATCAAGGTGAATCCCTGACATATCTTTGTAGTCCCAAGCAAAAGCATGGACATGCTTCTGCAAAACAACTATCAGTTTTTCTTCCTCTTCCCTAGTAAGCCAACTGTTAATGTTCAAAAATTTTCCTGGCTGGACTTCTATTTGTTTTGTATTTGGAAGGACTGAATTCACTTCTTCATACTTGTTGATTAGGGAGTTAAGAGGACAATGATGAGATGGGAGGAAATAAGAAGTTTCTATTTCATTGATTTCTGATGGAAGCATATCCTGTATGGAACAGTGAGAAGGGAAGATCAAGTGATGGTGCCACCCATGTGGTAGTGAAACAGATGTTTCCTATGATGGTATAGATGGCTTACCTTCAGAATTTTGATCCTCCTCACTCCCTAACAACTGATGGATATTTATTGCTTCCTCTTCTAACCCTTGTTCATGCAGAACATTCATTAGGATAGTTTCATTCTCTAAAGTTTCTATGTCATGGAGGTCTTCTGTGTGTTCCCTTACTACCAAGGTGGCTAGTGTGGAAATAACCTCTTCTGGTTCTTCATCTGAGTCAGAAAACCATAACTAACCTAAAAAATTGTTGGAGGGTCTTGCAGGAGGATACAAAGAAATCTATTTTAGATCAATACCATTTGAAATGGTCATTTTTCTAGATCTACAGTCTATGAAGGCTGCTGCAGTTGCAAGCCAAGGTCTTCCCAAAATGATGGGATATCCATGTGCTGAATTCCTTGGTTGTAAAACCAAAAAATCTATAGGGAATTCCCAAGAAGAGACTTCTATAGGGACATCTTCAATGATACCTTCAGGTTTTGCAACTGACCTATCAGCCATTTCTAAAACTGTAAATGTGGGGCTGAGATGTTTGAGCTGTAATTGTTCCATTATATCCTTGGTCATGACATTTATTGCAGCTCCTAGATCTACTAAGACATTTGATATTGGTACTGAGCCTATGGTAACTGTGATAACTGGACTCCCTGGGTCACTATACTTTGGAGGTACTAGTTTTCCTGACAAGAGATCAACTATCTTTCCTTCAACCTGAACAGTTTTGGGAAATGCTTTCTTTTTTCTTCCTGCTCTTCTAATGCACAAATCTCGGACAATACTTTTAATCATAGGTATATCCTTAATGGCTTGCAATAAGGGCAGTGATATAGTTAATTTTCTAAGTTCCTTGACCAGGTCTGACTCAAAATTTTCTGTGGTATTGAATCTTTCAGGATATGGAATTATCCCTGATGAAGGTAATTGTTCTGCCTGTGGTTCTATTTTTTCTTCTTCTTTCTCTATTGTTGGTTTAACTCTAATTGGTTCCAAAGGTTCTTGCTTTTCATTTTCTTTGGTTTTAGTTGAAATAGGTTCAAGTACAACTTTTCTTGAATGAAGTTGGATGTTACTACAATCAAGAACATTTATTTCAACATTTTCTTCAGCTTCAGCCACATAGATAGGGGATGCCTGTATCATATTGTTTGGATTAGTGACTAGTTGAGCTAGAAGTTGAGGTTGCTTCACCTATTGTGTTTGTTGTGGTTGGTTCTGTTTTCCTTGAAAATTAGGTGCAAGCAACAAATTTTGAGTTTGACCTTGATTTCTTTGTTGCCTTGGATAGGACTGGTATTGTTGACCCCATTGTTGTTGATTTTGCATCCAATGTGGATTGTTCTGATTCTGATTCCAAGGTGGGTAGGATGGGTTATTTTGATTCTAGGATGGATTGCTCCAACTTGTTTGTGGCCATTCTTGTGAAGTCCACTGAGAATAATTCCAAGGCTTTTGGGGTGGATCTGATTGTCCCCAAGGCATAGTACAAGGGTTATACCCCCAATTTGTAGGAAAATGAGGGGGATTTTGGTACTAAGAGAAATTTCCCCCCTGTTTTGGTCCAACATAATTGAGTTCTTCAGTCTGACTCTCTAAAATAGTTTTGAGTTGTGGTAGCAGGTGGCATTTATCAGTCAAATGCCTATTTGAGCAGATACTACAAATGGTTGGAATAGATGTTTTGTTCAGAGGGCATTCTTGTAAGGCATGTTTACTCCTGCATCTTGGGCAATAAATTGCCAGGGGTTCTATTGTTTTTGCCTTAGCAGACATTTCCCCTAGAGTTGTATTCAATTGCACCAAAATGTCAATTTTAAAATTTGCAAATTCCTCTATTAGGTCCTTCACATCAGTGCCATTTTTTTTCTTCTCTGCTTAGTGCGAGAATAATTCCTATAGAGATCCACAATCTCTTCATTATTAAGAGTACTTACATCCTCATTTCCCATTAAATCTAATACTTCCCTGGACTGATCTTGTAGTCCTCTTAAAAAAATGGTTTTGCATAATTCTGGTTCTACTAGTCCACACCTTCTTTGAAAAAATACAAATCTATCAAGGTAATCTTCTAAAGTTTCATCATCTTCTTGTTTAATTCTGAATAACTCATCTTTCCTATTCCTAACATGATAATATTCTTGATATTTGTCCAAAAACACAGTCTCCATTTCATCCCAGGTTTGGACAGAATTTGGCTCTAAACTCATGAACCAGCGTAATGTTGAGTCCTTGAGTGTTGAGGGAAAAACCTTGAGTTTCTGATTATCATTGATATAATCATAGGTTTGACACACTACTTTGAATTCAAATAAAAACTGATCAGGATCTTCAGATACAACACCTCGAAAGGTTGGAAGCACTGAAGGTGAGATGGTTTTCATGGGAGAGTTTTGTGTTGGATTCAAATGGATAGGATATTCAAATGTTCTGGAAGGTTGGGGCATATCTTGATCATCTTCTTGATTATGGACATGACCATGTTGGCCATCCCCATCTAGATTGCCTCTTTCTGCCATAGTTTCCTGTTCCTTAGGAACAGTTAAACCTATCCAAATTTCCTTCTCAAGAGGTCCAAAATCCTCTGTTGATGATGAGACTAGTGATTTTTCTTTCTCAGGATGTTCTAATGATGATGAAGCTGGTGATTTTTGTTTCAGTATTTCTGGTAGTTCAAACACAGGTGATTCACCCCTTAGGCATGAAGATCTTCTTACTGGAACAAGCCAGGGGTCACTTTGGATAATTCTACCTTTTTCATCCCTAGGCCTACTCATTCATAGTTACTCCTGAATGACATAAATTATAGGTCAATAGTTGTTACTTAACCAACTGTTATATTCAGATTTTACCCTAAATTTTCATAGCTCAGCCTAATTAACAGCTATTGGACTATTGTCACCTTCTAGCAACACTATTCCCTAACAACGATGCCAAAATGATGCATTGTCATTAAGCACATCATTAATTCTTAATGAATTTGTCAATCCAGGGTAGTGTACAAGGCTATCTATGAAAGGAGTGAATGGTAGAGTAATATTCCATTCTTTGGGATATTTACCCTTTTACTCCACTAGGTAAAATAGGTAGTATATTGCATTATACTACATAGGTAGATTATTACATTTACTTTTCTACTTTCTACCATGTAGATATTTACTGTCTTAAATATCTAATGGTAATTCTTAAATATCCTAGGTTAAGAATCTGCTACATAGCAAACCTAGAAAACCTAGCCATCGGCTAGGTTCTCCAAGTGTACAAAATTCATATTTATTAGATTAGATTTTTCATTATAAGCATCATCTTCATTTTTATTCTTTCACTGCGTATTTCGCACGATTGCCTTCACGACGGGGACGTGCCCTCCCTGAGTGGCGAACTATATCCAATTTGATTTATTTTATTTACTGCTGTGGTTTCGTATTACTTCATTATATTGCAATTGAGGAATTGATTAGAATTAAAAATAAACAAACGAGTTTTATCGTTCCAAGTGGTATCAGTTTTCCAGGTGCCGAGCGAAGGGAAGGGTTACTGTGCTTTATCCGGCCACCCACAGCGGGCAGAAACAACAAATGGTAAAACAAGCAGTTTAAATTCATGCGGCCTTTAGTATCTCTGCTATTGCCTCACGGCCTTTAAACTCTGGCGATGATCACGACACCTTGCTCACTCCATATGGCGTCTCACATAACGTGCTCTCTCGACCGGTGATTACTACACAACTACAATAACAACGACATCAAGTTTTGATCCGAAACCCTCATCGTAGACTGCTTCCAACGAGCACACAACTCACAAGATCACGATCCACGCAGTGGAAATCCATACGACGCAAAAGCATAGTCAGAACAGTGGGAAATAAACGCAAGCATCTCCGAGCACCGCGAACCAATCAGTGAACCGAATTAAAATCGATTTATGCCATTTTCTAAAGGTACACCTTTTGATTTTTTTTTCTTTTCTCGTCGGTGCAATTATCCCACATTGGGAGTGCACAAAGTGGAAAGTGGTTTATAAGGCGGAGAGGGCAAGTAGTAACGTGTGACTACGGTCACACAAGCCTCCTCCTTCGTGCGAGTCTCTTGGTCTGTCTCGTGTCAGTTAGTCTTGTCTTGTCCCCCGTGTCGGTTAGTCTTGTCTTGTCTTGTTGCTTTGTCTCTCGTGTCCAGTCCATTGGTTCATGGCCAGTCCCATGTCAGTTCCTTCGTGTCAGCTAGTTGCATTGCCAGTATTTCGGGTTCCTCATTGTTCGGTCATAGTAGTACGTGCTGTCTTGCGGTCAGTCCCAGTCAAAATTGAAAAGTTGCAGTTGTCAAAGTTGCTGGCATTGTCCAAATTGAAAAATTGTTGAAAGTTGTTGTCCCGAGGCCACCCAAATTCAAATCCGTGTCGCAGTTGGCGTGACAGTTGAAGCGGAACACAAAATTTTTGCCAAATTCAACCGAATTGTCGCAGAAATCGAAGCTCAAGGATTACTAAGCAAGAAATTTTGAAAAGTGCATGAGTAGAAGTTGGACTAAAGGATCTGACGGTCGACTATCAAGCTCGGAGACAACCAATAACAATGCACGAAGACCTCATCAAAGCCTAGGTACAAAAAATTCTCCTTCCCTTTCAAAATTGGCAGTTATAATCCACATCATCCACTGGTAGACCCTATGGCTACTAACCCTCCCCCAACTCATGAAAACATCACACAAGGAGACTCAAGTAACTCGGCCATTACCACGGATGAAACTCTTCGACTCTTACTAGATGGTATGCACGAAATTAGTGTCAACCTAAAAGACCTAGTGAGCGCACAAAACCGACTTAATCCCAATACTAATCCCCAAAATCACTCCCATGCACAAAGGAATGAAGAAAATGACGACCAGGATGACGATTGGGAGCAACAAAGAGGCAATCCGGATAATTACAGGGATCGCTATCATAGACAGTGGTATAACCAAGATCAGGAAAGGGATATGGGTTATCACCAACCAAGAGGCCCTAATAATTTTCCACGCATTGATATGCCCACTTTTGAGGGTCATGATCCTCGTGGTTGGATAGCCAAAATGGAAGGCATTCTCGACTTATACCAAATTAAGGATTTTGATAAAGTCCCTTTCGCTGCATCAAAATTAGGCACTGAGGCCTACCAATGGTTCGTATGGCTTAAGCGAGAGAAAGGAGCTACTATTAACTAGAAAAAATTCACTACCTATTTTTTAGAAAGATTTGATGAAGGAGCTACATCATCATACACAGTAAGACTGTTATCTCTTAAACAAGAAGGATCGGTTAGCGAGTTCGTTTTGGAATTCACCAGTTTACTACCATATACATTAGACCTCAGTCCCGACATAGTGGTAGGAGCTTTTCGCAATGGATTGAAAGAAAATATTAGGGTGGAGGTGGACATTCAAAATCCAACCTCGTTGAACGATTGTATAAGAATAGCCAAGTTGGCTGAGAAGAGAATTCAGTTGTATGCACGACATGAAACTTATAGTCGTCCTTCGTATCGCAACAATTCCTTTCATAGAAATGATCAACCATCAAGATACTTTTGCTATAAATGTCGCACTCATCATCCCAGGGAACAAGCATGTGCCCAAAAACAAAACTTTCATATTGAATGCGATCAATATGAAGGAGAAGAGGAAGAAACTTACCACCAAGAAGAACCTATGCAAGAAGAACTACCAAGTACTCTAGAAGAGAAGGAAGAGGATACAATGGCGATCTCCGTGCATGCCCTCATGGGGTTAACCGCCCACCATACCATCAAGGTACCAGGATTTCTCCGCCAAAAAAAGGTGAATGTGCTAATTGATTCCGGCAGTACCCACAATTTTATCGACATCAAAACAACAAAAGCTTTGAATTTATTCATTAACTCTTCCAACAAAGACAAATTCTAGGTTCTAGTAGCCAACGGGGTGAACGCGCAATGTGTTGGTCGAACATCTCAAGTTTCCATAAAAATGGGAACTTATACATGGTTTGGATCCCTTTTCGTCATGAATTTAGGGAACTCTGATGTCATTTTGGGAGTTGAATGGTTGGAAACATTAGACACGGTTAGCTTCAATTTCAAAAAATTATTTGTGGAATGGAAGGAAAACGGACGAGTCATTCGCTTACAAGGCATTACTACTCCTCCATCACAAATGGTGAGCTCTCATAGTATGGAGAAGATATTAAAAAAGGGTGGATATGGATTTATAGCTCAGATTAATTGTTTGGAAAAACAATCTCGAGCAACTTCGGATATTACTGCTCCAGATTTACGAGACATCGTAACAAATTACGAAGAGGTATTCCAAGAACCTAAAGGATTACCACCTAAACGATCTCATGACCATGCCATCCATTTGATTCCAGGGAGTGTCCCACCTAACAGTCATCCTTACCGCTATCCTCAACCACAAAAGATAGAAATCGAACAGATCGTTCAGGATCTGCTAGATCATGGAGTCATTCGTCACAGCACTAGCCCTTATTCCTCACCTGTAGTTCTAGCTCGACGAAAAGATAACTCTTGGCGTATGTGTCCTGATTTTCGTTCTCTCAATAAACTCACTATCAAGGACAAATTTCCTATCCCTGTCATAGATGACCTACTAGATGAGTTGCATGGTGCAAAATTTTTTACAAAATTAGACCTTCGCTCAGGATTTCACCAAATCCGTGTCGGAGAAGAAGATATTCCCAAAACTGCTTTTCGTACTCATGAAGGTCATTACGAATTTTTGGTCATGCCTTTTGGTCTCACCAATGCACCATCCACATTCCAAAGTCTCATGAACCAAGTGTTTCGTCCACTCCTCCGTAAGTTTGTGTTAGTTTTTTTTGATGACATTCTCATATATAGCAAAACATGGAAGGATCATTTACATCATGTGGATAAAGCCCTTCACATTTTACACAAAGAAAAGTTATTTGTCAAACGTTCCAAATGTTCATTTGGTGTCCAAGAAGTCGAGTATCTTGGTCATATAGTTTCACACGAGGGTGTCAAAGTCGATCCCAATAAGATTAAGGCAATTCAAGAATGGTCGTTACCTAAAACCATCAAGAAACTTCGTGGTTTTTTGGGTCTCATGGGCTACTATCGCAAGTTTGTACAAAATTATGGTAAGATTGCAACACCTCTCACAACACTCACAAAGAAGGATGCTTTTCATTGGTCGAAAGAGGCTACTCAAGCCTTCGAAGCTCTTAAGGAGGCCATGTGTACAACTCCAGTTTTAGCAACTCCCAATTTTCACAAACCATTTATTATCGAATGTGACGCGTCAAGAACAGGAATTGGGGCTATATTAATGCAAGAAGGTCATCCGTTGGCATTTGAAAGTAAACAGCTCTCCGAGAAAAATTTGGGAAGATCAACATACGAAAAAGAAATGTTGGCTATTCTTCACGTAGTAGAAAAATGGAGACACTACCTAATCAGTAGCCGCTTCATTATAAAAACAGATCATAGTAGTCTCAAACATTTTCTTGAGCAAAGGTTTTCCTATCCGGAACAAAATAAGTGGTTAACCAAACTTTTGGGTTATGATTTTGTTATCGAATACAAGAAGGGGAAGGAAAATGTAGCCGTCGATGCGCTATCCAGGAAATATGAAGACGAAGTAATCATTAACGCTATTTCAGGTCCCTGCTCCCAATGGGTGACTCAATTACAAGATGAATGGTTGTCCAATAGCGAAACTGCTCAGATAATTCAAGAATTATCTATAGGGTCCTCTAAACACCCTTTGTTCTCTTATGAAGATAAAATCCTCCGAAAAAGAACCGCATTTACATTCCACACAATTCAGAACTCAAATCAAAGATCCTCGACGAATCACACGCTTCTCCATCAGCAGGACATTCAGGATTTTTGAAGACATATTTAAGGGTCAAACAATCATTTTGTTGGAAAGGATTAAAAGCAGAAGTCAAACAATGGGTAGCCGAATGCGAAGTTTTCCAGTGCAATAAAGGAGAAATAATTAAATCACCAGGGTTGTTACAACCATTACCCATCCCGGAGCGTCAGTGGGAACATATATCCATGGATTTTATTGAAGGTCTTCCTAAATCAGAGGGCAGGACAATAATCTTCGTAGTCGTAGATCGGTTATCCAAATACGCTCATTTTCAGGCTTTACAACATCCTTTTTCTACAAGCAAGGTGGCAAAGGTATTTATGGACTCAATCTTCAAATTACATGGTATGCCCAAAAATATTGTAAGTGATAGAGATCCCATCTTCACTAGTAACTTTTTGCGGGAATTATTTCGACTTAGTGGAACCAAATTGAACATGTCTTCAGCTTACCACCCATAGACAAATGGTCAAACCAAAGTAGTTAACAAATGTTTGGGTACGTACTTACGATGTTTCATTCAAGATAAACAATATCAATGGAGCCAATGGCTAGCATTGGCAGAATGGTGGTACAATACTTCTTACCATTACTCAATTAAAATGTCTCCTTTTGAAGCATTGTATGGTACCAAGCCTCCAATAGTAGCAGATTACGTACCAGGTTCATCCAAGGTAGCCAAAGTGGATGATTGGTTTCAACAAAGGCAGTCTACACTCACCATCCTCAAAGAGAATTTATTCCAAGCACAAAATCGCATGAAACAACAACAAGACTTGCACCGGTCAGAGCGAACTTTTAATGTAGGTGACAAGGTTTTCCTAAGGTTGCAACCCTACAAACAATCATCGTTAAGGATAAAGACCAGTCAAAAGTTGGCCCCAAGATTCTATGGTCCTTACAAAATTGTGCGTCGCATTGGAGAAGTAGCCTATCAGTTAGAGCTACCCTCATCATCACGAATACACCCAGTATTTCATGTTTCGTGTCTCAAAAAAGTAATTGGTCAAAAAGTACAAAGTCAATCAGAATTACCAATGCTCGATGAGGAAGGACGCATACATCTCCAACCTGAAGAAATCCTACAACACCGAATACGAAGACTAAGGTCACGCCAGATTCAAGAATTTCTCATCAAATGGCAAGACCTACCAGAGGAGGATGCTACATGGGAACCTGAAAGTATTTTCCAGACATTTCCAGCTTTGAGGACAAAGCTTTTCGAGGAGGGGAGTCATGCTACATACCAAACCTAGCAAACCTAGCCGTCGGCTAGGTTCTCCAAGTGTACAAAATTCATATTTATTAGATTAGATTTTTAATTATAAGCATCATCTTCATTTTTATTCTTTCACTGTATTTCGCACGATTGCCTTCACGGTGGGGACGTGCCCTCCCTGAGTGGCGAACTATATCCAATTTGATTTATTTTATTTACTGCTACGGTTTTGTATTACTTCATTATATTGCAATTGAGGAATTGATTAGAAATAAAAAATAAACGAATGAGTTTTATCGTTCCAGAATCCTAAACCAAACGCTCTACCTCCTATGACACGTTGGTTAGCGTGATTTCAACATTATTGTTTTATATGCTATTTTGTATCCTATTTAAACTATAGTTCCTAAACTATATGGTTAATGCAATTTATCATTTGATTAATCAAACTATGATCTCCTGGTCACATTTGTACTAGAGCTAGAGCAAGGGAGTTTAGCAGAGAGCATTGGAATTTTGGCACCATGGGTGACCTCTAATTAATTTCCATTTTATGCTCCTAATGTTTTTAAATCTCCCTATTGTTTGATTATCTTATGCATCCTAATTATCACCCCACATCGATTGGAAACCCTATAGGATGTGACGCAGGAGGGTAGGAAGGCTCGTAGTGGCTTAGTGCCTGTAGCATAGGGCACAAATCCCAATGTTGGAATCATTTGACCCTCGATGGTGATCGCAACCTATGGGGTTCTTTTCCCCCATCGCAGATTGTGACAACTAAGGATTTTACTCCCCATCGACAATCCTCTCTACAGGCCCGTAGATCGCCCACAGGAGCGTCCGAGGGTAGATAGTCCTCACACTCTCTATGGCACGAGGAGAGCTTTATTGGATCCCCTGTTGGGCCCGCATACCAAGACTACTAGCGGGAACACATAGAGGGTAACAGTGCCCTCATGTTTCCTGTAACATGCATCCCAAGGTGATGCTGACCAGACCTTGATAGGCTTACATGCACCTCGAGGAGGTGTTGACCTATCACTATCGACCTGCATGCACTCTGAGGTGTGCTGGCATGGCCTACTACCTAGGCAACACATGGCACTCTGGCCATGTGCCACCTGGCCACTGATTAGACCCATTGGATGATGCAGACCTGACATGGCAGAAAACCACTAGATGACGCAAACCTGACATGGCGAACAACCACTGGACTAACAGGACTTGACTTGGACCCCCTTGCCATGCCACGTGGATGCCGATAAAAGGAGGGTCCGGACTCGATTGCCCGAGGGAAATCACAAGCGATAAGCTTGTCAAGGCCTTTAAAGGCCTTTGCATCCGATTTTCGGATGCATGTGGGATAATTCCCACAGAGTCCTCAAAGAAGCTCGAAGGCTTCTTCAACACTCAAGCGCCAAGGCTTGAGAACCAAGCTCGGCTCTTGGTTGGTTGGCTAAGGCAGATGCCTTAGGCTAGATTGGGTCGCCGATTTACAAAGGGAAATAATTTTGTATGGAATTTTTTTTTTAAATTTTGGCAAACTAAAGTTTAATTTTTTAATTTTTATGCTTATTTAAAATTATTATTTTTAGTTTTTTAAAGAATTTTTTCTTTTTTTTTGAAAAATAAATTGTATCAATTTTTTTTTAAACTATTAAATTGATCTTTTTATTACAAAAATTATGTTTTTTTCTATTTAAAAAGCTTTAAAAACTTATTTTTTTTAGCATTCAAATTGAAAATAGAAGTGCCAATTTTTTTATGTAACTAAGCAATTGTCTTTCTTTAGTTTTCTCCAAATGTGGGGATAAAGAGACAAAGTATAGAAGACATTTTGTTGCTCTAATTATCAAATTTTCATCAAAATTTAATTTATTGTTCCTAACTCTTCAAGTTTTCATGAAGATCAAGTCTTGGGAAAGGAAAGATCTTCGTTGACAAAGAATCATAAGAAAGAGAAACGAATTACGAAGGCAAACAACACGATCTCATTTTCCTCGTATGCTTCATGAATATCGTAGAACCATTCGTCACTCAATTATCTATACTAATCCATGGAAGGGGTTGGACAGAAGCTATGGTCCCATGAGGATTCGTGAACCTTTTGATCCTAATGCACCACCTATTTTTGAGTGTTGAAAACAAAATCCAAGTCATGTGTTGACTGGTATAGAAGCCTTTCAAACACGGGTCGTGTGTCGACTTGTCTTGAAAGGAGTGCTCATATTTTTTAATTTTGTAAAAATTAAGGGGGGATAAAAGTCATATCTTGTGATTCTATTTTTTGCAAAATTGTAAAGAGAAAGGGGGGATATTTCAAAATGAGATAGGTGCATTCTTGATTATACTCAACACCTTTTCTTAAAAATTGACTATACTAGGTGCATTTTCGGTTGCATACGACACATATAGTGATACAAATTTGGGTTGCTCTCTCTTTTATTATTGCACTAACCATCATGTTTTTGCAATTAAATAATCATAAACATTGAAGAGCATTTCAAAAACCCAAACTTCACTAAATCGTGCTACACTTTGCACAAGTTAAACAAGTCAATTTTTACTCCCCATCAAAGGTCAAAATTCAAACACCTTGATTCACTCTCTTTGTTTGGCTTAATTTCCTTAAAATTTCCATCCTTCTTGAAGGGTGTTAAGGCAGGTGCCATTAAATATCCTAGAGATCAAAATCAAAAGTTTTCAAAAACCTACCCCTTTAAATTGCTCTATTTATTTGGCTTAAAATTCCTCAAACTTTTCATCCATTGTTAAGGGTGTTAAGGTAGATGCCATTAATTATCTTAAAGAGCAAATTAAATTCTTCCATATACTGTTTTGAGGGTATATTGAAAGAAGATCATCTTAGTACAAATTGTAGGACCTTCATCATGGCAATTATCAATAAATACTTAAGTGATACACTATTGCTAAAAGGTCCTAACTATTCAGCATGGAAAACTAAGATGAAAGCCATATTGATAGTAGAGGACATGTGGGATTTAGTTGATGGCACTGAATCAAGACCTGCAATAGCAGGAGTAGATAAAAAAGCATGGGATAAAAAGAATAATTGTCTTCTCATGTTAATACTCCTAGCAACTACTGATGAGATCCAACCTCACATAAGTGAAGCTAAAAATGGTAAAGGGGCATGGGATGCTCTTAGTACCATTTTTGAAGGTAAAAATCAATCAACTATTATAAACCTTCAAACACAACTTCATACACTCCATATGAAGTTAGGTGAATCAATAGAACTATTCCTTTGCAGAGTGGTAGATCTAAAGTCTAAACTTAATGCTTTAGGGGCTAAAGTTGAAGACACCATTTTGAATTCAGTAATTTTGAGAGCTCTTCCCGAAACCTACAAAATTTTGATTACATCCCTTAATGTTTCACAAAGAGTTGTCACCTTTGCGGAGTTAGTTAATTTGCTTCAAACTGAGGAAGCAAATCAACTCCAAAATGATGAAGTGTCAAACAATGCACTTTATTCAAACAATAAGGGTGATAAGAAGAAAGGAAACTTTCAAAAGGGAGAATCATCCTCAAAGGGTAAGGGAAAGCAATCTCAAAAGAGGTTTTGCTCGTATTGTAAAAAGGAAAAAGGAAAACCATGACACCAATAGGTGTTGGTTCAAAAACAAGAAAAACAAGAAAGACAAAGACACAACACATAAACAAAACAAAGGCAATATTGCTAGTGAAGTGTCTAGTTCCGATTCTGATTTTGGTTTAGAAAAAACACACAGAGTGCTTATTTCTAAAACAATATTGTAGAAGGAAAACACATTTGTCACCTTGAGCAAAACACCATTTCCTCTCTTCCATTTTTAGGCTTCATAAATAGCATAAATTTTTGTTTGAAGTACTTGTAATAAAGGGGTGTTTGTACCTCTTTTAGGCTTCATAAAATAGCAAACTCTCATTGTTTGAAGTTCTTGTAACAAAAGGAGGGAATTTTCTGGTGTAAAATTGCCTAGGAGGCAATCTTTGTAAAAATCCTTCACAATACTCTTGAGTTGCACATATTTTTGCTATTTCGAGGGGATATACATTTCTTTTTCTTCACAATTTTTTGTAAAAAGAGAAGAAGACTTATAAAGATGTATTTTCGGCAGCGACAGACACCTTAGTCATACTTCTTTCAGAAATTATTTACATGTTTTGCAAAAATAAGGGGGAACTTATAAGGGTGCATTTTTGGCAACGACCAAAACCTTAGCTACCTTATATTTTGCAAACTCATATTGTACTTGAATGAACCTCGTATGAAGTGATCTATTCTACTACACCTAGCGATTACAGTGGCTGGTTACCCATGCAATTTGGTTGGATGACAAGATTACAATAAGGACATTCATTGATGTGAAGAAAAAGTGAGGAATGACCCATTTTTTTCTTAGGAGCAGCTAGAGCATTGTGAAAGAGCAAGAACCAACAGATCAAACATATTTTTCACTATATTGGGACAATTATATACTTTACCCAAATATTGTTGTATAGGAGGATGTATATGTATTACCCAAATAATGTAATAAGGGGGGATGTTAGAGTAATATTCCATTCTTTGGGATATTTACCATTTTACTCCACTAGGTAAAATAGGTAGTATATTGCATTATACTACATAGGTAGATTATTACATTTACTTTTCTACTTTCGACCATGTAGATATTTACTGTCTTAAATATCTAATGGTAATTCCTAAATATCCTAGGTTAAGAATCCTAAACCAAACGCTCTACCTCCTATGATGCGTTGGTTAGTGTGATTTCAACATTATTGTTTTATATGCTATTTTGTATCCTATTTAAACTATAGTTCCTAAACTATATGGTTAATGTAATTTATCATTTGATTAATCAAACTATGGCTATAATTCAGGTCAATTGGGAGCAACAAGTCTTATTGGTGGGACAAAATGTGTGGGAGGTTTTTAGGTCATTTATACCTCTAAATTGCATAAATTGAACTTTAATATATTTGCAAAAATGAGATCTGATGGCTAATTACATAAATGAAACCCTAGTTACAGTTGCAAGAATGAAATCTAGTTAATTTGTAGAAATGGAATTCTAGTTACAATTGTAAAATTGGAAACCTGATTATAGTTGCAAAATGAAATTCTATTTACTCTTGCAATAATGAAAACTGAAATGAAACACAAAAAATTAGGTCCTGTCAATGCTCTGTAATAGAAGGTTGTCAATCTTCTGTATAGGGGTTGACAACAAAAACAACAATGCAAAAAATTGCTAGAAATAAAAACCTGTAGTAAATTGGAAAGTTGTTGGGAATGAAAAGAATAACCAAATATACTACTAATCACATCACAAAAATATTCTGAACAAGAATTAAGCAACTAGGAATGTTAGCTATGCAAAAGAATGAAATTGACAAGTGTACAACTTATTCTACTGCAACAAAATCAGAATAAAACCTATCTGTTAGTCCTCCTCCTAGGTCTGGAAGTGGTTAGCCTAATTTTCCAAAAGAAGGTATGAGTTCTTCTCTCTCTCTCTCTCTAAATCTTACTCACACTCAGACATAACAAAACAAATGGAGAAAACTACACTTTTATTGCTTCAGAAAATCATTACAATATTGCTGCTAAAATCTGTTACAAGACTGAAATCACTATTATGCTTGCTTATTGCTTACTTGCCTACTTGCATACTTAGCTACTTAGCTTGACCAAAAGTGGGAGCTATATTTTATAGATGCCTAAAATCTATTTACAACAGAAAATATACTATTCCTATTATGCTGCAGTATTTCCTGGTTTTATCCTAGAAGAGGATCAATTGATATTTTCCCATGAATGGTGGCTTTGGACGACAATGATGGTAAATGCAATTGGGGGATATTTTACTTTAACCTTCTCAACCTTATTTTCATTTTTCAACCATCATAAAACAATAAAAAAGTCAAAAAGGACTTTCTGTTGTCAATCCGAAGATAACTGGCTTAGTCCGAAGAAACTGCATTCTGTCAATCCAAAGATGTCTACTCAATATAAAGATCTTTGGATTGACTAATTGTGTGGTATTCAGGTGATCTCAACTACTTTTCTCAGGTGGGTTATCTCTCAAGAATTGATTGCAATAGCCTTTATCCTTCTCCATGTGTGAATTCCATGCCTTGCTATTCATTGGTAGCTGGCTGGAATTTACACAAGAAAACCAGTTTCTACTGCACAGTAATAGTCTTCTTGCACCAATTAATAAACTTAGATAAATAAATGCTTGAAAATCATCAAAACAAAACTAGTAAAGTGTTGCTATCAACCTAAGAATATTCCTCATTTAGCAAGTCATGAAAAAATGACATAAAATACAAAATATATCAAAAATTAGAATATAATATTCCTAACACATCAATCATGCAAATAGTTAATACACAACATATTAGATCAACTTAAATAGCATATAAGATAATTCACAAGAGTTTTTAGGCAATTTCAATGTTCAAAATATACTATGATGGAGGTATTTCCAGGCCTCATCACTTGCACTAGACATATGGCTACAAACAAGGCCTCACAATCCTCTCATTCCCATGCCAAATGTGAAGTATGCATTTATGAAGGCTCCCGAGATCCTAATGTTCTCAATACTTGGATCCTCGACATAGAGACCTGGTTTGACTATAGTCAAACTATGAAATATGACAAAGTTCCATTTACCAAACATAAATTTTTTTGCATGGCTAAGGTTCTGGTCATTGAATGCCACATTCTCACATGGGATGACTTGATAAAAAATTTGAAGGCCACATTTTATCCATCCTATTATGATGCTGATTTGAAAATTCATTGGCTTCGCCTTCGCCAGGGACATAATCAATTAGTTTAGGATTATGTGTATTAGTTCAACTGGTTGCAAGTTTTGCTGTGCATTGCTGATCTTATAGATTCCATGATTATGAAGTTTAAAAATGGGCTTCTTACACACTTATTTCATGAGTTGAAATATACTCAGTGCACCACACTTGATGATGTGTTCAACCATGCTCAGCTTGTGGAGAAGTTCGTTGCACAGTGCCGAGGTCCTCGCTACTCACCTGGTGGATCCATAAACAAGTCTCATCAATAGCAACAAGAACCAAGGCACTCTTCTTATTTCTTATTCTAATCTCACATCTAATAACTCCCATGATTCTAAGAAAACATTTCATTCTTCTTCTACTTCTCAATTTTTTTTTCAATATTGTAAAATACCAAGGCATGACAAATTTGCATGTCCCAAATTACAGAATTCTAATAAGAAAAGTTTATTTGTCTAGTCCATAAAGACTACTGACGAGGAAGAGATTTATGAGGAATTAAGGGGACACTTGAATGATGTAACATTGCTGCATCATTATTCCATAGCCCATGATTGTGATAATTTGTTCATCACATGTGCACATTTTTTGCATAATTTTATTGTAGACTGTATGAATGACAATGGCTCATAGAAGAATTTTATTATGCAATCCATTATTGATAGGCTAAAAATTCCCACAGTACCTCATCCTCATCCATACACTCTTGGGTGGAAGGATGATAACAAAACTTCACAGATCACACACACATGCTCAATTGCATTTGGTTTTGGCCCTAAGTTCAAATATAGGGTCACTTGTGATGTGACACCCATGGATTATTATGGGTTATTATTGAGAAAACCATATCAGTATGAAAAATGTGCCACTTATGATGCCTATCACAATACCTATACTTTACAACATGAGAACAAATCATTTCTTATCTACAGTGTTCCACCCACTACAAATTGGGCTTGCACTAATTTGCATCAGATACGACCTATTTCTTTGATTTTTAGCATATCACAGTAGTAGGACGTTCAACCATGAGCACTTTCATCCATTTCACAATACATACATCCAACTCTTGCTCCTGTTGTACCTATAGTTGCTCCTATTACACTAGTAGTTGTTCCTATTGTACAAGCAATTTTTCCTATTGTACTAGCAATTGTTCTTATGGCACCAACATCTGCTCTTGTTGTTGCATCAACATATCTTCATGTTTCTCCTGCTCCTACTCTAGTTGTATCTACTCCTATAGTGCTTCATTTGGTTCCCACCATTCCACATCCTACCTCTTTCACATTGTAGGACTTTTAGCATTCGATGGTATATCAAAAAATGCCATTCATACACACTCATCCTATTCATATTGGTAGTCCATATTGCATCTACATGGAGCCTCATTATGGAGCATCCCCACAGCCTTCAAGATTCACACCATATTCCTTCCCTTTTGTACATATTGGAGGCCAATGCTTCTACGATGGGGAGGAATGATAGGGATTAGGTGTGTTGTTGATAGGGATTAGGTGTGATTTAATAAATAATGGTTGTTTATTTTTAAATGTTAGTTGTTAGTTGGGATAAGGTGCACTGTTATTATTTAATGTAATCTTATCCATAATATGTGTTGTAATATCGTGTTGTAATACCTATTTATAGGCTTCTGTTGTCAATGAAAATCATTTTTTGGATTGTCATTCATTTTCTTTGTCCATTGTAGCTAATCCCACATCACTAACTTATCTCCTTATATTAGTTGAAGGAATATGCCCATATCTATACCATACACAAGTTTGTTTGTGTAGGTATACTATGTGTATTATTTATAAGCTATTCATCTCATCTCCACAATGAGCTAACTTATTCCTTTCATAGATATCCAAGTTCATTCATAATTGTTTTGGTTTCTTTTCTAAGTTTTTCCTAAGAGATCCTAATCCCTTAGGTTCCTTTTTCTCTACTTTTATCACATAATTGATAATAATTTTGGATAACAAATTAAAAAGCAAAACCTTCTAACCCTTCATTATTTATAAGGACAAGACTAAGTCTATATAATTAATTTAAACATAGAATAATATTTACAAAAGCATCAAACATGTACTTTAAATAAAACATCATCATCTAATTAAAGCATTTAAACAAAGGAATCAATATGAAACCATAACAACTACAATTCTCATAAACCACAAGTTAGAGATACATTCTTCATTTATTTATCAAATCATTACATAACCCAAGTATGGTAAAACCTCCATACTTTAAAAGAATAAGGTATTACATCAAAGTCCATCTAGGAGATTACTCAACTAGAGTATAATTTAATAAATAAATTCATTACTACAACCAATTTCAAGGTCAATGTTTTGGATCCAGGTGTCCTCCTTGGTTCTTCTTGTCTTTCCATCACTCAATTGATGGTAGTAAGGGATTAGGATAGCTCTGGTTTTTATGAAGCATGAATCTAAATGCATATACTAAATAAATTGAAGCAAGTGCATGCATATAATCTGGTTGCCAAATTGCAACTATATAAAACTACTCAATGATTTCAATCATAGAGTATCTAGTTAACATCAGAAGAAATCCCACATATTCACTCTTATCTTTATCAAGAGATTTATTTCATCAAATACAAAGTAATTCACAACTCTTCCTTTAGTCAATCAAAGGTTCATGCTTTTCATCATGCAAAGTCATTCTCCTTAATCTATTAAGATCCCATATCCTTAATAAATCAAATACTTAAAATAATCAATTTAATCAATCAACTAAGGTCCAATACCCTTAATTAATCAAGTACTTCAAACAACCCATTTATTCAATCAACTAAGGTCCTATACCCTTAATTAATCAAATACTTTAAAACAAATGGTCCTTTTAATATTTCCAAACATAATCTAACTATGTTCTAAAAAGGGTATTTCCTTTATAATAAACCAACATATTCATTTATGTTTCAAAAGGTTTTTCTTTTAATAATAAACCAACATAATAATTTATGTTTCAAAAGGTTTTTCTTTTAATAATAAACCCAACATATAATCGATCTTTCATTATTCAACTAAAAAGATCAATCTTATTTTTTTCTCCTTAATCCATTATCTAAATCATAATTCACCTTTCAAAGGGGCTTTCCTAAGCTTAAAAAATGAAAAGGACCAATAGGCTAGAGAGTCAACCAACAACCCCAACCAAATAGGTAGGTCAAACAAACCATAGGTGGATCAACAAACCACAGGCAGGTTAACAAACCACAGGTCGGTCAAACAAACCATAGACGAGTCAACAAACCACAAGTCCAACCAACTAGCCATTTCCAAGCATGCCTAGCCTACACACTTGGCTACCAATCATAGGGTGTGAAGACTTACTTAAGGATCCCGTGCCCTTTCTCCCAATGAATGTGGAATTTACTGTAAACTTATCACAAGGTTTAAACACACAGGTGAAAGAACTCTCAACAAAAATTTAACCAATTCCAAACTTCCATGTGACACCTAGCAACAAGCCTAGCTTGGTGATGATGACAGTCGACTAAGGTTTAAGAAATTTTTTTGCCAAGCCTCCGTGCTTGGATACCTACTTTAGGGTATACTAGCTCCTCTAAGTAGAGATCATATCCCTACCACTATGCATGTGGGATAAATTTTAAGCCCTTTGGGGCTCATGCACTTTATCCCACATGTACAGTATGGAGGCTTCATAGCCCTTTAAGGTCTATGGGATGTGCTATAACTTTCAACCACCACTCGATGCTCGAATGGTGGCATAAGCGAGGTTTTAATTGGTGGTGGAAGTGGGTCTAAACTATGATGCTTTCAAGTCATCGATGGGATGGATAAAATGAGTTAAATTTTTTACCAAAAAGTTAATAATACAGGGGATATTAATCCTACATTCATAGTGGGTTGGTGCCCCTGTGCTTCAAAAGAAATAGGGCATCCTAAGGTCTATCAGCCACCAACTGGTGGTCAAGGGGCCCCACACCTTGGCGATGAAGGTGGAGGATGCACTAGGTCCTAGTGTGGGTCCACATGGCGATTGAGGGATGTAGCACAAAGGGTTTGAAGGCATAAATAAACAACATTTTAATTAAATAAGAGAGAAAATATGATATTTGTAGGTTAAATCCCAACCTAAAATCAAGCTACTTGGTCTTTGTTCGCTGCTTCATCCTCCTCTTACCTAGATAATCCCCTTGATCCCTTCTCCTTGCAATGTTTTCGAATCCCCCTAAACTATTCCATACTAAGCACTGTTAACAAGGCATCCCAACTGCTCCAACCTTAAAGTCCACTTGGGACATAATGGCCATCCACCAAAATTAAAGACATGCCTATCTAGGGAAGATATTTAAATTTAAAATGATTCTTCCCTTATTTCAAAATATCATGCCCCAAATAAAACCACTTTTTGAATATTTAAATAAAGATTCAATTATTTATTTGATTTTGCAAAATAAAAATTTATTCTTTCCTTTATTCAATTTATAAAAGATGGGATTTTCATTTTTTTTTTAAATTTTAATTTATAAAAGATAAAGCCACTCTTTCGTTTTTGTAAATTGGTAAAGAGATAAATGAATAAAAATTTTCAAGCATTAATATTTATAATATTAAATTCAATTTAATTCAAATCAAATAGATCATTAATCATTTTCAAATTTGATTAATTAAATTAAAATACCAATACTAATATTAAACATTAGTATGGTATTCAAGTGGCCTAGGTTTAATAGGGCCTCTATGCCTATTAATCCTTTTCGAAGGGGGTTATACACCCACTTTATTTTCATAAAAAAAAAAAAAAAAAAAAATATATATATATATATATATATATATATATATATGAAAGCAAGTATCAAATGCATCAAACAAGGTGGGTGATATTTTTGCAAGTCCAATGGCCTATCCCAACTAAAGACTTATGGTAACTTCTAGGTTACCAACTTCAAGCTCTGGATAATTGGATTGCTTACGACCACCAAAATAAGAAGCATGCATCTATATGAGGGTAGTCATTCATGTTACCCTAAGCTACCGAAATCGTTATTTCACTTTTCAAGTACCCTATTATTGGTGGTTGAGTCTACCTCTTCCACCAATGAGTGTACGTGGTCTTGCATATTAACAAAACGTCAACAATACCATATTATTCAAAGATTAATCAATATAACCATTAAATAATAATTCAATTACATTTAAAACTAAGTATTAAATTATCATTGATCAACACATAGATTTCCATGCCAAAAAGTCATGCCAAGGAGGGTCATGATAATTTCATACAAGACCACGTAGAATTTCAATCTTACTATTCTACTCTCAGAAGTGAAAGCACAACTAGATTATAGGTTGGTGGTGCTATTACCTTCTGGTTTTTTATAGAGAAAAAACACTAACAGTAAGCAAAAGGATAAAAAAAACTATCATGATATAGTGGCACTATCTCCACATAGAATTTATCTCTTATATTATGTCATATTTATAATTTTTTGCTTATCTAAATAGGGGTCTGATTTTTGTTCAAGGGAGTCAATCATCCTTTTCTAGCTTAGAGAGGCCTCTCTACCAATGATTATCTTTTTTTCTATCTATTTTTTAGGTTAAGCAATAGTGCACTCAGTAGGTGATAGCGTTAATGATGCTTTTGCAAGTAGGAAATATTTTTTCCATAGTGGTATAAATAGTTTTTTTCTACTCCATATCTCTATCATTTAAGAATTTAGGGTTTAGATTCTATTTGTTGTTTGTGTAAACTAGATTCTATTTCTTAATGATAAAATAGATAAAAATAAAAAATAACTACTTAGTCTTAATTAGATAGGGACCATATTAATCATTAAGCTTTAGTATTTAATCATAATTGCATATAACTACATATTAGGCTTTGTTTCCTACATCTTATTTTCCACTACCTCTTAAAATAAATTATTACTTCCTTCATCATCAAAAATCAAAAGAGCATTTTAGTTATAGGCCTTGATTGTTGCATTTTGTATGTGCATTAAGGCTAGGTTAAGGTTAAGCTTAGAAAAATAAGTTTCTTAGGAGAAACATAGGTGTTCTTCAATCAACCCAACAAACTAGACTTTAAGCTCACAATATCCCTAAGTCTCAAAGTGAGGAGTGGTAAGAGAGTAGAGAACCTTACAAGAAGTGTTAGAATCAATAAGAGTGGCTAATAATTTTTAATCACAACAATATCATATTATTTCTTACCAACTAGAACTTATGTACAACATGAATATTCATACAATAATTTGTCTCTTAGTTTCAAGAGACTCTTAGAAATTTTCACCCCTTTGTGTTTCACCTTCAACTTTGTTTTTTCATCTTCTTTGATGCTTATGATAGATGTGACTATCCAACCTCATATGAGGTGAAATCATCAATCATCTCCTAATAATTATAAAAAATCAAATAATGTAATACTGAATAACACCCCCATAATATATTATTTGTTATAAATATTATTATTCCCCATAATTTCTTAGGGTTGCGCTCTGGATCTAGCTCTAGCTTTGGCTTTGGCTCTAGATCTTACTTTGGATTTACTATCTTTGGCTTTGCTGAATCTAGTGTTGGAAATATGAGCAAGATTTGTTGTCATTGATGTCAAAAGTCAATTTTAGTGAGCAGTGCAAGAGGAAGGATTTCAAGAGTCAGTTTAAAAAAAATGAAGGCGATCAAATAAGGTCTACAGGAGAAGTTAGAAGGCCCAAGAAAAATAATATTATAATATTAAAGGTCTAATGGAAAGACCTAAAGTAATTAAATTAATTATAATAATTTCATTATAAATTAATTTGTAATTTAATTTAATTAACCCTATGGTTATTAAATTAATTATAAGTTAATTATAATTATTTTATTATTAATTAAATTATAATATAATTTAATTAACCCTAAATTTAGGGTTGCAAGGGAAAAATAATACGTCGACGTCATGAATAATTTTCCCCCGACGTCTAAATATTATGGTGGCATAATGGTATAAATACCATATGCCTTAGTGGCAAAAACCTTACCTTCGTTTGAATCATTCTAAACCTGCGATTTATGCGATCTTCATGTGAGGAAGAAGATAAAATATATATTTTTATCTTGTGTGCGTCAGCGAAAGGAATAAAGATGGTGAGGCTTTAAGCCTCATATCCATCTGACGTGTTGGTCTGGTGGCAAGTGACTGTGACTTAGGGCTTTGGAAGCGGTAGAACACGCGATTGAATCTCGATGGTAGTTTTAGTGATGGTTTTGTTTGGGCACCAAAGGAAGCATCACACTCCTTTTTGGTGTAGATGCCAAAGGGAAGTATATAGAGCGCATGGTGCTCTTTTCTTACAAGGTGAGCACATAGCTCACACAACGGTTAGATCCATGGCTAGGGCACTGGTGGAAGAGCAGCGTGGGTTCGATTCCCACCAAGGGAAAAAGGTATTTAAAATTTTCAAATTTAATTTTTATCCTAAGGTTGTTTTGGCATAAGGTTTTAGGGAGATATAAGGACTGTGAAAGTTGATTTTTATATTGTAATTTTTGGTGATTAGAATTTTAAATGGAGTGATAAGGCATTAGATGATTTTGAATGTTATTTCAAAATAAAGTTTTATTTTGTTTAATATTTGAAAGGAGTAATAAGGTTATTTGAGTTCTCATGTTATGGATGGTGAAAATAATTTGTGAGGAAATTATTGATTAAAATTCTAAGAAGGTTTTTACTACCTAACCCTTAAAATTGGCAAAGGGAGTAATTGTTATTGAGATAGGTTTTTAAGGACACTTCTTCATAAAAAAAAAAGGTATGGGCACATCTTCCTTGTGAGTGATTTTTGGATGTTGTGAATGCTAAGTTGGAGTGAAAATGATTGTTTGATAAACATTGTTGAGTTTGATTGTTAAAGGTTTTTCTGAGTGAAAGTTGATGATAAAAACCTTGTTTGATAAGCATTTTTGGAAACATTGAATGAACCTTCATATGCATTATTAGGGTTTATGCAAGAATATGAGTATCATTGTTATGTGAAGTTGAGAACTATCTTGAACTAGGGTTTGTGAAAGAACATGAGTATCATTGTTAAGTGAGATTGGTTGATAAGCATTGTTGGAAATAATTGAGTGAGTGTTCATATGTTTGGACTAGGGTTTGTAAGCAATGAGTATTTAATTGGGTGATTGATTGAGTGGAGTTGATTGAGCCTAGTCAAGTGGAAGTGTTGAAGTGATAGTTCTAATTCTATGAAACAAATTGTTCTATATTCTAATTTGATTTGAGAAAGAGATTGAAAGTGGTTAAGCATTTTTGTGAGTATGAAGCATATTGGGTCTCTAAAAATTCTCTATATGTTTCTGTGATATTGAAAAAGATTTTGTGTGAAGCTTTTTTGTGTGATTGAAGAGGATTTTGAGTAAAATTGAGTTGAGATGAGTAATATTTTGTGGAAGCTTACAATACAGATTTGAGGTAAGTCTTGGTGAAGAATTGTTGAGCAGATTGGACAAGTTCTGGTGAAGACTTGTTGAGCATATTGGATAAGTTATAGCGAGGACTTGTTGAGAAAATTTGAGGTAAGTCTTAGTGAAGACTTATGGATGAATTAGTGTGAACTTTTATGGAAGCTTACAATGCAAATTTGAGATAAGTCTTTGAGAAGACTTGTGAGCAGAGTTGATTGATTGATTTGTTCAAACCTTAGGTTAAGGTTTGGGGTAAATATAGCAGAGTTTATTTGTGATTGAGTCAAGCTTTGTGTTAAGGCTTGAGGACAGAGATTGAGCAGATTTGTGCTAGACCAAAGGATTGTGTTTAGTGAATATTTTAAGACAAATATTGAGTAGATTTGTGCTAGACCGAAGGACAGTGTTTAGTGCACATTTGAGGATAGATATTGAGTAGATTTGTGATAGACTGAAGAAATATTTTTAGTGCATATTTGAGGATAGAGATTGATAAGATTTGTGCTAGATCGAAGGACTATGTTTAGTGCAAATTTGAGGATAGATATTGAGCAGATTTGTGCTAGATCAAAGGACTATGTTTAGTGTAGATTTGAGATAGAGCTGAGAGCAAGCTTTGGAGGTGACAGAGTATAGAGGACAATAGTCTCCAATGGATAGAGGTCCATTAGCCAAGGCAGTGAAGACATATCTTCTATTTGAGGTCAAAAGTCTTTAGTGGATAGAGATCCATAAACCAATGCAGTGGAGGCAGTAGTTCTTCTAGAAGATCACCAACTAGAGAAAAGGAGAAATAGTTATCTTGTAGATAGAGATCCACAAACTTGATTAGCGGATTGGTGTATCCTTTGGACAGAGGTCCATAAAAATTGTAATAGGGAAAGGATTCCCAAGATATTTCTTGAGAAAATTTTAATGAAATATTTTCTCCGTGGAGTAGCCCACATTGGGTGAACCATATTAAATTGGTGTCTCCATTTTGTGTAGTGATTTGTTCATTACTTTGATTACTGTTGTTGATATTGCTATTGATACATAATATTATATTGATTGGGAAAGAAAAGTAAAAAGTGGTTTTATACTGTTCACCCCCCTCGTAGTATAAGCTTGTGTTCTTCAATTGGTATCATAGCGAGTTCCTTCAAAAGAGTTTAACAACTTGAAGAAAAATCTTACAAGAACACATGGATTATTAGAGTGGATCCTCAGGAGATTTAGCACCATTGTTAGATGGGAACAATTATACAATATGGAGCACAAGGACGAAGTTTCATCTAATGGCACTTGGAAATGAAGTGTGGGAAGTAGTTGAAAATAGATACACACCACCAACAACCCCACCTACAAATAAATATGGTAAGCTTATACATCATTATAATTCAAGAGCAATAAATGCAATTCAAAAGGGCTTGCATGAAACAGAGTTTATAAAGATTATGCATTGTAAATCAACAAAGAAAATTTGGGATAAGTTGCAAGGCATATATGAAGGAGATAAAAAGGTCAAAAGGGCCAAGTTGCAAAACTTCAAAAGAGCATTTGAAGATCTAAAAATGAAGGATGAGGAAAACATTTCTACTTATCTACTTCATGTGGATGAAGTTGTTAGCTCCATGCAAGGACTTGAGCTTGAAGTTTCATAACCTGATGTGTGTTATAATATTCTAAGGTCACTTCCAAAAACATTTAGTGAAAATATTTTAGCTATAGAAAAATAAAAAGGCATTGATCTTTTGAGAAGAGATGAATTACATGGCATTATCACAATATTTGAGATAAGAATAAAAGAGGAACCTATTCCCCAGAAAGAAGCCGTATTTAAAGCCACTAAAAGGACTAAGGGTAAGAGTTAGATTCAAGAAATGAGCTATCCAATGATGAAAAAGCCAATTATGGCAGAGGGAACAAGGACTTAAGAAAGTACAAAGGTACAAAATCAGTTAAATGTTTTAAATGTGGAAAATATGGTCACTATGCATTTGATTGTACAAAAGCTAGAAATTACAATGGTGATGAGAAATAGGATCATAAGAACAGGGATGCAGGAAGGCACAAGTACAAAAAGAAAAATATGGATGGACAAGGTACACAAGGGAAGAAAAAGAAGTTAGAAAAAGAACACCAAGAATCCTCAAATATTTTAGATGTAGTAAATTTGGTCATCTTGAGGATAGTTATACAAAGAATGAATTCAGTTTTAGTGATGATGAATATGAAGATACATTTGAAGGACCAAAAGAGAATCTTATTATGACACTAGAATAAGGAGGTGATCCTATAGTAGATAAGTCAAAAAATAATGAAGATATTTTCAAAGGTAAACAAATAGAGGAAGAATTAGAGAAGGGAGAAGTTGATCTTGAGGGAGATATTATTCATGCTCTTGATGCATTAAATAAGGTAAGTGTAGACACAAAATTATAGCCACTAATCCTCCATCCTAACCTTCCCACCACCCACTTGTCCACCATACACCTTCCCGCCAATTATTTGGCCCAATTCCATATTTCCCGCCATCCATTTCACCATTTTAGCCCTTTCCTACCATTTCCTAGCCTAATTGGGATTATTTTAATATTATTTTATATTATTTAATATTTAATATAATATTTTATATTATATTATAATATATTTATTATAAAATATATATTTATAAACTCAATTAACCACAACCGTTCGATCCAATCTAATCTCCATCGTCCATCTTCATTAATCCATGCCACATCTAAAATGTAATCTCAACCTTAGGATCTGATTTAATCTTAGCCACATGATTAAAAATGTAAGGCTAAAACCCTAAGAAAACCCTAGGTTGGATTATAAATAAGGGCATTTGCAAATGCTCAAACCCTAGAACATTGGAACCTTGATAATTAGACATTGCACCCTGGAGGAATTATTGGTGAAGCCCTAGCATAGAATACTAAAAATCTAAAGCCCTAGCTCATTGATAAGACTTATGCTATTCCAGTCGTCACCCATTCATCCTCCATCACCATCATATCCCCCATCCATCCACTACATTTATTGCCATCCCCCAGATCTACTTCTGGAGATTCTACCCTAACTCACAAAAACCCTCCAAAGCTTGTGAGGCTTGCTGTAAAGCCTATGAAGCGCTCATCAGAGCCTATTGTATACCACAGGCACTCTCCAGAGCCTGCTGTATCCTACAGGTGCACACCAGAGCCTACGAAGCTCATGCTAGAGTCTGCCAAGTGCATGTCCGAGCCTGTTGCAACTACAAAAACACGAATCTGAGCCTGCTACACCACGCCATCTGCAACAAAAAAATGAAAGCAAGGTATATCTCATTTGAATGTATTTTATCTCATAATTTTTTGATCTGGCATACTTTCTGACTTAATTGTTAACTAGGGTTTTATTGATGTCTGAGGGTCTCACACTATGGAGCCCTCATAGGTATTACTAACCCCCTTGTTCTATTTTTATGTATGTAGATCTGCATGTTCTACACATTTTTGAATGATTGTTGAAGCTAGAGTGGCCCCACACTAGATACTCGAAGCCCACTCAACCTGTTGGAAGCAAGGACACACCAAATCTGAAGACACTTTGTTGTTATTGCTAGGGTTTCAGAGAACCCTAGTGCCATTGTAAAATAATTGTATCAAATACTCACATTAAGTACTGATTGTAACAAAGGAGTTCATTGTCTCCCCCCTATTTTATTAAATACATCCATTTGTGCAATCTTTGTATTTCCTTGTGTTATTTGATTTCTTGTTATTATTTAAGTGTCATGTCTTTGTCTTCACAAATGGTGATCATGGTGGGACCCCACAAGGGTTTCATTATTTGATAGATCTACCTTGATAACTTAATTTTATTTCCATTTGTTACAAGATTTACGAAAGCGTAAAAGTTGCCAAATTTATCGCTAGGGTTTTTGAAGGAGTCTACAACATTTTTAGAGATTACACAAGCATTCAAGAGCATCCGTAGAGTGTTCAAAAGCACCTACAAACAACCACAAGCACCATACCATGCCTATAAGGTGCCCTGTTACACCTACATAAATGGCCAGCTGCACCTGGTAGTAATTTGGAGCAGAGCTAAGGCTTCCAAGTAAGTTTCATAACCCTAGGTTGCCATTTAGTGATATACGTATTCTATATTCTACTACTATTTTTTGCTATTTCTGGGTTAAACACTAAGTAATTTGGGAAAGAATTGGTAGCAAGTTGAATCTAGGGTTTGTGTGTATTTCATTATACCAAATTCATTTCTTGTTCTAAATTTGTAGATCTAGGTGATTGTTTGCATTTTTGAGTGCATATGAAATAGAAAAGCATCCTAGATCTTACATTTTAAGGTTAAATATCACTTTAATTTTGCATATCTAAATAGGAACAATATTTTGATGCATAAAGTAATCCTGACCTAGGCTGGTCCTTGTGGCAGAGAGGTGGACGAACCCTCCGATTGCTCTTGTGATTTTAATCATTTGTAGGCAGGGGATTTTAAGGGTGTACTCTACGCTCTTTAGGTGAAATTTGCATAGTTGTGTTGGCTTTTGATTTAGATTAGAGAAGTTAGTAATATTTAATATTGTTTGCACACCATAGAGAACAAGAAATATAATAAAATAAATCACACACACTTGCACGATTCACATTTTTAATAGTAGTGGTTGGATTTCATCACTAGCCATTGCTTGAGATTTGGTGATGGTGGCCATGATTTCCATCCACCAATATCTTCCCTAGAAACCATAGGACTACCCCCGAGCAAACTTGTTGGAGGTCATTACAAACAAGAATCTCGTTGCCCTGGCCAACCTTAGTTTTTTTACCTTTGTTTTTCATTAAACAAGATTAAGTTACATCAAAACACACAAGCCAACAATTCTAAAAGGAACTTCACATTAATGAAAGAAAATAATTAATGAACAAGGTAAGCCACACACGGTGAAACCTAGGACTGATTGTTTTCTTTGCTTTAAACTTTGGAAAAGTTGTTAATTTGTGTGATTTAGATAATAATTGAATCTTTGGTTTAACTACTTTATGGTGCTTACACGACAACAAAAGAAAATAATAAACCAAAGTAGTTTAATGGAAAATAGTTCCCATGAGCCCACTACTTCGGTAGCCCCATCCAATATGGTTCAGACTACTTTGTCTGGATCATACCATCCACCCCACTCTCAAGTAGAGACACATTCACACAATGTGGAGATAGCCACCACCTACATAGACATGGATAGAGTGCATACCCTTTACAAGGATTCTACCTATGTCTTAGAATCCCTTAGCCAAGAAGGTTTGGAAGAATCCAAATTGGCTACCACCTACCTTGCCCAAGGATATCCTAATTCAAGTTATGAATATGGTATACCTTCCTCCATGATCCAACCATCACAAAGCCCAAGTGTTCCAAACACTTACCTCACATCCACCTATACCAACCCCTTGTATGAGGAGTATGTCAATGTTGCCTCACAAGTCCCTAGCCTCCAAGTTTTAACATCAAATGCAACTTGCACCATACCCATGTCCTCTCATCCATTATCATCCACACCTCCATCATCTCACTTAGTCAACATGACCATGTCATCTACACCTCCATCATATCACTTAGATAGAATCATCTCACTTAGCCAACATGACCATGACTAATCACCCATCATCATCGACTCATCCATCATATCATCCAACCACAACCCCATAATTCGACACATGGTCAAATTAGGAACTTACAGATACATTAGGGCTTATCAACAGATTGCTTTCACAATGAACAAAAGGAAAAAAATCAGCTCACATAGACCCTATGACCCAAGGAGTTCCAAATCAACCTTTGCTCACCAATCAAAATTCAGCATGGGTCCCTCAATCTTCCATAGTGTCCATCCCCAATCCACCACCACTCCACACATCCACCATACCAATCAACATCACCACTAACCAACAACACAATCCATTTCTTCATCATCATCTTCATCAATATTCTCCACATACCCAACCCAATTCATTCCATAACACCATGTTGGTCACACCCCAACATCTACCATCCAGCCCATCAACCAACCATCACATAATCCAAGGTCCTCACATTCTAGAAGAATATCTTAGATTCCAGGAAATGCAAAAGCAAATCGATCAGTTGATGCAAAACTCACCATGGATAACGAGCCAAAAGCTCACATTAAACCAACTGATCCATCAACCAATCCATCCATCGGTACCATCACCGCCTTATCCGGTAGATTTTATGGTATCAAAATTTGACAAGTTTAGGGGAACCTAGGATCCTAAGGAGCATGTGAGTTCATTTGTCCACATATGTTTTCGGATTAGCGATGATAATGCTCTTATGCTCCAAACGTTTCCTCAAACATTAGGGGGAGATGCCATTGAATGGTACAATCAATTGCCCACGCATAGTATTTATACTTTTGATCAATTGATAGATCTATTCTTGGAACACTTCACCCTTAATATTAAAAAGAAGGTGTCCTTATCGGATATATATTACTTGAAACAATGGTATGAGGAACCTATCTATGATTTTGGAAACCGTTGGAGGGAAGTTATAACAAAATTACCATTCTCCCTCCCAATGGAAGAAATTATCAAAAATTTTACCAAGAGTTGCTTAAAACCCATCTCTTGGATGCTTCAGCTCAATACTTATAGAAAATTTGAGGAGGCTTTAGCACAGGCTAGTGTCATTGAGGAGATAAAAATCCAAGAGGGTGTCATTAAGCCTAAGAAGAAATAATGGAAAAATAGAGGCCAATATCAAAATAATCAATCTAGCCAAACCAAATCCACACAAGCCTCAATAACTAACATAGCTAATCAATTCAATCAAGTGGTCATGAGCCAGCCCGTAATGGCTCAAAAACCAGTGCAACAACAAATTTCCTATCATGCGGTCCCATCAGTAACCCAAGCACCAATGGTACAAAACACAACGCCAACTGTGGAACAACCTACCCGTCACCAATTCAATCGACCTCAGCTTTAATACACTCCCTTAGCGAAATCATATTCAACCATATTTTGAAGGTTATATGAGACCAACAAATTAGCCTTAATGGACATTAGGCCCGATGATCCCACCAAAAGGACTAAAGGTTATAGAGAGCACTTGTTTTGCCCATATCATCGACAAAATGGGCATGATATCAATTCCTACCATGTGTTCAAAAACATAGTGCAAGACCTCATAGACTTAGGGGCCATTAGCATGGATAACCCCTTAGCTCCACAAAATAAAAATTTGGGCATATATCAGACACCTCTACCTAACCATGGGGAGGTCCAACATAATATAGGGGGTAAAAATCAACAACCACCTCCTAATCAAGTAAATCATGTCCAACAATACCAAAACTTTGTAGGAGCAGTCCATGTGGTCACTAGAGGGCAAAGGAAAAATCAATAAAATGCTCAACAACCTTCAAACCCACCGCCCATCCAAACATCACCCAATCCATCTTCGCTAATCAATCTATCCAACCCATCCAATCCACCCATTCTTTGTCCAATAAGGCCAACGGTAACTTTAACCAGCCGGTTAACCACTAGTTTGAAAATGGCATCAACCAAGATTTTTGTGTATGAGCTCATCCAAAAATCCCCTAGGCATAGAGAAGCTTTAATGGAAATACTCAAGTCAATTGAGTTAGAATCCCAAGACTCTAATGCCTTCAACAACTTTGTAGGGAGTGTGAGAACGTGCATGGAGCCATCAATTACCTTCTATGACTTTGAGATAAAATCAATGAGTTTAGAATCGATGGACCCTCCATTGCACATAATGGCCTTAATAGACGAAAATACATTCAAAAGATTATTAATTGATACTGGATCGTCAATCAATATCATTACTACCGCTGCTCTTATCCACCTCAAAATACCTCCATCCCACATTTCAAAATCATCATTCACCCTCAAAGCATTTAACGATGCTTTGTGTACCACAATTGGCATTGTTGTTTTACCTATAGAAGTAGGGGCCAGAATGTTGCACATCATGTTTCACATCTTGGAGGGAGCCATGGCATATAATATACTCCTTGGTAGACCTTGGATGAGGGAAATGAAATGTGTTCCATAAATTCTCCACCAATGCTTGAAATATGTTCATGATGGACAAGTCCATTGCATCCCCACGGATGTCGAACCTTTTAAGTATTGTAATTTCATTTCAAATCCTTATGAATCCATGTTACCTTCCACTCATCTATTCTTGGTGCCATCATCAATTCCACCCACATCATCTTTCAATATGCCTTTGTCTAATCCATCTCCATATTCTTCTAAGGCTCCCATCATAGAGGAGCTACCCATCACATCACCTTCTCAAAAATCCATTTCTTCTTGTACATGTGGTCATAGTCAGTCTACTATTAGCACATCGTACATCACATCTACCCCTTCTTCTACAACCACTTCTTCTATTTATCATTTCCATCCTCCTATTTTTCCATACCGCCATCCAATCCCACTCCATCAACCGATGTGTCACAAGTCAAACTTTTAGATTGTGCCATATTTGACTCGCCACCGTCCACAACCAATCCAGAGCCACTTGAGCCTTCACCATCCACCTCATCAATCCAAGTCAAAGTCCACATCACTAATCCAAGCATTGGTGAGTATGTGGTCCAAGAAATCACCATTACACCCCTAGCCATTCCCACAACTAAGGATTTTAGACGTCCTCGAGACCATCCTTTATCCATAGGTGTTGTTTACGACATGAGTGCTACTCCAAATAACATTAAATTTGTTTATGGAGGGTTGGATTGCTCAACTGGGGCAAACCCACCTGAAGAACCAAAAGAGCCTAGGCATGCCAACATACCTAACATAGAGGAGTTTCCAGCTCGATACTTTAATATGTTCCATTGGCAAGGTCAAGGACTAGGTTCCCATGAGCAAGGGATGCATGATATCTTAGAGGTCCCATATAGAGGTGCCCATGATCATTCTGGTTTAGGCTATACCTAGTTGTCTTCCACCACTTCTCTTGAGAAAGCCTTTAAAAATATTACACTCAATGATGAAGATCACCCCATCCACCCACTACCCTCAACATCTTCTCTTGAACAGGCCCTTCAAGAACTTTGCATGGATGAAGTAAACGAATATGATCCCATCAAATTTTCATATCTTGTATTTGATTTCGATGATGAAAGTTATGAAGAATTTGAAGTCATGTCAAATGCTTCTAATTATTCTAAAGAGGAGTCACAACCCATTGTCCCCATCACCCAACATGAAGAGTTTTACCTCCAAATGTTCCCCATCCATCATCCCATATTTCGCTTGCTTCTTCCACAAGAACAAGATGATCCACCTGGTAATCTTCCTTGAGCCACCCACATGAGCCAAGAATTGTAACATATGTACATATTTAAAAAAAAAAAATGTTGCTCTGATGTTTTCATGTTCACTATTACAGGGATACCACACCTCGACATTGGTTTCGATTCAATTATTCCATCTGTCCATTCTCCAAACCATCCTACATTCTGCTAGGTCAATATGAATCCTATTGACTTATTTACCCCTCTCCGTAATCCATACGATTTAGCTAGGCCAATTCCAATTGACATTAGCCTTATTGACTTGGATTGGATTTCCTCCACACCCTCCTCTTCGGAGTTTGCCCTATCTGAGGAATTTCTAAAGGCTTCGGCCAACTACATTCCTCCTTCACCGCCACCTTTGCCTCAATCAACTTCCACTAGAGGTCCCAAGGTCTTTCAGGCAAAGTTAGGCAATGATAAGCAAGAAGAATTAGATGACACCCTAGACTATCCCGACTGGCTCTCAGGCCTAGTACCCATTCGCAAGCTTAATGGAGCGACATGCATTTGTATTGATTTTCGACACCGGTCTTAGCTCTTCCTTGTCTGGGGGTACTTGGCTAGGCATTCTATTGTTAAAGGTAACACTTTATATGTACATATACATGGATTTAAAAAAAAAAATAAGTAAATATCATCATCCACATAGGCATATCTACATTGCATACATTCCATTTACATTTAGGCATTTAAAATACATCTTCACTCTTTGCATTCATGCATTGTTTCATTAAATCATACATATTCCATGGCATTGTACACTTTCCATTTGCATATCAACACTCCATTGCATCAGGCATATACATTTGCATCCATCCCATCCCATGTTCAATGATCTGGAAAAGTAATGATGATATGACCATGAAACAAAAAGTCAAGTTATAACGATTGGGGGTACCTAGTTTGAAACCTTCATGCAACTTTAACAAAAGTCATATGTCAACCACATCACGTAGCACAAAAGCCTATATTTTTAGTCACTCAGCCATTACTAGGGTAGCAAACAACCTCCAAATGGATGTCCAATTTTCTTTAGGACCAAAACACAATTTACATACTAAGAAAATCTTGAGCATCGCCAATCGATCACGAAATAGTCTTGAACCATTCACATTACATCACATATTAAAAACATTATGAGATAGGGGGGTCTAGTACCATCCTTGGGTAGTACCTCGAGGTGAAAAGGAGGTATCCCTCGCTTGTCCCATTATGCAACATAGTCCAAAAATAGTGGTTTTCACCACTACCAACATTACTCCAAACATAATCGCAAAAACATAGAGTAGTAAGGATAGGGTCAAAATTCTCATCACACCTCGGTTGAAAATATAATTCCCTAAAGATATATACAAATAAACAAATAAAATCCCAAAAGCCCTTGATCCCTAAAGTTGTAAGGATCATACTACACGTCCCTGACAAGGATGGGTAGTCATCCCCAAGGTATAAAATATCAATCCCATAGGACTATGGAGTGAATCTCCATCGGGGCTATAGATGCTTGACTGGTAGTGGAGTAAGCTCATGCGAGGTGACATGTCTCTCCTCCAAAAAGGGAGACCTCTGAATGCACATAAGGATAGGCTAGCCTTAGGTCATCTCCATAATAGGTCATGCCTAAATCCACTCATAATGGGTTAATGAACTTCACATGCACACACATTGGTTCTTGATTGGATAGGGTCATTGTCACACTCAATATTTGGTATATGAACCTCACTTGCACACACATTGGTCCTAAAGAAAGTTAGACAACCCTAGTGAGTTTGATTGATAATACTAGTATGATTGAGTCTTTGAAAATTTTTCAATATCTTCTTCCATATCAACATCCATATCTTCTTCCATATCAACATCCATATCTTCCTCCATAAAAACAACCATGTATTCATAGTGAGTCAAGTTGTAGAACACCACCAAATTTGGTACCCCCGATAGCCAAACAATGGACAACAAAAATGGTCAATAAAATTTTTGAACTATAAAAGATCATTCGAACAACATGCATTCCTCCCATATAGTTTAGATTCATTTACTTGCATTAATCATCCATAACATATCATCATTAATAACACATCACATAGCTTGCATTTTAGATTCATCATAGTTTCTTGCATTAAGCATCCATAGCACATAGCTTGCATACATCATTCATATAACATTAGGCATATACATCATTATTAGCTTGCATTACACATCCATTTACATCAAAACATCAAATATTAATCAAATAAACATAAAGCATCCACACAAGGGATAACACATATATATGAAAAAGCCATGTATATATATATATATATATCACATATACAATCAATTCTAAAAGGCTACAATGGAGCACCAAGGCTCATATATACAAAATAGTGCATCTAAGCACTAAGTCTACTATCCATGAGAAGACTCCTGAGACCTAGTAGGAGCCCTCGACCTAGTACTATGCCTAGAATCTGTATGCCTAGATGACTCGACCACAGAAGAAGAAGGAGTATCCAGTAATGTAATATGGTATTGCATACACATATCCTCCAAAGAATGTACATATGCCTTGCTAGCCCGCAAATGCTACAAATCCATCTGAGGTCACCACTCCTTCACAAAAATATCTGCCTGGAGCCTTGTGATCATCACAACATCTAGCCTTGCCATGCCCTCAAGGTCCACCTTCCCCAGCAACCCCCACTCCTCCTCTGAAAGCTTCTTCCTCATCCCTAGAACAAGAGGAGAGAAGCGATGTCGAGGCTCAATATCCCTCAACTGCAAGCAACAAATAATTTCATTAATATTTGTACAAAAATATATATATATAATAATAATAAATGCACAAGTGACAAAAGTGTTTTTCAACATTACCAAGGCAAATGGTGCCTCAGCTCTGCCAACCGCATTCAATCCCTCCATCGCCATAGCTTTCGTGCGATTTTCCTCACTAGCCTCACTAAGCTCTCACACCCACTCCACCCCTCAGACGTAGCTTCTCAAAGTCCCAAACACACAAGTGAGCCTCATGATTCACTCAAAAATCTATTTATAGCTTTCCCTAGCACATTCAGGCATAGGTCTATGCCTGCAAATTTGTAGGCTCACCTAGGTGCCTGGTGGTGCACCCAGGCGCACCTGCGTGCCTGCGGGACACCACAGGCACAACCGTGTGCCTGGAAACAAAATGGTACAAAGACAAAATCAATCAAAATAGTAGCATACCTCCTCCAAATTTCACCAAATTTCATCCACACATCATGCACATCATAAAATTAGGTTTTGTGAAGACAAAAATTGTTTTGCGTGCATAAATTTCAAGAATGAATCAAATATTAAAAATACAAAAATCAAGGCACAAAAGGTAGAAAAACAATCCAAATTTTCACAAAAATCGCATATGATCACTCTACATCATATTCTACATCATCTCACACAATTTCACAAAAATTGGGGTTCATTCGATCAATAAATAGCTCAGTTCTATGCAAAATGAACAACTCAAAGAAGCACAAGCTGCAAATCATACATCAACTAACACCAAGTTTTGTGAAAGCATAACCACCATCCATCAAGAATTCTTCCATCATCATATTTCATTTTCATCAATCATCTCATCCACAATCTGTCCAGTATTCAAGTGAACCTCGTATCTAGTAGGTTATTCTATAAACTTGGTGATTGCAGTGATATCAATCCATGCAAATTTGGTAAGATGAATAATCTACAATAAGGACACTTGACCATGATCAAATTCAATTATCTCATCATCAAATATCACAATCATATTTGGCACCTCAAATTTGGAATACAACCTTGCCAAAAACAATTTTCGAAAAGGCAGTCATTGATGTCCTCTTCCATGGGGCATGAAAACATGGATAACCAAAATCTCAAATACTCATTCACTTGACAACAGTCATAATATAGGACACCGATAAGCTTGATTGGTTCCATCATGGAATTGGTGAAGAAATTTCCACAGTCAATACCCAACCCCTACGTTGACTTAGTTAGCCTGCATCTTCATATCTTGCATACTCAATGACACCATTACGACAACTTATTCAACAACATCAAATCAACCCAAAGTATGGGGCAACCACATTACATTATGATTCTCCCATGACGAGATACATCTCACATGATCATAACATCTGCACTGGACAAATCCCTCTCTCAACATTTAGGGCAAAAATGGTATCACATTTTACATCATTCATATCATCCACAATCACATTGCATTTCACACCATTCATTCATCAATTGCACAAATTCACTACATCATTCATTATTTGCACAAAAAATTTCAATTGGCTTGTGAGATACATTCATAACTCATTCACCAATTGAGGGGGTAAGCTACAAGAATTCCAAAAATTCTTTATTCTTTTGTCTTCAACATCAGTGCGCAAATCCAACAATAGAGAGAAGTTGCTTCTGCAGCCCATAGCCCAAGCAGGTGTCTCATGTTTTTGCACCATATTGTGTTTCACGCAACATGGTACAAAAAGGGGCATCTATAGACACCAAATTACAGCCACTAATCCTCCATCCTAACCTTCCCACCACCCACTTGTCCACCATACACCTTTCTAGCCAATTATTTGGCCCAATTCCACCTTTCTCGCCATCCATTTCACCATTTTAGCCCTTTTCTGCCATTTCCTAGCCTAATTGGGATTATTTTAATATTATTTTATATTATTTAATATTTAATATAATATTTTATATTATATTATAATATATTTATTATAAAATATATATTTAAAACTCAATTAACCACAACCGTCCGATCCAATCTAATCTCCACCATCCATTTTCATTAATCCATGCCACATCTAAAGTGTAATCTCAACCTTAGGATCTAATTTAATCTTAGCCACACGATTAAAAGTGTAAGGCTAAAACCCTAAGAAAACCCTAGGTTAGATTATAAATAAGGGTATTTTGCAAATGCCCAAATATTGGAACACTGGAACCTTGAGAATTAGACATTACACCCTAGAGGAATTATTGGTGAAGCCCTAACATAGAATCCTAAAAATCTGAAGCCCTAGCTCACCGATAAGACTTTTTTGGTTCTAGCCATCGCCCATTCATCCTCCATTGCTGTCACAATCCCCATCCATCTATCACATTTTTCGCCATACCCCAGATCTACTTTTGCAAATTCTACCCTAACCCGCAGATGCCCTCCAAAGCTTGCGAGGCTCACTGTAGAGCCTGTGAAGCACTCACCAGAGCCTGTTGTATACTGCAGGTGCTCTCCAGAGCCTGCTGTATCCCACGGGTGCACACCAGAGCCTACGAAGCTCATGTTAGAGCTTGCCAAGTGCACGTTCGAGATTGCTGCAACTACAAAAATGTGAATCTGAGCCTGCTACACCATGCCATCTACAACAACGAAATGAAAGCAAGGTATATCTCATTTGAATGTATTTTATCTCATAATTTGTTGATCCGGCATACTTTCTGAATTCATTGTTAACTAGGGTTTTATTGATGTATGAGGGTCTCACACTGTGGAGCCCTCATAGGTATTACTAACCCCTTTGTTCTATTTTTATGTATGCAGATATGCAAGTTCTACACATTGTTGAATGACTATTGAAGCTAGAGTGGCCCCACACTAGATACTCGAAGCCCACTCAACCTGTTGGAAGCAAGGACACACAAAATATGAAGACACTTTGTTGTTATTGCTAGGGTTTTGGAGAACCCTAGTGCCATTGTAAAATAATTGTATCAAATACTCACATTGAGTACTGATTGTAACAAAGGAGTTCATTGGCTCCCCCCTATTTTATTGAATACATCAATTTGTGCAATCTTTGTATTTCCTTGTGTTATTTGATTTTATATTATTATTTAAGTGTCGTGTCTTTGTATTACAATCCAAATTGCCTCAACACTCGCGTGTACTGGAAGTACTCTACCTCCTCATTCCTCTGCCCAACCAACCACCGAGCCTGTCACACCCGACGTAGCTGCTCTCCATCACCATCCCATCGGGCTCCTCACCATGGCCTCCATACCACATCAGCTCGAGACAACCCTGACCACATGTCTCTATACCACTAGCCGTTGTGAATCTCTCAACTTGGCTGCACCTCCTCTGCAACCACCCATCGCCTAGCATAGGGCTCCCTCATCTGCCATGTCGGACATGGCAACCCATCGGGATTAGCTACCACAAAATGCTCCCAAGCCAAACACTATAGGAGGAAGCTACACCCAATCCCATTCCTCTACCTCTGAATCACCTCATATAGCTCTCAATATAGTTTTGCCAAAAAGGCAAAAGCCCATGCATACTCCTTTGGGTCAATGAGTAAATCACTCACCAAACCCAATAGGTTCCAAGGGAACCTACAACCCGTACTATTAGGTAGCACTATGTTCACTAGCATGAACATAATCAAAGTTGGGAGTGCATCCAACTCCTTTGCCTTGTACATACTCAAAAATCATATCTACCACCGACCTTAGAACATCCTCTCCATCTTAGACTTCTTGTCTTGGCCAACCACGACATTTTACCCTTATACCGGTACCTTGATAATATAGTATACATCCTCAAGTGTAACGATAGCCTCCCTAGTCGATAGCTAAAATGTCCCCTTATTCGGATCCCATATCTCTATCAAAGTAGAGAGATACCCCTCATTGGCCCTCACAACATCTATCCTCACCATGCTCTCCAGGCCCACCTTCCCCAACAACCCCCACTCCTCCTCTGAAAGGTTCTTCCTCATCCTTGGAACAAGATGAGAGAAGCGATGTCAAGGCTTAATATCCCTCAACTGCAAGCAACAAACAATTTCGTTAATATTTGTACAAAAAAAAATATAATAATAATAAATGCATAAGTGACAAAAATGTTTTTCAATATTACTGGGGAAAATGGTGCCTCAGCTCGACCGACCACATTCAATCCCTCGACCTCCATAGCTTCAACGTGATTTTCCTCACTAGCCTCACTAAGCTCTCACACCCACTCCACCCCTCAGAAACAGCTTCTCAAAGTACCAAACGCACAAGTGAGCCTCATGATTCACTCAAAAAGCTATTTATAGCTTTTCATAGCACATTTAGGTGCAGGTCTGCACCAATGAATTCACACGCTCACCTGGGCATCTATTGGCACACCCAGGCACACCTGCACGCTTGCGGGACACCACAAGCACAACTGTGCACCTGGCGACAAAATGGTACAAAGAAAAAATCAATCAAAATAGTATCACACCTCCAAATTTCACCAAATTTCATCCACACATCATGCACATCATAAAATCATGTTTTGAGAAGACATAAATCATTTTGCATGCATAATTTTCATGAATGAATCAAATCTTAAAAATAAATAAATCAAGGTACGAAAGGCAAAAAAACAATCCAAATTTTCATAAAACTCACATCTGATCACTCTACATCATATTCTGCATCATCTCACACAATTTCACAAAAATTGAGGTTCATTCGATCAATAAATAACTCAGTTCTGTGCAAGCACAAGCTGTAAATCATACATCAAATCACACCAAGTTTTATGAAAGCGTAACCACCATCCATCAAGAATTATTTCATCAACATATTTTATTTTCATCAATCATCTCATCCATAATCTATCCAGTATTCAAGCAAACCTCATATCTAGTAGGTCATTCTATAAACTTGGCGATTGTGGCGATATCAATCAATACAAATTTGGTAAGATAAATAATCTACACTAAGGACACTTGACCATGATACAATTCATCATCAAAGATCACAATCATATTTGGCACCTCCAATTTGGAATACAACCTTGCCAAGAACAATTTGCTAAAAGGTAGTCATTTATGTCCTCTTCTATGGGGCATGAAAACATGGATAACCAAAATCTCAAACACTCATTCACTTGACAACAGTCATAATACAGGACACCGGTAAGCTTGATTGGTTCCATCATGGAATTGGCAAAGAAATTTCCACAGTCAATACCCAACCCCTGCATTGACTTAGTAAGCCTGCATCTTCATATCTTGCATACTCAATGACGCCATTACGATAGCTTATTCAACAACATCAAATCAACCCAAACCACATTACATTATGATTCTCCCATGACGGGATACATCTCACATGAACATCTACACTGGACAAATCCCCCTCTCAACCATTGGGGAAAAAATGGTATAACATATTATATCATTCGTATCATCCACAATCACATTGCATTTTACACCATTCATTCATCAATTGCACAAATTCACCACATCATTCATTATTTGCACAAAAATTTTCAATTGGATTGTGAGATACATTCATAACTCATTCACCAATTGAAGGGGTAAGCTACAAGAATTCCAAAAATTCTTTATTCTTTTATCTTCAACATCAGTGTGCAAATCCAACAACAGAGAGAAGCTGCTTCTATGCCAATAGCCCAAGCAAGTGTCTCGTATTTTTGCACTATATTGTGTTTCATGCAATATGGTATCAGTACTCAATGTAAGTATTTGATACAATGATTTTATAGATCGCCATTTGTGAAGACAAAGACACGATACTTAAATAACAATAGGAAATCAAATAACACAAGGAAATACAAAGATTGCACAAATGGATGTATTCAATAAAATGGGGGGAACCAATGACCTCCTTTGTTACAATCAATACTCAATGTGAGTATTTGATACAATGATTTACAATGGCACTAGGGTTCTTCGAAACCCTAGAAATAACAACAAAGTGTCTTCAGATTTAGTGTGTCCTTGCTTCCAATAGGTTGAGTGGGCTTTGAGTATCCAGTGTGGGGCCACTCCAGATTCAACAACTATTCAACAATGTGTAGAACTTGTATATCTGGATACGTAAAAACAGAACAAGGGGGTTAGTAATACCTATGAGGGCTCCATAGTGTGAGACCCTCAGACATAAATAAAACCCTAGTTAACAATGAAGTCAAAAAGTATGCCGGATCAATAAATTATGAGATAAAATACATTCAAATGAGATATACCTTGCTTTTGTTTTGTTGTTGTAAATGGCATGGTGTAGCAGGCTCAAATTCATGTTTTTGTAGTTACTGTAGGCTCGAACGTGCACTTGGTAGGCTCTGACACAAGATTTGTAGGCTCTGGTGTGCACTTGCAAGATACAATAGGCTCTAGAGAGTGCCTGTGGTATATAGCAGGCTTTGGTGAGCACTTCACAGGCTCTGTAGTGAGCCTCAATTGGCGAATGAGTTACGAATGTATCTCACAATGCAATTGAAATTTTTTGTGCAAATAATGAATGTAGTGAATTTGTGCAATTGATGAATGAATGGTGTGAAATGCAATGTGATTGTGGATGATATGAATGATGTAAAATGTTATACCATTTTTGCCCCAACGGTTGAGAGGGGGATTTTTCCAGTGTAGATGTTCATGTGAGATGTATCCTGTCATGGGAGAATCATAATGTAATGTGGTTGCCCCATAATTTGGGTTGATTCGATGTTGTTGAATAAGCTATTGTAATGGCGTCATTGAGTATGCAAGATATGAAGATGTAGGATGACTAAGTCAACACAGGGGTTGGGTATTGACTGTGGAAATTTCTTCGCCAATTCCATGATAGAACCAATCAAACTTACCGGTGTCCTGTATTATGACTGTTGTCAAGTGAATGAGTGTTTGAGATTTTGGTTATCCATGTTTTAATGCCCCATGGAAGAGGAGATCAATGACTACCTTTTAGCAAATTGTTCTTGGCAAGGTTGTATTCCAAATTGGAGGCGCCAAATATGATTGTGATCTTTGATGATGAATTGGATCATGGTCAAGTGTCCTTATTGTAGATTATTCATCTTACCAAATTTGCATTGATTGATATCGCTGCAATCGCCAAGTTTATAGAATGAACTACTAGATACGAGGTTCGCTTGAATACTGGATAGATTGTGAATGAGATGATTGATGAAAATTAAATATGTTGATGAAAGAATTCTAGATGGATGGTGGTTACACTTTCGTAAAACTTGGTGTGAGTTGATGTATGATTTACAGCTTGTGCTTCTTTGAGTTTCTCATTTTGCATAGAAATGAGCTATTTATTGATCAAATGAACCCCAATTTTTGTGAAATTATGTGAGATGATGCAAAATATTATGTAGAGTGATCAGATATGAGTTTTGTGAAAATTTAGATTGTGTTTCTGCCTTTTGTGCCTTGATTTATTGATTTTTAAGATTTGATTTGTTCTTGAAAATTATGCATGCAAAATGATTTCTGTCTTCACAAAAATTGATTTTATGATGTGTGGATGAAATTTGGTGAAATTTGGAGGAGGTATGCTACTGTTTTGATTTATTTTGTCTTTTTACCATTTTATTGCCACACGCATGGCTATGCTTGTGGTGTCCCATAGGCGTGCAAGTGCATTTGGGTGCACCTGTAGGTGCCTAGGCGAGCCTGTGAATTCGTAAGCATAGACCTGCATCTTAATGCACTAGGGAAATATATAAATAGCTTTTTGAGTGAATTGTGAGGCTCACTTGTGCATTTGGTACTTTGAGAAGCCGCATCTAAGGGGTGGAGTGGGTGTGAGAGCTTAGTGAGGCTAGTGAGGAAAATCGTGCGGAATCTATGGCGACAGAGGGATTCAATGCAGCTAGTCGAGTTGAGGCACCATTTGCCTTGGTAATGTTAAAAAACACTTTTGTCACTTGTGCATTTATTATTATTATTATTATATATATTTTGTACAAATATTAATGAAATTGTTTGTTGCTTGTAGCTGAGGGATATTGAGCCTCGACATCGCTTCTCTCCTCTTGTTCCAGGGATGAGAAAGAAGCTTTCAGAGAAGGAGTGGGGGTTTTTGGGGAAGGTGGGCCTAGAGGGCATGGTGAGGCTAGATGTTGTGAGGGCCAATGAGGGGTATCTCTCTGCTTTGATAGAGAGATGGGATCCGGATAGGGGGACATTTTAGCTGTCAACTGGGGAGGCTATCATTACACTTGAGGATGTATATCGTGTTATCAAGGTATCGATAGAAGGGAAAAAGATGGTGGTTGGCTAAGATAGGAAGATCGATATAGAGAGGATGTTCGAAAATCAATGGAGGAAGGCCTAGATGGGATATGGTAGGATATGCTATTTGAGTATGTACAAGGCAAAGGAGTTGGATGCACTCCTAGCTTTGATTATGTTCATGCTAGCAAACATAGTGCTACCTAATAGCACGGGTTGTAGGTTCCCTTGGAACCTATTGGGTTTGGTGAGTGATTTACTCATTGACCCAAAGGAGTATGCAGGGGATCTTGCCTTGTTGGCACAACTGTATCGAGAGCCATATGAGGTGATTCAAAGGGTGAGGAAGGGTATTGGGTGTAGCTTCCTCCAGTGCTAGGCTTGGGAGCATTTTGTGGTAGCTCAGCCCGAGAGGTTGCCATATCCAACATGGCAAATGAGGGATCCCTATGCTAGGCGATGGGAAGTGGTGGAGGAGGTGTAGCCAAGTTGAGAGATTCATAGCAGCCAGTGGTATAGAGACATGTGGTCAGGGTTATCTAAGGATGATATGGTATGGAGGCCATGGCGAGGAGCCTAATGGGATGGTGATGTGGAGTGCCTGCGTCGGGTGTGGCAGGCTCTGTGGTTGGTTGGATGAAGGTATGAGGAGGCAGAGTAATTGGAGTAATCACGAGTGTTAAGGTAATTCAGATTGCCTCAGGGTGTGCTAGATGAGTTGGTGTTGTATCGACATCGACAAGATGAGGGGATTTTGCCATGTGCAGAGCCATGTCGAATGGTGATTGAGGATAATGAAGAGAATGAGATCCCTAATGTGGATGATGCCAGGATGAATCTGAAGTATGTAGCATGGTTTGGTGCCCAACCAGTATGGGTACCAAAGGTGGTTGGGGATGATGCGGTAGCATCAGGGTCGAGGACGACTCCTAAGAGGATGAGGCCTCAACGATCAATGGATCAAAGGTAGTCGAGGGAAGCAGCCCAATAGACTCTAGAGGTGGGGTTGGTAGAGGGAGAGGGGGAAGGTGATGAGGAGAAGGGTGAGATCTCTGAGGTGGGTAGGTTGCGAGGAGAGTTGGAGTAGCTTCATGAGGAGCGCGAGACCATGCTTGAGACTCATAGGGAGTCTTTGGCTACTATAGCTCAGCTAGAGGCGGAGTGGGCAACAACGTTGGCTAGTGATCAGGTGATGGTCATGAGGCTCCAGGAAGAGATTTTGGCAAAGGAGTGGTGACATCAGGTGGATTTGCACAATCTTCGAGATAGTGAGGCATATGTACATTCCTTGGAGGATGTGTGTATGCACCACCATATTACATTTTCAGATCCTCCTTCTTCTGTGGTCGAGTCATCTAGGCATATGGAGTCTCGGCAGAGTACTAGGCCGAGGGCTCCTACTAGGTCTCAGGAGCCTTCTCATGGATAGTACTCTTAGTGATTAGATGCACTATTTTGTATATATGAGGCTTGGTGCTCCATTGTAGCCTTTTGACATTGATTGTATATGTGATATTTATATATATACATGGATTTTTCATATATATATGTGTTATATCTTGTGTGGATGCTTTTATGTTTATTTTATTAATGTTTGATGCATGTTTATGAATAATGTTTGAATATTATGGATGTGTAATGCAAGCTATTAATGATGTATATGCCTAATGTTTTATATGAATGATGTATTTTTCATATATGTGTGTTATCTCTTGTGTGGATGCTTTTATGTTTATTTGATTAATGTTTGATGCATGTTTATGAATAATGTTTGAATATTATGGATGTGTAATGCAAGCTAATAATGATGTATATGCCTAATGTTTTATATGAATGATGTATGCAAGCTATGTGCTATGGATGCTTAATGCAAGTAAATCTATGATGAATCTAAAATGCAATCTATGTGATGTGTTATTAATGATGATATGTTATGGATTATTAATGCAAGAATGCATCAAGAGCATGAATAAGATCTCCCTCAAGATCAACTTATCCCTTCTCTGATTCTTCCTCTATTTGTTTACCTTTGAAAACATCTTCATTATTTTCTGAATTATCTACTATAGGATCACCTCCTTCTTCTAGTGTGATAAGAATATTCTCTTTTGGTCCTTCAAATGTATCTTCATATTCATCATCAGTGAAACTAAATTCATTCTTTCTACAAATATCCTCAAGATGACCAAATTTACTACATCTAAAATATTTGAGGATTATTGGTATGAATGAATGTATTTTATCTCATAATTTGTTGATCTGGCATACTTTTGGACTTCATTGTTAACTAAGGTTTTATTGATGTCTAAGGATCTCACACTATGGAGCCCTCATAGGTATTACTAACCCCCTTGTTCTATTTTTATGTATGCAAATCTGTAAGTTCTACACATTGTTGAACGACTGTTGAAGCCAGAGTGGCCCCACATTAGATACTTGAAGCCCACTCAACCTATTGGAAGCAAGGATAGACAAAATCTAAAGACACTTTGTTGTTATTTCTAGGGTTTTGGAGAATCCATTTGAAATGAAATTACAATACTTAAAAGGATTAACATCCGCAAGGATGCAATGGAATTGTCCATCATGAACGTATTTCAAGCATTGGTGGAGAATTTATGGAACACATTTCATTTCCCTCATCCAAGGTCTACCAAGGAGTATATTATATGCCATGGATCCCTCCAAGATGTGAAACATGGTGTGCAATGTTCTAGATCCTACTTCTATAGGTAAAACAACAGTGCCAACTATGGTACACAAAGCATCATTAAATGCTTTGAGGGTGAATAATGATTTGGAAATGTGGGATGGAGGTATTTTGAGGTGGATAAGAGCAGTGATAGTAATGATAATTATTGATGATCCGGTATCAATTAATACTCGTTTGAATGGCTTTACGTCTATTAAGGCCATTATGTGCAATGGAGGGTCCACCGATTCTAAACTCATTAGTTTTATCTCAAAGTCATAGAAGGTAATTGATGGCTCCATGCACATTATGAAACTCCCTACAAAGTTGTTGAAGGCATTAGAGTCTTGGGATTCTAACTAAATTGACTTGAGTATTTCCATTAAAGATTATCTATGCCTAGAGGATTGCTAGATGAACTCATACATAGAAATATTGGCTGATGCCATTTTCAAACTAATGGTTAATCGACTAATTGAAGTTATCGCTGGCCTTATTGGATGAAAAATGGGTGGATTGGATGGGTTGGATAGATTTATTGGCAGAGATGGATTGGGTGATGTTTGGATGGGTGGTGGGTTTGAAGGTTGTTGAGAATTTTATTTTTTTTGCCTTTGCCCTCTAGTGGCCACATGGACTACTCCTACAAAGTTTTGGTATTGTTGGACATGATTTACTTGATTAGAAGGTAGTTGTTGATTGTTACCCCCTACATTATGTTGGACCTCCCCATAGTTAGGTAGATGTGTATGATATATGCCCAAATTTTGATTTTGTGGAGCTAAGGGGTTATCGATGCTAATTGTCCCTAAGTCTATGAGGTCTTGCACTATGTTTTTGAACACATGGTAGGAATTGATATCATACCCATTTTGTCGATGATATGGGTAAAACAAGTGCTCTCTATAACATTTAGGTCTTTTGGTGGGATCATCGGGCCTAATGTCCTGTAAGGCTAATTTGTTGGTCTCATATAACCTAGAAAATATGGCTGAATATGATTTTTCTAAGGGAGTGTATTGATGCTGAGGTCGATTGAATTGGTGACGGGTAGGTTGTTCCATAGTTTGTGCTATGTTTTGTACCGTTGGTGCTTGGGTTATTGATGGGACCGCATGATAGGAAATTTGTTGTTGCACTGGTTTTTGAGCCATTACGTGTTGGTTCATGACCACTTGATTGACTTCATTAGCTGTGTTAGCCATTGAGGCTTGTGTGGATTTGGTTTGACGAGATTGATTATTTCGATATTGGCCTCTATTTTTCCATTTTTTCTTCTTAGGATTAATGACATCCTCTTGGATTTTTATCTCCTCAATGACACTAGCCTGTGCTAAAGCCTCCTCAAATGTTCTATAAGTATTGAGCTTAAGCATCCAAGAGATGGGTTTTACGCAACTCTTGGTAAAATTTTTGATAATTTCTTCCATTGGGAGGGAGGATGACAATTTTGTTATAACTGCCCTCCAATGGTTTCCAAAATCATAGATAGGTTCCTCATACCATTGTTTCAAGTAATATATATCCGATAAGGACACCTTCTTTTTAATATTAAGGGCAAAGCATTCCAAGAATAGATCTATCAATTGATCAAAAGTATAAATACTATGCATGGGCAATTGATTGTACCATTCAATAGCATCTCCCCCTAATGTTTGAGGAAACGTTCAGAGCATAAGAGCATTATCATTGCTAATCCAAAAACATATGCAGAAAAATGAACTCACATTCTCCTTAGGATCTTTGGTTCCCCTAAACTTGTCAAATTTTAGTACCGTATAATCTGTCGGATAAGGCGATGATGGTACCAATGGATGGATTGGTTGATGGATCAGTTGGCTTAATGTGAGCTATTGGATCATTACCCCTGGTGATATTTGCATCAAATGATCGATTTTATTTTGAATTTCTTGGAATCTAAGATCTTTTGTTGGAATGTGAGGACCTTGGATTATGTGATGGTTGGTTTATGGGCTAGATGGTAGATGTTGGGGTGTGACCAACATGGTGTTGTGGAATGAATTAGGTTTTGTATGTGGAGAATATTGATGGTTGAAATATGGGGATGATTGATGAAGATGATGATGGAGAAATGGACTGTGTTGTTGGTTAGTGGCAATGTTGATTGGTATGGTGGATGTGTGGAGTGGTGATGGATTGGGGATGGACACTATAGAATATTTAGGGACCCATGCTACATTTTTATTGGTGAGCAGAGGTTGATTTGGAACTCCTTGGGTCATAGGGTCTATGTGAGCTGGCTATTTTCCTTTTGTTCATTTGAAAGCAACCTGTTGATAAGCTCTAATGTATCCATAAGTTCATGATTTGACCATGTGTCGAATGATAGGGTTGTGGTTGGATGAGATGATGGATGAGTCAATGGTGATGGGTTATTAGTCATGGTCATGTTGGCTAAGTGAGATGATGGAGGGGTAGATGAAATGGTCATGTTGGCTAAGTGAGATGATGGAGGTGTAGATGACATGGTCATGTTGGCTAAGTCAGATGATGGAGGTGTGGGATGATAATGGATGAGAGGACATGGGTATGGTGCAAGTTACATTTGATGTTACAACTTAGAGGCTAGGGACTTGTGAGGAAGCATTGACATACTCCACATACAAGGGGTTGGTATAGGTGGATGTGAGGTAAGTTTTTAGAACACTTGGGCTTTGCGGTGGTTGGACCATGGAGGAAGGCATACCATATTCATAACTCGAATTAGGATATCCTTGGGCAAGGTAGGTGGCAGCTAATTCAGATTATTCCAAACCTTCTTGGCTAAGGGGTTCTAAGACATAGTTAGAAGCCTTGTAAAGGTCCTGCACTCTATCCATGTATATGTAGGTGGTGGCTATCTCCACATTGTGTGAATGTGTCTCTACTTGAGAGTGGGGTGGATGGGATGATCCAGACAAAGTAGTCTGAATCATATTGGATGGGGCTACTGAAGTATCAGGCTTATGGGAACTATTTTCCATTAAAATACTTTTGTTTATTATTTTCTTTTGATGTCTTGTTAGTACCATAAAGTAGTTAAACCAAAGATTCAAAGCTTATCTAAATCACATAAATTAACAAGTTTTCCAAAGTTTAAAGCAAAGAAAACAATCAATCCTAGGTTTCATCGTGTGTGGCTTACCTTGTTTATTAATTATTTTATTTCATTAATGTGAAGTTCCTAAGAATTCCTTATCTTTGTCCCATCGTGATCACCATTTGTGAAGACAAAGACATGACACTTAAATAATAACAAGAAATCAAATAACACAAGGAAATACAAAGATTGCACAAATGGATGTATTCAATAAAATAGGGGGGAGCCAATGAGCTCCTTTGTTACAATCAGTACTCAATGTGAGTATTTGTTACAATGATTTTACAATGGCACCAGGGTTCTCCGAAACCCTAACAGTAACAACAAAGGGTCTTAAAAATTAGAAAAAGAACACCAATAATCCTCAAATATTTTAGATGTAGTAAATTTGGTCATATTTAGGATAGTTGTACAAAGAATGAATTCAGTTTCAGTGATGATGAATACGAAGATACATTTGAAGGACCAGAAGAGAATATTCTTATGACACTAGAAGAAGAAGGAAGTGATCCTATAGTAGATAAGTCAGAAAATAATGAAAATGTTTTCAAAGGTAAACAAATAGAGGAAGAATTAGAGAAGGGAGAAGTTGATCTTGAGGGAGATCTTATTCATGCTCTTGAAGCATTAAATAAGGTAAGAAAGCAAAACTCCCAACTTAAGCTTCAGTTTCAAGAATGTGATTAAGAGAAAGGAAAGCTTATATAGGATCTAAATAAGTCAATGACTAAGACAAGGAAGTTCAAAGATAGGTTAGAAGCAAAGGTCTTAGAATGTGAAAGGTTAGAGCATGAAGTAGCTTCACTAAGGAAGGAAGTAAAAGAGTCTAAGCATAGGTTACACAGGTTTGGGAGAAGCTCAAAGAATTTGAATAAGATTATCAAGACACACAAATCTACAACAAGCAAAACATGACTTGGTGTTGAACAGGTACAAAAGAAACAAAGATAGGAGTCAATATCAAGTTATGAAGAAGAAGAAAATTCAAAAGAAGAGAGTATAAGAGAAAGTGAAAATTTTGAGGAAGATATGGATAACAGAAAGTTCAATAAAGAAAGGAATAATGCACAAATGAGGAACATATGGAACAAAAACCATCATAGGGTAAAAGAAACTAAAAAACCAATGAGGTCAAGGCAAGGTAGTTTCAATAGACGATGCTTCTCATGTCACAGGTTTGGGCACAAGGCTACATAGTGCAGGACACATGGAAAATAGGAATATGAAAGCTTCAATAATAGATAGCTTTTTGAAGGGTATTGCTACTCTTGTAATCAGTTTGATCACAAGGTAGTGAATTGCAGGGTTCATGATAGGAATATATATGGCTTCACCAGGAGAAATTCTAAGATATTTACACCTCCAAGGAATAACAACATTACATGTTATAAGTGCAATAATTATGGACATACATCAAAGTGGTGTAGAGCAAAAATTCTAGAGACAAGGAGGAACATAAATAGTTAGAGGAATCAGAAGGATTAGATGAGGAGGAAAGTGGACAAAGGAAATGATCAGTGCATGTTGGGAGTAGAAATACTCCCACACCAGAATTAACCACCTCAAGAGGAGGTGGGGGAGGGACTAAGCTAAGAGTCTCATTCTTAGGCTCAATACCCAAAGGTGACCCTTTGCCATTGATGAAAAGGGGGAGATATTTGAGTTAAAGGGAGAGCATTCAGTCAGGGAGAGCAATTTCTCAAGGGGACCAAAACAAAAAAAGGTAAAAGGAATAGTAAAAGGAAAATGGGTTGCCATCAGTGACAAAGGGGAGATTGTTGGAAATTGTTAGGATCTCATCCTAACCCTTAATGTAATAACTTCCTTGATGTAATAATTCCTAGTGAACGTGGGTAGTACCCATGATTAATAATTTGTAATGTTCTAAGTTTTAGCTTAGGTAGTGCCTATGACAAATGACACCCTTTTTTATGTAACACATGGTAGATAGGTGGCATTGTGCATGTAATTCGTGTGGCATTGTGCATGTAATTCAAGTGGCATTGTGCATGTAATTCGGGTGGCATTGTGCATGTAATTCAAAGTGGCACTATGCATGTAATTCGGGTGGCATTATGCATGTAATCCAGGTGGCATTTTGCATGTAAGCCAACCTTGGAAGGAAACTCCTTAAATACCTGAAAGGGCACCAATGTAACCATATTTTGCAAAATTAATGAAGTATTGAAGGAGGTTGCCCCATCGAAGAGGCCTGCGATTCAGTTCTATTGTGAGATTGTTCTTTATGCAAATTTTTGTTATATTAATGTGATGTTTATGTGAGTTATTTCCAAGCAATTGTGTGAGAGTGCGTTATTTGAGTTTATTTTATAGCAGGATCTTAACAAGTGGTATCAGAGCGCTTTCTAGGGCCAAGTTCTGCTGCAACTGCAACGATTCTTTCCATCCAATCCACCTGTTAGGTATAAATTCCGTGTGTTTTTTCCATTCTGTTTTTCCTTATTAAAAAAATCCAAAAAAAAAATACAGTGTTTTTTTTTTTTCCAGACCAAAAACAAAAAAATATATTATTAGTTGAGTAGGTAGAAACCCTGTACCGGGGGTTTTAAAATATCGCGAAGGATCTATCGTTATTGGCTAAGCTAGATAGCCCATAAAGCGTCTAGTGAAGTGAGGGGCGATCAGGCTCCAATACCCAGGCCTCAGACAGAACTCGCGCACGGACTTGAGCTCCCACATATCTTCGGGTATATCGGGAGACCATCTAGGATTAAACAAACTTTTAGCCATTAGGAAGCTCTTCGGCCTTGTATTACTCATAGTCTACGGGACACAACATCCTGGACGATTACCCTCCCGTATTGTCGAGAGGCGGGTAGTGTGCTCAAGGGTATGTGTGGAATCCTCCTTGAGTAGTGGCACTGAAATATTGGTCCGAGCACTATTGTTCGTCACTTGTCGGTATATTAGAGGGCCTATGGGTGGTACATACTCCTATACTTAGCATTCCCTAGTTCCGTTAAAGCGCAACTTTGTAAAAAATGCAAAAATAAAAATAAAAATAAGAATCCAAACACCCCCGTTCGTAAACTTTGCATTTCAAAAGTGAGCATATGAGAAAGGAGTCCACAACCAAAAAAAAAAACGAAAGGACATGCAATCGGGATAAGCCAAGAGGGTGACACATAAGTTGAAAGTCCGGAGAGTAATGGATAAAATTTACGATGGCGATCCACGATCGGAGTCGATCGAGTTAGAGAGGTCGGCACGATCGGGGCAGAATTCACAGTCTTCAGAGTCAAAACAGAACTTTCATATCAGTCACCTGCAAAATACAGAGAATCTTGAGTGTGAAACACGACTAGTTTTAGATAGTGCTCCGAGTACCCAACTTTTGCTCAGTAGCTCAGAATCAGAATCTGTAAACACCGTTAGACTCAGCAAAACAGGAGATTAAAAAAAAAAAAAAAAAAAAAAAAAGTCTGGGGTGCCAAAAAGTAGTGTTGAGAGATATAGCTCATTGTGACCACCTCCTCCTGCTGATAATTTTGATATATAGCACCCAAGCACTTTTTTGGGCACTTACTAAAAATAGTAAGTCAAAAATTCAATTCTATTTTTAGTAACTGGTCACAAAAGGTCAAAAAATGGCCCGGGGTACCCGTGGACACGAGAAAGAACTAGAGCACTTGGAGTCCCTAACAAAAGCCATTGAGAACTTGAACTCGGCTTTTCACTCCATAAGGGAAGAAGTCCAAGGTCTTCGCCTAGAGCATGAGGCCACTAGCAATCGCTTAGAAGAAGCATTGACTGAAGTGGATAGCAAACTGAGAAGAGAACCACCCAAATTAGAATACCAAGCTGAGAGTTCTACAAGGAATCGTGACCGTGATACACCCTTTAGAATTCCCAAGTTGGACTTTCCAAAATTTAGTGGGAAGGATGTTGATGGGTGGCTATGTCGGGTTGACCAATTCTTTCGACTTCATAATGTACCAGTATTTCATCGAGTCCAGATGGCTTCCTTTAACTTGGAATCTGAGGCTCTACATTGGTTTCAATGGTTGCGTCTTACCTACCCAAATCTCTCTTGGGAGGATTTTGAATCCCAAATACTCACTCGATTTGGTCCTAGTGAGTTTGAGGACTTCACAGGAGCCTTATCCAAACTACAACAAACAGGGTCAGTTCGAGAGTACCAAGCTCAATTTGAAAAATTGGCCAATCGAACAAGAGGATTGAGTGAAGGGTTCTTCTAGAGTTGTTATATCAGTGGGTTGAAGATGGAACTCCAAGCAGAAGTCAAAATGTTGAAACCATGAACTATGATGGAAGCTATCAGTTTGGCCCGTCTGGCCGAATCTAAACTCTCTGCCCAAAGACGCCCATCAAAGTTTTCTCAAGATAGACCTTCATTTCCCCCGAGAGCCCAACACCCAGATGATAATAAACCTGCTGCACCCAAGCGCCTCACCATCGAAGAGATGGATGCACGTCGTGCCCAAGGATTATGCTACAATTGTGATGAAAAGTTTTTCAAGGGGCATAAGTGTGCACACAAAAAATTGTTCTTGATAGATGTTGGAGAACCTGATACCGTTGACGAGAGTGATGAGGATGAGGACCCTCCAGAAACACCTCCTCCACAAGAAGAAGGGAAACAGGAACTTGAGACATCAATTACAATCCATGCCCTTGCAGGCATTACTACTCCTCAAACCATGAAGGTTACATGATGTTTCAAGGGCCAACGTCTTTCCATCCTTTTGGATTCGGGAAGCACGCACAACTTCATTGACCCTAGAGTTGCTCAACGGGAAAATTGATATATCCACAATTGTAATTCCTTTGAGGTCATGGTAGCCAATGGGGGAACCTTATCTTGTAAAGGAAAGTGTCACAATGTTAAAATCAAGATAGGGGACTATGAACTCAAGAAGGACATGTTTGCCCTCCATTTGGGTGGATGTGATATTGTTTTGGGATGCCAATGGTTGAGTACGTTGGGCACTATCAGTTGGAACTTTGCTAAACTTTGGATGCGGTTCTTCCAGAACGGACAAACACACATCATCAAGGGCTCCCCGACAGGGAACACCTCAAATTATCGGTTCAAACGGCATGGAGAAATTGCTAAAGAAATCATCACGTGGGGTCATTGCACAACTATTCTCCATCCAGCCATCCACATCTCCAATGGGTGAAATCCCACAAGACATGCAACAGATTCTCCACAAACATGAGGCCATCTTTTCGGAACCCATCACACGACCATCGCATCGCTCTCACGACCATGCCATTCCATTATTCGTCGGATAGTACACCTCCTAATATCAGACCACCTTATGAGCGACTCAAGCGCACCTTATTTTGGAACGGTAGGAAATAGGACATTCGCTCTTTTGTGGCAGACTGCAACACAGGTCAAAGGATGAAAAGAGAAACAGTGCACTCTTCGGGCACTCTTCCACCCTTGTCGATACCGGATCAGGTGTGGACCGACATCTCTATGGATTTCATAGAAGGGCTACCTAAATCTGGAGACAAGTCTGTTATTTTTGTGGTAGTGGACCGCCTTTCAAAGTATGCTCACTTTTGTGCCCTAACCCATCCTTACACAACATTCACTATTGCCCAAATTTTCCTTGACTCCATATTTCACCTTCATGGCATGCCAACCTCCATTGTATCTGATCGTGATCCCAGCCTTACTAGCAATTTTTGGCAAGAGTTGTTTAAGTTGTAGGGGACTCAGCTCACAATGAGTTTAGCCTACCATCCGCAAACGGATGGTCAAACAAAGGTTGTTAATAACTGCTTGGAAACCTACCTTCGCTGCTTGCCTCCGATCATCCTACTCATTGGGCAAAATGGCTTTCTTTGGCCGAATGGTGGTACAACACTTCCTATCATACCGCCACCAGAGGCAGAGTACGGGCACCCTCCACTCATGCCTCCCTCCTACATTTTGGGCAGCTCCAAGGTATAGGTTCCATCAACACTTCCCGAATTGGATGAAGAAGGCTCCATCTTACTTGCACCAAAGCGATTGCTTGTATCGTCGAACTCGCAACCGTACCATCATAGAGGTCCTGGTTCAGTGGCGTGGACTTCAACCTGAGGATGCTACATGGGAGTCCCTCCCGTCAACTCCAAGCAACCGTTTCCTCATTTTTAGCTTTGAGGACAAAGCTTCTTCAAGGAGAAGGGCATGTTAGGATCTCATCCTAACCCTTAATGTAATAACTTCCTTGATGTAATAATTCCTAGTGAACGTGGGTAGTACCCATGATTAATATTTTGTAATGTTCTAAGTTTTAGCTTAGGTAGTGCCTATGACAAATGGCACCCTTTTTTATGTAACACATGGTAGATAGGTGGCATTGTGCATGTAATTCGTGTGGCATTGTGCATGTAATTCGAGTGGCATTGTGCATGTAATTCGGGTGGCATTGTGCATGTAATTCAAAGTGGCACTATGCATGTAATTCGGGTGGAATTATGCATGTAATCCAGGTGGCATTTTGCATGTAAGCCAACCTTGGAAGGAAACTCCTTAAATACCCGAAAGGGCACCAATGTAACCATATTTTGCAAAATTAATGAAGTATTGAAGGAGGTTGCCCCCTCGAAGAGGCCTGCGATTCAGTTCTATTGTGAGATTGTTCTTTATGCAAATTTTTGTTATATTAATGTGATGTTTATGTGAGTTATTTCCAAGCAATTGTGTGAGAGTGCGTTATTTGAGTTTATTTTATAGCAGGATCTTAACAGAAATATGAGCATATTTGTTATCATTGATGTCAAAAGTCAATTTTAGTGAGTAGTGCAAGAGGAAGGATTTCAAGAGTCAGTTTTAAAAATAAGAAGGTGATCAGATAAGGTCTATTGGAGAAGTTAGAAGGCCCAAGAAAAATAATATTATAATATTTTATTATAACATTAAATGTCTAATGGAAAGACCTAAAGTAATTAAATTAATTATAATAATTTCATTATAAATTAATTTGTAATTTAATTTAATTAACCCTATGGTTATTAAATTAATTATAATAATTTTATTATTAATTAAATTATAATATATTTTAATTAAACCTAAAGTTAGGGTTGTAAGGCAAAAAAAATGCGTCGACATCATGAATAATTTCCCATCAATGTCTAAATATTATGGTGGAATAATGGTATAAATACCATATGCCTTAGTGGAAAAAAACTTACCTTTTTTCAAATCATTCTAAGCCTACGATTTATGTGATATTTGTGCGAGGAAGAAGACAAAATATTTTTTTTGTCTTGTGTGCGCTAGTGAAAGGAATAAAGGTGGTGAGGCTCTAAGACTCATATCCATCCGATGGGTTGGCCTGGTGGCAAGCGACTGTGACTTAGGACTTTCAAAGTGAGAGGACCCATGATTGAATCTTGGCTGTAGTTTTGGTGATGGTTTTGTTTGGGTTCCAAAGGAAGCAACACACTCCTTTTTGGTGTAGGCACCAAAGGGAAGTATATAGAGCACGTGGTTCTCTTTGCTTCCAAGGTGAGCGCCTAGCTCACATAGCAGTTGGAGCTACGGCTAGGGCATTGGTGGAAGAGCAGCGTGGGTTTGATTCCCACCAAGGGCAAAAGGTATTTAAAATTTTCAAATTTAATTTTTATCCTAAGGTTGTTTTGGCATAAGGTTTTAGGGAGATAGGACTATGAAAGTTGATTTTTATATTGTGATTTTTGGTGATTAGAAAATTAAATGGAGTGATAAGGCATTAGATGATTTTGAATGTTATTTCAAAATAAAGTTTTATTTTGTTTAATATTTGAAAGGAGTAATAAGGTTATTTGAGTTCTCATGTTATGGATGGTGAAAATAATTTGTGAGGAAATTATTGATTAAAATTCTAAGAAGGTTTTTACTACCTAACCCTTAAAATTGGCAAAGAGAGTAATTGTGATTGAGACAGGTTTTTAAGGGCACTTATTCATCAAAAAAAAATGTATGGGCACATATTCCTTGTGAGTGATTATTGGATGTTGTGAATGCTAAGTTGGAGTGAAAAGGGTTGTTTGATAAGCATTGTTGAGTTTGATTGTTAAAAGGTTTTCCTAAGTGAAAGTTGATGACAAAAACCTTGTTTGATAAGCATTGTTGGAAACATTGAATGAAAATTCATATGCATGATTACGGTTTATGCAAGAACATGAGTATCATTTCTATGTGAAGTTGAGAACTATCTTGAACTAGGGTTTGTGAAAGAAAATGAGTATCACTGTTATGTGAGATTGGTTGATAAGCATTATTGGAAATAATTGAGTGAGTGTTCATATTCTTGGACTAGGGTTTGTAAGCAAGGAGTATTTATTTGAGTGATTGATTGAGTGGAGTTGATTGATCCTTGTCAAGTGGAAGTGTTGAAGTGATAGTTCTAATTCTGTAAAACAAATTGTTCTATATTCTATTTGATTTGAGAAAGAGATTGAAAGTGGTTAAGCATTGTTGTGATTATGAAGCATACTGAGTGTCTAAAAATTCTCTATATATTTCTATGAGATTGAACAAGATTCTGTGTGAAGCTTGTTTATGTTATTGAAGAGGATTTTGAGTAAAATTGAGTTGAGGTGAGTAAAATTTTGTGGAAGCTTACAATACAAATTTGAGGTAAGTCTTGGTGAAGACTTGTTGAGCAGATTGGACAAGTTCTGGTGAAGACTTGTTGAGAAGATTGGACAAGTTCTAGTGAGGACTTGTTGAGTATATTTGAGGTAAGTCTTAGTGAAGACTTGTGGATAGATTAGTGTGAGCTTTTGTGGAAGCTTACAATGCAGATTTGAGAAAAGCCTTTGAGAAGATTTGTGAGAAGAGTTGATTGATTGATTTGTTAAAACCTTGGGTTAAGGTTTGGGATAGATCTAGCAGAGTTGATTTGTGATTGAGTCAAGCTTTGTGTTAAGGCTTGAGGATAGATATTGAGCATATTTGTGCTAGACCGAAGGACTATGTTTAGTGCATATTTGAGGATAGATATTGAGAAGATTTGTGCTAGACCGAAGGACTATGTTTAGTGCAGATTTGAGGACAAATATTGAGCAGATTTGTGCTAGACTAAAGGACTATGTTTAGTGCATATTTGAGGATAGATATTGAGCATATTTTTGCTATATTGAAGGACTATGTTTAGTGTAAATTTGAGGACAGAGATTGAGAATATTTGTGCTAGACCGAAGGATTATGTTTAGTGCATATTTGAGGATAGAGATTGAAAATATTTGTGCTAGATCGAAGGATCGTGTTTAGTGTAGATTTGAGATAGAGCTGAGAGTAAGCTTTGGAGGTGATAGAGTATAGAGGACAATAGTCTCTGGTGGATAGAGGTCTATTATCCAGTGCAATGAAGATAGGTCTTCTATGTGAGGGCAAGAGTCTTCAGTGGATAGAGATCCATAAGCCAGTGTAGTGGAGGCAAAGTTCTTCTAGAAGATCACCAGCCAAAGCAAAGGAGAAAGAGTTCTCCTATGGATAGAGATACACGAACTTTATTAGGGGATTGGTGTCTCCTTTGGACATAGGTCCATAAAAATTGTAATAGGGAAAGGATTACCAAGATATTTGTTGAGAAAATTTTAGTGAACGATTTTCTCCATGGAGTAGCCCACATTGGGTGAACCATGTTAAATTGGTGTCTCTATTGTGTGTGTTGATTTGTGTATTGCTTTGATTATTGTTGTTGATATTTCTATTGATACATTGCATAATATTGATTTGGAAAGAAAAGTAAAAAGTGGTCTTATATTGTTCACCCCCCTATCAGTATAAGCTTGTGTTCTTCATATAGATAAACTCCACTAGGTGTGCCTTCATGGATTAGTCTTGGGTTTTATTATGGGTCATTACCTCTAGGTCACCTCTTAGTCCTCACCTATTAGTTTTCTTTGGATCATCATTACCTTTATATGCTTACCTTTGGTTTTCATCTGGGTCATAATCATCTCTAGGTCCTTACCTCTGGGTTGCCTTTGGATCATCATCATATCTAGATTACTTTTAGGTTAGCCTCTAAATTTACCTTTAGGTCATCACTTCTGGAAAATAACCACTAAATTATAGCTTTAGAATAAATCCATATATCCATAATCTTCCACATAATGTTTCACTATAGTTTTTTCACTACAAACCTTCCAAACATAGCTAATGTCATATTCTACTACATAAATCATTCATTCCAAGTTTTCCAACATTACATTGCTCCATGGAAAAAAATATATTTGATAAATGATGATGTTTTTCTCAACCAACAAAATCTATTATCCTTGGTCTCTTATTAGAATAAAACCTTATTTTGTATAATCCATTCAACATTTCCTTAATTTTCTCCTATTTTGTGACATTTATCCATCCACAATCAACATGCATTTTGGTGGTCATTTTCTTTTGGTGTCAAAACTTTCTTTGAGAGTGATTATTATCTCCATAAATATCACAAGGATGTTAGTTCCAACACCTAGCTATCACATGTCTAGATCTTCCACAATTATTGCAACAACATTTCCTAGGAGCTTCGACATATGATTCCTTTCTCATGAAGTTTGTGTTATTGCTACCTATCACAAATTTAGTGTTATTACTACCTGTCAAAAATTTAGTGTTACTGATACTTGCTTGTCATATATATCCAAGGCCTTCATTCTTTGGTCTTATATTTTGAATTATAGTAATTTTCATACCTTACCTATATCTTTCCAATCCTATACCAATGTTTTCCATTGTTCTCATTAGTTTTGAACCAATTCCTTTGGTATACTTTTCAAAATACTCAATTTTCTCATCTCCACTATGGTCTCAATCACTATCACCAACAACACTCAAATACCACACATCATCATCATAATGACCTTCGAACAAATTTCAACTATCACTCTCATCATCTATGATATAATAATTTAAAAACTAAATATCTTCATTATTACTTTGAACTTTGCTATTACCAACAACATTCAAACACCTAACTTCACCATCACTATATTCTTCAATAAGATGAATATTTTAGCCTTTATCATGGCCAATACAATCATCTTATACACAAACTCTAATATCGCCATCTATTTTTAAATCATTGGTGTCACAAGTGATATCTATCTCTTTTGTAAAATCACTAGTATCACAACAATAATTTTCCACTATTGACTTCGAATCACCAGTATCACAAGCAAAATCCAATGGATAATATTTCTTGTGTTATAATATACACTTTTTATCGTGGTCTTTGCCTTCAACCTTTCTTCTATTTTCCCTTTCTTTTTGTGCTTAAAAATGTCAAGAGTGATTAATGCCATATATATTGTCTTCACAACTTTAATTAGGAATAGAACACCATTTTCAAGGCTATCTTCACAAGTATCAACATCTCTAATAATGGAACGTAAGCAAGACCTTAGTGTTAAGAATTATCTATTTTCATAAAAATCTCTACCTTCTTGAAAATAGAGATTTCTAGCTTGCTTCTCTCCTCCACTTTTTTTTATGACCCATAATTTTGATTTTCTACTTGCTTTTCTTCACCCATACCATATTTTGATGAAGCACACTTTTGAATGTCAACTTGTTTTTTGTTTGCTTCCTCTTTGCCTTTGCTATATTGTCTAGTGATGTGAACACTTCTTTTTGTAGCCTTTGAATTTTGTTTTCTTCAACAAAAAAATATAAGGGTTCCTTAAATCTTTCAAAATGGTACTCTTTTCTATATACCACTAGTTCTATATACCAAACCTTTCGATATACCCACCCTTCCTATATACTTGTTGATATATGGAAGAATCTAGTCCTCTTGATATATGGGTCTATACATGAGAGAGACCTTAAGGTACATGAAAGAGACCAATACATTGTACCAAGGTAGTACTAAAAAGGATTTTTCCTATAAATAATATGTGCTTAAAGGAAAATCCTCATACATAAGCATCAATTTCCTATATACTTGGATTTTTTCAAATTTAGGATTTATGTCTAGTGATTGTAAAAAATGGGATAAAAATAAAGTGAAATAATATATCACAAACATGTGTCCTTATTCATCCCCAATGATTTATAGGGTTGATGCCCAAACATTGTTACAAAAAATATATTAGACATTAGAAAAAATAACTTAACATGATAAAATTACCTATAAATGTAATTCAAAAGCATAATTTATACCAAAAAATACAATTGTGCAAAGTACATGTTTTGATTCTGTGTACAAAAAACTGTTTTTGATGAAAATTTACTTTTGAAAAGTTCCCAGCTTTCAATTTTCTATCAAATTCCTTTTTCCAACTTTCACTCTTTTCATTTCAAAAATTGCCCACTCAGAAAAATAGAATGTGCATTTTAACTCTCTAATATTATTCACCATAGTCTATTTATTTCTAAACTATAGGAATAAATTTTCTTTCACACTTTTATTTCAACTTTCTTTAAGAAAATATTTTACCATGGGAATTGAACCTATGACCATTTTTCTTAAATTTTTTAACTCTTCTTTCAATAAAATAATTTTCCACACCTCTTTATGATTAGAAAAAGAAAAAACCAAAGAAAATACCTTGTGTATATGCCACATATAGGTGACAAATTATCCTTCCTTCTACATATGAGGAGATGAGTACCATTAATTTATCTTCAATATGGTAACTACTTCATTACGAGGTATTAAAAAAATCAAGTCTAAATCACCATAGTGTATATTTTTCTTCCCACTCATTTTTTTATATAACATTCTATCAGAACATATCAAAGACAACATATTAAGGAATTATTGCAAATGCTTTGAGCATAAATCAACAAACCATGACTAAACAATATAGACTCCATATTTATAGTGAACATAAATAATTTTTTTATAACCATTTAATACCTATGATTACCAAAAAACAAAGAAAATGATACTTTTATGATAAATTAGATAATAACTATTAATAATCAAAAGAACTATTTTTTAAAATGCATGCATAATTGGACCATTTTAACTAACAATATTTTTTGTGCCTCCATGTAATGGTTGAACAACATATTAATCTATATTCAAAAATATAATATTCATGTGCATCAATAGGTATCTCAATTTCGTAAAGATAGTATTATGTCAACCAATAGATTTTCTACACAAAGCATCTTTGTGTAGAGTCTCATCTTCTATGATAAATATTGTTTCCTCCAAGAATTTCTCTAGTGACCATCCACCATTTATCAATATTCCATAGGATATTTAATATTTTGTGTTGTTATCTTCGAGTACTCCCAACTCCTATCAAACTAGAAAATAGTTGTACATGAATAATTTTTCTATCCAAGTCTATGCCATTGGAGGGTGGTGGTTGTCCCCACTCAAGACACTCACATAGACTCTCAATGTGGCTCTAATACCAGATGTTGGAATCAATAGAATTAGGCAATTTTTTTTTTATTACAGGTGAATATAGGGGGTTTTGAAAGGGCCCCAACCCTTTTAAAATAAACCAAATCCCTTAAGCAAAGTGGAAAAGAAAATACCAAGGGAAACATAATACAACAAACTTAGAAGATACAACATAAAAACAACACAAGAAATAACAAAAAATATGTTGGCAATTTTGGGTACATTGGGTACATTGCCCTTGATCATGTGTATAAGTTGTCATTGATGTCAAGAAGCTCTTGAAGGAATTTGTTTGATGTCAAAAGTTTTGCTTTGATAAAAGGTTTCTTGAAGGTTCCGGCATGGCAGTTTCAAAGGTCTTTTGTAAACCCCAAGTTGGCAAGTTTAAAGACTAAAGGTGGATGCATTAGTTTAATGCATTTGGGTCTAGGAGGAAGTATTTATTTAAATAATTAAAAACCTTTTTAAGGTTCCCTTTAATTATTTTAAAATAAATATTAAATTATTGTTTGCAATGGGTTCTCCTAACCCATGGCGCAAATGTCTTAACTATGTGGGCGCTATGATTTAAGATTGTGGGCGCTAGCCAAGACCTCCGTCGACGTGTTAAACTCCTTGTCGACATCAAGAGCTTATGGTAAAAATGCATATAAATCTCCCTTGATGAAAATCAAGAATTATCCTATCCGCATTTTGAAAAGAGTTGCTCGCTATGAATTCGTGATCTGCTGTTCGATTTCTTCCTTGCTGTGATTTCGTGATCCGTTGTTCGAATTTCTTGTTCGACTGTGTCTTCGCCGTTTTTGTGAATCCGCTATTCATTTTTTTTGTACTCACCGTTTGTCATAAATCCGTCGTAAGGTTTTCATCTTCGTGTTCATGTCAGAAGAAAGGGAGGCACTATTGTTTTATTTAATCCATAGCACAGAAGGAACAAGGCTAACAGCGTGAGGTTTAAACCTCACCAGGTGCCTTTGGCACATCGGTAGCAGCTAGGCTGTTGGTGCGCTACCTGAACGGGAGGTTTTGCATTCGAATAACGCAAAAGGGTTTTTCATCGTGAAGTGGACGCAGCGGGTGGTGTTAGAATTCATGTGCAATTTCTCCATAGTGCAATTTTTGATGTTGGCCAAGGTATTTTTGAAATTAATTTTTGCTAAGTGTATTTTGCGGATGGAGGAAGTTTATTAGAGGGCAAAACAACTTAGGAGTTATAAGGAGTTTAAAGCTTGTTTTATTTTTGATAAAAGATTATTTTGAAGGTGTTGTTTGAAATATCTTATTGCATTCTTATGAGAGATAAATTTTATTTTTGATAAGACTATAAGGGAGAAATAAGGTGTATAAGGGATAAATTTTTCTTGTAATGTTGAGAGTGCTTTTGGTTGATTATGGAAGTGAAAGCATGATGTTTTAAGGTTAAAATTGCTTCTTGTGTGAAGTTGTGAAACCTTAAGTGGGCAGCTTTGAGATTGACATTTGCTTTCATTAAATTGGTAATAATCAAGCTATTATTTACTTGGTTAAAGTGTTGGGCTTACTCCTTTGTTGATGATTTGAAAAGTTGTTTTGTGCTATTGTGATTTGAGTTGGTGGATGCTTTTTGTTCAAACAATATTGGAGAGAAAAGGAGTTCTACTTGTTTCCTTTTCTAATGTTGATTGTGAAATGCTTCAAGGTTGTGTTTTGATCTGAATGGTATTGATTGAACCTTGTTTGATGAGCATTGTTGTTGAAGCCCTAATTGATGGTGAAAAGAACATGAGTATCATTGTTATGTGATTATTTGCATAGTTGGCAATTGTTGGGGTTTCATGTTCTTGAAAGAAAGCATTCTATCCTATCCATTTCAGATATTGAGTTGAGTTTTCAGATTTGAGATTGAGTTTGAGCTGAGTTGATTTGTGTTGATTTTTGAGATTGGGAGTTGAGTATAGAACATATTGAGTCTCTAACAATTCTCTTTATGCTTCTATGAGTTTGACAAATCACATTGGGTATCTAATAATTCACCTTGTGATTTCCTACTATGAAAGTTTTTTTTCTTGGTGAGCTTGCTGAGTTTTGGATAGGTTCGGTGGGGACTTGTGAGAAGTCTTGGACAGGTTTCGATGGGGACTTGTGAGTAGTTTTGGATAGGTTTTGGTGGGGACTTGTGAGCAGATTTGGATAGGTCCTAGCAGAGGACTTGTGAGCTGAGTTTGATAGTTCTATCAGAGAACTTGAGGACAGAGGTGCACTAGTTCTTTGAGAAGAACCTGAGGACATATTTGGCAAGTCTTTGAGAAGGCTTGTGTGCAGAGGATTGATTTGTTCAAGCTTAAGCGTTGGATAGATCTTACAGATAGAGGAAGACTTGTACTAGACCGATTGACTATGTTTGGTATAGGTTGCTGAGCTGCTGTGGACGTGATCATAGAAGGCAGAGGTCTCTTAGGCTAAGCATTGAGGACAGGAGGTCTTCGGTGGAAAGGAGTTCCACGTGCTGGCAAGAGGTAGAGGCAGTTGATCTTCTGAGGGATCATTTCCAGAGCAAAGTGGAAGGTATCTCATTTGAGTAGAGGCTCATAAATTCTAATTAGGGGAAGGTATCTCCTTTGGGTCGAGGCTCATAAATATTGTAATTGAGAAGGATCCCCAAAGAAATTTGACATAACTTTTAGAGAAAAGTTTTGTGGACGTAGCCCAGCCATTTTGGGTGAACCACGTTAAAATTGGTGTCACTTTGTGGATGATATTGTGCATTGCTTTAATATTGCTTTGGGTATATTGCTTTACCGTTTTGAGGTATAAAGGAAAAAATAAAAAGAGGTCTTATACTGTTCACCGCCCCCTATCAGTATAAGCTTGTGTTCTTCAATTGGTATCAGAGCCGGTGCCTTCGAAAAGTTTAATAGCTTGAAGGAAAAGCTAGTAAAGAACACAATGGATCATTCAAGTGGCAATGCAACACCTATTCTTGATGGGTCAGATTTTGGTCTTTGGAGTGCAAGGATGAAGGTTCATCTAATGGTACTTGGTAATGAGGTTTGGGAAGTGATTGAAGATGAGTACACTATTCCTATACATGGTCCTATTACTAAGGAAGAAAGGCTCCTACATCACAGCAATTCAAAGGCAATGAATGCAATCTCGAAAGGCTTATAGAAAGCGAGATCTCACCAAGGTGATTCACCTGCAAGACAGCTAGTGAAATGTGGAAACAGTTGAATGTGGTTCATACAGGTGATACAAATGTCAGAAAGGCCAAGTTGAGACACTTCAAAGGTATGTTTGAACAACTCAAGATGAATGATGATGAAAATATTAGTGACTACATGCTTCGTATGGATGAGGTTTTTAACTCCATGAAAGACTTAGGTCTTGAGCTTGTTGAAAATGATGTTTGTGATAAGATTTTAAGATCTCTTCCTAATATATTTAGTGAAAATATTTTTGCTATTGAGGAAGCTAAAGATTTGGATAAGTTGAAAAAGGATAAGCTCCATAGTATACTTGCAGCATTTGAGTTGAGAACTCAAGTGAAGGTTGATGTCAAAAAAGAGGCGACTTTCAAGGCTACCAAGAAATCCAAGGGTAAACAACTTCAAGATAGTGATGAGTCTTCTAGTGATGAAGAGGCATATTACGACAAGAAAGGCAAGTTATCTAGAAAGCACAAAAGTATGAAAAATATAAGATGTTTCAATTGTGGAAAGTTTGGTCATTATGCTACTGAATGTATTGTTCCCAAGAATGAAAGTGATGAAGATAAACATGATTCTAAGAGCAAGGATTCTGAAAAGCACAAGCATCACAAGAAGAACAAAGATGAGCACAACAATCAAGGAAAGAGGTATTCTCATAAGCACAAGAAGAGTTTCTACCTAGGCAAAGCAAGTAAGTGTTCTAGTAGTGATAGTGAAAGTTCTTCAAGTGATGATGAAAATGAGATGTTGTTCATATCGAGAAAAAGAGGAAGAACCGAAACATAGATTCATTATCATGAAATGTCTTAGATGTGGAAACTTTGGTCACCTTGAGGATGATTGCACAAATAATGATTTGGTTTCTAGTATGTATGAGGATGCTTGAGAAAACTATAAGGAAGATGCATGTATGGTTTTTGAAAAGGGTAGCACCTCTAGTGATAAGAAATCTGAAAAAGGCTTTGATGATTCAAAAAGCAAACAAATAGAGGAAGATATAGAGGAAGGTGAAGTAGATATTAAAGGTGAACTTATTAGTGCTCTTAGTGCTTTGAAAAAGGAAAGAAAGAAGAATGCTAGACTCAAGGATAAGTTAGATGAATGTTGTATGGAGAGAGATGATCTTATAGAAAGTCTTGACTTCTCTATAGCTAAGACACAAGAACTCAAGGATGAGTTAGAGTCTAAGGTTCTTGAGTATAGTGAGTTAGAACAGAAAATGGCTTCTTTGAAAGAGAAAACTAAAGAGTACAAGGATAAGCTTTACAGGTTTCAAGATAGCTCCAAAAATTTTAAGTCACTCATCAAAGGTCAAAGAAAGACAATAGATAAAACAGGCCTTGGTTTTGTTAAGCCACACAAGGAACAAGTTGGAGAGTCTAGTAAGAGACTCCAAAAGAAAGAGAGTTTTGATGAGGAAAGTATTTCAGAAAAGGAGTCCTTGAATGATAGATGCACAGAAACAAAAAACAGAATTCAGAATGAGAAGAAGTTTTTAGAACCTAAGAGGTCAAATAAAGGAAAGTTTCAAGGCAGATGTTTTGCTTGTCACAAGTTTGGTCACATGGCTTCACATTGCATGGATCAAGTGAAGAAGGTAAATGAAAATTTTAGAAGTGCTAGTTTCTTTCAAGGGTATTGCTACTCTTGTCAATAGTTTGGGCACAAGGCAGTTTATTGCAAGGCAAATAATAGGAACAGGTTTGATTAGAACAGGTTTGGTCAGAATAGGTTTGGCCAGAACAGGTTTGGTCAAGATAGGTTTGGTCAGAACTGGTGGATTCAAATATCAGGTTTACCTCAGATAAACAATGTCATCAAGTGTTTCAAGTGCAACAATGAAGGTCACATAATCATACAGTGTAGAGCTGAAATTCCAAAATACAGGAATAGGAATAGTGGCATGATCAGGTCCAAGGATCAAGGCATGGACAAAAACAGGAATATGGACAAAGAGTTCAAGAGAAGGCCCGGAAAGGAAGTTATAGACACTGATGATGATCAGTGCCTAATGGGAGTTTTACTCCCACACCAGAATTAATCACCTCATCAGGAGGTGGGGGAGGGACTAAGCTAAGAGGCTCATTCTTAGTCCCGAGCCCCAAAGGTGACCCTTTGCCATTGATGACAAAGGGGGAGAGATATGAGTAAGGGGGAGAGCTTCAAAGTGAAGGGGAGAGATTCAAGTTAGGGGGAGCAAAACTTCAAAGGAAGATTCTCAGTTGTTAGCACAGTTGGTTTCAGTTTTGGCTCTTGAGAAGTGTTTTCAGTAAAGGTTTGCCATCAATGACAAAGGGGGAGATTGTTGGCAATTTTTGGTACATTGGGTACATTGCCCTTGATCATGTGTATAAGTTGTCATTGATTTCAAGAAGCTCTTGAAGGAATTTGTTTTATGTCAAAAGTTTTGCTTTGATAAAAGGTTTCTTGAAGGTTCCGACATGGCAGTTTCAAAGGTCTTTTGTAAACCCCAAGTTGGCAGGTTTAACTATAGGTGGATGCATTAGTTTAATGCATTTGGGTCCAAGAGGAAGTATTTATTTAAATAATTAAAAACCTTGTTAAGGTTCCCTTTAATTATTTTTAAATAAATATTAAATTATTGTTTGCAATGGGTTCTCCTAACCCATGGCGCAAATGTCTTAACTATGTGGGCGCTATGATTTAAGATTGTGGGCTCTAGCCAAGACCTCCGCCAACATGTTAAACTCCTTGCCGACGTCAAGAGCTTATGGTAAAAATGCATATAAATCTCCCTCGATGAAAATCAAGAAAAAATCCTATCCGCATTTTGAAAAGAGTTGCTCGCTGTGAATTCGTGATCTGCTGTTCGATTTCTTCCTCGCTGTGATTTCGTGATGCACTGTTCAAATTTCTTGTTCGAATGTGTCTTCGCCGTTTTCGTGAATCCACTGTTCATTTTTTTTGTACTCATCATTTGTCGTAAATACGTCGTAAGGTTTTCATCTTCGTGTTTGCGTCAGAAGAAAGGGAGGCACTATTTTTTTATTTAATCCCTAGTGTAGAAGGAACAAGGCTAACAACGTGAGGTTTAAACCTCACCGAGCGCCTTTGGCACACCGATAGCGGCTAGGCTGTTGGCGCGCTACCCAAATAGGAGGTTCCACGTTTGAATAATGAAAAAGGGTTTTTCATCATGAAGTGGACGTAGTGGGTGGTGTTAGAATTCGTGCGCAATTTATCCATAGCACGATTTTTGATGTTGGCCAAGGTATTTTCGAAATTAATTTTTGCTAAGTGTATTTTGCGGATGGAGGAAGTTTATTAGAGGGCAAAACAACTTAGGAGTTATAAGGAGTTTAAAGCTTGTTTTATTTTTGATAAAAGATTCTTTTGAAGGTGTTGTTTGAAATATCTTATTGCATTCTTATGAGAGATAAATTTTATTTTTGATAAGACTATAAGGGAGAAATAAGGTGTATAAGGGATAAATTTTTCTTGTAATGTTGAGAGTGCTTTTGGTTGATTATGGAAATGAAAGCATGATGTTTTAAGGTTAAAATTGCTTCTTGTGTGAAGTTGTGAAACCTTAAGTGGGCAGCTTTGAGATTGACATTTGCTTTCATTAAATTGGTAATAATCAAGCTATTATTTACTTGGTTAAAGTGTTGGGCTTACTCCTTTGTTGATGATTTGAAAAGTTGTTTTGTGCTATTGTGATTTGAGTTGGTGGATGCTTTTTGTTCAAACAATATTGGAGAGAAAAGGAGTTCTACTTGTTTCCTTTTCTAATGTTGATTGTGAAATGCTTCAAGGTTGTGTTTTGAGTTGAATGGTGTTGATTGAACCTTTTTTGATGAGCATTGTTGTTGAAGCCCTAATTGATGGTGAAAAGAACATGAGTATCATTGTTATGTGATTCTTTGCATAGTTGGCAATTGTTGGGGTTTCATGTTCTTGAAAGAAAGCATTCTATCCTATCCATTTCAGATATTGAGTTGATTTTTCAGATTTGATATTGAGTTTGAGCTGAGTTGATTTGTGTTGAGTTTTGAGATTGAGAAGAACCTAAGGACAGATTTGGCAAGTCTTTGAGAAGGCTTGTGTTCAAAGGATTGATTTGTTCAAGCTTAAGCATTGGATAGATCTGACAGACAGAGGAAGACTTGTACTAGACCGAATGACTATGTTTGGTACAGGTTCTTTGAGCTGCTCGTGGACGTGATCATAGAAGGCGAGAGGTCTCTTAGGCTAAGCATTGAGGACAAGAGGTCTTCGGTGGAAAGGAGTTCCACGTGCTTGCAAGAGGTAGAGGCGAGTTGATCTTTTGAGGGATCATTTCCAGAGCAGAGGGGAAGGTATCTCCTTTGAGCGAGAGGCTCATAAATTCTGATTAGGGGAAGGTATATCCTTTGGGCCGAGGCTCATAAATATTGTAATTGGGAAGGATTCCCAAAGAAATTTGACATAACTTTTAGAGAAACATTTTGTGGATGTAGCCCAACCATTTTGGGTGAACCACGTTAAAATTGGTGTCACTTTGTGGATGATATTGTGCATTGCTTTGGGTATATTGCTTTATTGTTTTGAGGTATAAAGGAAAAAATAAAAAGAGCTCTTATACTGTTCACCCTCCCCTCTCGGTATAAGCTTGTGTTCTTCAAAATACAATACAAAAGTTACAACTTAGAGAAACATCTATTTTTTGGATGCATGTTCCTTCCACTCCGTTTGGATCCTAAAATGTACACACACCACCTGAAGCACCATCAATTGCACTTGTTGTTGCTTCCGTTTGTCTCCGTATATTTTTTTTAATTCTAAACATGTTTAAGTTTACCTTTATCTACTGAAAGAGTAGAATATCTACACTATTCATTTTTCTTAAGTTCTTAATAACTCTTTTCTTATTGGGAGTGTTCATCCCCCTCACATTCCAACATATAATATTTATTTGTTGCTACGAATGGAGTTGCAACCTTCAGTTAAGTGCATGACTTTTTGGATTTCATTGGAAATCTCTTTTGATGTTTCTTTAGCTCTTGCCACTATTTTCAAATGTCTTTCCACTTTGGTTTCACCACCTTGATCTGACTTCTTCCTAGCATTACACATTTTTCTCATCATAGGGATTTCATCTTTAATGTTTTCATCTACATATTTTTCTTTGGACTAAGTTGCTTCTTCTTGTTGTATTTTATCCTAGACTATGTTTGGATTCACTTTTCTTCCTTTTTTTTGCTCTCAAACCTCTATCCATAAATTTTTTTATCCCCTTTTTAGTCTTCATTCCAACTTTGATTTTTTCATCTCTAAAAACCACTTCATTGGTGTAGCTTCCTATGCTCTATTTATGACATACCTCCTTGTTTCGAAGGGGTCTCCTTAAGCTCAAAGTTTTTCTTGGCTTTAATATTTATTTTTGAATTATCTTATATTGCTTGTTCCTAGAAACCATCATCATTTTGAGGTTCTATTTGGATCTCCTAGCCATCATTTGATGAACTTTCATCCTAAAGTCTTTCATTTGTACCTAGTCGGTATTCCATAGTTTATCCATGTTAGGTTCAAAATTGTCATTTGCGTCCACTTCTAAAACATTATTGAAATTTTCTAAAACCTGAAATCCCCCCTATTTCTTTTTGAGGTTCCTTATATTTCTACCTTTGGCATTTTATTTTGGAGCTATTATCATTTTTTATCCATACTTTCATGAATGTATTTACCTCAAGGTAAGACTTCCATGTATGACCAAAATTATTATAGATGGAACATGAAATTGGAGGATTTTGTATTTGATCTCTTGATCCCACATTTTGATGTTTGAGACTAACATTATTGAGGATAACAATGGTTTTCCTAGGTTAAAATTTACAAATAACCTCACATGAATCAATCTCATTCCTACTTTGATAGCTAGATCCATTGTTATGGGAGTATCGATGGTCCTTGAAATCATAGCCAAGATATCTATATCTATCATGCCCCTCCTTCACAACAGTAGCTACTCAAGTCAAACTATGTATTGCGAATGCTATTTAATACTTAGTTTGTGGTTGTAATGGGTATATGATTTTGATATAATGTCTATTTTTGCATAAGGATATGGTACTATTGATGTTCTACATGGTTGTCTGAATAAGGCACTCTCATGGGTGGACAAGAGACTTGGCCACAAGGAACAAGAGACCATACTACAGGGGAAATGATGATCAAATAGCTCATGGTAACATGAATGAATACCCTCCTTCATGTAGGTGTATTATAGTCTGTACATGCTCATGTTTATACCATTAGATAATGAAAGTTACATGCAATGATTCTCATTAACATCAGTCAGTGATATCTTGGGTCTATCTTAAATAAAGAGCCACTCATTTAGGGATAAAATGATGGTACAAAAACATTGAGAGAATGTTTTTTTGGATCTCTTTAATTTGTGCACGTGGATGAATGTTCTCCTTGATATTAAGATAAATTCTTTCTATCTGCTTTGTTAGATTAAAATTTAACCCTAATTAATATTAGCTTTAAATATTGTTGGACTTAATATTAATTAAAAAATGATTAATATTAGTTTAATATAAGATCAACATTAATTTATGTTAGTTTTAATATTAATCAAAATAATTACTAATGTTGGTTTAATATGATTAATGTTAGTTTTGATATTAATGGAAATTTTTTGTTATAACTCTAATGTTAGTATTAATCTAAGGAATGAACAATATAATGTAAACATCTAATTAAATGAATGAATAATATAATGCTAGTATTAATCAAGGATTAATAAATTTTATGTTTTTATCCAATATTTTTAGTTGAATGATTATTGATTATTAGGGTTTTAATCCTTTTTACCATAGTTTTAGACTATGGTTTTTACTTGGTTGTTGATGTTGTCTTTATGCGGTTGGCAGCACCACCTTTGCTTTGCTGTGAGTGCACATTTAATACCTTGGGTGGCATGGGAGGAGCCACCTCTAGCCAACACACTTTTGGTTTAATTTGCTATCTTGTGCTATATTGAGGGAAGACGTCGAGTGGGAGTTTTAGAGCGTTATGGAAATGGTTGTTGATCTCTCACTCCACCTTGATGTACAACACTTACACTTCTTGTATCCAAAGGCTATTTAAGGGTTCCATGGTGTTGTGCTTGGGGGACATTGGGTTGAGAAAGTAAGGGGAAGGACATCAAAGGTTGCAACAAATTTTTGAGTAACAAAGAGGAAGTTGTGGATGTTGTAAAGCTTTGTGCTAGGTAAAATTAGACTTTGATTGGGATGATTTCTTCATCATTTTGCTAATTACCATAGAGATTACTTCTATGATGTGTGCTATGTTAATTTTTATTGTTAATATGAGCTCGTGGAGTTTTATTGGATTGCATACCTTTGATATCTTGGAAGGGCTTTCCTTGGTGGTGAAGGTATGTTTAGAAATGGCTACATTAGGATGTCTTCCTATATATTGGTGATGTAGCTATGCTTCCATGGATCCTTGCTAACCAAACCCCATTATGAAAAAGTGGTTTGCATTATTTGGAGATTGTAGGACATCTTTGGGTTGTGCTCACCCAAGCTTTCCTTGGTTGGATGTGATGTGCACATTATGGTTTAAGGATGCCACTCTAGTCAATGACAAAATACACCAAGTGATTGAAGATCTGGGGTTTATCCATTAGATTTCATGTATTATTCCACCCAAGCCTTAATTGAATCCCAAAATTATCGATTGCACGTAAAGTAAGGTCTTTTCTGAGCTTATCTAAGTAATGCTTGTGTAGATTAAGTATTATGTTGTTAGTTTGCAAAGCTACATTTCAATTTTTAGATTAGGATTTTTAATATTATCTTAGTCTAAAGTTGCATAAATCTATGGATGATTATGTTTGGGACTTAAGAGTAGGTTATAATATTATTTTATCTAAAATCTTAGAATTACAGTATTGTTGTGTATGCTTTGCTAGATAGCTAAACTAATCTTTAGATTCAAACTAATTTGAATGATAAATTAGTGGAGAATAAATCTAATGTTAGATTAAGTTTTAATATTTAAATTCAAATTAATTTTAATGATAAATTAGTGGTAAACGAGTATAATGTGAGATTAAGTTTTAATATTTAGATTCAAACTAATTTTAATGATAAATTAGTGGGAAATGAATATACTGTTATATTTAGTTTTAATCTTATAAATCACACTAATTTTAATGATAAATTAGTGGGAAATAAATATAATGTTAGATCAAGTTTTAATATTTAGATTCAAACTAATTTTAATGATAAATTAGAGGGAAATAAATCTAATGTTAGATTAAGTTTTAATCTTTAGATTCAAACTAAATTTTAATGATAAATTAGTGGAGAATAAATCTAAAATTAGATTAAGTTTTAATATTTAGATTCAAACTAATTTTAATGATAAATTAGTGGGATGTGAATCTAATGTTAGATTAAGTTTTAATATTTAGATTCACAAATTTTCAATGATAAAATAGTGGGAAAAGAATCTAATGATAGAGTAAGTTATTATTCCTTAGTTTCAAATTGATCCAATAATAATTTGGTAGCTACTCAAATGATAGACTAATACTTTTGACCTTGTTTTTAAGTAATCAAATGAAGGATTAATTGATATCAATCTTATTTTTTTTAAATTAGATTGGGCAATGATCAAATGATGGATTAATAAATTTGACCTTATTTTTCAAGCAATAAAATGAAGGATTAATTGATATCAATCTTGTTTTTTTTTTTTAAATTAGATTGGGTAATGATCAAAAGATAGATTAACCCTTTGATATTGCAAACTAATGTCAAGACTTATTATAAGAGCTAGATCATAACTATCAATGGAATTATGTAGTTATGATTTTGAATAAACTTAACAAGTGTGGAGAATGTTTTGATAATAAGTATGGGATTCTTTATTGTATTAGAAAATAAATGAACTTAACTTTTGTGGAGAATGTTTAGAAAAGAAGTATGAGCTTCTTTGTGTGTTTGCTATAAATGTGTTTAGCTATGTAGAAAGTAGGGAATTGATATTTGTGGAAAATATTGTGGAATGAAGTATGAGCTTCTTTGTTTGTGTTTACTATATTGGATTGAATTCTAGAGATGCAAGTGCTTGAATTTTTAATATTTGTGGAGAATATTTTAGAAAAGTAGTATAAGATACTTTTGTTGTGCATTATTCTTAGAATGCATTCATACCTGCATATGATCTATTCTAATCCCCACTTCTTGTCAACTACTACAGAGGCCAAAGGAAAATGGTGTAGGGATATGCTAAGATAACTCCATCTTGTTTCTTGGAGTATTGTTGATCACTCTTGATGAAAGAGGACTTATTGTAATAGATGTAAAGACTATTATTTTATAATTTAAGTCCTTAAAGAAATTACTACATGATTCTTGTTGTATGAATTTATGGTTCTTATCCATACTATGCATTTTTTCTGGATAGATATATTTATTTCTGCAAGCTTAAGATGTTAGTTTTAATTTGATATTACAAATGCTTTATTGCTTTCTAGAGAGGGTGAGAGGGTTTTTCCCTTGGGGTTTTTTGGGAAGGGCACTAAAGTTATATTGTTAAAACTATTTTTAAAACTTGGGCTATTGTAGGATAGCAACACCTAGTGATTGTAGCTTAGATGCCAGCATGGATATGGGAAAGCTAAGCATATGGTTTAAGAGATCACCATAGAGGTGTAGTTAAACTAGACATAGATACTATGCCAAATAGGCCAACATAGATGGATTTATGGTTGGAATAAGGAATTAGCATCATCTTCTCTAAATGTTGAGAAGGGATAATCCTAATACTGAGGTCAAGAGGTTTGCATTCATGGATAATACCAAAAAAGAGGGGAGACCTTAAAGCGTTCTTTATACTATGGAGGTATATGAGGTGAACCCCAGGTGCCTACGAGAGTTTGGCCCCTCTTGTCCACTCGAGTGATGTTTGCAACATCTTAGACTCAAAATGTGGGTGTCTAGTTGATGCATGTATTTCATGGATGTTTTGGTAAAAAATTGTCTTAAAAAAATTATCTCTCAGGTTTTTTAGCTTTTGGGGTTGTTATAATTGGTATCATAGCTCTAGGTCGTAGGGCTAGAAGCTTCCCTGGTGAAATAGAGACTTAGAGATGTTTGACTTGATGGATGACTTATAGGTATATGCCATTATATGTGGAATTAGGATATCCATTAATATTATCAGTGGATGATAGTATCTTGTTAGTACATTGGGAAAAAATGACTAATTAATTAGGTAGGAGACATGAAGGAAACTACATACTTGGATTTTTTCAAATTTAGGATTTATGTCTAGTGATTGTAAAAAATGGGATAAAAATAAAGTGAAATAATATATCACAAACATGTGTCCTTATTCATCCCCAATGATTTATAGGGTTGATGCCCAAACATTGTTACAAAAAATATATTAGACATTAGAAAAAATAACTTAACATGATAAAATTACCTATAAATGTAATTCAAAAGCATAATTTATACCAAAAAATACAATTGTGCAAAGTACATGTTTTGATTCTGTGTACAAAAAACTGTTTTTGATGAAAATTTACTTTTGAAAAGTTCCCAGCTTTCAATTTTCTATCAAATTCCTTTTTCCAACTTTCACTCTTTTCATTTCAAAAATTGCCCACTCAGAAAAATAGAATGTGCATTTTAACTCTCTAATATTATTCACCATAGTCTATTTATTTCTAAACTATAGGAATAAATTTTCTTTCACACTTTTATTTCAACTTTCTTTAAGAAAATATTTTACCATGGGAATTGAACCTATGACCATTTTTCTTAAATTTTTTAACTCTTCTTTCAATAAAATAATTTTCCACACCTCTTTATGATTAGAAAAAGAAAAAACCAAAGAAAATACCTTGTGTATATGCCACATATAGGTGACAACTTATCCTTCCTTCTACATATGAGGAGATGAGTACCATTAATTTATCTTCAATATGGTAACTACTTCATTACGAGGTATTAAAAAAATCAAGTCTAAATCACCATAGTGTATATTTTTCTTCCCACTCATTTTTTTATATAACATTCTATCAGAACATATCAAAGACAACATATTAAGGAATTATTGCAAATGCTTTGAGCATAAATCAACAAACCATGACTAAACAATATAGACTCCATATTTATAGTGAACATAAATAATTTTTTTATAACCATTTAATACCTATGATTACCAAAAAACAAAGAAAATGATACTTTTATGATAAATTAGATAATAACTATTAATAATCAAAAGAACTATTTTTTAAAATGCATGCATAATTGGACCATTTTAACTAACAATATTTTTTGTGCCTCCATGTAATGGTTGAACAACATATTAATCTATATTCAAAAATATAATATTCATGTGCATCAATAGGTATCTCAATTTCGTAAAGATAGTATTATGTCAACCAATAGATTTTCTACACAAAGCATCTTTGTGTAGAGTCTCATCTTCTATGATAAATATTGTTTCCTCCAAGAATTTCTCTAGTGACCATCCACCATTTATCAATATTCCATAAGGTATTTAATATTTCTTGTGTTGTTATCTTCAGTACTCCCAACTCCTATCAAACTAGAAAATAGTTGTACATGAATAATTTTTCTATCCAAGTCTATGCCATTGGAGGGTGGTGGTTGTCCCCACTCAAGACACTCACATAGACTCTCAATGTGGCTCTAATACCAGATGTTGGAATCAATAGAATTAGGCAATTTTTTTTTTATTACAGGTGAATATAGGGGGTTTTGAAAGGGCCCCAACCCTTTTAAAATAAACCAAATCCCTTAAGCAAAGTGGAAAAGAAAATACCAAGGGAAACATAATACAACAAACTTAGAAGATACAACATAAAAACAACACAAGAAATAACAAAAAATATGTTGGCAATTTTGGGTACATTGGGTACATTGCCCTTGATCATGTGTATAAGTTGTCATTGATGTCAAGAAGCTGTTGAAGGAATTTGTTTGATGTCAAAAGTTTTGCTTTGATAAAAGGTTTCTTGAAGGTTCCGGCATGGCAGTTTCAAAGGTCTTTTGTAAACCCCAAGTTGGCAAGTTTAAAGACTAAAGGTGGATGCATTAGTTTAATGCATTTGGGTCTAGGAGGAAGTATTTATTTAAATAATTAAAAACCTTGTTAAGGTTCCCTTTAATTTTTTTAAAATAAATATTAAATTATTGTTTGCAATGGGTTCTCCTAACCCATGGCGCAAATGTCTTAACTATGTGGGCGCTATGATTTAAGATTGTGGGCGCTAGCCAAGACCTCCGTCGACGTGTTAAACTCCTTGTCGACATCAAGAGCTTATGGTAAAAATGCATATAAATCTCCCTTGATGAAAATCAAGAAAAAAGCCTATCCGCATTTTGAAAAGAGTTGCTCGCTATGAATTCGTGATCTGCTGTTCGATTTCTTCCTTGCTGTGATTTCGTGATCCGCTGTTCGAATTTCTTGTTCGACTGTGTCTTCGTCGTTTTTGTGAATCCGCTATTCATTTTTTTTGTACTCACCGTTTGTCATAAATCTGTCGTAAGGTTTTCATCTTCGTGTTCATGTTAGAAGAAAGGGAGGCACTATTGTTTTATTTAATCCCTAGCGCAGAAGGAACAAGGCTAACAGCGTGAGGTTTAAACCTCACCAGGTGCCTTTGGCGCATCGGTAGCAGCTAGGTTGTTGGTGCGCTACTCGAACGGGAGGTTTTGCATTCGAATAATGCAAAAGGGTTTTTCATCGTGAAGTGGACGCAGCGGGTGGTGTTAGAATTCATGTGCAATTTCTCCATAGTGCAATTTTTGATGTTGGCCAAGGTATTTTTGAAATTAATTTTTGCTAAGTGTATTTTGCGGATGGAGGAAGTTTATTAGAGGGCAAAACAACTTAGGAGTTATAAGGAGTTTAAAGCTTGTTTTATTTTTGATAAAAGATTATTTTGAAGGTGTTGTTTGAAATATCTTATTGCATTCTTATGAGAGATAAATTTTATTTTTGATAAGACTATAAGGGAGAAATAAGGTGTATAAGGGATAAATTTTTCTTGTAATGTTGAGAGTGCTTTTGGTTGATTATGGAAGTGAAAGCATGATGTTTTAAGGTTAAAATTGCTTCTTGTGTGAAGTTGTGAAACCTTAAGTGGGCAGCTTTGAGATTGACATTTGCTTTCATTAAATTGGTAATAATCAAGCTATTATTTACTTGGTTAAAGTGTTGGGCTTACTCCTTTGTTGATGATTTGAAAAGTTGTTTTGTGCTATTGTGATTTGAGTTGGTGGATGCTTTTTGTTCAAACAATATTGGAGAGAAAAGGAGTTCTACTTGTTTCCTTTTCTAATGTTGATTGTGAAATGCTTCAAGGTTGTTTTTTGAGCTGAATGGTGTTGATTGAACCTTGTTTGATGAGCATTGTTGTTGAAGCCCTAATTGATGGTGAAAAGAACATGAGTATCATTGTTATGTGATTATTTGCATAGTTGGAAATTGTTGGGGTTTCATGTTCTTGAAAGAAAGCATTCTATCCTATCCATTTCAGATATTGAGTTGAGTTTTCAGATTTGATATTGAGTTTGAGCTGAGTTGATTTGTGTTGAGTTTTGAGATTGAGAAGAACCTAAGGACAGATTTGGCAAGTCTTTGAGAAGGCTTGTGTTCAAAGGATTGATTTGTTCAAGCTTAAGCATTGGATAGATCTGACAGACAAAGGAAGACTTGTACTAGACCGAATGACTATGTTTGGTACAGGTTGTTGAGTCTGTCGTGGACGTGATCATAGAAGGCAGAGGTCTCTTAGGCTAAGCATTGAGGACAAGAGGTCTTCGGTGGAAAGGAGTTCCACGTGCTTGCAAGAGGTAGAGGCAGTTGATCTTTTGAGGGATCATTTCCAGAGCAGAGGGGAAGGTATCTCCTTTGAGCGAGAGGCTCATAAATTCTGATTAGGGGAAGGTATATCCTTTGGGCCGAGGCTCATAAATATTGTAATTGGGAAGGATTCCCAAAGAAATTTGACATAACTTTTAGAGAAACATTTTGTGGATGTAGCCCAACCATTTTGGGTGAACCACGTTAAAATTGGTGTCACTTTGTGGATGATATTGTGCATTGCTTTGGGTATATTGCTTTACTGTTTTGAGGTATAAAGGAAAAAATAAAAAGAGCTCTTATACTGTTCACCCTCCCCTCTCAGTATAAGCTTGTGTTCTTCAAAATACAATACAAAAGTTACAACTTAGAGAAACATCTATTTTTTGGATGCATGTTCCTTCCACTCCGTTTGGATCCCAAAGTGTACACACACCACCTAAAGCACCATCAAATACACTTGTTGCTACTTCGCTTGTTTCCATACATTTTTTTTAATTCTAAACATGTTTAAGTTTACCTTTATCTACTGAAAGAGTAGAATATCTACACTATTCATTTTTCTTAAGTTCTTAATAACTCTTTTCTTATTGGGAGTGTTCATCCCCCTCACATTCCAACATATAATATTTATTTGTTGCTACGAATGGAGTTGCAACCTTCAGTTAAGTGCATGACTTTTTGGATTTCATTGGAAATCTCTTTTGATGTTTCTTTAGCTCTTGCCACTATTTTCAAATGTCTTTCCACTTTGGTTTCACCACCTTGATCTGACTTCTTCCTAGCATTACACATTTTTCTCATCATAGGGATTTCATCTTTAATGTTTTCATCTACATATTTTTCTTTGGACTAAGTTGCTTCTTCTTGTTGTATTTTATCCTAGACTATGTTTGGATTCACTTTTCTTCCTTTTTTTTGCTCTCAAACCTCTATCCATAAATTTTTTTATCCCCTTTTTAGTCTTCATTCCAACTTTGATTTTTTCATCTCTAAAAACCACTTCATTGGTGTAGCTTCCTATGCTCTATTTATGACATACCTCCTTGTTTCGAAGGGGTCTCCTTAAGCTCAAAGTTTTTCTTGGCTTTAATATTTATTTTTGAATTATCTTATATTGCTTGTTCCTAGAAACCATCATCATTTTGAGGTTCTATTTGGATCTCCTAGCCATCATTTGATGAAATTTCATCCTAAAGTCTTTCATTTGTACCTAGTCGGTATTCCATAGTTTATCCATGTTAGGTTCAAAATTGTCATTTGCGTCCACTTCTAAAACATTATTGAAATTTTCTAAAACCTGAAATCCCCCCTATTTCTTTTTGAGGTTCCTTATATTTCTACCTTTGGCATTTTATTTTGGAGCTATTATCATTTTTTATCCATAATTTCATGAATGTATTTACCTCAAGGTAAGACTTCCATGTATGACCAAAATTATTACAGATGGAACATGAAATTGGAGGATTTTGTATTTGATCTCTTGATCCCACATTTTGATGTTTGAGACTAACATTATTGAGGATAACAATGGTTTTCCTAGGTTAAAATTTACAAATAACCTCACATGAATCAATCTCATTCCTACTTTGATAGCTAGATCCATTGTTATGGGAGTATCGATGGTCCTTGAAATCATAGCCAAGATATCTATATCTATCATGCCCCTCCTTCACAACAGTAGCTACTCAAGTCAAACTATGTATTGCGAATGCTATTTAATACTTAGTTTGTGGTTGTAATGGGTATATGATTTTGATATAATGTCTATTTTTGCATAAGGATATGGTACTATTGATGTTCTACATGGTTGTCTGAATAAGGTACTCTCATGGGTGGACAAGAGACTTGGCCACAAGGAACAAGAGACCATACTACAGGGGGAAATGATGATCAAATAGCTCAGGGTAACATGAATGAATACCCTCCTTCATGTAGGTGCATTATAGTCTATGCATGCTCATGTTTGTACCATTAGATAATGAAAGTTGCATGCAATGAGTCTCCTTAACATGAGTCAGTGATAGCTTGGGTCTATCTTAAATAAAGAGCCACTCATTTAGGGATAAAATGATGGTACAAAACATCGAGAGAATGTTTTGTTTGGATCTCCTTCATTTGTGCATGTGGATGAATGTTCTCCTTGATAGTTAGATGGATTCTTTCTATCTGCTTTGTTGGATTAAACTTAACCCCAATTAATGTTAGCATTAATTAATGTTGGACTTAATATTAATCAAAAGAATGATTAATGTTAGTTTAATCTAAGATCAACATTAATTGATGTTAGTTTTAATATTAATCAAAAGAATGACTAATGTTGGTTTAATCTGATTAATGTTAGTTTTGATATTAATGGAAAATATTTTGTTATAACTCTAATGTTAGTATTAATCTAAGGAATGATTAATATAATGTAAACATCTAATTAAATGAATGATTAATATAATGCTAGTATTAATCAAGGATTAATAAATTTTATGTTTTTATCCAATATTTTTAGTTGAATGATTATTGATTATTAGGGTTTTAATATTTTTTACCATAGTTTTAGACTATGGTTTTGGCTTGGTTGTTGATGTTGTCTTTATGCGGTTGGCAGCACCACCTTTGCTTTGCTGTGAGTGCACATTTAATACCTTGGGTGGCATGGGAGGAGCCACCTCTAGCTAACACACTTTTGGTTTAATTTGTCATCTTGTGCTGCATTGAGGGAAGGCATCGAGTGGGAGTTTTAGAGCATTATGGAAATGTTTGTTGATCTCTCACTCCACCTTGATGTACAACACTTACACTTCTCTGTATCCAAAGGCTATTTAAGGGCTCCATGTTGTTGTGCTTTGGGATGTTGGGTTGAGAAAGTAAGGGGAAGGACATCGAAGGTTGCAGTAGAGTTTTGAGGAACAAGGAGTAAGTTGTGGATGTCATAAAGCTCTATGCTAGGTAAACTTATACTTTAATTGGAATGATTTCTTCATACTTTTGCTAGTTTCCATAGATATTACTTCTACTCTATGTGATGTATTGATTTCGCTTGTTGATGTGGGCTCGTGGAGTTTTATTGGATTGCATGCCTTTGATATCCTAGAAGGGATTTCCTTGGTGGTGAAGGTATGTTTGGAAATGGCTACATTGGGATGTCTTCCCATATATTGGTGATGTAGCTATGCTTCCATGGATCCTTGCTAACCAAACCCCATTATGGAAAGGTGGCTTGCATTATTTGGAGGTTGCAGGACATCTTTGGGTTGTGCTCACCCAAGCTTTCCTTGGTTGGATGTGATGCACACATTCTATTTTAAGGATGCTGCTCTGGTCCATGATAGAATACACCAGGTGATCGAAGGTCTTGGGTTTATCCATTAGATTTCATGTATTATTCCACCCAAGCCTTAATTGAATCCCAAAATTATCGATTGCACGTAAAGTAAGGTCTTTTCTGAGCTTATCTAAGTAATGCTTGTGCAGATTAAGTATTTTGTTGTTAGTTTGCAAAGCTAGATTTCAATTTTTAGATTAGGATTTTTAATATTATCTTAGTCTAAGGTCGCATAAATCTATGGTTGATTATGTTTGGGACTTTAGAGTAGGTTATAATATTATTTAATCTAAAATACATTATTGTTGTGTATGCTTTGCAATGGATAGCTAAACTAATCTTTAGATTCAAACTAATTTCAATGATAAATTAGTGGAGAATGAATCTAATGTTAGATTAAGTTTTAATATTTAGATTCAAACTAATTTTAATGATAAATTAGTGGATAATGAATCTAATGTTAGATTAAGTTTTAATATTTAGATTCAAACTAATTTTAATGATAAATTAGTGGGAAATGAATATACTGTTATATTTAGTTTTAATCTTATAAATCACACTAATTTTAATGATAAATTAGTGGGAAATAAATATAATGTTAGATCAAGTTTTAATATTTAGATTCAAACTAATTTTAATGATAAATTAGAGGGAAATAAATCTAATGTTAGATTAAGTTTTAATCTTTAGATTCAAACTAAATTTTAATGATAATTTAGTGGAGAATAAATCTAAAATTAGATTAAGTTTTAATATTTAGATTCAAACTAATTTTAATGATAAATTAGTGGGATGTGAATCTAATGTTAGATTAAGTTTTAATATTTAGATTCACAAATTTTCAATGATAAAATAGTGGGAAAAGAATCTAATGATAGAGTAAGTTATTATTCCTTAGTTTCAAATTGATCCAATAATAATTTGGTAGCTACTCAAATGATAGACTAATACTTTTGACCTTGTTTTTCAAGTAATCAAATGAAGGATTAATTGATATCAATCTTGATTTTTTAAATTAGATTGGGTAATGATCAAATGATGGATTAATACTTTTGACCTTGTTTTTCAAGTAATAAAATGAAGGATTAATTGATATCAATCTTGTTTTTCTAAATTAGATTGGGTAATGATCAAAAGATAGATTAACCCTTTGATCTTGCAAATGAATGTCAAGACTTATTTTAAGGGCTAGATCATAACTATCAATGGAATGATGTAGTTATGGTCTTGAATGAACTTAACATTTGTGGAGAATGTTTTGATAAGAAGTATGGGCTTCTTTATTGGATTAGAAAATGAATGAACTTAACTTTTGTGGAGAATGTTTAGAAAAGAAGTATGGGCTTCTTTGTGTGTTTGCTATAAATGTGTTTAGCTATGTAGAAATATGGGAATTGATATTTGTGGAAAATATCGTGGAAAGAAGTATGGGCTTCTTTGCTTGTGTTTACTATATTGGATTGAATTGTAGAAATGTAAGTGCTTGTGTTTTTAATATTTGTGGAGAATATTTTAGGAAAGTAGTATGGGCTACTTTTGTTGTGCATTATTCTTAGAATGCATTCATACCTGCATATGAGTTATTCTGATCCCCACTTCTTGTCAACTACTATGGAGGCCAAAGGAAGATGGTGTAGGGACATGCTAAGATAACTCCATCTTGTTTCTTGGAGTATTGTTGATCACTCTTGGTGAAACATAACTTATTGTAATATATGGAAAGACTATTATTTTGTAATTTAAGTCTTTAAAGAAATGACTACATGATGCTTTGTTGTTAAATGGATTTATGGTTCTTATCCATACTATGCCTTTTTTCTTGGATAGATAGATTTATTTCTGCAAGCTTAAGATGTTAGTTTTGCTTTGATATTGCAAATGCTTTATTGCTTTCTAGAGAGAGAGAGAGGGTTTTTCCTTGGGGTTATTTGGGAAGGGCACTAAAGTTATCTTGTTAAAACTCTCTTTAAAACTTGGGTTGTTGTAGGATAGCAACACCTAGTTTGTGTATCCATGAGTAGGCAATCACATGGAGTGATTGTAGCTTAGAGGCCATCATGGATATGGGAAAGCTAAGCATATGGTTTAAGAGATCACCATAGAGGTGTAGTTAAACTAGACTTAGACACTATGCCCAATAGGCCAACATAGATGGATTTATGGTTGGAAGTAGGAATTGGCATCCCCTTCTCTAAATGTTGAGAAGGGATAATCCTAATACTGAGGTCAAGAGGTTTGCATTCATGGAGAATACCAAAAAGGTGGGGAGACCTTTAAAGCGTTCTTTATACTATGGAGGTATATGAGGTGAACCCCAGGTACCTACGAGAGTTTGGCCCCTCCTATCCACTCGAGTGATGTTTGCAACATCTTAGACTCAAAATGTGGGTGTCTAGTCGATGTATGTATTTCATGGATACTCTGGTAAAAACTCATTTCTTAAAAAAATTCTCTCTCGGGTTGGTTAGCTTTTGGGGTTGTTATAGTTGGTATCAGAGCTCTAGGTCGTAGGGCTAGAAGCTTCCCTGGTGAAATAGAGACTTAGAGATGTTTGACTTGATGGATGACTTATAGGTATATGCCATTATATGTGGAATTAGGATATCCATTAATATTATCAGTGGATGATAGTATCTTGTTAGTACATTGGGAAAAAATGACTAATTAATTAGGTAGGAGACATGAAGGAAACTACAACCTAACCTAAGAATATTTGTATGACTAGGAAACTATCACCAAATTTAATAAAAGAAAGAAAAGGATCTTCTATCCTAAAAAGGTAGGATAGGTAGTACAATGCTAATGCTAGGTCCCTTAGAGAAAGAATGGGAAGTTTAAGCAGAGTGGTGGAGGACCTCTTTACAAATATATTCTATTTGCAAGAGCAAATAGAGCAACAAAGGGAATAGTGGTTCAATCAGGTCAATTGCTAGAAAACTTAGTGAGACAAAATGCTCAAAAAAATAGGCCTAAGATAAAATTGGTAGTATATATTCATAAAATTAAGACGCTACAAGCTGAGCCCAAACTACATTTGAACAAGCCTTTCTTTAACTATGTGGTTTTGTATGAAAGAGATCGACAAGCCTTAAGGAAAAGGAAGAGTACTGGATTCATGAAATGGGAGTAAGAACAAAGCCAAAAAAGCAAATATACTCCAAATATGGAAAATAAAAATAAAGGGAAGCAAGGGAGTTCTAAGGAGAAATTCCAGAAGGGCAAAGATAACAAAACCCCTCAAACACTAAAATAACAATAATCATCTCACTTTGAGAGAACAAAGGAAAATAAACAAGAGAGACACCCAGGTTATAAATATGGTTGCTATGATTCTAAGGAACCTCTTTATGCAAGAAAATATCCAATTCAATAAGGACCAAGCAAGAATATTGAAGAACCCAACCACATAATCTATGTGATAACTAGAAACAAGAATCTAGATGGACAAGGCACACTCATGATTGTAGATGGTAAGTTGTTTGATAAGAAAGTTAAGATTTTGATAGATAGTGGAGCTACAGATAGTTTTATTTCTTCTATCCTAGTTGAGGATTTGCCAAAAAGGCTAGGATTTTTGGCACAAGGGTGGAAAGTTGAGTATGGGTCTAGATAGACCTACTTAGTGGATCAATATTTTCCCATAGCTGAGATTACCCTACCCAATGACTCAACCCTTTGGCACTTGTATGTAGCACCACTACATGCCTTTGACATAATCTTGGGGATGGACTGAATTAAGGTTCATGAAGCCTTAATTAATTTCCAATATAGATGGATGGAATTTACAAATAAGGAAAATCAAATATTGGGAGTGCACAGTGAGCAAGGGAATTTTTGACCATAGATGATATCCACATTGCAACTAAAGAAATCTATAAGGAAAGGTGGCATGGTCTATGTCATTAAATTGAATCACAAGACCAAGGATGATAAGAAAGAGGAACTATTTGAGAAACATCCAATTTTTCAGGAGTTTGGGCATGTTTTCCTTAAAGATATTCTAGGGCTACCACCTAAGCATGAATTTGAATTCACCATAAACTACTACCAAGTTCAGAACCTATTCATAGAACCCCTTATAATATGAATCCTATAGAAATGTAGGACTTAAAAATGCAACTTTAGGGGTTTCTGGAAAAGGGGTTAATTAAACCTAGGATATTACCATGGGGTGCACCAGTTATTTTTGTCAAAAATAAGGATGGGTCACTAAGGTTGTACATAGATTATAGAATGCTGAACAAAGCGATTATAAAGAATAGGTACCCTTTAACTAGAATTGAATATTTGTTTGATCAACTCAAGGATGCCACCATATTCTCAAATATTGACTTGAAATTAGGATACCATTAGTTGAGAACCTGAGAAGAGGATACTCGCAAGACTGCTTTCAAGACTAGGTATGAGCATTATGAGTTTTTCTTTTGGACTATCTAATGCCCTAGTAATAATAATGAATTTGATGAATAATGTGTTTAGGGAACACTTGGATTAGTTTGTGTTAGTATTTTTGGATGATATTATGATATGTTCTTGGAATAATAAGAAGCACAATAAAAACTTAGGATTATGCTAGATTTTCAAAGAAGAAATCAACTTTATGGAAATCTGTCAAAACATAATTATTATGTTCCTAAGGTACATCACATAGGACATATCATATCTATTGAAGGGATAGCAGTAGATCCAAAGAAAATAGGCTATTTTGAGCTATCCACCACCCACTAATGTCCCTAAAGTTAGGAGCTACATGGGTTTGATAGGATATTATAAGCAGTTTGTAAAAGACTACTCCAATATAACCTATTCTATAAGAAACCTTCAAAGAAAAGAGAAAAAATTTAAATGGACAGAAAAGCATGGAGCTGCTTTTGATATGCTTAAATAAAATCTTACTACTACACATGTTCTCAAGATTCTAAACCCATAGGGAAATTTTTTAGTTTGTACTAATGCTTATTTAGAAGGTTTGAGAGGATTTATATCATAGGATTATTCAGTTGTGGCATATGAGTCAAGGAAAATCAAGAAACATGACATCAACTATGTTACACATGACCTAAAACTAGAAGCTGTTGTGCATACCATTAAGATTTAGTAGCATTATCTTCTAGGAAAGCCTTTTGAGTTGAGAACCGACCATAAAATCCTAAAGTATATCTTTACCCAATCGATGCTCAATGAAAGGCAGAGGATATGGATCGAGTTATTAGAAAAATATAATTTTGATATAGAATATATTAAAGGTAAATAAAATAAGGTCATTTATGCCTTGAGTAGAAGAAGGCATATGCCTGCTTTAACTCGATGTCACTTTGACTTGAAGGACCAAGTCAAGGATAAGATTATTTTTACATTGAAATATGAATAAGGATGAAAAGCAACTCTGATGAGAGTAAATATTTTAGCATGAATGATGGACTTTTATGTTTTAAGGATAGGGTGGTGATCCCTAAAGTTGGTGATTTAAGAAATTTAATCATGCAAGATGTACATATATCTCCTTACTCCGCTCATGCAAGAGGGGATAATATGTGGGAGAACATGAAGATGACCTTCTATTAGTCTATAATGAAGAAGGATATCACCAAATTTGTAGCTTGATGTTTGGAATGTCAAAAGATGAAAGTTAAGCATAGACATCAAGCAGGACAATTTTACTCACATGACATACCAATAAGAAAGTGGTAGGTGATATCTATGGCTTTCATAGTTGGTTTATCTAATACTAGGTACCAACATGATGCAATTCTTGTAGTGGTTGATAAAATGACAAAGGTTGCTCATTTTATTCTAGGAAACACCAAGGATGATGCCCTGAGAGTGGCCAATAGATTTTCAAAAGATATCTTTAGGTTGTATGGTTTTCTTGAGATGATCATCTCAAATAGGGATTCCAGATTCACGTCTAAATTTTGGTAAGCCCTTCATCATGTAGTTGGCACAAAGCTGAATATTAGATCTACATACCATCCAAAGATGTATGGTCAAATAAAAAGAGTGAATCAAATCTTGGAAGACATACTCCACATGTATTGCATGGACCAAAATTCTCAATGGGAAGACTATTTGCATCCAGTTGAGTTTACATATAACAATGGGTATCATGCTTCCTTGAAGATACCATTATTTGAAGCCTTGTATGGCAAGAGATGTAGAACTCCTCTATATTGAGATAATCCAAAGGATTGAATTGTCCTTGGATTAGATGTAGTCAAAGATATGGAGGAGCAGCTCAGGACAATCAAACAAAGGCTAAAGGAAGCCATCGATTATCAAAAGAGCTACACTGATTTGAAGCATTCACCCAAATAATTATCTGTAGGGGATAGAGTTTTCCTAAGAGTTACGCCAATGAAGAGTGCCATAAAGTCTACTAAGTTGGATTCTAATTTTATTGGATCTTTTTAGATCACTAATAAGATAAGTCCAGTGGCTTATAGACTTGCCTTACCACCCAACCTATTAAATATCCATGACTCTTTCCACATATCCCTACTTAGAAAGTATGTTGCTAATCCTAATAATGTGTGGGATGTCTCAAAATTGTAGGTGATAGATCCATCGACCATTGAAGTGAGGCCAATAAGGATTTTGGAGTTTCATTCCAAAGCAATGAGGAAACAAACTCTAGAACAATGCAAGGTCCAATGGGACCAATCTTATGAAAAGAAAACCACTTGGGAAAAAGTGGATGAGATGAAAATACATTTCCCTTATTTGTTTGAATAATGATGAAATGTATGATTTCAAGTAATGAGAGACCATACTATAGGAGGAAATGATGATCAAACAACCCTCCTTGGAAAAACTAACTACTCAAGTTGAAATATGTATTATGAATGATGTTTAATACTTAGTTTGTGGTTGTAATGGTTATATGCTTTTGATATAATGTCTATTTTTGCATAAGAACATGGTACTAATGATGCCTTTCTTGGTTTCAATAATCATGTACTCTCATGGGTGGAAAAAATACTTGACCATAAGGAATGAGAGACCATACTATAGGGGGAAATTATGATAAAAAAACTTAGGGTAACATGAATGAATACCTTCCATGTAGGTGCATTATAGTTTGTGAATGCTCATGTTTGTGTCATCGAACAAGGAAAGTTGCATGCAATGAGTTGTAGACATAAAAAATTGACCCACCCAAATGAGTCATTTTTCCTTAGGTTCCTTTGGGAGGCTCTCAAATTTACTAGAAGCAAGTTTGGCCCTTTTTTTCTTGTGTTTTACCTTGTTTTTCCTAACCTTGACTGAATCCATGTCCGATAAATTACAGGGCATAGATTCAGTAAATTTAAGATTTTTCTCGAAAAACCTAAATTTTAAGTCGACCCTTTTTGGAATGTCAGCTTAATCAAGGTTAATTTTTGTTTTCCTGCCTTTAGCCCTCCAATCCCTTTATAAATAAAGGAATTGGATCCTCCTTTTCAAGGAGTTATTCTCTTGAGTGATCTAACTATCAATCTATGCAAGTTCATGTGAAATACTAATTCTTTTGATTTCTTGTGCAATCTTCCAATGCTTTTGGTGCTTTGGTGTTCTACTGTAGGTGTGTTCCCTTTGGTCTACATGTGGAGAAAGCCTTGATGACAACTTGTATTTTTGAAGGAGGATAGGTCTTCCACATTTTCTCTTACTTCTTCCACAAGATCATCAGGTCATTCCTTTACATTCATTAGTTCATTTAATTATTCCATTATATGTTTTGTCACATTTTGGTCTTTATTTTGGGATTTTAAGCCCTCTTGTGTGAATCCATGCCTCGTTTGCTATAGGGCATAGTGTCACATCCCCACTACCTATTAGCATTTTTCTTAGAAGAATATGATTCTACATCAAGTTGTTTGCGATGCAAGTACAGGTTCACGTGTTGTGGCAGAAGAGAACACCCACCCTGGTGGAAATAAAGTTGGAAAGCATCAAGTTAGTGGGATATGATGTCGTGCCTCATGCACCTTGGCCTGAGGGTACACAGAAGCCCTCCGTAGGAATTACATAAAGATCATCCTGCCTGTCAATGCATTCATTGCTTTCATAAGATTACATGTGTGTGATTGCCTTTGCATTGTTGTTGGATAATTGCTTTGTTTGACTTTGCATAGTAAGAATATATATATATATATATATATATATATATATATATATATATATATATATATATATATATATATATATATAATAAAAATAAAATCGGGATAAAAAAAATATAAATATATATCTAAGAATTTTGAAGGAATATAATAAAACATATGAGAAATAATATATAAAAAAATAATATATATATATATATATATATATATATATATATATAATTAATTAAGTAGTATTTAAAATATCTTATAGAAAATAATGGCTTAGGATAATGTTTTCAATGCCACAGTGATGCTTACATTATAAAGTTTAAATAATTGTAACTCTAAAACCTAACTACCTAATCCTTAGACATGTTGTTGGGAAAACTATGGTAAACATGAATCTTATTATTATTATTAAAGGAAACATAACTTAAGCAATATTTAGGGAAATAAAAATAAAAAATATATAATATAATAATTTTAATACATTCTCCACTCGGGTGTTGTGGAGACCTCCACATGGCCAAGACAAAAAATAAAACTTGGCATGGGACCCATGATGTGTCACTCATCTGCAATGGAAAAGAAGCTATAAATCCACAAAAGCTTAGGAGGGGAGATCACCTTTTTTTGGAACACGTCCTTCACTATTGAGTACATTTAGTAATCTACAGAAAATTGGACTACGTCAGGCTATGAGAATAGTGAAAACAAGGTCAGGTTTTTAACGTCTTTAATCATGTTATATTAATATCTTGAACTCTAGTATTTAACGTCTTTTATGGTGAACCTGAATAGAAATGGAATTATAGATATAGAGCCTGTTAACTTATTGCTTTAAAACTTTGGAATTCAATGTCTCTTATGGTGAATCTGAATGGAAATGGATTATAGATGTAGAGCCTATTAAATTGATGTTTTAAGCCCTAGAATTTAGTATTTCATTTAGTGAACTTGAATTGAAATGATATTATAATTGAAACAAACTCAGATTAAGAAATGGTTAAATTCAAAAATTGAAATTATCAATTAAGAATTGATTTTGGCTGTTATTTGTTTTAAAGATGCTATGTTTTTTTAAGCTTCAAAATTATAATGGTGTGATACTAGAATCTAGCATTGCATATATGAACTATTGCTTGCATGTAGAATTGCATTGAATGGGCCAAGCTGATTCCCTAAAACACCTACATTCCTTTTACTATCCCAGGTGGGTGGTTGCCAAGTGTGATAGGAGAGGTGTCCAAGCATTCTGCTATGTTGGTTTGGAAACCATAGGAGATGGTGGATTTTATTTTCCAGGCGATATCAAACTTTAATTTTAGTTTCTTGCATTTAGCTGGCTTTGTAACCGTGAATGTATAACAAAGGATAATGAAAAAAGAGCAATAGAGGCCTTAATATTGAGAATAATGGATCTTGGTTATGTATTAAAACTTGTATTTGCCTAATGTGTTCATGAGAATTCTTGAGAAATAAATACACTGGATCTGTCGCGTCATTTGGTACAGTCCTTGTATTAAAATTTCTTTTGAACAATGAGAGAGAAATGATAGTTTGCAAATGTATCATGTTTTTTCTTGTTATGTAGCTGTGAATGAGTTTCCTTTCTCCAATGTCATAATTGATTGGGGAAATTTTCTGAGTATAACATATACGTTTCTTACTTACATTGAATGTGTTATAAAAATAAGATTTTTTTTCAAAAATAACCCAATTAGAGAATGAACGCTTGCATTCCAAAAACTTGTCATTAAACTAGATTGAAAATTTATGGAAACCTTTCAGGAAATACGAATGTTGTATGGTGTTGTGTCGCGTGTATAAACCACGAAATCTGAAGTGAAGGAAATAACTGAATTATATCTCTATCAAATTACAACCCTTTTTTTGAGAGACATTCTACAAAAAAAAACATTGGAAGTTTATTAAATTTTTAGATGCCAAAGTCATTGTTTAAAAGTTAATTTTAAGAAAACTCTTGTGAATGAGGAAATTATTCTTAAAACCTGGTATAGGTAATGTTTTAAGTCGAGTCTCTATGTATGAATTCATTGGAAACACAACCTCCTTGAAGATAGCATAACATTTCTCCTCTGAGAGTAACCTTAGAGAGTAATGGTTTGACATTCCTAAATAAAAAAAAATTTGTAGAGGCATTTGTCATATAAGCTAAAAAATAAGTTAAATCTTCTTTCAAAGTTTTAGGGAGTAGGTATTTAATTTTTCATATGATAAATGCTTCCAAAGGAATTATGTCAGTCATTAGTAACTTTAGTTAAACATAAAAATAGATGTTGCCTTATATGGTTAATAATAGGTTAAAAGAATATCATTTCTTTGTTACGTAGCCAAATTAAGGGGTTATCAGGAGAATCTAAAAGTAGCATGTTTCATTCTTACTAAGTAAATACCAGGTTGGATTTTAAGGATTATTTGCATTTATTGGTACTCTTTTCTAATGCTACGTTGTTAGATGATTATGTGACTAGTTTAGGTTTTTATAATTCAAGTGAATCTTTAGACTTATGTTTGATTAAGGTGTAATGTTTCCAAGGAAATGTTTTTAAAAGTTTGATATTTCTTTTATACAAAAAATGAGGATTTTTTTTAAAGTAAATTGGTCAAAGAATGTCACATGTTAAATAATACAATAGATAAATTTATTAACCTCAGATCATGAAAACTTAAATATTATCACTCAGTTGAGATAATTTAATATGAACACTTTACTCTTGTAAAGAGTAAGTCGAGCAAGGGCTTACTCTACCCAACCACACTAGGTCACACGGTGACTTAGGTGTGACTGTGTCACTGTACTATGACTACTTTAGGATGGGAGAGTCCAAGCTGTAGAGTGTAAAGAGCGACGGTATGGGACGTTGCTCCAGGTGGATAGTCAATTAGTGTGAGGATGTTCAGTTTATCCACTCGGGTTGGGGAGGTGCCAACGGGATGCCTGACTAGAGTGCTAGTCACATAGTTGGAAGATCTAGTGGTATATGGTATGGGTAGAATTACCATCAATCGAATATGGGTCCTAAACATCTAGTCCTTAAGCCATGTGATGGCAAACTCTAGCAAAAATTTAGCAGAGGATCAAGGTCTAGCACTGGCATACTAACACTGGTTCCAAAGTAATGAGTCAAAAACTCAAAAGATTGTGAATCTTATGGATTTGGACAAGGCAGATAGTGTACCCCATTTAGGTGTTATGGTCCATGAATGGATAACCCTTCATCGGATTCCAGATTGATTTATGAGAGGAGTCAGAATTCTACATGGTGATTTGTGGGATGTGGCCAGTCCCGAACACTTAAGACACCAGCTACAGTGGTGGCCATTCTTGAAGTGTCAAATTAGTATGCCTAAACTAACATTGTGATAGGGTTTACAAGCAAAGTGATGATGTTTTAATTTTAATTTTTTTAGTGTACTTACGTTGATGGAATATGGTTGTGACAGTTATGTCTGAAATAACATTATGATAGGGTTTACAAGCAAAGTCATGATGTTTTAATTTTTTTTTAGTATACTTAAGTTGACAGAATATGGTTGTGATAGTTTTTATCAGAGCCTAAGTTTGAGAAACCCTGGCTAATATAGCTATTCTGATAAAATTTTGTGATTCCAGATATGGCAGGTACCTCACGAAGGGCTAGCTTAAATCTGTAAGAGGAGATTGCAGAGGTCCCAAGGAAAGGACCAAGACGACTCATAAAGGAGTCAGAGAGGGTGCAAACTGCTAAAACACCATTGCATGTGGTAAGAAAAGAAAAAGAGCCTGTAGCGACAAGGGCTACCCAAAATAATGAGAACATGGCTCATATGATCCAAATCATACAAGAATAATTGAGTCAACAACATGAGTAGATGGAAGTCTAGAGGGATCAGATGAGTGAGCATATGGACCAACAATGAGCACAGATGGCCCAACAGCAGGCACTTATCACCCAACAACAAAAATTTATTGAAAACTTGACTCAGAAGAAGACAAACAGTAATGTGAGTCAATTTCTAAAGGGATCCTCAAGGAGACAAGTGGGTAAGGAATTGCAAAAATAATTAAATAAATTGGATATTTCTAAATTTGATGGGTGTGGCGATGGGGAAATCACCATTAATTGTCTTAGTGAAGCTGAAGGGTATTTTGCAATCCAACCCCTTTGTTCTGAGGTAAAAAAAACATGGATAGTTGCTCATTTGGAAGGTTCCGCCAAAACCTGGTGGACTACATACAAGAAAGCTACTCAAAGGGAGGCAACAAACATACCTTGGGAGGAATTTTTAAGGGAATTCAAAAGTCATTTCCTTACAGAGCAATTTTATATTGAGAAGCATGGGGAATTTACAAATTTGCATCAAGGCAACATGATAGTAGTTGAGTATTACCAAAATTTTGTGCAACTACTAAAGTATGCCCTAGAGTTTTAAGGGCAACAAAAATTCAAGGCACACAAATTTGTCATGGGACTGCATCCAAATATTAGTCATCCTGTAGGAGGGAAGTTACCTCAGACCCTGTACGCTGCTTATGATGCAACCCGATACGAGGAAAAGAGCCAAAAAGAAGTAAAAACCTTCTACCAACAAGAAAGAGATAATTTAAATAAAAAAAGGTACCCTGAGCAAAATCGTGGTGTGGATCAGAACCACATATATAGAGATAAGGGTCAGAACATAAATGTTGACAGAAACAGGGGCAAAAACCAGGGATACAAGGGGCAGTCCGACCAAAGGAAATTTTAGGAAAGGAAAAATAATAGAGAACAAGGAAAAAATGGGAACCAAAGCAAGGTAAGTGACAAAAAAAAGAATGATGGCCCCAATGCCTATTTTATATGTGGAGCTCTGGACCACTTTGCTAGGCAGTGTCCAAAAAGAGTCAATCAAGGGAACCCCAGTAGAGAAGCATCCCATAGAATCTTCACAGCCACAAGCAACCCTAACCTTGTTGGACAAACCACTCCATTTTTAATTAAAGGGACAAGAGACAAAAGAAATGTGAATATTCTAATTGATAGTGGTGCTACCGATAGTTTTATTTCCAATAATTTTTTGAAGGATATACCTGTTAAACCTGGGGTAATGGCAAAAGGGTGGCAAGTTGAGTATGGTTTAGGATAAACTTATCTAGTTAATCAATGTCTATTTGAGTCTCCAATAGAAATACCCCAAGGAAATATCAAATGAAATCTATATGTATCTCCCCTACATGCATTTGACATAATTTTTGAAATAGATTGGCTTAAGTCTCATAAGGCTATATTAAATTTTAAGGAGAGATGGATGGAATTTATCGATAATGCCAATCAAAGAATCCACATTCAATGCAATAGAACATATTTTGAGCCCCATCTGATAAGTAGTATGCAAGCCAAGAGAGCCTAGAGGAAAGGATGCAAGTTGTATGTGGTACACATGAAAAAAAAGGAAGAAACATACTCAAGTTAAGCAATTTTTCAACAGTATCCAGTACTAGGTGAATTCAGGGGATATTTTTCTTGAAGATCTACCAGGATTACCACCAAAAAGAGAATTTGACTTCTCAATCGAACTTGTGCCAGGAGCAACCCTAGTAGTTTGAACATCATATCAAATGATACCACTTGAACTACAAGAGCTCAATATGCAATTGCAAGATTTATTAGAAAAAGGGCACATCAGACCTAGTGTGTCACCTTGGGGAGCATCAATTCTATTTGTTAAGAAGAAAGATGGATCCCTGAGACCATGCATTGATTATAGGATGCTTAATAAGATGACTGTTAAAAATAAGTATCCATTACCTAGGATTGATGATTTGTTTGACCAGCTAAGAGGAGCCACCATATTCTCTAAAATTGATCTTAGGTTAGGGTATCACCAATTGAGAATCTGATAAGAGGATACTTATAATACTACTTTTAGAACAATGTATGGGCATTATGAGTTCACAGTATTACCTTTTGGCTTAACTAATGCACCAACCACATTTATGAACCTGATGAATAGTGTGTTCTAAGAGTAGTTAGCTTTATTTGTGCTCATATTCTAAGAATAAATAGGAGCATTATGAGCACATGAGAGTAGTACCAGAGATACTCAGGAAAAACCAATTATATGGGGAATTGTCCAAATGTAAATTTTATACACCTTAGATGCAGTATTTGGAACATATTGTTTCAGTCGATGGTATAGCCATAGACCCCAAAAATATCGAGGCCATAATAGAATGGCCAAACCCAACCAATGTGTTTAAAGTAGGAAGTTTTATGGAAATGGTTGGCTATTATCGATGATTTGTGGAAGGTTTTTCAAAAATTGCATACCCCATAACTAATCTGCAAAGGAAAGGAAAATCATTTAAATGGAAAAATCAGTGTGAAGAGGCCTTCATAACTCTCAAAGAGAAATTGAAAACTACACCAATACTGAGGAAACATGACCTAAACAAACCATTCATAGTTTGTACCGATGCCTCAATGGAAGGATTATGGGGTATATTATTGCAAGAGGAAGTTGTAGTGGCATATGAATCCAAGAAACTCAAGAAACATGAGATAAATTACGCCACTCATAATTTAGAAATAGCAACTATAGTTCATGCTCTTAAAATCTAGAGATATTACCTGTTAGGAAAACCTTTTGAGCAAAAAACTGATCACCAAAGTTTAAGATACATATTTAAACAACCATTGTTGAATGCTCGACAACGGGTGGATGGAATTTTTGGCTGAATATGATTTTGGTATTGAATATATCAAAGGAAAAGAAAAAAAATTGGTAGATGCTGTTAGTAGGAGAAGGCACATAACTGCTATGAAAAGGTGTCAGTATGAACTAAAAAATTAGATCGCAGAACAGTAGAAGACCGATGAATTTTGTAAAGCATACTATCATAAGATAGAGCTAAAACCTAGTTAGCATGGGGATTATGGTATTAAAGAAGGTCTAGTATACTTTCAAAATAGAATTGTAGTACCCAATAATGAAGAACTTAAAAGAACTATTCTTCAAGAGGCTCATTATGTTCCCTATTCTGCTCATCCGGGTATAGTCAAAATGAGGGAAAACTTAAGAAAAGATTATTATTGGCATGGGATGAAGAAAGATATAGTGCAATTTTTTGCTAGATGTCTTGAATACCAGAAGGTTAAGGTAAAACACCATCATCCTGGAGGAAGATTATATTTATATGAGGTACCTAAACATAAGTGGTAGGTCATAACCATGTATTTCATTGTGGGACTTCCAAAAACCTAATTTCAGCATGATGAAATATTTGTGGTAGTAGATAAGTTGACTAAAGTGGTACATTTTATACCAGGTAGTGTTCTAGATGATGATTTGATTATAGCACAAAAGTTCACAAGGGAAATTGTGAGGCTACATGGATTTCTTGAAGTGATTATATTTGATAGAGATTCACGATTTACCTCAAAGTTTTGGTAAGCTTTGCATCGAGCTTGGGGAATAAGGCTCAATATTAGCACTGCTTACCATCCAAAGATAGATGGACAGACCAAGAGGGTCAACCAAGTGCTTGAAGAAATCCTACGCATGTAACATATGGACCACCAAAGTAAATGGGAAGATTATCTCTTCCTAGTGGAATTTGATTACAATAAAAACTATCATACCATGTTAGGAATGGCCCCTTTTGAGGCTTTGTATGGGCGTAGGTGCAAGAAACCATTAACGTGGGATAATTTGAACTATCGAGAGGTGATCGGTATTGAATCTATAAAACAAATGGAAAATCAACTTAAAGAAATCCGCCAGCGACTACGTGAAGCCGTTGATCGACAGAAAAACTATGCTGATATTCAAAGATCACCCCACGAATTTGTCATAGGAGATAAGGTTTTTCTTAGAGTCAAGCCCACCAAAAGCTCTATTAAATCCACCAAATTAAGCCCTAGGTTTGTTGGTCAATTTGAGATAATTGGCAAAATCAGTCCTGTCGCCTATAAAATTGCACCCAATTTTTTTCAAAAATCCATAGTGTTTTTCATGTATCCCTTTTACATAGATATGTTGCTGATCCATCCCATATCTTGGATACAAAACATTTACAGATGTCGGACCCATAACTCATTGAGGTATGACCGGTCAAAATTTTGGGTTTTAGAACCAAGCAGCTTAGGAAAAGAACTGTGGAGCAATGTAGAGTATAGTGGGACCAGTATTTCAAGAGGAATGCTACTTGGGAAGATGTCACTAGCATGAAAAACTAGTTTTCTTATCTGTTTGAAGCATGATGCTGAAATCTAATATTATATTTTTTTGAAAAAATGAACTTCTATATGACGTAATGGAACTATTTATGCATATTTAACATGGTTGCTATATAATTTGCTTAATGTTATGCCATAATGAAAACTGCTATGCTAATGGAGTGAATATGACTATTTAATTTTTGAAATGTCTATTTACGCGTTTATTCTTCTATTTTATTTGTAAGCTAACACAGGGACTGTGTTAATCCTAAGTAGAGAAGTATGTCACATCCCCACTGCCTATTAGAATTTTTATTAGAAGAATATGATTCTGCATCAAGTTGTTTGCGATGCAGGTACAGGTTCACATGCTATGGTGGAAGAGAACACCCACCCTGACGAAAATAAAGTTGGAAAGCATCAGGTGAATGGGATATGATGTCATACCTCTTGCATCTTGGCCCGAGGGTACACATAAGCCCTCCATAGGAATTGCATAAAAGATCATCCTACCTGTCAATGCATTCATTGCTCTCATAAGATTGCATGTGTGTGATTGCCTTTGCATTGTTGTTTGATAATTGCTTTGTTTGAATTTGCATAATAAAAATATATGTAATAATAATAATAATAATAATAAAAATAAAATTGGGATAATATATATATATATATATATATATATAGATATATAAATATATATCTAAGAATTTAGCGAGAATATAATAAAACATACGAAAAATAATATAAAAATAATAATAAATATATATGTAAAATTAACTTAGTATTTAAAACATCTTATAGAAAATAAAGGCTTAGGATAATGTTTTCAATGCCACGGTGATGCTTACATTAGAAATTTTAAATAATCATAACTCTAAAACCTAACTACCTAACCCTTAGACATGTTGTTGGGAAAACTATGGTAAGCATGAATTTTATTATTATTAAAGGAAACATAACTTAAGCATTATTTAGGGAAATAAAATAAAAAATATATATTATAATAATTTTAATACATTCTCCACTCGGGTGTTGTGGACACCTCAATATGGCCAAGGCAAAAAGTAAAACTTGGCGTGGGACCCGTGATGTGTCACTCATCCATGATGGAAAAGAAGCTATAAATCCACAAAAACTTGGGAGGGGAGATCACCTTTTTCTAGAACGCGTCCTTCACTATTGTGTATAGTTAGTAAGCTACGAGAAATTGGACTACGTTAGGCTGTGAGAACAGTGAAAGCAAGGTCAGGTTTTTGACATATTTAAGCGTATTATAATAATACCTTGAACTCTGGTATTTAACGTCTTTAATGGTGAACCTGAATAGAAATGGAATTATAGATATAGAGCCTGTTAATTTATTGCTTTAAAACTTTGGAATTCAATGTCTCTTATGGTGAATTTGAATGGAAATGGATTATAGATGTAGATCCTGTTAAATTGATGTTTTAAGCCCTATAATTTAGTATTTCATTTGGTGAACTTGAATTGAAATGGGACTATAACAAAAAAAAACTCAGATTAAGAAATGGTTAAATTCAAAAATTGAAATTATCAATTAAGAATTGATTTTGGCTATTCTTTATTTTATAGATGCTATGTTTTTTTTGAAGAACACAAGCTTATACTGAGAGGGGGGGTGAACAGTATAAGACTTAACCAATTAATAATTTTAACTTTAGATAGCAGTGGCATCAACACAACATTAATCAAGACAGAAAGCATCACACATTGAAGACCCATTTTTAACGTGGTTCACCCAAAATGGTTGGGCTACGTCCACAAAAACTTTTCTCTAAAAGTTATCTCAAAGTTCTTTGGGAATCCTTCCCAAATACAATGTTTATGAGCCTCGGCCCAAAGGAGATACCTTCCCCCAATCAAAATTTATGAGCCTCTGCTCAAAGGAGATACCTTCCCCTCTGCTCTGGAAATGATCCCTCAGAAGATCAATTGCCTCTACCTCTTGCCAGAACATGGAACTCCTTTCCACTGAAGACCTCCTATCCTCAATGCTTGGCCTAAGAGACCTCTATCCTCTATGATCACGTCCACAACAACTCAGCCTATACCAAACACGGTCAGTCAGTCTAGTACAAGTCTTCCTCTGTCTCGTCGGATCTGTCCAACTCTTGAACAAATCAATCCTCTACATACAAGCCTTCTCAAAGACTTGCCAAATCTATCCTCAGGTTCTTCTCATAGAACCAGTGCTCCTCTGTCCTCAAGTTCTCCGATAGAACTATCAAAACTCAGCTCACAAGTCCTCTGCTAGGACCTGTCCAAATCTGCTCACAAGTCCCCACTAGAACCTATCCAAAATTGCTCACAAGATGTAAAATGTTCACGAAACATACACATCTTCTGTGCTCTTACAGCCGCACTTCGTCTTCTCTTAGTCATCTCTTTACACACACTCTGCACTGTCTTCGCACACTCTGCGCATCAACACTTAGAACAATTTGCCATGACTCTTCGCTCACTCGCACACTTCGACATCATCTCACCACTTTTGTGCTATCTGCGCTCTTACGGCTACATCTCGCACACTTCGATGCACATTCAACGATGCATCCAACAACACATCAACTCTCCAAACAACCCTCCTTTTATAACAAAATTTTCATGATGAAAACTTTAATCTTAGTCAGCTGTTATAACAAATGCAAACCCTAAACTTAGTCGGCTACAAAACCCTAATTTTAGTCGACTGTCATCGATCTTCATCGGCTTCAACTCATGAAGATATTCGGTAACTCAACTGCTCGAAGACTTCATTCGGTAACTGACCCTGTAGCCGCCACACTGTCATTTGTTCACTTTTCACATTTTAGCTGCAAGAATTCACTCTGTATCTGCCCTGTAAATGCCATGGAGATGTCGGTCCTCTGTCATACTTCTCATTCCAGTCGGGTTCTTCTTCTTGTCTTGCGCTCTTATGGCCTGTCATGAAATCGTGACATTTCTATCTCTGTAGCTTCTTTTATTTCTGTTGCCATGAAAATGCCACATGTCGCGATATCGTGACACTTTTGCCTCTTTGACTTTTTCTTGGCTGTTGACTGTGAAAACATAACATGTCATGATATCGCGACACTTTCGCTTGCATACTCTTCTTCTTTTCTTATGTCGCGATATCGCGACACTTCTAACTCCTTCGTCTTCTTTTTAGCTTTTGTCGCGATATCACGACACTTTTGCTTCCTTAGACTTCCTTTTTGTTTTTGTCATGATATCATGACATTTTTGACTCCGTACATTCTCTCTCCTCTTTGAGTCATAAAACTGCGACATGTCACGATATCGTGACACTTTTCTAACTTGCTTTCTCTCTCTTGCTTAAGTCATGAAAATGCGACATGTCACGATATCATGACACTTTTCTAACTTGCTTTCTCTCTCCTACTTAAGTCACGAAAATGCGACATGTCGCGATATCATGACACTTTTCCTCCTTAGCTCTTTTCTTTTCTTTGGGTCGTGAAAACCCGACATGTCGCGATATCGCGACACTTTTTCTCTGCGAGCTCTTTCTCTCGAACCTGTCATGAAATCGTGACACTTTTTCGTCCGTACAATCCCTCTTGCAAATTGTCACGAAATCGTGACACTTTTCTTTGCGAGCTCTTTCTCTCGAACCTGTCAGCTTGGGGTTTGCAAAAGACCTTTGAAACTGTCATGCCGTAACCTTCATCAAAACAAATTATTTGACATCAAATCAAATTCCTTCAAAAGCTTCTTGACATCAATGACAACTTATATACTTGAGCAAAGGCAATGTACCCAAAGTACCCAAAATTGCCAACAATCTCCCCCTTTGTCATTGATGGCAAACCTTTACTGAAAACACTTCTCAAGAGCCAAAACTGAAACCAACTGAGCTAACAATTGACCAACTATGCCCACAATTGAGAATCTTCCTTTGAAGTTTTGCTCCCCCTGACTTGAAGCTTTCCTCTTCACTTTGAAGCTCTCCCCCTTACTCATATCTCTCCCCCTTTGTCATCAATGGCAAAGGGTCACCTTTGGGGCTCGGGACTAAGAATGAGCCTCTTAGCTTGGTCCCTCCCCCACCTCCTGATGAGGTGATTAATTCTAGGGTGGGAGTACAACTCCCAATTTCTCCCTTAGATACTCAAACGTATCTCTTGGAAGAGGTTTGGTGAAGATATCTGCAATCTGCTCTTTAGTAGACACATACTCTACCTTGACTTGCTTGTCTTGCACTTTCTCCCTTAGAAAGTGATACTTGATGGAAATATGCTTTGTCCTTGAGTGCATTACCGGATTTTTGGAAATACTTATGGCACTTGTATTATCACAAAGTATGGAGATGGGTTGTTCATGCTTGACTTTGAAATCCTCCAAGGTGGTTTTCATCCATAAAACCTGTGTACACCCAGCCACTGCTGCTATGTATTCAGCCTCTGTTGTAGATAAGGAAACTGAAGGTTGTTTCTTACTTAGCCAAGAAACCAAACTCTTTCCCAGAAAGAATGCTCCACCACTAGTGCTTTTCCTGTCATCAATACTACTTGCCCAATCTGCATCTGTATAATCTGTGAGGGTGAAATCATCACCTTTGGGATACCAAAGCCCAAAGTCCATAGTGCCCTTCAGATATCTGAATATCCTCTTAACTCCTATAACATGAGAATATTTTGGAGCTGCTTGAAATCTTGCTACTAACCCAACCGCCTGCATGATATCTGGTCTGGTAGCTGTAATATATAGTAAACTACCAATCATAGATCTGTACAACCTCTGATCTGCCATTGGAGATTCATCATCTTTACTCATCTTGCACCCTGTAATCATTGGAGTACACATTGGTTTGTTGTCCATCATCCCAAATTTCTTCAACATTTCTTTGATATACTTTCCTTGAGAGAGAAATATACCATCTTTTGATTGAGCAATCTGAAGACCTAAAAAGAATGACAGCTCTCCAATCATAGACATCTCAAATTCCTTCTGCATGGTGTTAGCAAAAACTTTGCACATCTGAGTATTATTTCCCCCAAAAATAATATCATCAACATAGACAACCATAATCAACATATCATCATCTTCATTCTTAATATACAAATTGCTATCTGCCACGCCTTTCCTGAAGCCTTGCTCATGAAGATACCTGTCAAGTCTTGAGTACCAAGCCCTAGGTGCTTGCTTTAACCCATACAAGGCCTTTTTTAGTTTACACACATAGTCTGACTATTCGAGAGAGACACTCCTTCTGGCTGTTCTATGTAGACTTCTTCTACCAACACCCCATTTAGAAAAGCTGACTTTACATCCATTTGATATACCTTGAATGATTTGAAGCTTGAAAGGGCCAAAAACATTCTGATAGCTTCAAGACGAGCAACAGGAGCAAACGTCTCTTCGAAATCAACACCTTCTACTTGAGCATAACCTTTGCGGACTAACCTAGCTTTGTTTCGACAATATTTCCATCCTCATTGAGTTTATTTCTGAATATCCATTTTGTGCCAATGACATTCTTGTCCTTAGGTCTTGGAACCAATTCCCAAGTTTCACTTTTCTCTATTTGATTTAGCTCTTCATCCATTGCTTTTACCCAAAACTTATCTGCACATGCTTCACTAAAATATTTTGGCTCAATCTGAGATAATAATGAAACATTTGTAGAATCATGTGAAGGAATGACTCTTCTTCTTGTTTGCCTGCTATTTGGATCACCAATGATCAAATATTTGGGATGATGTTTCTGAACATATCGTGAAGGAGTTTTGGGAAGCAATTGTTGTCTTTCCTCTTCTTCATCTGAAACCTCTCTGAATTCTTCTTGACAAATTTCATCACTGAGTTCCTTGATTGGTTCTCTTATCCCTGTCTTTTCATCAATTGTTACATTTATGCTCTCTACAACTGTATGAGTTCTTTTGTTGAAGCATCTGTAGGCCTTGCTTCTGTTGGAATATCCAAGAAAGATTCCCTCATCACACCTAGGATCAAACTTACCCAAATTCTGATCTTCCCTTCCGATGAAGCACTTACTCCCAAACACTTTGAAGTATTTTACTGTAGTTGGTCTTCCTTTCCACAACTCATAAGGAGTTTTATGATGATTGACTCTAAGTTGGGCCCTGGTGATGATGTAGACTGCTGTACTGACTGCCTCTTTCCAAAAGCCATCTGAAAGTTTTGACTCATTTAACATTGCTCTAGCCATATTTTCAATAGTTCTATTTTTCCTTTCAACTACTCCATTTTGTTGAGGAGTTCTTGTTGCTTGAATATTCTCTTTTGATTCCTTGTTGCTCACGGTATTCCACAAATTCATTTGAAGTGAACTCTCCTCCTCTATCTGATCTTAAGCATTTGATTCTCTTGTCAGTCTCATTTTCAATCATTTCTTTGAAAGCTTTAAATTTTTCAAAAGCTTCAGATTTTTCTTTGAGAAAAGTAACCCAAGTCATTCTAGAATAATCATCTATAAACAACATGAAGTAGCTTTCTCCCTGAATGCTCTGAGTTCCGGTAGGGCCACATAAATCAGTATGAATAAGATCCAATGGTTTTGAAGAAGTATACCCTTTTGATTTGAAACTGGTTCTGGTCTATTTTCCATGTTGACAAGGACCGCAAATGATGTTATGGGGCCTTTTTATTTTGGGCAAGTCTCTAACTGCTTCCTTGTTACTAATATTGACAAGATTATCAAAGCTCAAATGCCCCAATATTTTATGCCATAACCAACTCTCATCTTCTTGAGTTAGAAAACACTTTTCCTTTTTTATCTCACTTAGCATGTAAAGATTGTTTGGAGTCCTTGTAGCACTAGCAATGAGTTTTCCATTTTTTTCTTTACTTATCTCACATCTATCTGAAAAGAAAGATACTATGTGCCCTTGATCACAAAGTTGACTCACACTTAGAAGATTATGTCTTAGGCCTTCTACATAAAGCACATTTTCTGTTTTGGATTTCCCATCCAAACTAAGAGTCCCTTTACCACAGATTTTAGCTGACCTGTTATCTCCAAAACTGACTTTTCCTCTGTTTGTTTCTTTTAAGACCAAAAAATTTTCCTTTTCACCAGTCATATGTTTTGAACAACCACTATCAAGATACCATTTTTCTACTTTGTCTTGAGCATGAAAAGCAGTTTGAACTATCATTGACTTAGATTTGATCTCATTTCTCTTTTTAGTGAACTCAAGGCTAGATCTATCCAAACTGCACATCCTTGCTATATGCCCAAAATTCTTGCACTTGTAACACATGACATTTTTATTCATAAGAGGTGCAAAAGAGTTAACATTTTCCTTACTATGGCTATTCAAAGACTTATTGCAATGCATAGCTTTGTGACCAAATTTCTTGCAGGAAAAACAATAGCCATGGAAAGTATTATGTAACCTATTTTGATGCCTTGGATGATTGTTCTTCTTGTGACCAACTGGAATCCACCGCTCTTCGGGATGAAGATTGATCTTGCTCGAAGACCCTGTTTCATGAATGGTGATACCATCCTTCTTTTGCTTTTCACACGGAGTATTCTGTCCGAGAGCCAGCTGTTCCAACTTCACTCTAAGAGACATAACCTCTTCTTCTAGTTTCTCGCAATCAGCTTCCTTTCCTTTGAGAGCCTCTGTCAGAACCTGTTCAACCTTCTTCCCTTCTTCAGCTAGAATTTTGAAGTCTATAACACTTTGAGACAATTCTGATCTTGCTATCTCTTCTTCCCGACATTGATGCTTGAGAACAGAATTCTCTTCCCTGAATTTCTCAAGCTTTCTTAAAGCCAAGAAGAATTCACCTTTGAGATCGAACTCAACCTCTTCATCTCTTTCTGAATCTGTATGTTCCTCTGATAGATCCTTCTCCAAGCTGTTAGGCTCTTTCTGGAGAGACCGGCTCTGATACCAATTGAAGAACACAAGCTTATACTTGAGAGGGGGGTGAACAGTATAAGACTTAACCAATTAATAATTTTAACTTTAGATAGCAGTGGCATCAACACAACATTAATCAAGACAGAAAGCATCACACATTGAAGACCCATTTTTAATGTGGTTCACCCAAAATGGTTGGGCTACGTCCACAAAAATTTTTCTCTAAAAGTTATCTCAAAGTTCTTTGGGAATCCTTCCCAAATACAATGTTTATGAGCCTCGGCCCAAAGGAGATACCTTCCCCCAATCAAAATTTATGAGCCTCTGCTCAAAGGAGATACCTTCCCCTCTGCTCTGGAAATGATCCCTCAGAAGATCAACTGCCTCTACCTCTTGCCAGCACGTGGAACTCCTTTCCACCGAAGACCTCCTGTCCTCAATGCTTAGCCTAAGAGACCTCTGCCTTCTATGATCACGTCCACAGCAACTCAACAACCTGTACCAAACATGGTCAGTCGGTCTAGTACAAGTCTTCCTCTGTCTATCAGATCTGTCCAACTCTTGAACAAATCAATCCTCTGCACACAAGCCTTCTCAAAGACTTGCAAAATCTGTCCTCAGGTTCTTCTCAAAGAACCAAGTGCACCTCTGTCCTCAAGTTCTCCGATAGAACTATCAAAACTCAGCTCACAAGTCCTCTGCTAGGACCTGTCCAAATCTGCTCACAAGTCCCCATCGAAACCTGTCCAAAATGTTCACAAAACATACACATCTTCTACGCTCTTACAACCGCACTTCGTCTTCTCTCAGTCGTCTCTCTGCACACACTTTGCACTGTCTTCGCACACTCTATGCCCATCCTTAAACAATTCGCCATGACTCTTCACTCACTCTACACACTTCGACATCATCTCGCCACTTCTGTGCTATCTGCGCTCTTTCGGCTGCATCTCGCACACTTTGATGCACATTCAACGACGCATCCAACAACACATCAACTCTCCAAACAACCCTCCTTTTATAACAAAATTTTCATGATGAAAACTTTAATCTTAGTCGGCTGTTATAACAAATGCAAACCCTAAACTTAGTCGGTTGCAAACCCTAATTTTAGTCGACTGTCATCGATCTTCGTCGGCTTCAACTCATGAAGATATTCGGTAACTCAACTACTCGAAGACTTCATTCGGTAACTGACCCTGTAGCCACCGCACTGTCATTTGTTCACTCTTCACATTTTAGTCTACAAGAATTCACTCTATATCTGCCCTTGTAAATGCCATGGAGATGTCGGTCCTCTGTCATACTTCTCATTCCAGTCGGGTTCTTCTTCTTGTCTTGCGCTCTTATGACTGTCACGAAATCATGACATTTCGTCTCTGTAGCTTCTTTTATTTCTGTTGCCATTAAAATGCCACATGTCGCGATATCGTGACACTTTTGCCTCTTTGACTTTTTCTTGGATTTTGATCATGAAAACATAACATGTCATGATATCATGACACTTTCTGCTTCTGTACTCTTCTTCTTTTCTTATGTCGCGATATCACGACACTTCTAACTCCTTCGTCTTCTTTTTAGCTTTTGTCATGATATCGCGACACTTTTGCTTCCTTAGACTTCCTTTTTGTTTTTGTCATGATATCATGACATTTTTGACTCCGTACATTCTCTCTCCTCTTTGAGTCATGAAACTATGACATGTCGCGATATCGCGACACTTTTCTAACTTGCTTTCTCTCTCTTGCTTAAGTCATGAAAATGCGACATGTCACGATATCGCGACACTTTTCTAACTTGCTTTCTCTCTCCTGCTTAAGTCGTGAAAATGCGACATGTCGCGATATCACGACACTTTTCCTCCTTAGCTCTTTTCTATTCTTCGGGTCACGAAAACCCGACATGTCGCGATATCGTGACACTTTTTCTCTGTGAGCTCTTTCTCTCGAACTTGTCACGAAATCGTGACACTTTTTTGTCCGTACAATCCCTCTTGCAAATTGTCACGAAATCGTGACACTTTTCTTTGCGAGCTCTTTCTCTCGAACCTGTCGACTTGGGGTTTGCAAAAGACCTTTGAAACTATCATGCCGTAACCTTCATCAAAACAAATTATTTGACATCAAATCAAATTCCTTCAAGAGCTTCTTGACATCAATGACAACTTATATACTTGAGCAAAGGCAATGTACCCAAAGTACCCAAAATTGCCAACATTTTTAAGCTTCAAAATTATAATGGTGTGAAACTAGAATCTAGCATTGCATATATGAACTATTGCTTGCATGTAGAACTGCATTGCATGGGCCAAGTTGATTCCCTAAAATGACTCCATTTCTTTTATTGTTCTGGGTGGGTGGTTGCCAAGTGTGATAGGAGAAGCGTCCAAGCATTCTGCTGTGTTGGTTTGGAAACCATAGGAGATGGTGGATTTTCCTTTCGAGGTGATATCAAAATTTAATTTTAGTTTCTTGCATTTGGATGGCTTTGTAACCGTGAATGTATAACAAAGTATAATGAAAACAGAGCAATAAAGGCCTTAATATTGAGAATAATGGATCCTGGTTATGTATTAAAACTTTTATTTGCCTAAGGCGTTCATGAGATTTCTTGAGAAATAAATACACTGGCTTTGTCGCATTATTTGGTACAATCCTTGTCTTAAAATTTCTTTTGAACAAGAGAGAAATGATAGTTTCAAAATGGATCATGTTTTTCCTTGTTATGTAGCTGTGAATGAGTTTTCTTTCTCCAATGTCATAATTGATTGGGGAAATTTTTTGAGTATAATATATACGTTTCTTACTTACATTGAATGTGTTATAAAAATTAGAGTTTTTTTTCAAAAAGAACCCAATTAGAGAATGAATGCCTGCATTCCGAAAACATCTCATTAAACTAGATTGAAAATTTATGGAAACCTTTCAGGAAATACAAATGTTGTATGGTGTTGTGTCGTGTGTATAAACTAGAGAAGCTGAAGTGAAGGGAATAACTGAATGATATCTCTGTCAAATTACAACGCTATTTTTGAGAGATGTTTTGCAAAATAAAAAAAAACATTGGAAATTTATTAAATTTTTAGATGCCAAAGTCGTTGTTTAAAAGTTAATTTTAAGAAAACTCTTGCAAATGGGGAAATTTTTCTTAAAACCTGGTATTGGTAATGTTTTAAGTAGAGTCTCTATATATGAACTCATTGGAAACATGACCTCCTCGAAAATAGCATAAAATTTCTCCTTTGAGAGTAACCTTAGAGAGTAATGGTTTGACGTTCCTAAATAAAATGAAATTCATAGAGGAATTTGTCATATAAGAAAAAAATAAGTTAAATCTTCTTTCGAAGTTTTAGGGAGTATGTCTTTAATTTTCATATGATAAATACTTCCAAAGGAATTATGTCAGTCATCAATAACTTTAGTTAAACATAAAAATAGATGTTGCCTTATATGATTAATAATAGGTTAAAATAATATCATTTCTTTGTTACGTAGCCAAATTAAGGGGTTATCAGGAGAATATACAAGTAGCATGTTTTATTCTTACTATGTAAATACCAGGTTGGATTTTAAGGATTATTTGCATTTATTGGTACACTTTTCTAATGCTACGTTGTTAGATGATTATGTGAATAGTTTAGGTTTTTATAATTCAAGTTAATCTTTAGACTTATGTTTGATTAAGGTGTAATGTTTCCAAGGAAATGTTTTTAAAATTTTGAAATTTCTTTTATACAAAAAATGAGGAATTTTCTTTAAAGTTAATTGGTCAAAGAATGTCGCATGTTAAATAATACAATAGATAAATTTATTAACCTAAGATCATGAAAACATAAACCTTATCACTCAGTTGAGATAATTTAATATGAACACTTTGCTCTTGTAAAGAGTAAGTCGAGCAAGGGCTTACTCTACCCAACTACACTAGGTCACACAGTGTCTTAGGTGTGACTGTGTCACTGTACTCTGGCTACTTTAGGACAAGAGAGTCCAAGCTATCGAGTGTAAAGAGTGATATTATGGGACATCGCTCCAGGTGGACAGTCAGTTAAAGTGAGGATGTTTATTTTTTCCACTCGGGTTGGGGAGGTGCCAATAGGATGCCTGACTAGAGAGCTAGCCACGTAGTTGGAAGATCCAATGGTAGATGATATGGGCAGCATTATCGTCAATCGGAGATGGGTCTTGAAAATCTAGCCCTTAAGCCATGTGATGGTAAACTCTAGCCAAACCTTAGAAGAGGGTCAAGGGCTAGCACTGACATACTAACGTTGGTTCCAAAGTTATGAGTCAGGAACTCAAAATATTGTGAATATTACAGCTTTGGACAAGGGAGATAGCGTACCCCATTCAGGTGTTATGGGCCCTGAATGGATAATCCTTCATCAAATTCTATATTGATTCATGGGAGGAGTTAGAATCCTATATGGTGACTTGCGGGATGTGGCAAATCCTGAGCACTTAAGACACCAACTGTAGTGGTGGCCATTTTTGAAGTGTGAAATTAGTATACCTAAACTAACATTATGATGGGTTTACAAGCAAAGTGATGTTGTTTTAAACAAAAAATATTTAGTGTACTTAAGTTGACAGAATATGGTTGTGACACATAGATTTGGTAAAAGCTCTACTTTCATCGATCGAGTGTTCTATGTCCATTTCTTCTCTATTACTGAATCCATGCTTGGAAATTTACAAGGCATGAATTTGGTCTAGGTAGACTTTGGGGTGGCTATTCATACCAAAACCCTAGGATTTTGATTTGCATGTGTGTTGTGAACTATTTACATTTTTTTCTATCTATTATCATTCTATTTTACTTGCATTTCATATCACATTAGCTTGGGGGCAATCACTTGTTCTCAAACCCTAGGTTTCAAAGTTGCATTCTTGTTCATTTCATTGTGTTCATTCTATTTGCATTTCATTTATTGTTCCATGCTATCATATTTCACTGTATTTTTTTTCCAAAGGTCAAAGCTAATTTTTATTACGAAAAATCAACTAAAAGGACCTTGGGGACTTGAATGTTGCACCTCCAAGCTCAATATTACAATGGACTAAGTAAGCTCCCAAACGTTGATCATGTTTTCTAGAGTTTTTGTGAAGCTGTTTTGCAGATTTGAAGCTATTAGGATATTCTAGATGTAAGATAAATATTGGATCAAACATTGAATCAAATAATTTCCTTAAGTAAATATTTTAGGTTGTGTGTTGTTTGCTTTTAATATTTGTTCATAACCTAGGTTACAAATAAAAAGGAAAAATATTAAACTGCTTTCTAGACATTTAAAAGGAAAAGGCATATAGTTTTGCAACTAGGGTTTAGTCTTGTTTGTGTATTCTCTTGGTCCCTTGCTCAAAAAAAATATTATATTTCTTGCAACCCAGGGTTAGATATTATTGAGTGAAAGAATAATACTAGGGTTAGTCATTGTATTATTGCATCTTGTGTGCTTTCCATCATTCTTTCATTTCCATAGTTTTGCATAGAAAGGCCAAACATAGGTGTTTGTTTAAATCACACATTAAACATTTCCACCCCAGGATTGGAGCGAGTCCTAAAACAATTCTTGGTGAACTTATTTATTTGTTCTAAGTGTAGAGTTATAACAAACCCCCATGGTTACCTTGGTTCCCACTGGATCTATCTAAGAATCGTACGTGGCAGGTGTTAGGACCCCATCCTAACACTTGATGCAATAGTCTTTGTAGAACGTGGGTAGTACCCATGTTAATATTTTAGTAATTTTTTATTATATTTTTGGATTAAGAAGAGCCTATGCCAAATGACACCCTTCTATGTAATCATTTTTTCAAGAATGTAACTGATTGTAGGTAAGAGATTGGTGGCATTTTGCATGTAAGCCAACCTTGGGAGTTAGGTGCTAGAGAAATTCATTAAATATGTGAGAGATAATATTGTATACATATTTTTGCATAATTTAATGACATATTGAAGGAGGTTTCCCCCTTGAAGAGGCTTGCGATTCAGTGTTATTGTGAGATTGTTCTTTTTCTGCAATTTACTTTTATATTGTGCATTTTATTTCCAAGTGTGTTGTGAGCATGTGTGTTTATTTTCAAGTATTTTTGTGAGAGTTTTATTTTTAATAGTAGGTTCCTAACAGAAGGGTAATTTCCTCGCTCTATATATTTGGTGAATCCGATGTGAACACACATCTTAGTGGCCAAGAGAGGAAGCCTCGTCCTTTGCTTTTCTCTTGAAAATTTAAATAAGATCGCTAATTTTGTTTGTGTAGAATTAGAAAATGTTTAAAAAAATATCTTAAGAATATTCTTATGTTTATTTTATTGGTTTTCTCCTATATCCTTTCATTTATCCTAATAACTCTTTTCTTAGGAGTCAGCGAAGGCACTTAGAATCTGATCAAATTCCTTATGAAGATGACCTAATTGATAGGGAGAATCCTAATTTTGGTGCACTATGTGGAAATTGATACTAACTATGATACCCATGAGGGGCCTAATGGTGGCTTCACTTTTACATTATTTGATCATCTATGGGATTTTATGAAGCTCCACAAGGAGGCTTTGATTAAGGCTATGGCAAAGGAAGCCTCCTCCTACCACCTCTCCTAGGAATGTTTATGACAACCCCTTGTTTGAATCTTCACATCATGTTAATCCTTCTCATCAACCAACATATGCTACTACTATGACCACCAATATTGGAAGAATTTCACAAGTTCTTCCAACTAGTAGTGCCACTCAAGATTATGTTCAATTTCCTCTTCATTCTACTTCTCAACATTCATACCTATGTTCCACCAAATGTCAGTTATCCTCCATAGCAAGATACCACATATCACAATACATATCATAACAATGTCAATACCTACAAAATTGGCCAAGTTCCCTTTAAACAACCTAAATATACCCTCCCCTAGGGAATCTAGAGACATTGCACAACAACAATCCTAAAATGTAGTTTAATAAATGTGGTGAAACAATTGGTTTTAAGAGTATATATGATTTAGCCTCCTAGTTTCACCTACAACTATAGAGAAATATTCAATCAACTCTTAGACCCTATAGTTACCTCTAGGCCCTAACCTTAGCATTTTCTAATATTGATTTTGCCTATCTATATGGGAACAGAAGATCCAATTAAGTATTTAAGAATGTTTAGGACAACATGCCATGATATCATATATGATAACAGGTTGTTACTAAAGATGTTCCCTATGAGCCTTGGTGGTATGGTGTTAGAATGGTATTATCAATTGCCCAATCATTCTTTAAGGAATTTTGAAGATACAACTAAAATTCTTGTTCAATAGCTCGATGGTGTTAAAACAAGGTAAAGATGAAATATTTTTCAGAGTTTATGTCTCATTGGAGGAGTCTAGTTGGATGTTTGAGATATACCTTACCACCTCGAGACATGCTTGAGATATTTTTTGGAAATTTACAAGAGAAAATATCTTATGAATTAGAAATAACTATCACCTCTTTTGACCAAGCAATAGATATAGCAAGAAGGGTAGAGAAAGACCTTATCCAAAGAGACCAACTTGAGATAAAAGAAGATAGGACCATGAAAGCACAATATAAGAACAAGCTTGTAGTTGGTGATGGAGTAAAAAACATTAGACCTATTAACAATGTTGTTAATACCCTACAAAATATGGTGCTTCACCAGACTTAAAAACCCCCATCAAGAAATTTTACAAGACTCAACACACTTATGAATGTGGTCCTAGAGCAAATTTTGAAAGCTAATATGATTGAGTTACCTCCCATACGGTAAAATAATACCATGACTAATTGGTATAAGCCTAGTTTATATTATGAGTATCTTAAAGTGGAGGGGCACATGATAAACTTATGTAAGAGGAAGAAACACGTGGTTTAGGACTTAATTGATGAAGGTCATATTTTTTGGAATATATTACATTATTTGGTACATGCTAATGTACCATAATGGGTACATGTTTATATTAGGATTTTATCTTAGATTAGTGTTTGAGTATTTACTTAATGCAATGTAATAAATGCACGAGCATTATTATATGTTGGCAATTTTGGGTATGTTGCCTAGCTTCATGTTTGTGAGTTGTCATTGATGTCAAAAGGAGTTTGTATTGATGTCAAAAGGAATTTGTGCTGATGTCAAAAAACGTTTGGTGACAAAAAGGTCTTAAAAGTTCCATGATGTTTGTTTATGGGGTTTTAATTAAAACCATGGTGAAAAGGTTAAAGGTTTTTGTTAAAACCATCCAGACTCATTAAGTGTTTTTATTAAAACCATCTTGGCTTAATGAAAAGGTTTTTGCTCCTTGAAAAACCTTAAAAGTCCATTTTGATTATTAATGAATAAATTAACTCAAACCTTTGAAAAGGTTTTAAGTTAAGTTTATTATTAATAAAATAATAATTATTAATTTAATAATTATTATTGAAAGGGTTTCTAAACCCTTAGCGACGCTCATGTGGAAGACTTACAACATCGACGTCAACTTGCATGGGATGCAAAAGACTATTAAAGGGAATTATTTCCTAAGGTTTAAAGCACCTCTGATTTGCGTGATTACCTTCGAATTCGTATTGCTTTGTGACCTTCAATTTTGTATTGCTTTGTGACCTTTGATTTTGGATTGCTCTGTGATTTTTGAGTTTCGTATTGCTCTGTGTTTAAGTTTTGATTTCGTACATCTGTGAGGAAGACAAATATGTTTTTCTTTAATTTCTATGAGGAAAGGGAAGGTAAAATGACGAGTGGCACTTGAGAGTTTCATTGGGCACTTGTGCTCCAACGACAGAGGTAGTGGAGCGAAGGCGCTCGCTAGGTAGAGGTGTCGAGATCGATTCGCATCGGGCGTGTTTCATTTTTGGTCACGAATTATTGTGCATGTGGTACAACAGTTGCCTTGGGCCATGAGTTTGGAGGAGGAAGCACTTTTGCACTTATGTTGGTGTCTCCACACTTCTCCTAAGGTTGGAGAATTGATTTTTGGCCAAGTTAGATATTTTGTTGAGAATGTGGAATATTTGATTTGACTTGGAAAATTATTGTTGGTAATTGGATGGAGGTATAAGGTTAAATAGAAATATTGCTTTGACATTGTTATTATTGATGTTTAATGTTTATGTGGTAAATGCATTTAGAAGTAAATGTATTTTAGGAGTTATAAGGGTTTAAGGAATAATTGTGCTTAATGTCATATTGGGGTTAGAAAGCCTTTGGAGTTATTGAGTGGATATTCTCTTGTAATTATTTTTGAGGTTGAAGTTATTTTATGATATATTAAGTAGGAGTTATAAGGTGTAAAGGAATATTGTTGATATGTATATTTGTGAGTTTTGATTATTTATAAGTTGGAGTGATAAGGTGTTATTAGGATTCTTATCATTGTGCATTATTCCATTGTTGCTAACTCTAATTTGTAGCAAATTGAGAGTTAGTGTTGTGATAGATTTTGAGTTCTCCTTCTTCATCAAAGTAAAGGTATGGGCACATTCTTCCATGGTTATTATTGATTGATGGTTTTCTGAAAATAAGTTTGGAGTGAAAAGGATTAAATTAAGTTTCCTTATTTGGAGTGGATCTTATTTTTTGAAAGTGGAAGTATTGATTATGCATTATGAGATCATGATGAGTTTATGAATTATTGCATAATTCTAGTTTATGAGAGTGGAGGCATTTGAAGTTTTCTTTAGGGTTTTTGAGTGAGAATCTTATGCCATTGCTATAAGTTGTTGAAACCTTAATTGAGTTGTTTGGTTTTTGAGAGTTTTGTTTTGAGATTGCTTCCATTGAGATTGAGTTGATCAAGTTATGCTTTACTTGATACATGAGTTGGTCTTACTCCTTTGAGATTTGATTTTATCAAGTTGTACTTTGCTTTATAAACTTGGTTGTATGGTTAAGTTGAGCATTCCCATTTGAGAGAAGTTGGAAATATCTTAAACCCCTTTTTGATGCTTAGAGAGATATTGCTTTGAGTTCTTGAAAACTAACTTGGCTAGGGTTTGATAACAAGTTATGGTTCTATGTTGGAGGAGTTGATTCCTTGATATTGCATTATTGACAATTGTTGGGTTGTGGTTCAAGATCTTGTGAAAGTATACTACTTCTATATTTATTCTAATTTGAGAAAGAGTTTGTTTTTGAGTTGAAGGATAGAACATATTGAGTCTCTAAAAATTCTCTTTATGCTCATATGAGATTGATTTGAGTTGAGATTGAAATTTTAAGGATAGAACATATTGAGTCTCTAAAAATTCTTTTTGTGTGTTCACATTGGGAAAGTTTCTTGGTAATTTTTCTTGAGCTGATTTGGGCAAGTTCTTGGTGAGCTTGCTAGGACAGATTTGGACAGGTTCTTGTGGAGAAATTGTGGACTAATTTGGACAGGTTCTTTTTGAAGAACTTGTGGAAAGATTTGATGAAGTCTTGGTGAAGACTTGTGAGCATTTGTGATTGATTTTTTCAAGATTTTTTCTTAAGATTGGGACATATCTGATAGATATTTGAGAGCAGATTTGTGTTGGACCAGAGGACTGAGTTTGCTGTAGATTTATGACAGAGTTTGATAGGAATTGTGCTGGACCGACTGGCTATGTTTAGTATAGGTGTTGATGAGCAGATGTGGAGGTTATCAGTGAGGACAGAAGTCTCTAGATCTAGAGCAATGAGGATAGGACATATTATGTGGAAAGGAGTTCCACCTACTAGCTGCAGAAGAGGCAGTGATATTCTGAAGTATCATTTATAGAGCTTTGGGGGATAGGACATATCCTTTGGGTAGGAGGCTCATAAATACTTCTTTGGGGGATAGGACATCTTATTTGGGTAGGAGGCTCATAAATACTTCTTTGGGGGATAGGAAATATCCTTTGGGTAGGAGGCTCATAAATATTTGATTAGGGGAAGGATTCCCCTTTGGACAGAAGTCCATAAAAATTGTAATTGGGAAGGATTCCCAAAGGATTTGATTGAGAAAATTTAGTGAAATATTTTCTCTATGGAGTAGCCCACCTTGGGTGAACCACATTATATTGGTGTCTTAATTGTGTGATGACTTGTACACTGGTTTGATTACTGCTTTGATTTTTCTATTGGTTCATTGCATTTCTTTCTGAAGTAAAAGGAAAAAGTTAAAAAGTGGTCTTATACTGTTCACCCCCATCTCAGTATAAGCTTGTGTTCTTAATTATAATGTGCAATGATATAAATGTGCTTGTTGTCAATGTGTACATAAGTCTGGAATAGGAATATAGTGAGTCATAGGAATATGGAAGGCCAAGAGTCATACATGATTATATATTGGCCTTTGTAGTAGATAAATAATAGTGTGGAAGAGTAGTTGAGTAAGACAATAGTATAGTTGAGTGATTAAGAAAATTAGAGAGAATGAATGAGCACATTAGAGTAGTGCTCAAGTTAGTCACAATGTAGAGAATGAAGAATGGAGCATTTGAGGTCTCCAGATTTTGTATCAAGTTTCATATTTTCATGAACTTTCATTAATGGATTTTTATGAGTTATTTTAGAAGTTTCTCATGCTATTTAATTTCATATTATATTTCCATTATCATAGTTATAACATTGCATGATTATTTTACTACTTGTTGTTACATTTCCTTTAAGTTTATATCATTAAAATATAATAATATTGTTATAGAAGGTTCTCAAACCAATTCTCCAAAAAACAATCAAACTCCTACTCAACAAGCACCCACAACTAATCAAGACATAGGGATCTTCCAAGACCCCCTCCCTAAGCATGGTCAAAAAACAACTAATCAAGTATCATGTCATAATGTACCACCTCCCTATGATAATATGGTTGGTATGATAACAATAAATACAAGGCAAAAAGCTCAAGCTCAACTGACTTAACATTCTCAGTAGGAGACAAGTTCTTCATCCAATCCACCTTCAAAATCCACATTTAGTGTTGAAGCCACAACCTAAAGTATCCTTTGACATTCAACAATAGTTAGCTAGTACCCTAGCCAAGAGCTCTCTCTTAAAATTTTTGTAAACTTCTCCTATTCATAGGGAAGCTTTGTTGAAACTTCTAAGACAATAATTTGTTCCTCAAGACATTTCCCCTAGTGCTATAGCTAATGTTGTAAGTTCTCTTGGAATACATCATATCATATTTTTAGATGATGATATTCCTTCCTTATACCTATGAGGGGATTCTTCCCTCTATATTACTATGTTTATTGGAGAAAAATTTATCAAATAGATTTTGATACACAATGGTTCTTCCCTCAATTTATGCACTTATCAATTATTCCAAAATTTTATATTAAAAGAGGAAGATTTAACTAGAATTGATATCATCATCAAATATTTCAATGAGTCCCAAGAGGTTTACAACATTGTGTTTCTCCCCCTTAGAGTTAGACCTAAGATCTTAGATACCTTTTTCTATGTGGTGTCTTGCCCTACATATTTTAACCTTTTTTTTAGATGCCCTTGAGTTCATGCGACGAGGGTTGTTCCTTCTACTTTTCATCAATGACTAAAATTTGAATTAAAGAATAAACTTGTCACCATTTTGGAAGACCCTCATCCATTCCAATAAATTTCAATGGTTAAGAAAGCTCAATATGATATCAATTTATGTCCATAAGTTTCTTCATATCATATAAATAATCAATTTGAAAATGTAAAGGTGAGTGAGGAACCACTCATCAATATTTCATCATAGGATCAAGTTAATCATTTTCTTTTAGAGCCTCTTCTAGATCTTGCTAAGTTGCCACCTTCACCATTAACTCTAGGTTTACCTTATAAGAAGGGTGAAGTTGTACACATTGGCACATGTACCTTTATATTCATAGGGATCTCCCACAAAGAAATAATCCATGGTAGCAATCCTCTTCATGCAAAGCATTATTTTGTGCATTGTTACCTATACAATGATTACCTACTTCCCAAACATATACTATCTAGTATGGGATATGTAGGTAAAAGTTTAGGGCCATGATAGAAAATAATTCAAGAGCATTTAGAAGTTAAGCTTTGGCTTGGGTGATGTGGTGTAGGCTACATCCCTAATAAAAACCAACCTTTACACTTTGATAACGATGATCACCTTGTTACTTAAGATGGATATTTAGATCATCAAGGCTTGGCATGGAGTGATGAGTGAGGTTCCTCATTATCCCTCATAAATTATTTTTTGTAATATGGTAAATTTGGTGCATCCTAAGTTAGTTGCTGTCCTAGAGGAGTATTCTAAAAGTAACACCTCTTGTGACATAGCTCATGGGGATATCCTTCAAAACAACTTCTACTTTGATGGACCTATCCCTTGTGTTGTGAATGCCAAGTCTTCTCATTCTCAAGAGGACCTCATTCCTGTGTCTCATAGAGACCTTGTGAAGTTGGGAATCTCTCCCCTCTTCATCAAAAAGGATGACATAGTCAGATTTTGCAATGAAATTCATGCAACAACTCCTAGAGAATATGTTGTGGATGATCCTATTTGTGATGAGAATCATGAAGGTATCCTCCATAATAGCCATTTATTTTATGGGTTAGTTCCTTGCACTACCATATTATTTGTTAAGATAGGTGGCACAATCAGAGTTTGTGCTGACTTTTAGAAATTCAAGCACTAATCAAATAAACAAAAAAGAATAAAAAAAAATAAAAAAAAATACCATGCATGAATTTGCATTTTCATCTAATTAGTTCACATATTTCATTTGGTTTTCTTGATTCATACTACATGAATGCCTATCATAATTTACATGTTTTTCTTTAAATTCTATTCCAATTGAATTTTGCTTGTCATACTATTGCATTACTTCTTATTCATACTTGCATGATTGCTTAATCATATAGATTCTTGGGGATTTCATGACAATGGTAAGTAATGACACCTAGTTAGGTCATAGCTCACATGCATTGCACTCACACTAGGGTTTTGATGCCTAGAAAATCCTCAAACTAGGGCCCATTTTTATGTATTTTCATCACTAGCTTCGTCCATCCCATATTCTCTTCTTCTCTTATATTTCTTGATCTTAAAAGTTTTTATTTATTATATCTCTCCAAGTTAAGGGGTATAGTTCTTATTTTGTGTATCCTTTTCCTTTGTATGTTTTCCTTTGTTTCTTTTGTCAAGACAAGGATATACATTTTTATTCTATCTGCTCATTCTTGCTTTCACACTTCTTCCTTCTTGATTTTTGATGGTTAAGCAATACTTGTGGGATAAGATAGATACCACATGAATATCACTCATGGTGTTTATATGACCACTGACTATCTTACACACACTTCTTAACCATTGAAAATTCAAGCTAAATACATACATTCACCTCTTGTTTTGCTCCATTAGCTTTGTCCATACACCTTACTGCACACACCACACCCCTATCAAGTAGAACTCATTTTGGAAAATCAATAAAAAATTTCACCCCATATAGGATAACTTCATGGTTATGAGTAAGGGAAAACCTCCATTCGACCATTTGAAAGCATACATCCTAGTGGGTATATCTCTTTCTCTTTGACCATCTTAGCAAGCACTACACCCATAGCGGGTATTGCTCCACACTTATCCATATATTTTACAAATATAACACCCTTACAGGATAGTTCATGGCCACACACGATGGGTAGCCTCCATCTCGATCAATTGTGAGCACACATCCTTACAAGGTTTTGCTCCATTTTCTCTTCTTTTCCTTAGCCTTTTGGATATTTAGTTTTGTCTCTTTCTTATTCTTCATAGTTTATTTCTTTTCTTCTTATTTCCCTCTTTTATTCTTTCCATCCATTCATCCATGCATTTAATTTAGTTTTACATTTATATGTTTGTATTTAGTTAGATTCATGTCATTCATTTAGTTGCATCCATCCATTCATTGCATTTCATTATGTTTGTTATTTCCACAAATAACAAATCACTTAAAAAAAATTAACATAATGCACACACATTTTCACACCATAACATAATAAAAACCATAACATGATATTAACTGATAATAAGAAATACATGTTAGCTAGGTCAATGCATCATAGTATAAGCTCGACACACTTGACCCTCCCCAGGGTTGCATGCCATAATCCAAAATTGGTATGTCACCCTGATCCCAACCCTAGCTTTGTGAGCTTACCTCTACTCCACCTACTAGTGGTGGTCTTGGTAGAGGTATGTTCATAGATCACATAGCTAATCCATGATCGAGATCACATATGACTCTGCAATTGAAGGGAGGTTGGTGGAAGCACCCACTAATCCATCAACACTACCTAGAAGTATAAAGCCTGGTAGAAGGTCTCTCTCCATACCACTACATATTTCCTCTCTTATACCTTCTATAGTTTCTCTTGTAGTAGATATATCCCTTCACCTAGTTGATTGCTTATCACAATAGCCATCCCCTTAGACCAATCTCGCTAATGCTCTTACTCTAGTCAGCCCATCTCACCTTAGAGGTGGATCACCTTGGCCCTCACTATATCTTCCTCTATCGTGACCTAGACTAGCTGTGCATGGAGAGTGTTTATATCTCCCTCCATAATCCTTGTTGGATTTCCCTAACCCATGTCCTACTCAGTACTACTTGTGCCACTATGGAGAAATATTCGATTGTATTCCCTGACTCTAATCCAAAGATAGTGATGATGGTACTCATGGTTGTCACCACCTCTACCTTGACCTATACCCTAGCCTTCCTAGGAGGATATGTCATTTTATCTTATTGTTGAGCAAGGTGCAGCAATAGTATTGTCATTGTTGTCAACACAGTCAGATAGATCTGTTGATGCAGTGGACAGGAAGTTCAAAAGATATTCAGATGCAAAATATAGGAGCTCAAAGGGTACTCAAAGTTTGTACAATGATTTTCCAAGAAGACCGAAGTGGCCCATATGTAAAAGATCAAAGAAAAAGACAAGTAAGAAAAGTGTCGTGATATCACGACATATACAGCAGGCAAGAAAAATTGTCGCGATATCACGATATGTTGAGTAAGAAAGAAAAACTGTCATGATATCGCAACATGTTGAGAAGAAAGGAAAACTGTCATGATTTCATGACATGTTCGAAAAGAAAGTGCAAGCAAGAAAAACTGTTGCGATTTCATGACATGTTCAAAGAGAAAGCGCAAGCAAGAAAAACTATCGCGATTTCGTGACATGTTCGAAGAGAAAGCGCAAGCAAGAAAAACTGTCACGATTTTGTGACATGTTCGAAGAGAAAGCGCAAGCAAGAAAAACTATCACGATTTCACGACATGTTCGAAGAGAAAGCGCAAGCAGGAAAAACTGTCATGATTTCGTGACATTGGAAGAGAAAAATGCAAGTAGAAAAAGTGTCACAATTTCGTGACATATTGCAAGAAAGATAGTACGGAAGAAAAACTGTCGCGATTTCACGACATGTTGGAAGAGAAAAAGGCAAGTGGAAAAACTGTCACGATTTTGTGACATGTTGGAAGAAAAAGAGAAAGCAGGAAGAAGTGTCATGATTTCATGACAAGTTCGAAGAAAGAGAGTAAGTTTGAAAAGTGTCATGATTTTGCGACATGTCGTAGTTTCACGACTAAAATAGGAGAAAGAGTAAGTTTGAAAAGTGTCACAATTTCGTGACATGTCGTAGTTTCACGACTAAAATAGGAGAGAGAAAGTAAGTTGGAAAAGTGTCATGATTTCATGACATGTCATAGTTTCACGACTAAAATAGGAGAGAGAAAGTGAGTTGGAAAAGTGTCACAATTTCGTGACATGTCGCAGTTTCACGACTAAAATAGGAGAGAGAAAGTGAGTTGGAAAAGTGTCACGATTTCGTGATATGTCGCATTTTTGTGACTTGGAAAGCGCAGGAATGAAGAGAAAGAAAAAGTATCACGATTTCGTGACATGTCCCATTTTTGCGACTCAGAAAGCACAGGAAGGAAAATAAAGAAAAAGTGTCGTGATATCGTGACATGTCGCATTTTCACGACAAAAGAAATAGAGGTATTGTACGAAAGAAGAACTGTCACGATTTCATGACAAAAGTAGAAAGCAAGACTTCAGAAGCAGAAGTGTCACGATTTCATGAAAAAAGCAGAGAAGAAGACTTTGAAGGCAGAAGTGTCACGATTTCGCGACAAAAGCAGAGAAGACTTCGAAGGTAGAAGTGTCACGATTTTGCGACAAAAGCAGAGAAGAAGACTTCGAAGGCAAAAGTGTCATGATTTTGTGATAAAATCAAAGAAGTGTACGAAGGTGAAAGTGTCACAATATCGTGACATGTAGCATTTTCACGGTCCGATACAAGGAGAAAGAGAGAGAGAGAAAAAGTGTCGCGATATCACGACATGTATTTTTGCGAGCCAAAGCAAAGAGAAAGAGGAGAGAGAAAAAAGTGTCAAGATATCGCGACATGTTGTATTTTCATGGGCTAAAGAAAAGAGAAAGAGGAGAGAAGAAAAAGTGTCGCATTATCACGACATGTTGTATTTTCGTGGGCCAAAGCAAAGAGAAAAAGGAGAGAGAAAATAGTGTCCCGATATCGCGACATGTATTTTCGCGGGCCAAAGCTAAGAGAAAGAGCAAGGAGAAAAAGTGTGGCGATATCGTGACATGTTGTATTTTCATGGTTAAGTTGAAGCTAATGAAGACAAACGAACAACTAACTAATTTTAGGGTTTTCAGTTGTTATGCAAGCCGACTAAGATTAGGGTTTTCATCATGAAAATGTTGTTATAAAAGGAGAGCTATTTTGAGAATTGAGATGAGTTGAATAAGTTTTCGAATGCGTATCAAAGTGTGAAATGTGGCCGTAAGAGCGTAGAAAGCACAGAAGCGGCGAGATGATGGCAAAGTGTAAAAAATGAGTGAAGAAGTTGTATCAAATTGTTCTAAGTACATCTATGATTGCATAGAGAAAACAGGAGCAGAGTGTGCAAAATGGAGAAGATGATCGTGAAGTTGGATTGCAGCGAAGCAGAGTGTGCGAAGTGTTTGCATAGAAAGAGCAGAGTGCGAAGAGATTGCAAAGGTGAAGAAGACCAGTCAGGGTCTTGCAAAAGCAAAGGTATCTTACTATAAAACTTATAGATGCAAAATTGAAGTCCAGGTTGCAGCTTGGCATCAGGGGTTGGTGCTCCTTCTAGTTGGTGCTGGTCAATCAGGGGTTGGTGCTCATTTTTGCTGGTGTAGATAAATTAGGGGTTGGTGCTCCTTCTAGTTGGTGTTGGAAAATTGATTGTAAAGTTGATGCTTTGCAAAGGCTGGATTTGGATGGTAGTCCAAGCAGTCATTATTGAGGAGTAGCCAAATTGGTGAACCTTGTTAAAATCCTATGTTGTGTGATGTTCTCTTGTGATACTTGCTTTATCTGGTTTTAAAGTTTCATTATTTCAGTTTTAAGAGCTGTGAATTTAAATTTAAAGAGCTACACTGATTCACCCCCCCTCTCAGTGCCATTGTAAGACTAACAATTGGTATCAGAGCCAAGTTCCCTTCTTAGGATAAATCAGTTAGGGTTGATCTTGGATTAGTAAGCAATGGGTGAGAAGAATAGATCCTCTTTCAAAAGGGCATATCAGTCAATTTCAGTTCCTGTAGAAGAGATAATTGAATTAGAAAAGGTTGAAGACTTCTCATCAAACAAAGCACCTTTGTTTTATGGAACTAATTACGCGATCTAGAGATTCAGGATGCAAGCATATCTTTGTACCTTGGGATATGACATCTGGGATTTAGTAGTTAGTGGATACACAATACCCATCACTCCCCCAACCGATGCTGCTGGTAAGAATCTGTTTGAAAATGACTCAAAAACAAGGAATGCTATCAGGTGCAGATTAATAGATAGTGAACTAGTAAAGATCATGAGTTGTAAAATGGCAAAAGAAATATGGGACAAACTAAGGAGTATTCATGAAGGAGATGATGAGATCAAGGAGGCCAAGTTACAAACACATCAAGCTCAGTTCGAAGCTTTAAAGTTGAATATCGATGAGAACATAGAGGCATATATGCTAAGAGTTAATTAAGTCCTACAGGATGATTCAAAGAAAGAAACAGGTGGAGGTCTTTTCATGACACTCGAAGAAGAAACATAAAAATAATAGGAATGTGATGAAGAAGAAATTGATGCAGAAATAAATTTGAAAGAGGAATTAATTGCAGCTCTGGATGAATTGAAGATAGAAAGAAAAAGGAATAAGGAAATTTCAAGGAATATTGAGGATGCAAATGAAATAATAACCAGTTTGAAAGTATAGGTAGAAGAATTCAAAAGGATTGAAGAAACTCTCAAGTCACAGTTCAATGAGAAAGATGTTGGTTGCTACAAACAAGAGGAAGAGATTGTTTTATTGAAGAAACAACTAGAAGAGGCCAATACAAATCTCAAATTTGAGAAGAGCACAAAGTTGCTAGATAAAATGATAAGCCATAAAAGAAGCTCCACGGATAAGTGTGGTCTTGGATATGAAGCTAAACAAACTTCTTCCAACTCTACAGAGAAGAAGAAGTTCAATGTTGAAGTATCGCAGCAAGAAAAGTTTGAAGCTGAATCTTTAAAAGGAAGAAAATATCAAAGGAGATCTATAGCAAAGCAGCCACAACAAAAGAGGTTCTATCACTCTCATTCTATTCATAATAATACTTTTAATGGCTATTGTTTCAGATGCAACCACTATGGTCACAAGGCAACTAATTGTGGATTGAATAATAAACCAAAGAGTTATGCTAGTAGAAATACATCTACGTTTTTGAGTGAACACTATGTACAATGTTTTCAATGTAATGGTCATGGGCACATAGCAAGGTTTTGTCCAAGCACTTATGTATCTAATTTAAGACAAAATAGTAGATTTCATCAGACACAAAGAACGCAACATAGACAGGGAATAAATCATGTACATAAAAGAAAGGAAAATAATCATTCATCAAGGATGCACAAGAGACAACCACACAAGAGAAATGTTTGAGTTCACAAAAAGGTGCAAAATAGGGATGCAGTTCAAAAATCCAAGCCCGAGTTCAAGAAAGTTTGGAGAAAGATAGAAGAAAGGAAATCGTGTCTCCTTGGACTGAAGGAGACTACTCCTCTATTGCACTAAGCAACTCTAGGTAGCACATCCTTAGGGGGAGCAATCTTAAAGTTTTATTTTAATGCTCCTATGTATTTGTTTGGGTTTCTGAGGATGAAAGGCAAGTAGTTAGGGGGAGTTGTTGTATAGTTGTTGAAGTGTGTTTTCAGTTCATGTAGTTGTTTGTGGAAGTACCGTGAAGGGTGGTGATTAAATTGAGAGTTCTAATTATTGGTAGTATTGCTATATGTCATTGTTGTACTAGTGATGGTTCTTACTGCCACTGTACAAAGTTAAGGTTTATAACAGTTCAGATAATTTGGTTAGTGAAAGAATGTTGCTCTAGCCGCATACATGTGCTTCAATAAAAGTAGTGGGTATTTGAACTACACTTTGATGTGAAGATTGTTAGATCTATTATGATGCTGTCGTGAAAAATATTGAAGTTTGATTATTGAATCATGTTTAGATCATCAAGATGAGCAACTTTGCTTTGTGAATCATACCTATCCAAGGTCTAGAAGTATGAGTTTTAGTAAGGTGCACTATAGTTGGCCGTGAAGTGTTTAAACAAAATATGGTCTCCTAATTCGAACAATTGAAAGTAAGGTGTGACCAGTGGTGACTATAGAAAACATAGACCAAGTTGAAAATGTAAAAAGGGATTTGGTTGGTGTTGTGGTACTGTGTTTGATACTTGCACAGAGTTGACAGTAAAATTGCAGTGTCGGTACAGTATTGGACAAAAGTTGGTACAAGTGTGAGTCACTTGATAATTTTTTTGGACAGATGTGAAATTAGCATTTTTGAATGGGAAGCTTGAAGAAGAGGTTTCTATTGAGCAGCCAGATGGTTTCTAGCTTGGTTATGATCCCAACCTAGTTTGTAAGTTGAAGATATATGGCTTGAAATAGGCACCCCGAGCATAGTATGCATGGTAGCACGATTTCAGACTAATCCCAAGGAGACTTGAGCATGATTGATTGAGCCTTTGAAGAAGGCCTTTGGGAAATATTTGAGGACAATGCTGGGACATATTTGAGGACAATGTTGGGACAAATTTCTAGAGCAGTTTTGGGCAAGTTCTTGGTGAGATTGCTAGAGAAGATTTGGGCAAGTTCTTAGTGAGCTTGTTGGAGCAGATTTGGACAGGTTTTGTGTGAGCTTGTTAAGCAGGTTCTATGTGAGCCTATTGAGCAGGTTCTTAATAAGCCCATTAACAGAGATTTGGATGTGATAGAGTATAGAGGATAGAGTCTCAATGGATAGACATCCAGTAGCCAACACAGTTGAAGATAGATTCGAGTGAGGATTCTTCAAGTGGAGAGAGGTCCACCAGTCAGTGCAGTAGAGAGACAGAGTCTTCTATAATATCAAGGGTACTATGGAGTATGGGTTATGGTATCCAAAAGGTAAAGACTTCACCCTTATTTCATATTTAGATGCAGATTGGGTAGGAGGTGTTGATGATAGAAAGAGTACCAACAGAGGTGCATTTTATCTTGGAGACAGATTGGTCGAAGTGGTCACACTTCCCAAGAATTGACTAGCTACAGGGATCACATTTTTAGGGGGAGCATTTAAGTATTTGATTATATTTTTGCTCATGTTCATGCCATTTTTTTTTTCTAAGTGTAATAAATTTTGCCTGAGAATGTTGTGCATGGACTCAGGGGGAGTTTGCAGTAACCCTTTGGTATTATTGTCAAAGGGGGAGAAGAGTTATAGGAAATTGCACATGTGTTGCCAACAATTCCAAAGGGGGAGATTGTTGAGCAAGGTGCAACAACAGTATTGTCATTGTTGTCAACACAGTCAGATAGATTTGTTGATGCAGTGGATAGGAAGTTCAAAAGATAATCAGATACAGAATACAGGAGCTCAAAGGGTACTCAAAGTTTGTACAGTGATTTTACAAGAAGACCGAAGTGGCCCATATGCAAAAGATCAAAGAAAAAGACAAGTAAGAAAAGTGTCGTGATATCGTGACATATACAATAGGCAAGAAAAACTGTCACGATATCGTGACATGTTGAGCAAGAAATAAAAATTGTCGCGATATCACATGTTGATAAGAAAGGAAAACTATCATGATTTTGCGACATGTTCGAAGAGAAAGTGCAAGCAAGTAAAACTATCGTGATTTTGCAACATGTTCGAAGAGAAAGTGCAAGCAAAAAAAACTATTGCGATTTCATGACATGTTTGAAGAGAAAGCACAAGCAAGAAAAACTGTCACGATTTTGTGACATGTTTGAAGAGAAAGTGCAAGCAAGAAAAAATGTCATGATTTCGTGACATGTTCGAAGAGAAAGCGCAAGCAAGAAAAATTGTCACGATTTTGTGACATGTTCGAAGAGAAAGTGCAAGCAGGAAAAACTATCGCGATTTCGCGACATGTTGGAAGAGAAAAAGGCAAGTAGAAAAAGTGTCACGATTTCGTGACATATTGCAAGAAAGATAGTACGGAAGAAAAACTGTCGCGATTTCACGAGATGTCGAAAGAGAAAAAGGCAAGTGGAAAAACTGTAGTGATTTTGTGACATGTTGGAAGAAAAAGAGAAAGCAAGAAGAAGTGTCGCAATTTCGCGACAAGTTCGAAGAAATAGAGTAAGTTTGAAAAGTGTCACGATTTCGTGACATGTCGTAGTTTCACGACTAAAACATGAGAGAGAAAGTAAGTTTGAAAAGTGTCACGATTTCACGACATGTCACAGTTTCACGACTAAAATAGGAGAGAAAGTAAGTTGGAAAAGTGTCACGATTTTGCGACATGTCATAGTTTCACGACTAAAATAGGAGAGAGAAAGTGAGTTGGAAAAGTGTCATGATTTCATGACATGTCACGATTTCACGACTAAAATAGGAGAGAGAAAGTGAGTTGGAAAAGTGTCACGATTTCGCGACATGTCGCATTTTCATGACTTGGAAAGCGCAGGAAGGAAGAGAAAGAAAAAGTGTCGTGATTTCGTGACATGTCGCATTTTCGTGACTCAAAAAGCACAGGAAGGAAAAGAAAGAAAAAGTGTCACGATATCGTGACATGTCGCATTTTCGCAACAAAAGAAAGAGAGGAAGCGTACGGAAGCAGAACTATCATGATTTTGCGACAAAAGAAAAAAGCAAGACTTCGAAAGTAGAAGTGTCATGATTTCACGACAAAAGCAGAGAAGAAGACATTGAAGGCAGAAGTGTCATGATTTCACGATAAAAGTAGAGAAGAAGACTTCGAAGGCAGAAGTGTCACGATTTCATGACAAAAGCAGAGAAGAAGACTTCGAAGGCAAAAGTGTCACAATTTTGTGACAAAAGCAAAGATGAAGTGTACGGAGGTGAAAGTGTCGCGATGTCGCGACATGTAGCATTTTCGTGGTCCGATACAAGGAGAAAGAGAGAGAGAGAAAAAGTGTCACGATATTGCGACATGTTGTATTTTCATGGGCCAAAGCAAAGAGAAAGAGGAGAGAGAAAAAAGTGTCACGATATCATGACATGTATTTTTGCAGGCCAAAGCAAAGAGAAAGAGGAGAGAGGAAAAAGTGTCGCATTATCACGGCATGTTGTATTTTCACAGGCCAAAGCAAATAGAAATAGGAGAGAGAAAATAGTGTCACGATATCGCGACATGTATTTTTGCGGGCCAAAGCTAAGAGAAAGAGCAAGGAGAAAAAGTGTCATGATATCACGACATGTTGTATTTTTGTGGTTAAGTTGAAGCCGACGAAGACCGACGAACAACCGACTAATTTTAGGGTTTTCAGTTGTTATGCAAGCTAACTAAGATTAGGGTTTTCATCATGAAAATGTTGTTATAAAAGGAGGGCTATTTTGAGAATTGAGATGAGTTGAATAAGTTGTTGAATACGTATTGAAGTGTGAAATGTGGCTGTAAGAGCGCAGAAAGCATAGAAGCGACGAGATGATGGCGAAGTGCGCAAAGTGAGTGAAGAAGTCGTATTGAATTGTTCTAAGTGCATGTACGATTATGCAGAGAAAGCATAAGGAGCAGAGTGCGCAAAAGGGAGAAGATGATCGTGAAGTTGGATTGCAGTGAAGCAGAGTGTGTGAAGTGTTTGCGTAGAAAGAGAAAAGTGTGAAGAGATCGCAAAGGTGAAGAAGACCAGTCAGGGTCTTGCAAAAGCAAAGTTATCTTACTGTAAAACTTATAGATGCAAAATTAAAGTTTAGGTTGCAGCTTGGCATCAGGGGTTGGTGCTCCTTCCAGTTGGTGCTGGTCAATCATGGGTTGGTGATCCTTTCTGCTCGTGTAGATAAATTAGGGGTTGGTGCTCCTTCCAGTTGGTGTTGGTAAATTGATTGTAAAGTTGATGCTTTGCAAAGGCTAGATTTGGATGGTAGTCCAAGCAGTCATTCTTGAGGAGTAGCCAAATTGGTGAACCTCATTAAAATCTTGTGTTGTGTGATGTTATCTTATGATACTTGCTTTATCTGGTTTTAAAGTTTCATTATTTTAGTTTTAAGAGCTGTGAATTTAAATTTAAATAGCTACACTGATTCACCCCCCCCTCTCAGTGCCATTGTAATACTAGAACTTATTACTCCACTACATGTCAATTAGCCTCTTGGAGTTCCATATACACTCATCAAACCATGACTTGACACCTCTAAACTAGCACAAGTAGGGAGATCCTTAGGGATATAGTACCCCTATACCATCTCCTATATCCGAGGGCTACCCTGATATCATCTACTATAGGATCAACATAGAGGATATTGTATTGGTCCTCCTTCATGAACCTAGCCACATCAAGATATCCTCTAACTCCTTATGGATATTGACTCACCCTCCTATACAAGTAATCCCCTAGGTTTGATTTCTCTTGGAGAATCCTAAACTACCACTATACTTGATCAAACTGGTAGAGCTCTAGATTTTCCTTCTCTATGATGAACCATTAGGCCCTCCTAAATCAAGCTAACTCCTCCATATTATCATCCCACCCATGGTGTAGATGCCATGATTACCATACAATTTAATGGTCTCATAGCTCATCTATGACATATCTCCCTATTGGTAGAATACTTGTATATGACCTTTGTGTATGCTCAAGGTCTCAAGACTACCTATATCTTGCTAGCCACTCTGGGTCTGGAAGTGGTCCTAGTAGTACCTCTAGCCTCATTATGGTTATGTGCTCCTAGAACCACACCTAAAATAAAGTCATGTATATCAAACCTGTATGCCATTTGTACATAACATTGTGTAACATCCTGTATAAATGAGCCAACACATACAACCCCCATGCGAACTGCACCTGTTGGTATCACATATTTGCCACTATTTTTGCTAGTGTCCATGGTAGGTGTTGCTAACTTATGTGGCACACTAACAATCCTACCACCACTCCACCCATCAATCTCTATACTATTGTCTGAGGCACTTGTGCCCTATAAACCATCCTACCCTTGATGAAGATCCTCAAGATACACCACACATTCTCCAATGTGATGGTTATATCTCCTATTGGTAACCAAAATGTGGATAATTCTAGGTATCATATCTCTGCTAGCACCATTAGTAGTACTCTGTTAGCCTCCACCTAGGGTATTTTTCCAAGTGTAGAATCCCCACTACCCCCAATGTGCATCTCTCCACTAGCATGAGATCCTGTAGTACCGCCTCAAGGGTGCTCGACCCCCATTCCCTACTCTCAAGGACATCATGTTGTAATTAAAAAAACACACAAATTTTTCATTAATTTCATCACATAATCATAAAAACATCAACATAAGCATGCTAATACAATTTTCACACTAAGAGCACCTAATATTTTTTTTCTTCTTTTGCTTCCCTTTTTCTTTGTTCTTTTCTCTCTCTTTTCTTTATTCTCTAAATCTATGCCTTATATCCTTTAGGGTATGAATTTGTAAATTTGTGTCATGTATGGTACAAGGTATGGATTCGATAACTGCTAGGGATGACCAGATCTAGAGGTGACAACCAAATCTATGCTTGGGTCCTACAGTGACTTTCACTCGAAAACATAAAAATTTAATAAAAATTGCTAAAACCAAACTAAAATCTACATGCTAGCTAGGATTTTGGCTCTTATCAGTTTCTAATCTATTTCTGCACTGGCCTAGCCCCTCATAACTATCATTCAGTGTGTGGTAAGTGCCATTCTATCATTTTCTCTAGAGATCTCTTCTATTTTTATTGCACAGTGAAAATGAATTAGGGTTTTCCCCTTTTTTCTTTTTATTCCTCCTTTTCCTTTTATCTCTCCTCTTTCTCTTCTTTTTGCACATTTTTCATCGTTTGCTGCTCTCTTTTATTCTGAGTCTACCATTTCAAATTTTCTTAGGAATCTTACATTGCTTCCAAAACTTGAGGGGGTACCTTGGCCTAAGAGGCATTAATGTCCCTAATGCCTTGATTTGCATGCAAAATATCCAAAGTATCCAAAATAACATCATTTTTTGCACCACCCTTTTCTTCTAAACCAACCACCCATTTTTTCTTGCATTGGCCATCTTTTTTGCCCATAGGTTTCTACATCTTCATTTGACACATTTATTAGGCCATAAATGCATCAAATAGGGGGAAAATGTAGACACAAAAAATTTACCCACCCAAATGATTCATTTTTCCTTAGGTTCATTTGGGAGGCTTTCAAACTTGCTAGGAGCAAGTTTGACCCTTTTTTTCTTGTGTTTTGCCTTTCTTTTCCTAACCTTGACTAAATCCACATCTAATAAATTATGAGGTATGGATTCGATAAATTTAGGGTTTTTCTTGAAAAATCTAAATTTCTAGCCGACCATTTTGGGGTGTCAACTTAATCAAGGTTAATTTTTATTTTTTTGCATTTAGCCCTCCAACCCATTTATAAATAAAGAGATTGGATCCCATTTTACAAGGAATTATTTTATTGAGTGATCTAACTATCAATATATCCAAGTTCATGTGAAATTGTAGACACAAAATTACAGCCATTAATCCTCCATCCTAGCCATCCCACCACCCACTTGTCCACCATACACCTTCCTCACCATCCATTAAGCCACTTTTTATCCTTCCCGCATTCAAAAGGCCCACTTTAGCCCTTTCCCACCATTTCCTAACCCAATTGGGCTTACTTTAATATTATTTTATATTTAATATAATATTTTATATTATATTATAATATATTTATTATAAAATATGTATTTATAAACCCAATTAACCACAGTCGTCCGATCCAATCTAATCTCCATCGTCCATTTTCATTAATCCATGCCACATATAAAAAGTAATCTCAACCTTAGGATCTGATTTAATCTTAGCCACACGATTAAAAGTGTAAGGCTAAAACCCTAAGAAAACCCTAAGTTGGATTATAAGTAAGGGCATTTACAAATTCTCAAACCATGGAATCCTAATATTGGAATGTACATCCTAAAGAAGTCATTGGCGAAGCCCTAGTGAAGCAAAAAATGATAGAGCCCTAAAAATCCAAAGCCCTAGCTAGCTATATGACTTCAACTATTCCAGTTGTTTCCACATCCATTCCATAGCCATTTTTAGTCACCTCTATCATACCCCATGGCCCATGTCCTTCCCATCCACATGATTTGCTTCTATAGATTTTGACCTCACCAGTAGGCACACTCTAGAGCTTGACAAGCTTGTTGGAGAAGCTTTCCAAGCTTGCTAAAGAGATTTCTAGGTGCATGTCAACACCTAATGTATTGCAGGCTCACTCCAGAGCCTGTGAAGCTCACGCCAAAGCCTATCAAGTGCACACAGAGTCTATCATAATCATTAGGTGCACACCCGAGCCTACTGTAATCATCAAAGTGCAAATCAAAGTCTACTGCATCATGCCATATATCATCAAAGCTACAAAAATAGAGCAAAGTATCACCACGAGCAAGGTAAATCTACATTTTTGTTATCCTTTGGTGTCATCGCATTTTACATATACAATTTACATAAGATCTAGTGTTTTTAGTTTTCATTTTTGAGGGTTCACACTGTGGAACCCTCCTTTTTCTTACTAACTACTTTATGGTTTGCTATATGTGTAGGATTGGATAATGTCAATCAAAAGAACATTGGAAGACTATTGTAGTCAAAGTGGCCTGAACACACGGATACCTGAAGCCCACTCATTATTTTGGGAGAAAAAGCACATTGAAGACACCTTTGTTATTGTAGATAGGGTTTTGGAGAACCCTAGTAGCTTGTATTCATTGTATCACAACATTTTTGTCAAGGTAGAATTAATTTTACAAAGGAGTTTTTCAGCTCCCCCCTGTTATCTAATAAAATATTTTTTGTGCAATTTCATTTGTCTTATCAGATCTGTTTACTTTTTGATATTATTTAGTGTCGCACTTTTAGCTCTACAAATGGCGATCATGGTGGGATACGAACCCACAATCTCCCACACTCGAGCCTACCGTAATCATCAAAGCATGAATCCTAGTTTGCTTTATCATGCCATCTACCATCAGAGCTGCAACAATGAAGCAATGAATCATCACAAGCAAGGTAAATCTAAATTTTTGTTATCATTTGTTGTTATTGCATCTTACATATCCAGCTTACATAGATCTAGGGTTTTTAGTTTTCATTTCTAAGGGTTCACACTATGGAACCCTCCTTTTGTTTACTAACAACTTTATTGTTTGTTGTGTGTGTAGGATTGGATAGCATCAACCAAGAGAGAGCATTGGAAGACTACTGCAGTCAGAGTGGCCCGAACACATGGATACCTGAAGCCCACTCATTTTGTTGGGAGTGAAGCACGTTGAAGACACTTTTTCTATTGTAGCTAGGGTTTTGGAGAACCCTAGCAATTTGTATTCATTGTATCACAACATTTCTATCAAGGCATAATTAATTGTACAAAGGAGTTTTTTAGCTCCCCCCATTATTTAATAATAATATTTCTTGTGCAATTACATTTGTCTTATTGGATTTGTTTACTTTCTATTGTTATTTAGTGTTGTGCTTTTAGCTCTACAAATGGCGATCACGGTGGGACCCCACAAGGGTTTCATTATTTAAATTGATTTACCTTGCTAACTTGATTTTATTTCTATTTGTTACAGGATTTTTAGAAGCGCAAAAGTCACCGATCTCATCGCTAGGGTTTCTGAAGCATTCTGCAACACTTTCAAAGATTACGTAGGCACTCTTATATGCCTACACAGATGCCCTACTACACCTACACAGGTGCCCAACCATGCCTGGCAATGATTTGGAGTAGAGCTAAGGCTTCCAAGTAAGTCCCATAACCCTAGTTGTCATTTCGTGATTTACGTATTCTGTATTTTTTTGCAGTTTTTCGTTGTTTTTGGGTTATAAAAAGAACTTAACACTAAGTAATCTGGGAAAGAATCCTTAGAAAATTACATTTAGGGTTTGTGTGCATTTAATTACACAAAATTCATTTCTTGTTCTAAAGTTGTAGATCTAGGTGATTGTTTGCATTTTGAGTGCATATGAAACAGAAAAGCATCCTAGATTTTGCATTTAAGAGTTAAAGATCACTTAAATTTTGCATATCTAAATAGGAACAACATCTTGATGCATAAATTAATCCTGCCCTAGGCTGACCCCTTTGGTAGAGAGGTGGACGAACCCTCCAGTTGCTCTTGTGATTTTAATCACTTGTAGGCAGGGGGTTTTAAGGGTGTACTCTGCTCTCTTTAGGTGAAATTTGCATCTTTGTGTTGGCTTCTAATTTAGATTAGTAAATTTAGTAATCTTTAATATTGTTTGCACACCATAGAGAATAAGAGATCTAATAAAATTAATCACACACACTTGCACGATTCACATTTTTAATAGTAGTGGTTGGATTTCATCACCAACCATTGCTTGAGATTTGGTGATGGTGGCAATGATTTCCATCCACCAATATCTACCCTAGAAACCATAGGATTACCCTCGAGCAAACTTGTTGGAGGTCATTACCAACAAGAATCTCGTTGCCCCAACCAACCATAGCTTTTTACCTTTGTTTTCTTTAAGCAAGATTAAGTTACATCAAAACACACAAGCCAACAATTCTAAAAATAATCTCACATTAACAAAAGAAAATAATTAATGAACAAGGTAAGCCACACACGGTGAAACCTAGGATTGATTGTTTTCTTTACTTTAAATTCTGAAAAAGTTTTTTTTTAGTTTGTGTGATTTTGATAAACTTTAAATCTTTGGTTTAACTACTTTATGGTGCTAACGAGACAACAAAAGAAAGTAATAAATCAAAGTTGTTTAATGGAAAACATTTCCCATGCTCCCGCTACTTCGGTAGCCAACCTATCTAGTATGGTTCAGACTACTTCATCTGGATCATCATATCCATCCCTACCTCAAGTAGGAACCCTTCCACACAATGTGGAAATAACCACCACCCACATAGACATGGACAAAGTGAAGGCCATCTACAAGTCTTCCAACTATGTCTTAGAGCCCCTTAGCCAAGAGGGTTTTGAAGAACCTAAATTGGCTACCTCCTACCTTACCCAAGGATATCATAATTCTGGTTATGAATATGGTATGCCTTCTTCCATGAGCCAATCACAACAACATCTAAGTGTTCTAAACACTTACCCCACATCCACCTATTCCAACCCATTATATGAGGAGTATGTCAATGCTGCCTCACAAGTTCCTAACCTCCAAGTTGTCACATCAAATGCAACTTGCTCCATGCCCATGTCCTCTCATCCATCATCATCCATCCCTCCATCATCTCACCTAGCCACAATGCCCATGCCTTCTCATCCATCATCATCCACCCTTCCATCATCTCATATAGCCACAACCACATCCTTTGACACCTTGTCAAATCAAGAACTCACGGATACATTAGGTCTCATAAATAGGTTGCTTTCACAATGAACAAGAGGAAAACAACCGGTCCACATAGACCCTATGATCCAAGCAGTTCCAAATCAACCTCCACCCACCAATCAAAATCTAGCATGGGTTCCCCAATATTCCATAGTCTCCATTCCTAATCCACCACAAATCCACACATCAACCACACCAATTACCATTGCTACCAACCAACCACACAACCAATTCTTCCATCAACCCCCTCATCAATCATCCCCATATTTTAACCATCAATATTCACCTCATCCCCAACCCAACTCATTTCACAATACCATGTTGGTCACACCCCAACATCTCCCATCCAACCCATCAACCAACCATCACATAATCCAAGGTCCTCACATTCCAGTAGAAGATCTTAGATTCCAGGCAATACAAAAGCAAATTGATCAGTTGATGCAAAACTCACCAGGAATAACGAGCCAAAAGCTAACCTTAAGCCAACTGATCCATCAACCAATCCACCCTTCGGTACCATCACCGCCATATCCAAAAGATTTCACGGTACCAAAATTTGACAAGTTCAGGGGAACTGAGGATCCCAAGGAGCATGTGAGTTCATTTGTTCATGCATGTTTTCGGATTAGCGATGATAATGCTCTTATGCTCCGAACATTTCCTCAAACATTAGGGGGAGATGCCATTGAATGGTACAATCAATTGCCTACACATAGTATTTATACTTTTGACCAATTGATGGACTTATTCTTTGAGCGTTTCGCCCTCAATATTAGAAAGAAGGTATCATTATCGGACATATATTATTTGAAACAATGGGATGATGAACCTATCTATGATTTTGGAAACCATTGGAGGGCAGTCATAACAAAGTTGCCATTCTCCCTACCAATGGAAGAAATTATAAAACTTTTCACCAAGAGTTGCTTAAAACCCATCTCTTGGATGCTACAGCTAAATACCTATAGAACATTTGAAGAAGCTTTAGCACAGGCTAGTGTCATTGAGGAGATAAAAATCCAAGAAGGTGTCATTAAGCCTAAGAAAAAGGAATGGCAAGAAAAAGGGCAAAAAATGAAACTAAATCACAACTCAATGGCTAACACAACTAATCAAGTCAATCAAGTGGTGATGAGCTAGCCCGTAATGGCTCAAAAATTGGTGCAACAACAAATTACCTATCATGCGGTCCCATCAGTAACCCAAGCACCAATGGTACAAAATATAATGCCAACTATGGAACAACCTACCCACCACCAATTCAATCGACCCCAACGACAATACACTCCTTTAGCGGAGTCGTATTCATCCATATTTCGAAGGTTGTATGAGACTAATAAATTAGCCTTACTAAAAATTAGGCCCGATGACCCCACTAAAAGGCCTAAAAGTTATAGAGAGCACTTGTTTTGCCCATACCATAGGCAAAATGGGCATGATATTAACTCTTGCCATGTTTTCAAGAACATAGTGCAAGACCTCATAGACCTAGGGGCCATTAACATGGATAACCCCTTAGCTCCACAAAACCAAAACTTGGGCATATATCAGACACCTCTACCTAACCATGGGGAGGTCCAACATAATGTAGGAGGTAACAATCAACAAGCACCTCCTAACCAAGTAAATCATGTCCAATAGTATCAAAACTTTGTAGGAGCAGTCCATGTGGTCACTAGAGGGCAAAGACAAAATCAACAAAATACTCAACAACCTTCAAACCCACCTCCCATCCAAACATCACCAAATCCATCTCCACCAATCAATCTATCCAATCCATCCAATCAGCCCATCCTTCATCCAATAAGGCCAGCGGTAACCTTAACTAGCCGGTTAACCACTAGTTTGAAAATGGCATCAGCCAAACTTTCTGTGTATGAGCTTATCCAACAATCCCCTAGGCATAGAGAAGCTTTAATGGAAATACTCAAGTCAATTGAGTTAGAATCCCAAGACTCTAATGCCTTCAACAACTTTGTAGGGAGTGTTAGGACGTGCATGGAGCCATCAATCACCTTCTATGACTTTGAGATAAAGTCAATGAGTTCAGAATCAGTAGACCCTCCATTGCACATAATGGCCTTAATAGATAGAAATCCATTCAAAAGAGTCCTAATTGATACCGGCTCATCCATCAATATCATTACTACCACTGCCCTTAGTCACCTCAAATTACCTCCATCCCACATTTCCAAATCATCATTCACCCTCAAAGCATTTAACGATGCTTTGTGTACCACAATTGGCACTATTGTTTTACCCATAGAAGTAGGGGCCAGAATATTGCACACAATGTTTCACATCTTGGAAGGAGCCATGGCATATAATATACTCCTTGGTAGACCTTGGATGAGGGAAATGAAATGTGTTCCTTCAATTCTCCACCAATGCTTGAAATATGTTCATGATGGACAAGTCCATTGCATCCCTACGGATGTCGAACCTTTTAAGTATTGTAATTTCATTTCAAATCCTTATGAATCCATGTTACCTTCCACCCATTTATTCTTGGCACCATCATCGAATCCATCCACATCATCTCTTAATCCACCTTCTTCTAATCCATCTACATCTTCTTCTAAGGCTCCCATCCTAGAGGAGCTACCCATCACATCACCTCTTCAAACATCCACTTCTTCTTGTACATGTGGTCACAATCAATCTATTGTTAGCACATCGTACATCACATCTACCCCTTCTTCTACAACCACTTCTTCTATTTCATCATTACCCCATCTATCACCTTCTAATTCCACACCACCATCCAACCCCACTCCATCAACCGATGTTTCACAAGTCAAACTTTCAGATTGTGAAATATTTAATTCACCACCATCCATAACCAATCCAGAGCCATTTGAGTCCCCATCATCAACCACATCAGCCCAAGTCAAAGTCCACATCACCAATCCTGGTATAGGTGAGTACGTGGTCCAAGACGTCACCATCACACCCCTAGCCATTCCCATAGCCAAAGATTTTGGACGTCCCCGAGACCGTTCTTTATCCATAGGTGTTGTTTATGACATGAGCGCAACTCCAAATAGCATTAAATTTGTTTATGGAGGGTTGGATTGCTCAACTGGAGCAAACCCACCCAAAGAACCAAAAGAGCCTAGGCGTGCCAACATACCTAATATGGAGGAGTTTCCATCTCGCTACTTTAACATGGTCAATTGGCAAGGTCAAGGTCTAGGTTCCCATGAGCAAGGGATGCATGATATCTTAGATGTCCCATATAGAGGCACCCATGATCATTCTGGTTTAGGCTATACCCCATTGTCTTCCACCTCTTCTCTTGAGCAAGCCTTTAAAAAGCTTAGCCTCAATGATGAAGATCACCCCATCCATCCATTACCCTCAACATCCTCTCTTGAACAAGCCCTTCAAGAACTTCGCATTGATGAAGTAGACGAGGATGATCCCATCAACTTCTCCTATCCTATCTTTGATTCCGATGATGAAAGTTACGAAGAGTTTGAAGTTATGTCAAACGCTTCTGATGATTCTGAAGAGGAGTCACAACCCATTGTCCCCATCACCCAATAGGAAGAGTTTTACCTCCGAATGTTCCCCATCCATCATCCCATATTCCACTTACTTCTTCCACAAGAACAAGTGGACCCACCTGGTAATCCACCTTGAGCCACACACATAAGCCAAGAATTGTAACATATGTACATATTTAAAAAAAAATACATATAAAAAATAAAAAAAAATATGTGTTGCTCTCATGTTAATTTCACATCTATTATTATAGGGATAACATGACTCGACATCAGTTCAGATTCAATCATTCCATCTACCCATTCATCCAGGCCATCCTTCCTTCCACTAGGTCAATATGAATCCTATTGACTTATTCACCCCACTCCGCAATCCATACGATTTGGCTAGGCCAATTCCAATTGACATTAGCCTTATTGACTTGGACCAGATTTCTTCCCCACCCTCCTTTTCAGAGCTCATCCTATCCGAGGAATTTCTAAGGGCTTCGACCAACTACATTCCTCCTTCACCGCCACCTTCACCTCCATCACTTTCCACTAATGGTCCCAAGGTCTTTCAGGTAGAGTTAGGCAACGATAAATAGGAAAAGTTGGATGACATCTTAGATGACATAAATCTGATCCCAACACCACATCAACTTGAGGAAGGCTCACATATGTCCATTGAAGATACCATCGATGTGAACCTTAGTTCAGATCCCGACAATCCCCAAGTTGTCAAGCTTGGAAAAATTTTAACACCCGATGAACAAGAGCAATTCATTGCTCTCCTCAAGAAAAAGAAAGAAGTGTTTGCATGGTCCTACAAGGATATGCCTGGCCTTGACCCTGATCTTGTGGTCCATAACCTCACCTTACATCCTGATGCCAAGCCGGTCAAACAAAAACTTAGGAGAATGCATCCTACCGTGGCCCTCATAGTCAAAGAGGAAATACAAAAGCTATTAGACATACATTTTATCGTTCCTATTGACTATCTTGAGTGGTTTTCAAACATGGTACCCATTCGTAAGCCTAACGGGGTGATACACATTTGTAATGACTTTCGAGATCTAAATAAAGTATGTCCTAAGGATGACTTCCCTCTACCAAACATTGATACTCTTGTCGACACCTGCGCAGGCCATGAAATGCTTTCCCTCATGGATGGTTTTTTAGGATACAACCAAATTCGAATAAATCCTGATGACCAACACAAAATGGCATTCACAACACCTTGGGGAACATTTTATTTTAGGGTTATGCCCTTTGGTCTCAAAAATGTAGGAGCTACTTATCAAAGAGCCATGACTTACATCTTTCATGATTACATGCATAAAATCATCGAAGACTATGTAGATGATCTCTTGGCTAAATCTAAAACTCGACAAGAACACATTGATGTCTTGGAAAATATTTTTGATCGACTTCTAGAATACAAGGTGAGGTTAAATCCCAAAAAGTGTGTCTTTGGTGTTACCTCTGGTAAAATTTTAGGATTCATTGTCTCCAAAAGAGGCATTGAAGTGGACCCAAATAAGGTTAAGGCCATCATGGAAATGCCACCCCCAACCAACATCAAGGAATTGCATAGCTTGCAAGGCAAAATTCAATCAATCAAATGTTTCATTGCGCAACTTTTCGATAAATGCAGGCCATTTAACCACTTGCTACAAAATGGGGTGTCATTCGTATGGATAGAAGAATGTCAAAAAGCATTTGATGACATCAAGCGATACCTAACTTCACCGCCAGTCTTAACTCCTCCTAGGTCAGGGGTCCCTTTTCATCTCTATGTCTCAGCTACAGAGGCTGCTTTAGGGACAATGCTTGCACAAAAAAATGAACAAAATCGAGAGCAAGCAATCTATTACATTAGTCGAACATTGGTGAGTTATGAAACATGATACGCTTACATAGAAAAACTATGCTTAGCAGTGGTCTTGGCCACTAAGAAACTCTGACATTATATGCTAAGCCAAACAACCTATGTCATAGCTAGAGAAAATCCTTTGTGTTACATGATGTCTCGCACTTATAACAACACTCGTACCGCTAAATGGATAATGCTCCTCATAGAATTTGATCTCAAATTTATTAGCCAAAAATCCATTAAAGGTCAAGTTATAGCCGATCAACTTGCGGAAGCTCCACTACCTAGTGATCATCCTTTGGTTATTGAGCTCCCAGATGATTCGGTATTTTTAGTCACTAAATTAGAAGAAGATGTCATTCCAGAGGAAGATGTCGATATCACCTTATTCTTTGATGGATCTAAGTGCGAGAAAGGTCAAGGTGTAGGAGTTGTCTTTCATACACCACAAGGGATTCCCATCCCCTTATCATTCAAGTTAGACTTCTCATGCACAAACAACATAATAGAGTACGAAGCCTTAATCTTAGGTCTTCAATCAGCTATAGCTATGGGTATTAAGCGTATTTAAATATTTGGGGATTCTCAACTTGTAGTAAAATAGGTAATAGGAGAATACCAATGCAAAGAACCTACCATTAAACTTTATCATGAAGTAGCAATGAAATTGCTCTCAACATTTGAATGGTATGAAATCAACAACTTACCTCGTTCGACTAATATATTTGTAGATGCAATGGCCTCTCTTGGATCCTTGATTCCAAAGAATGACTTAGGAGAGGTACAACCCCTAATAATCTCAACAATCTCTAAAGCAGCCATTGTTCGTGCTGACCCTATAGATGGAAAAGACATTTGCTTTATCCATACGGAACCATGTGAGTCTTGGTCAAGCCCCATAGTAGCCTTCTTAAAATTTGGAACACTCCCATCTGACATGTCTCGGTCTGCCAAACATGCTTTCAAGCAAAAAGTAGCCCGTTTCATTCTCTTGGGTGATGTGTTGTATAAATGGGGTTATGATGGAATCCTGCTTTATTGTCTCGAACACGGTGAGGCCCAAAGAGCCATACAAGAAGCCCATGATGGTACTTGTGGTGGTCATTTTAGTGGAATGGCCATTGCAAAGCGTCTATTATGCATGGGTTATTATTGGCCCACAATGGAACACGACTGTTGCACCTATGTCAAAAATTGCAAACAATGTCAAACACACACCAATTTAACTCATGTACCATCACAAGCTTTACAACCTATACAAAGCTTTTGGCCCTTTTCACAATGGGGCCTAGACCTAATTGGAAAAATCTCACCTCCTTCTTCGGGACAACATACATTCATCATCACCACCATAGAATACTTCACAAAGTGGGTTGAGGCCATACCTCTAACCAGTACGACAGGACCTCGAATTGTGGATTTCATACTCCATCATATCATCTGTCGCTTTGGCATTCCCTCTAAAATCATTTCGGATAATGGTAAGTCTTTCAAGAACAAGGATGTTCGAGCACTTTGCGAAAAGTATAATATCCAACATAGTTTCTCGACTCCTTATTACCCACAAGAAAATGGACAAGTTAAAGCTACCAATAAGACCTTGATTGCCATTCTTAAGAAACTCATCAAAGAAAATCATAAATATTGGCATACACAAATTCCTTTGGCACTTTGGGCTTATCGAACAAGCATCCGAATGCCAATAGGAGCAACACCATTTTCCTTGGTCTATGGAGCTGAAGCTATTATGCCTCTTGAGCTCGAGATTCCCTCATGAGTTTCCTTGCAGGAATTCATAGATGATGATACAACTAGACAAGCACGACTTGACCAACTCACTCTCCTAGATGAAAGGTGAGTCAATGCACTAGAACATTTACGAGTTTATCAAGACCGCCTAAAGCGTGCTTACAATGCTAAAGTCCATCTTCAGGAATTTCAAGTAGGGGATCTGGTACTCAAAGAGAACCAACAAAACACCAATGCTTTGCCACATCTTCATGACAAATTTGCAGCCAATTGGTTAGGTCCATATATAATCACTCAAAAAGTGGGTAATAGTACTTATAGACTTGCCGATTTAGAGGGAATAGAGGAACCCGAACCACTTAATGTTCTTCATTTAAAGGTATTCTATTGTTAAAAGTGACACTTTATATGTATATATACATGGCTTTTAAAAAAAAAACAAATCATTCACATAGGCATTCCCACATTGCATACATTCCATTTGCATTTACATTTAGGCATTTGACATGCATATTCATTTTTGCATTCATGCATTGTTTCATTCGCATACATTAAATCATACATATTCCATTGCATTGTACAATTTCCATTTGCATATCAACACTCCATTGCATTAGGCATATACATTTGCATTCATCCCATCCCATGTTCAATGATCTGGCATAGTAATGATGATATGGTCATAAACAAAAAGTCAAGTTATAACAATTGGGGGTACCTAGTTTGAAGAAATCATGCAACCCTCACAAAAGTCATATGTCAACCACATCATGTGTCAAAAATCATAAGGCCTAGATTTTCAATCACTCAGCCATTACTAGTGTAGCAAGCAACCTCCAAATGGATGTCCGATTTTCTTTAGGACCAAAAACACACTTTATACACTAAGAAAGTCTTGAGCATTGTCGATTGATCACAAAACAATCTTGAACCAATCACATTCCATCACATCTTAAAAACATTATGAGATAGGGGGGCTAGTACCATACTTGGGTAGCACCTTGAGGTAAAAAGGAGATATCCCTCGCTTATCCCATCATGCAACATAGTCCAAAAATAGTGGTTCTCACCACTACCATAATTGCTCCAAACATAAACATAAAAACATAGAGTAGTAAGGATAGGGTCAAAATTCTCATCACACTTCGGTTGAGAATCCAATTCCCCAAATCTCTATACAAAATTAACAAATAAAATCCCAAACACCCTTGATCCCTAAAGTCGTAAGGATTCGTACTACACGTCCCTAACAAGGATGGGTAGTCATCCCCAAGGCCTAAAATATCAATCCCATTGGACTATGGAGTGAATCTCCACCGAGGCTATAGATGCTTGACTGGCAGTGGAGTAAGCTCATGCGAGGTGACATGTCTCTCCTCCAAAAAGAGAGACCTCTGACCGCACATAAGGATAGACTAGCCTCAGGTCATCTCCATAATAGGTCATGCCTAAATCTACTCATAATGGGTTAATGAACTTCACATGCACACACATTGGTTCTTGATTGGATAGGGTCATTTTCATACTCAAGATTTGGTAATTGAACCTCACTCGCACACACATTTGGTCCTAAAGAAAGTTAGACAACCTTAGTGAGTTTGATTGATGACACTAGTATGTTTGAGTCTTTGAAAATCTTTCAATATTCCATATCAACATCCATATCTTCTTCCATATCAACATCCATGTCTTCTTCCATATATACATCCATATCTTCTTCCATGTCAACATCCATGCCTTCATTACAAGTTCAAGTTGCATAAAGCCACTAAATTGGGTACCCCCAATTGAAAAACAATGGACAACAAAAATGGCCAATAAAATTTTTGAACTATAAAAGATCATTTGAACACCATGCATTCCTCTCATATAGTTTAGATTCATTATACATTTACTTACATTAATCATCCATTACACATACATTTAGATTGCATTAATCATCCATATAAACATTATTCATATACATCATTATTAGCTTGCATTAATCATCCATATAAACATTCCATAATATAAAACATGCATAAAACATTCATAAAATAAGCATTGCATTCACACAAAATACAACACAAAAGTAAAAGCCATGTATATATATGTATAAATATCGCATATACAATAAATGCCAAAAAGGCTACAAGGGAGCACCAAGGCTCATATACAAAATAGTGCATCTAAGCACTAAGCTAATGTCCATGAGAGGACTCCTGAGACCTAGTAGGAGCCCTCGGCCTAGTACTCTACCTAGACTCAGTATGCCTAGATGACTCGGATATAGAAGAAGGAGGATCCGACAACGTAATGTGATTATGCATACACAAATCCTCCAAGGAATGTGCATACACCTCACTAGCCCATAGACGCCACAAGTCCATCTGATGCCGATGTTCCTTAGCCAACATCTCTGCCTGAAGCCTCATGACCATATCCTGATAACTAGCCCCAGGTACCTCTTGCTTCACCTCCATCCATGCTATAGTAGCCAAAGACTCCCTATGAGTCTCAAGCATAGTCTCTCACTCCTCGCGAAGCTGCTCTAGCTCCACCCACAACCTAGCCACCTCAGATATCTCACCCATATCCTCATCATCCTCCCTCTCCTCATCCACCAATCCCATATCTGGAGCCTTCTGGGCTGATCCCCTCGATCACCTCTGACTCATTGATCATTGAGGCCTCATCCTCTTTGGAGTCATCCCTGACCCCATAATTGCCACATCATCACCCATAACCTTTGGTACCCACACTAGTTGGGCACCAAACCAAGCTACATACTCTAGAGTCACCCTGACATCATCTATATTGGGGACCTCCTACTGCTCATCATCATCCATATGCACCCACCATGGCTCTGCATATGGGAGCCCCACCTCATCCCACCGATGTCGATACAACACCGACTCATCTAGCACATCCTGAGGTAAGCCAAATTGCCTCAACACCTATGAGTACTAAAAGTACTCCACCTCCTCATCTCTCCACCCAATCAACCATCGAGCCTACCTCACCCGACGTAGCTGCTCCCTATCACCATCCCATAGAGCACCTCACCATGGCCTCCATATCACGTCAGCCCGAGTCAACCCCGACCACATATCTCGATACCACTAGCTGGTATGCACCTCTCGACTCGGCTGTACCTCCTCCACCACCACCCATCACCTAGCATAGGGCTCCCCCATCTGCCATGACTGACATGACAACCCCTCTGGCTGAGCCACACCAAAATGCTCCCAAGCCTAGCACTATAGGAGGAAGCTGCACCCAATCCCCTTCCTCCTCCGTCACCTCATATAACTCCTGATATAACTGCACCAACAATGCAGGAGCCCATGCATACTCTCGAGGATCAGTGAGTAGATCACTCACCAACCCCAATAGGTTCCAAGGGAACCTACAACTAGTGCTATTAGGTAGCACTATGTTTGCTAACACAAACATGATCAAGGCTGGGAGCGCATCCAACTCCTTCGCCTTGTACATGCTCAGATAGCATATACCTCCATCCCCCATCCAAGCCTCCCACCATCGATCCCCAAACATCCTCTCCATCTCCACCTTCTTGTCATGCCCAACCACCACCTTCTCCCCTTCTACTGGCACCTTGAGGATGCGGTATACATCCTCAAGAGTGATAGTAACCTCCCTAGTCAGTAGCTGGAATGTCCCCCTATCAGAATCCCATCTCTCTATCAATGATGAGAGATACCCCTCATCCACCCTCACAACATCCAACCTAGCTACCCCCTCCAAGCCCACCTTCCCCAAAAGCTCCCAATCCTCATCCGTGAGCTTCTTCCTCATCCCAGGAACAAGAGGAGAGAACCGATGTCGAGGCTCTATGTCCCTCAACTACAACAACAAACATTTGGTTATTAATACTATTTCAAAAAAAAAAATTTTCACAAGAGACAAAGTGTTTTTAAACATTACCGAGGCAAATGGTGCCTCAACTCCACCAACAGCATTCGATCCCTCCACCACCATAGCTTCCATGCAAATTCCCACTAGCCTCACTAAACTCACAAATCCACTCCACTCCTCAAACGTAGCTTCTCAAAGTCTAAAATGCACAAGTGAGCCTCACGATTCACTCAGAAAGCTATTTATAGCTTTCCCTAGCGCATTCAGGCATAAGCCCATACCTACAAATTCATAGGCATGCCTAGGCTCAGCACGTGCACGTGCCTACGGGATACCACAAGCACAGCGCCTGTCCCAAAAAGGCATAAAGACAAAATCAATCAAAATAGTAGCTTACCTCCTCCAAATTTCACCAAATTTCATCCACACATCATGCACATCATAAAATCAAGTTTTGTGAAAACATAAATTATTTTGCATGCATAATTTTTGAGAACAAATAAATCAAAATACACAAATCACGTCACAAAATGTAGCAAAACAATCCAAATTTTCACAAAACTAACATCTCATCATTCTACATCATATTCTTCATCATCCCACAAAATTTCATAAAAATTGGAGTTAATTTGACCAATAAATAACCAAATTTTATGCAAAATGAAACACTAAAAGAAGCACAAAATACAAATCATACATCAACTAACTCTACATTTAGTGAAAGAACAACATTCATTCATCCATTAATTCTTCCATCACCATATTTCAATCCATCAATCATTTCATCCACCATTTGTTCAGTTCATTCAAGCGAACCTCGTATCTAGTAGGTTATTCTATAAACTTGGCGATTGCAGCGATAGTAATCCATGCAATTCGGTAAGATGAATAATCTACAATAAGGACACTTGACCATGATCATCATCAATTATCTCATCATCAAAGATCACAATCACATTTGGCACCTCACATTTTGGAGTGAAACCTTGCCAAGAACAATTTGCTCAAAGGCAATCATTGATGCCCTCGTTCGTGAGGCTTGAAAACATGGATAATCAAAATCACCAAAATTCATTCATTTTATTCAAAAACCTAATGATCAACACTAGCGGTAGGTTGATTAGTTCCAATTATGAGAATAGTGACCAACAGCTATCCATGGTCATTCATTATGACTATCTTCATACCTTGCATACTCAATGGCACCACTGAGGACATCTTATTCAACAACATCGAATCATCCCAAAATTTGGGGCAACCACAATTTGATTATGATTTCCCACAATGGGATACATCTTACATGATCATGACATTTGACAAAACCCCCTTTCCACCATTGGGGCAAAAATGGTATCACATTTTACATCATTCATATCATCCACAATCACATGGTATTATACACCAACCCCCTTTTCCACCATTGGGGCAAAAATGGTATCACATTTTACATCATTCATATCATCCACAATCACATAACATTTAATTACATCATTCATCACTTGCACAAAATTTTTCAATTGGCTCGTGAGATGCTTCCTCATTCACCAATTGAGGGGGTAAGCTACGAAAATTCCAAAAATTCTTTATTCTTTTGTCTTCAACATCAATGCTCAAATCCAACGATAGAGAGAAGCTGCTTTGCGCCCATAGCCCAAGCAGGTGTCTCGTATTTTTGCACCATATTGTGTTTCACGCAACATGGTACAAAAAGGGCATCTGTAGACACCAAATTACAGCCATTAATCCTCCATCCTAACCATCCCACCACCCACTTGTCCACCATACACCTTTCCCATTCAAAAGGCCCACTTTAGCCCTTTCCCACCATTTCCTAACCCAATTGGGCTTATTTTAATATTATTTTATATTTAATATAATATTTTATATTATATTATAATATATTTATTATAAAATATGTATTTATAAACCCAATTAACCACAGTCGTCCGATCCAATCTAATCTCCATCATCCATCTTCATTAATCCATGCCACATCTAAAAGTAAATCTCAACCTTAGGATCTGATTTAATCTTAGCCACATGATTAAAAGTGTAAGGCTAAAACCCTAAGAAAACCCTAGGTTGGATTATAAGTAAGGGCATTTGCAAATGCTCAAACCCTAGAACCCTGATATTGGAATGTGCATCTTGAAGAAGTCATTGGCGAAGCCCTAGTGAAGCAGAAAGTGATAGAGCCCTAAAAATCCAAAGCCCTAGCTAGCCATAGGACTTCAACTATTCTAGCCATCCCCACATCCATTCCCTAGCCATTTTATATCACCTCCATCATACCCCATCCACTGCGTCATTCCCATACACGTGATCTACTTCTAAAAATTTTACCCTTACCCACAGGCGCACTCCAGAGCTTGACAAGCTCACTGCAAAAGCTTTCTAAGCTTGATGTAGAGCTTTTTATGTGCATGCCAGCACCTATTATATCATAGGCTTGCTCTAGAGCCTACGAAGCTCACGCTAGAGCCTATCAAGTGTGCACCAGAGCCTACCATAATCACCAAGTGTACACCCGAGCCTATTGCTAATTATAAAATTGCAAATCAGAGTCTGCTACATCACGCCATCTACCATAAGAGCTGCAACAATAGAGCAAAGTATCACCATGAGCAAGGTAAATCTAAATTTTTGTTATCCTTTGGTGTTATTTCATCTTACATATCCAGCTTACATAAGATCTAGGGTTTTTAGTTTTCATTTCCGAGGGTTCACACTGTGGAACCCTCCTTTTGTTTACTAACTACTTTATTGTTTGTTGTGTGTGTAGGATTGGATAATATCAATCAAAAGAACATTGGAAGACTACTGCAGTCAGAGTGGCCCAAACACATGGATACCTAAAGCCCACTCATTCTGTTGGGAGCAAAAGCACATTGAAGACACCTTTGTTATTGTAGCTAGGGTTTCAGAGAACCCTAGCAACTTGTATTCATTGTATCACAACATTTTTGTCAAGGCAAAATTAATTGTACAAAGGAGTTTTTCAGCTCCCCCCGTTATTTAATAAAATATTTCTTGTGCAATTACATTTGTCTTATCATATTTGTTTACTTTCTACTGTTATTTAGTGTTGTGTTTTTAGCTCTATAGAAATAATAGTTCTTTTGATTTCTTGTGCAATATTCCGGTGCTATTGGTGCTTTAGTGTTCTATTGTTTGTGTGTTCCATATGGTCTGCAAGTGGAGAAAGCCTTAAAAATAGCTTATCTTCTTAAAGGAGGAGAGGTCTTCCACCTTTGCTCTTGCTTAATCCACAAGATCACCAGGCAATTCCTTTGCATTCATTGGTTCATTTAATTCCTCCATTCTATGTTTTTATCATATTTTGGTCTCTATTTTGGGATTTTTGTTGGACATTTTGAGTGATAAGTTGTCATTGATGTCAAAAGTAAGTGGTCATTGATGTCGAACTAACAACACCAGTCAGTGGCAGTTTCAGTTGGCAGCATCCATTTTGGTTTCAGTTTCAAGACCCGGTTCTAGGAAGTCAAATGAGGTCCAAAGTGCAAGAAAAAGCCCAAATAAATAATATTATAATATTCTTTTATAATATTATACAAAGGAAGTTTAAAATTAATTATAAATTAATTTATTAGTTAATTTATTTAACTTATAAAGTTATTTAAGTTAATTATTAATTAATTTATTTTAATTATAAATTAATTTAAGCTAAGGTTAAAAACCCTAAGGTGGGTTATTGAAAATAAAATTCGAAATTAGATTTCGAATGAAATAGCACCGATGTGAGGAGAAGTTTAAAAACGTGTATAAAAGGAGGAATTCTCACACCACCAAAAATTACCATGCCTTGAAATATATTGCGAGCTTTGTAATTTGCGTTGCGTCCAAGGAAGAGAGAAAGCGTGCAAAATTCGTGAAAAACAAGACGACGATGGAGGCATAAGAGGAAGGACCTTATCCTTCCTTCACGTGGGCCTTAGTAGCCCATGCGGTGGGCTCCCAAGCGCTAAGGCGCTTAGGATAGAGGAGACGACGGATCGAATCTCGTCGAATCCCCTTTTGGGGAAGAAAGAGGTATGCTTTGATAATTGGTCGTCGAAAATTTTAGAATATAGTTTGGGCATTTAAAAATTAATTTTTGCATATTTTTATTTGGTTCTAAGGTTGCAAGGGAGTTATAAGGGTTTTGCAAAATTAAATTTTTAATGTTATTTGCTCAAAGGTTTTGAAAGGGTTGTAAGGTGTTTGGTTGATATTTTATGGTGTTGGATATTATTTTAAGTTGGAGTTTATAAGGTGTATCAAAGAAATTATTTTTTATGTATGTTATGATGAGTGTTATTTTTAAAGGGAGAAATAAGGCATAAATTGAGTTGTGATTATTTTGTGTCTAAGGGAATATTTTTGAGAAAGTATTGAAGTGATATTGTTGTGTTTAACCATTGAAATTGGAAAGAAGGAAATTGTGATTAAGACAGGTTTTTCCAAAGGCACTTTGACATCCAACAAAAGGTATGGGCATATTCTTCCTAGTGAGTGATTGTTGAAAATTGTGAATGGAAAGTTGGAGTGAAAAGGATTGTTTGGTTAGCATTGTTGAGAGTGTTTTGATTTATTGCTTCAAGGTTTTCTGGAATTAAGAGTTGTTGATAAAACCTTGTTTATAAGCATTGTTGTTGAAGTGAGTTGTTGAGTGAAGAACTTGAACTAGGGTTTGGAAAGAACATGAGTATCATTGTTATGTGAGATTGGTTGATAAAGCATTGTTGGAAATATTTGAGTGAGTATTCATATGCTTGGACTAGGGTTTGTGAGCAAGGATCATTTCATTGAGTAATTGGTTGAGTAGAGTTGGTTAAGCCTAGTCAAGTGAATGTGTGAAGTGATTGTTCAAGTTCTGTGAAACAAATTATTCTATATTCTGAATTGTTTTGAGAAAGAGTTTGAGTATTGATGAGTGTGAAGCATATTGAGTCTCTAACAATTCTCTATATGTTTCTGTGATAAAAGAGTGATTGAAAGTGATTGAGTATTGAGGTGAATGTGAAGCATATTGAGTCTCTAACAATTCTCTATATGTTTCTAAGAGAGTGATTGTAAGTGATTGAGTATTGAGGTGAATGTGAAGCATATTGAGTCTCTAACAATTCTCTATATGTTTCTAAGAGAGTGATTGAAAGTGATTGAGCATTGTGGTGAGTGTAGAGCATATTGAGTCTCTAGCATATTGAGTCTCTAACAATTCTCTTTATGTTTCTATGAGATTGGACAAGTTCTAGTGTGGACTTGTTGAGCAGATTTGAGGTAAGTCTTTGAGAAGACTTGTGGATAGATTTGGGTAAGCTTTTGTGGAAGCTTACAATACAGATTGAGAGCAGATTTGGATAAGTTCTTGAGAGGACTTATTGAGCAGATTGGACAAGTTCTAGAGAGGACTTGAGGATAGATTGGTGTGAGCTTTTGTGGAAGCTTACAAGGCATATTTGAGATAAGTCTTTGAGAAGACTTGTGAGCAGAGTTGATTGATTGATTTGTTCAAACCTTGAGTTAAGGTTTGGGGTAGATCTAGCAGAGTTGATTTGAGATTGAGTCAAGCTTTGAGTTAAGGCTTGAGGATAGAGATTGAGGATATATTTGTGCTAGACCGAAGGACTATGTTTAGTATAGATTCGAGGATAGATTTTGGTGCAGATTTGAGGATAGGTTTGTGCTAGACCAGAGATAAATATTGAGGATAGATTTGTGCTAGACCGAAGGACTGTGTTTAGTGCAGATTTGAGATAGAGCTTTGGAGGTGATAGAGTTGAGGATAGAGGTCTCCATCCAGAGTAGGGAGGATAGGTGTCTTCTATGGATAGAGTTCCATTTGCTAAGGGTAGTGGAGGCAGAGGTCTTCTAGAGGATCACCAACCAGAGTAGAGTTAGGAGATTGGTGTCTCTTGTGGATAGAGATCCATGAAATTGATTAGGGGATTGGTGTCTCCTTTGGATAGAGGTCCATAAACATTGTAATAGGGAAAGGATTCCCAAGAGATTGATTGAGAAAATTTTAGTGAAATATTTTCTCCGTGGAGTAGCCCACATTGGGTGAACCATGTAAATTTGGTGTCTCTATTGTGTGTGGTGATTTGTGCATTGCTTTGATTACTATTGTTGATATTGCTATCTATACATTGCATAATATTGATTGGGAAAGAAAAGTAAAAAGTGGTCTTATACTGTTCACCCCCCTCTTAGTATAAGCTTGTGTTCTTCAATTGGTATCAAAGCGGGTTCCTTCGGAAGAGTTTAACAACTTGAAGGAAAATCTTTCAAGAACATAATGGATTCTAAGAATGTGTCCTCAGATAATCCTACACCAATATTTTATGGAAGTGATTATATATATTGGAGTATGAGAATGAAGATTCACTTGATGGCACTTGGCAATGAAATTTGGGAAGCAGTGGAAAATGGATACATACCCCTAGTTGATCCACCTACAGATAAGGAAGGTAAGCTTCTACAACATTACAATTCAAAAGCAATGAATGCAATTTTGAGAGGTTTGCATAGAACAGAGTCCATAAAAGTTATGCACTGTCAAGATGCAAAAGGAATTTGGGATAAGTTGCAAAGTATATATGAAGGAGATAAAGGTGTCAAGAAAGAAAAGTTATTAAGATCTGAAGAGTTAGGAAGGAGTTAGAATGAAGGATGAGGAAAATATTAGTACTTATCTACTTCGAGTTGATGAAGTTGTTAATGCTATGCAAGGACTTGGACTTAAGATAGAAGAATCAGATGTTTGTGATAAGGTCTTAAGATCTCTTCCAAAAATATTTAGTGAAAATATTTCTTCTATAGAAGAATCAAAGGATGGTGATTCTTTGACAAGAGATATGTTGCTTGGTATTCTTACAACTTTTGAGTTAAGAACAAAAGAACCTAATCCCCAGAAGGAAGCAACATTCAAAGCTACTAAGAAGACAAAGGGTAAGAAGTCAGAATCAAGCAATGAGTCATCCAGTGATGAAGAAGCTAATTATGGTAGAAGGAATAAGGATTCAAGAAGATTTAAAGATACAAAATCTGTTAGATGTTTCAATTGTGGAAAGTATGGTCACTATGCAACTGATTGTCAAGAAGCTAAAAATAACAATGATGAAGAAAAATAGGATCACAGGAATAGGGAATCAGAAAGATACAGGTACCAAAAGAAAGGTAAGGATGGACAAAGCAGACAAGGGAAGAAGTTCTTCCAAAGACAAAAGAGGAGCTACTATGCAGACAAGGCAAGTAAGTACTCAAGTGATAGTGATGCTAGTTTTTCAGATAATGATAGAGATGAAGTCCTATTTATGATTGAAGAAAAGGAAGAAGTCAAGAAAAGGTCACCAATAATTCTCAAGTGTTTTAGATGTGGTAACTTTGGACATCTTGAAGATAGTTGTACAAGGAATGGTTATAGTTTTAGTGATGATGAATATGAGGATGCACTTGAAGGACTAGAAGAAAATCTTCTAATGGCACTAGAAGAAGAAGAAGGTGATCCTATAGAAGACAAGTCAAAAGAAAATGAAGATGTAGACAAAGGTAAACAAATAGAGGAGGAATCAGATAAAGAAGGATATGATCTTAAGGCAGAACTTATTTATGCTCTTGACATAGTAAATAAGGTAAGAAAGCAAAACTCTAAACTTGAGTTTCAGTTTCAAGAATACGATGAAGAGAGAAGAAAGCTTATAGAGGATCTAAACAAGTCAATGGCTAAGACAAATAAGTTCAAGGATAAGTTAGAAGCAAAGGTCTTAGAATGTGAAATGTTAGAACAAGAAGTAGCTCTACTAAGGGAAGATTTAGAAAAATCCAAGAGTAAGCTACACAAGTTTGGAAAGAGTTCAAATATTATGGATAAGATGATCAAGGTACAAAGAAGGTCAACAAACAAAATAGGTCTTGGTTTTGAACAGGCTCAAAAGAAACAAGAAGAAGAGTCAACCTCAAGTTCTAAAGAAGAAGAAACTTCAGAAGAAGATAGTGTAAGAGAAAGTGAGACATCTGAGGATGAGTTGGACAACAGGAAGTTCAACAAGGAAAGGAACAATGCACAAAGAAGAAACAGATGGAACAACAATCAGAATAGGTTAAGAGAGACTAAGAGACCAATGAGGTCAAGACAAGGAAATTTCAATGGAAGATGTTTCTCATGTCACAGGTTTGGACACATGGCTTCATAGTGCAGGACACATGAAAGACAGGAAAATGGGAATTTTAGAAACATGCAACTTTTCCATGGGTATTGCTACTCATGTAATCAGTTTGGTCACAAGGCAATGAATTGTAGGGTTCATGACAGAAAAGGATATGGCTTCACTAGGAAAAATCCTAAAATATTTGCACCTCCAAGGAATAATGACATTAAGTGTTATAAGTGCAATAATGATGGACATACAACAAAATGGTGTAGAGTAGACATTCCAGAATCAAGCATGAACAAGAATAGGAATAGGAACGGGAACTAAAATATGGGCATGGATAGAACATGAATATGAATATGGGTATGGATAGGAATAGGAATAGGAATATGGGTATGGATAGGAATAGGAATAGGAATGTGGACATGGATAGGAACAAGAATAGGAATAGGAACAGTCAAAGAAATTAGAAGGATCAGATGAGAAGGAAATAAGATAAAGGTAAAGACCAGTGCTTGTTGGGAGTAGAAATACTCCCACCCCATAATTAACCACCTCAAGAGGAGGTGGGGGAGGGGCTAAGCTAAGAGATTCATTCTTAGCCTCGAGCCCCAAAGGTAACCCTTTGCCATTGATGTCAAAGGGGGAGAGATTTGAGTAAGGGGGAGAGATTTGGTTTAAGGAGAGAGCATTGAGTCAGGGGAGCAGTTTCCCGGGGGAGCAGAACAGGAAAAAGGTCAAGATTTGGTAAAAATAATTTGGGTTGCCATCAATGACAAAGGGGGAGATTGTTGGACATTTTGAGTGATAAGTTGTCATTGATGTCAAAAGTAAGTGGTCATTGATGTCGAACTAACAACACCAGTCAGTGGCAGTTTTAGTTGGCAGCATTCATTTCGGTTTCAGTTTCAAGACCCGGTTCCAGGAAGTCAGATGAGGTCCAAAGTGCAAGAAAAAGCCCAAATAAATAATATTATAATATTATTTTATAATATTATACAAAGGAAGTTTAAAATTAATTATAAATTAATTTATTAGTTAATTTATTTAACTTATAAAGTTATTTAAGTTAATTATTAATTAATTTAATTATTAATTATAAATTAATTTAAGCTAAGGTTAAAAACCCTAAGGTGGGTTATTGAAAATAAAATTCAAAATTAGATTTTGAATGAAATAGTGTCGACGTGAGGAGAAGTTTAAAAATGTGTATAAAAGGAGGAATTCTCACACCACCAAAAATCACCATGCCTTGAAATATATTGCGAGCTTTGTAATTTGCACTGCGTCCAAGGAAGAGAGAAAGCATGCGAAATTCATGAGAAACAAGATGACGGTGGAGGCATAAGAGGAAGGACCTTATCCTTCCTTCATGTGGGCCTTAGTAGCCCATGCGGTGGGCTCCCAAGTGCTAAGGCGCTTAGGATAGAGGAGATGGCGGATCGAATCTCGTCGAATCCCCTTTTGGGGAAGAAAGAGGTATGCTTTGATAATTGGTCACCAAAAATTTCAGAATATAGTTTGGGCATTTAAAAATTAAGTTTTGCATATTTTTATTTGGTTCTAAGGTTGCAAGGGAGTTATAAGGGTTTTGCAAAATTAAATTTTTAATGTTATTTGCTCAAAGGTTTTGAAAGGGTTGTAAGGTGTTTGGTTGATATTTTATGGTGTTGGATATTATTTTAAGTTGGAGTTTATAAGGTGTATCAAAGAAATTATTTTTATGTATGTTATGATGAGTGTTATTTTTAAAGGGAGAAATAAGGCATAAATTGAGTTGTGATTATTTTGTGTCTAAGGGAATATTTTTGAGAAAGTATTGAAGTGATATTGTTGTGTTTAACCATTGAAATTGGAAAGAAGGAAATTGTGATTAAGACAAGTTTTTCCAAAGGCACTTTGACATCCAACAAAAGGTATGGGCATATTCTTCCTAGTGAGTGATTGTTGAAAATTGTGAATGGAAAGTTGGAGTGAAAAGGATTGTTTGGTTAGCATTGTTGAGAGTGTTTTGATTTATTGCTTCAAGGTTTTTTGGAATTAAGAGTTGTTGATAAAACCTTGTTTATAAGCATTGTTGTTGAAGTGAGTTGTTGAGTGAAGAACTTGAACTAGGGTTTGGAAAGAACATGAGTATCATTGTTATGTGAGATTGGTTGATAAAGCATTGTTGGAAATATTTGAGTGAGTATTCATATGCTTGGACTAGGGTTTGTGAGCAAGGATCATTTCATTGAGTAATTGGTTGAGTAGAGTTGGTTAAGCCTAGTCAAGTGAATGTGTGAAGTGATTGTTCAAGTTCTGTGAAATAAATTATTCTATATTCTGAATTGTTTTGAGAAAGAGTTTGAGTATTGATGAGTGTGAAGCATATTGAGTCTCTAACAATTCTCTATATGTTTCTGTGATAAAAGAGTGATTGAAAGTGATTGAGTATTGAGGTGAATGTGAAGCATATTGAGTCTCTAACAATTCTCTATATGTTTCTAAGAGAGTGATTGTAAGTGATTGAGTATTGAGGTGAATGTGAAGCATATTGAGTCTCTAACAATTCTCTATATGTTTCTAAGAGAGTGATTGAAAGTGATTGAGCATTGTGATGAGTGTAGAGATATTGAGTCTGTGAGATATTGAGTCTCTAACAATTCTCTTTATGTTTCTATGAGATTGGACAAGTTCTAGTGTGGACTTGTTGAGCAGATTTGAGGTAAGTCTTTGAGAAGACTTGTGGACAGATTTGGGTAAGATTTTGTGGAAGCTTACAATACAGATTGAGAGTAGATTTGGATAAGTTCTTGAGAGGGCTAGAGGATAGATTGGTGTGAGATTTTGTGGAAGCTTACAAGGCAGATTTGAGACAAGTCTTTGAGAAGACTTGTGAGCAGAGTTGATTGATTGATTTGTTCAAACCTTGAGTTAAGGTTTGGGGCAGATCCAGCAGAGTTGATTTGAGATTGAGTCAAGCTTTGAGTTAAGGCTTGAGGACAAATATTGAGGATATATTTGTGCTAGACCGAAGGACTGTGTTTAGTACATATTCGAGGATAGATTTTGGTGCAGATTTGAGGATAGGTTTGTGCCAGACCAGAGATAGAGATTGAGGATAGATTTGTGCTAGACCGAAGGACTATGTTTAGTGCAGATTTGAGATAGAGCTTTGGAGGTGATAGAGTTGAGGATAGAGGTCTCCAGCTAGAGTAGGGAGGATAGGTGTCTTCTATGGATAGAGTTCCATTTGCTAAGGGCAGTGGAGGTAGAGGTCTTCTAGAGGATCACCAACCAGAGCAGAGTTAGGAGATTGGTGTCTCCTGTGGATAGAGATCCACAAAATTGATTAGGGGATTGGTGTCTCCTTTGGACAGAGGTCCATAAACATTGTAATAGGGAAAGGATTCCCAAGAGATTGATTGAGAAAATTTTAGTGAAATATTTTCTCCGTGGAGTAGCCCACATTGGGTGAACCATGTAAATTTGGTGTCTCTATTGTGTGTGGTGATTTGTGCATTGCTTTGATTACTATTGTTGATATTGCTATCTATACATTGCATAATATTGATTGGGAAAGAAAAGTAAAAAGTGGTCTTATACTGTTCACCCCCCTCTCAGTATAAGCTTGTGTTCTTCAATTTTAAGCCCTCTTGTGTAAATTTGTATCTCGTCTACTATAGGATGCAAATTCGATGAAAGCTTTGCTTTCATCTATCATACATTCTGCATTTGCTTCTTATTTGTTAATAAATCCATGCTCAATAATTTACAAGGTGTAGATTTGGTCTAGGTAGACTTTGGGACTACTATTCATCCCAAAACCCTAGGGTTTTGATTTGCATGCATGTTGTGAATTGTTTCATATTTGTTTGCATTTTTTTTCTTGTTATAATTATGTTTTACTTGCATTTAATATCACATTATCTAGGGGGAAATCACTTGTTCTCAAACTATAGGCTTCAAAGTTGCATTCTTGTTAATTTCATTTAATGTTCCATGCTATCACATTTCATTGTGTTTATTACAAAGGTTAAAGCTCATTTTAATTATGAACCATCAACTAAAAGGACCTAGGGAGCTTTAATGCTATGCCACCAAGCCTAGTATTATAGTGGCCTAAGCAGGCCCCCAAACACTAACCATATTTTCTAGAGTTTTTGTGAAGCTATTTTATAGACTTGAAGCTATTAGAATATTTTGGATGCAAGATAAAACTTGGATCAAACATCGGATTAGATAAGTACACCAAGTAAAGCTTCTAGGTTGTGTGTTGTTTGATTTTTATTTCTATTCATAATCTAGGTTAAAAAATAAAAAGGAAAAACATTTAACCACTTTTGAGGCATTTAAAAGAAAAAAGGCATATAATTTTGCATCTAGGGTTTAGTATTGTTTGTGCACTCCCTTGGTCCCTTGCTCAAAGAAAATATCTTATTTCTTACAACATAGGGTTAAATATCATTAAATCAAATAATCATACTAGGGTTAGTCATCGTATTCTTGCATCTTGTGTGCTTTGCATTGTTATTTCATTTCTATATAGCATATAAAGACTAAACATAGGCATTTTCTTAAATCACATATTAAAAATTTCCACCCTAGACTTGGAGCAAGTCCTAAAACCATTCCTAATGAACATATTTCTTTATTACGAGTGTAGAGTTATAACACACCCCTATGGTCATCTTGGATTCCAACGGATCCAACCAAGAATCATATACGATAGGGAATTTTCCCCCTCTACACGAGTCTCCTTAACATGAGTCGGTGATAGCTTGGGTTTATCTTAAATAAGGAGCCACTCATTTAGGGATAAAACGATGGTACAAAATATTGAGAGAATATTTTGTTTGGACCTCCTTGTTGGAAATTTTGAGTATATTATGTTGTCATTGATGTCAAAGGATTGATGGCATAGGTTGATGTCATTGGTTGTAATTAATGTCAAATATAGTTTGGTATGGAAAAAATATAAGGTTTAAAAATTGATTAATTATGCAAGGCAAGGTTCATCCCAATACAAGGAATTGATAAAAAGAAAAATGTTATAATATTTACTTTAAATATTATAAGCCAAAGAGGTTTGGGATAAAGTTCTAAGTGTTTTATTAAAATGTTGAAGGCCTAATTTTTAAGAGCATGGTTCAAAAATAAAGTAACTAAGGCCCAAAAGAGATAATATTATAATATTGGGAACAAGTTTGAAAAAGAAAGGACTTAAAATACCACCATGGGCTTAGAGGACAAAGGTTATAATATTTAATATTTTAAAGATTTAAATATTCCATAAAAAGTTTAGGCGCCAAAACTTAAAGGGAGGCAATTGAAATATTTTATAAAAGTCCTCATTGGGAGGTGCCGATATCATGGCAAGTAAGGACACGACTTGCATATAAATAAAGGTTTAAAACCTTGGCAAATTAAGTGAATGTGCATGTGAATAAAATAATTTGTTCATGCATTTTGGTCGACAAATAGAAGAAGACGAAGGGTACATTTTTCAATGAAGAAGTTAGATTGGTCAAAAATGTTGTGCTAGTCAAGAGTACACAACTGGTAGGCTAGTGTAACTGGTCATAGGGGCAACGCTAAGGTGCTAGTGCAGAATCAGTCATGGGTTTGAATCCCTTGGAGGGAGTTTTTGCAAAGCAGTTGAAGGAGCATGAATTCCAAGGCAAAGACAATGAAGTAAAATGGAATTATGCACATTTGGTTCTAGCCAGGCGACTAGCCCAGGTGGTAGGTGAGTCCTACGTAGGGTGCTTGCAGTAGATAGGTCTCTTGGTCAAAACCCGATGACAGTCATTTTGTTTTTTGATGGGGCAAAAGAAAGACAATAATTTTGGTGCACTTTTGTTCCCAGTGGGTGGGCCAGGCCAGCTGGAACTCTAGATCATGCTAGAGCATGGGCTTCATGAGGTCATGAGTTTGAATCATAGTAGTGGCAGTAGCAGACATGGTAAGGGGAAATAATAAAATTTTAATTATTATTAAAGTGTGGTATTGCTTGGCGCTCGATCTAGGGAAACAAGGTTTAATTTTTTACTTGAAAAATTGCATAGTGTTGACCTAGGGAGATATAAGGATAATGTTTTAAAATCCAACATTGTATGCAATTCAGATTTTTTGTGAGGTTCCATAAAGTTAATATAACTTTAAATTTAGAGATAAAAGGTGGATGAAAGTGGTTTGAACTTTGTTATGTGACTTAGGGTTTTGATTGATAAAATTGAAATTGCACGTGTTTTTATAAGTAGGAGTTATAAGGTGTGTTGTGGTTGATTTTTGTGTTAATTTTTGCATGGTGGAAAAAGGGTTTTTAAGGAGTTGTAAATCACTATTATTTTTCACAAAATGTTTTTATGTGGATGGTTGAAAAAGTGCTATGATAACTAACCTTTGAAGTGGCATAATATTGAAAGAACATTGTGAGATAGGTTTTGAAGGATCTTGTCATCAAAGTAAATTAAGAGGTATGTTGACATTATTCCTTCTCAAAGATGTCTGGTTAAGCAAGTATTTCTAAAACATAATGTGAAGATAAAAGGGTTGTTTGGTATTCATTATTGAAAATATGTGAGTTAGGGCTTGAGACCTACATGTGCTTCATTGTAGAGAGAAAGTGGAAATAATTGCATTAGGATTTGAGAACTACTTGTGCTTCATGATTAGAAATACTTGATCTAGGGTTGAGATCAAGTTTGTACATCATTGCAAAAAATTTTGAGCAGTGGTTTGAAAGACATTGAAAGTAATTGTGAAGTGTTTGAGATCAATCTTGTGAAGGAAATTTGTGCATTATTGTGATTGATTCTTGGAGCAAATTTGCAAGAAAGATAGACCAATTTTGTAAAGCAAAGTTATACACCAGTTTGATTTGATTTGAAAGGGTTTTTGCAAGAGGTAGAGATTGGATTGGATGAATGCAATGTTGGTAAATGTGAAAGAACATATTGGGTAATTGATAATACATATCATTATCTATATGTTCCAGAGGTTAAACAAATTTTGGGTAGAATATGTCTGAATTACTTTGATTGAAGAAAGTATTTTTGAAAGCAATATATTCATTGTTGTGAGCATTATTTGTGTGCAAGTTTTGGGAAAATTTGAGCATGTATTATGAATAGTTTTGAGCATGTGTTAGAATAGAGTTGAAGCAGGTTTAAGGTAGATTTGAGCAAGTCTTGTGAGAAGACTTGAAGTAGGTTTAAGGTAGATTTGAGCAAGTCTTGTAAGAAAACTTGAAGTAGGTTTAAGGAATATTTGAGCAAGTATTGTGAGAATATTTGAAGTAGGTTTGAGGCAGAATTTAGCAAGTCTTATGAGAAGACTTGGGACATAATTGAGGGTAAATTTGTGCATGTAATATGTGCAAATTGAGACAAATATTAGTGAGAAGAATTAGAGCATATTTGTGCTAGTCTTATGACAAGGTTTGGTGCAGATTTAAGATAACTTTGAGAGCAGACTTTGGAGTAGACCAAAGCAAGTAGATTTCTCTTGTGGAGAGAGATCCAAAAATTAGAGCAAAGGGGATAGAGTTCTCCTATGGAGAGATATCCACAAACCAAAGAAAAGGGGATATATTTCTCATATGGAGAGAGATCCAAAAAATAGAGTAGAGGGGATAAAGTTATCCTATGGAGAGAGATCCATAAACTAGAGCAAAGGGGATAGAGATACTATGGAGAGAGATCCACAAATCAGAGCAAAGGGGATAGAGTTCTCCTATGGAGAGATATCCACAAACTAGAGCAAAGGGGATAAAGTTCCATGGAGAGAGATCCACAAACCAGAGTATTCGGGATTGCAATCTCCTTTGGATAGAGGTTTAAACATTGTAATAGGGAATTGATTCCCAAGAGATTTATTGAAAAATTTAGAAGAAATATTTTCTTCGTGGATGTAACCCACATTGGGTGAACCACATTAAATTTGTGTCTCTCATGTGTGTGATGATTTGTGTATTTCTTTGATTAATGCTATTGATATTGCAATTGATAACATTGGATAATATTGGTTGGGAAAAAAAAGTAAAAGTTGATCTTATATTGTTCACCCCCATCTTAGTATAAGCTTGTGTTCTTCACTCCATTTGTGCATGTGAATGAATATTTTCCTTGATAATTAGATGGATTCTTTCTATCTGCTTTATTGGATTAAACTTAACCCCAATTAGTGTTAGCATTAATTAATGTGAATTAATACTAATCAAAATATTTATTAATGTTAGTTTTAATCTAAGATAAACATTAATTGATGTTAGTTTTAATATTAATCAAAAGAATTATTAATGTTGGTTTAATGTGATTAATGTTAGTTTTGATATTAATGGAAAAAGTTTATTGTAACTCTAATGTTAATATTAATCTAAGGAATGATTAATCTAATGTAAATATTAATCTAAGGAATTATTAGTCTAATGCGAGTATTAATTAAGGATTAATAAATGTTATGTTTTCTCCTAATGTTTTAGTTGAATGATTATTGATTATTAGGATTTTAATATTTTTTACCATAGTTTTAGACAATGGTTTTGGATTGTTTGTTGATGTTGTCTTTATGCGGTTGTTGGAGTCACATTTACTTTGTTATGTGTGCACATTTAATGCCTTGTATGGCATAGGAGGATCCAACTCTGGCTAATGCACTTTTGGTTTTATTTTCCATCTTGTGTTGCATTGAGGGAAGACATCAAGTGGGAGTTTTAGAACGTTATGGAAATGCTTACTGCTCTATCACTCTAGTCTAGGACACAATGCTTCCTATTATCTATACCCAAATGCTATTTAAGGGATCCATGCTATTATTCTTGGGGGAAGCTAGGTTGATAAAGTAAGGGGAAGGATGCCAAAGATTGCATCAAAGTTTTGAGGAATGATGAGCAAGTTGTGGATGTCATAAATCTCTATGCTAGGTAAACCTGGACTTTGATTGGAATTCTTTCTTCATCATTTTTATAGATTCCATAATTATTAATTCTAATTTATGTGCTATGTTACTTTTGCTTGCTAATGTGGGCTTGTGGAGTTCAGTTGGATTGCATACCTTCAATATCCTAGAAGGGATTTCCTTGGTGGCAAAGGTATGTTTAGAAATGGCTATGTTGGGATGTCTTCCCATACATCAGTGATGTAGCTATGCTTCCATGGATCCTTGCTAACCAAAACCTATTATGGAAAGGTGGCTTGCATTATTTAGAGGTTGCAAGATGTCTTTGGGTTGTGCTCAACTAAGCTTTCCTTGGTTGGATGTGATGTGCGCATTCTAGTTTAGGGATGCCACTCTAGTCTATGAAAAATATGCCAGGTGATTGGAGACCTTGGGTTTATCCCTTACCTTTCATGTATTCTTCAACCTAAGCCTTGATTGAATCCTCACCTTGTCAGTTGTGTGTAGATTAAAGTCTTTACTGAGCTTGTCTAAGTAATGCTCATGTAGATTAAGTGTTTTTTGTTAGTTTGCAAATCCAACTTTTGATTTTTAGATTAGGATTTTTAATATTATCTTAGTCTAAGGTTGCATAAATCTATGGTTGATTATGTTTAGGAATTTAGAGTAGGTTATAATATTATTTAATCTAAAATCTGAGCTTTACATTATTGTTGTGTATGCTTTGCAATGGATAGCTAAACTAATCTTTAGATTCAAACTAATTTCAATGATAAATTAGTGGAGAATGAATCTAATGTTAGATTAGGTTTTAATATTTAGATTCAAACTATTTATTATGCTTGAATAAAGTAATTCAAATGGGATTGATCTCACATCATCATCAGGAATGAGTGAGTTGAGGTTTAGCTAGTGTGGCAGGAGTGAGGATTTGAATTTTTTGGGCAGGAATCTCAACCAAGGTGGCAAAGGTAGAGCAGGTATGGAAGGGGCGAGTGGGAACCTTGAGCATGGATCAAATGAGGATCTAGAGGAAGGCTGTCAGGTTGTGGTAGATTTGGATGCGGGCATCATGTGGGGGCCCGACCCTCATCAGAAAGACCCCGACAAAAAATATACGAAGGACAATGCGGGGCCCAAGAAGTGGCTATATTTTGTTGAGACTCTTAGAGGAAAAATAAAGGAGGTTCTCTCTCTTCTACCCCTAGTTCTAGTAAATAATAAAATTTTGGCCTCGACAAGTTCCATGAGCCCTTTTCTTTCAATGGAAGAATTCTCCTTGGTAGGCAAGTTTTTGGGAGGTATATCGGACATGGAGACTATCAGGGCTTGGGCGATGGGTAAATAGTGAACGGTAGGCAGCTTGGAGTTGGTAGCTCTAACTCGAGGGTTATTCATTATCTATTTTAAAAATATGGAGGATGCTAATCACATTTTAATAGGAGGTCCTTGGTTTTTGGGAAAAAAGAGCCTTTTTATCAGACGATGGGGTGAATATTTTGACCTTGAAAAGCAAAAAATTAACATTGCCCCTATTTGGGTTCGTCTCCTGAGTCTACCTACCCAGAACTATAGGGAACCTGATCTCCATTGACCATGCGACCTTGGCTAGGACAAGGATGACTCATGCATGAATTTACATAAATTCTAATTTGGATAATGAATTGCCAAGGTTTGTGGAGCTAGAGTATGGAGAATACTATCAAAAATAGATGGTAGACTATGAGAACAGACCGAAATTTTGTGCAAAATGCAAAAATCAAGGACATCTATGCAATCAGTGCCCTAACCTGGCAATGAATAGAGAAAAGCAGAAGTAGTGAATGCTAGACAGAGGAAATTTGGGGAGTTTACCTGGAAGAGGCAATTTCAATCAGGCAAACTATGTCTACCAAAAAAAGAAAAGAGAGGGTGCACGGTCCCAACAAGATAAAGGAAAATAACAGGTTGTTGGCAACCAAAATACTCAGGTAAGTTCCAATCCTCTAGTTTCAAATAAATTTTTAATTCTATTCAATATGTGAGTAGATGGATTATCAAAAGACATGGAAGCCCAGAACCTTTAGGCTAACCTTTATAACTCTCTAGAATCCCTATCCAAGTCAGGATCCTCAAACCCTAATGCTAAAATTATTGTAAGCCCCGTGGGCATCACAAAGACAAATCCTAATGCTCAATCTCTAGAATCACCATCCAAGTTGGGATCCTTAAACCCCAATGCTAAAAATACTTCAAGCCTAGTTGGCATCCCAAAGCCAAACCCTAATGTTGAAGAACTTAGGAAGAAAGTTGAGGTATTGGAAAATAAAAAATATCATCTCCCTAACATCATCACTAGGATCCAGGTGAATCCTATTGAGGGGACATCTCACAGACTAGGGGAATATAGGAAAAAAGGAGAATATTTGGATGTAGGGGTGGAGATATGTGAAACTCTTTAGACTGAGGAATATGGCAGTCTAGTTATGCAACAAATTTCCTCCCCCTAGTTTAGAACTAAACAAACTAGGAGCACTATGAAGTATCCTATAGATTTTGGCAGTGAAAAAGAAGAGGGAGAATATCAAATGCTAAGCATCAAAAAATTAAAACTGATAATGACATTGCCAATGGAAAATAGAGAACCTTTTTCAATAGGTTATTTCGAGTTTTGAAGACAACAAATTAAGAAAATTCCCTCAAGGGAGGGGGAGAGGAAGAATCCCAAACAATATAAATGAAGTTCCTCTCATGGAAGGTGAGAGGCCTCAATGGCCTACCCAAACACAAGGAAGTTAGTGCAATAAGAAATCAAGTGAATCCAACTATTATCATGTTGCAAGAAATAAAAACTGATGATATTCAGTAAAAAAAAGTAGCAAAAGAATCTGGAAAAAAATATAGAATCAAGGGGATATGGTTTGCAAATCAGCCAAAGGAGCATCTGGAGGCCTTATGACTTTGTGGGACCCCTAGATAGTAGAAGGCAACATTATTCAAATAGATGACAGGGTTCTTAATGTTTTATTTTTATGAAATAAATAGCAACAGGTCGTGGATCCTTTCAAATATTTTTACCCTGAATTCAATTCAAGGGAAAGCTCTACTATGTGAGTACTTAGGCAATCTAAGTGAAATATTCCATAATGTCCCTTGGATTCTGGCTAGGGATTTTAACACTCCTATTTACTCTTCAGACAAAATGGGTGGAAATGGACCACCTATTAGGAGCATGGATGAGTTCAATGACTTTGTGAACTCCAACATGTTGATGGATGTAAAATTTAGAGGAGTGAATTATACCTGGAGCAATCGACGAATAGGGTGTCATATCATTCAAGAAAGGCTTGATAGGTTTTTTCTATCAAAGGAGGATACAACTCTGTTCGATGATTCTATCCTACAAACCCTTCCTAAAATTACCTCTGATCATAATACCATTTTTTTGGAGATCCCTAACTCTTTGTCCTTCAAGAAACCTTTTAGATTTAAATCTATGTGGATCAAACATTCCAGTTTTAGAGATAACTTAATTTAGTGGTGGCAACAACCTGTTAGGGGTAGTGCAACTTTTAAACTTGCTGGCAAATTAAAGTTTTTTAAGGAAAAGCTTCAAACTTGGAACAAAGAGGTCTTTGGGAACCTATTTGAAAACAAAAAATATGTTGTTGAAAGTTTGAAGATAATTTATCAGAGGATTCAACATGGTGATGCCGATGAAACTACTAGGCAGGAGGAACAAACAAAACTAGCAAAGTTTCATAACATTTTTGCTAGTGAGGAAATCTATTGGAGGCAAAAATCAAGGGCTCTTTGGTTGAAATATGGAGATTAAAATTCTAAGTTTTTCACATCACCAGGCTTAGAAACATAAACAATAACAAGATAAATATTTTTAAAAAAGCAGATGGTTCTATTACTCAGGACTTAATAGAAATCAGAAAGGAGGCAGTAACTTATTTCAATTCTATCCTTGGTCAATAATCATAGTGCAATGAGGAGGCCAAAGATATTATCTTGCAATCCATTCCTAGAACAATAAATGATGATATAAACATTAAGCTTATATCTCCCTTTTCTTATGAGGAAATTAAGGAAGCCTTGTTTAGCATGGAGCCAGACAAAGCCCCGGGACCCGATGGCTTTCCCCCTCGTTTCTATAAATATTTTTGGGATATCGTAAGTGAGGATGTAATTTTTGTTGTCAGAGAATTCCAAGCAAGCAATCATATCCCAAAAGTTCTCAACTCTACTTTTATTTCTATAATTCCTAAGAAGCAAACCCCTGAATCTATGGTTGACTTCAAGCCAATCAGTCTGTGCAATGTTTCTTACAAGATCCTAACTAAAGCCATTGCAAATAGAATGAGAGATGTTCTGCCCCACATCATAGATCCATTCCAGGGAATATCTATCCAGGGTAGTTCAATATTGGATGGAGTTATCATAGTTCATGAAGCTCTGCATTCTGCTCATAAGACTAACAAGTCTGTTTTTGCCCTCAAGCTTGATATGAACAAAGCATTTGACAGGCTAAATTGGGACTTTCTAATTGCTGTCATCCATAAGTTTGGTTTTCACCACCAATAGGTTAATTTGATCAAATAATGCATTTCTAAAGCATGGTTCTCAATTCTGGTTAATGGAACAACTGTTGGTTACTTTCAAAGTCACAGAGGAATTCGGCAAGGGGACCCTATTAGCCCCATTTTATTCATCATTATGGTAGAATATTTAGGCAAAACCATAAAAAATGCTTGTAATTCAAGGCTAATATCAGGAATCAAGGCAAAATATCTCACTAGGGCTGTTTCTCACCAACAATTCGTTGATGATACCCTTATATTGACTAAGGAGTCGGTGGTTGAGGCCAAAATAATTAAATACATCCTGCAACTCTACGAGGACATTGTTGGTCAGAAAGTTAATTTTAGTAAAAGCAAGTTATATTTCTTGAACACCCCCATTCAGAGGTAAGGAAGGATTGCAAAAATTTTAGGGTGTGATATAGCAAACCTTCCCACTTCGTGTCTTGGTCTCCCTCTTTTCATTGGTTCTCCGATAGAGTCAATGTGGGACAGGGTTATTGAAAGAATTAAAAAAAAACTTACTGGATGGAAAGGTCATATTCTATCTCAAGCAGGAAAGCTGAACCTCACGAAGGCCTCTCTTCAAAGGTCCTCTCCATTTTCAAAGCCCTTGTGAAGGTTTTCCAAAAAATTGAGAAACTCCAAAAATAATTTTTATGGACTGGATCAAAGGAGAAAAAAAGGATACACCTTGTAGGATGGACTAAAGTGTGCAGACCCAGGGAAAATGGGGGCTTAGGTATGAGGAGAATTGCTCATATGAATTTAGCTTTACTAGCTAAGTAGGCATGACGCCTCTTTTTTGGTAAAGAAAATTAATAGACAACTATCATCAAATGAAAGTATCTTCAAAATATGGAATTTCTAAGTGACTCAGTTCCAATTAGAGGTTCTAATTTTTGGAAAGCAATTATCAATTATAAGGAAATCATAAAAAAAGGTTTAATATGGGTTTTAGGCAATGGTGAGAGGATAAATTGCTGGAATGATAGGTGGGCTAAGGATGAAACACTAACGTAATATACTAACTTATCCAAAATTAGAGATATCACGGAAGAACTCATTGGCAGAAAAGTCTTTGATTATATGGTTGAGGACAAAGGCAAAATAAAGTGGAACAAATAAGGATTCAAGGATTTCAAGTAGAATCAAATGATCTTTGTAACATTCTCGGGAAACAGTTTATCCCCATGAGACCCAAGGAAGATCATTTGACCTGAGCTACTACGAAAATGGGCAGTTCACTGTTAAATCAGCTTACAAGCTTCTGCTTGATGACGAGGATTTTGTCTTCCAAAAGGACTTAGTTTGGATAAAGAATTTAATTCCAAAAATTGTAGTCTTTTCATGGCTGGTTATCCAAGGAAGAATTCTAACCATTGATAATATGATATGTAAAGGTATTTATAGAACTAATCACTATTATCTGTGTAGGGCTAATTGGGAGACCATTTATCACATTTTCCTTGAGTGCCCTTTTTCCTTGATTGTCATACGTGGGATTTTTTAGGCCTTCAATATTTCCTGGGTTAAACCAGCCACTGTATTTGATTTTTTCATCCAGTGGCCTTCCCCATTTTCAAGCCAACGACTTAGATACATGTGGAAAATTTGTCTTAATCACTATTTTTGGCAGGTGTGGTTAGAAAGGAACCATAGAGTATTTAATGAGTCTATCCATGATCATTAAACTATCATTTCCAGGATCCTATCCTTTGCCAACGAGAATGTGAACCTTACCTCTTTTGATAGTCATAAACCTCATCTGCAGGAGACCATGATTGCTCAATATTTAAGCTTAACCTTGTTAGATGAGTCTGTGCCTAGGGTAGTCAACCCTAGAGCCAATGTTAAGTGGTCCCCACCTCCTACAGGTTGGTTTAAGCTTAATTTTGATGGAGCAAATAAGGAAAATCCTGGCAGAGTAGGCGTTGGCGACATTGTGCAAGATCATAATGGGAATATGATGCTTGCATTTTCTAAATATTTGGGAATAAGGATGAACAATGAAGCTAAAGCTAGAGCTATGTGGAGAGGCCTTCAAATGACTCAAGACTTAGAAGGCAATTTGATCATAGAAGGAGACTCTATGCATGTTATAAATCTCCTCAATAATTGGAAAACACCTCCTTGGAGGTTTAAAACAATTTTTGAAGAGGCTAGGATCCTTTTCCAGGGAAGACAGGATAGAAAAGCCCAACATGTCTTTCAGGAAGCTAACAAAGTTGCTGATAATCTGGCCAATTTGGGTGTCGATGGTGATGAAATTGTCAAATGGGAACACGGTGTCCCAAGTGAAATAGATGAGCTAATTCAACAAGAATTCCAAGAATGATAGTCAAATTTACCAACAGGGAAGGCACTATAATTTCAAAGGCTATGAGTATTCCCGTCTCTATTTTGAAATGGACTCATAATAAAAATTATCCAAGCTGTCAGTCTTGGTGGACATTGCTTGGAAATATCACAAAGACTAATGGGGGTAGTCACATGTTAGATAACATGGCTTCTAGTCGTCTTAGTAATTTGAGGTTGGTTGATAATCATAGGACAAGAAAGAAATTATAATATAAGACTTCGAACCAGAGCCACATGGACCACCAGATAGCCACTGCCATAAATATAGCCAGCAGGTTCACTTCTCCAAGGCTGATTGGCCAAGACAAGATGTGGTCCCAAAGCATGTCATATACAAAAGAAAGTAATTACAAAAGAATTATTAAGAGTAACTGTCAATACAAATCTTGTGGGAGTTTTTTTTAGTACTCTGCTATGTGTGTCTACAACTTTTTGTTTCTCCACTATTTCAAGGAAGGGATTTGTGTTTGTTTTTTTTTTGTAATTATGATGCAGGTGTGTTTTCTCGAGGTATACCCAAAATTTTGAATGGGAAGTTTCTTTTTGATAATAGGCTATGTGCCTTATCGGATGTAATGGCTTTGGCGGCATGTAGATTTTACATATATAGGATCCTTAGTAAGGACATGTTCATCAACAGCCCTCGGCTGATTTTTGTAAAATATTTTGGGTCAACCTGTAAAACCCGATATTAATGCTATAGTATCTTATCTACCAAAAAAGAATATTTAGATTCAAACTAATTTTAATGATAAATTAGTGGGAAATGAATATAATGTTAGATTAAGTTTTAATATTTAGATTCAAACTAATTTTAATGATAAATTAGTGGGAAATGAATCTAATGTTAGATTAAGTTTTAATATTTAGATTCAAACTAATTTTAATGATAAGTTAGTGGGAAATGAATCTAATGTTATATTAAGTTTTAATATTTGGTTTTCAAACTAATTTTAATGATAAATTAGTGGGAAATGAATCTAATGTTAGATTAAGTTTTAATCTTTGGATTAAAACTAATTTTACTGATAAATTAGTGGGAAATGAATATAATGTTAGATTAAGTTTTAATCTTTAGATTCAAACTAATTTTAATGATAAATTAGTAGGAAATGAATCTAATGATAGATTAAGTTTTAATATTTAGATTCAAACTAATTTTTAATGATAAATTAGTGGAGAATGAATCTAATGTTAGATTAAGTTTTAATATTTAGATTCAAACTAATTTTAATGATAAATTAGTGGGATGTGAATCTAATGTTAGATTAAGTTTTAATCTTTAGATTCACACTTTTTCAATGATAAAATAGTGGGAAAAGAATCTAATGATAGAATAAGTTATTAATCCTTAGTTTCAAATCAATCCAATGATAATTTGGTAACTAATCAAATGATGGATTAATACTTTTGACCTTGTTTTTCAAGTAATCAAATGAAGGATTAATTGATATCAATATTGTTTTTCAAATTATATTGGGTAATGATCAAAAAATAGATTAACCCTTTGATCTTGCAAATGAATATCAAGACTTATTTTAAGAGCTATATTATAACTACCGATGGAATGATGTAGATATTGTCTTGAATGAACTTAATATTTGCAGAGAATTTTTTGGTAAGAAGTACAAACTTCTTTATTGGATTAGAAAATGAATGAACTTAAATTTTGTGGAGAATGTTTAGAAAAGAAGTATGGGATTATTTTTTTTTGGTAGGTAAGATGATTTTAATTACTGCATGGGTTAAAGGGTCCCACCCCTATTACAATAGATGTAGGTAGATACAACAGTGCCCAACTATGGCAACAGTACAAAAAACAATAGGGGTTCTACCCCTTTCAACTAGGACCAGTACAAATCGAAACAAACAAAAACAAACTTCACCAACCCAGTACAAAAATAGGTAGTCTTACTGCCTAACAACCAACTTCCCAGGCTACTGGGACTCCGTGATATTTTCCTCCTTTGCATTGGACTTGTGATCAGGGGATAGAAGTATCTTGAGCATAATAGGGAGCTCCTTGATATTTTGGATGGCATTTTTGAGGAGGGCACCTCCTTCCTTGTAAATGTTAACAGTAGTCTACAGGTGGCCTACAACTTCACTGACACGGTTGAGGGCCACTGAGCGAAGCTTGTCCTCTGTGTTGGTGGTGATGTCCTCATATTCATCACTGATAATTTTTGGAGACATCCACTGATCACTCAGGTTCGGGGTCTTGAGCCTGATGGACTTCCTTATTTTTTGGGGGGTCGAACTGACTTCTGTTTGAACCTCAAGATTTTTTCGGTGGGATCATATTTAGCGGAGTTCCAAAGGTTGATGGTGTTGAAATGAAGTACCCTTGGGGTTGATGAAGCATCCTATTGGTTATAAGAACCACCTTTTTTGGTCAAATTTAGAGGAGAAGTGGTGTTGAAAAGTAACACATTTGGTATTGAAAGAATACTGTTATGGTGGCTAGAGCTACCTATCGATACTTTGCTCCACATCCTGGTTGGTTGTGGTGGTTACATCCTTGGGAAAGTCTTCTTCCCAGATAGACAAAGTGGCTTGGTTGACATATTTGTTAGCTAAAATGTCAGTGACCTTATTTTCTTCCCTGAACATGTGATTGATCTTGTAGTGGGGAAAGTGGTTGAGGGTAGCTTGGCACTCCTGGATAATGGTCTGGATGTTTCTTCCACCTAAGCTCTTATTGAAAATGTGGCCCACTATAACAGTTGAATCCCCTTCAAATATGATAGGTTTGGAGAGGGCTTTTCTCACCTCAATGCTTCTCCACAATGCTCTATCCTCTACATAATTGTTAGTTTGGGTCCCCAAATTTTTTGTGAAAGCCTTGATAATACTGCCATTGTGATATTTGATGACACCTCCCACCCCTGCACTACCCGGGTTACCTTTGGAGGCTCCATAGAAGTTATATTTGAGCCATCCCAGGGGAGGAGGGATCCATTTGGCATTGTCCCTGGGGTTGGGGGAATTTTGGACTTTGATGCAGTCTAAGGGGATCCCAAGCAAAGTGAAGAGGTAGGATTCAAGTCCAAATTTTGAAACCTCAGTGTAGGGGATGAGGCTACTATTTTCAATGGTGAAGGACAAGGCTCTGATGGCAACAACATCTAAGCTTCTGGGGTTCTCATTGAAAATGTGATTATTGTGTTCCAACCAAATTTACCAAATCACATGATGAAGCAAGGAATTCCATAGAAAGCTAAGTCTTGAATTTTTAAAGACCCTGGGCCACTAGGTGAACAGGCCTGTGACAAACATGGGCCATACCCAACTTACCTAGAATCTGCTGATCACGTAGGAGAAAATATCCCAAGCAAAGGGGTATTCTAGAAGAATGTGTTGAGTGGACTCCCAAGCTTGGGTGCAAAGGTGACACCTGTTGGGAACGATGACTCCCCTTTGGATCAAATTATTCGTAGTCAAGATTCTATTATGGGAAGCTAGCCAGTAGAAGTGGGCCACCTTCAAGATCAAGTGCTTGAGCTAGATGCTCCTGGTTAAGGTATGGCTATCCCTATTTTTGGGAGTCATGGGATGGTTTTCCATCATCTGGGAGGCAGATTTAATGGTGAATATTCCATTGCTAGATCCCTTCTAGTAGCGTACATATTTTCTCTGAGACTGTGGGATGAAGTTCACCCGAAATATGTCCTAAAGGGTTGTTATGGCCTTGCTAATGGTGTCATTATTGATTCTAAACTAAATCTATTTTCACTTTTGGATTCCCTGGTCTGATTTGATGATATCAATAAATTTAGGACCAAATTTCTTATCTATGAGGTGCTTGATAGTGACCACATCAGGATCATTAATTAGGGGATTTGGTCTGGCCTAGGTATCCTTCCAAAATTCAATGTGCTTACCATTTCCCAACTACCACCATGATCCCTGTTGCAAAAACTGCTTGGTGTGAGCTATGGATTTCCAGAAGTGGGAACCGAAACAGGGGGTCTCCATATCCAAAAATGCTTGGTGTTGTAGATACTTTCTTTTGACGATGGACACCCACTCCAGATTGGTGTTGGTAATCACCTTCCATGCTTTTTTGGATAGGAGGGATTTATTTATGATGCTTATATGGAGAATAACCAGTCTCCCTTTATGTTTAGGAGTGCAGACCTTATCCCAGGCTACCAAGTAGAATTTTATCTAAGAATCATTCCTGGCCCATAGGAAATGTTTCTACACTTTTTCAATAGCATCTCCCACCGAGGCAGGGATTTTGAAAACCGACAGAAAATACATTGGAATGCTTTGAAGGATAGATTTAACCAGAGTTGCTTTGCCAGCTTGGGATAGGAGGGCCCCTTTCCACCCTGCCAGCTTCTTGTGGATCTTATCTGTGACATTATCCCACATAGCCTTGAGTGGCCTTCCTCTAAAAATTGGGAGTCCCAGATAGGTTGTGGAAAAATCAACTATGATGCAGCCCAAAATTATTGCAATCATGCTCTACCTTTTGATGGGGATGTTGATGAAGTAGAGATTACTCTTGATGAGGTTGATCTTATAGCCAGAAGCCTCCTCATAGAGGTTGAGGATGGCCTTGATAAATTTGGATTTGAATACTAAAGCTTTGGTAGCCAACAGGGTATCATCCACAAACTATTGATGAGTAGAGGGAGAGAGTCCAAAGGCTGCCTTGATACCAAAAATCAGCTTTCTAGAACAAGCATTTTTTATGGCTCTTCCCAAAATCTCAACCAAGATGATAAACAAAATGGGGGAGAGGGGATCTCCTTGCCTTAGACCCCTGGTGCTGGGGAAGTAACTGAAGGCTGACCCGTTGACCAGGACAAAGAACCAAGAAGAGAAAAAATAGTTGGAAATTAGATTTACCCAAGAATCATGGAAATAGTACTTGAGAAGGATTTTGGTCAGGAAATCCCTGTTGACTTTGTCAAAGACTTTGTTCATATCAAGTTTGAGGAAGAAGGTAGAGGAGTTGGAATTGTGCGTAGAATGGATCAGCTCATGGATGGTTATGACACCATCAAGAATGTTTCACCCCTTAACAGTGTTTCCTTGGCAAGGATCGATGATGGTGGGGAGAATCTTAGTGAGTCTGTTGGCAAGGGATTTGGACATAATTTTGTAGATGACATTGCATAGGCTTATGGGATGGTAATAAAAAAGGGATTGGGAATTTTCCCCCTTTGGGATCAGGGCAAGGAAGGTAGAATTGACATCTCTGGGAATGACACTAGAGGTTTGCATTTTGGTGATAGCTTGGCATAGATCAGGGCCCATAATATCCTAGTAAGTTTGGAAGAATCTAGGAGGAAGCCATCGGGACTCGGGGATTTATCCAAATTCATAAAAAATAGGGATTGGCAGATATCCTTGTGGGATAGGGGGTTGAGGAGGAACTCATTAGTAGCTTCAAAAATGGTTTTGGGGATGTTTTTGAGGAGGGAGTCCATGGCCAGGGTGGAGGGGGAGGGGGGTGAGGAGATCTTCAAAGTGGCTGATAGCTTCATCCCTAATTTGGTGAATGTTAGTGGTGAAAGACCCATCCTGTCTAGTGAGGCTTTTAATTCTATTGGCTCCCCTGTGCTTGAGAGTAGAGATGTGGAAAAACTTGGAGTTTGAATCTCCTTCCCTGAGCCAAAGCTATCTTGATTTTTGGTGCCAAAATGTTTCTTCTTTGCACAAGGTGTTATGGTAGTCAGACAGTAAAACCCTCTCTTATTTTTGGAGCATGTCATCCCCCTGCTCTTTATGGAATTTATCTTCAATCTGACCTGGTTTTGATATCCCGCATAAATTCAAAAATATTCTTGGTCTCCCTATTCCAAACTTTCAATTTTTCTTTGATCAACTAGAGTTTCTACATTACTTGATTGGTGACTATCCCAGGGAATATTTTCCACCACTTAGTGATCTGAATTTTTAGGTCAGGGTGTTGAGTCCACATTGACTCAAACCTAAACAAAGTCTTAAAATGGGGTCTACTAGCTATTTCAAATAGGAGCAGACTATTTTCAGACCCTATCTTTGGGAGGGCCTGGAGAGAGGTGTCTCCAAAAAGAGGGAGGGCTTCTTGGGATAGTAGGAAAAAATCAAGATTCTCTTGGATGATATTGTTTCCCTTTCTTCTATTACTCTAGGTGAAATGGAATCCCTGCAAATGGACATCCATAAGAGCATTGGAATTTATGAACTACCTTAAATTATTTGTTGATTTGTGTGTGATGGTATTCCCAAGTATGGGCTTCTTTGTGTGTTTACTATAAATGTGTTTAGCTGTGTAGAAAGTTGGGAATTTATATTTACATATCATGGAAAGAAGTATGGGCTTCTTTGCTTGTCTATATTGGATTGAATTATAGAAATGCAAGTGCTTGTGTTTTAATATTTGTCGAGAATATTTTAGGAAAGTAGTATGAGATAATTTTGTTGTGCATTATTCTTAGAACACATTCATACCTACATATGAGCTGTTTTGATCCCCACTTATTTTCAAATACTATGGAGGCCAAATGAAGATGGTGTAGGGACATGCTAAGATAACTCTACATTGTTTATTGGAGTATTATTTTTGATCACTCTTGGTTAAAGAGGACTTATTATAATAGATGAAAATACTATTCTTTTGTAATTTAAGCATTTTAAAAAATGACTACATGATGCTTATTGTTAAATGGATTTATGGTTCTTATCCATACTATGCCATTTTGCTAGATAGATAGATTTATTTCTATAATCTTAAGATGTTAGTTTTTCTTGATATTGCAAATGATTTACTGCTTGCTGAAGAGAGAGGGATGGGAATTTTACCTTGGGGTTATTTTTGAAGGGCACTAAAGTTATCTTGTTAAAACTCAGGTTGTTGTATGATAGTAACACCTAGTTTGTGTATCCATAAGTAGGCAATCATGTGGAATTATTATAGCTTAGAGGCCATCGCGAAGATGGGAAAGCTAAGAATATGGTTTAAGAGATCACCATAGAGGTGTAGTTAAACTAGAATTAGAAACTATGCCCAATAGGCTAGCATAGATGTATTTATGTACGGAAGTAGGAATTGGCATCCCCTTCTCTCAAGGCTTAGAAGGGATAATCCTAACACTGAGGTCAAGAGGTTAGCATTTGTGGAGAATTCCAAAAAAATGGGAAAACATTTTTAAAGCATCCTTTATACCATGAAGGTATATAAGGTGAACCCTAGGTACCTACAAGATTTTAGAACCTCTTTTCCACTCAAGTGATGTCTGCATCATCTTAGACTCAAAATTTGAGTGTCTAGTCAATGATGTATTTCATTGATACTTTGGTAAAAACTTATGTATTTAAACAAATCTCTCTTGGATTGGTTAGATTTTGGGGTTGTTATAGTATCCCAAAAATCAAGTGGTAAGCCTAGTAGTATTACCCAAATAGAGGATGTATTTATGATTTACATATATAGATAAAAAGTGTAATCCTAGTTTTTAAGAGCTAGACCCCTTTTATCAAAAAACCAAAGTACTTGAAGCATGAAATGCATTAGATATTTAGGATTCTAAAGAGTAAAAAATACAAAGCCATTTGGCATTACCATCACCTCTAGATGATTTATGGGTTTCTATTTATCTAGCACCCATTTCCTATGGAGTCCATATCTGGTCTTGGCCCTACAAATATCTTGACCAGGATATTCTATATTTTCTCTATCAATATCATATCCAAAGAATGAGGATACATTGAAAAAACCTTTCTTCCTCAGTGGAAAAAATAATATTTTTTCTTCCTAAGTATTAGGGCCTTGAACTACATTTCTCCATGATCTACTCTCTACATTAGTATAACCCCCTAATAGGACCATCCAATCATAAATGATGTTTTCCATATCTTACTGGAATAGGATTTGAAAAATCTATCTGGTCAATCGTCTTCCCTAAAACTCCTTGAATGGATCTGAATCTATGTTTGAGGCACCTATGAAATCCATCAAATTTCTCTCTCGATATATCCCTAATAAGCTCCAAGTTAGTCAATTTATAGCCTAAATCATCACCATCCATCCCATCTTCTTAGGAGTATCTTGTATCTAGAAAGTTATTGTTGAAACTAAATCCCACCACCATCAAAGCCTATATCCACCACTACTATATCCTACTCTCCTTAGATATTCCACTATCGAAGCTTAAATCCACTACCTCTAAAGCCTATATCCATAGTTTCTAAAGTCCACCACTATCAAAGTCTAGATCTACCACCATCGAAGCCAAAGCCCATAACTGTTGAAGCCTATATCCACTACTACTAAAGCCCACTCTCCCTAGATCTACCATCATCAAAGCTTATATCAAATACATCTAAAGTACAAATCCACAATTTTTGAAGCCCACCACTATTGAAGCCCAAATATACCATCATCAAAGCTAAATCCCACCATCATCAAAGCCTAGATCCACTACTACTAAAGCTAAATATCCTTAGATCTACTATAGTTGAAGCTCAAATCCATTACCTTCAAATCCCAGATCCATAGTTACTGAAGCCCACCACTATCAAAGCCTAGATTTTCCATCATCAAAGCTAAAGCTCATATTTGTTGAGGCCTAGATCCATTATTTTTGAAGCCCACTCTACCCAAATTTTCCATTGTACAAGCTTAAATCAACTAACTCCAAAGTATAAATCCATAGTTGCTAAAAACCACCACCATCGAACTCCAAATATACCACCATCAAAGCCAAAATCTACCATTGTTGAAGCCTAGATCCACTACTGCTAAAGACCACTCTCCCTAGATCTACCACTATTGAAGCTCAGATCCATTACCTCTAAAGTACAAATCCATAGTTTCTAAAGCCCACCACTATCAATACTTATATCTACCATCATTGAAGCCAAATACCACCATCACCAAAGCCTATATCCACTATTGCTAAAGCCCAATGTTGTTGAAGACTATATTTAATTTCAAATTTTCAATGAGTTTACATAGGTTTTTATGAGAGGTCCTAATACCCTCATACTAAGTGGAGTTTGAACCATGTACCTCACAAAGAGAGGCCATCATAACAATATAATATTATTTTTCACCAACTAGAACTTATGTACAACATGCATATTTATATAAAAATGTGTCTCTTAGTTTCAAGAGGCTCTTTAGTGTTTTCATCCCTTGGTGTTTCACCTTCAACTTTGTCTTTTCATCTTATTTCATGCTCACGGGAGATATGACCATCCAACCTCATATAAGGTGAAATCATTAATAATCTCCTAATAATTAAAAAATATCAAATAATATAATAATGACTAACAAGGAGGCCCTTCATGATGCCCCTTGCATATTTTCCATTCTCACAATTATGAAATTTATTTTTTGTTTCCCAAATCAATGTCCCTTTGATTTTTTTCTCTTTGTTTTTACTTTAATGTCTTTCTCTATTTTTTCCATTCCTACAAATATTTATCCTCATAAATCTCTTATATTTTTTTATTTGTTAATATTGTGACCTATTATCTATAATTTTAGGCCACCTTGAAGGACCTTGAGTATGAGGGATAATCTAAAAAATACTTTATTTTATGTTGTTTTAGAAATCCTAAAGTACTAGGGTCATTATCCACATTACTTACTTTCTTATGCTACCGTGTATATCCTAAAATATAATGGATATCCTCCATCCTATTTTTTTTATTATACTCCCCTTTAAACCATAAGGTTTAAGGTATAAGATCTAAATTACTTTCATTCTTATTATAAGGGTATACTTTTCACTACTTGAGGAAAGTGGAGATGATTTACATAAATTAAATTTCACCTCTTCCACTATATTTGTTTTAAATTTTGTCTCCATATCTTCCTTAGCATTTTTAATTCCTTTTAAACTCAAACTCGTAAATTTTAATTCCTCATCCCTTTCATCCTTCTTAATGTTCTTTGTTGTTTTCTCCAAATAAATTGAGGGACTTCATTATTTTATGATGTGGAGGGTATTTTTTTGCTACTTTTTTTAGAGTGGAAAATAATTGGTTTATTCTAGCTTCTATTATAATATAATTTCCTTATTATATATCAAAGTTTCTATCATGAACAAAATTTTCCATCTCTTTATTAATTGTTTTAACTTTGTAACCTCTTGCAATGTGTCTAGTCCTATAATATTTGTGATATTAGAATGATAATTTTTTATAGTCTACTTATTAAACTCATTATCTTGATTCAAACTTAATTTTAATTTATTTTGTTAAATATTTTAGAATATCCATGGAAACACATGTTTGTGTATATACAACATATTTTTTCTCCTTAGTAGTTGGGCCCTCATGGATGAACTCCCTAGAGTATTACTAATTTTTTTTAATGTTTCATTATTGATGAGTTAATATGGAAGTTCAAAATCCTACACCACACTAAAATTATTTTAATAGTTTTTATATCCATAATTTTTTTTTTACTTCATGGTCTCAAATACAAGCCATCTCTCCCTTTAAACCACACTCCACCATCCATTATTTTTTTATTGAATCTAAAACTAAATTAAATGATAAAAACATTATTTTCGAAGAAAAACCATTGAATAATTTGAACTTAATACCCATTTTCATTTAATCCACTTTTTAAACTCTAAATAACTTTAGTATCCACTAAACTTAGTATCCACTACTTGAGGAAAGTGGAGATGATTCACATAGATTAAATTTCACCTCTTCCACTATATTTGTTTTAAATTTTGTCTCCATATCTTCCTTAGCATTTTTAATTCCTTTTAAACTCAAACTCGTAAATTTTAATTCCTCATCCCTTTCATCCTTCTCAGTGTTCTTTGTTGTTTTCTCCAAATAAATTGAGGGACTTCATTATTTTATGAGGTGGAGGTTATTTTTTTGCTCATTTTTTTAGAGTGGAAAATAATTGGTTTATTCTAGATTTTATTATAATATAATCTCCTTATTATATATCAAAGTTTCTATCATGAACAAAATTTTCCATCTCTTTATTAATTGTTTTAACTTTGTAACCTCTTGCAATGTGTCTAGTCCTATAATATTTGTGATATTAGAATGATAATTTTTATAGTCTACTTATTGAACTCATTCTCTTGATTCAAACTTAATTTTAATTTATTTTGTTAAATATTTTAGAATATCCATGGAAACACATGTTTGGGTATATACAACATATTTTTTCTCCTTAGTAGTTGGGCCCTCATGGATGAAATCCCTAGAGTATTACTAAATTTTTTTAATTTTTCCTTATTGATGAGTTAATATGGAAGTTCAAAATCCTACACCACACTAAAATGATTTTAATAGTTTTTATATCCATAGAATTTTTTTACTTCATGGTCTCAAATACAAGCTATCTCTCCCTTTAAACCACACTCCACCATCCATTATTTTATTCTTGACTCTAAAACTAAATGATATGATAAAAACATTATTTTCGAAGGAAAACCATTGAATAATTTGAACTTAATACCCATTTTCATTTAATCCACTTTTTAAACTCTAAAGAACTTTAGTATTCACTAAAATTAGTATCCACTACTTAAGAAAAGTGGAGATGATTTACATAGATTAAATTTCACCTCTTCCGCTATATTTGTTTTAAATTTTGTCTGCATATCTTCCTTAGCATTTTTAATTCATTTTAAACTCAAACTTGTAAATTTTAATTCCTCATCCCTTTCATCCTTCTTAGTGTTCTTTGTTGTTTTATCCAAATAAATTGAGGGACTTCATTATTTTATGAGGTGGAGGGCATTTTTTTGCTACTTTTTTTAGAGTGAAAAATAATTGGTTTATTCTAGCTTCTATTATAACATAATATCCTTATTATATATCAAAGTTTCTATCATGAACACAATTTTCCATGTCTTTATTAATTGTTTTAACTCTGTAACCTCTTGCAATGTGTCTAGTCCTATAATATTTGTGATATTAGAATGAAAATTTTTTATAGTCTACTTATTGAACTCATTATCTTTATTCAAACTTAATTTTAATTTATTTTGTTAAATATTTTAGAATATCCATGGAAACACATGTTTGGGTACATACAACATATTTTTTTTCCTTAGTAGTTGGGCCCTCATGGATGAACCCCCTAGAGTATTACTAAATTTTTATAATGTTTCCTTATTGATGAGTTAATATGGAAGTTCAAAATCCTACACCACACTAAAATGATTTTAATAGTTTTTATATCCATAGAATTTTTTTACTTCATGGTCTCAAATACAAGCCATGTCTCCCTTTAAACTACACTCCACCATCCATTATTTTATTCTTGACTCTAAAACTAAATAATACGATAATTATTTTCTAAAGAAAAACATTGAATAATTTGAACTTAACACCCATTTTCATTTATTCCACTTTTTAAATAACTTTAGTATCCACTACTTGAGGAAAGTGGAGATGATTTACATTGATTAGATTTCATCTCTTCCACTATATTTGTTTTAAATTTTATCTCCATATCTTCCTTAGCATTTTTAATTCCATTTAAACTCAAACTTGTAAATTTTAATTCCTCATCCCTTTCATCCTTCCTCCTTCTTAGCGTTCTTTGTTGTTTTCTCCAAAAAAATTGAGGGACTTCATTATTTGATGAGGTGGAGGGTATTTTTTTGCTACTTTTTTTAGAGTGGAAAATAATTGGTTTATTCTAGCTTCTATTATAATATAATCTCCTTATTATATATCAAATTTCTATCATGACCAAAATTTTCCATCTCTTTATTAATTGTTTTAACTTTGTAACCTCTTACAATGTGTCTAGTCCTATAATATGTTAGGAAACTACTATTAAAATAAAGCACACTCACATACATCAAATAACTCAATATCACTACGCAAAAATCAATTACAGAAATGAAACAATATCATAGTAACACTGAATCGCGGACCTCTTTGAGGGGGCAACCTCCTTCAATATTTCAATAGTTTGCAAAAGGATAATCTCGTACATGGATTCATATATTTTTAAAGGAAAAATACATACAACCCTACCTAAATGCTCAAGAGGTGGCTTACATGCAAAATGCAACTCAAGCTAGAATCTCCCACCAAATGGCAGTTATAATATTGATAAAAATAGTTACATGAAATTGTACCACTTGGCGAGGTATCTTACTACATCGGTTAAAATATTGATAAAAATAGTTACATGAGATGGTACAACTTGGCGAGGTACCTTTATTGCCACCTACATTACTAAGTATTGCATAATAACATTAAAATAGGATCCCCATGTTGGAAGTGTGTTATTACATAGGTAAATGAGAATTACAACATGGTGTTAGGATAGGATCCTAACATCTCCTTCCCCTTCGAAAAGATTTGTACTCAAAGCTGAAATTGAGGAAACTGGTGTTGGATTTGATGAAGAGACTCCCATATAGCATCTTTTGGCTAGAGCCCATACCACTGGACAAGGACTTCTATGATGGTATGATTGTGGAGAGTGCGGGTGTGACGATCCAACAATTATTTTGGTTTGAGTAAGATGGACCCTTCCTCTTCCAATTTTGGTAATGCTGATTGAACCTATACTTGTGCACCCACAAATTTATTGAGAGATGAAACATGGAAAATAGTATGGATATTGGAGGTGGGTGGGAGAGCAAATTTGTAAGTAGTGGAACCAATCCACTATAGTATTTGGTAAGGCCCATAGAATTTTGTAGTAAGTTTTTGGTACCTACAAATTTGGAGGGATGATTGTTTGTATGACTGCAAGCGAAGGAAAACCACATCACCCACATAAAAGCTTTGCTCAAGTCGATGTTGGTCGATCTATTTTCGCATATGGTTCTGAGCCATGTCCAAATTATGCTTTAGTTGGTGAAGGACATCAGTCTGCTAGAAAAGAGTAATTTCGACTTCCTCGACCCTGGAGCTACTTGGAATGTATGAAGAAGATGTGGATGGAGGGCATCCATAAATAGCTTCAAAAGGAGTGAGTTTGGTAGTTGTATAATAGGATGTGTTGTACCACCATTCAATCAAAGGAAGCCACTGACCTCATTGAGAAGGATGATCTAATGCAAAGCAATGAAGATAGGTCTCCAAACATTTATTAACAATCTCAGTTTGACCATCCATTTTTGGATGATAGGCTAAAATCATTTTGAGCTTCGTTCCCTACAACTTAAACAACTCTTGCCATAAATTACTAGTGAAGGTTGGGTCTCTATTAGACACAATGGAGGTGAGCATACCATGAAGGCAAAAAATAGAATTGATAAATATTTGGGTAATGGTGGAGGTTGTGTAAGGATGGGCAAGGGGATAAAAATGACCATACTTTGAAAGATGATCCATTACCATGAGAATAATAGACTTACCACCTGATTTAGGTAACCCTTCGATAAAATCCATAGAAATATCAGTCCAAACCTGATATAGAATGGGCAAGGGTTGAAGAGTACCCAAAGAGTGAACTATTTCACCTTTCATCCATTGGTAGGTATCACAAGATGCCATGAAGTCAAAAATGTCCTATTTCATCCCTTTCCAGAAGAATGTGCACTTGAGGCATTCATATGTTTTGAGAAATCCAGAATGACCTGTAGAGGGAGTAGTGTGTAGTTCCTTCATGAAGATGTCATGGAGTGGCGAGGCACGGGGAATAACAAGGCATTGGTGATAACACAAATTTTGGCCATCCCAATTGTAGTCTGGGGATGAAGTTAGATCAACTTGAAGTGAAGCCATCAAAGCTTGTAGGTTTGCATCTTGAAGTACTTACTATCATAAGGAATCTATCCACTGGGGGATACGTGTGGAGATAGCACATATCATACTAAGGGCCTCAAATTGGCAAGAGAGAGCATCAACCACAAGATTTTATTTTCCCTTCTTATAGGTGATATCATAATTATAGCCCATGAGTTTAGAAATCCATTTTTGTTGTTCTAGGGTAGCAACCTGTTGTTATAAGAAATATTTGAGACTCTAATGGTCTGTTTTAATAGAGAAATGACACCCAATGAGATATGGTCTCCAATGGGTGACAACATGTAATATGACCAACATCTCTTTGGCATATGTAGATTTTACCAAATTATGCTCAGAGAGTGCCTTACTGGTGAAGGCCAAGGGTCTCCCTTCTTGCATCAATACTGCCCCAATGTCGTGACCAAAAGTGCCACTTTCAATGACGAATGGTTTAGAGAAATATGGCATGGCTAGAACAGGTGCGGTAGTCATGGCATGCTTTAATTCAAGAAAGGGTTGATCAATGGGTCCTATTAGAGTGAAAGAGTTCTTCTTTAACATAGATGTGAGGGGAGCTGCTATCTTCCCATAATTATGAATAAATTTCTTGTAATAACCTATAAGTCCTAAGAATCCCCAAAGTCCTTTAAGAGTGCGAGGTTTTGCCCAGTCCTGAACTGCCTGAATCTTCTTAGGGTCGACCTTGACACCATCTTTAGAAAAAATGTGTCCTAAATACTCCACTTCAGTAAGGCCAAAGGATCACTTAGATCGCTTAGCAAAAATTTGATGTTGTGCCAATAACTATAATGTTTGATCCACATGGGTAAGGTGTTCTTCCCACGAGCGACTATAAACCAATATATCATCAAAGAAAACTAGGATGAACTTCCACATGAAGATACAGAAGATGTTGTTCATAAGGATTTGAAATGTGGATGGTGCATTTGTCAAACCAAATGGCATTACCAAGAAATCATAGTGACCTTCATGAGTACAAAAAACAATTTTTGGAATATCCTCATCCTTGAGCCTGATTTTATGGTACCCCGAACGAAGGTCCAACTTGGAGAAGTACATAGCTCCGTGTAATTCATCCACCACTAGAATGGGAAATTTATCCTTGATGGTGATCTTATTGAGCTCACTGTAGTCTATGCACAATCACCACGAGCCATATTTCTTACGAACTAGAAAAATTGGAGAAGAATAGGGACTAGTACTAGGTCATATGACACCTACCTTGAGCAATTCCTGTACCATATTCTCAATTTCTAGCTTGAGAGCATGAGGATACTGGTACGGTATTATGTTTGGTGGTGCACTATTCGAAAGTAGTGGAATAACATGATCATGAGAGCAACGAGGTGGCAGTGTAGTGGTTCTAAAAAGATGCCATTATGCTTGGTTAGAACAAGTTGCAAATCTACTAGAATTAGATCTACTGTAGAAGTGGGTGGCTGAATTGAAAATATTTGTGCAATGACCACACGGAAGGACTTTTTCAATAACTTCTCCATGCGATTGGAACTAATAATTTGTGTAGGGCCAGCCTTGATATCCTTGAGGGTATATGCTTGTCCATTTGGTGAAAATTGCAACCATAGTTCTACAAGGTTGTAGGATAAAGTGCCCAAGGTGCTCATCCATTGGGATCCTAACACATCACATCCTCCCAATTGGAGGGTGAACATATCTTGCTTGAGTTCATAATCCCCTATTTGAATTTTGATATTTTTACATTTACCTTTACAAGGTAAGGTGCTTCCATTGGCCACCATGAATTCAAAAGAATTGCATGAGTGTATATAAAAATTGGTCCATTTGGCCACCCGAGGATCAATAAAGTTGTATGTTCTGCCTGAATCAATAAGAATTGTGAGATGTTGGCCTTTGAAATAACCCACAACTTTCATGGTTTGTGGGGTGGTAATCCCAACAAGAGCATGGACTAGAATTTCTACTGGTGTTTCTGATGGTTCCTTTTCCTGTGGAGTTGGTACCTCAGTTGTATCACTCTCCTCATCACTATGGTCACTATTTTTTGGTTCCTCCACATCTATTAAAAACAATCTCTTATTTGCACATGTATGCCCCTTCGTAAACTTTTATCACAATTATAACATAACCCTTGGGAGCGACGTGTATCCATTTCCTCTATAGTCAGTCGCTTGGGAGCAGGAGGCTTATTATTAGTATTGTTTTGGACCCGAGAAGGGAAAGAAGGTTGGTTATGCAAAAATCTTGATGTTTGCCTTTGAGCTAAGAGTTTAGATTTGGCCAATTGGGCTAAACTGATAGCCTCCATCATGGTGTGGGGTTTGAACATCTTGAATTCAGCCTAGAGATCATCTCATAACCCACTAACAAAACAACTCATAAAAAATCCCTCATTCAAACCCTTAGTTTTATTGGCCAATTTCTCAAATTGGGTTTGGTAATCATGAATTGAGGTGGTTTGTTTTAGCTTTGTCAGTGCACCTGTAAAGTCATCATAATCATTAGGGCAAAATTGACTGAGTATTTGGGACTCAAATTCCTCCTAAGATAGATCAGGTTTAGCAACCCGTAGCCATTGGAACCAATGTAAGACCTCATATTCTAGGTTGAAGGAAGCCATCTAAACTCGATGATAGATAGGGACATTATGGAGTTGGAAGAATTGATCAACCCGACATAACCACCCATCGACATCCTTTCCACTGAACTTAGGGAAGTCTAATTTAGGCATTCTGAAGGTTGGATCCTAATAAAAGTGATTGTCATATGGTTTTGGTTGACCTTATTTAGAGTTTTTAGCACGGTGTTCAGTTTTGGTACTATCGTGCAATTTGGTCTCTATATTTGTGAGTTGCTATTCTAAACAAATTCTAGTGTTATCTCGATCTAGTTGAAGCTCTCTAATATCTGTGCCTCTGTTCTTATTTTTAGAGGTCAAGTCAGCAATAGATTTTTGCAGGTCGGCCAATAATGTGCCCAAGTCTAAATCCTTTTGTTGTTGTCCTCGAGTACCACTTGCCATTGTGGTCCCTCTTGTGCTAAGTTACTAAAAATAGACCTTAGATTTTTAGGAGTCACTATTTTTAGTAAGGGGCCAAAATTTAATTTGGGAAATGAGTTGAAACATTGATTTTAGGATAGGTTCCACTTCGATGGCTGTTTGATCTGAGCGCTTAATGAGGAGATATACTGAATTTCTTGACATTTTGTGATCTATTGGTTGCAAGTCAATGTCAAGGTAATTTCTTCCACTTGTACTTAAAATTTCACCAATGAGTCCTTGAGGGTCTTTTGTGCAAAATAACAAGTAGATTCTATTCCAAAAACTTTGGATCAATTTTATGGACCGATGAAAAGTTATGGCCTTAGCATGAAAAATCAAAATTTTTTATTTTTAGAAATTTGGTGCAAAATTTGACCAGGAGCTACCAAAGACAATTTTGTCTGGAATAGAGTGTACAATTTTTTGCTAAATTTTTGAGTTAATTTGAGATCTGTGTGAAGAGATATCCCTATTCTAATAATTTTTTTTCTATATTAGTGTGGTTTCTGATTTGGAGTTACAGTTCAAAATTTGGGACCCGAGATCAACTATTTCGGACCTATATACTGCACCCTGACCACCATGTCACTCACTGTTTTCTGTTCCTATCACCTGTACTAGGGTTACTGACATAGTTTTTGATTTTGACCTTAGGGAATTTTTTGATACTAAAAACTCTATTTCTGACACAAATTCTATAATTTTGGACTGGTATAGAGGACTGTTACTATCGACTCGACTACCACTATTACTATCCTGACTGTTATTGTCACTGTCCTAACTATGCAGATTCTGACCACATATTGGTTCAAACACTTACAAAAATTTGTCACAGGCTGGTTCAAACACTTAAAAAATTGTCTTGAATGTTGGTGCATGCAAGTTGTTTTCTGTGATAGGGCAAGCCTTCTTCGTATGCTCACTTTTGGGGATGGTGAAAGCAGGTTAGCAGAAAAGGGATGGGTTGATTTGTAGGGGAATGATACTTTGTTTTTGTTTTGTTTTATTGAACCAAGGTATACTAAGGTATGCTAAGTAAGGGAGTATGTAATACCCATAGGCCCTCTATTATATCACAGTGACAAACAATAGTGCCCGGACCAATATTTCAGGCCACTACTCAAGGAGGATTCCACACATACCCTTGAGCACACTATCTGCCTCTCTGATAGTATGAGAGGATAATCATCCGGGATGTTGTATCCCATGGACTATGGATAATATAAGGCCAAAAATCTTCCTAATGTATAAAATCTTGTTTAAACCTATATTGTCTCCTGATATACCCAAAAATATGTGGGAGATCAATTTCGTGTGTGAGTGTTGTCTGAGGCCTGAGTATTGGAGCCTGATCACCCCTCACTTCACTAGATGCTTTATGGGCTATATAGCTTAGCAAATAACGATAGTTCCTTTGTGATATTTTAAAACTCCCAGCATAGGGTTTCTAACCTACACAACTACTATCTTCTTTTTTTGGTCTTTTTTGATTTTTTGAGAAAAAAAATGACTGTATTTTTTGGATTTTTTTTTGATAAAGAAAAAACAAAAATAAAAAACATAGGAAAATTATACCTAATAGGCGGAATGACTAACAAGAATCATCGTAGTAACAACAAAACTTGGCCCTTGAAAGTGCTCTGATACCACTTGTTAGGAATCTACTATTAAAATAAAGCACACTCACATAAAATACTAAAAAATAACTCACATACATCAAATAACTCAATATCACTATGCAAAAATCAATTATAGAAATGAAACAATCTCACAGTAACACTGAATCATGGGCCTCTTCGAGGGGGAAACCTCCTTCAATATTTCATTAGCTTGCAAAAGGATAATCTCGTACATGGCTTCATATATTTTTAAAGGAAAACTACATGCAACCCTACCTAAATTCTCAAGAGGTGGCTTAAATGCAAAATGCCACTCAAGCTAGAATCTCCCACCAAATGGTGGTTATAATCTTGATAAAAATGATTACATAAAATGGTACCACTTAGCGAGGTATCTTACTACATCGGTTACAATATTGATAAAAATGGTTACATGAGATGGTACCACTTGGCGAGGTACCTTTATTGCCACCTATATTACTAAGTATTGCATAATAACATTAAAATAGGATCCCCACGTTGGAAGTGGGTTATTACATAGGTAAATGAGAATTACAACATGGTGTTAGGATAAGATCCTAGCATAATATTTGTGATATTAAAATGATAATTTTTTATAGTCTACTTATTGAACTCATTCTCTTGATTCAAACTTAATTTTAATTTATTTTGTTAAATATTTTAGAATATCCATGGAAACACATGTTTGGGTATATACAACATATTTTTTCTCCTTAGTAGTTAGGCCCTCATGGATGAACTCCCGAGAGTATTACTAATTTTTTTTAATGTTTCCTTATTGATGAGTTAATATGGAAGTTCAAAATCCTACACCACACTAAAATGATTTTAATAGTTTTTAAATCCATATAATTTTTTTACTTCATGGTCTTAAATACAAGCCATCTCTCCCTTTAAACCACACTCCACCATCCATTATTTTATTCTTGACTCTAAAACTAGATAATATGATAAAAACATTATTTTCGAAGGAAAACCATTGAATAATTTGAACTTAACACCCATTTTCATTTAATCCACTTTTTAAAAAATCAAAAAAACTTTAGTATCCACTATACTTGTACATTAATCCTCTATTTTTAAGAACCATTATATCATGATTGATCAGCTCATTTTTTATAATCACTTTTGGTATAACTTATGTCACTTGTATAGGAAGTTGGTATAGAGCTATTCTTCCTTTTTCCCTAGGTAGAGAATCCTTTCCAACTAGGGCATTATTAGTTCCACTCAAAGTTTATGTATATGATGTTTCTTCCTTTCTACCTAACTTTTCCTCATGAAAATAGTTTATTTTATAAATTTATTCATATATATAGAATACGATTTTAAAAATAAGGATCACATTCTACTTGTGCTTGCACTTGCTCCTTAATCATGATAGATGTCAATTCTTACTTACACTTACTATTTCTCCCTACACATGCTTATTGATGCTCCTTGCTTGTGCTCACACTTAATTCTAATTAGAAAAAGGATATTAAATTTTCTAAATAAATATATTTACCACTAAATATAAACTTAGAAATAATTAGATTCATAACATATTCCATAAATATGCCTATAAGAGAATTATAATATAACAACACACTCATCAATTTTAGATTTGAAATAAAGAATATACAATATAAGTTTTACAAGAAAGAATACCTACTCAATAACGCATTTATATAATACTTGATTCCTACTCAATAACATCGTATCAATATGTCAACTTTGTCTATAACATACAATATATGAAATTCAAGAGTATTCAAAAAGATGGAATTAGTGGTAATTGAGAATGTACTTTATAACCATATCTTTACTTTTACCAAAAAGTATTTTGTCATTCAAGAGAAAGAAATATATTTTCTTTTTTTATGATTAGAATTTATAGTCTTTTCAATAAGATAAATTTATTTAATTTATGAAAATTTCTATAGTAAAAAATTGAAGGGTCTTCTATCATCTAATATCCAAAATCTTTAGTTATCCATATTTCACAAAATTCTAGATTGCCTATGCATATCTTAAATTAACATTCATCAAATTTTTATCCTCTTATCATCTATAGTTCTTCCTTAAAATATATATCATATTGAATTAATACTCATATGTTTCAAATAGATAAACAAGCTTCAAGCTATTTAAGAAGTAAATATGCATCTTCAAGTATACGTGAGATTTTATTATTGTTCTAATTTTCATAATTAATCTTCTTATTTATAGAAAAGCAAATAATTCAAGTTGAAAAGACATCAAAGACAAGAAACATACACTCATAACTTATTCTCATAAATAATTTTATTTGGTTTAAGAACATGCAAATAAGATTTACATTGAGTTCACCTCATACATGAAATCAAAATTTTGTACATGTTCTTCTAGTATTTAATAACATAGAAAATATTTTTATAATATAATATTTTATCTCATCACTATAAAATATAAAACATGAACTTAATGTTTATGATTTTTAAATAAAACTAAAATAACTCTAAAAAATTTACATGGTCTTCTAGTATTTAATAACATAGAAAATAATTTTATAATATAATATTTTATCTCATCACTATAAAATATAAAACATAGACTTAATATTTATAATTTTTAAATAAAATTAAAATAACTCCAAAAATTCTTTTATGGAATATTCAACCAACCAATAAAAAATAGAAGAGAAAAACCATTGTCCAAACTATAACAATTTCGCATATACGAAAATAACTCTTTTAAATTTACATGTGAGAGAATACTTTTTTTAAAGTAAATTAATAATGACTAAAATAGAAGGAACTTTTCAAAGGAAAAATAAAAATATAAAATATAACAAAATAACAATAAGCATTACATAGATTTTTGTATCACATGACTTGGTTTTTATGCATGTACAAAATAGGAAAAATAAATATTAAATAGCACATACACTCTCCATGGATTTAAAAATAAGATTTATTTCTTCTTCCAATTTTTGATACATATTTAATTCTATATCAAAATAATAAAGTAGATTTTTTTTTTTTAAATTTTAGTTAGTGTGAAAAACCTCTACGATCAATGCATAAGGTTGAGTAATCTTCTCCCAACCATAATTCTTTGTAAATCTGAGAGCTATACTTATTAACGGGGAATTTAACACACAATCACAACACACTCACCTCCTCACACACTCGCCCACATTTAAACAGGGAATTTAACACACAATCACAACACACTCACCTCCTCACACACTCGCCCACGTTACGGTTTAAACCTTGAACCTCTTAAAAAAGAATTAAAGTCTGAAACGTCATGTTGTTCCCTCAATAAATACAATTTATTGTCAGTTTAAGTTGTCATATAGAATAACAATACAAAGATATACTAATATCTAAAAATATGCTCATCCGAACAAAGATCTACTAATATCCAAAAAAAAACATGTTTCTCAAAACGCATGCACATACCAATCCATAAAAGGAAACATTTAGGAAAGATAAAGACAATTTTGGAATTTCATGCAAATGTTTAAATAAGATCAAATGACTATGTTTGGACCAGTATGGCCAATTTTTAGTTGTCATCTATTTGGAACTTTAATTCTCTTCCTTATATATACAAAAATACATATGTAAACCAAAATTTTATGTTTAGGTGAAAAGTATACATTTACACTTAATTTTTTCATAAAAAATATTCTTAAAAAAATTCATTTGAAAATGAAAAAAATTTAATTCACAAGACTGCTTTTTATAGCAAAATATTTTTTTATTAAAATAAAATAAATATGGCTTAAATATTCTTTTAATAACTTATGATAATTACTATTTACCTCATAGAACTAGAAACAATAACATATTAATATATCAAATTCAAAACTTATTTTATTTTTTTTTAATTTGAATGAACATAGATGTCATAGAGAACCTACGTATGAATACGCAATATAATCCCAAATTAAAAAAAAAAATAAAAACTCCAAGATTCAATAAAATAACTAGGCTGTTCCAACCTATAAAGCGATACCAACAATACATATCCATATATTGAATTTAAAATCCAATTTATTTTCAAATTTTAATTGAACATAGATGTCATGAGGAGAATCTACTTATAAATAAGCAAAAGAATTCTACCCAATCTATAAAGGTATACCAGAAAGTGTTTTCCCTTTCTTTCTTAAGTTTCTAATTCAGGAAAGTAAAATTTATCAAGTTTAATGGATACCTCCCATCAATTTATGGAAGTGACATTCTTGGCTCCTATTTCTTCCACTATTTCAATAATTTTTTTTTCTCTTCTTATATTCCCTTTGAATGTATATTACATACTTAATATAGATACCATTTTATATTTTATTTTTAACTATTTATTCTTATTTTATTTTATTTTTAAATCTTGCAATAAATTTAGTGCTTATTTTTAATTTATGAAATTAAATACGTTAAATAATGCATTAAAATATGAGTATTTTTTAAATAAAATAAAAAATTGTATAAACTTAATTTTATATTTTTTAATGTACTAACATTTTCCTTTTTATATGTTCGTGTTGTTACAAAATTTTATTATCATTAACATAAATCATTCACCAATATGCAGAAACATCAAATGATTCATCCACAAATAATTATCCACAATAACAATCCACAAATGAAAGAGAGATAGATAATACCCTTAAGGTAGGAAAATACCAATAATAATCCTTAAGGAAGGAATAACTCCACAAGATCTTCCAAGATGAGAGAGTCACTCATGGAGGGCAAAGTCCCATAAGTCACTTTATGGGCATAGACAATTACATAAGATTCATCTCCCATGATGATTACAATGATAAATATCTCTTATTTATATATCCATCTTCTTATTCTAGTTTGGTGAGCCTACTACTAATATAATATAATATTATAATACAATCAACCTTGGGTTATGTGTAGCAATGCCAACCCTTTTACAATATAATAATATATCCCCAAATATCTATTCCTAGGTACCCTACCATGCCACCCTCCTTACAAATATTTTGTCCTTGAAACATGTGAAGAAATAAGATAATATAATTTGCTAAGCAATGGTAGCAACTGGTACCAATCTCGATCATCCATCCATCCAAGTGAAACACACTGAAGTTGGTATGCCATTTTGTTACTTGAGTATATCTGCTTCGTTGGCTCCACGCTTCTGCTACCGTATTTTGATATCTTGAATGATGGATCCACTTGTACCTTGATGCTGATGAACTGCTTTGAAAATTGGGATTACTATGCTTTCTCTGCTAAACACTACCATAGTTGGTGCCCTTATGATTCCATGTGGAACCATAATATTGCTGCCTTGAGCCATGCCTCCAATATTGTTGTCGCTCATGGTGGTGTGGATGGTGATATGGTGCAACCTTAACTTTATGTTCTACCTTATTTGACTTCTCAACATTTGGCTCTATTGTTTTAAATTCTTCTACATATTGTTCTTTCATGTTCTCTTTATTTGGTGTGTCCTTGTGCTCTTCTATCAAAGCTTCCTTGGACTATGTTATTGTTATTTCCATGAACTCAGTTGCTACTACTTCTTTCATGGACTCTATTGCTGCCTTTTTAGATTTTGTTTTAGGTTCTTTAATTTGTTTCTCTACAACCACTTCTTGATTTTACTTGGATCCTTGCTTCTTAAGATGATAAATATCCTGCAATGTTATCTTCTTTTTTTTGTACCATAACTTTATAAACTTATTTTGCACATTAATGTTAACAGTACCCAAAGAATGTAACCAAGGATAACCAAAAACAATATCCACATCATCCATCTCAATAACATAGAAATATGAATGTAAAATATATTTATCCATGGTGATCTTCAAATATTCAAAAATTTAAACATTCTCACCCTCAAGATGCGTGTCCTTAATTTATTTTTCTTGAACTTGCAACCCCTTAGCCAAAGAAATATTAATAAAATTATATATGTTGCTAGGGATAATGGAAATAGTAACTTGTTCCTTTTGAATGCTTCCATGAACCTGCAAAATAGAATTTTTAGTTGAATTTAAACCTTTTTGATTCTGCTCTTACTTTTGTAGATCCAAATATGTGCCTTCATTATTCTCACTATCTTCCTTAATATTTTCCTCTTTCTCCTTCTTGAGTAATTTTAATTCTTTTTCATAGTCTTCATTTTGTTTCTTGAAAACTTTCCATTCTCATTTTATTTCATTTCGCTCATTTTGAATTCTTTGTAGTTTATTTTCAAGGTCTTTGATGACATCCATTAGGCTATCTATATAATATGGGTCCCATTTACTCAAGAATGCATGCTCTATTTCATCCCAAGTGTATTCATTATTCCTTTCATAAAAATTGTTCAACCAAGACCAAGCTTCCCCTTTAATACTCCTATGAAGGTTGAATTTCCAGAAAGAATTATTACAATATAGAGATCTAAAAATTTTCCACCATTCTCTAGCATCAATATCATCCTTCCCAAAAAAATCTTGTAGCTCCATAAGTTCACACCCCAATAATGCAAACTAGGGTTTTATGAATTAGGGTTTCATAGAAATATATATCTCCCCACTGATTTGAAGCTAACATTCCACATAAACAATTAAATCTACAAATTTTCTTTCAAAATAAAAATAAATTGTAATTGATTTGCTTACCCGAACTAACAAATTTCGTCTCTCAAAACAATTGCGAACAAAAAATTTGTCACTACCCTTGTTACATATGGCTGACTTTAGAAGGTCGTATATCCATTAATACTACTTGGATTCCTTCATATGACAACTCATTTTAAATCTCTTCAAATTATGCACAAAATGATCCAAGAATTGCTTGAATCAGATAAAATTTCATAGAGATATGGCTTCTGAAAGATGAGACATTTTCCAAAAAAAATACAAAATTTGTCACTATCCTTATTTTGGATGACGAAATTTAAAAGGTTGTATCTCCCTCAATATTGCTTGGATTCCTTCATATGACCACTCATTTTAAATATCTTCAAATTATGCACAAACTAATCCAAGAATCACCTGAATTGGATAAACTTTCACAGAGATATGGCTCCTGAAAGATGAGACGTTTTTCCAAAAAAAATTGCCCTAATTCTACAATTTCACACAAAAATCTCCACTTTGCCAAAATCGTTGCTCTGATACCACTTATTGCAAAAATTTATTATCATTAACATAAATCATTCACCAATATGCAAAAATATCCCCAAATATCTATTCCTAGGTACCCTACCATGTGCACACAAGTTTAAAATTTCATATCTTTTGTCTCATCTCTTTATTCTTTATATCTTCTAACTTTAACTTTCTTAGCATAATAATTTGCATATTTAAAAGAAATATTTAAGTAATGTAGCTATTTATTTTATTAAGTATCATAAATTATTAAATTCACCATTATTCCTCACAAATGGGGTGTACCTTTCATTGTCAAAGCTAAATATGTATAAAAATTGCTAAATATAAATAAAAAAATAAGGTCAAAAGTAGTGATATATCATATTTTTTTTGTTATATATCATAACCTACTAAAATATCCATTGTTCCTCATAAATGGAGTGTACCTTTCACAATCAAAGCTAAATATGTATAAAGTATTGCTAAATATAAATAAAGCAATAGGGTCAAAATTTATAATATGCAATATTATTTGTGATAATCAAATAAATATAATTTTATATTATTATTTTATGAGTTTTTTATCCTTCAATGTATCATTATCATATAAATAATAATTTCATGATACCTTTACATTGTTTAACTTCATAATTTTGTCATAGGACTACTCTTAGATCAATTATTTGATTCAACCTTAATTGAACTTATACCTTCCACCTAAAATGAGTTTGAATCTTGTTCACAATAAAGCATGATGACTATTATTATAGATTAATTGTATCAAATACAAGTAGTTTTCCATTTGCTTTAACAATCCATATAATGTATTATATCCTTAAGAATACTTTTGATCCTTTTCTTTTCTCCATCCATATAAGGATGATATGGCAAACTTATATTTAAATTTTTTCCAAATGTATTTTAAAGAATAGATCTAGCATATTTAACTCATATTATCACCTCAGAAAACCCATGAAGTTATACTCATATAATTATTTGGAGATAAGACAAGTCTATTGTTCTACAACTATGAAGTGAGCAACTTTACTAGGCTTATCTACCATTACCACAATACAATCATATTAAAATTTAGTCTTATAAATACCCTATATAGAATCTATGACCTCTCATTTATATAAATGTAGATAATGGGGGTATAATTTCTCTATAGGATGCTTATGAATTGCTTTAATTTTTTGAAGTTATAACTATTTGTCCACATAACAAGCTATATGTATGTTGATGTTGGAAAAAAAATAAAGTGGCTTAAGATTCATTTTTATCTTGATCACTTTTGGATGATATGAGAAGAACACATTACGTATTTTACTAAGATCCAATTATTTTAGGGTCCCACCATTTGCAACACATTATTGTTAAATTAAAGCAATCTATTGCTATTTATGTCATACCATTTAAATATATCATCTTTACTAGTTGAGTTCTTTATTTGGTTAAAAGATTCGTTATCCAATTTCATAATAGTTTCTAGAAATAAATGAAATCAACACAATACCTAGTATTGTTAAAAATAAATACATAGTGTAGACACCATAATCTATTCACTTGTCATCCATATATGTCCTCCAATCACAACCAATCATTATTTATATACATATGTATGTATTTGTTTAATATATATTTAAATATTAATATTTTATATATTATATTTAATAAATATATATGTATTTATATAAATTAATCCTAGCCATCCACCATGTTTTAATCTTAGACATTCATCCATATCAATCCATGCCACTTTCCCAAACTTAATCTCCAATCTTCCTCATGTTTTAATCTCAACCACTCATTTTGTATTGTTGAAACCCTAACATGTTCAAGGGCATATTATAAAAGATGAGTCATTTTGATGAATCAAACCCTTAAGCTCCCCTTAATCCCTTTAACATTTAGCTCTCCTAACATATTGAAAGATTCTTAAGCCCTTTTGCCCTAGAAACTTTACCATAACTTTCGTCGCTTGCCACCACCTTTGCATCGCCCCTTTTTTGTCATTGCCAAACCCGCGGAGAACCAGATCTGGTTTTGCGACACTTTCCTCAACCCCCAAACATCCCAAAATCTAGTTGAGCATTTATGGGCATTTATAAAACTCTCTAGTGCATTCGTAGCATTCACATAACACCTCTAGGTGTTTCTCATAGTAGATCTATAGTCCTCAAACTCTAGGACACTATTCAAGTGTCCTTGCGATCATCATTTATAGGAGTAGAGACAAAAATTAGCATTTTGACAAGGTACTAATATTTTATGCATTTATTTTATATTACTACACTTATGTTTTTAGTTATACATTGCAACATATAAGGTTTTAGTTGTTTTATATTTTTGAGGGCCTCACACAGTGGATCCATCACAAGTGCTTCTAATATATTTTTGTTGTTGTCTCTATTTTTGGGTATATGAATCATCTATTTGAAAGCTACTGAAGCTAGGGTGGTATACCAAGATACACAAGCCCACCCACAACCTCATTTGGATCAAAGACGAATGCGAAGACACCAGTAGTGTATTAACCTAGGGTTTCAAAGAACCCTAGTATTTGTAAATTTGTATCACAAAAGCATTGTAAAACCCCATATTGGGGCACATTGATTGTATAATTTTGAGATCCACCTGCATTAATAAAATTCTTATTCATATTGTGCAATATTGTATTATTATTGTGTTTTCATTACTTTATATTTTATATTGGTGTTTTTTAATTTTGGTTTACAAAATAGCGTTCACGATAGGACCCCCAAAGGATTCTTCATGTTAATTTATCTTGTCAATAATTCTATTTTTATTTCTATCTTGCAGATTCCAAAAATTTGATCGTGCAAAAATCATAAAAAATGAGAGTTTCTAGAGGTTGCAAAATTCAATCGGAGGTTGCGCAGATGTTGTGCAGTGCTCGAGTGATACCCTGGTGCATTCAAGAAACACCCTATAGTGTTACAAATACTTTGGGAGGTATTTCATAGAGTGGGAAAAAAATATGTAGGCTTCCTGGTAAGCCTACTTCAAACCCTAACCCATTTCTATTTTCATGTTTTTGCTTTTTACAGTAAAATCAACAAAAAGAAAATCAATATTTTTTAGTGCAAAGCAGTTACATTTTTATTTACGTTTTAGGCATTTACATCATTGCATTCATGCATTCATAGTAGATCACACTTATTTTAGATTTATGTTGATTTTTGATATATTCATTTATTCATTCACTATTTCTGTATGTTATTTTCATTTGAAATTACAAAAGCATTACTAGCTGCATAATAGGGTTGAAAGCCTCTAGTTTTACTTTTCTAAGTTGGAACAAGATCACAATACTTAAGCATACTCCTGCTATTGGAATCACTTGATGATTTAGGGTAGAAGAACTGGGTTAACCCTACACTATTAGAATCACTTGATGATTCAGGGTGGGTCTTAAGTGGTGTACCCCTAAGTTATTTTGAGGAGCTTAGTGTCGATGTTATTGGCTTCTAGATTATATGAGTGAAATAGGTGTATTTTCAATATTGAGTGAACACAATAGATAACACAAATCTTAAAATGAATCACACACATTGCACATTTCACAATAAACAATAGTGAGTTGGATTTCATCACCAACCATTGTTTGATATTTGGCGATAATGGGATTCATCTCCATCTATCAATATTTGCCCTTAGCAACCATAGTCACCCATGAGTAAACTTTCTGGACTTCATCACCAGGAAGAATCTCATTTGACATCCAACCTTTTATTTCACCTTGCATAATAATTCATATTAGCACATCTACAACACACAAACCCACAAAAATCAAAACAAAAAAATATATAAAAGAGATAATAAAAAAAATCAAAAAAATATTTTGCAAAGTATAAGATTAAAATTGCTTGTTTAATGATAGTAATGTTGGAGACTATACATATTACTAGGAAGAGGATGGAGCAGAGCAACGAAGGCAAAAAAATTGGTTTTGTAACATCTACTGCATAGAAGGATGGCAGCAAGGTAGGAGCATAGGATGATAGCAAGGGCCATGATGGTAGTAAGGAGGATAATGGTGATGTAGAGGATGAACGCCTAAATATAGAAAAATATCATGAACAACCTCAAATATTATAGGGAGAAGAATCCCTCGATACTAGGTCCCTTCCATAATAATCTAAGGGACCCACTACTGATCCCACCAAGGTAGCATCCGATACTAGGTCCTCACAAGATTCCTACTACCACTATTATTCTTGATAGACAAAACATCTGCATCCCTGAAAACATAGCCAACAACTATCTTTCAATGGAATGATTTGCCCTCGTTGGGAATTTTGTTGGAGAAAGGCCTGATATGGAGACCATCCGTAGATGGGATGTCACCAAATGAAATACCCTGGGAGATATGAAGCTTATTGCCCTTTCCAGAGGCTTCTTTGCAATCAAACTAAGCAACAATGAAGACACCCATTGCATCCTCACAGAGGGACCCTAGTTCCTAGGCCACAAAAGCCTATTCCTGAGGAAATGGGACCTAAATTTTGATCCTGATACCTAGGATATTAACTATGCCCCTATGTGGGTGTGCATTCAAAACCTCCCCTTTCACCTCTGGCATGATGACATCCTCCTTGTCATTGCCAACATTATAGGGGACCTAGTTTCTATCGATCTTGTCACTCGATCTTACAAGCGTATGAATGTAGCTAGGATATGTGTCAATGCTAACCTAACATCAGAGTTTCCAACCTATGTCAACTTAATTCACGACTCCTATTGCAAAAATCAGCCCCTAGAGTATGAGAATAAACTGGCCTTTTGTGTTGAGTGTCATACCCAAGGGCACCTCAGATCTCAATGATCTATCCTCAAATCCTAGTTTACCATGGAGAATAATTAGAGGTAAAACAAAGGTGTTTCCCGCTCCCAAGGGGCACCTACAAATAAAAATAGAGGTAGTAGAAACCAACCAAATAGTGGTTTCTCTATATGACAAAAGAAATGGTAGAATCATACTCAGACATGAAAAGGTCCTCACCAGCAGCAAAAGCTACCAAAATATCAAGGAGGTTCTCAATCACATAAATGCAAGGAAATGATGAATCCAGATCATCACCAAGTAATTTCCCCTCTTGCTATCTCCAAAATATTTAACATCCTAGATGAATTTGATAAAATATTAGAAGAAAATACTATGATCTCTTTTTTTTTAAATTCTCCTCCTAAGGAAACTCCAAAAGGTACTACAAACCTTACCAAAATAGGAATAAAGAATTGTCCCTCAAAATCCAATCCTCAAAATACCCGGTTTCCCCTATCCAAAACTCCTCTTCAGGAAGAGTGAAAAGGTCCTCCCAAACAGTATCAAGAAGGAACCAAGAAGTATCTTCAAGATACCCAGGTCCCTCTTGACCTGAACATAGATCTAAGTTTTATCAATTCCTCCTCAAATTTAGGACCTTCTCATAGCCCTTAGTATGGAAGTATGGAAAAATTTCATGAAAATATTATGGTAGACATGATATCTCTTCGTCTGCATCAACATAGCGACAGACCTTCAAGCCCCATCCTAGGGCATATCATTCCATATAATTTCAACCCAAATCAAACCAAAAGTACCACCAAATCACCCATTTATTTTGGAAGCAAGAAAAAAAGAGAGAGACCTTAAAAATATGAAACTTGGAAGAAAGGTGTTGCGGATGACATAGCCAATGGAATTCAGAAAACCCTCTTTCCCAACATTACTTCTCAACCTAGAGAGGAGAATAGAAGCTCCAAACCCCCCACCATCAAGGAAGGGGAGGCAAAAAAGCACCTAAATATTCTAAATGAAGATCCTCTCATGGAATGTGAGAGGCCTAAATGGGCCAGCTAAACAAAGACTTGTTAAGTCTATGAGGAGAGATATTAAACCCACAATTCTCATTATGCAAGAAACTAAGATAAACGCTAACAATTTTGTAACAATAGCAAACATGATTTGGAAAAAATTAGGTGTGATTTTTAGTGATGCTAGAGAATCCTCTAGAGGGCTTATGTGTCTATGGGACAAACAAAAAGTAGATGTCCACTTACTACACTCCAGTGACAGAATCTTAAGTGTTCTTTTTCATGATTACAACAAAAACTTGTCCTGGATCCCCACTAATGTTTATGCTCCTAACACCATTTTTTGGAGAGCTCAGATGTGAGAAACCATGATTAGAATAAAGGAATATTTTCAAAACATCCCCTAAATTATGGCAGCGAGCTTCAAAACTCCCCTATATACTTAAAAAAAATGGGGACTGAAATCCCAATAAAAATCATGGAGGATTTCAATGAATTTGTCAATACCAAAAACCTAATGGACATAAAACTAAAAATATATAAATTCACGTGGAGCAACAAAAGAACAGGAATCTAGTACATACAAGTCAAGTTAGACAGGGTTTTCCTCTCCCAAGAAGTAGTTCAGGTGTTTGGGGATGCTTGTCTTCATCCTATTCCAAAAATAGGGTCAGATCATAATCCCCTCATCCTTGAGATTAAAAAATCCAACCCTTACAAAAGGCCTTTCAGATTTGAGGCTATGTGGATACACCGTCTAGATCTAAGGTAGAGGGTTTCCCATTGCTGGTAATAATATTTTCAGGGACACCCCTCCTTTAAACTTGCTCAAAAGCTCAAAATTCTGAAGGAATATCTGAAAATTTAGAACATAGAAGTCTTCAACAACCTATTTGCCAACAAACAATCTCTTAAAGAAAGACTTGAAAAGATAGAACTAAAAATTCAAGAGGAGGCACTGGATGATCAGACTAGAGATGAAGAGAAATGAATCCCTACTGAGCTCCACAATGTCCTTGCCTACGAAGAGTCCTTTTGGTAGTATAAATATAGAGCTTTCTGGATCAAAGAAGGAAAATCTAATAGAAAAATATTCCATGTGTCTACTCTAAGGAACATAAGCAACAACCAAATCAAAGATTTGACTAAAAATGATGGCATTTCCACTTTATACTTAGAGGAAATTAGAAATGAAGCTAGCTTTTACTTCAGAAGTCTCCTTGAGGATAATAACTCCTACTCGGCCTTTGCCCAAGCCTCCATGCTCCATCACATCCCCCATTCTATTTCAGATAATGTTAATTCTAGCTTAATTGCCCCTTTTTAGGATGAAGAAATAAAGTCTACCCTTTTCTCTATGAATCTTGATAAAGCCCTAGGACCTGATGGTTATCCCCCCATCTCTTTCAAAATTTTTGGGACATTGTAGGTCCTGATGTGTGCTTAGCCATTAGAGAATTTTGTTCTTCTAAGAGAATTTTATAGGGTTTTAACTCCACTTTCATCTCTCTCATTCATAAAAAACCCCGCTGCTAAATCCTTAGCTGACTACAGACCCATTAGCCTATGTAATGTTGCATACAATATTCTCACCAAGATCATGGCTAATAGGATGAAAAGTATCTTGCCTAGAATCATTGATCCTTGCAAGGGAAGTTCTGTCCAATGCAGATCAATCCTAGATGGTGTCATATCCATCCATGAAGCCTTGCATTCTGCCTCTGAGACTAAGAAGTCCTCCTTTGTTCTCAAACTTGACATGAATAAAGCTTATGATAGAGTTAATTAGGATTTTATTTTAGTAATATTTCTTAAATTCAGTTTTCATCCTGAGTGGGTCGAGCTCATAAAAGCCTGCATATCTTCTCCTTGGTTTTTCCTCATCAATGGATCCAGCATAGGATATTTCCAAAGCAACAGAGGCCTTAGAAAATGGGATCCCATATCACCTCTTTTATTCATCATCATTGTCGAAGCCCTAGGAAGAACCATTCAAGCCGCTTGAAGAATACTTGAGAATGATCCTAAAAAAGGGTGGGACGGTGAGCAATTTTGACCAAGAAAAAGTTAAATCTGGGACAAATGGCACCCAAAAACTATCATTTACCCCACCAATTGAAGCATGCAGGTTAGAGGGCACTGAGTCCTTATGAAATTCTTCATAATAGAGGGTAAAAGGGGAGATTATATTCCCAATCCAATGCATACCTCCTTTTTGACAAATGGCACCTCTTGCCATGCATACCCTCGCATGCATTTTTGCACATAAGCCCATTTGGGCTATAAAATGGATTCAATATCCACACAAAAAAATGGAGAGGAGTTCTAGGATATGCAAAAAAGTGCTTCCAAGATTTCCCCTCACTTTATTGTGCTCTCTTTCCCTCATAATATCTCCTTAGCAACGAAGGTTACCGGGTGACTTCAAGAGGGTCTTTTGGGCATAACTTTACCATCTGGGTGAATTTATTCACAAAATTCGATGACAATACCCATTAGAGTGTTTAGGATCATTCCCTAGTGGTATTGGAATCAAAATGTGTGTAGAATTGGTGGGCATCCCCTCCCGGGGTGCACCCTAATTAGTTACAGTCACCACCGTCCCCCCACAGGATGAGGACAAATCCTTGCATAATTTCTTTACTTTTTAACAAAGATTTCTTGAAGGATTTGATCCCTGAGCACCCAAAATTTGTAACAATTGTATCACATTTGAGCCCTCAAGAAGACTACTATGTAACATTGGATCTGATCCACCAAATTAATAAGAAATATACTTGCTTTATTTCATATCTTGTTGTTTGGTTTTAGCTTCCATTTCACATGCATGCTTCTATTTGATGGTCATACGCTATAAGGGATAGATAAATATATTTTTTCTCATAATTATGTGCACCATTTTTCCATACTTCAGCGGTGATCATAGTGGGACCATTGTCCCTTGTGCATTGGGTGAAAATTTGACTCCATTTCTGCCATTTTTACCCTTTTTGTGTTGTAGGTGCTCCCCTCACCACCCTGGAATGGTGGCAAAACCTTTATCTGTATCACCCTAGGATGGTGGCTTCACTATCCCACCTTGGGATGGTGGTAGGGCTTCTAATCGTCCCACCCTGTAGAGTTGAAGAACTAGATAAATGTTTGCTCAAAAATCCAGAATTTGGAGGTCTCAAAACTGATAAGGTGAGTGCCTAAACCCTTTGTTTTTCTACTGCATTTTCAGATATTGTTAAAATTGGTTTTTCTTGCATCATTTGTTTGCATAGAAAGGTTAAAAGTCATATTTTTACTTTTATTAAAACTTAAAGAAACAAAATAAAGAAGAAAAATGAAAGAAATTTGAAGTAGCAATGCATATTTGTGGCTTGATTTCTTGTGGCTTATCCAATGGGTAAGCTAGCATTTAGGATTTGCATTCATAAGTTACATTTGTAGGTTATTTATCCTAACTTTATAAAAGTAAAACACACTTATTTGCATGCATTTAGTGAATTATCATTGAATGCTTCTTTGCTTAATTTCATAGATTAAAAAGAACCACACACACCATGAGCCACTTAAAACGCTAACGAGTTGGACTTCATCCCCAACCCTTGGTAGAGTGCAAGTGATGGTGGGTTTCATATCCATCTACTTGGATCAAATCCCATAGAACCGATCCATATTGCCAAGTCCAGTTCCAAGATCTATCATAGCCTGTGGGTTATAACATGCATTACCCTTCGGGGAGGTGTATCGCAGACTACAAGTGAACTAGGTGAGGAAATGGTAGGACCTGTGTTCCCTGGACATGTGTGGACCTCATCACCACACATTATAGGTGGGATAATGCAACCTAGAGTTCATATCCAGGTTGACGAGCTATGAGTATACAAGTGAAAGCCAATTAAAAATTTGAGTACATCGTCCAACAATATTTCAAATACGTGACACAAGGTCATTATTTACAAAAAACACATTTGAAACACACAAAATAGTTTAGGGACTCACATTTAAAAATTAAAAGAGATAATCATATGTTTTTTGGGTGTTTCCTTTTCTGTTTGCTATTTCATTAATTTTTTTCAAAGAAGACAATCACTTGAGGTATTGATAGAGGAGCGCGATGGTGCGCACCCGCAACCAAGCCCAAACATGGGTGGAAGCTATGGAGAGTGGATTAGGAGACACAAATCATCTCTGATACAATCCTAGGGACTTGGTTATACCTCCCTGGTGAGCTTCTAATCAACCTAGCCCCAATACAATAGGGTACGAGCCTCATATCTGAAGGGATCCTCTACGAGACACCCCGAGGGATGATGAGCATTATTTGGGAGAGTGTTCCTGGTATGTAGATATTTCACAGGCCTTCCTTGGTGAAATGAAAATGTGCGCTAAGGCACTAATAGATAGAGCAGTGCCATGCATCCACATACCCATCAGGGCTGACACACCTAAGCATAGGTAGGAGTACAACTTTACACACTGGCCAAAGCAATCCGATACGACTTTACCTCCACGTCACCTTGATAAGATACAATAGCTCATGCCACCCGATGTGCCTCTATGCTAGTTGAGTATAATGAACATATGTTCTAGCCAGAACCTCGAGTCAATGTGGTGAACCTTAAGAGAGGCAAACATCCAATGGAGACCATAGAGTATCTTGAATGAGGTTGGCCCCAAGGAGAGATTCCTAGGCCCCTTAGGCATCACACTACGGATCAAATTAGGCAAGCGATTGCAAGATATATAATGCCAAGCTCAGTTAAAGCATCTTTGATGAGACAAAGAGCAATTAGACTACTTGCACCAGCTTGAGAAAGAAAGGATTGAACGACAGACCAACGAGCTATTCTAGAAGACTTTACGAGAGAGGGTACCTAACCCTAAGACAAATAGGTAGGAAGTCCATCCAAGGCAACCCATGCTCATTCGAGATAGGTCCCAAAGACCTTATCCAATGTTACCTCCATGACCTCCCAGGCCAAACATAGGGCACCCACCATAGGTAGATACTCCCATTTATAGACTGGCTTGAGAGCTGCCTTACGGGCCTATACTGAGCATGAGCCAAAAATAGATTATATGGAGATGCCTTACCAAGGTAGGGGGTGATTTACCACCACCCTAAAATAGGTTGGAGGACCTTAGACCTCCATCGCAATATGTGAATAAGGATGAGGAGTTTAAGTTCTCAAGCTTGTATAAAGCATTGCTAGAACACCTTGAGTCAGTTGATAACAAGACCTCTGGGTCGAGATCTCAAAAGCCCACTAGTTGCATAGTCAACTCATCCATCCTTTAGTACCTGCACCTCCCTATCTAGAACAATTTAATTTGCTTCAATTGGCTACCTTCAAGGGAGAAGAGGACGCATAGGAACATGTCACTAGGTTCTTAGGTCAATGCTTTGGCATTCATGATGATGATGCTTTGCTTTTGAGGATATTTTTGACTATCCTCATTGGCCCCGCATTCGAGTGGTTTTACCAACTCCTTAAGCATAGCATCCATAATCTGGACCAACTTGTGGATGCTTTCCTAGAGTGCTTTGTCTTCAATACCAAGAGGAAGGCAATGCTGGCTGATGTAGCTAGATTGAAATAGTATGACGATGATTCAATAAAAAATTATGGAAATAGATAGCGAACCTTGCTCATCAAGCTACCTTATCTTCTCCCCATGTTAGAGTTGACTCAAATTTTCTCCAAAAGTTTCTTGAAGCCAATATACTTGTTGATGCAGTTACAACAATACCCTACTCTTGAAGATGCCTTATCATAGGCTAGGATCATTGAAGAAATCAAGATTAAAGAGGGAAAGATTGCAAAGCCTTGCAAGAAGGAATGGAAAAATAATACTAAAAACACCCAAGCGCAACCGAAGTCAGCAATAGTAAATCAGGTTACAATTAGTGTCCTAGGGCCAGCGCAAGCCGCGCCATCTCAAAAGCCTAATTATCAGGCCACTCCTAGGAACTATGCCAAGGATAACCAGAATGGTCAAGGGCAAAGTCAACAGCATCGCCCCAAGTGATAATTCATGCCCATTACAGAATCTATGGACTCATTGTTTTATCACCTCTTAGCGGCCAATGCGATCCATCTACCTGAGAGTCAACCTATTGATCCAAATGCATCGAAGCTAAAAGGATATAGTGAAGACCTATATTGCAAGTTTCATAGATAAAATGGGCATGATGTGCAAATGTGCTATATATTCAAACACTTGGTTCAAGACCTACTTAATAGGAATGCCCTCTAGGTAGACAACCCTATTGCACCAAACAACCAATATATGGAGGTATTCAAGGACCCCTTGCCTACCCATGCAGAGCAGGCCAAACTAGTGTCCCAAGTGAATGAGGTTTACCATACCCCTATTAAGAAAGGGTATGTTGGCATGGTCAGTATTGTGATGAGAAATAGGCAATATCCAAGTCCAGCTGCACCACTGATGACTCAGAATGATGTCCCTTCGACATCATAGCCTATACCACCTCCCAGGCTGAGCCTCCCACCTAAGTCTATAGTTACCATTAAGAGTAAGCTCACTTAGAGCTTAAGAAAAACATCTGCCTGAATCTCCATCTATGAGCTCATATAGCAATCACAACCTCATAGAGAAGCCTTGATGGAGATCCTTAAGGCAATTGAGCTTCAGCCCTAGGAGTCTAACTCCTTCAACAACTTTGTGGGGCATGTGCAATAATGCATAGAACCGGTGATTACCTTTCAAGGAGATGAACTTAAACTGGTTTCACATGATATGGTGGATCCCCCTTTGCACATCATCGCATGTGTGAATGAAACACCTTACACGAGAGTGTTGATAGACACTGAGTCTTCAAGAAACATCATAACTACAAAAATTATCAATCACCTGAAGCTCCCAAAATCCCACATTGTTACATCTACCTACACCCTTCGAGCATTCAATGATGCCATGTGGTCAATGGTTGGTACAATCATCCTACCTATTCAGGTTGGAGAAAAGATCATCCCTATAATGTGCCACATCCTAGAGGGTGAGATGGCATACAATATCTTATTAGGAAGACCTTGGATCAGGGACATGAAGTGTGTTCCCTCCATCACTCACCAGTGTCTCAAGTATACTCATGAAGGGTAAGTTCACATTGTCCCCACAGAACTAGAGCCCTTCAAGTACTGCAACATGGTGCAATAGTTACCCAAGTTGACCCTTCCATCAACACATATATATTTTGATTTGAATAAATCTAACCGAGGTTCGAACCTGCCACTACCGAATACCATGCCATCCTCATCATCGACTTCACCCCGAATGCCTAGTACACCAGTGGATCCTTTGCCTAGGAACCTAGATAAGTGGCCCATTGATGAGGTCCAACTGACCATATCCACTATATCTACAAAGGATATACCTAGCCTGAATGATGAAGAGACACCACACGAGGTAAACTATGAGCTAGATCAAGTCTCACTCTCATCCCTATTCTATCTGTATCCCCAGGTTACAGTGCACCTAGCTTCTATCGAATTGGGAGAATACATGGTTAGGAATATCATCACTACTCCTGCTATAGGGTTGGTGCAAGACATGGGTAGACCCCATCTTCCCATAGGCACTATCGTGCCTCTTGGTATTCCCCCTAATCAAACAAATTTTGTCTATGAGGGTCTTGACTATGGCATCGAACCTTACCAACAATAGGAGGAGGATGAGGAGCCTTTTTGAGAAGACATCAACTACTTGTCTAACCCTAAATTCACACTGAAGTACCTTGACCTATGCAACTAGCATGGTTAAGGGTTAGGCCTATATGAGCAGGGGACAAGAATCCCTTATCAACCAGAGTATCAAATGCCCTATGACAAGTCAGGAGTGGGACACAATAATCCCTTGCCTCTAAATGTCCTCATGGATGGCCTAGATTTCTTAACTATAGGATATAGGGATAGGTTGGCTCAAGACCCTTATGCCAATCCCAATACAGTCTACTCCCTAGGGGACTACTTCCCACTGTCATATGGGAACCCCATAATCCTCAGCGACATCCTTCCCCATTTTGAGATAGGGGAAGGTTTACAAAGTTGTCCCCATGTTTGTGATGAATTAGATCAAGGAACCTCATATTAATGGACCTCGAATGATGAGTCTGTTTATGAGGTGGCACCATATGACCCTTTTGAGTCAGATAGTGATCATTCGCAAGTTATTCCCATTGACAACCAATAAGAAGGCCTCATGCATCTATTCCATTTCCCTAAACCTATTTTGCGGTTCTGGTTCACCCATAGGAAGCCAAACCTCCCAAGGAGGGCACAATTAATTTACTTGAGTAGCTGGATCCTCATGAGCCTGAGGCACTACGAGGTGGGAATGAAGAAGTCCTCATCCATGAAAATAATTATGAAGAACAAGAATATATGGGACTACACTTACCTGATCACTTGATCCCAAGAGGCAAAAATGAGATTTCCATATACGACAGTGACTATGAGGATGAAACAAAGAGGGCATACCTTGGTCCTCATTACTTGCATCATCATCACGAGCCCGTCGACATAGAAGAAGTCTATCATTAGTTGCACGTTTGTCCATGCTTAAGGGTAAGGCCTATCAATTTAGTCCAGATTCACCATGAGGTCTTCCCTGACCCACCCACACACATGGAGCTTCTTTAGCCTAATGATCCCATCCTACAGTTTATTTCTAGATAGGATCCAGTGATCCCCATTCCCCTAGAACCACATCTAGGGGTGGGAGATGATATCAATATATAGTTACATGCCCTTGGTCCTATAGAGCAGACACATTCCATAAATATGATATCCATTTATTTGACCACACCACTTCACAACCCAATCGATCCTTCCAAGCCATGTCATCTAGATCTAGATGTTGTTGATTGGGATTGCATTGATTCACCCCGATCACATTCTGAGTATTGGACTTGCGGTAGGTTGTTTCACTTATCTGCTAGGCCAACTCACGATGTCTTCCATGCTGAGGAGGAACCTGAGGTTCCCATTAAGTATTTAAATCTAGATGATGACATCCATCTGATCCCTACTCTCCACTAGTTGGAAGAGGGGTCACATATGTCAATCAAGCCTACGGTTGACAAAGATACCGACTTAGATCCTAAAAAACCACAATGTATCAAGATAGGGGAAAGCCTATCCATCAAAGATAAAGATGATTATATAGCCCTTATCACAAGGAAGAAGGCAACTTTTGCATGGTATTACAAAGACATGCCATGACTAGATCCTAATCTAGTCATCCACAATCTAACACTTAACCCCAAAGCCAAGCCTATCAAGCAAAAGTTGAGAAAGATGCACCCAACAGTGGCCTTGATGGTCAAAGATAAGCTACATAAACTTTTGGATGCCAAGTTTGTAATTTATATAGACTATCCACCATGGTTGTCCAACATGGTCCCTGTAAAGAAGCCTGATGGGAGGATTCGCATTTGCACTAATTTTTGAGACCTAAACAAAGAGAGTTCTAAGGATGATTTTCCTTTGCCAAGAATCGATGCCCTAGTAGATGCCACCGTAGGCCATGAAATGCTCTCCCTTATAGATGGATTCTCTGGGTATAATCAGATTCGTATCAACCCTGAAGACCAGCTCAAAAAGGTGTTCACAATGCCCTAGGGAACATTTTGTTACAAGGTCATGCCCTTTGGCCTTAAAAATGCTAGCACCACCTACCAACGTGCCATGACATATATCTTCCATGACTACATGCATAAGATTTTGGAAGATTACATGGATGAATTACTAGCTAAATATTTATTACGTCATGACCACCTAGATGTCTTGCGCAAAGTCCTCGATTGCCTTATTGAACATAATGTGAGACTAAACCCCAAGAACTATGTCTTTGGCATCACATCTGGAAAGCTATTGGGATTTATAGTTTCCAAAATAGGCATTGAAGTGGACCCTAACAAGGTCAAGGAAATCCTTGAAATGCCTCTCTCGACTACCATCAAGCAGCTTCGTAGCTTGCAGGGGAGGATTGCATCCATCAAATGCTTCATAGCACAATTTTTAGACAAGTTTTGACCCATGAACAAACTCTTGCACAAGGGGGTCGCATTCCACTAGGATGATGAGTGCCAGGATGCCTTTGACATAATTAAATAATACCTAGATTTTTCACCAGTGTTAGCTCCACTTAGACCAGGGGTGACGTTTCGATTATATATCTCAGCTACTGAGACTGTATTGGGTGCCATGTTAGCCCAAAACAATGAATTGCACAAGGAACTGGACACATACTATCTCAGTCGCACCCTAGTGAGCTATGAGATCAAGTACACATATGTTGAAGAGTTATGTCTAGCAGTGGTTTTTTCTACCAAGAAGCTACGACACTATATGCTCAGCCACACTACATATGTTGTATCTAAAGAGAATCCATTGTGATACATGATGAGTCATACTTATCATAGTAGTCGTACGATGAAATGGATCATGTTGTTGACAAAATTTGACCTAGAATTCATTGGACAAAATTCAATCAAGGGCCAAGTCATTACTGATCAACTTGCAGAGGCTCCTCTCCAATATGATTAGCCTCTTAGCATGGAGCTTCCTAATGATGGAGTCTTACAAATATCAGAATTGACTGATTCTTATGAGCCTGAGTCACAAGAAGATATAACTCTTTTCTTTGATGTCTCCAAATGTGAGCAAGGGGGTGGTACAGGGATCATGTTTTTCACACTGCATGGGGCTACCATACCCCTATAATTTAAACTTGATTTCCTGTGTACCAATAACAATGTTGAGTACAAAGCCTTGGTCATAAGTCTTCAAATGGCTATCACCATGAAAATATACAAACTCAATATCTTTGGTGACTTCTTGTTTATAGTGAACCAGGTCAAGGGAATTTACCAATGTAAGTGCCCAGTTTTGCAAGCCTAAAAAGCCCTTGTGGATAAACTCTTGGAAAATTTTAAATGGTATGACATCAAGGCACTCCCTCGATCGTCTAATTATTTTGTGGATACAATGGCCTCCTTAGGTTCCTTGATATTGCAAGACCCCATAGACGAGATGACAACCATTCAAGTCGATACTCTATCGCAATTAGTGGTTGAGCATGAGAGCACTCAAGCCATAGTAGAAATCCATTTGATTCAAATAGAACCTCATCAAGAAAGATTCCCACACATTCAAGAGTGCTTGAATCATGCCTCTTGGGGGACTTTTTTCCCTCAAACCCTTTTTGATAGCAGAATAGTGCTATTCTTACAAGTTCTTTCCCAATCAACATTTTCTAGGGATGAACTTCATGAAGGACATGCAATTCATGCAATCGAGGCTTTCACATAGTAGGACTGGTCCCCACCAATTAGAGAATACCTAAAGCTTGGTAACCTCCCTTTCAGATTATTGCACACTGCCAAATGGACATTTAAATGGAAGGCAGCAAAATTTATCTTTTTAGGAGACATCCTATACCATCGAGCTACGAAGGAATCCTCCTTCATTGCTTAGAGTATCAAGAATCGACTTGGGAAATGGCCCAAGCACACAATGGTACTTGTGGTGGCCATTTCAGTGGCATGGCCATCACAAAGTGCATTCTTCACATGGGCTATTATTGGTCAACTTTAGAGTGAGATTGTTGCACATATGTGAGGAAGTGCATGAAATGTCAACACCATGCTAACTTGACACATGTACCCTCTCAGGCCTTACAACCAATCCAATTGACTTGGCCATTTTCATAATGGGGATTCGATTTAATTAGGAAAATCTCCCTACATCCTCAGGCCATCACATGTTTATCATTACGACTACCGAGTATTTCACAAAGTGGGTGGAAGAAATCCCCCTTACCACTATGATAGGACCCCGCATAGTGGAGTTCATATTGCATAATATCATTTGTCATTTTGGTATTCCATCCAAGATCATTTCAGATAATGGGACATCATTAAAGAACAAATATGTGTGTGCTTTGACAAAAAAATATAATATCTAGCACAACTTTTCAATACCCTATTATCCGCAAGCAAATGGGCAAGCAGAAGCATCAAACAAGACATTAATTACCATATTGAAAAAATAGTCAAAGAGAATCATACTGATTGGCACACATAAATGTCGCTTCCTTATGGGCTTACCGCACTAGCATTCAGACGCCCACTGGGGCAACCTCGTTTTTCACTAGTGTATGGCACTGAGGCAGTCATGCCTCTAGATATGGAAATACCATCGCTACGCATATCTATGCAAGAGTTTATCGATGATGATACTATGCCACAAGCTCACCTAGATTAGCTTACATTTTTGGATGAACATCGCATTAATGCTCTTGAGCATCTACGTGTGTATCAAGAGCAGCTCAAAAGAGCCTACAATATGAAAGTCCATCTTAGAGACTTTCATGTTGGTGATCTCATCCTAAAATAGAACCAACAAAACTCTAGCTTGTCGCCCCACCTACGGGACAAATTTTTAGCATACTGGTTATATCCCTTTGTCATCACTAGTTAAATCAAACCTAGAACTTATCGCCTGATATCCCTTGAATGTGTCAAGAATCCTGAACCCTTGAATATCCTTCACTTGCAACCATTTCATGCTTAGAGAGCACCACCAAAAGGATCCTAGCGGTTTTTCATCATCTAGATCAAATAAAAATACTCCTAGACTATCTACGATCATCTAGGTCAACCCTAAAATCCCCAAAGGCATCCATAAGACCTTTGGTCATAACCAAATGCCCCTAGGCAGTCATAGACAATTTTTAAGTGCCACTAACCATCTAGGTCACCCAAAAGGCTCCTAGCAGTTTTTCACCATCTAGGTCAAATAAAAATGCTCCTAGACTATCTACGATCATCTAGGTCAACCCTAAAATCCCCAAAGGCATCCATAAGCCCTTTGGTCACAACCAAATGCCCCTAGGTAGTAATAGATACCTTTTAAGTACTGCTAACCATCTAGGTCACCCAAAAGGCTCCTAGACATTTTTCACCATCTTGATCAAATAAAAATGCTCCTAGACTATCTAAGATCATCGAGGTCAACCCTAAAATCCCCAAAGGCATCCATAAGCCCTTTGGTCACAACCAGATACCCCTAGGCAGTCATAGACACTTTTTAAGTATTGCTAACCGTCTAGGTCACCCAAAAGGATTCTAGCAGTTTTCACTATCTAGGTCAAATAAAAATTCTCTTGGACTATCTACGATCGTCTAGGTCAACCCTAAAATCCCCAAAGGCATCCATAAGCCCTTTGGTCACAACCAAATACCCCTAGGCAATCATAGAAACTTTTTAAGTGTCGCTAACCGTCTAGGTCACCCAAAATGCTCCTAGTAGTTTTTCACCATCTATGTCAAATAAAAATGCTCCTAGACTATCTACTATCGTCTAGGTCAACCCTAAAATCCCCAAAGGCATCCATAAGCCCTTTGGTCACAACCAAATACCCCTAGATAGTCATAGACACTTTTTAAGTGTCGTTGATCGTCTAGGTCACCCAAAAGGCTCCTAACAGTTTTTTATCATCTAGGTCAAATAAAAATGCTCTTGGACTATCTACAATCATCTAGGTCAACCCTAAAATTCCCAAAGGCATCCATAAGCCCTTTGGTCACAAACAGATGCCCCTAGGTAGTCATAGACACTTTTTAAGTACCGCTGACCGTCTAGGTCACCCAAAAGGATTATAGCAGTTCTTCACCATATAGGTTAAATAAAAATGCTCCTAGACTATCTACAATCATCTAGGTCAACCCTAAAAGCCCCAAAGGCGTCCATAAGTCCTTTTGTCACAACCAAATTCCCCTAGGTATTCATAGACACTTTTTAAGTACCGTTGATCGTATAGGTCACCCAAAAGTCTCCTACCAGTTTTTCATCGTCTAAGTCAAATAAAAACGCTCCTGGACTATCTACTATTGTCTAGGTCAATACTAAAATACCCAAATGCATCCATAAGATCTTTGGTTATAACCAAATATCCCTAGGTAGTCGTAGACCCTTTTTAAGTGTCATTGAATGTCTAGGTCACCCAAAAGGCTCCTAGAGGTTCTTCACCATCTAGGTTAAATAAAAATGCTCCTGGACTATCTATGATCATCTAGGTCAACCCTAAAAGCCCCAAAGGCATCCATAAACCCTTTGGTCACAACCAAATGCTCCTAGGTAGTCGTAGACACTTTTTAAGTGTCGCTGACCGTCTAGGTCACCCAAAAGGCTCATAGCGGTTCTTCATCGTGTAGGTCAAATAAAAATGCTCCTAGTCTATCTACGATTGTCTAAGTCAACCCTAAAATCCCCAAAGGCATCCATAAGTCCTTTGGTCACAACCAAATTCCCCTAGGCATTCATAGACACTTTTTAAGTACCGTTGACCGTCTAGGTCACCCAAAATGCTCCTAGCAGTTTTTCACCATCTAGGTCAAATAAAAATGCTCCTAGACTATCTACGATTGTCTAGGTCAATCCTAAAATCCCCAAATGCATCCATAAGATATTTTGTCACAACCAAATACCCCTAGGCAGTCGTAGACACTTTTTAAGTGTCGTTGATTGTTTAGGTCACCCAAAATGCTCCTAGCGGTTCTTCACCATTTAGGTCAAATAAAAATGCTCTTGGACTATCTATGATCATATAGGTCAACCCTAAAATCCCCAAAGGCATCCATAAGCCCTTTGGTCACAAAAAAATGCTCCTAGGTAGTCGTAGACACTTTTTAAGTGCTGCACCCAAAAGGCTCCTAGCGGTTCTTCATTGTGTAGGTCAAATAAAAATGCTCCTAGTCTATCTACGATCGTCTAGGTCAACCCTAAAATCCCAAAAGGCATCCATAAGATTTTTGGTCACAACAAAATACCCCTAGGCAGTCATAGACATTTTTTAAGTACCGTTGAATGGTTAGGTCACCTAAAAGGCTCCTAGTGGTTTTTCACCATCTAGGTCAAATAAAAATGCTCCTAGACTATTTACGATTGTCTAGGTCAACCCTAAAAGCCCAAAAGGCATCCATAAGATATTTGGTCACAACCAAATACCCCTAGGTAGTCGTAGACACTTTTTAAGTGTCATTGACCATCTAGGTCACCCAAAATTCTCCTAACGATTCTTCACCGTCTAGGTCAAATAAAAACACTCTTGGACTATCTATGATCGTCTATATCAACCCTAAAATATCCAAAGGTATCCATAAGCCCTTTGGTCATTGTAAAATACACCTAGGTAGTCATAGACACTTTTTAAGTTCCACTGATCATCTAGGTCACCCAAAAGGCTCCTAGAGGTTTTTCATCATCCATGTCAAATACAAATGCTCCTAGACTATCTACGATTGTCTAGGTCAACCCTAAAAGCCCCAAAGGCATCCATAAGCCCTCTGGTCACAACAAAACACCTCTAGGTAGTACGTAATACTTTATAAGCATCATTGACCGTCTAGGTCACCTAAAATGCTCTTAGGTAGCCAGTAACCATCTAGGTCAAACAAAAATGCTCCAAGGGTGTCTACAACCCGCTTGGTCAACCTAAAATACCCCTAGACTATCCACAACCATCTAGGTCAACCCTAAAGGCTCCAAGGGTATCTACATATCGCTTGGTCAACCTAGAAGGCTCCTAGGTGGTCTAGAACTGTATAGGTCACCCTGAAATTCTCCAAGGGTGCCTATATCCCACATGGTCAACCTAAATGCTCCTAGATGGTTTAGAACCATCTAGGTCAGCCAAAAAGCCCCAAAGGCATCCATAAGCCGTTTGGTCCCCCCAAATGCCCCAATGGCCCCCAAATAAGCCTATTGGTCACATGTGTATACATATCAATAAAAAACTCAAAAACATCATTAAAGCATAAAAATACAAAAATATTGCATTCTCATCAAGTTACATGCCATTGCATTATCGCTTTGGTTAGGCATATTATTTATCACACATTGAATTTTTTAGAATTGATCATACATGTCTAGCACTAATATTGTACACTAGTCATAATTCACAATCAATGTTTTCAAGGCCATCACTCTAATCCAACCAAAAAGCGTGCACCCATCTACTGTACTATGTCGTATTCATTCATTCAAAGCATAAAATTGACAAGATTGCATAGATTCAACAAAATAGAATTTTATTGTATTAATAATTGCAAAGAATCTTGATTACAATAATGCCCCTCTTAGGGTCACCCAAATGAAGATACGATTAATATAATGCCAAAGCCCTCAACAGGGTAGGTGCACTAATAGTGCTTTTCACTTGGTCACAAACTGCTCTAGGGTGGAGTTGCCCTCTTCTTCGCATTGAGGAAGGAAGTTGATGGTTAAGTCTCCTTTGAATTTGTTCCCTATGATCAAGAAACAACATAAGAGTGTCAAAAATATAGGCAATCTCTCATGATGAGGCCATTTTAGGAAAATTGCATAAAGACACCATTAAACATGTATAATCAAGAAAACATGAAAAGTACTTCTAAACTATGTAAATTGAATGAAGATTCATGGAATCGCATGGATCAATTATGTAAAATAAAGCATGAAAGTGCATAAAGAATCCATTAATGTCCTATTTGATTATTAACATAAAGAAACTAATCTAACCTAATTCTACCGGTTAGAAGTCTGCTAAACTGCAATTAAACCATAAAAATAGCTAATCTAAGCTAATTAACCAGACTGAAATGAAAAGGGTAAGGTGGTGATACCTCTACTGCAAACCATAGCTATAATGAGCGGTTTGCATTGTAAACCATGGATGAAATCCATGGTTAGCAATATGATAGGTTTGACCTCCTTGTCCAATTGATGTTCAAGGGTTGCCTTCAGTGTCCTTCTAACTGATTTGGAATTTGATTCATTGTGATGGGCCTTCGTTTACCTAGATTTGCATTTCTTGGCTCTCCTAGGCTCCTAGGGCATCCATAATGCAATTCATCATGAATCTTGGCAAGTAGGTAGGGGATAAGTGCAATAGATCTCTCTTAGTATACTCAATTGAGTGTACAATTTGATAGGGCTTCGCTGCTCAAATCTCCAATGCTATCTCTTCTTATTTGCCCTAATTTTAAGGGGTACTTATAGGACTACCCAAGGGCTAGGGGTGGCTTCATGGAGAAGCCAAGATCAAGAAGGGGTGGTTAGGATAGTTGGATTGGAAGCTTTCGTCCTCTAACCACCTTCTTCTAGATTAGATGGTCATTCCAACCGATTTGGCTTGGATTGAAGGCCAATTGAACTCCTATTAAGATCACAGGTCAAAACTGTGGTCTAGACTATAAACCATAGGTTTCAGCCATGGTTTAGCCTGTAAACCATAGGTTTGGGTTGTGGTTCAGATTGATTAGGCCAAGGATGCCCAAATTGAGTGGTTAAAACCACTGCTCTATCTTGGAGTCTGTCCAAGATCCTCCATATGGTCTTGTAGCATGTCCATATGAGTAGTCATCCTCGACATGACGTATTTTAGGTGTCTATAGATGCCCCTTTTGATATGCGTTGTGAGATCGAAAAACATTGAGAAAAAATAGACCTCCTAAAATGATTTTGAAGGTCCTGCAAAAGGATGCGCATCCTGGAATCATTGCTTCCAACTATTTGGAGGCTTACACTTGAAAAGCTTGCACTTACCATTAGTTATTCGGGTAGCATTTGATGCTACAATAGGAGTTAGGCCTATATAACCAAAAGGAGAAGAGATACAAACAAATTATCATATTTGCTATTTACCCCAAGCAAAGGGGTAAGCTTATGATAGTGATTCATAAGGACGAACATAATTTTTGACAAGATCAAGGGATCTACGATCTCCGGGATCTTCTATTTATTTTGATTATGATTTTATATTATGATTTAATGATAATTATTAAAGTGACGATGTCGCTTGACCACCATGGATGATCTGAATAAATTTAGATTTGAGCAAATTAATACCTTGGATAGGCCTAGTTCAGCTTTTGATTCCAATTGTTAATAGTATTTGCACATTCCTATCCCATGGAGCAGTCGGGATACAATAGCCATCTTAGGGAATCTAAATGATACAAATCTAATCAGATTTGTGTTGAATCAAATTATCGATGATTTGATGAAAAGATGTCATAGAAGACATGACATGAAACATATCGTTATGATGGAGCAGTCTAGTTGTGAAGGACTTCTTAGGGATTGAAAATAAGCATATTAGATCAACGATGATAATTTTACCCCAAATTTCCTTATGGTAATTTAATCATCTTGTCGAATTGCATGGAGTGCAAGTCGCTGCAACCGCCGAGTGTATGGGGTAAATTACTGAATACGAGGTGCATTTGGTGTTATTGATTGTTTGTTTTTTTTTGAATATTTTGAATTGTGAATTGAGTTTATTTATTTGGATGGGAGGTGTGTCACTCCATGAAAGGATTTTCATAGTGATGACCTTAGTTGAATGTACTTTATAATCTCAGCCAGATATTTGATTTTTAATCGGATCCCAATGCTTGATCATCACCAAATTTCCAAATTGATTGCTTTTATTGAAATTTGATCCAATGGGAGTCATTAATTTACCTTTTTAGACCTTCCCACGATGGGATTTAACCATATTTTCTACCAATTGCAAACCACATCTAGGGTCTATGGTTCTCAATTGCAATTTTGGGAACCACGGCTAGGGCCTGCGGTCCGCATGAAATAAGAAAACCCTATAAAAGGCTTAATTTTAAAATTTATTTTATTATTCCTTGACAATGACTTGGCATTTGGAGCTCTAACAGTAATAACTGAGAACTCACATGAAACCCTACCAAACTCCACACTCATACCTACACACTTCATGATGGTAGAGTGCGAGAAAGCTTCTTCTAGCTACGATGGCCGAGGCAAGGGCAAGGTAATTTGAAACCAAGACCTCACATCCATTACCAATAAAACAAACAAAATTAAGTAATTGGTTAATCAATCACATTAAATTGTTGGCAATGAACCACACCTTAGGTTAGGGTAGCTTAGGCTTGCTATTTTTTTTAATTTTTTTTTTGTTTTGGGCTGTGGTAAAATACTCGACAGGATTTTAGTCAGAGATCACAGGTACTAGCTGCGGTTCCCAATTTATCAATTGGGGACCGCAACTACCAGCTGTAGTTTGCATTTAAAATCCCAATGGTCAAATTTTAATTGCTTGTGGACTGCAGGGTTGACCCAATGTTCACAAAATTTAGAAAAAAATTATCAAATTTTTAATTTTTCTAAGTTTTAATAGGTAATTAATATCATTTAATGCATTTTTGATCTGTCTAAGTGAAATTTTTTATTTTTATGCTTGCATGATGATAGGTTTTTGCACTTTTATCAGTTTTTAGATGTTTTTGATGATTTTTAGGTAATTTTTAAATGTTTTTGCTTATTTTAGTTATATTTTCTCTTATTCTATGCTTTTTATTTTAGAGGTTGAACTCTAGAGCTCGAGAGCCCGACATCCTTAAGACTCTTCACGGAGAGCTCACTCCCAAGGAATGATAATGGTTCAAAGTTATCGATTTAGCTATGTCTTGGATCTACCCATGATTAGGGTAGATCAAACCTACTTGACTGCGTTGGCCCGACACTGGAATGTGTGGACCAACACATTTCACCTACCTATATCTGAAATGATGGTGACCCTTGAGGATGTCTACAGGATCTTTAGGATACCTATTGATGGTGAGGCCATCGTATATTCTACTTCTAGGGCCAAAGGGCCCATTTTTGATGTCATATTCCATGAATAGATCCTGGAGGTTCAATGCAGTATCGATCATGGAGGTTTCTATATCGAATACTGGTAGGGGAATAACATATTCTCCGTACATGCAAGTTGTCCTTCTAGACTCATCGGGAGTGAGGATTCCTTGGAACCTTCTAGCCACTATCCAAAGAGTGGTTCAGAGCTCAATGACTCAGTCATTGTGACTATCCTAGGGGAGCACCCACATCTACTAGTTGTATAGAGAGTTGTACTAGATTGTAGACCAGAGCCATTAGGACATTAGTTTTAGCCTGATTATTTAGATTTAGGGCTGGTAGCACATCAAGATAGAGAATCCTAGAGAGCTACCACTATGCATCATAGATATTTATGATGCTTACTAGTGTTATACTACCTATTGGCCTCAAGAGGAGGAGGGGTTCAGGAGCAAGACCCATGCTAGTGATGTCTAAAATTATATCACACGATTCAGATCACTTGGCCCTGATGACATTGAGTGGCAACCGTATATGGATTGCCCAACATGAGCTGAGGTGGGCAAGTAGCTTCGATAGGATCATAGGTATAGGTGGCTACTTAGAAGGAAGGTCAATATTAGAGAGTATCAATTCTACTCTCGCATCCTGCATCAGTTTGGGATACTGTAGGACAACTCGGGTATCCCATTTCCATACAGGCATTTGGCATTAGAGCAGGATATATTATGGATTTGACCTCTGGATTTAGGAGATGATCTAGATGACTTCTAAGATACTAGAGTTGACAGGGATTCTACCACACTAACATAAAACAAATGGTGGTCCATGCTCCGATGGCATGGATTTGGGCCTCTAGGCTGAGGTAAAGGTAGATCCTAAAGGGTGTAGGGTGCACCAGTAAATAGAGGGTGAATGGGGCACAGAGGCCACCATCAAGGAGGCTCTTGAGGTAGACCTAGATGATGAGGCTCTAGAGGAGGATGAGGTACCTCCTAATAGCATAGAGGGGATGATCCTAGCTCAAGTGGCTGACTTGTAGAGTTAGCTTGGCAAATACATCACATAGTAGATGGAGCAAGACACTATCATTGCTACCCTACAAGCCCAACTAAATGAAAAGGATCGTAGACTAACTGAGGCAACATAGTAGATTACTAGTATGATTGCATGGGCTACGACTGTAGATGGGAAGGTATAGGAGCTCACCAATGCATGCAACTTGGTGGAGGCATGATTGGGTACAACTAGAGTATAGAGGGATTTTCCCCTAGCTCAGAGAGGAGATCCTTCATCTTCTCATGCTGTCATGGCACCACCTGTAGCACCACTACCAGTGCTACCTGGTGGCCACGATCCCATGTATGAGATACAACATTTATAGGCCCTCGTGGAGGAGGGTAATGATAGACATACTAGCAGGGTAGCCCGTATAGACCAGATGGAGGGCTATATCAGGTTGATTGGTGACATAGTCCTGAAGGATTCTCATGCTGCAAGGTTTCATCAGACCAGGTCCAAGACTATAGGGAAGTACATAGCTAGCTCAATCCAATGGATCCACAGGACAGAGAGGACGCACAGGTCCTCTAGCACATAGGGTGACAACTCACACAAGAGCCACAGGGAGACAGGTGGGACCTCTAGCCAAAGGACTAGCCGCATGGGCATACTAGTCTCTAGTGTGCTAGGCCTCTTCGGGCTAGGTGGTACACAGGACCCTTAGTAGGGCATACAACATGGGCCAGATATAACTATAGAGTAGTCTCCAGGTCACAAGGATGAGGGAGGTGGCGAGAGATCCAGTTTAGGGGGAGCCGACCAGAGCTAGGGCTCTTATCAGATGACAGCTACTTTTTGTATATGTATCATTTTTGGTGTAAGGTCGAGGACCTACACGATTGTAGCCTACAAGAATTTTTGTACTCATCTGATGTACTTTGAGACACATATTTATATATATGATCATGATCATTATCATTTTGTCTCATTATGTGTACTTGATTTATATGTTTAATTTTATGTTTATTTGATGCACATGGATGCAATGCTTATGTTAATTTGATGCTATATGATGTAATGTATGAATGACATACACTAGATAGCTATTTAATTTATGATGATGTTTATATGTAGTGATCTATATGCTTAGATGTGCGATTTATTTTGGATGCATGTGGATGCAATGTTTTCTCTTAACGCATATTTGATATTGCTTTATTATATACATTAAAGTATGCAATGCTTTATTTACACGATGGTAATCTAATGTAAATGAACCTGTATGCTTTAATCACTTAAAACAAAAGGAATGAATAAAAATATACTTATCAATATAATGGATGACACCACAAAATGTATAAAAATCATGAATGTAATTGAAAATCCTTAAAATAAGAATTTAATAAATTAATCATTTATATATGAAATGCAATGAATGCAGTTGTTTGATGCAAATGATATAGGGTATCATTCTATTTTCTTTTACAAAATTTGAAAAATATGCACGATATAGTCAGTGGCCATCTAAATATTATTGCTAATATCCATCCGGTATCTATCCAATATTTCTATTGTGCTCTATAAGATGATATATCATGGATTCGATACTTTGCAATTTGATGATTTATATGGTTGCAATTTTTGACATTTTTGTTGCTATGAGAGAAATTTTTGAGGTTTTCCATGAGACTCAAGCACCCTAATAGACTTATCAAAAGTTGCATACTAACCACACTAGACTTCTGAGATAAAAGGCTTTTGCTAGGATAGGCCCTAACTGTTCATTATACCCTATGTGTGCACATGATTATTTTAAGATAAGACACGAGCGTTCCTCGATGTCAGACGGGATTCTTTCAGCCCATTGCTGAGATAGGGGTTACACAAATTTCTTATCCAATATTAAGTTTATATTTTAGTTGGACTAAGCCACTAGGTAATGTAGGACACCTGAAGATAGCTATTCCATATTCAAACATTGGTCTTGTTCATAAGCGAGATGCTAATGCGTCAGACATATCATCAAGTGTAAGGTACAGTAGTGCCAACAATTCTAAGGATTCAGGCTCATTCCTTTCTATCGTTCAATTTTTTGGGATACTTGATCATATGTAGTGAAGAAAGGGATTCGATTCCATCTTCATTTTGAACTGTCTTTGGATCTTCATTTGATCTCTCTTTGAACTGGATTTTGGATCTTCATTTGATCTCTACTTGAACTTTTATTTATGATCTTCATTTGATATTCACTTTGAACTTTGATTTAAGCCTATTTTTTGATCTTCACTCGATATTCACTTTTTGGTATTTACATTTGATAATTTTCTTCAAAAAATTTCCTTTGGGAGGATTTACTTGGGAAAACTATTTTTGGTATATCAATTGAGAATATCAATCTTATGATATCAATATGGGATATCAAACTGGGAAGTCGATCTATGATATCGATCTAGGGTATCAATCATGAGGATTGATGTGGGATATCACTCTGGGATATTGTTCATTTTATCATAAGCAAGGGATTCTGAATAGGGAACTAACCTATCCTTTTTCCAACTACCAACATTTCCCATACCGTCTGCATAGAGGGATAAGCAAGAATAGCTCTTTTCACTTCAGGATACCCAGTCCTACTTCATGACTTTCATCTTCCCCTAGTACTTTTTAGGATTGTTTAAATTTTTTGATTAGTGATAGTCTTATGATATGCTAAGGGCTATACTAACTGAACCTTAGCTATAAAATCAAAGAAAGTTTTCTACCAACTCTTGATAAGACCACTAGGTATGGCTGAGTAACCAGAAAACCCTAGTGTATTTCCATAGCAACATTATAGGTTGTGTTAAAAAACACAATTACTCACATGAATGATGGATCATGATAAATGTAGAGATGCATGATTTAAACACAAACATGTTGTCATTCATAAAATTGACAAACACAATGCCTTCTATTACGGAATGCAATAGATGACGAATGCCTATATGCAATACAATAATGCAACAAATGCATGTGTGAATGCAATATGAAAATACAAAATTCAAATGCAAATACAAATATTTTTTGGATTTTATGTTTTACCAATTTTTTTTGGATTTTATTGATTTTATAATTTTTATGGGTTTTGAGCCTCATAATTGACCAAAGGGCAAGTACATACCTCTTGAGCATTTTTGATTGACCAAGCGATTTTTAAGAATCCTTGGAGATTTTAGGATTGAACAAAGGGATTATGGGTACCTTTGTGTTTTGGGATGACCAAGTGATTTTGAGAATCCTTGGAGCCTTTGGGTTGACCAAGCAGTTTCTCAAAAACTCTTGGTGCCTTTTGAGTTTGACCAAAGGGCTTATATATGCCTTTGGAGTTTTTTAGGATGACCAAGCGATTTTGAGAAAATCCTCAGGGCTTTTAACTGACATGACCAAGCGGTTTCAGTAATCCTTAGAGCCTTTTGGGATGACCCAGAGGTTTTGACCAAACTCTCGAGGCTTTTAAGGTTGAACTAAGGACTTATAGATGCCTTTGGAGATTTTTGATTGACCAAACCACTGATGAGAGTGTTTGGAGCTTTTTAGGATGATCAAGAAGTTACAAGAAACTCTTGAAGCCTTTTACTATGATATTCAAGCATAAAGTACCTTAATATGGATGATGTTGAGAGGTTCAGGCTCTTCAACACCCCCTAGAGATGTTAGGCGATATGTGCCCAAACCAATATTTTTAGATATGATGTAGGGTCCTAGCCAATTAGTTGTAAATTTGTCCAACATATCTAGTGATAAAGTAGAGTTCTGTTAGTTCTCTTTCAAGACAAGATCCCCAAATTCAAATTCTCTCTAGTGGAATTTGATATTGTAAGCTCATTTTAGTTGCTCCTGATAAACGCAGAGATGCTCCAGGGCATTCACGGGATGTTCATCAAGTAGCGTCAGTTGATCCAGTCGAGCTTATCGTGAAATGTCAACATCTATGAACTCTTTTACTGTGATGCGCAGTGTTGGAATTTCTAATTCCAAGGGCATAATGGCCTCAATGTCATATACTAGTGAAAACGGTGTTGCTCTAGTGGGCGTCTGAATACTAGTCCTGTAAGCCCATAATGCAAGGGAATGAGTTCTAAAAGAGTCTTCTAAAAGATCACATAGCCAAAGTAGAAGGGGAATGAGTTCTCCTATGGAAGAGATCCATGAACTTGAGATTAGGGGATTAACATCTACTTTTGATAGAGATCCATAAATATTGTAATTGGAAGTGATTCCCAAAGAGATTGATTGAGAAAGTTTTAGTAAGATATTTTCTCCGTGAAGTAGCCCACATTGGGTGAACCACATAAATTGTGGTGTCTCTATTGTGTATGGTTTTTGTGCATTGATTTTATTACTACTATTGATACTGCTATATTTACACAACATAATATTGAATTGGAAGAAAAAGTAAAAAGTGGTCTTATACTGTTCACCCCCCCTCTCAGTATAAGCTTGTGTTATTCTATTGGTATCAGAGCGGGTTCCTTCGAAAAGGATAACAACTTGAGGATAGATTCTACAAGAACACAGATGGCTTCACATAAAGGATTATCTTCAAATAAGGCTTCATTATTTGATGGTAACAATTATGCTTTCTAGAGCATGAGGATGAAGAACTACTTGATATCACAAGGATATGAGGTATGAAAAATGGTTGAAAAAGAGTATAAGGTTGAAGGTGATCCTGAGGAAGATAATACTACCAAAAAATTGGTTGAGATCAATGCAAGAGCAATGAATTATATTTTGAGTGGGCTACGTGAGAAATATTTTACAAAGGTCATGGTATGTACTTCAGCTAATGAGATGTGGACCAAGTTGAGGAATACTTATGAAGGAGATTCCAAGGTAAAGTTGGCAAAACTACAAACTCATAGAAAAATATTGAAGGAATTGAAAATGGAAGATTCTGAAGATATTACAAAGTTCTTACTTCGAGTTGATGAGATTACTAACATTATGAGAGGCATAGGTTTTGAGATGAAAGAATCAAAAGTTGCTCAAAATATTTTTAGATCACTTCCCATGAAATATGATGCAAAGGTTTGAACAATAGAAGAAACAATGGATATCAACAAGTTAACAATGGAAGAATTGCAAGGTACTCTCACAGCTTATGAGATGAGGGTAAGTAAGCATCAAGCTCCAATAAAAGAGATTGCATTCAAGGATTCAAAAAAGAGAAAGGGAAATTTTCAGAAATAGATAGAGTTTTAGAAAATGATGAGGAAGCTAACTTCATCAAAAGGAATAAGGACTCAAGGAATTTCAAAAATATAAGGAAATTCAGGTGCTACAAGTGTGGTGATCTTGGTCACTATGCATACAAGTGTCCACATGAAGAAATTAGTGATGATGAAAAACATGGTCACAAAATAAAATAATATGGAAAGCATAAGCATGACAAAGATGACAGATTCAAGCAAAACAGGTATGAGAAGAAGAAATTTTTTTGTAAGGTAAAGAAATCTTACTACATTGTAGAAGCAAGTGATAGCTCATATCATAATGATAGAGACAATTCAGATGATGAAAATGGAGAGCATTTATTCATAGGAATAGAAGGTGAAAGATAACAATGTTTTGTGTGTGGTCAAAGAGATCACATATCAGGGTATTGCTTTCAGTGATAGTGAAGATGAGATGACACATCAAGGAAACATGCATGGTCAAAGAAATCTTGAGAGTTTGTTTGCTATAGAATATTATAATGATCTTAGTGATAGTGAAGATGAAGAAGGGTTTTTCTATGGAATAAAATAAGTAGAATAAGAAAATTCACTCCAAATAGAAGAAGTTAAACAAGAGGATAATGTCTCAGTTGATCTAAATGAAGACTTTAATGTTATCCATGAGCAACTACAAGAGGTTAAGGAGAATCTAAAAGAATTGAGATATTCCCTACATGAGAATTTTGATCCATCACATGACTCAAAAGGTCAATATATTTTATACTAAGAAGGAAACATGTATTTCAGAGGCTATAGAGATGGATGCCAAGTTTCTACTTGACACAAATGAAGAGAAAGAAGAGGAAGATTCCAAAGCACCAAAGGTCCCATATTTTAGGTTTGAGGAATCACACTCAAAAGGAAAGGAAGTTCTAAAATATGAAAGAAAATAAGAACCTAAGATTTGTGAGGAAATTTCCAAAGTTCCTATGGCTCCAAATATTCAGTTTGGTTCTTGTTTTGAGATAGGTGAATCAAGCTCAAAGGGAAAATAAATTCTTGAAGAGAAAGACAAGGAAGAGGTTTTAGATGCTACAAAGAAGGTTCAAGGATGTAATGTACAAGTTTTAAGATGATCATAAGGATAATGGTCAATAAAGGTATGAGGAACCAAGGCATGAACAAAGGGATTTTCAAGGATATTTTTTTTCTTGTAATGGATTTGGACACAGGGCTATACATTACAGGATCCATGGATCAAAGAAGTTTGATTTTGCTAGAAGAAAATTCAAGGGAAGAAGGTATGATTTTCAGGGACATTTCTTCTCATGCAATAGGATTGGTCATAGATATTTTTAGTGCAAAATAAATGAGCAACATGGTTTTGGTTTTAGAGCTACACAATTCAGAAGTCATGGTTATAATGGTCATGAAAATAGAGCTTCACAATACAGGGTTTAGGAAAGGAATGGATATGGAAATTATTTTAAGAATGAATTCAGGATATGGGAACCATCCAAAGGCTACAATATCAAGTGTTTTAATTGCAATAACTTTGGGCATATTGCAAAATGGTGTAGGACTCAATTCCAAATAGGTTCAAGGCAAGAAGGTCAAACAAGTTCAAGACAAGAAGGTCAAATAGGTTCTAGACAAGAAGATCAAGTAATTCATCAAGAGAAGGATATTAGAAAAACATGGAAGGAAGTTTATAGAGGAAAGAAACAAAGTAATATGGGAGTAAAGGTACTCCCACCCCAAAATTAATCACCTCAAGAGAGAAGGGGGTGAGGGGGCTAAGCTTAAGAGTTATATATTTTAGCCCCATAGGTGTCCCTTTTGCCATTGATGTCAAAGGGGGAGATATTTGAGTAAGGGGGAGAGCATTGAGTTAGGGGGAGCAGCCTCCAAAGAGAGCATTGAGTTAGGGAGAGCAACCTCCAAAGAGATTATTGAGTCAGGGGAGTAGCTTTGATTCTTAGAGATGGTTTTTGTAGTGATTGTGGTTTTTGCTTTAGAGGTGTTGCCATCAATGAAAAAGGGGGAGATTGTTGGAAATTTGAGTTAATTTGAGGTATTTTATGTTTTCATTGATGTCACATGGATCATTGATGTCACATGGATCACATTTGGTTTTGGTGGCCAAAATATTTCATAAATAAGCATTTATGATATTTTGGAAAGCATGGCTATTTATAGGGTTTTTATGAAAACAAAGGCAGGCAAAATAAAAGGTTTTATTTAAAACCATGGTGGCATTATGTGGAAAGGGATTTTCTTAAAATCTAAGGTGGAATTTTGTTTCATCGAAAAATGACCTCCGGTGATGAAGATATTAAAGTTTAAAGTTTAAGTTTAAATTAATGGAGGGCCGACCTATGTGCAATTAATGGAGGTTGGCATATATATATATATATATATATATATATATATATATATATATATATATATATATATATATATTATATATATATATATGTAAAGGTTTCAATTTATTTCGGAAAGGGGGCATATTATATATCGTCGAAAATATTATTTCGAGGGCTATTTGACTAACTTATTTAGAAGGAGAAATAAGGTGTGTGTAAAGAGATATTTATGATTTTGCAAAGGGGTTCCAAAAGTGAATTTTGCCTTGTTCTTTTTCAAGAGGATTAATTCTTTCATGAGGTGACAAGGTATGCAATATTGTGATTTATTTTATTTTATGGTATAAGTGGTTTTGGGAGTGAAAAGGTTATGCAATGTTTTGATTTATTTTATTTTATGGTACAAGTGGTTTTAGGAGAGATAAGGAAGTTGTGCAATTAAAGGCCTTGGTGATGATTATTGAAAAGTGGAGTAATGTTGATTATTTTGTGATCTACTAACCCTTGTGAAGATTGGCAAAAGAATTTTGTGATTGTGGCAGATTTACAAAGAGTTTTTTTTTCATCTTCATAAAAGGTATGGGCACATTCTCCTATTGATTGTTTATGGTGGTTGATTTCTGAAATATCATTGGAGGGAAAAGGATTGTTTGTGGTTTCCTTTTCGAAAGTGGTTGGTTGAATGCTTCAAGGTTTTATGAATTGAGAGTTGTGTCTAAACCTTGTTTGATAAGCATAGTTGTTGAAGCCCATTGGTTGTGAAAGAACTTGAGTTAGAAAAGAACATGAGTATCATTGTTATGTGATATTTGTGGTTGAGCATTGTTGGAAACATTTGAGTTGGTTGATACATACTTGGACTAGGGTTGTGTGAGAAAGAGTTGTTCCTTGTGATGATTGGTTGAGTTGAGTTGATTGAGCCTAGTCAAGTGATGTGTGAAGTGATTTTTCAAGTTCTATGAAACAAACTATTCCATCATTCTATGTTGAGTTGAGATTAAGGTTAGAACATATTGAGTCTCTAACAATTCTCTTTATGGTTCTATAAGACTTGAATTGAGTTGAGGTTGATTTGAGTTGAGAGTGAGATTAGAACATATTGAGTCTCTAACAATTCTCTTTATGCTTCTATGAGTTGATTTGAGATTGATTTGGGTTGAGAGTGAGATTAGAACATATTGAGTCTCTAACAATTCTCTTTATGCTTCTATGAAGTTAATTTGAGTTGATATTGCCATTCATTGTTGAGTTCATTTTGAGTACTACTTGAGCATGATTGATTGAGCCTTTGAGAAGGCCTTTGGGGTAGATTTGAGGATAGTGTTGGGACAAATTTGAGGACAATGTTTGGACAAGTTCTTAGTGATCTTGTTGGAGCAGATTTGGGCAAGTTCTTGGTGAGCTTGCTAGAGCATATTTGGGCAAGTTCTTGGTGAGATTGCTAGAGCAGATTTGGGCAAGTTCTTGGTGAGATTGCTAGAATAGATTTGACAAGTTCTATGTGAGCTTGTTAAGCAGGTTCTATGTGAGCCTATTGAGCAGGTTCTTAGTGAGCCTATTGACAGAGCTTTGGAGGTGACAAAGTACAGAGGATAGAGTCTTAGTGGATAGATATCCAGTAGCCAGCATAGTTGAAGATAAATATGAGTGAGGAGTCTTCAAGTGGAGAGAGGTCCACCAGTTAGTGCAACAGAGAGACAGAGTCTTCTAGAAGATCACATAGCCAGAGTAGAAGGGGAAAGATTTCTCTTGTGGAAGAGATCCATGAACTTGAGATTAGGGGATCAACATCTCCTTTGGACAGATATCCATAAAAATTGTAATTGGGAGTGATTCCCAAAGATATTTATTGAGAAATTTTTAGTAAAATATTTTCTCCGTGGAGTAGCCCACATTGGGTGAACCACGTAAATTGTGGTGTCTCTATTGTGTATGGTTTTTGTGCATTGCTTTGATTACTGCTATTGATACTGCTATCTTTACACAACATAATATTGAATTGGAAGAAAAAGTAAAAAGTGGTCTTATACTATTCACCCCCCCTCTCATTATAAGCTTGTGTTCTTCAGAAGGCTCTTTAACCCATCATTTTTAATATAAATTATGCCATGTCAAAATCTATGACCTCCTAGTCACTTCTTGACCACTCAAAATAAAAATGTTAATCTGAAGTTGATATATTTGATGGGTCATTATAATAACTAAGTGTGGTTGAAAAAAATGATAAAGGATCCATGGACCTGTTGAGGACATGTGAATGCAAATATTGAAGAAGATATCTAGGCCGACCACATTAGCACAATAGAATTCAAGTAGTTGATCTACATTGATTAATAAAGAGTAAGAAAATGAAATCCACACCCATGAGCGTGTTAGCTAGGTTGTCCTTATAGACCTATAATAGATTGCATTTTAATTATTGGGCTACAAGATTCAATATAAAATTATAATTAGCCTTATTGACCTCAGAATAAGGGTTGACTCTTTAGCAATTTGCTTGTCATATGCTATATACTTTGCTCTATAATCAATATAAGAAATAAGTTGTTTGACCTACATTAGAGATAGCATTTTGGGTTTTTATATGAGTATAAATTATATGGCTTTGTACATTTTTGTTAATGCTTTATGGATGATTAATTATGTAAAGAAAATTTTATTGTAATTGGATTTCTATTTGGATTATCTTCCTTAGAATTCTTGGAATGTTAAATATGCATAATGTTCACTTAATAAATTTTGTACTTCTCTATTTAATGGCTAGTATGTTAGGCTTAGTCTTAGCTTGGGTGTAAGGGAGTTTGTCCAAAGTATTTCATTGTTGTTAAGCTATATCCAACCATCCTTCAATCATCTTCTAAACCATTTCTTCTTTATATAACCCTCACATTTCTATATTTAGTCTCAAATATTTGTTTACTTTTGTTTAGCATTTCAAGGAACTAGCCTTCTTTGGAGGTTGAACTTAGAAGAAATTATAGTCATCCAATCTTGGATGTAGTTTAAGGGTGCATTTTCCACATTAGGGAGATTGCTATCAAATAAGACTAGTGCATAAAAATGGAGACACTAACAATATTTTAAATTACCACATCATCATTATTAATCCACTTTTAACGAAATTATTTTATAGCATAGTAGAAAGTAAATTTTTTTAGTGGATATAACATCAAGGAAAGAGGGGAATGGAGAAAACAAGATTTAGACCCAAGTTTTCAAGAATAGATCACCGTATTAATTTAAGGCACCTAATAGAGAGGATATACATGAAAAAGAAAGAGTTTATTGTTGTTTTGTGGACTTTAAAAAGGATTTTGACATAGTACCTAGAGGTAAATTATGAAAAAATGGAATAAATTGGCATAAAAAACAACTATAGAGTAGTTTACATAGACTTTATGAGTAGGTGGTGGAAAAAAAAAATTGGAAGGATGATCAAAGTGTTTTAGGAGTGATATTAGGGTGAAATAGGGTTGTCAATTATCACCTATAATATTTGACCTTTACATTGATAAATTAGAGGAATGGGGAGAAAGGATGTGAAGAGAGGGAATAAAATTGGCTAATTATATAGTAGAAATTCTTCTCTATTCCCATAATATCATCTTGATTGGAAAGATACTTAAAATTTTAAAAGAACATTTAAAATATTTAGAGTGTTTTTGTAAAGAAGTTGGGATGCTAGTAAAAACTAGCAAGCCTAAAATTATGGTCTTATCTACTCATAGAGAGCAAAATCAGACATATATTTTATTTGAATGAAATCCTTTAGATGCAGTAAAATAATACAAATACCTTGGGTTAGATTTTTAAAGAAAACTTAATTGTAGAATATGCAGGATGAAACGAATACAAGCAGGATGGAAGGCACTCTACTCATTGCTAAATTGGGGTAGAACAATATAGCCACAACATTGGAAAACAAGTAGTGTCCTTTTTGGGTTATTAGTTATTCCAATGGAGCTATATGGATAATTTTAAATGGAAAAAATTAAAAAGAATTCAAAAGTGACTGATTACAAATAAATTTAGAATTAAAGCATCAGTCCCATATGATATTTTAATTTCTAAAATAAGAACTTTTTCACTTGAAGCATGAGCTATTTTAAGGCTATTGGGTCCCTAAATAAAATAGAAATAATGGAAGATAGTAGGTTGCCAGAATAGTTAATCAAAGAAAAAATGGATAGAAGAAAAGAAACCTTCATGAAACAAAACAACAAATGGATGGAAAAATGGAGCATTAAATTTCATGAGGTCCCAAACTCCAACAAAGAAATTAAATAGTATGTAATAAAAGAGTTCAAATTTGTTATGCAGATTGAAATTTTAGGAAGGAAAAAATATTTATACATCAAAGAGTTCAATCCCATCCATGAAAACATCCAAAATAAGTACATAGATGCAAGGACAAAATGGAAGGATGCTTATAGCATAAGATGTAGGTCACACCATTTCAAATGTGAAACAAAAAGAGAATAATTCCATAAGAAGGATTACTAGAGCTAATATGTGTCTTTTACATAACAAGAGTTGTGGAGACCAAAAAATATTTTGTTATGGAATGTGAAGATTACAAGGATAAAAATATTTTGTTATGAAACGTAAATTTAGAAAGAAATTAAGATTGCATATTAGGATACTATAAAAGTAAACTCACTAATGGAACTTTTTAAATATTTGAGAATAGATGAAATAGGGAAACTTATCAAAATCACCAATAGAAAAAACACACCCCAAAGGGTGATAAAAGAATATTGAGATTTTTTATTTTGTTGAACAATTTTTCTTAGGTGTTGTTAAACTCTCTAAGGTTTGAATCCAAAATAAATTAGGGTTGTATACTATACCCTATCTTGTATTAAAGCTCTTAGTTCTATTTAATTTTGTAAATGGAATTAAAATCATTTTATTAAATTCATTTTATTTTAAATCTTATTTTGTTATAGGATATAATAAAAATATTTTGACGTGTCAAAATAATACAACAATTTAAATTCTAATATATAATATATTGAAGAATATTAATATAATATCATTATGATATGGGATGAATTGTGGTTAAAATACTTTGTGTTGCTGCATTGGAATACCATGGTAGCTTTTGGAAAAATACAGACCTCTAATCATATGGTAGTAGATAGAGCTAAGTTTAAATGAGAACAACTTGAATTCATGTTTAGGAGTTGCATTCTCTTCAAGCTTATTTTTTTGTTAATAAAGATTATAAGTGTTTTTAAAAAACTATCTAAGGGTATTATTAAGTATTTGGTAGACATTTTTATTTTTACTAATAATATCAAATCCCAACCTTATTTCCTCTAAGTATTTTCCACCTTGTGGTCGGTAGTTTTAATCTCGAGCCCCTTAGGGGTCCCCCTCACTTGGATTTAAAGTTTACCTAGGTGGTGTAGAGGTTATAGTGGTAGCTTTTTAGATTTGAACTGTGTCTGTAAAGATAATATGTATAGAGGGGAAAAAATGCCTTACCATGTACAAATATTGGCTAGATCTTTTAGGAGCCAAGTGATCGTGGGTGTGTGTTATATTCTCTACACTCGAGGGCTTGGGGATTGAACGGTTCATCAAAAATGGTTTTAGGACTCACTCCAAGTTCGGGGTGGAAATGTTTGATGTGTATATTAAGTAAATGCCTATGTTTAGCCTTTCTAAAATCTACACTACAAAAATGAAAAGAACAACGTAGAACAAAAAAGAAATGCAAGCAAACAAATACTAACCCTACAATGATTTTGATAACTAAACCCTAACTTGAAATAGAATGACTCTTTTATTTTTAGCAAGGGTTTGATAGAATGAACAAACAAAACTAACCCTAGAATGCAAACTATATAATTTTCTCTTTGAAATACCTAAAATGTACGAAATATATTTTCTTTTATTTATGATATAGGTTTTAGAATAGAAATAGACAAAAAATAAACAATAAAACAACCTAAGAGATTAACTTAGAGCACTTATCTGATTTGGTGGTTGACCTTAGATTTTAACTTGCATCCAGATGTGTCCAACAACTTCACAACCTGCAAAACAACTTCATAAAACCTTAGAAAATTTGATTAGTATTTGGTGGCCTACTTAGGCTACTATAAGATTGAGCTTGGAGGATAGCAGTCAAGCCCCATTGGTCCTTTTAATAGACTATTCAAAAGCAAAAGTGATTTTTGTTCTTTTTGAAAATGAACAAGTGAAGATGCAATGCAATGAAATAGTGCAAAGAACAAAACATAAACAATAATGTTATGGCCTAAATGGAGCATGTAAATAAAAATTGAGGGTTTAGAAGCGAAAATTTACCTCCAAACCTGACAAAACCAAAATCATGCCCTATGAGGTGTGACTACGATTTTGAATTCTATCAAAATTGTGCCCTATACAAACGAGGAACAATTTCTCAACAAAAGTGCAAAAATGATAGATTGATGCAAAATTAAATACAAAATGTAGAATACATAATTTTAAAAATGCTAAAATACAAGAGTAAATTTGGTGGCAATGAGAGAACAGACAAAGGGATGAAGACCTCCACAAAATGGTAGACCCCTCCTCAAGGCTCCACACTTATCCACCAAGAGCAGTAAAACCAATAGTATAGTAACGAAAAAATACTAGAATACACATGATCTTGTTAGAAGACTTGCTTTCCAAGAGAATTTTTAGCCAAATATCACTTAAAATCACACTTCCCAAAACTTCTAACATAAAAGAGAAAAAGAATATTCAAACCCTCTATTTATAAGAGGTTTGGAGGGCAAAAGGGTAGAAAAATGAAAATACAACCTAGGGGAGGGCCAACGTCCTGAGGGTTGGTCCAAAAATAGTGTTTTCTAAGATAAAACCCTAACTTGCCAAAATCGTGCCCTGTGAGGAGCGATCACGATTTCAACAAAGCTAAGAAAAAAGGGGAAAAATAGCCCAAACTTGTGCTTAGACAAGTTTGAGTGCTTCTCAAGGGTTTTAGGCAAAATGACTCACTCTAGTGGGTCAATTTTCCATGTCTACAATATGATGGAGACTATTGTTGATTCCCCTATGTAACAAAAAATAAATATCAAATATTTTTTCTTGGGGATAATACAAAGTTTAGGGTTTGGCTCTTCTTCACCAGGTCCAAGATTCAAACTATAGTATGTGTAGTTGTGCAAGATTCAAACTACAGTATGTGTAGTTGTGTGTTAATATTTTATTGATAAATTTAGCTCTTAGTCTTACAAGAGGTTATAGTTGAGATATGAATACTGAGGCCTAAACATAGATCATATAAGGGCTTATCACACTAACCAAATAAAAAAACTAATATCAATTTTTTTTTTAAATAAAAGATTTATGATTTAAATTTAATCAATATTTAAATTTTAAATAAAAATTTATAATTTAAATTTAATGAATTTAATTAGATAAATATATATTAAATAAATTACATATTTTTATACCTTGGTAGAGAGGGTCTGTGAGGGCTTGAGCCTCACCATGGTAGAGAGGGCCTAAGCCTCATCATGGTAGAGAGGACCTCGACTTTGAGGGTCATAGCTCCAGAGATTTTGGAAACCTCAATAACCCAAATGCCCTTTTAGACAGTGAATCCGGTTAGTCGACGACTTTACATCTACAGTGGGCTTGTTGGCTTGTTGAGAGGAAGGCTGGGTGGTTGAAACAGGGCTAGGAGAAGGAGGTTCAGTTAGCTGAAGGATCTTAAAATCTAGCGGTGTTGTGGGGTAGTCTCCTATCTTGGTTCGTTTCGGATCACTGGATCTCTGGTTTGGTTGTTTTTACTACAGATGTAGGTGGGATCACAACGTGGAAGGCTAGACAACTGAACCCTAGTAGGGGTTGGGCCAGCTAAAGGAACCTCAACATCCAGCTTTGTTGATGGGTAGACGGCTAGACTAGGCTACAGTTGGACTCCAGCAGGATCTGTGGGGTTTTTGCCTTCATAGATTTTCGTGTTGGAGGGTTTTCCTATCGTCGGGGCACTCTGTTGCAAATCTCTTCTTTTGAATGGTTTTTTTTGTCTCCATGGTGTGGTTTGGTTTGGGTAAATTTATTCTGGTATATTTTTTCAACTGAGATAGGATGGCAGAGGAGCTCCCTTTTTCTCTCTCAAGTGTTGCACTGGGTGTTTTCTATTTTTCTTTCCAAATGTATGAGAGTGGTTTTCTCCAACGGGATATGTGGGTTTCTTGGTGATTATTTATGATGCTTCTTATCTGATGGGCTGGCTAGACTAGTGAGCCCTCTCGGTTTATTTTTTGATATGTTGTGGATTTTGGTTGCCTATTTTCTAGTGTTGTTTTCTTAAACCATCTATTGTTATGAGGGGTTGTCATGTTACATGCTTTGTTGGATGGATTTGTTCTCCTTTCTTCTCTCGGCAAAAAATGCTTCGGTTTGGGCGATATTTATTTGGAAATTTATTTTAACAGATAACATTTTTATTATTTTGCCATTTTTTTCTAGTGCTTTAGATTTATAAGTACACGGTGGTCTGACCTTGGGGCAATCTCTTGTATTTGTCGACTTATTTGCTAGGAGGTTGCTTCATTGGATTTTAAGGTTTGATTCCGGGAATCTAGCTCATGTCTTATTGCTAGATCCAAGGTTTCCAAGTGCCTCCTACTTATAATGTGTTCGAGACCCTTTAAAACCTATCCTACTATCAATAAATTTTTTTTTCATAATTTTATAAAATAGATGACTAAATGTATTAAAAAAATAATCTTAAAAAACTACTTTATCTTTTAAAGGCGTATCTATAGCTAATCTTAGGTACTATAAGATGGGAAGCGAGTAGGCAAATTGCATATAGAAGGAAGTTCCTCATAGTTTTCCAAGGACCTAGATAGTAAGAACAAAGACTCTGCATTTAACTTTTATTTGGAACGGTTTAGCAAATGCGTGTGCCCTCATGGTCTACAAACCAAGCGAATATATTACTGTTATGGCATAACAATAGCCAGTCATTCATGGTCCAGGCAACACTTCAATTGCAATCAAAATGTGGCGTTCTCAAGTTCGTTGTGACCTTAACAACGCTTTCGCGTTTTTTATTTCCTCTTCCTTCCCCCACTTTTTTAAGGTTAAATAGCAATTCTGATGTTGCAGGTAATTGATGATCGAAAAAATAGGGGCAACAGAAGAGTGATGGCGTCCACCTGCTTAATTTGAGATGTTCAAACAAATTTATGAAAACGAGATAAATATGATAAAACATGATGTATGATGTAGTTGTAAGATGCCTCCATTGTGAATTTTTATCTTATATTAGCGTGGGTTTGAATTCCGTCGGCTAATTAACAGATTTAGTTTGGTCTGTTTTGTTTTAGCTATGTATTTGTTCACAATTTGGATGATATTTTTTAGTTTTCTATTTATTTAGAATCTGGATAACAAGAATCTAAACATTTCCAACAAACGCTGCTATTATTATTACAGTTAATATAATATAATATAATGAGTCTATGAATTGAGATAGGTATTAACTATAAATTATTTACTGGTATTACAGCAATTTACAATTGAGATGCATATTAACCAGTTTTAAATTTAATAAATTATTTAATTATTTCAACTAATATCATATAATTAAATATTAAATTTTACACGAAATTCTTTGATCCCACACTTGCCCTGTTATCTTCATTAAATTGGGTAAACAGTTGTTCTATTCTAACAACTCAAACTGAATCATATAATAGCGATCGTTCACGTTGCTATCAATAATCCTTAAAATGATATGTATTTAATTTTATTTGGTTTTTATTTGAGTAGTGTGAGATTACGATCAATAACTTATAAGGTTGAGCAATTTTCTTTTAACAATGATTCCTGTAAAATTGAAAGCTATCCTTATCAATAGGGAATTTAATACACAACGACCACACACTCACACTCGCCCACGCGTTTGAACTTTGGACCTCTCCAAGAAGAGCCAAAATTCGAACCTGTTGCATTGTTTCCCTTGGAACTAAACCTTTTTTTTAAGAAAAACCGTTCCCGTATCCTGGGGGCGAGGACTTTCCATTCTATGGGGTTTGTCGGGGTCTGTCCCATCCGAGTGAATCCTCAGGCTAACCGAGATTTTTGATCCCATCCGAGTGAATTCTCAGGCTAACCAATGTTTTTTTTTAATTTTAATCTGATGCATGGGGTTTGTCCCATCCGAGTGAATCTCTTGGGTTAGTCGAGGGTTTTTTTGTATCCGATGCAGACCATTAGGCTTGAACCTTAGACCTCTTTTAGAGGATTAAAGGAACTTGCCAGTGAGGTACCTGGTGCGAGGCTAGCCGAGGTTTTTTTTTTCGTATCCGATGGTGCATGGGGTCTGTCCCATCCGAGTGAATCTCTCAGGTTAGCCAAGGTTTTTTTTTTTTGTATTCGGTGCAGACTGCCATGCTTGAACCTTAGACCTCTTTTAGAGGATTAAAGGAACTTGCCAGTGAGGTACTCACTTGGTGCGGATAAAACTTTAATTAAGGAAAACCATTTCCCGTATCCCTTAGGGGCCACGATTTTCTATTCCATAGGACCTGTTCCATTGAGGTATATCCCTCAGCTTAACCAAAAGGGTTTTTTGGTATTTGATGCAGGTCGCCAAGCTTGAACCCCAAACCTTCTTTAGAAAATTGAGGCAACTTGCTAGTAAGGTACTTGATGCAGATTAAACCTTAATTAAAGAAAACCTTTTTTTATATATAAATTGTATAAATCGAGTTAGGAAATTTAACAAACAACCATCACACACCCACCCCTCACACACTCGCCCACGTTGTGGTTTGAACCTTGGACCTCTTGAAGAACCAAATTCGTTGCTGGCCCCGGAACATGTTACTAATAATTATTAATATTTAAAAAGTTATTTATATTTTTTTAGATTTAAAAAAATATATATTTTAAAAGAAACTTCTTCAAATAACTAATAATCTTTTATTATTATTATTTTTTGAATGTAAAGGCCTAACTTTTAATTAATTTAAAAATACAAGTCTTTACAACAAAAAAAATGGGTGGATAGGCACACCCCAATAGGTAGTCACACTAACTCAGGTTGAGTTAGGAAGCGGTTACTCAAAACAACAAAAACAGGGTTAAACCCGTCACCAACCACATCACCAAAAAGCATGCATTAAATCATGTCAATCATGGGGGGTATGCTCACGAGGTGAATGTCCCTCACCCTCCATATGCTGCCAACCAGTATTAGAAGGAATGGAAATGAGCCACCCATCCTCCCTAGGCGTGCGAACATTATCACCTGTATCAGAGCCATCAATGCCATCAGATACACCCCAACCCACCACATTAGCTGGAGCGACTGGGCACGTGGGAATGGGATCTCCCCAACCAACAACTGGGTCTGGCTCCACCTGGAAAACCTCCCAGCCACTGCCATGATGAGATGTATTATTGCCAATGTTGCCTTGGGGTTGGCGAATAGGAGATGATTGAGACCAATGTCTTTCTGCAGATCGGGAGGGAAGTCGTCGACGAGAGCACGATCGGGAAACTTTGCGAGACCGAGAAGGCTCTGTAGAAGGCATTCGACTGACCGTACATGGGGCATTACCCCAGTGCTGCATAAGAGCACGAAGATGCTCCACCTCCATATGAACTTTCTCCACTTGAACTAAAATCTGGAGCCAAAAATCAGAATAAACTGTGCACTTATCAGCAATTGAAAATTCATCTGAACTATGTTGTTGAGAAAAGAGAACTCTGTTACGAGTTTTCCAAATATGAAAGAGCACATTGATGCGAAGAATGTTCCACACTTCCAACAAGGGCAAGGAAAAATCTGGTGGGTCGCCAAGCAAAGCATGATGCCAGGTGAATGAACTGGCCATATGAGGTCGAAAGAAGGACTCAAGCCAATCCCAGGCCATTCGAGCTTTCTTGCACTACCAAAAAATATGAAGGGGATCCTCTGGAGCACCACAAAAATGGTAGGAAGGATTCTCTATTCCAAGATATTTTAATCTTTGTCCAAGAGGAAGACCATAGGATAATAAGCTCCAGGCAAAGAAAGCCTGTTTGGGTTCAATATATCCTGCCCAAGCCATTTTAAATCTTAGACTCCAACGAGTCTGAGTGGAAAGAAGATCCCACCACTCATTGAGTCTTTGAACTATAGGGACATTGGGAGTAAGCCAAGCATACCCTAACTTAGGTTTGTAAGTAAGAAGCGAGGTTTTCTTAAACCATCCCCAGTCAGACCACCAAGGCTTTTGAGAATGTCTACAGATCATGGGCCAAAGAGAAAAAGGGATACAATCCAAAATAGTGTCATAAGTATTCTTATCATCTGGTCGTAGACCAAACAATCTCCTGAAATCATCCCATGGGATCCAATCCCTGGAATATCTTGAAAAAAAATCTGCCACTATTGAAATCCCTTTCCTGAAGAACCGTTGAGCATGAATCCATTGCACGGAAGCAAGAGGGGAACCTTGAAAAGTAATAAAAGGTGACCACCAAACATTATAAGTGGAAATAGAAGCACCTTTTCGATGCCCATCCCCTTGCCAACACAACTAGGGCTTAATTTTCTCCCAAGCCCTCCATATGCTCTGAATGACAAAAGAGCCTTGAATTTTAACTAGGATAGGAGCAACCAGGAGGGATTGAAAATTCATGCCTTTCCAAGCCTTCCTGCCAAGAGGTAAACTAATGGAAATGCAGTGCCGAATTAGAACTTTCCAAGCTTCAGAACCACTTAAGGCTCGAAGAATCCATTTAGCAGATAAAGCAAAACCTTGTCTTTGACAATCATGTAGTCCCATACCTCCTGATTTTTTGGGAAGACAACAAATCTCCTAGGCAACTCGATGAAACCCTTGTTTATGTGATGAGTTAGCCCAAAGAAAATCCCTTAAAAGCTTTTCCAAATTTTTATAGCAGGCTTGAGAAGGGACCCAACATGATGAATAATACACATGAGTAGTAGCAATAATTTTGGAACACACCTGAAACTTACCAGCTAGAGTAAGTTTTTTGGTGATCCAAAAGGAAATTTTTTTCTCTACTTTTTGTAAAACATAATTCCACAAGACAGCAGGGGAACTCTGGAATGCAAATGGGATGCCAAGGAATTTAAACATCTCCCCTGGTTGGATCCAATGCCACTGGAAGCTTTCAAGCCAACTTGGAAGGTCCAAAGAGGATTGCCTATAGCATGAGGTCTTCCTCCATTGAATGCTAGATCCTGATGCTTTGCAAAAAATATCCAAGCAATCTAGTGCTTGTTTGATAGAGCGTTCATCCTCATGAAGTGTCAAAAAATAATCATCTACAAAATATCCATTTATGAGTTGAGAATATTCTCTAGGTAAAGAAATACCCTTAATATTACCTTGACTCACTTGGTTAGCAAGAAGGTATCCAAAAGCTTCAACTACCAATATGAAAAGAGAAGGAGCCAAAGGACAACCCTGTCTGATAGATCTGAACAATCCAATTGATTCAGACTGACAATTGTTCAAAGTAAGCACAACTGAAGCATCCACAAAAAGCATACTAACCGAGCTCAAAAAATGTGGCCCAAAACCAAGAGCTCGAAGCATGGTAAGGATGAAATTCCATTCAATCCTATCATAGGCTTTCTCAAAATCAATCTTGATGAAAAGAGTATTTTGTTGAGTGGCTCTAGCCCATTCCATGCCCTCCCAAACAACAATTACATTATCCAGAATGTATCTACTCTGCACAAACCCAATCTGCTCAGGGTGGATAATAAGTGGCAACAGAGGTCTAAGGCGTAAGGCCAAAGCCTTAGCAATAATTTTGTAACTCACATTGAGTAAAGTAATAGGCCTCCAGTTGGTGAGCACTTCTGGATCCCCCTGCTTAGGAATGAATTTAATATTGCCCTTATTAATTATAGAACCTAAAGAGCCAGAAGCCACTGCTTCCTGATAAACATACAATAAATCTGGGCCAACCATATCCCAGTACTCCTTATAAAATTCACAAGGAAATCCATCTAATCCTGGAGCTTTATCATTAGCCATCCTGGATAGGGCTTCAACAAGATCATCCAATGACAAAGGACATTCACAAGCTTCCTTTTGAAGAGTTGAAAGCTTCTCAGGAACAACTGCACAACAAGCTTGAATTGCAGCCTATCGTTCAGGAGTTAACTCTTGAGAAGCAAAAACTTTCTGATAATGCTTGACAAAAACTTTAATAATATTAGGAAGTGATGTCCAACGAACCCCTGCATCCTGAATAGCATTGAACTGAATGACTTGTCTCAAGGGCTTTATTTTTTGAAAAAAATCTTTTGAAACCCTATCACCAATTTTTAGCCAGTGAAGTCGAGCATGAAGTTGAGCTCCCCTTGCTTCATAAAGCTCAATTTTTTAAGCTCATGCCTAAGACTTGCAACTTGGGCTTGAAGAATAGAGCTTAGAGGGCTCACTTCTAGTCTGATAGAAGCTCGAGCTAGTTTAGCTTTAAGGGTTGCATTAGAGATTCATCTCCACTTGGCAACTTCAACTCCTAAATTCTTGAGAAGAATAATTGTTCTGGAGATAGTTGCATTCCACCAAGAAATTCTACCATGAATTCCAGCTGGTCTGGGAACTAGATTCCAAATCCTACGAATATGAGCAGACATAGTTTGATGTTTCAAAAAAGAAACATTCAGATAGAACTGAGACTTGAATTGACGAGGCGGAGGCGGAGAACAAGAAATGGAAAACACAATGGGAGCATGATCAGAAAGGGTGGTATCAGGAATAGTTGAAACAAAGGGCAGAGAAGTCGACAAGTGATGGAAATGAAAATGAGAATGTTCAGATAGCATAGCTCTATCAAGCCACTTCAAAATACGGGCATTGCCAACTTGAAAGTTGGACCAGGTATACCACACCGACTCAGGAAAATCGGAGGGTATAAAGCAGGAATTAGGGTCACTCAGCCCAAGCTTATTCTTGAAAAAAACCATGCTTCCCGCTCTCCAATATTCCAATGCATAGGGAGCAAACCAAGTTTGTCAACCGATTTCTCCACCATATTGAAGTCACCACACACCACCCAAACCGCTTCAGGCAAGGAAAGAGCAAGCCATCGCCATAAAGCACACCTTTTCGATGCATTATTAGAAGCATACACATTAATCAAACCAAAAGGGATACCACCAACTTCAAAAAGAATCCAAACTGCTTGATTTGAGGGGTCCACCCCCATGTGACAATATGAGAATGCCACCTAGGAGAAATGAAAGTGACAGCTCCTCCTCTACCAGGAGTATGATGGGAATAAAAAACTTACTTGTCGACCATAAAAAGGTACATGTACTATCCAAAATGAAGTCAACAACTTTAACTTCTTGCAAACATAGAAAATCCAAACTGCCATGCAAGCGAGCAACATTCTGAATCTCTCTGCGGACCTGATATTTTTGGACTGGGTCCATCAATCCTCTTACATTCTAGGACAAAAAAATCATTGAGGATGATCGAGGTTCATTCCCTCGAGAACATCTTCAGTATCTCCCAACTCTCCTAGGGAAGTGAATGAATTGATGAGAAATCATTCATGATTTTCCCTAAGAAAGTCAGTTTGATGTCTCTTTTCTTGATGTAACCCATCATGAGTCGGACTACGTGAATGATGGGACCTGGAGAATGACACATCCTCAGGTAACGCTTGCTTAAGAATGGAAGTAGCAAAATCATCGAAAGAAGAAGATACTAGAGGTGGTGAAACTCCATCTGAAGTAGGTACAGAAGAGGACCCTCCTAGTGTTGAGGGAGATGACTGCACTGGAGCAGTGGGAGCTGAAAGGGCTAGCATGCATGGTGTCGAGGGTTGTTGCACCGAAGGGTTGGAACTAGAACCTCCCTGCAACACCGATTGCTTAGGTTGATGATTTTTCCTATTTATCATGGTAGTCCATTCATTTGGATGATTTTTGGCTCCTGGAGCTGGAGCTATCGAAGTAGGGGGAGGAACAACAACATTGCATGATTTGAATTTATCAGCCATAAGTGGACAATATTTAATTTTGTGCTCTGTGGATTGACAATGGTAGTAGGTGTTGGGTAGATTAATGTACACAACACGTTGCGTAAAAACCTTATCACCAATATTCAGGTCAATAGACTCAGTAAGGTCCTTGGAAAGATCGACTTTGACACACACACGCCTGTTAGGGTGGACATTATAGAATTTATTTGGTTCTAAGCAGACCACCTTCCCAAGGGTGGAAGCAATACTTTGCAGGAATGGCCAAAAGGTCGTCGAAAGACCAGGGAACTCAGCCCAAACAGGCACTTCCAGAGAAGCCTCATCATTGACAGAGAAATCTCTGGACCATTGTTGAAAGACAAGCAAAGAGCTTCGAACATACCAGGGACCCCGACTAAAAACTTCTTGCGCATGCTGAGCATCAACAAAGCGAAAAAGAAAAAACCCTTTTGACAAATTTTGGATATTCTCTATCTTAATGCCATAAGGTTGCCAATACTGTTGAATCCAAGATCGGATCAGAGTATCGTTCGGGATACGACCCAAGAAATATCCTATCAGGGTATGCTCTTCTAGCCACTTACATGCATTATCAAACTCAATAACAAGAATTTCAACAACAGGATTGACATTGTTACCTCGTGGAAAACTTTCGGCATGAACTTGCGGGGTCTCTTCCCTGGCGCCATTCCTTACTCCGGTAGCTTCAACATAAGTTGAAGCTACCGTCTGAGCGACAACCATTAAAAGGACGAAGGCAGATTCCCAGCTCCTAGGGTTTTCTCACACTAACCTAATTTTTGCGCAGAGACCATTTCTAGACTACCATCATTCTCCTATCACAACAGTTATGATAATAACTAACAATCTTCCTAAAATCTTCTTTTTGTTAATTTGTGAAGGTATAATTATCTTATTTGGTGAATTATTTATTTATGATTATTATTTTTTTTTGAATTTATGAAAGTATAATTATTTTATTTGATGAGTTATTTATTTACGACCAAAATTTTTATACAAATCTTTTTCAATAAAATTGACCTATATAAAATATTTTATTAAATTTTTTAAAACTATTTAATATATATTTAAAAATATCCGCCCATGTTGAGGAGTTGGAGAGCAAGTGGGTAGTTAAACCTCTCTAGTTGCTGAGAGGCCCAGGTTCAAATCTCTCGCCTCACATGTTGCGGATATGTTATGTAATGGTTCCCTCGTGGTCACAGTCTGTTTACCCCTTGTGGCCACCACCAAAAAAAAATATATATATATATATATATATTTAAAAAAAAATACAAACATGCATTTAATCTTTTCACATCTATCGAATATAACTTTGAACATATACATTAGATCTTTCTTAATACCATAAATACTCTTTTAAAAATCATAAACTTTGTAAAATCTTCCAAGCTCTAACCAAAACAACTCCCGTAACCCCAAACAAATCAAACAACAAAAAAATTCAGGAGTCAATCCACTCTTATAATTTTCTATTTCTAATTAAATAGACCAATACTATTATATTTTCCAATATATCTTTTAGATGAAGGTCGTTTGTTGTTATTGATAGTCACCCAATAAAGTAGCATCCTCATATTTTTTAATTGCTCTCGTGGGATTGATAAGATCCACCTATTCTTCGTAATTATGGTTAATTATACATTGATATTAGAACATTTTTTTTTGCCAGATTAAATGTGGGTGTCCACTAGTGTCACAAATAAAATTGAAAAATATATTCAAAATAAGAAAAATCAAAATAAAATTCTACATAACGTTTGATACCTGTATTTATTATCTATATATTTTTACAAAAGTTTTATTGGAAATATTTGCTAAATTCACTAATTTAAAGTTTTATGATTTTAAATGTGTATATGTATAAATGTGCCAGTTGTACTAAGATATTTATTAAGGTTGAATGTAAAACTATGAATGAGATTATTACACATATATTAAGGTTTAATGTGAAACCATGGATCAAAAATATTTATACCATGAATTAATGAATTTATTTAAATCTCTATCACATATTTTTTAAGGTTTAATGTCAAACTATGGATCATATAAATTTATACTCTAACTCAATGAGTTTATTCATGTCTATATCAAGATCTACAATTTTCAAACATCATTGCTAAAATATGGAGAATACTATGACATAAGTCTCCTTGAAATTTGAGGTATTTAATGAGTTGAGTTCATGCAATTTAATAAAATAATGTCATATTAATTGAATGAAGTTTGTAAAAATATATTTAATATGATAATGTAATATATATGGAGTAGATTTTACTATATACAAATTTTCACATCATTTATTACTATTTTTTTCATTTAGTAAATATGCTTTCAACTTTTTTTTTTTTTATTTGGTTAGTGTGAGAAACCCCTACGACCAACGCACAAGGTTGAGCAGGCTCCCCCCAACCATGATCCCTCCTAAAGCCGAGAGCTATGCTTATCAATAGGAAATTTAACACACAACCACCACACACCCACCCTCTCACACACTCACCCACGCCACGGTTTGAACCTTAGACCTCCTAAAGAAGAGCCAAAGCTCGAACCATTGCGTTGTCCCCCTAGGATAATATGCTTTCAACTTAATTGCAATACACATTTGATTAGTTACTTTTGAGTAGTGATTTAATGTTATTTTCTCAAAACACATTTTATTTCATTTCATTCTTATAATTTGAATTACAAACTCCAAAATTTAATTTCATAACACCAATAGAATTCTAAAACCACGTGAATACAACTTAACACTGGTGAATAGAGTAGGGTTCAAAATTGAAGGGCTCATCTTCTTTTTGTTTGAAAGGTAGTTTTTTAGGACATCCTTCACTAGTAAAAGGTTGTAAGATATTTTACTTTTTTTTTTTTTTATGAAAAATAAAATTTCTTTAAATGGGTCAATACAAATTTTAGCTTATAGTAAGGTAAGGATAATTTGCTTGAGGGTCAAGCATGCAATATTAATACATACTAGTCCTATATGCATGTCGAGACTTGAATCTAATTCTTTTTAATTGAAGATAACTTTTCTCAATTACCTAATATTAGGCTAGTAATTTTTCTCAAGTATTAATGTTAACAATAGAGAAGATAATAGAAAACATGAGGGTTGGAGTGAATATGTAATATGGTTATACCAAACCCTTAGTCTATGTAATGTAATGTAGTAATATTATCTCTAATATCCAAGTGTGCATATTACTCTACAATGTTTCCCAACGACATGATTGGAACATTTCATAAGAATATGAGATTCCTTGTTATGCATAATTTATTCCAAGTCCACTAATCAAAATAGTTAGATAAATTATTGAAATTTATGAAGTCTAAAGAAAACATTAGTGTGGGTTTACATATGTAATAATATTATAGTTGAACCTAGGCCTATAGCCACTTGCCCCTAGATCTATGCATTGCATAAACTTGATCCCTAACTTCAAGTATCCTTATTGATATATGAGATGTCTCCTATGGGAATTGAAACTTGAGATTATTTTGTAGAACCTCTAACTTTTACCACTTAACCCAAAATAATTAAGTATGATTATTTATGTATTGTTATTATATATAATTTTATTATTTCAATAAAGATATATTGATCTAAATAAAATTTATTCATTATAATACCATAATAAGATACCATAGATTTAGTTCTATAATGAAGCTATGACACATCACTCAAGGACCAAGTACCTACCAACACTCATTGAAACTCTATGGTAATATTGTGTTGAAACTATAATATGACTTATGGCATATTTTGTGCAAATCCAAACCACTTATAGAAAACAAAATTAATGTCAATTAGACTTCAATACAAGGGCTTCATTTCTTCAAGGAGGGTCAAATATTATTTTCTCACAAAGAGGACTTGGTGCCATTGTAAAGGAGGGAGAATTGTGATGTTTTCATACCACTTGGGATATTTAGTGGCTTAATTGGACGAAGAAAACAATGTACTCATTTTTTTTGGTTGAAATGTTGTGCACCATGTCCATTTTATGGTTGGAGATCTTTATTGTTGTGTATCATGATGCCCTTGTTTATGAAGAGGATACACTTTTGGACCTGAGCAGTGATGAAAATAATCAAGATAGATGGACATGGCATAAGGGTGTTATTTAATTTGATGTAAGGAGAAATAAATATGTTTCTTATTATTTTTTATTGCAAAAAAAATAAGAAGGAATTTAAAAAAGAATAAGTTTTTTTTTGAAATTGTCACTTTAGGGGTATTTTGGACGTCAAACTTTTAGAGGCAATAAATTTTACATAGAAAATAATTTTGCGCCTTTTCCCTTTGCATTGGTACTATTTGTTCAAGGGAATATTATAAGTGGAGGAATTCATAATTGTATGATTATATTCAAAGCCTACTACCCTATTTGAAATGGGAAATTTATCATATTTTATGCAATCTGAATCTTTAGTCTACATTCATGGTAAATATAATTGAACTTACAATACTTGTAGGATTTTTCAATATTTTAGAGACATATAGGAAAAAGATTTATAATATGATTTAGTTAATCTCTTCGTAGGGTACCTAGGAATAGATATTTGGGGATATATAATTATATTTTATAAGGGTTGGCATGGGTCACCCATAACCCAAGGTTGATTGTATTAATATTAGTAGTAGGATCTCCAAAGTAAAATAAGAATATAGATTATAAAAAAGAGATATTTATCATTGTAATCATCATTGGAGAATAATCTTATGTAATCGTATATGCCCACAAAATGGCCTCTCACCTTGGGAGATCTTGTGGAGTTATTCCTTCCTTAAGGATTATTATTGGTGTTTACCTACCTTAAGGGTATTATATATCTCTTTCATTTGTGGATTGTTATTGTGGATAATGTATTGTGGATGAATGATTTGATATTTCTGCATAATGGTGAATGATTTATGTTAATGATAATAAATTTTTGTAATAAGTGGTATCAGTGCAACAATTTTGCAAAGTGGGGATTTTTGTGTGAAATTACAAAATTAGGGCAAAGTTTTTTGAAAAAACATCTCATCTTTTAGGAGCCATATCATTGCAAAAGTTTATCTAATTCAGGCAATTCTTGGATCAGTTGGTGCAGAATTTGAAGAGCTTTAAAATGAGTGGTCATATGAAGGAATTCAAGTAGTATTGAGGAAGATACAAACTTTTGAAGTTAGTCACCCGAAGCAAGGATATTAATGAATTTTACAGATTTTTTCTTGAAAAATGTCTCATCTTTCAGATGTCATATCTATGTGAGAGTTTATCTGATTCAGGCGATTCTTGGATTAGTTTGTACAAAATTTGAAGAGATTTAAAATGAATGGTCATATGAAGGAATTTGAGTAGTATTGAGGGAGATACGACCTTCTGAAGTCATCCATCTAGAGCAAGGGTAGTGATGAATTTTCAAGTCATGAATTTTTCAAAAGTTCGAGTAAGCAAATCAGTTGCACTTTATTTTGTTTGGAAGAAAAATTGCAGATCTAGTTGTCTATGTGGATTTTTAGCTTCAACTTAGTGGGAAGATATTTATTTCCATAAAATCCTAGTTTGCATTAGGGCATGATATATATTATCAAAAAACCCTAGTTGCATTAGGGCATGAACAATGACACTCCAAATTTTTTTTGGAGAAAATGATATTGATGTTAGGGATTGGTGGTAAAATTTTAAATCCTTGTTTCATCATGATCCTATTTGGAAAGATTGGCTTTCTAGTTATCTTGGAGGAGAAGTTGTGATTTGGTATCATAGAATTCCTCATAAATATGAACTAACTTGGGAAACAATGGAGCATGAATTCTTGAGTAGATGGGACCCATATTATATATATAGCCTAATGGATGTCATCAAATATCTTGAAAAGAAACTACAAAGAATTCAAAATGAGCAGAATAAAATAAAAGGAGATTGGGAAGTTTTCAGGAAACATAATGAAGACTATAGAAATTAAATAAATTTACTCAAGGAGAAAGAGGAAAATGTTAGGGAAGATAATGAGAGGAATATAGAAGGCACATCATTGGATTTACAAAAGCAAGAGGAGAATAAAAAAGGTTTAAATTCAGCTAAAAGTTCTATTTTACAAGTTCATGGAAGCATTCAAAAGGAATAGGTTATTATTTCCATTGACCTTGGTAGTAGATATAATTTTATTAATATTGCTTTGGCTAAGAAGTTGTAAGTTTAAGAAACAAAAGTTAAGGACATACAACTAGAGGATGAGCATGTTTAGATTTTTGAAGATTTGAAGATCACCATGGATAAATATGTTTTACATTCATATTTCTATGCTTTTGAGATGGATGATGAGGATATTATTCTTGGGTATCCTTGGTTAGATTCTTTGGGTATTGTTAACATTAATATGTAAAATAAGTTTATGAAGTTATGGTATAGGAAAAAGAAGATAATTTTGCAGGATATTTCTTAGCTTAAGGAGTAAGGATTCAAGGAAAATCAAGAAGTAGTTGTACATAAAAAAATTGAAGAACAAAAAAAAAAAATCCAAGAAGGCAGTAGCAACAACAGAGTCCATGGAAGAAGTAGCAACAATAGAGTCCATGGAAATAATAGTAATAGAGTCTAAGGAAGCTTTGATAGAAGAGCACAAGGACACACCAAATAAAGAGAACATGAAAGAACAATGTGTAGAAGAATTTAAAACAATGGAGCCAAATATTGGGAAGTCAAAGAAGGTAGAACATCAAGTTAAGGTTGCACCATATCACCATCCACACCATCATGAGTGATAGAATTCTTGGAGGCATGGCTCAAAGCAGTAATATTATGGTTCCACATGGAATCATAAGGGAACCAACTATGGCAGAGTTTGGCAGAAAAAGCATAGTGATCCTAGTTTTCAAAGTGGTTCATCCGCATCAAGGAATAAGTGAACCCATCATTCAAGTTATCAAAATACAACAACAGAAGCGTGAAGCCAATGAAGCAAATTTGGATACTCAAGTAACAAACAAAATGACATATTAGCATCAACATGTTTCACTTGGATGGATGGATCGAGATTGGTACCAGTTGCTAACATTGCTTAGCAAATCATATTATCATGTTTCTTCATATGTTTCAAGGACAAAACATTTGTAAGGAGGGTGGCATGGTAGGGTACCTAGGAATAGATATTTGGAGATATATTATTATATTGTATAAGGGTTGGCATGGGCCACCCATAACCCAAGGTTGATTGTATTATAATATTATATTATAATATAATATTATATTAGTAGTAGGTTCCCCAAAGTAGAATAAGAATATGAATATATAAAGAAGAGATATTTTTCATTGTAATCATCATTGAAGAATAATCTTATGTAATCGTCTATGCCCACGAAGTGACCTCTCACCTTGGGAGATATTGTGGAGTTATTCCTTCCTTAAGGATTATTATTGGTGTTTTCCTACCTTAAGGGTATTATCTATCTCTCTCTCATTTGTGGATTGTTATTATGGATAATGTATTGTGGATGAATGATTTGATATTTTTGCATAATGGTGAATGATTTATGTTAATGATAATAAAGTTCTACAACATATCTCTTCATATTTTGGACTATTAATTCAAATTATTCATGAAGATACAGTATTTTATGATATATTTTCTTTTCTATTCTTTGTATAGGTAATCTTGCAATTTTGTGATGGTTCTTTTCATGAATAGTTCCATGCAAAGACTTTTTTAGTGATAAAAATTAGGTGGCTTAAGGGAAACTTGAAGTGTATATCAATATTTATCTAGTAACATTTAATCAAAACTCTAAGGGGTCAAGATGAAGATAATATTAAAGAAGTGCCAACAAGATCATGGAATGTGCAAAAGGGTAGAAAATAGGACTTTGGCAAAATTTTGAGGAAGAGCAACATACAAAAATGTGGTAACTATAATCCTCAACATGCTACATTAATCATATAGGAACGATATCCCAAGTAGGTTATTGAAATATTAAAGACATTAGTATAGAGGCTATTGGGAAGCAACCTTGATCCTAACAACATGAATTGTAGAAGATCCTTGTGCCTAATATTTAAAGATTTTTGGTATGGGAAGATGGCGTGAATTGAAAAAAGCCTCAATTATAGAAGAAAAAATACCTTGAAGCATTAATGGCTCAATATCTAGAGACCTTGAGATTACCTACAATTAATGCAATGGATACTGGGCAAAATTTTAAAAAAGGGCATTTTAAATTTTAGGAGGGAAAAGTTTTCTAATTTTATCTATAAGTAGTAATATTTTCTTCATTGTAAAGGATAAAAAGTTGATTATTTATGCCTAGTATCTATACTTGTATGCAATCTTTATTTTAATTATTTTTTATGTAGTAGTTTGGCTTAAGCAATGAATGATTTCATCAATTAGTTTTTGAGCTTTTTTCTTTGGCATGACTATAAGTGAACTATGATTTATTTATGAGAAGCTATAGCTATTCAATATTTTATATTGATTTTTATGTGTATACATTGTGTGTGAATCTTCATGCTAGATAAGATCATGTTCACTTTGGTACTCTTGATGAATGATGCATATTTTCAATAATATCAATATTGTGCAAATGAATCTCAAGAACTTGGTATATCACCTCCTATAGTAGATGTTTTTAATTTTGTGTTATTTGCTTTCAACCCATTTCTCTCTCTTCCCATTTTCTTATGAAATATAAATATATTAGGCTAGTTTAGGAAGGTGAGCTTTAAGATCACATTTTAGGCTATTGTACTCCACACAAGGTACAAGTGTTGGGTGCATCTAGCTACTGCAATGGGTGACCATAGAATTTAAAGGTGATATTAGTTTTCTTGGTATACCCAATGGGAAAAATTTGATCCAATTCACCCTATAACTTTGGTTGAGCTTGATTTCCAAAAGAATACAAAAAAGTAAAGCTCACAAACATCCACCCTATATGAAAACAAATTTCTTGGCATACCCATTGGAAAAATCCAACCCGATTTACCCCATAAATTTTATTTATTTCAATTCTTAAATGAAAACAAAAAAGTAGTTCTTCATATTAACAACCACTGTGTGTGACAATAGTTTTCCTAGCATGCCTAGTGGGACCAATCTAATTTGATTGATATTGTAAACTAGAGATACCAAACAGAGGCTTTGGTGAATATTTTACCTCGCTTCCTTATTGAATCACCATAAATATCACCTAGTGACTCCCTTGGTTTAAGAACCTAAGTTTGGTGACTTTGGTAGAGAAGGATACCCTAAAGCATCCATCTAAAGAAATATCAAGATGATATTCTAGTGAGAATATCAATACATTTGCTTGCAAAAGCACATTCAACATTCACCTAGTGACTCCACTCACAATAAAAGGGCCCAAATATCTAGAAGTACAAGACCTAGTACTAGATATTTTATATCTACAAATCCTCCAACACTAGTACAATCCATCAACTTGGTCTCAAGATCAAGAAGAGCTCAAAATCAAAATTTTGCCATGTATCAAAGCTAGTCCATGAGGATATTTTTAGCCTGGAATGAAAGAGGTCCCTTGATTCCTCCTCTTCCACCTATTACTTGGGTACATAAATTTTTCTCTATATTTAATCAGAAGTTGGGATCAACTATTTTAGTGTCTCAGCCCTAAAGTCATTGCCTTACTACACCAGAGAAGATACAACAACATTTATGGAACACCTACATCACATGGTAAGCCTCTGCCTGGTACACACCATTGATAAATAAAATGTGGTGCTAAGACTATTAGTGACAACTTTTATAGAAAAAATTAAGGAAATGGTATATAACTCTTGTACCACATTCAATCAGAAGCTAGGATCAATTGGTGAATAGATTTAGGGAGAAGGCCAATCGAATGTCTCTCCTAGAGCAATTGAAAACTATCAATAAGGCATCCATGGAGATAGTGGATGACTTTAATACCTAGTTTCATAAAAATTGGTATGGAATTCTAAATAAAATCCAACCTCTCTTAGATATGACATTCTTATAATATTTAAAAGCTTTCAATTCAAATATTGCTATGATGATTAAATCTAAGGGAAATTTCTATTTATGGCCTATGGTATAGCCATTCAATCCAAGAATATTATTATTTAGATAGGAAGGCTAACTCACAGACCTCCCATGCCTCTAGTTCCAAACACCCAACCGTCCTAGTAGCCTCCTTCGGTTGTGTAACCCATAACTTTTCAACTCACTCCAATTATGAACCCAATTTTAGTCTCAACTCCTCTCACGACTACAAACTATTCAAATTCAAACTTCTAATCCTAAACCATGTTAGAAAATACAAAAATTCTATTTAAGGAACTCTTGAATGAAGTATTGGTTTCAGGAGGTAATAAAATGCTTAGAGATTTCAATATTTGAATAATATGATACCTCAATTCTATTATAACAACCAAGGTTATAGACCTCATCCAAATGAATAATAGTGGCACTAGTTGTAGGCCAACAAATATGTAAGCCATGCCCAAGGTCATAATCAATAAATAATGCCTATCCCAACCCCAATACAATATATTCCTCCTAATCCTATTAGAGACATAGCCCCCATGCAAAACAATTATGTGAAGGATTGTACAACATGGTACTATCTATACCTTGATGCTTACCATCTGAATATTTATTCTAGAGAAAACTATTAACAATATATAACGGTACCAAATGATACAATACCTATCTAGGCATCTGTTTCTCATTTAGGGGTGGAAACATAAGCATAGAGCTACCCTTCCCCTATCCTAGCCTTTGGATTTTTTCATTTAGAGTAGATCCTAGTCACATGGAATGAGGAGGAAATATATGTTGTATTAGATAGAGTGAGTACTTTAGTGCCTAGAAATCCATCAGTTCAATTAGATTATATGGTACTAGACAAAAGGAGGGCAATGAGAGAATACGAGAGGAGCAATCAGGAATCCTTAGATATGATTAGTTTGACATGTAATATTCCCACCATAGCCCCACAAAATTTGAATACATCAAGTCTTCCTATGGATACCCTATGGGACATCCCCAAAATCCCAAAGCAACATGTGCCCTTATCAAAACCAATAAAATTTTTGTAATTAGTTGTGAACAAGACCAAACCTTAGATATCAAGTACCCTTGAAAATACTATTCCCCTTGGATTAGTTTTCATGGTTGATAATTTAAAGATATCCATGATGGTTGTGCCTATATGGGATGTATTTTAAATTATTGAGTAGAGGGAGAGCCTAAAGGAAGCTCTAAAAAAAATGAGCTAAAATAGAAGGTGCTAACAACTTTTTGTATTTTTAGTCTGGTAGTAATCCATGTCAGGACCATACCTTTCTACTTGACCCTGGTATATCATGACAAACTAATACATAACTACATTATTGAATCTAGGGAAAATACATTAGTTATGCTAAGAGTAATAATGTATACATTAGAAATAACTTATCAACTAGTCAAAAAAAGGCTGGTGCAACTAGATGGGAGCTCAGTATAGATCCTCAAGATAGCAAAAGGTCTTTTACTCATACTATACACCTATCCTAGCATCACAATACCATAGAATGTAGTAGTGATTTATATTTTATATTATTTGACATTTTTCTATCTAGGTATGTCACTACTAAACTAGGAGGCCATCTATACATAGATTGGACACTCATGGTTTGAAGGACTGTGGATGGAACCAAGATCAAAATTACCTTTGAATAGATCCATAGGCATCATGTTGAACACAAACCTATAATTGAGTCAAACAATGATCATACTTTCATGGTTGAACATCAAAATTACCTTTGAATAGATCCATAGACATCATGTTGAACACCAACCTACAATTGAGTCAAACAATGATCATACTTTCATGGTTGAGAAATAGTTTTTGTCAGAGTTGCATAAGGAGAAGGTGTGCATATACATTCCTAATGACCTAAAATATAAATGGTATACATTTGGTATCTTAGTACCAATAGATCATTTGAACCCATAGACATGCTTTAGGATCCATTCAAAGACTAAGAGTTGGCCTTATCTAGGTCTTTATATAATTTACAAGGGAAAAAAAGAGACTCTATGTGCAAGAAATAGGAGACTTTGTGTGTTGGGTTTTGGCTAAGTTTCTCTCAAATGCATGAGCACATACCTTGTTTAGGTATATAAATGAATAAGGTGCAATGATCATGTAGATGAGAGAAATCACAAACAGAGCTTAACCTACGAAGTTATACTCCAATGCTATGTAGGAAGCTTTTCAAGCTTGTGAGTTTACAAATGGACTAAACCATTACCAACCTCTATATGGCTATCTATAGCTACACTATGTGCCACAAGGTGTTGAACCTCAAGTAGTGAAAATCTTAGCGACATCTATTGTATAGGAAGGATGGAAAGTTTTTATACATTCTAGGAAGTTTCCAAAGTGGTGTAAACTCAATAGGAAAATTTTGAAAGATCTCTGATAATAGATAAGTGTTGCAAGAAAATCCATGAAAAAGGTGCACTACACAAACTTGATGGCCTAATTTTAATTGATTAAATCCATGATACCAATATACCAATTGATGATATATGCCCATGTGATTATGGAGAGGAAAATAAGGGATAAATTTGAAACAACTAGAAGGTCTTCATGAATAGAATTTTAATGGAGGAAATAAGCATGTAGGCCACCAAATTATCTAACCCTCATAGCCCCACTAGAACCTCCAAAGTAGATGCCTTAGAATGAAATAGGCAAAAATTGGTGTCTAGTTCATTTTGCCAAAGTAGGAAAAAATCAAACCATTTGATTGAATTCAAATAGACAAGACGAAAAGCTTTAGCAAGGTGGTGGTAAAGGTGGGTAGTGTTTAGGAAGAAAAGTTGAAATTGTCCATTCATAGGGGGTGGCACACAAAACAATCAACCTCTCTAGACAATGAAGGATACTTGTCACTCCTTTTAACCAAATAAAGGCTAAATCCCTACATGCACATTGATGCTAGAATATGGTTTGAAGTCTATTAATACCTTTCCCCTCCCATGTCCTCCCAATTTCATATCAAGGAATTGGAGTCTCTTTAAGCTTCAAAGCACAAAAGTAAAAACAAAAGATAGTGAAATTTTAGGGGCTTAGATAACCTACAAGGTCCATGGAGTTTAGGAGAAAGAATATAACTTCTACCCCACCTCTAAAATATTTCTCAACTCCTAACTCAACCTCAAAAAGAAAAACTCATGCTCAAGTCACATAGATAGATCCTATAAGATGTATTAAGGATACATCAAAAGGATTAATGAACCCAAAGTTATCAAAATATATGAGAAGATTGAGGGAAGATGCTTATCAAAGGTACCTCAAAAGTGAAAATAAATATTTTGCTTCAAGGGTTTAGAAAAGCTATTTATCCCAATACCTAGTTTTTGAAATGCATTATTGTTATGAGTTGGTGGAAGCATGTGCCTTAAATTATGATCCTCAACATATGATGATCAATGATTAGGATAAATGCTTTGAACGAGTTATTTTAGGAGAGGTTGTATGGCAAATATTTTTTGTTGGGAAAATATTGGTTACTCTACATTGATTTATTACCTCCATTTAAATTGTCAAACATGGGAAAGTTCGTAAACTTATGAAGTATCATACACCGTTTATGCCTGTAACACCAATGATATGAGTCCAATATGTATTAAGTTTGGGGGGGCGGTTGTGGTGTATCTTTTTTTTTCTTGTCCAAACCATTAGATTAATCTATATTATCAAACACATTATTGGAAATAAACTACAGAAAGCAAAATACATACTTGTTGATAAAATACAGAGAAAATAGGAAAAATATAGAAATTAAATGACTACAACAAATAATCAAAATAGTAAATAAATAATGCAAAAATGAATTATAAAAATAGGGAAAAGGGATGGAATACTATTGAGAGTGGGCCCAAGCTTCCAGCATATTCCGTCCAATCAAATCATGTACACTAGATGCTGAGAGAGATTATTATGAACACTCGAAATGATTTTGATTGCAGCTTTAGAAAATAATGTACAAAATAGAAATTATCTAGGATCCCTTTTTAGGGGTGGTCTATGCATTTATATAGTGCACGACCATCCCTAATTACAAGCTCAGGCAAGTCTATTTTAGACTTGTTGTTACAACAAACATGCATAAAATAATCACAGACAACGAACACACGCTAATTTTATCCTTCATAGGATAAATTAGGTGTGTTCTATTTATTGATAAAATACATCTATAATTATACCACAAATAGATATCAATATAATAGATTTAAGTGTTTGCTCTATTTACATGTTTGTTTAGCCATTAATGAGAAATGGATCATTTATTTCGGTTCGTACTGTTGTCTTTCATCCACATATACCGGTGGAAACCACCATTTTATTTCTTTTAAAAATATGGTTCCTGTTATACTTCTACTCGATGGGAGTCAAGAACCATCTAGCCTATCACTAGGAATCAGGTTTTGTTGACTCCAAAGTCGAGAGTCAGGCACCATCGACCTCAAAGCTAGAAGTCATTCACCTTTGGTCCTAAAGTCGTGAGTCAGATGCCTTTGACCCTGAAGCTGGGATTTAGGCACCTTTGATCCCAAAGTCAGGAGTCAGACGCCTTTGATCCTGAAGTTGGAAGTAAGGTGCCTTAACTCAACATATGTATCCTTTGTTGCAATAACCATTGTCCTTATGTTTCCACCATAAAACATGAAGTTCCAGGTCCACATGGGACCTTGACATAAATATGCATAAAATGTAGCAAAATCACTAAATTTACACATAAATCACACTAAAAATATATATTAGAGAATATATCCAATTTCTATTATATATATATATATATAAATATAAATTTCATTAAAAAGTACATCTTATCAAAATAATGCCACACTATATATTTTAAATCCATACAAAATATGAGCATTTCGGTGCTCATCATCCCCCCATGCTTAGATGTTACCACATCCTCATGGAACCTTCTGCTGGTAATCTCTTGGTCTATCAACAACGTTCCAATATACCCTTGTTTCTTTTTTTCTTTCTTAAGTGGTGGATTTATCTCATTCCTTGTCACATTTTTGTTTACCTCTCTATTTTAGTTGACTGGGATCTACTTTTATTATGGGTGCCTTCTACCGTGGACTACACCATAAGGGTTGACTAGGTCCTACTTCAATGTGTGACCTTGTTCTACTCCACTTATTTCTACTTGTTGCTTCATCTACGTAAAAAGTTGTAAACATAGTGGTATAATTTTGGAATGCAGACTCAGTCTGCTTCCAGTACTGATGGTTCAGAGGTAGCTGGAATGCCACTGGAAAATCAAGTTTATCCCATGGTGGATAATGGGACATATCATGCACTTAGGATTTTGGAAATTTTTCCTTTTTAAGGTCGAGCATTGTATCCTCTGTAGTATTCTTATCTTCATCATTTTACTCTATAACATTATCTTTTGCATCTTCAGGAGGCAGAGATTCAGATGATCTCTCTAGCGGTGGCATCATTGGATCTTTACTGAATATGCCATTTTTGTCCAGATATTCCCTCATCCTTGAGGGATTTCCTTCTTGTGAACCATATATACTCCAAAAATATTTTGCTTGTGTAGGGATAACATAGATACCTGGATCTCAAGCTATTTTATTATAAGCATTTTGCTCCTTTTTGGCCTCCTTCAAGTTCTTTTGGAGCTCTTAGAACTACTCCTTCTAGCTAGCAAATGCTTTCATGGATGCAACCCATTATTCATCTGAATTTGGGTCTAGTTGCACCTTCAATTTTTGTTGTATGGCCTTATTATTTTGCTATTTTATTGCTTTGGCCTTTATATTCTATCTCTTTTATGGTTCCCTTTCTGATTTCATCTTGGGTCATAACTTCTTTGATAATCTAGGTGCTACTGCTTCAGCTATGGGTGTTGAAGGACCAATCTCTTCTTCCTTCTATAGGGATGATTCTTCCTAGGCCTTAGAGGACTTTAATTCTTACTTTTATTGGTCCCCTGGTGTGTCTCTATATGGTTCAACTACAATTTGGTCATCCAACTATTCAGCCTTGGTTTGATCAACCAATGACTGACCAATTGACAATGCATTCTCTGTGGGACTAGTTGACTCCTGAGAGTGATCCTTTCTAGATCCTTGCCCTTGCCCTGCTTCTATATAGATAGTAGGATCAAATATTTATGTGTCATCAGCCAGATGAGTGGTACCCATTGGTGCTTCATCTTCCCCAACTAATTATTCCATTCCTGGTTGATCATCTGGTAGCTAGCCATATGACTAGGCAACATCAAAAATTCTAGTTGAATATTTTCCCTCACTATCTTCAATATCTACTATAGGGAGCTCTATTTGTAGAATTGGGTCCTCCTATTCTTCATAGTTTGTTTTAGTAGAGGTTTCAGAAAGGTCCTTTGCTTCAACTATTAGGTTGATTTCTATTCTAGCATTAGATCGAAACTGACCAGAAGAAGTAATATTTTCCTTAAAATCTAGAGAAGTCGTAGGCACCTCCATTGCCCAATCTATTTAAACCGTAGTATCAACCTTAGCTGGATGACTAGCCTCCATTTGTTGAACTTGTGATCTCAATTGCTGCACATTTTTATATATCTAGTGGATGGTGTTATACATCTCCAATTGTTTCTCTGCAGCTACCTTTTTGGACATCTCAAAGAGGGTCTACTCTACCTTGTATTTGCTTTCCCAAATGAAAGCCTAGTTCTTCAATATTTGCACCTATTGTTGTATGTCCTCTTCTTGGAATGCGGGCCTAGAAGGCTCATCACCAACCATGTTCTGCAACACCTAGGTAGAAAATTCATCCTGAATTACACCAATGACATATTCATCATTGGAAAAACCAGGGATGGTCAAGGACACTTTCCTTGTCCTGATCCTGGTTGTTGGGTATTTTGGCATATAAATAGGGCTTGGCATGCTCTGTTCTACTTCCTCAAACATAGGGGACAAAGTTTAACCTACCTCCCCTATTGATTGACCTTGATGGGATGTAGGCACTGACTCTGTTGATTGACCATGGGATTTAGGTACCTTTGCCATCTCCTTTTGTTTTGGAACAGTGGTGCCTTCTTCAATTGATGCCTCCCTATTTTTGTCTATAATTTTTCTAATTTTTTTTTTTTGGTTTTTCTCTGCAATTTATCCTAGATTTATAGGTTCTTAAACATATCATTTCAATGCAATCATATCTATGCAATCAGGCACTCTTCTACCATAAATATAAATAATTATAGTTATTGGTGTGAACATCGTAAAATTGTGTGCCAGATTTCCAATGGGTGATTGTTATAACTTTATATCCAACTGATTTGTGGCACGTGGACAAGTATAGAGTTGGGTACGACGATTGGATAGATAGTTTTTTCAAACAATGTGATGACACTATTGACAAAAGTGCTTTTCTAATGAAAATTATATACATATAAAATAGAAAATTAAGTACATACCTAATTATTATTTTATGTGTGCATGATATGTAGACACTCGTGGCATAGACAGATTGGTTTTTGCATGATGACTGTGATTACCAAAAAACAATGGCATGCATATTTTCCATGTGAGGAAATGTTTTTTTGAACAATTCGTTCTTGGATGTTGCCATTTATTTCATTCGAGGTTCCATGCTACAAAACAATGCAAGAAAAATATTAAATTAATATTTTTTCGAGGGACGACACACATCCATCATTGGAAGTCATTTTGCTAGTTGTCTTGGAATGTGCACAAATCTCCAATGGAAAAAATATTTGTATCCATGAGAAATTTGACTATTGATCACATGGATAAAATGCTTATGTGGCTTCGACTATTTCTTGATGCCGAAAGTTTATTTCGTATACTGGTAATCAAGTGCTTATTATAACAGAAGTTAGACATATTTTTGATGGAAATTAGGCACCTTAATTTAATACACAGAATATAGGCACCCGTTAGAATGAGAATCAGACACATTTTTAATGGAAATCAGATGCCTTACTTCCATACAAAATATAGACACTAGTTATAACTAAAGTTAGGTGCCATTTCACTAGAAATTAGGCACCCACCAAAGTAAAAAATAGGTGCTTTCTCGAACAAAATATAGGTGCCTTGTCGTTAGAAATTAGGTGCCTTACAAAATTGAATATAGGTGTCTTCTTGCCAGAAATCAGGCACCTTACAAAACAAAATACAGGAACCTTCTCACTAGAAATCAGATACCCCTTATTTAAAAAAAAAAAAAATCTTCAATAACGGGAGTCAGGCACCTTTATGATATGTGGGAGTCAAGCATATTCCCGTAATTTGAATAGTCAATGTTTTCTGGTGTGTTTGCAGTTGAGCACTTCTAGTTGATCAAACTGTTAGTATTCATTGTTCAAGGACAACATCATCATCTACTATGTGAACTAGCATTTGGGTATTTTTCTCTATGAAGACAAAAATACCCACATACTCGTCCAAGCATGGTTATATCCCTTCGAATGGGGATGAGTGTACTTCTACTATAATTATCCTCCTAGAAAGCTAAAAATGTGCAAGTTCATGGATCTTGTACCTAATAGGCATAGGTTTCCCAGAATACCTATAGATTGCATTCAGGGCATCGTTCCTATAAAATAAAAACACAACTAAAGAAAGAAAAATGTAGGACTTATAAAAGAATAAATTATTTTTGGGTAATGTGGACAAACATGTATCCACATATTACTAAAAATGTTTCAAAAATTCAATCAGCTGGGGTTTACCCATGCCTATTTTGGCCTCAATAATGTAATTATTAGATGAATTATATGGCTGCAATTTGTGGCCATTGACTATCAACATGGTGTTGCTCCCATAAATAGTTATGACATGAACAACTCCATTTTTTATTAGTTCAATCACCTCATATGGCCTCATCTAGTGTTGCATGAGCTTTCCCTTCTTCTCATAGAACCGAGAATCATACAATAATATCCATTTACCTACCTTGAACTAATTTGGCCTGATGTGATGATCATGCCATCAGGTTCTCTGTTTCTAAATGACTTCTATTCGATGCAAAGCATCACATAAATATTCATCCAACTGGTTAAGTTGTTGAATCTATTCTTTCTATGCTTCATCTAGACTCAGATTCAATTTTTCTAGTTCTGATATTTTTGATTTCAAACTCTATAGACATTATAGCATTCTTCCCATATACCAAATGGAATGGTGTAAAACCATTGGTAGTTTTCTAGGTGGTTCTGTAAGCCCAGACTTCTTGCAATCTCATAGCCCAATATTTCCTATGTTTTTTTTTTAAAGCAAAAAACCCCTTGTGGGGCCGCCTTGGTCTGAGAGACCATGAACAGGGGGTTCTACACCATCAAAGTCACCCGGGAGTCGCACCCGACCCTGCACTTACCAACATTATCAATTGGATTTTGGATACCCAATTCAGCTTTTTGGTAGGGTGGAGATTTGAAGCTGGGACCTCCCTTGGAGGATTTCCCTCTCCTCTCAAAATCACCTACAACACTTGGGTCCCAGTATTTCCTATGTTGCTGCACCATTTTTATCATAATATTCTCCAACTCATGGTTAGTTAATTCTACTTACCCATTTGATTGAGGATGGTAAGGAGTTGTCTTATTGTGCCTAATTTTATACTACTGTATTATTTATTGGATTAGATTCAAAGTGAATTGGGGTCCCTGATCAATAGTGATCTCTCTTGGAATACCAAATTGCATGAAGATGGATGCGAATAGAAACTCTACTACAATTTTCTCCTTAGAATCACATAATGCCTACACTTCAACACATTTAGTCATAGAGTCAGTGTAAAATAAGATATATCTTTTACCTACTAATTGTGGATTAATGGATCCTACAAAATCCATTCCCATTTTTCAAATGGCTCAATGTGCACATGTGGCTAAAGTGGCATTTCATCTTGAAGAGTTGGTCTACCCATCCTCTGACACTGGTCACATTGACTCACATATTTGGCTACATCCTTAAATAGTATAGGCCATAAATAATCAGTGTACAATACTTTAAATATAGTCCTTTTACCTATAAAATGGCCACCACAGGGTTCATCATGGCAAGCTTTAAGAATTTTTGCAATGTCATTTTTAGCAACACACCTTCTCATGATTTTATTAGGCCTGATTTTAAACAGGTAACCATAAATCCATGAAAAGGCTACACTCTTCTCTATTAATTTCTATATTTCATGTGGTGAGAGTGTAGGAGATAGTCTACTAGTGGCTAAGTAATTAGCCATATCTACATACCATGATATTTGTTCATCAAGAGCAAAGAGATGCTCATATGGAAATTGATCTTCCATGGCTGTATGATCTGGAGGTATCAATATAGAAAGAAAATATGCAACCGCCTTATCTTTACCTGGTTTGTCAACTATTATAATATCAAATTCTTGCAGAAGTAAAAGCCATCTAATAATTCTGACACTTATTGTAGGTTTATTCATTACTTATTTGATGGCTACATGATCAGTATGCACAAAAATCTTATAACCTATAATATAATGGCAAAATTTATTAATAACATGAACAAATTCAAGAAATTCCTTCTCTATGAAAATATAATTAAACTCAACACCTATAAGATGTTTCTTGATATAATAAATGGCATAGAATTCTTCATCATATTTCTATTCTAATACTGTCCCTATCACATTATTGGATGCATATACATATACATGAAAGGGAATGGTCCCATTTGGATGTATTAGTACTGGATCAGTGGTTAGTCTTTCTTTTAAAGTTTAAAAAAACTATTCATGTTTATCTATCCAGACAAACTCTATATATTTTGACAAAAATATGTTCAAGGGTTTAGCAATGTTACTAAAATTTGATATAAATCTCCTATAGTATCCAGTAGAGCCAAGCAAACTTTGGATATCTCTCTGAGTTTTAGGAGTGGGTAGATGTTTTATTACCTCAATTTTCTTTTTATCTACCTTTACCCCTTCTACAAAAATATGATGTCCTAATACTATCCCCTCCTACATTAGCATAAAATAATTCTCATTGCTCAGGTATAGATTGGTTTCTTCACACCTTTGAAGTAATATTTCTAAATTTTTTGTGGCTTCCTCAAAAGTTTTATCATAAATAATGAAGTCATCCATATATACTTCCATAGTTTCTCCAATCATATTAGAAAAAATACCCAATATTGCCCTTTGAAAAGTGGCAGGTTCATTGCATAAACCAAAGGGTAAGACTCGGTAAGCAAAGGTTCCCCATGGACAAGTGAACATTGTTTTATCATGATCTCCTTCCCCAATATAAATTTGGTTGTAGCAACTAAACCCATCCAAGAAATAAAAGTACTTTATTCCTTCTAAGGTGTCAAGGACCTTACCCTAGGAAATTTTTAACATCATGTTTCAAGTCTGTAGTTGTGGACAAGTGGCTTACCATAGGAAATTCTTGACATCGTGGACCAAGATATTTTGACTTTCAATCAGTGATGCAGTCAAATTTTATAAATTTTATCTTATATCATTTTTGGATAGTCCTCAACGGTTCTTATACCTTCTTGGTGTTGAAGACCTACAAAATCCGTGAGATCCCTTTATTCTCTATATTTTTCATCACTTTGATCCCTAGGCCTTTTCCCTCATGTTTCAAATGCCTCATCCCTTGTGCATCCCTCTACATCCACACCATGTTCTAATTTTTTCAAGATGCTAACCATTGTCCATTTGGCTGCCCTCAATCATGCCCTTTACCATCCAATCGTTTACACCCTCACCCTTGCATCATTATTTGACATATTTATTTTCATTCCCTTGGTTCCTTGATGCCATTAACATTTTTTTCTCCCCACCTTCATCTCCATATCCATTTATTTTGGTCCAATGAGGTTGTATTAACCTCTATTGTTTCCTATTTCTATGCTGCTTTTTCTTACCAGCCCAAGATTCAATTTTTTGTAATCTGTAGTCCTTTCCAAATTCTCTGGCTCTACATCCTAGACAGGTCTTTATCTCTACCTATGAATAACCTTTGTGAGTCTAGTTTTTCTCCCATTATGGAATCCTATCATATTTGCACCCCTTGTTTGATATTTTCTCATATTTTAGAAAGATGTTCACCATAAGTTTCATCAAGCCCCTTATGGTCGATATCGACCCCATTGCAGAAGCTATGCTTTCTAAAAGAGGATTCATGCCCTTCTTTAGGCATTTTTTTGGGGTTTATTATGAAATAACTTCGACCTTCCTCAATTCCTGGGATAATGGCAAAGTCCTCATCTAGGATTTATCTTTCGAAGTCGATTCCAAAGTGCTCATAGAATTAACTGGCCAACCAATAAGAGGAAGATCCATCAGGTGTAAAAAGTACAATTGGGAGGTTTAATTGAAAGAAATAAAGGACAAGGAGCTATGCAAATATGTGAGTATGGGGATGAAGAGATCTACACTTTCCATTCCATGGAATAACATGATAAAACCCATTATGGAGTTTGTCACTGTTGATGACCCTAACAAGGTATTATGTAGTTTTCATTTTCTTTTTATAACCATTTTAGGGATGTCAACTTGGTTAATATTCCTTAGTTTATCCTGAATTCCATATCCTATTCCATCAATAATATTTGCAAGAAGAAATATGATGATTTAACCTCTCACCAAGGATTGTTTAAGGTCCTATACAATCACTGGCTCATCCATTCCCCTCAAGGCATCCCAATTCCTACTGCTCATCCTAACAAAGGTAAGCCTAGCTCCATCCTTATTAAGTCAAGTCAATACTAAACCAGTCCCTCTATGTCCTATTCCCTGGTAATGTTGGATAAAAATGAGTTGTTGTGGTGGCTATTAAAACACTAAGAAGTCAGGACTCCAAGAAAATCAAATTGGAGTCACCAAAAAAACTAGAGGGAGTCAGATCCCCACTTCGTCTGAAAAACATTATGCATCAGAAGAAAAATCTGGTCATTGATTCTGATGAGGAAGACAATGATGCTTCAAACCTTTGTCTCAAACAATACATCATCAATTACATTACCAACTGTATCTCCCAGTTCACTGACCTCTGTAACACCTTAAATATGTTATTCTTCAACAAGAAGTTTGTTGAAGATGGTGGTAAAGATACTACCACGGATGAGGTTAAGGATGGTGGTGGGATACTTGTTGCTTTGAGAAATGACAAGGATGATAGTGAGGATGACATGAAGGATGAACTCAAGGAGGGTTATGCATAAGGGGTTGGACTCAAAATATACTTGTAAAAAAATGGAGAATCCTAATCGAAATCAAGGTGAATCATGGCGAATCCTAAGTAAATCAAATCAATCATCTTCACACCAAAATTTGGGGTATTTGAAGCCCTAAAATATAAATTCATATTTGGGATAAATTTTGACCTATTAAATGACCTTATAAATTCATAAAAATACAACCATTAGATCAGGATTGAAAAGATTTTTCCAATGAGTACAAATATACCTATGCTTGTATATATATTGTGGTGAATTGATCCTAAGAAAATATTGGTCTTGAAAATTTTAGGCGAATGGGCCGACGTCGAGGGTACTCATATTCACCAATTTAAAATTTTGGAAATCCTAATATTCACCTAATTTACGAATATTTGCCACTATGCATAACCCTGAACTCAAGGATGCAAATTTTGAAGATAGAGATTAGGCCTAATGGTCTCAGTGTTATTTTTTATATGCTCAAGATTTATCTCTTTTGCCCTTTTTCCTGTTTATGTAAGGGTATTTTTTTCTCTTAGTTGTGGGGTTGCATCCCATATTTTTTGTTATTCATTGAGAAAGTGGGCTCTATTCTAATTTTTCTGTTATAATCAGTTCTGCTATATTCAGGTTTTGGGATCCTATCAAAACCCGTTTTCAATAAAAATTTTAACTTATCAAGAAAAAAAAGGTTTCAAGGACCTGATATATAAAGGTTAAGAGGAAGTAATATTTATTTGTTTTTGTTTTGAGTATTTTGTAATCAACACAGCTACACCACTTTCCATTTTTCTTGGTCACCACCACCAAAGATGATACCCACTCACTATAATATATGGGGTAGATAAATCCAACTGTTAGGAGTTTTTACAATTCAGTTTTAACAATATCCTTCATGACTGGGTTCATCCTATGTTGTGGTTGTCTTACTGGTCTTAATTGTTCTTCCAGATATATATGATGAGTACAAAATTTAGGAGCAATTTCTCTCATGTCTGAATAGTCATAGGAAAAAGCATTTTGATGTTTGACTAATATCTCTTTCAAGGTGTCCTATTGAACATGTATCAACTCATTATTTACATTCAATATTCTCCTAGGTTCAACCTCAATTTGTTTGATGTGGTGATTTTTATTTCCAAAAAGCGGTAATTCTAGAGGAGGGGAAGAGGACTCCCCTTGGAAAAAGTTTGTTATAACTTTCTCCTCATCATTTTCATCCTCAAGCTCATCCAATGCCACTATGGATTGAATCATTGATAAATCACTAACATTCCGACTTTCATAGTTAGGTTCTCCCAATAAATCAATAGACTAGGAAGGTGGAGAAATAATTATATTTTTAACATTATGACCATTATAAATGGTTATTTTTCCATTTCTATAGCTTATGTAGGCATCAACTATTGTCAGCCAAGGTCTACCTAAGATGAGTGGATAACCATACAATCCTAATTTTGATTGTAACACCAAGAAATTTTTTGGATATTCCCATGCATCTACTGTAACTACAATGTCTTCCAACATTCCTCCAGGGAGAATTGTAGACCTGTTAGCCAACTAAAGAATAGTTTTTGTTGGTTTCAGGTTTGTGAGTTTAATTTTTAGCATAGTATCCTTGGGCATGATATTAATGGTTTCCCCCAAATCTACAAGTGTGTTCGATAATGGATAACCTTTAATTTTGATAGTTAACACATGGATATTGGGGTTTGAATATTTTTTATGGTAGGTGTTTCCTAGCATGAGATCAACTAAATGACCTACCAAATTAATTGCTTTTGCTGGTTTTCAACTTGGTTTTCTCAAGCACAATTCCCATATGGCTTTTGTGTAAATGGGAACATCTCTTAAGTCTTGAAAAAGAGCAATTATGTCTATTAATTTTCTCAGACTAGATAATATGTCAAACTCCAATTGTATTGGATTTCTTGGTTCTTGTCTTTGAGGAAAATGTGGAACTCCTTCTTGATCATTTTTACTAACTGGTTATACTTCTACTTCTTATATACTAGGTGGTTTATCACTCTCTATTTCTATATTTTTCTCTTCTACCAAAGGAGCTATATCTACTCCTACTTGCCTACCTAATCTTAACTGTACAATATTACATCATACTCTAATATTGTACATTGAAAACATCTCATTTTCCACTTGGTATGCTTACTGATTGGTTCTGTTGTTGGGATTTGATGTGGGTTATGTAGATCTCAAAGCAGGGGGTACTAGAAAACTTTATTGTAGCGGATCTTGTGTTGTATTATGTGGAGTTGGACTCCATGCATTATAGTTTCTCCACTAAGGTGCAGGTTGTTGATATGGCATCCATAGGTATGGATTATAAGTAGTGTTTCCTTGGGGATTATTTATCCAAGGTGGTTATCCCCACCAACCCATATTGGGTGGTTGAGATTGACCTTGATTCATGTAATTACCTCCTCCACAGGGTGGCATTCTAGCTGACATATTGTATCCCATAGGAGACTATTTCCAGTTTCTCCTATTTCTCATGAAATATATTTCCTCTATTTCATTATTTTACCTAGATTTTGGCAATTGTGGACATGCTTTGTCTTATGATCTCTTCAAAAAATAATGCATACTCTAACCTTATTTTCTATACATTCATTTTTGGGGTGATTCCCTCTACATTTGGGATAGAAATAGGCTAATGCAGCTTCATTCTCTTGCTTATTTTTTTGAAGTAGAAGATTATCCATTTTAAGTGCAAGAGATGGCAACATATCATTTTTTAGGTCTTCTAACATGTTACCTATTTCTATTTTTGTGACTGTGGTTGTTGTTTTGATAGTTCTAGAGGTTGGTTTACCTTTCCTTCTTGAGTAATTCCGACATAATCATTGGATATATGACATTTTTTGCTGGTAAATGTCTCCTCTAGATATCATGTTTAGTACTTCAAGAGACTCATCAGTGAGTCCTTTCAAGAATATACCTTTCAAGGATCTATCACTTAGCATTGCATGGAGATATATTTGTAGGTTAAAGCTAAATCTATCCCAGTATTCCTCCAAGGATTCATCCTCCTTCTGAGTCATGTCAAAGATTTCTTCTTTGGAATACCATGCCCTACCAAAGTCTTGGTATTTTTCTAGGAAGAGTCTTCTCATATTTTCCCAGGTAGTAATTTATTTGTTTCCTAAGCTAATGAACCAATGCAAGGCTGAACCATCTAAGGTTGAGGGAAACAAATTCAACTTTGTAATCTATTGATATGCATAGGACATCAAACTTGAAAAAAAATAGGTCAAGATATTCAATCTGAAATACTCTAAAAATAGGAATATGGGTAGGGAGATTTATTATTATGTCTCATGTTGCCTCTCCTATTGGGAAGTTAAAACTGGTGGATATCTCTTCATTATTAGCCATATTTTCAGGAAATGGGGTCTCTACACCTGTTGCTTCTAAAGAAGTCTCTAAAGCTCTTCTATCGTTTAGAGTATTCTGTACAAGGATCTATAAATAAGTTGTTGATATGGTTCCATCCTTCTCTACCTTCCAACATTGGTTGTATAGCAATTCCTCCTCAGACTGGATTCTTCTAAAAATTCTATTTTCTCCTTCTAGCTCTTCATAATTTGGCTATTTTGGTAGAGGACTCTGTGCAAAAATTGGATGTTGACTCCAATGCACTTGTGAAGGTGATGGAGGTGATGAATTTTTAATTTCATAATATAGTACAACTTATTCAGGGACTTCTTATGAAACAATGGGTTTACTCTTAAGAAAATGATCATTTGGTCCTCTGATTCTTGGTGGAATCATATAAGATTAGGTAGAAAAATTCTGTAGATAAGCTAACCTAAAATTTTAAATTTTCTTGCTACAAAATTGGGTATTATAGTTGGTACTTCCTCAACAACGGTGCCAAAATGTTGGGCAAAATATTAGTTAATCTACAGTTGATTTATTACCTCTATTTAAATTATCAAACCTAGAAAATCTCGTAAACGTATGAAGTATCGTGTATAGTTTATACCTGTAAAACTAGTGATATGATTCCAATACATCTTAAGGTTTGAGGGGTGGTTGTGGTGTAGATTTTTTTTCTTATCCGAACTATTAAATTAATCTATGTTATCAAACACATGATTGGAAATAAGCTACATAAAGCAAAATACAAACATGCTGGAAAAATATAGAGAAAACAAGGAAAATACAGAAATTAAATGACTACAACAAATAATCAAAATAGTAAATAAATAATGTTGAAATTAATTAAAAAAATAGGGAAAAGAGGTGGAATACTATTGAGAGTGGGACCAGGCTTCCAGCAGATTCTTCCTAATCAAATTATGTACACTAGACATTGAGAGATTATTATGAACACTCGAAATGATTTTGATTGTAGCTTCAAAAAATAATGTACAAAATAAAAATTATACAAGATCCCTTTTTAGGGGTGGTCTATGAATTTATATAGTGCATGTCCATCCTCGATTACAAGCTCAGGCAAGTCTATTTCAGACTTTTTACAACAAACACTTGTAAAGTAATCACAAACAACAAATGCATGCTAATTTTATCCTTTTTAGGATAAATTAGTCATGTTCTATTTATTTGTGGAATATTCCTATAATTATATCATAAATCAAAATTAGTATATTCAATTTGCATGTTTGCTCTATTTACATGTTTGTTTAGCCATTAATGAGAACTACATAATTTATTCTAGTTCATATTGTTGTCTTTCATCCACATATATCGGTGGAAACTGTCATTCTATTTCTTTTAAAAACATGGTTCTTGTTATACTTCTACTCGATGGGAATCAGACACCATCTAGCTTATCTATAGGAATCAAGCATTGTTGAATCTGAAGTTAGGATTTAGGCACCGATGAACCTGAAGCTAGAAGTCAAGCACCTTTGATATTGAATTTGGGAGTTAGGCACCTTTGACCCTGAAGCTGGGAGTCAAGCACCTTTGATCCCAAATTTAGGAGTCAAGCACCTTTGATCCTGAATCCAGGAGTTAGGCACCTTAACTTAGAATATGTATCCTTTATTTTGGTCACCATTGTCCTTATGTTTCCACCATAAAAAATGAAGTGCTAGGTCCAGATGGGACCTTGACATAAATATGTAGAAAATGTAGCAAAATTACTAAATCTACACACAAATCGCACTAAAAACACATATTAGAGAATATACCCAATTTCTATTAAATATATATAAAACTTTCATTAAAAGGTACATCTTATCAAAATAATACCACAATATATATTATAAATCCATACAAAAATATGAGCATTTTTTGTGCTCATCATTGTTGTTACTAGAGAGACTCAAATTGAACCTAAAATTTGAAAGGGGGTAGTATTTAAAAATTAAATATAAACTAAAATACTTGAACGTAGAGATCTATAATTTAGAGAAATCTAGAATTTCCCTTAGTTATTAGATATTCCATGAATATACCAAGGATGCTTTAAGCATGATGGTATTCTTTTTTAATGCCAGTAACAATAAATAAATGTCACAAGAATATTTGGGTACCATCCACATGATGAGGGGTATCCTAAAAATAGAATCCTAATCCTAGACTATAACAATTTAACAACCCATAAAATTAATGAGGGGCTATATAAATTCAAGGATACTCACACCTTTAGGTATGGCTTATTCTTAGCCCATTTAGTACTATTTAATTATATATTGTTGTTTAGCCATTTGAGCCTAAATATTGAAGATGAACATGCCCAAGGGTAGCCTATCCCTATCTAGATAGAAGTCCTCTCATGGAACTCCTCCTATTAATATTTTTTGGATGAGTTATTGGCACCAACCTAGAGTGTAATTAAAAGAGAAATACACTAGCACATCCTATAAGTGAGCACTTGGGACTTATAATTTTAGATAAAAGGATATTGGTATTTCTTAGATGATGACACCATTATAAATATTTTTGGGTTAAAGAAACTCATATATCTACTACCCAGATACACAATAGAAAGGGTGATCTCTCTAAAAATATTAAAATAGAAAGATTGAATTGATACCACCTATGGGAGTGGGTAGAGAAAAATAGCATTCTCCAAAGCATAGGTGCATTTGGGAAGTGTATCTCTACTTAAAAGGAAGGTGACTTCTTAATTAAAATCTAATATGCAATAGCTAGGGTTAGAAACTTTGGATGATGCTTACAATTATGATCCAAACAAGAAGTTTACTTAATTTCTATCCATGAACCCATAACTAAAATTGAGGTGCATCAAACTACATAGGAATTATTTTAGCCAAAACTCTAGAGGGAAAATTTCCAAGCATCATATCCCTAGAGGAAGTTGTGTGGAAGATTCTATATGAAGGTGAATTATGTCAACCCCAAGTTTTGAGTCAACCCAATCAAGAATAATATTATATAAAAGCTTGGGTAGAGCAATAAAAATACTAGAGCCTTGTAGAAATTCTAGGAAATAAATAATATCGAGACAACTTATAGGGGTCTAGATGTGAATGAGGATGAAACCTTAAACCAATGCTATAACATGGAACACCTAGAAGCATTTCTCTACAATGTAGATAAAAGTTATGAAGAAACCATGAGTATACAATCATACCAACAAACTCAAATAGAAGGTATTTTGGCTATAATATGAGTTTCAATACCTCCAAACACAACCACATTAGCATAGTCAAGGCCTTCAAAGTATGAAGTAAATAAAAAGAGATCAATATGAGGTGAAATCCTTATAAGGAAACAAAGGTTGATCCTTGAACTATAATCACTAGTAGTGGGAGAGAAGAAAAAGGCTTCACCTTGGGGTATCCCTTTTCCATATTCAATAGTAGCTATTGAGGATATTATCCTGATGCAAAAGGAAGTAATTCCATTAGATAAAAGTATGACCATGACACCACCTACCACATTCACCCTAGCCATATCATCCTTAGATGTCATCACCATTGTCATCCCCATATCTATTAATCTTTCCACTTTCCTACCACACCTCACCACCCAACTAATACAATTCAAAATCCATGCTACATCACAAACTCCCACTAAACCTTCTTCTGCCATATTCCCCAATGTAGATCAACCAATTGTCTTGATATTTTGTAGACCTTTGGACATCACTTTAAATTACTTGTAGGAACTATTTGGAACTTGAATTATCACATCCATTAAGGAATTGCTAACTAAATTCCAACAAATCTAATATTAGGTGTGATATTGTGAATAGTAGGCAATAATAGAGAGGAAAAATCAACCTATGACAACTTAGACAAGGGCCATCCATGATCCCAAAAAAATTATTCTATGTTCCTAGAATCTTCTATATTTAAGGTGAAGGTAGAGATGTAGATTCAAGACTACCAAGTGGCTACCATAGAGCTAAGCCTTAAGGTTACCCAACCAGAGGATAAAATCAAAATTTTTGGAGCAATCTAGTAGAATGGTAAGCTATGAATACTTGATTTATGTGAGGATGCTAACAAGAAAGAAGAGGAGACATAGGATATTAGACACACCCTTAAATATTATCTGACTAATATCCAGTCATTGAAATCCCAAATGGACAAGCTCATGTCTATATTGGAAGAAATAGATGTTCAAATGTAGGAGTTATAAAATAAAAGAAAAGAGATTACTAGGATGAAGCAAAAGGTATGTGGCATAGAGAAAATATCTAAAACAAAGAAAATATTTTGGGATAAGGTTAAAAAAATAATTGACAATTTGGTTCTAGTTCTAGAGTTCATTTGGGATATTGCTTCACAAAGCACCAAAATTAGAAAAATTGTAGAACAAGTTTTGGAAAAAATTGGCCCTAAGATCACCGAGGAATAGGAGTATAAGATTGAGATAACCAATCTAAATAATTATCAAGGGGAATCCATGATAATTACTCATCAAGAAGAAGTAGTCATTCCAATTATAGGATTCCTTGAAGTTAATCAGGTGACATGCCAATGTAGGACCCATGTCGATGCTCTAACATGGTTAGTGGAGAAATGGAAGGGGCATGTTACCTCCTTAATTTAAAATGGCCTCTCTTACCTCTTGAATCTATAAGACATTATTCCAAACAAGAATTTTTCTAATTACAAAAGCAAAGACAAATGTTGATGTGTCACCAATTCCTCCACCATGAATAGAGTGGCTCAAACAATAAAACTAGTGGACAAGCTTGAGGTGCATCTTCGACAAGTTATGGGTAATGATAACCACATCCCATATGATGATCGATGGGAGCTTGAAAGAAATTTTATTTTAAGAAAATCCAAATGATGATGAGAAAAATCCAATAGACCATTTGCCATTTTTTGAATTAAACATTTAACTTCATGCCCAATGAATAAGGTGGATTTTTCTGCGTTCTCAATCTCCAACAAGCTAGAGATCTTATCAAGTCACCAAAGCTATAGTAAATTCTCACCACATGCAAAAGAAAGTACCATCCCTTTGCAAAAATAAGCAAATTTCAAGGAAGATCAAGTGCAAAATAGCTAAGACCAGAAAGGAAGGAAGTTAGGTATGCCCATGATTTTGAAGTGTATGGTAATCAAACTTGGTAAAATTTAAACAAAACTCTGAAGGCCAAGATGAAGTCAATTGAAAAGAAACACCAACTAGTCCATAGAATGTCCAAAAGGGTAGAAATTAGAACTTCAATAAAATTTTAAGGAAGAACAATGCATAAAAGGATGGTAACTGGAATCCTATATAGGATACCTTCATCACTTGGGCATAGTATCTAGAGTAGACAATTGATACATTAAATATATTAGCATAAAGGCTATTGAGAAGTGGCCTCAAGACTAATGGTTAATTTTAGGAGATCCCCACATTTAAAATCCAAATATTTCTAGCATGTGTAGATAGCTTGAATTGTAGAAAGCTTCACTTCAAAAAGAACAAATACCCTAGAGCATTAATGAATTCGTACCCAAATATTTGCACCCAAAGACCTTGATATTACCTACAATGCATGTGATGGATCTTGAGTAGAATTTTAAAAAGGACATTTTAAATTTTAGGAGGGATAAATATATGAATTTTTTATATATGTAGTAATATTTTCTTCATTGTAAAGCATCAAAAGTTACTTATTCGTGCCTAGTATCTAGCCTTGCATGTAATATTTTTTCACATATCTTTTGTGTTGTAGTCTGGATTGAATCTTGAGTCATGTCATCGATTAGTTTTCAATCCTTTTTCTATTACATGAAAATAAGTGGATGATGAAATATATATGATAAGTTATGGATAATCAACATTTTTTCATGATTCTTATGTGTATACATTGTGTGTGAGTCTTCATGTAGGATGAGATCATGTTCACTTTGTGCTATTGATGAATGATGCATGTGTGCACTGATCCCACTATTATGTAGAAGAGTCTTAGAATCTTGTCACATCATCTCTCATAGCATAGGTTTTTACTTTTCTATTATTTACTTTTTGATCATCTCTCTCTCTCTCCCCTTTTCCCTATGAAATGTAATTAGATTAGGCTAATTTATAAGGTGAGCTTCAAGATCACAAACCCCCAAAGGTTGTCCTTTAAGTCATATATTGCACTCTTGGTACTTTTAAACTATTGTAATTCATACAAGGAGTGAGTATATAGTGCATTTGACTATTACAATGGGTGATCCTGACATTAATAGATGATAATAGGATATACAATATATTTAGATATTTTATAATTATCAAGATTAAATCACATGCCCATATTATTTAAATATGATCTATTTAGTGATGATCATCCATATCCATTTTAATTTTAATATTTAAGGGGTCAAGACTATAATTTTTTTCCAAATGACTATGTTATTCTAGGAGGAAGCAAAATTTGAAGGGTCATATATTTACAAGTTTTTGCAAAAATTAAAATACATGAAGTAAAAATGTATATCTGGAATATCAAATATTTTAATAAGTTTGTTTTTTTTGGTTGGATAAAAAGAGGTTACAATTGGGTCCCCCACCCTTGAAAAATCATAACTTTATTTTTTAGAGATTGGGAAGTTATGAATATATTCAATTATCATATAAATTGAGTTGCTATAGATATATAGCTATATATTTATTTATAAAAAATCTAAATTCTTGATTTCCATTTTCTGGATCTTCTTTAATTTTTTTTTATAAGTAAAATTTTCATTAAAACAGGTTTTGAAAGGATCCCAAAACCTTGTTACAAAAGCAACATAAAGGCATGTTGTGAAGAGGAACCAGTAGATCAGAGGGTCCATATTCCCAAAATAGAAAAACAACAAAAATAGACAACACCCGTATGACAACAAGCTCACAAAAAACCGCATCCCAAGGAAGATCTTTAATTTTCTTTGTAAATACAAATATTCCAATATTCAACATCCTCAACATTTTTCTGTAGCAACCTTCACAATACTAAAATACCACCTCTACTATCTACACACTACATATTAATAGAATAATGTTTCTTAAATTGTTAGTTTCCTTCCATAAGCATAAGTGCAACCATAAGAATTATAAAAAATAGTTTAAAAATATCAAAATGTTAAAAATTCTAATCCATACTCTATCCCATAATCCAACCAAAAAACAACAACTCAAATAATTCATTTTTCCATGAAGTTCATCTGATGTCATCTTCTTCTACAACATACAAATCTTGATCTTACCTCGTGAATTCATAGTCTGCTTTACCAAATCTAGTCTGTTAGTTTCCTCTAATGCATTGATCTATAAATGGATCCCCTAAAATATTTTGTAGTTCTTTGTAACATTATTTTAAATTTACCCCTTTCAGATTTCTCTTGTTAGCTTAAGCTAAACTTACTACTTCCTCTAACCATGAATAAGAGAATTTAAATTCAAGGTCCTTTATTAAAACCCATCTATTGGTTAGCCTATGTGCACTTTGTCCCCTTCCCTTAACATATGTGTAAACCTCTTGTATTTCCGTAATGATCTCTTGCATGTTCCATGGAGCCTTTTGTTTTCTCAAAATTATATTTATTACTATTAGTGAATCACCTTAAATCCATACTCTATTCCATTTCATTTATCTAAATTTTTTAAAACATATTTAAAATATAAGATGTAATTAAATCCAAGCTTAATAATTTACAAGAGGTAGTAGATACAAATGGAATGCTCTAAATACTCGTGTGAGATAAACGATGACTTTCTAATTATTATGTTGTATTATAAAAAAGGACATGCTACACATAAACATATTTGACTTTTTTGAGTAAAAAGAATTCAAATTTAGATGGAAGGAGCATTAAGGAAGAATAAGATTTTAGGAAGCAATTAATTATTTCAAAGATTTTATGTTAGAATATAGATAAGATAAGGAGACCTAAAGTTAAAATTTATAATATATTTTCTCAATCACTATAAAAAATACAATATAAAAACTTGATTATCAACATATCCATGGAAGAGCTATAAAGAACAATTTTGTATTTCCACCCTAATAAGGAAACTTGGCCTTAATGGATTTCCTACTATTTTCTTTTATTTTTTGGGGATTTATTGAATGTGACTTAAGAGGATTTTAAAAATAAACGCTATAAGTTATATCTATGCCAAACCATATTTTTGTCAAAGGAACAATTTATTTTCTCCAGAGGAGGCTTAGGAAAGCTTATCAGTTCCAAAATTCTAGCGAGAGAGAAGAGGAGGAGATTCAGGAGCCCTCATATCAGGTGAGTTCTCTATTTTCTATTTTAGATTGCTCCTTCCTTATCTTTATGTAAAAATATCTTTTGAATATTTAGGAGAAGTCTTTTCACATCATGTGGAAGAAAATAGGATAATTCCTGGTGAGGTCTCCATTCTAGAATCTCTTATAGATTCTTGTTCTAATGAAATAAAAGAGTTTCATTATTTAGATGGAAAAAAGGATTTAAGTCCTATGCCAAATGTCTCAAATGAAATAAAAATGATCGTTGACCTAGGTACTATTACCAAAAAAAAAAATAAAAGAAGTTTAGATGTTGGAAAGGTTAGGAAGGTGGGCAAACCCTTGAACCATGATGTTAGGAAAAGGAAAACGAACATGGAAATAGCCAATGGTTCACAATCTATAATTTCATTAGGGGGAAAAGAGAACTTGTAGTTGGATCTTGCTTCTACAACTACCCATAGATCTCATTGTTCCCTAGCCCATAGTAGAGGGAAGAAACACTAGGTCAAGAGAAATGGATGTAAGTCTGTTAACTTCTATGAGTAGAGATTTATTTCAGATCTTTGCTCAAATTTAGAAGTTTAAAAATTAGAGGTATGATTTTTTTTTGTTATCGGCCATTGTAGATCCTAGGAGGATCTCAATTTCTCTCTTTTGTCTCAATCCTTCTTTCTCTACTCCTAGGATCCTTCTCTTGTAGCTAGATCTTATTTTTCTTGTCTCTATAATTTTTTTGTTGTCCTCCTATTGTCCTCTTTCTAAGGATTTGTTTCAATTGTAAAAGGTTTTAGGACCCTTTCAAAACCCCTTCTTCCAACCAATAAAAAAAAGTTATATCCATGCTAACTTTATTGCATGGGCTACAAATAAAGGTTACATATAATATTTTGATAGTTTTCAAGCAAAATCCTTTATAATTAAACTAATAATATAATTAAAAAAATATAGTACCAAATAGATTGAAAACCATTATGGATTATGTTATCTCATAGGAATAAGTAGTTTTTTTTTTATGTTAAAAAAATTATTGATGATATATTCATTGCACTAGAGGACATTAATTTGCTTAATTTTATGAAAAAGCTAGGTATGCTTGTAAAATTATATATAAACAAAGCATTTAATAGGGATATTTTATGGTTTAAAAATATGTGGCATGGTGGTTATAGGGGTGGACAACACAACTTGAACCTAGAAAGGGGAGATATCACCGTGGAAGCCTATTAATTTCACCATGTAAAAAAAAATAGGGATATTTATGGTTTTTGTCTTATATTCTTAAAAAATTTGCTTTCTCATCTCACTTGTACCTTGGCTAAATTGGCTAGTGCATAACACTTAGCTAGGAAGGGACCTGGTTTTGATCCCCTTAAATATCCTTTGGGTGATTAAAAACTATTTGGTAGATATATGGAAAATGTGGTAGTTGACATGGCCCTCTTTCATGCCATGTTAATATATTTTTATATACATATATCATATCAACCAATGAGAAGGAGACAAGTGGTAGTGATTAGGTAGAGAAGAGTATTTGAGGTAGCAAACCAAAATTAACACCTAGTAGCAAATCAAATTTTGTTAGGTGGAAGACCAAGATTGACACTTAAAAGCCTAAACCATATTAAAAAGGCTTGTTGGAAGGAAATGATCAAAATATTTTGTCTTGTATTCCATTGGCACCAACATAATAAATGTGGCATTGATATTTCTTACTATAGGATTATTTTTATTTTCCTCTTTAACCATAAATAACATGTCTCTCTTCAATAAATACATAAATTTTTGAAAGAAAAATGTAGAAAATTCATTGGGGTTATGTGCCTTTTTAGGATGGAAAGATAATCTTACATCATGTATTTCCTCCATAGATATATTCCTTGTTAAGCTTTTATATTATCCGTGTGTGATAATTGATGGAATATTTTGTAAAAGCTTATCTTGTGCTTCCTTATCTTACCTAGTTTATGACAAAATATTTTTAAAATAATTATTTTCTTCCTTACTTATATCTTCTTCTTCTTCCTTAGTATTTGTTTTAGTTGGAGTTAAAATATTTTTGATATGACAAGAAGAAAAATGTGTTTTTGTTGTAACATGTTTTTTTTTTCGTATTTCTATCCCCTTCCTTGAGCAATTTCTCCCTAGAATTTTGTAACCAATATGATTTCTTTTTTAATGCATTACAATAATACAAAAGTAATTCTCTTTCAAACAAGAATATTGATCTACATCATTATTTTATACTATCTATTATAAATTTTTGAGCTTGGGTTCAATTTACGTCTTTTAAAATGTTACCAAAATATTCGACATTCTAAATATTCATTTATTACTTTAAATATTTCATCTTTTGAACAAACCTATAAATGCATAATCATTTCAAATATGCTTCATACCACCATAACATAACCATCTAGATGAAATCAAGGTCTTGAATCCACATTAACTAGAAGTGAAAAGGCTTTGAATGGCCATTATTTAGGTAAATCATAAGTCAAAAGAATGGGTTTGTGATTTGATCTTGCTCACAATAAAATATCTAAAGATATTGTATATTTGGTTTGTAACCATTTGTTGGATAACAAAAACCTATCCAATATTTTTACTATATAAGTTTACTCAATCTATATATTATCTCATGTATATTGAAAACTTGAAGAACTAACATTCCAAAGGCCATTTAAATTTATAAATAAAAAAATATTGCATTCATTTAAACCATCCTAGAGTACCATCCTTATTTTTTAAAGGCGATGGAATAATGTTGAAATAACCCCCTAGAATCCATAGATTACAAACAATCATCATTATCTTTGATAAAAATATGCTAAGGCCCTTCTAACATCTTTCATGAAGAGTAACTATATTTTAAGCATATACATTTATTTCCCCAACTTTGATGTTTTTCTCTTTCCTACAAAATATTCTAAAAACCTAATTACTTTTCACTTCTAACAAATTCCCATTCCATTTGTGTTTGTCCCATGTTTTTGCAATACCACCTAAAGCTCCTATAGAAGAAATTTATAGTGAATCACCCATGTTACAAATATTTTTAAAAGTATCCTTATATTCCTTACTATATTTTATATCTTGTATTAAAATAAACTCAATAATATAAGAATATATCAATTCATTAATAAATCTTTTTTTAGGGGTCTTATTCATAGCCCTAATATTCTATTATATCATTTTATTCATCATCACTTTTTTATTTTTATTAGTGGGCTTAGCCCCTCTTTTTGTTAATATTTGTGAAATTTTTATTTGGCTTCCCAAATATATATCACTTTGAGTTTCATTTTCTCTTTGTTCGTGCTTTTATGGCCTTCTCTCCTTTTTTTATTCTCACAAACACTTTCATATTCATCAATATATTCAATTTTTCATATTGTTCATAATGATATTTATATTCTAAAGATTTATGTTACCCTAAAGAATCCAAAATGTTAGAAATATTGAGTTGTCATTGATGTCAAAGGTACCATTATATGCTTCAATATAAAGTGGCAGTGTATGCTTCAATATTAAAGTGGTGATATATGCTTTAGTATTTAAATTAATATTTAATTATTAAAGTAATGTTTTAAAATAAAAAAAAAAGGTCCAAGGTGTAGACCAATTGGTTCAAACAAACCCCGTAAGGAGGCGGAGGTCCAAGGTTCAATTCTTGGGCCTCGTTGGATTGAATTCTTGTCCCTTTCCTAGTACTTTCAGTGGTGTAAAAGGTCTAAAATAATTTTGGTATGGTAGTTATAGGGTTGGACTGCGTGAAGATTTGTGTAGCGGTTTTTAGGGTAGACAACACAAAATACTATGGAAGCCATAAAAGCTGGATAACCTACTCGAATTCATGGCGGATACCGATTCCACCATCTAAATTCAAATAAATAAAAAAAAGTTTTATATATTTAAGTAAAAATATTTAAATATAAATATTATTGAAAAATAAAGTGGGCCGAACTTGGGTGCCAAAAGGAAGTGAAATGTTTGCATATAAATATAAGGCTAAAGTTCACTTTGAAAAATGGTTTTTGAGGTCTTCGATATAGAATATCAACATGAATGGAACGACAAATGGAGACTTGAGCTTGTAGTGAATAAGAGGAGTTTGACAATTAATGAGATTGCACTATTTGTGGTGAATGGAGACTTAAGCTTCTGGCGAATGAAGATTACATTATTCCCCATCCATGGAAGATAAATTGAGGTAAAGAATTTAAGGTAGAGGAGAGGATCTGTGTACGAAGGCAAATATAGAGTTGGTGCACAAAGAAAAGTAGGCTAGATATTTCACAGCAGTGGAGCACGCAAACACTGGAGATAACCCATAAAGAAAGTGTTTAGAACTATGGACGGAGGTAGTGCATGAACACTGTAAGTGATCTCGACAAGGGAACACTTGGAGAAATAGCTACGATATCCATGGATGCAAAGTGTGGTAAGCTCACTATAAGGGAATGCTGGGAGCAATAGCTACGATATCTATAGAGGCAAAGAATGATAAGCTTACATATTTTGATAATGATATTGATATTGTTGTAAGCAACTTCGTTGCTCTTTTCTTCGTAGGCAAGTGATGCACATAGAGGAAATATATTACCAAGGGTGAGCACAAAAGAGCATTCGAAAAAAAATATTGCACTAGGCAAAAATAAGTGAGCATTGACAAACGTTGAAAAAGAATGTTGCGGTAACTCATAGGAACCATTGAAAAATATTGAAGCCCTATGGAAATTGTGAAGCCAACAAACATTGAAAAAGATCAAAGTCTAGTAGAAATTATGAGATAGAGAAATTGGTTTCTTCATAGCATTTGTATGGGCCTCTAATGAGTTGTGCTCTCATATAACATAATGCAGATGTAGTATTAGTTCAGTTTATGATAATCGCCTGGTGAAACAAATCATGGAATACAAGCATTGAAACAATCACAATAGAAGACTAGCGGAGCCTTCATAGCAAAAGTTTAGTGAAGTTGTCAAGGAGCGCAGGAAGAGCAGCATGCCTTACTTATTCTACTTATGAAATATTTATGGTGCTACTTCAAATTGAAAGTGGTGTAATACTCTTCCCATAGAAAGGTGTATCCGAGGTGGTTTGTTTTATGTTTGTAAGGTTTGCAAATCAAGAGACCCAAGTTCAAGTCACATGCATGATATTTTGGAAAAAAGTGTGGCAATAGAAATTCCAAAGGTGAAATATTTGTTTGATTTCGATAGCCATGGAGGTATAGTAAAATAATTCTCTTTTTAAGGTGGTTTTATTATAATTGTTGTTTTTATAAAGTGGAAGGTATAAGGAACTATTATATGTATAAAATTAGAATGTGTTAGAAAAGAGTTTGTTATTTTGAAGTAGATGTGGGAACAAGTAAAAGAGTGTAGCCACACAAAAATGGAAGGAATGTTCTAAAACAAATCAAGATGTCACATAGTGCAAGAATAGAGTGAGAGAATTAATGCACATATTCACCCAAGCATCAAATTAAAAGAGAAGGATAATTCAACCATTTACAAGAAGAAGGAAAGGTGCATAAGATAAGTGAAGGAAGAGCAAGAACTACAAACCTAACAATTAGCATCCACTCCATACAAATCAGCACTTACAAGGTGAGTAACATTCATTACTATATTGCAAGGTTGAAATCCAAGTGCATTAGTGAGTTGAAGAGAGCAAACTCAAGAAAAGGGAAGAATTTAAAGAGAAAAATCAAGGTACAATGAGAATTATAATATATTAATGAGTAGACATTAGTGTGTAGATTCAAAAAAACATCGTGATAGAATTATGAGCAGTCATGAGCAGTGTTGTTGATCAGATTTGGAAGAAAACTTGAGCAATGTTGTTGATCAGATTTAGGAGCAGATTTGAATAGTGTTTGTCAGAAAATTTGGGAGTATATTTAAGCAGTGTTTGTAATCATATTTGGGAGTATATTTGAGCAGTGGTTGTGATCAATTTTAGAGTAGAAATAAGTGAGGTTTGTGTCTCAAAGGGGATTGGTGTCTCCTATGGGTTGGTGCCCATGAACTTGCATAAGGGGATTGGTGTCTCTTGTGGGTTGGTTCCCATGAACTTGCATAAGGGGATTGGTATCTCATATGGGTTGGTGCCCATGAACTTGCATAAGGGGATTGGTGTCTCCTGTGGGTTGGTGCCCATGAACTTGCATAAGGGGATTTGTGTCTCCTGTGGGTTGATGCCCACAAAATTGTACAAGGGGATTGGTGTATCTTGTGGGTTGGTGCCCAAAAAATTTATTGAAGAAAAATAAAAGCAATATTTTGTCGTAGTTTTCTCCTGAAAGGATTTTTCCATGTAAATTCTTATCTCTTGTATGTATGGTGTTATGTGCATTGATTTATTATTACATTGATATTATTTAAAATTATTACTTTAGAAATAAAAAAGAAAAGTTTTATTTGATACTGTTCACCCCTCCTCTTAGTATAAGTGTGTGTTTATTCAATTGGTATCAGAGTGGGTTCCTTTGTGAAAGCCTAATTGCTTCAATACCTTATAGTAACACACATGGTTTACCAAGAAGGTTTTCCATCAAATAGGGCTCCATTGTTCAATGTGACTAACTAGACCTTTTGGATCATGAGGATATAAACTTATTTGATGGAACATGGCTATGATATATAGTAATCTATTGTGGATGGTTTCAAACCATCTGTAACCGCTCCCATGGATCAAAAAGACAAGAAATTATTTGAAAACAATGCCAAGGCAATGAATGCAATATTAAGTGGGTTATGTGAATCAGAGTTTGTGAAAGTCATGCAATGCACCTCAAAAAAAATATATGGGACAAGTTACAAAGAAATTATGAAGGAGACGAAAATGTTAAAATGACAAAACTTCAAACCCATAGGAGGAAGTTCGAAGACTTTAAGATGAAATATGAGGAAGATATTGCCAAATATCTACTCTGCATTGATGAAATTGTCAACACCATTCATGGACTTGGAGAAAGTATTGATGAGTCTATGATTATTCAAAAAATCTTAAGGTCACTTCCCATGAGGTTTGATGCAAAGGTATCGATGATTGAAGAATTGAAGGATATTAAAACCTTAAGCATGGATGAGCTACATAGAATTATTACAGTCTATGAGATGAGGACAACAAAGATCAAACATCCAAAAAGGAGGCCATGTTTAAAGCTTCAAAGAAGACAAAGAATAAAGAACTAGAGTCAAGTGAAGAATCAAGCAGCAGAGAAGAAGCTAAATTTATGCGAAGAAACAAGAAGGGACCAATAAAACACAAAGGTAAGCATACTATGAAATGTTTTAATATTGGTAACATTGGCCACTATGCAGCTCAGTGCCCACAAGCTAAAAGTAGTAGCAGTGAAGAAGAAGAGGAATACAAGAAAAAGAAGGAAAAAAAAATTTATCATAAAAATAAAAAAAGGTATGATAAAAAAAAGCATGATAAGAATATCATTCAAAGGCACAAGAAGAGTCTTTATGTTGAGGAAGGAAGTAGTTCCTCCAACAATAGTGATGAAATTCTCTCTGATAGTGAAAAAAAAGAAATCCTATTTTTGGCCATAGAGGTGAAAGAAGATGTTCCTGTTATCGAAAACCAATATAAAGAGAAATAACCAGAAGATGAAGAGGAAGCCATAGTTGACATAAAAGAAGAACTTGTTTTTTGCTGTTGAAGAGTTGAAAAGGCTTAGAAATAAGAACTCAAGATTGAAGACTCAAGTACAAGAGGATGGAATAAAAAAAGGTAAAGCTTTCACAAGATCTCACCGAATTAAAAGTGAAAATTGAAGAGGTAAAGTGAATTTCAGAAGGTATGGGTGAGTAGTTAAAGGTAAAAGAGTTGCAAATGAAAAATTGGAACATGAGGTTGTATCTCTGAGGAAGGAAGTGGAAGAATCTAATGATAAACTACATAAGTTTGAGAAAAGCACAAAAATCATGGATGATATTATCAAAGCATAGAGATATTCAGTTATAAATATTGGAATTGGTTTTGAAGAAGTTCAAAATAAACAAAATATGGAGTCAAGCTCAAAAGAAACAAAGACATCAAAGAAAATAATCAAAGAAGAGCCTAAGACCTATGTCGATGTGTTGAGAAGTGGACACATAAAGAAGGAAGAAAACAAAGCATCATCATGGACCAAGGTCCATAATAGAAACAACAATGAGAGAACCATGCAGTCATATCCTCTAAGGCAATAAAACAAGATTTCAATATTTCTTTCAGGGTTATTTATTTTCATGTCATCAATTTGGTCATAAAGTTGTACATTGCAGGGTCTATTTTAAAAATGATCTTGGCTTCACCAAGAGAAATTTCAATTCATTTGCACCTCTCATGGACTACAACATCATTTGTTAAAAATATAATAATTTTGGGCATGCAACTAAATGGTATAGAATGATATTCCCTAAAATTCCAAAGTAAGTAAGAAGGAGGATGATCAAACTGTTCAAAAGGATATGCCCTCCAAAGTTTGGAGAAATAAAATGGAATAAGAAAAAGAGCATAGTAATTTGGGAGTTTCACTCCTATCTCATCATTGAAGTCTCAAGAAGAGTAGGTATTAAGAGGGAATTATCAAGTGTCTTATCTATTAGCCCTGAGAAGCCTTTTCCATTGATGTCAAAGGGGGAGAATTTCAATAAGAGGCAACAACTTGTTAGGGGGAGAAGCTTGTGATCCTGTTGCCATAAAGGACATGTTTCTTTTCAAGGTTGCCATCAATGACAAAGGGGGAGTTTGTTAGAAATATTTAGTTGTCATTGATGTCAAAGGTACCATTATATGCTTCAATATAAAGTGGCAGTGTATGCTTCAATATTAAAGTGGTGATGTATGCTTTAATATTTAAATATTAAAGTAATGTTTTAAAATAAAAATAAAGGTTTGATATATTTAAATCAAAAGATTTAAATATAAATATTATTGAAAAATAAAGTGGGCAAACCTTGGGTGCCAAAAGAAAGTGAAACGTTTGCATATAAATATAAGAGTAAAGTTTACTTTGATTTTTTTTTTTTTTGAGGTATTCGATATAGAATAGAAACATGAATGGAATGGTGAATTGAGACTTGAGATTGCAGTGAATAAGAGGAGTTTGATGACGAATGAGATTGCTATGTTTGTGGTGAATGGAGACTTAAGCTTATAGTGAATTAAGATTGTATTGTTCTCCATCCATGGTAGAAAAAAATTAAGGCAATGAATTTAAGGTAGAGGAGAGGATTTGTGTACGAAGACAGCTATAGAGTTGGTATGAAAAGCAAAGCAGAATAGATATTTTGTAGTAGTGGAGCACACAAACACCGGAGGTAACCCATAAATAAAGTGTTTGGATCTATGGATGGAGGTAGTGCATGAAAGCTAAAAGTGATCTCGGCAAGGGAACGATGGGAGAAAAAGTTGTGATATCCATGGAGGCAAAGTGTGGCAAGATCGCGATAAGGGAACACTAGGAGCAATAGTTGTTATATCCTTAGGGGAAAAGAATGGTAAGCTTACATATTTTGATAAGGATATTGATATTGTTGTAAGAAACTTCATTGCTCTTCCTTTGGAGGCAAGTGATGCACATAGAGGAAATATCTTACCAAGGGTGAGTACAAAATAACATTCAAAATAGAATGTTTCACTAGGGCAAAGAAAGTGAGAATAGAAAAACATTGAAAAAGAATGTTGCGGTGAATCATAGGAACCATTGAAAAATATTGAAGCCCAGCAGAAATTATGAAGCCAACAAATGTTGAAAAAGATCGAAGTCTAGCAAAAATTATGAGATAGAGAAATCAATTTATTGATATCCTTTGTATGGGTCTTTGGTGAGTTGTATCTTGTGTTCTCGGATAAAAAAATGCAGATGCAATATTAGTTTACTTTATGATAATCATCAGGTGAAAATAATCGTGGAAGACAAGCATTGAAATAATCATGGTAGAAGACTAGCAGAGCCTCCATAGCAAAATTTTAGTGAAGTTATCAAGGAGTGTAGGAAGAGCAGCGTGTCTTACTTATTATGCTTATGAAATATTGATGGTGCTACTTCAAATTGAAAGTGGTGGAATACTCTTCCCATTGTATGGTGTATCTGAGGTGGTTTGTTTTATGTTTGTAAGGTTTACAAATCAATAGATCAGGTTCGAGTCACATGCATGATATTTTGGTAAAAAGTGTGGCAATAGAAATTACAAAGGTGACATATTCATTTGACATTGGAAACCATGGAGGTATAGTAAAATAATTCTCTTTTTAAGGTGGTTTTATTATAATTTTTGTTTTTATAAAGTGAGAGGTATAAGGAATTATTAGATGTATAAAATTAGAATGTGTTAGAAAAGAGTTTGCTATTTTGAAGTAGATGTGGGAACAAATAAAAGAGTGTAGACACCCAAAAATGGAAGGAATGTTCTAAAACAAATAAAGGTGTCACATAGTGCAAGAATAGAGTGAGATAATTAATGCACATCTTCACCCAAGCATCAAATTAAAAGAGAAGGAAAATTTAGCCATTTACAAGAAGAAGGAAAGGTGCACAAGATAAGTGAAGGAAGATCAATAAATACAGCCCTAACAATTAGCATCCACTCCATACAAATAAACACTTACAAGGTGAGTAACATTCATTACTATATTGCAAGGTTGAAATCCAAGTGCATTACTGATTTGAAGAGAGAAAACTCAAGAAAGGGGAAGACTTTAAAGAGCAAAAGCAAGGTACAACAGGAAGTATAGTATCTTCATGAGCAAAGATTAGTGTGCAGATTTAAAAAAATATTATGATAGAATTATGAGTAGACCTGAGTAGTGTTGTTGATCATATTTGGAAGTAAACCTGATTAGTGTTGTTGATCAGATTTGGGAGTAGATTTGAGCAATGTTTGTAATAAAATTTAGGTGTATATTTAAGCAGTGTTTGTAATTATATTTGGGAGTAGATTTGAGCAGTGGTTGTGGTCAGTTTTGGAGTATAATTGAGTGAGGTTGGTGCCTTAAATGGGATTGGTGTCTCCTATAGGTTGGTGTCCATGAAATTGCATAAGGGTATTGGTGTCTCCTATGGGTTGGTGCCCACAAACTTGCATAAGGGGATTGGTGTCTCCTATGGGCTGGTGCCCACAAACTTGCATAAGGGGATTGGTGTCTCCTGTGGGTTGGTTCCCACAAAATTTCATAAGGGGATTAGTGTCTCTTGTGGGTTTGTGCCCATGAAATTGTACAAGGGGATTGGTGTCTCCTATGGGTTGGTGCTGAAGAATTTTATTGAAGAAAAAAAAAGCAATATTTTTTCATGATTTTCTCCCGAAATGGTGTTTCCATGTAAATCCTTGTCTCTTGTATGTATGGTGTTATGTGTGTTGATTTATTATTGCATTGATATTATTTCAATTTATTACTTTGGAAAGAAAAGAGAAAAGTTTTATCTTAAACTGTTCACCTCCCCTCTCAGTATAAGCATGTGTTTCTTCACAAAATACAAGGAATAGCCTCATAAACACTTTCTTGTTTATGTGTCCTCATAAATCCTATAGTTCATGGATTATCCTCCATAGTCATTACTTTCTTGTGCTTCCCTAAAAAGTGCAAATTTCCTTGGATATCGTCCATATGATTTTCTTTATTATGCTTTTCTTGATACACTTAAGTTCAATGAATACATTATACTACTTTTATTTTTATTTTTATTTTAAGGAGACATTTTTATGCTATTTAAGGAAAATGAAGATGATTTAGTTGGAACCTTCATGTCCTTCACCTCATCTGCTTTAAAATTCACCTCTTTATATTGCTTTTCTTTAAAATTTATGACTTCATATTTTTTATTTGTGGAAAACATCCCAAAAGGGATGCCACTTTCGGGTAAGACCCAAGGAGGCAGGGGTATCCATTCCACCAAAATCACCCAGGACTCGAACCTAGCCTACCACCTTTGACATACTCAAGGAGAAAACAAACACACAAAAACATTTTAAATAAATAAATAAATAACAACAAAAAAAATAAAGTAAAATAAAAAATATGCTCCTTGAGTGTGCCAAAAAGAAAAGCACAACCAAACACACACAATAAGATAAAAAAAAAAACCACATAGAAAAAAAACATGAACAACATAACAAATCATCAACAAGACAAAAAAAACATAAAACTACAAATACAACAAAAAAAACCATGAAAAATAAACACAACCAAAACCCAAAAAATTAAAAAAGTAAAATAAAAATAAAAATAAAAATAAAAAACAACCAAAAATAGACAATAAACAAAAACAAAAAACATAGAAAACACTCACACATAAAAACATGAATTAACACAAACAAATAAAAACACAAGAACAAGAACGACAAAAACACACGAACAATAACAAAAAACATAAAAAAACAAAAACACAAGAACAACCAAAAACAACACAAAGAACACAAAAAAAAAAACAAAACAAAACAAAAGAACACACACACCTTAAAAAACAAAAAACAAAAAAAAATGAAAAAAAATTGAACAATGACCTTTCTAGACTAGACTTATAAGACAAGAATAAATAGAGGAAACACAAGAAAGAATAGATTAAGCTAGGAAACTAAAATAACCTAAGCGAACCAAAGAGAAGTAAAAATAAAACAAGAAGAAAATAGGTACCTTTAGAACTGGAACCATCCAAATAAATGATAGAAAGAAGAGCTTCCCTAATTTACGAAGCCCGCCATCTAGGAGGGTGGCCATAACAAGTAAGATCACATTTGTCCAAAGCCCAATTAGATAAAGCATATGCACTCTTATTTTGATCTTTGACAACATGATTGTAATCAACTTTCAAAAATCCCATTTGGATTAATTGAATCTTCTCAATAATTCTTTTTATTCTCCAATCAACCTTATGATTCTTAGAAGGAGTCTTCAAAATATTAATTATGAGTTGAGAGTCAGAATCAACTAACACCTTTTCCCATCCAACATTAGTAGTATCTTGAAGGCCTTTGAGGATACCATACCCCTCAGCAAGGTTATTGGAAATAATACTCAAATTATCAGCAAAAGTAAAAACCAGGGAGCCATCTAAAAGTCTACCAATTCCTCCTGCATTAGATTTTCTAGGGTTCCCTCTAGAGGTTCCATCAGTATTGACTTTCCAAAATACTTAGGAGGTTGTCAATTTATTGTCCCATCCATATTACAAATACTCACATTCCCTTTAAGTTGGTTGCCCTTAGCAGATTTAATATTCAATATTTTCATCATTTGATCCCATATTTGGTGGGAGTTTTGGGGGTTATTAAGGATTTTATGGACTAATTCAACTAAGTTGGCTATAGTATTTTTCCAAATATAGTGAATATCCTTCCTATCTTGATTAAAAATTTGGCTGTTCCTTTCATTCCAAATATTCCAAAGAAGAATGGTAGAACCCATCCAAACTAACTGCCTAACAAAATGATCAACACCCTCTTGTTTAGGCCAATCCCTCCAAAGCTATTCAAAAGTAAAAAATTGGACCACTATAAGTCAAGTAAAGTGGCCATTCTCCTCCATAGCTTAGAGGCTAAAGTACACTCAATAAAAATATGGCTGAGAGTTTCTACATTATCTTCACACATATCACATCTAAAAGGGCCATGAAAACCATGCTTCATAAGTTGCTCACTAGTAAGAACCCTACGATGCAATAAAAGCAAAGTAAAGAACATCACGTTAGGCCAGAGATTTTGAGCCCACAACTGAGAAAATATGTTCAAAGATTTTTTGGGATTATTATGGCATAAAGTCAAATAACCTTGAGAAACTGAATACTCACCCTTAGTAGTGTTGTTCCATCCAAAAAAATATTTTTCATGGGACCAAGAGAAAGATATCATGTGAAGGATGCCTTGGATATCTTATCTTTGCCTTTTTGGGATTTGAGTAGGATAGTCCTCAATAGGGATATAATATCTACCAACCTTTGAATTACCAGTATGGTACCAACAATAATTAGCCACCTTTATCCATTTAGCCCGATGAAGCTCCTCCATCCAAGGCCTCCAATCGGGACACTGAGTTATCAAAGGCTTGCGACCATCCCAAGAATCTATCCAAAAATTTGGATGTTGAACATTATGAATGATCCAAAATAATTTTTTCTTTATCAAATCCTCACTAGTCTTAAGATCTGCTAAAATTGGAGAATCTTTGGTAGGAAGTTGATAGCGAACAAGGTCTTAAGGACTTTTTTTCTCAACATATTTAGCACATATATTATTGGCCCAAAGAGCATTGGGGTTATGAAACATCCTCCAATATAATTTAGTAGCTAAATATTTGTTATTATTAATAGAATACCAGAATCCTAACCCCCCTTCATTCTTAGGAAGACATAAAGTGTTTCATTTCACCAAGGCCCGTTTTCTTTTCTCCTTAGTACCACTCCAAAGGAATCGATGACTGATTTGATCCAGTTCTCAAAGAACAACCTTTGGGATATTCAACATAGAAGATACATAAATAGGAATAGCTTGAAGGACTGATTTTACCAAGGTGATTCTACCCCCAAAAGAAAGCCACTTATTTTTCCACTTTGCAATTTTCTTCTTGACTTTGTCCAACAACCAATTTCAATATTTATTTTTTTGCCTTTAAATATTGATGGGAATACCTAAATAAGTTATTGGAAAGGAGGTATTATTATATCTTAATTTATCCAAGACCATGGATTCCTGTCTAGCAGAGAAGTGAAAGAAAATAACTTTGGATTTGTCTTCATTGATCAACTGCCCAATAACCTTAGAAAAACAGCTAATTATTTGCTTAATATTAGAAGCTTCCTTAACTGTAGCTTTACCTAAAAGAGTAGAGTCATCCACAAATTAAGGATGAGAGATAGGTCTATCTCCATGAGCAATGGTAACTCCCTCAAGGGTTTTGTTTTCCCTCTTTTTGGTTAATTCAACAAGAATGATGAATAAATAAGGGGATAGCGGGTCACCTTGCCTAATAGCTCTAGAAGCTAGGAACGACTGAGAAGGCCTTCCATTGATAAGAACTAAGTAGGAAATTGAAGAGATACATCCCATAATACAATCTATCCAATCCTTAAAGAAACCAAATTGCCTAAAATTTTTTATAAGTGCCAATCCACTCTGTCATAAGCTTTGGATAAGTCTAACCGAATGAACATGGAAGGAGATTTTTGCATATCCATGGAATGGATGGATTCCTGAGTAAGATCTAACTCATCTACTATCTGATGCCCTTCCACATAACCCCCCTACTCAGGGGAAATAATATTACACAAAATAGGCTTCAACCTTTCTACCATGATCTTAGTAATTATTTTGAGAAGAACATTACATAAAGCAATAGGTCTAAAAGTTGAGATATGATCAACCTCTTGAGATTTTGGAACAAGAGTAATATTAGTTTTTATTTATAACCTTCAAAATCTATTTGGATTTCCTGGATTCTTCCACAACCTCTAATAAATTAGAATGAAGGATATCCTAGAACTCTTGGTAGAACCCAATAGGAAAACCATTAGGACCTGGGGTTTTCCCTTTTTGCATTTTAAAAACTACTTGTTGAAGATCATTGATAGTAACAAGAGCAGTAAAAATAGAGTTATCCTCATAAGTGATAAGAGAAGGGATTACTTGAAGACCATTTTGTTGAGAAGCTGAGTCAAGAGGAGTAGCAACAAAAATATTGGAAAAGTAATCGACAAAAATAGAGTTCATGCCATCCCAAGTATAGAAAACATCTCCAGAATCTGATTTCAAGGAAGAAATAAAGTTGTGAGATCTTTGAGCTAGAAATTATTTGTGGAAGAAATTTGTGTTTCAATCTCCTTTTTTGAGCCATTGAATTCTAGATTTTTGCTTCCATAAGAGTTCTTTTTTTCCCATTCCTCTAACTGAGTTGTGAGTTTAATTTCATCTGCACTTCTATTCTCTGTGAGGCCATCTAAATGGATTTTCTTATTGAAATTTTCAAGTTGAGCAATAACTTCATTTTTTTTTTTATGAACATCCCTAAACGCCTTCCAGTTCCAAGTCTTGATTTTGGATTTAATGTATTGCAGTATTTTAGAAAAATAAAACATCTTAGTCCCATGCCTAAGCTTACCTTCCTTCCACCATTTTTGCACACGAGGTCTAAAGGAACTGTCTCTGAGCCACATTAATTGAAAATGAAAAGGAGAGAAACTCACATTGGTTTTCCACATTTCCACCATGACTAACCAGTGATCCGAACCAACATTGTTAAGAGTCTTCACTTTAGGAATGTGACCATAGATTAAGAAATTTTTCAAGAGTAAAAACCTATCCAATATCTCCATTATACAAGCTAAGCCTTACCTTTTGTTAGACCAAGTCATAAGGCTATTATCTGGTTGGATGTCCACAAGATGGAGGTTTACAATATATTCACTCATGAGGTCAATGCTTTTGTCCAAACTTCTATTTCCCCTCATTTTATCATGCAGAGAGAGGATGGTTTTGAAATCTCCTCCGATCAAGATCCAAGCTTAAGGAAAATGAGAGATAATATGAGTTATATCCTTCCACTATCTTATTTTTTCCTCCAAAGCAGTCGAAGCATAAACAATAATGCATAGTATAATTTATTTGGAATGTCTAATTTGAATAGCTATATCCAACAGACCCCAAATGCCAACCATATGGTGAATAACTACCTCTTTTGGGTCCCAAAGACAAGCAATGCCATCAAAAGTCCCCTACGAACTAAGGGAAACCACTTTTCTAGATGGACAAATTTTACTGGCAATTGAGTCCATATCCTCCATTGACATCTTCATTTATTGAAGGAAAAAAAGATGTGGATGATTTATCTGAATCATTCTTCTAATTTCATTTTGTTTTGAAAGACTCCATTTGAGTCCTCTAATATTCCAAGTGATGATATTCATTAATACCAGGGCTAGAAAATTTGGGAAAGGCATTAATATTACCTTACTCTACAAGCTTTTCACCTTCTTTTATCATATGACATTGATTGGTCTTACGACCTACTTTTTGATTAGAATCCATCTTCAATTTTTTTCCCTATTTCTTGACTTACTCCAATTGAATCTGAGATGGATTATAACCTTGAATAATGCTCATACACAACCAAAATTATACTAGAGGGTTCAAAAAAGTCTATATTGGGACCTATATTATTTGAAGTTTTGACATTTAAAATATTATTTTTCTTGTGTAAATTTTCCCCTTTTTTTGTTGAAAACCTTTGATTTGTTGGTTTGTCTCTGAGTCCTTCCCTTCATATTTAAATTGTGTTTCTAATATTTATATTTCCATTATTTCCTCTTCCTCACTTGGGACATAATTTGTGGAAAGGATTTCAAACAATTAACAGATGACTTTGATTGATCCTTCATAACTAGTTTTTTCTGAGTGTTCCTCTTCTTAGGCTTTTGGAAACTTGCTAAGTTTATATCTTCTTTCTTTTGATCAGGAATTTTATTTGGGAAAGCACTAGCCAAATGACCATAATAATGGCAAATTCTACAATGAAAAGGAATGTTCTCATAGTCCACTACTTGCTCCCAAGTGTCTTCCCCAAATTGTAATGTGATTTTTTTAGGTAGGGGTTTGTCAAAATCCATTAAAACACAAATCCAAGCATAAATAATATGTTAAATTTTTTGAGTACAATCAGCAACCATCATAATAGTTCCTAAAGAGTTTCCAATTGAATAAAAAATAGTAGTATTCCAAAATTCAATAGGGAGGCCAAAGAGTCTAACCCACACGAGGGCTATAGAAGGTATCTCTTATTCGACTTTAAATTTAGTATGACAGGGCTTCATGAAAAGCCCTGCCCTTCCAGAAAATTAGGGACCTCCTTGAAACGTGTCTTCTCTATCTTCATTATTAGCAAATAAAATAAGAAAATAACCATTTGGATAAATAGAGATATGTAACTCACCTTTAGTTTTCTAGCTTTTTGCAGCCTAGAATTTGAAAGCAGATAGGCTCGAACGAAAACCCATGAACTAACAAATTAGTCCTCTTTTTTCCAAATCTTCAATGTTAGTCTGAATGTTACCCATATCAAGCTTAACAATAGGAGTTCCATCAGCTTCTTTAAGACATCCTGACTCCATTTTCTTGGGATCAATCTTAGGAATTCTTAGAGGTTTATGTGAAGCCCTAAGATTAATATTAGCATTGGGTTGAGGCTGTCCACCATGGAGGGCATCCCTAAAATTTATTTTTGGTGCTGAGTCTTTGAAATTCTTACCCTTGATAGGCATTTTCATAGTAGAATTATTTTTTGGGTGCACCTTAGCACCAGATTCACTTGAGATCTAAGCTATTTTTTTGATCATATACTTTTTTGTTTGAATTTACATGGTGGAAATTTTTTTGATCAGCTACTTGAAACTTGTTTTGTGATCTCTTTAATCCTTGCCCTAGACGTCGTGGAAAGGTATGGTTTTCACTTTTCTTTTGTGTAGAAAATTGGAAGCTATTGTCACTCAAGTTCACAACATGATAAATTGAAAGATAAATTTCTAACCCATATTGGATCCATTGCAATATATCCTGCTAAAATATTGAGCATAAACCACAAAAATATTGGCCACTAGGGCCCGAAGGCCCTAAAAACCAACCCCTGGAGCTGATTGCACTCAACCCAGATGAAACCCTTGCACAACCGCTTGCAAAAAATCTCATTCACACATAGGGATTTGCTAGGATCTGTGTTGATCCAAATGATCTGAAAATTGGTGGAGATGTTCTAGTTTTTCAGGCATCTACCCTCAAAATTTCAGCTCAATTCAAGTCTAGATGAGTGAGATATGGCTGAAACAAGTCTGATAGTTTGGGCAGTCCTATGAAAAACATACCTCAAAAAATTAGAAATATATATTTGAATATTCTTGGCATCATTTCATTACCACTTCATATTTATTTTCATCTTTAACTTCTATATTTGAACTCATGCATTGTACTTATTATCATATTTTTCTTCTAATGGTTGATTTAGTGAACTATAATGACCTTTTTAATTTGATTATGTATAGGGGTTTTTCTTGCAACTTTCTTAGGAGTGGAAAATCCTTGATTTGGCCTAGATTCTCCTATGATATAATATCCTTTTTTCATATTGAATTTTACCTTATGCCCAAAGCTTTCCATATCTTTGTCCATCATTTTTACTTGCAATATGTTACCATGTGTTCTATTACATGACATTTGAGACATCAAAAATATTTTTTGTATTCCACTTTTTGATCCCATTCTCTTGATTTGGATTTAATCCTAATGGAATATGGTAAAGATTTTGAAATATCCATTACAATATATATTCAAGTATATATAGTAGACCTTATCTCTTTAGTATTTGGTCCCTTTGGATGAAATCCCATAGTCTATTACCAATATTCTTCAAAAATATCCTTATTCATGAGTTGATAAGGAAGTCCAAATAGCCTAATCCACACTGAAATTATTTTAATAGTCTCTATCTCCATAGAAATATTCTCACTCTATGGTATTATATATAATATATATTTGCCTCTAAATGAAGGGCCTTCATCCATTATTTTATCCCTTATTTATGAATTGGAGAAGAAAAGTCATGGAGTAATTTTAATTCAATCCCCACTTCCAATTGATCCAATTTTGAATATAAAAAAGCCTAGCTAATATCCATATATCTTACATATTAATGTTCTAGATTTAAGAACCTTTATGTCATGCTTGATCATATTATCCTTGACAATCACTTTTGGTGTAGTATCTACTAATTGGATGGGGTTTGCTATAGATTAGCTTTTCCTCTTATTGCTAACTAGGGCATCCTTCCAGTAAGGATTTAAAAAAATGACTTTCTTGCCATGTTACATATATTTTATTCACACGAATCCTTTAGTTTTTGAGTTTCTCTAAGATCTAGAACAAAAGGTGACACATAATCCTTAATTGCACTTTGTTTCCTACTTCTTGTTCATGCTTCCTTATTGCTCCTAAATTGCACTCACTCCCAACTCACATATGTTATTAGATAATTTTCCTATACATTTATTTTATCTTCTAATTTTTTATTTTTTAAATTTATTTTAAATTTATATTTTTTATATGAAAATAATTTTAACTTGTATAAAATGTTTGACAACATCCTCTTATGACCTTACCCATAGTCAAAACCCGAACCTCTAATAGGCTAAGTGAATACCTTATTACCCATTTATGCACTACATGTCAACCCATATGGTTCATGCATGCCCCTTACAGTGGAGACAACAATGTTGCCATGCACCCTATGTGTGATTGCCCATGCCATTAAGGTATCCATTCCCTTTGGATCCACAAGGGAGCCTGGTCCCTCATGGATAGGTTGATCCTATGGGGGTGATGATGTTTCAATCACCTAAGTTCAAACCCTCGGTATACCCTTTAAGACACATATGGTTGTGGTACCTAGTACCCTATTGGGATGCACATGGGCTTGCTATGTTGTCTCCTTTTTTGTTTTCTATTTTTTAATTTTTTTCTCTCTCTCTCTCTCTCTCTCTCTATATATATATATATATATATATATATATATATATATATATATATATATATATATATATAAATAATCAAGAGTGCACTTTTATTTTTCTTTTCCTTTTGAACTAAGCTTCATATATTATTGAATTTTTATTCTATTTATATATTTTTCCTTTCGGAGTAATTTTTTTTGTTTTTGTTTTTTTTTTCTAAGTTTGTTTGTATAATTTCATTTCCTATGTTTTTTCCAAATCATGTTTTTTTTTACTCTATTGTTTTCTAACTATCTTCAATTTTGGGATATCTATAGGTGTAGTGCTATCCAACTTCTATCAAATCTGCATTTTGTCTATATTTAATGGAAATTAAAAAAATATGTTTTTGAAAAAGCAACATTCCAACATCATACTTGGAGGTATACATTTCTATAAATTAAATAGTTGTTATTCTCTTATTTTTCAATCTATTTTTAAATACTCTACAGATACATAGAAACTCAATTGGAAATAAATCTTTGTGCATTAGATTTGAAGATCCTTCATGTAATAATTATTGACTACATAGGGGATCTTTTTATAGGAGAAAAAATTGAGATTAATTCTAAATTCTAGAACATATAAATTCCAATAATTAACATTGTGTAATTTAAGAAAATAAATAAAAATAAATTTATGTTTAGACATCACTGGTACATTCACAAGCACATTGGTGAGCCACTTCCACATGGGAACTAGCTCTTACTCTATACTACTTCTGATTGGAAATAAGGTACTCCTATGGAAACCACCATGGAGAAAGGGATTCAACCACCCTTTCACCCATCAAACTTACCTATACATCTTATGTTAATATAAGGTTTGATTTAGATATAGTCAAACCAAGATTCATTGTACATTTAAGTTAATAAAACCACTATGACGAACCAAAAATAAACCCATACCATAAAATCATAAGAGTATCTCTTTGAGTAACCAATACCCAATAGCCAAGTAAAATTGAATAATATAAATAAATCCATCCAACTCTAGTTCACCAAAAAATTTACAAGAACAAAAGATCCCTTGAGGAAAACATTGGCACATAGCCTTACCCTTCATTTTAGTATATCCATATTATCATCACATCCTCTATCTAGAAGGTCAGACCCAACCATTCTAGATCCAACATGCACGAAATACCCAACTATATATCTACATACAATGACCAAAATACAAGATATATACATCTGCCATTTGGATGGTCAATCCCAACGAATTAGGATTCCCATCATACAAAAGCACTAAAAATACATTCCTCCTACATGCAATAGGCCAAAATACAAAGAAGTCCTATGATTTTTACCATTTAACAAGGATTCCTTGGGTTAAACTTACACATTCTAGAAATATGCTAATGTAATATTTAGTAATATATTTTCCACAACTTCCTGCAACAAGTATTCCACAAGGATTTTGAAGCACATAGTCCTTCCAAAATAACAATATAGACATGATCTCACTCAACCATATGCGAGAAATAGAAAGGAAAATATCCATTCAAAATATTCATACCTGGAAAAAAAAAATTATAGAGTCCATGCAAAATAGTAATATGGTGTGGATCTTACATAAACATACATAGAAAATAGAATACAAATCATATATGTAGATAATAAATAAAATAGTAATCTAGTACAATAAGATTATTACTATTTATTTGTGTCAAGAGGTACATGGATTACATGCTTCTCTTCATGCAATCAACCTCCTCTTTGCTTTTGATCTATAGTTATAGCCTCCTCCTCCTCCTCCCCTTATTTCTTCTTCTTCTTCCTCCCCTTTCTAATACACCTCTTGTTTATAATAATATTATCTCTTTCCTATGTTTCCTTTCCCCATGCATCCTCAATTCCTAAACCTACTCCACTTCATCTTTGCTTTATACCTCATAGCTCATTCTCATTTTCCTCCATTTCCCCATACACCTTCCTCCATTTCTCTTTATTTTTATTTATAATATTTTGAAATTATTATTATTCTATTAAGAAAAGAAAAATCAATACAAGGCCACATTGTATATTGTATTAAAATATATATGCCACCAATATTTCTTACAATATTTAAAACAAAATAAATATAAAAAAAATACTTTAGCACAGTTGCAATAGTATTTCACATGATATGTATATATTCAACAAGCATACAATTATTCTTTTCCTCATGGTGGTATTAAAATAATTTCACCTACAAAACATCATCAACCAAAAATATATTTAGTACTAAAAATGTTGGAACATGACACTATTTCATGTTAACAAAACATAAACTAGGATCACAATATTATGCATTGTAACATAAATAACACATTAAGATCACACATGAAAGATAGATATAAATGTATCATAAAATAGAGATATTCATCTACTATTCTTCCATATTCATGGTATGATACAACAATGGAGAGTTATCTCCAATATAATACAATACACGACTTTTCAGTCCTCAAACTGTTGTTCTCCTCTACAAATCCAAGAAATGTAATCTTTCACATTCTTGTAATTAATACAAGTGCTCAACATACCACATGTCAATGTGAATATTTATACTCCTCTCTCTTTTAAAACATTTCACTTTCACAAAATGACACATATATTAGACCAAATAATGTAATACTCACAGCAACCCCCTTTAGTACATTATTTGGTATTTTTTTTTATAGATTTGAGGAATACACATTCCTCCTTCATAAAAATTGTCTTCATTATCTATGTACCACTAGCTCTATATCTTATCAACTTGTGATCACACTTGGTTTCCTTTTAAAGAAACCATACAACATACCTTTTAGCTTATCCCAAGCATTCATATCAATCCATCCACAATTCATTTTTAATATACATTATTTCCTTTCTCTTTGTAGATAAAACATGTGTGAATGGTTATGTCCTCCACAAAATTTACAAGAATAGAGATTCCAACATTTCTCTATCCTATGACCATATTTGCCACAATGGTCACATTTGTTTTCTTTCACCAATTTGTGGTCACTTTTACCTGTTACAAATATTGTGCTTGAATCATTTGGATTCACCTCTCCTTTGTACCCAAGACCTTCACATTTTGATCATATGATTGGTACCAATGGTTCTTTCATTTCTTGTTCCTACTTTCCCAAGCCTTTCTTCTTGTAGCCCATACTTTGAAGCAATTTGGAACCAATTCCCTTTGTGTGATTCTCAAAGTGGTCAAAACCATCATCACATTTATCAACATAAATTTGAGCATCACTATCTCTATCATAATTTGAGTGTATATCCTCATCAATCACAATGGCATAGGATCTCTCTGAACAATCATGAATATTTTTCAAATCACTTTCATTTTGAAAGGAATGGCAACCTGCATTTGTTTCATGCTCACAAAGATCATTAGTATCATAATATTCATCAACTAGCATGGGTTTCACATCCTTCATTATGTAATTCACATCATGAGTATCACAAACAACATCCTTCTTCATGGGATTCAAATAATTAGTGTCACAACATGCATCTTTCATCAAGGGTTTCAAATCATTAGTGTCACAAGCAACATCCTTCATCAATGGTTTGTTTCCTTGTGCTTTCATTTTGGAAACATTAAGAGTAATAATCCCCTTGTATATTGCTTTCCACAAAATAGTAGGTATTGTGACAAAATTCTCATTACAATCATTTGCATCATTAAGGATTCCTTGCATACATTGTTGAAGTGACAAATATTCTCCATTTTTTGCTTCATCAATAATTAAATGCAAATTTTTCCACACTCTATTTGACACATATTTTTCATCTTCTTTGGCTTCTTGAACAAATGTTTTCAACATATTTTGTTTCTGATTTTTTGACATTTTTTCTTGTTCTTTCCCCCCTTTGATTTAATTTTTCCTTTGAGGTAGAAAACCTTTTACCTCCCAAAATTAAAGCAATTCAAGAAAAAAACTGAAATTCATTTTTAATTTTTCCTCAATATTTGAAGTGGAAAACATTTTATTTCCAAAAAAGAAAAACTCAAATTGCAACAATTTATATATCTCTTATTTTTTTCTTTTTAAAAAAAAAAAACTTATATCTCCCTTGAAAATATCAAATTCCAAATCGATTCCCTATATCTTCAAACTTTAAAATGTTCAATAATTTTTACCTCCTTACAAATTCGACCTTTTTTTGGCGTTGAATTCTCTATAGTTGGCAAGTTCAACAACAACTTTCCTCTATTTATTCTGCCAGTAATAGCTACCTCATTGGTAGTCGATAATGGCTACCTAGTTGGCATTCAGTAATGGCTAGCCAAATGGGTGTTAATCATGAATAGCCGTGTACGATGGTTGCACTCTAATGACTTCCTTCGTGCTGGTAGATAAATGAATCAATAAACAGTGGCAGACTTGACGCAATCCAAATAACTCTAAACAATACCAGGATCACACTATTATGCATTGAAACATAAATAAATACATTAAGATCACACTGGAAAGATAGACATAGAAATATATCACAAAAGAGAGATATTCATCTATTATTCTTCCATATTCATGATATGATACAACAATGGAGAGTTATCTCCAATATAATACAATACATAACTTTTTAGTCCTCAAACTATTGCTCTCCTCTACAAATTTGGGAAATGCAACCTTTCACATTCTTATCATTAAGACAAGTGCTCAAAATTCCACATGTCAATGCGACTCTTCATACTCCTCTCTCTTTTGACACATTTCACTTTTACAAAGTGACACATACATTAGACCAAATAATGTAATACCCACAATAACAAAATCATCACTTATTAAATTCACATAACATTTATCCATCATATTTATAGAACTTTCATACATCATAAATAACACATCCATAAATTAAAAATTTATTCATTCTATCAATCACATCACAACCATGTCATCTAGAAACAAATATCTAAGGAATTCTTGTAAAATGGTCTAAATGATAGGAGTAAATAAAAAACTATGTTAAAAGCTACAAATTTATATATTTTGTTAATCGCATCACAACCTTGTTATCTCAAAATAAAAAACCATATATGATATTATCAAAATAAGAATATCATCAATACACAATAGTTTATCATCCATAATTAATGATAAAATATAGAATCAAAGTCTAACAAATGAGAAAGGAATGGGTACTACACATCTTAGTTTTATGAAATCTTACAAGTATAATAATTTTTTGTAAACCATTATTTTGAAGATTTCAGGTTTTATTTGTTAAGCTAGATCAAGTTAGAAGGAGAATGTAGACCTATTGATTTTGTTAAGTTTATCTTAAAATTTTAGTTGTAGTAGTTTTATTATTATTTTTAATGGTTAAAATTTTATATCTGCACATGTGAAGCTACACATTGTAATAACATTGATCTCATATATGGTAACAATGTCTCCATCAGGACCAAATGCAATAATATCACATTCTTATATGCTTTCAAAATATATAATTATATTATTAAAAAAAATATTGTACTTTTTGCAGTATGCTAAGCAATTATATAAGAGAAACCAAGAAAAACATACCCATACTATAATTAACATAATTGAGGATATTTTTTCTTTGAAACATGTAAAAGAAGGCATTAAGAAAAAACTAATAGGTAGAGCTCAGGATATAAATAGTTTGGAAGCTAAACATATCAAGTAAGACATTAATATCTTAGCACCACACATCCAAAATATTTTAATAGCATCATTAAAGGATGATTTATACTAAAACTAATAACAAACCTTGTCATACCATTGCATATAAATGAAGACATTGACAATCCTTCAAATTGCCACACAATCATAATTATCCTCTTTTAGAAAAAATATTTTATAGCATAGTAGAAAGCAAAATCAGTTTGTGGTAAGAAAATAAAGGAAATGGGGCAATGGGGAAAAGGGTTTTGGCTAAAGAACTCAATAAGAGGTTAGTACATTATATTAAGGCAAATAATAGAGAGCATATAAAATGAAAAAGGAGAATTTTATTATTATTTTGTGGAGTTTAAAAAGGCTTTTGACATAGTATTTTGAATTAAATTATGGAAATCAATGGAAGAAATTGGTATACCAAACAACTACAAAGTAATTGTACATAAAATTCTTGAGACGATGGTGGAAGAAATCAAAATCCCAAAAGGATAATCAAAGTGTTTTAGGAGCGATATTAGGGTGAAACAAGTTTTTAATTTGTCACCTACATTATTTGGCCTTTATATTGACAAATTAGAGGAATGGGTGGAAAGGATGGGAGGAGAGGAAATACAATTGGACAATTATATAGTGAAAAATCTTCTCTATGTTGGTGACATCATATTTATTGGGAAGAAACTTGAAAGTTTAAAGAACATCAAAAAGGACTAGAGTATTTTTGTAAATAATTTAGGATGCTAATAAACACCAACAAGCCTAAAATTATGGTCTTCTCTACTAAGATAGGGAAAAATAACCAAATGTTTTTTTTGATGAAATTCTTTAGAGGTTGTAATAAAATACAAATACCTTGGGTTAAATTTTCAAAGCAAATTCAATTGGGGCATATGTAGGATGAAATAAAGACCACTAGGATAGAGGGGAATCTAATCATTGCTAAATTGGGGTAGAAAACCATATTTGCAAGATTGTAAAATAATTAGGGTTATTTTCAGGTTATTAGTTACTATAATGGTGCTATATGCATAATTTTAAATGAAGAAAAATATAAAGAATTCAAAAGTGATTGATTACACCTAGGTGTTGTAGGTGAGTTGGAGAGGAGAGGGCAATCCTCCAAGGGAGGTCCTAGGTTCGAATCTCCACCCTACCAAAAATCTGAATTGGGTACCCAAAATCCAATTGATAATATTGGTGCGAGTAGGGTCGAGTGCGACTCCCGGGTGACTTTGACGATGTAGAACCCCCGTTCGTGGTTTCTCGGACCAAGGCATCCCCACAAAGGGTTTTTCACTTAAAAAAAAAGTGATTTATTACAAATAATATCAGAATAAGAGCATTAGTCTCATATGATATTTTACTTTCTAAAACAAGGATTTTTCTACTAGAAGAAAAAACTATTATAAGGGTATTGAATACCTAAAGAAAATACAAATAATGGAAGATAATAGGATGCCAAAATAGGTAAGAAAAAACATTGAATAGAAGAAAAGACACATTGATAAAACAAAACAACAAATGGAGCATTAAATTTCATGAGGTTCCAAACTCCTACAACTAAATTAAATAGTATATAAGGAAAAAATCAAGCTTGTTGTGTGGATTGAAAATTTAGGAAGAAAAAAGTCATACATTAATGCGTTCAACCCAAACTATGAACACAATCAAAATAAGTATATAGATGCAAACATAAAATGGTAGGAAATTTTTTTATAGCCCAACTAAGATCTAGTTCACACTATCTCAAATGCAAAATGAGAAGATGAACAATTCCTAAGGGGTAAAATTAGAATAACTGTCTTTTATATAATAGGATTAGTGGAGACCAGAAAATATTTTGCAATGGAATGTGAAGCCTACAAGAACATCAATATTACATATTAGGACACTATAAAAATAAAATCACTAGTGGAAATTTTTAAAGAATTAAGAATAGATAAAATAGGAAAACTTGTTATCAAAATCAACAACGCAATAAACACACTTCAAAAAATGATAAAAGGATATTGAGCTTTTTGACTTTCTTTAACATTTTTTTCTTGGATGAATTTAAATTTTGGAACTCTAAATAGGATATCCAAGGTTTAATCCAAAAGAGAGTAGGGTATACCCCATCTTGTATTAAATATCTTGGTCCCATAGACTATTTTGGTCTCGCAAATGGAATTAAAATCATTTCATTTTATTTCATTCATTTCATTTTAAGTCTTATTTTGTCTGATATATATAATATGATGGAAACTATATTTGTGTATCAAAATAATACAATAAATAAAATTCTAATATATAATATGTTGAAAAATAATATAATATTATTATGTTATGGAATGAAATGTAGTTATAACACTTTATGTTATTCCATTGGAATACCATGGTATATTTTAAAAAACTATTGGCGTCTAATCATTTGGTAGTATATAGAGCCAATTTAAATGAGGACCCCAAAAATTTGGGTTTAGGTGTTGCATTTTCTTAAAAGTTTTCTTATTAATATATAGGTTAGAAAAATTAAGAATATTATAAGTGTTTTTTTAACAACTATCAAAGGATATTATTGAGGAGACTCTCTCTTCTTCTTTATTGTTGATGAAAATTACATATTTTTGAGTTCTATTATTATGACTTTAGAACTTTTATTTTGGTAAAAAAGTTATTCTATTAATTAACTATGATCAAGAAGGTTAGATCACCATCCCTTCCAACAAAACATGGTTCTCATCTAGAGTTTTATAGAGGATTGGCTACAATGCTCTAATTGAACTAGGCTAGTAGAAGAAAAAATAATATAATAATATATTTTAAGTCATGAGACACATAAATCAATCTTACAAACATCAATATGTAAAATACGATAGAGGTATTCCCTAATTTACTATGTAAGATACCATAGAGGTGTTCCCTAATTTACTATGTGCACCATCAAAGGGGGATAAATTTGTGTATATTGAGGAGAGTTTTTGATATGGGAAGAGATTTGATATTTGAGAGAGCTTTGATCCAGGGGGAGCAAAATCCCAAGGGGAGTATAAAAGAAGGTCAAGTTTTAGTAAAAGGATATGGGTTACCATCAATGACAAAGGGAGATATTTTTGGACATTTTGAGTTCCTAAGCTAAAAGTTGTCATCGATGTCAAAAGGATCTATGTAAGTAAGCACTATATTTGTGTCTCACAAAGAGCTTCATGACAAACAAAGGTTTTGATCAAAGGTTCAAGAAGGAATGCATGAAATTTGGTTCCAAATGGAGCTTCAAGGGAAGCTTAGAAAAAGGTTTTTATTTAAAACCATGGATGACAGATTTGAAATGGGTTTTTCTTAAAACCCAAGTTGGCTTTTCGTTTCATCCAAAAAGGTGCCTCGGTGATGGAGAAATTTAATTTTAAAGGTTTTATTTAAAACCATGGATGGTAGATTTGAAATGGGTTTTTTTTAAAACCCAAGTTGGATTTTTGTTTCATCGAAAAATGTGCCCCAGTGATGGAGATATTTAATTTTAAATATTTAGTTTAAATTTTAATTTATTTAAAATTAAAATTAAAATTTTAAAATTAAATTAAAAGTTTATCCACCGATGTCATGAGGGAAGTTTCAAAAGTGTCAACGTTTCCAATCGAATGGAAGGCATATAAATATGCCATTAAATTTTTTAATTCATTTATCCTTGCTCAATTTCGAAGTGCATACGAATTGTGATAAAGAGCTTGTGGCAAAAGTTTTTCGTTTGCTGCTAAAGGTTAAAGATCAAGAGGTTTACGTTTTGGAAGCACATAGTCTAGATTTGCCTAGCAGTGCTTTGGTTTGGTTGAATATTAGAGGTTGTGTGTTCAAATCACAAGAAGTGCGAGAGGAGGTTGTGCTTTGGTGTAGCGCTCGAGGCGAACACAACTTTAATAAAGGCACACATTTTTGTGGAAGATAACAAGCATGACGTGCTTTTTATGATTCGTGCGAGCATGCAGCTCATGCAATAGCTTGGCCATGTCTAGATGTTTGCATTAGGATAGGACGGGGGTTCGATTCCCCTCGAGGCAGCTATAAAGGTTTTTAATTAAACATTTTAATGAGATTGCCTAAGGTGGAGTTATAAGGGGTAAAGGTGCTTCATTGAGTTAATTTGTTGAATAACCTTAGGGAATAAGGTCATGGTGGCTGCTGAGCTATGAATTAATTTTTTATTGTGATTTTTGAATTTGTTAGGAGTAATAAGGGTTTTTAGTAAAGTTATTTTTAGTGAAAGTTATTTTGAGTAAGGGTTTTATTTTAAAAAGAACTTTGGTGGATGTTAAAATAAAGTTAGGAGTAATAAGGGTTTTTGGTAAAGTTATTTTTAGTGAAAGTTATTTTGAGTAAGGGTTTTATTTTAAAAAGAACTTTGGTGGATGTTAAAATAAAGTAGGAGTAATACAGAGGATAGAGTCAAATACTCTTTACTCTATCACCTCCAAAGCTCTTTCAAAACCCAATCTCAACTCAAATCAATCTCAGCTCAATATTATAGAAGCATAAAGAGAATTTTTAGAGACTCAATATGTTCTATTCTCAAACTCAATTTCTTTCTCAACTCAATCTCAATTCAAGTCAGAATACAAAATAGTTTGTTTTATGGAACTTGAACAACCACTCCACACATTCACTTGACTAGGCTCAAACAACTCTACTCAACCAATCACCACAAGGAACAACTATTTCTCACAAACCCTAGTCCAAGCATGAATCAACCAACTCAAAAAATTTTCAATAATACTCAACAATAACTCTCACATAACAATGATACTCATGAGTTCAAGTTCTTTGCACAACAACTCACTTCAACAACAATGCTTATAAAACAATGTTTTAATCACAAATCTCAAACCAAAAAACCTTGAAGCATTAAACCAATCACTTTTAAAAATGGAACCACAATCAATACTTTTCACTCCAATGATATTTCAGAATTCAACCACCCAAACAAAATCAATGGAGAATATTGCTCATACCTTTTTGAAGCCTTATGAGTTGTCCACTAAATCTGCCACACTCAACACACTTTCTTTTTCAACTCTCAACAAGGGTTAGAGATCTTGAGTAATAACACAACTATAATATCCAAATAACACCTTATTACTCCTACTTTATTTTAACATCCACCAAAGTTCTTTTTAAAATAAAACCCTTACTCAAAATAACTTTCACTAAAAATAACTTTACCAAAAACCCTTATTACTCCTAACTTTATTTTAACATCCACCAAAGTTCTTTTTAAAATAAAACCCTTACTCAAAATAACTTTCACTAAAAATAACTTTACTAAAAACCCTTATTACTCCTAACAAATTCAAAAATCACAATAAAAAATTAATTCATAGCTCAGCAGCCACCATGACCTTATTCCCTAAGGTTATTCAACAAATTAACTCAATGAAGCACCTTTACCCCTTATAACTCCACCTTAGGCAATCTCATTAAAATGTTTAATTAAAAACCTTTATAGCTGCCTCGAGGGGAATCGAACCCCCGTCCTATCCTAATGCAAACATCTAGACATGGCCAAGCTATTGCATGAGCTGCATGCTCGCACGAATCATAAAAAGCACGTCATGCTTGTTATCTTCCACAAAAATGTGTGCCTTTATTAAAGTTGTGTTCGCCTCGAGCGCTACACCAAAGCACAACCTCCTCTCGCACTTCTTGTGATTTGAACACACAACCTCTAATATTCAACCAAACCAAAGCACTGCTAGGCAAATCTAGACTATGTGCTTCCAAAACGTAAACCTCTTGATCTTTAACCTTTAGCAGCAAACGAAAAACTTTTGCCACAAGCTCTTTATCACAATTCGTATGCACTTCGAAATTGAGCAAGGATAAATGAATTAAAAAATTTAATGGCATATTTATATGCCTTCCATTCGATTGGAAACGTTGACACTTTTGAAACTTCCCTCATGACATCGGTGGATAAACTTTTAATTTAATTTTAAAATTTTAATTTTAATTTTAAATAAATTAAAATTTAAACTAAATATTTAAAATTAAATATCTCCATCATCGGGGCACATTTTTCGATGAAACAAAAATCCAACTTGGGTTTTAAGAAAAACCCATTTCAAATCTACCATCCATGGTTTTAAATAAAACCTTTAAAATTAAATTTCTCCATCACCGAGGCACCTTTTTTGATGAAACGAAAAGCCAACTTGGGTTTTAAGAAAAACCCATTTCAAATCTGTCATCCATGGTTTTAAATAAAAACCTTTTTCTAAGCTTCCCTTGAAGCTCCATTTGGAACCAAATTTCATGCATTCCTTCTTGAACCTTTGATCAAAACCTTTGTTTGTCATGAAGCTCTTTGTGAGACACAAATATAGTGCTTACTTACATAGATCCTTTTGACATCGATGACAACTTTTAGCTTAGGAACTCAAAATGTCCAAAAATATCTCCCTTTGTCATTGATGGTAACCCATATCCTTTTACTAAAACTTGACCTTCTTTTATACTCCCCTTGGGATTTTGCTCCCCCTGGATCAAAGCTCTCTCAAATATCAAATCTCTTCCCATATCAAAAACTCTCCTCAATATACACAAATTTATCCCCCTTTGATGGTGCACATAGTAAATTAGGGAACACCTCTATGGTATCTTACATAGTAAATTAGGGAATACCTCTATCGTATTTTACATATTGATGTTTGTAAGATTGATTTATGTGTCTCATGACTTAAAATATATTATTATATTATTTTTTCTTCTACTAGCCTAGTTCAATTAGAGCATTGTAGCCAATCCTCTATAAAACTCTAGATGAGAACCATGTTTTGTTGGAAGGGATGGTGATCTAACCTTCTTGATCATAGTTAATTAATAGAATAACTTTTTTACCAAAATAAAAGTTCTAAAGTCATAATAATAGAACTCAAAAATATGTAATTTTCATCAACAATAAAGAAGAAGAGAGAGTCTCCTCAATAATATCCTTTGATAGTTGTTAAAAAAACACTTATAATATTCTTAATTTTTCTAACCTATATATTAATAAGAAAACTTTTAAGAAAATGCAACACCTAAACCCAAATTTTTGGGGTCCTCATTTAAATTGGCTCTATATACTACCAAATGATTAGACGCCAATAGTTTTTTAAAATATACCATGGTATTCCAATGGAATAACATAAAGTGTTATAACTACATTTCATTCCATAACATAATAATATTATATTATTTTTCAACATATTATATATTAGAATTTTATTTATTGTATTATTTTGATACACAAATATAGTTTCCATCATATTATATATATCAGACAAAATAAGACTTAAAATGAAATGAATGAAATAAAATGAAATGATTTTAATTCCATTTGCGAGACCAAAATAGTCTATGGGACCAAGATATTTAATACAAGATGGGGTATACCCTACTCTCTTTTGGATTAAACCTTGGATATCCTATTTAGAGTTCCAAAATTTAAATTCATCCAAGAAAAAAATGTTAAAGAAAGTCAAAAAGCTCAATATCCTTTTATCATTTTTTGAAGTGTGTTTATTGCGTTGTTGATTTTGATAACAAGTTTTCCTATTTTATCTATTCTTAATTCTTTAAAAATTTCCACTAGTGATTTTATTTTTATAGTGTCCTAATATGTAATATTGATGTTCTTGTAGGCTTCACATTCCATTGCAAAATATTTTCTGGTCTCCACTAATCCTATTATATAAAAGACAGTTATTCTAATTTTACCCCTTAGGAATTGTTCATCTTCTCATTTTGCATTTGAGATAGTGTGAACTAGATCTTAGTTGGGCTATAAAAAAATTTCCTACCATTTTATGTTTGCATCTATATACTTATTTTGATTGTGTTCATAGTTTGGGTTGAACGCATTAATGTATGACTTTTTTCTTCCTAAATTTTCAATCCACACAACAAGCTTGATTTTTTCCTTATATACTATTTAATTTAGTTGTAGGAGTTTGGAACCTCATGAAATTTAATGCTCCATTTGTTGTTTTGTTTTATCAATGTGTCTTTTCTTCTATTCAATGTTTTTTCTTACCTATTTTGGCATCCTATTATCTTCCATTATTTGTATTTTCTTTAGGTATTCAATACCCTTATAATAGTTTTTTCTTCTAGTAGAAAAATCCTTGTTTTAGAAAGTAAAATATCATATGAGACTAATGCTCTTATTCTGATATTATTTGTAATAAATCACTTTTTTTTTTAAGTGAAAAACCCTTTGTGGGGATGCCTTGGTCTGAGAAACCACGAACAGGAGGTTCTACATCGTCAAAGTCACCCGGGAGTCGCACCCGACCCTACTCGCACCAATATTATCAATTGGATTTTGGGTACCCAATTCAGATTTTTGGTAGGGTGGAGATTCGAACCTAGGACCTCCCTTGGAGGATTGCCCTCTCCTCTCCAACTCACCTACAACACCTAGGTGTAATCAATCACTTTTGAATTCTTTATATTTTTCTTCATTTAAAATTATGCATATAGCACCATTATAGTAACTAATAACCTGAAAATAACCCTAATTATTTTACAATCTTGCAAATATGGTTTTCTACCCCAATTTAGCAATGATTAGATTCCCCTCTATCCTAGTGGTCTTTATTTCATCCTACATATGCCCCAATTGAATTTGCTTTGAAAATTTAACCCAAGGTATTTGTATTTTATTACAACCTCTAAAGAATTTCATCAAAAAAAACATTTGGTTATTTTTCCCTATCTTAGTAGAGAAGACCATAATTTTAGGCTTGTTGGTGTTTATTAGCATCCTAAATTATTTACAAAAATACTCTAGTCCTTTTTGATGTTCTTTAAACTTTCAAGTTTCTTCCCAATAAATATGATGTCACCAACATAGAGAAGATTTTTCACTATATAATTGTCCAATTGTATTTCCTCTCCTCCCATCCTTTCCACCCATTCCTCTAATTTGTCAATATAAAGGCCAAATAATGTAGGTGACAAATTAAAAACTTGTTTCACCCTAATATCGCTCCTAAAACACTTTGATTATCCTTTTGGGATTTTGATTTCTTCCACCATCGTCTCAAGAATTTTATGTACAATTACTTTGTAGTTGTTTGGTATACCAATTTCTTCCATTGATTTCCATAATTTAATTCAAAATACTATGTCAAAAGCCTTTTTAAACTCCACAAAATAATAATAAAATTCTCCTTTTTCATTTTATATGCTCTCTATTATTTGCCTTAATATAATGTACTAACCTCTTATTGAGTTCTTTAGCCAAAACCCTTTTCCCCATTGCCCCATTTCCTTTATTTTCTTACCACAAACTGATTTTGCTTTCTACTATGCTATAAAATATTTTTTCTAAAAGAGGATAATTATGATTGTGTGGCAATTTGAAGGATTGTCAATGTCTTCATTTATATGCAATGGTATGACAAGGTTTGTTATTAGTTTTAGTATAAATCATCCTTTAATGATGCTATTAAAATATTTTGGATGTGTGGTGCTAAGATATTAATGTCTTACTTGATATGTTTAGCTTCCAAACTATTTATATCCTGAGCTCTACCTATTAGTTTTTTCTTAATGCCTTCTTTTACATGTTTCAAAGAAAAAATATCCTCAATTATGTTAATTATAGTATGGGTATGTTTTTCTTGGTTTCTCTTATATAATTGCTTAGCATACTGCAAAAAGTACAATATTTTTTTTAATAATATAATTATATATTTTGAAAGCATATAAGAATGTGATATTATTGCATTTGGTCCTGATGGAGACATTGTTACCATATATGAGATCAATGTTATTACAATGTGTAGCTTCACATGTGCAGATATAAAATTTTAACCATTAAAAATAATAATAAAACTACTACAACTAAAATTTTAAGATAAACTTAACAAAATCAATAGGTCTACATTCTCCTTCTAACTTGATCTAGCTTAACAAATAAAACCTGAAATCTTCAAAATAATGGTTTACAAAAAATTATTATACTTGTAAGATTTCATAAAACTAAGATGTGTAGTACCCATTCCTTTCTCATTTGTTAGACTTTGATTCTATATTTTATCATTAATTATGGATGATAAACTATTGTGTATTGATGATATTCTTATTTTGATAATATCATATATGGTTTTTTATTTTGAGATAACAAGGTTGTGATGCGATTAACAAAATATATAAATTTGTAGCTTTTAACATAGTTTTTTATTTACTCCTATCATTTAGACCATTTTACAAGAATTCCTTAGATATTTGTTTCTAGATGACATGGTTGTGATGTGATTGATAGAATGAATAAATTTTTAATTTATGGATGTGTTATTTATGATGTATGAAAGTTCTATAAATATGATGGATAAATGTTATGTGAATTTAATAAGTGATGATTTTGTTATTGTGGGTATTACATTATTTGGTCTAATGTATGTGTCACTTTGTAAAAGTGAAATGTGTCAAAAGAGAGAGGAGTATGAAGAGTCGCATTGACATGTGGAATTTTGAGCACTTGTCTTAATGATAAGAATGTGAAAGGTTGCATTTCCCAAATTTGTAGAGGAGAGCAATAGTTTGAGGACTAAAAAGTTATATATTGTATTATATTGGAGATAACTATCCATTGTTGTATCATATCATGAATATGGAAGAATAATAGATGAATATCTCTCTTTTGTGATATATTTCTATGTCTATCTTTCCAGTGTGATCTTAATGTATTTATTTATGTTTCAATGCATAATAGTGTGATCCTGGTATTGTTTAGAGTTATTTGGATTGCGTCAAGTCTGCCACTGTTTATTGATTCATTTATCTACCAGCACGAAGGAAGTCATTAGAGTGCAACCATCGTACACGGCTATTCATGATTAACACCCATTTGGCTAGCCATTACTGAATGCCAACTAGGTAGCCATTATCGACTACCAATGAGGTAGCTATTACTGGCAGAATAAATAGAGGAAAGTTGTTGTTGAACTTGCCAACTATAGAGAATTCAACGCCAAAAAAAGGTCGAATTTGTAAGGAGGTAAAAATTATTGAACATTTTAAAGTTTGAAGATATAGGGAATCGATTTGGAATTTGATATTTTCAAGGGAGATATAAGTTTTTTTTTTTTAAAAAGAAAAAAATAAGAGATATATAAATTGTTGCAATTTGAGTTTTTCTTTTTTGGAAATAAAATGTTTTCCACTTCAAATATTGAGGAAAAATTAAAAATGAATTTCAGTTTTTTTCTTGAATTGCTTTAATTTTGGGAGGTAAAAGGTTTTCTACCTCAAAGGAAAAATTAAATCAAAGGGGGGAAAGAACAAGAAAAAATGTCAAAAAATCAGAAACAAAATATGTTGAAAACATTTGTTCAAGAAGCCAAAGAAGATGAAAAATATGTGTCAAATAGAGTGTGGAAAAATTTGCATTTAATTATTGATGAAGCAAAAAATGGAGAATATTTGTCACTTCAACAATGTATGCAAGGAATCCTTAATGATGCAAATGATTGTAATGAGAATTTTGTCACAATACCTACTATTTTGTGGAAAGCAATATACAAGGGGATTATTACTCTTAATGTTTCCAAAATGAAAGCACAAGGAAACAAACCATTGATGAAGGATGTTGCTTGTGACACTAATGATTTGAAACCCTTGATGAAAGATGCATGTTGTGACACTAATTATTTGAATCCCATGAAGAAGGATGTTGTTTGTGATACTCATGATGTGAATTACATAATGAAGGATGTGAAACCCATGCTAGTTGATGAATATTATGATACTAATGATCTTTGTGAGCATGAAACAAATGCAGGTTGCCATTCCTTTCAAAATGAAAGTGATTTGAAAAATATTCATGATTGTTCAGAGAGATCCTATGCCATTGTGATTGATGAGGATATACACTCAAATTATGATAGAGATAGTGATGCTCAAATTTATGTTGATAAATGTGATGATGGTTTTGACCACTTTGAGAATCACACAAAGGGAATTGGTTCCAAATTGCTTCAAAGTATGGGCTACAAGAAGAAAGGCTTGGGAAAGTAGGAACAAGAAATGAAAGAACCATTGGTACCAATCATATGATCAAAATGTGAAGGTCTTGGGTACAAAGGAGAGGTGAATCCAAATGATTCAAGCACAATATTTGTAACAGGTAAAAGTGACCACAAATTGGTGAAAGAAAACAAATGTGACCATTATGGTAAATATGGTCATAGGATAGAGAAATGTTGGAATATCTATTCTTGTAAATTTTGTGGAGGACATAACCATTCACACATGTTTTATCTACAAAGAGAAAGGAAATAATGTATATTAAAAATGAATTGTGGATGGATTGATATGAATGCTTGGGATAAGCTAAAGGGTATGTTGTATAGTTTCTTTAAAAGGAAACCAAGTGTGATCACAAGTTGATAAGATATAGAGCTAGTGGTACATAGATAATGAAGACAATTTTTATGAAGGAGGAATGTGTATTCCTCAAATCTATAAAAAAAAATACCAAATAATGTACTAAAGGGGGTTGCTGTGAGTATTACATTATTTGGTCTAATATATGTGTCATTTTGTGAAAGTGAAATGTTTTAAAAGAGAGAGGAGTATAAATATTCACATTGACATGTGGTATGTTGAGCACTTGTATTAATTACAAGAATGTGAAAGATTACATTTCTTGGATTTGTAGAGGAGAACAACAGTTTGAGGACTGAAAAGTCGTGTATTGTATTATATTGGAGATAACTCTCCATTGTTGTATCATACCATGAATATGGAAGAATAGTAGATGAATATCTCTATTTTATGATACATTTATATCTATCTTTCATGTGTGATCTTAATGTGTTATTTATGTTACAATGCATAATATTGTGATCCTAGTTTATGTTTTGTTAACATGAAATAGTGTCATGTTCCAACATTTTTAGTACTAAATATATTTTTGGTTGATGATGTTTTGTAGGTGAAATTATTTTAATACCACCATGAGGAAAAGAATAATTGTATGCTTGTTGAATATATACATATCATGTGAAATACTATTGCAACTGTGCTAAAGTATTTTTTTTATATTTATTTTGTTTTAAATATTGTAAGAAATATTGGTGGCATATATATTTTAATACAATATACAATGTGGCCTTGTATTGATTTTTCTTTTCTTAATAGAATAATAATAATTTCAAAATATTATAAATAAAAATAAAGAGAAATGGAGGAAGGTGTATGGGGAAATGGAGGAAAATGAGAATGAGCTATGAGGTATAAAGCAAAGATGAAGTGGAGTAGGTTTAGGAATTGAGGATGCATGGGGAAAGGAAACATAGGAAAGAGATAATATTATTATAAACAAGAGGTGTATTAGAAAGGGGAGGAAGAAGAAGAAGAAATAAGGGGAGGAGGAAAGTTGAGTCTTAAAAAATTCTCTTTATGCTTCTATGAGATTGAATTGAGATTTTGTTGAGTTGATTTGAGGAAAGTTTTTGAGGAGGCTTGTGAAATTATTTTGTGTAAGTTTTTGTGAAATATTGCTATGTAGATTTAAGTAAGTCCTAGAGAGGACTTATTGAGAAAATTTGAGTAGGTTATTACTGAGCCTATCGATCATAATTGAGTAGGTTCTGAGTGAGCCTATTGAGAAGATTTGAGCAGGTTCTAAGTGGACCTATTGAGAAATTTTGAGCAGGTTCTGAATGGACATCTTGAGTAGATTTGAGCAGGTTCTGAGTGAGCCTATTGAGCAGATTTGAGTAGGTTCTGAGTGATCCTATTGAGCAGATTTGAGTAGGTTCTGAATGAGCCTATTGAGCAGATTTGAGCAATTTTTGAGTGAGCCTATTGAGAATATTTGAGGAGGTTCTGAGTGAACCTATTGAAAGAGCTTTGGAGGTGATAGAGTACAGAGGATAGAGTCTTAGTGGATAGAGATCCAGTAGCTAGGACAATTTAAGACAGATCTGAGTGAGGAGTCTTCAAGTGGAGAGAGATACACCAATAAGTGCAGCAAAGAGACAAAGTATTATAGAAGATCATTAGCCAGAGCATAAGGGGAAAGATTCCTCCTATGGAAGAGATCCACAAAATTAAGATTTAGGGGATAAACATCTCCTTTGGACATAGGTCCATAAACATTATAATTGGGAAATATTCCCAAGAGATTATTTTAGAAATATTTAGAAGAAATATTTTCTGTGGAGGTAGCCCACATTGGGTAAACCATGTTAAAATGATGTATCTCATGTGTGTGATACTTTGTGTGATATTTACTTCTTTATTAATGCTGATGGTACTATTTGGGGAAAAGTTTTATATTATACTGTTCACCCCCATCCCAGTATAAGCACATGTTCTTCAATTGGTATCAAATCCGATCTCTCCGTGAAGAGTCTAACGGCTTGGAAGATGATCCATAAAAATCACACATGTCCTCAGAGAGTGAGTAAAATATAAAATTTGAGGAAGCACTCTTCAATTATATCCAAGATCTTGAAAGTCTTCAAGAAGAGAGGGCACAACTAAAAGAACAAATTCGAAATGATGAATTGACAAGAATTGAGCTTCTACAAAGGCTAATAAGGGTTTTTGGTAAAGTTATTTTTAGTGAAAGTTATTTTTGAGTAAGGGTTTTCTTCTAAAAGAACTTTGGTGGATGTTAAAATAAAGTAGGAGTAATAAGGTGTTATTTGGATATTATTTTATTGTTGTGTTATTACTCAAGATCTCTAACCCTTGTTGAGATTGAAAAAAGAAAATGTGTTGAGTGTGGCAGATTTAGTGGACAACTCATAAGGCATCAAAAAGGTATGAGCAATATTCTCCATTTATTTTATTTGGGTGGTTGATTTCTGAAATATCATTGGAGTGAAAAGGATTGATTGTGGTTTCCTTTTTGAAAGTGGTTGGTTTAATGCTTCAAGGTTTTCTGGTTTGAGAGTTGTGATTAAAACCTTGTTTTATAAGCATTGTTGTTGAAGTGAGTTGTTGTGCAAAGAACTTGAACTTGAGTTGAAAAGAACATGAGTATCATTGTTATGTGAGAGTTGTTGTTGAGTATTGTTGAAAACATTTTGAGTTGGTTGATTCATGATTGGACTAGGGTTTGTGAGAAATAGTTGTTCCTTGTGGTGATTGGTTGAGTAGAGTTTTTTGAGCCTAGTCAAGTGAATGTGTGAAGTGGTTGTTCAAGTTCCATAAAACAAACTATTTTGTATTTTGATTTGAATTGAGATTGATTTGAGAAAGAAATTGAGTTTTAGAATAGAACATATTGAGTCTCTAAAAATTCTCTTTATGCTTCTATAATGTTGAGTTGAGATTTATTTGAGTTGAGATTGGGATTTGAGTATAGAACATATTGAGTCTCTAAAAATTCTCTTTATGCTTCTATGAGATTGAGTTGAGATTTTGTTGAGCTGATTTGAGGTAAGTCTTTGAGGAGGCTTGTGGACTGATTTTGTGTAAGCTTTTGTGAAAGGTTGCCATGCAGATTTGAGTAAGTCCTAGAGAGGACTTATTGAGAACATTTGAGTAGGTTATTGAGTGAGCTTGTTGAGCATATTTGGACAAGTTTTGAGTGAGCTTGTTGAGTAGATTTGAGCAGGTTCTGAGTGGACCTATTGAGAATATTTGAGCAGGTTCTGAGTGAGCTTATTGAGTAGATTTGAGCAAGTTCTAAGTGAGCCTATTGAGCAGATTTGAGCAGGTTCTGAGTGAGCCTATTGAGCATATTTGAGAAGGTTTTGAGTGAGCCTATTGAGCAGATTTGAGCAAGTTTTGAGTGAGCCTATTGAGTAGATTTGAGGAGGTTCTGAGTGAACCTATTGATAGAGCTTTGGAGGTGATAGAGTATAGAGGACAGAGTCTCAGTGGATAGAGATCCAACAACCAAGACAATTGAAGATAGATCTAAGTGAGGAGTCTTCAAGTGGAGAGAGATCCACAAGTCAGTGCAGTAGAGAGACAAAGTCTTCTAGAAGATCACTAGCCATAGTAGAAGGGGAAAGAGTTCTCCTATGGAAGAGATCCATGAACTTGAGATTTAGGGGATCAACATCTCCTTTGGACAGAGGTCCATAAACATTGTAATTGGGAAGGATTCCCAAGAGATTATTTGAGAAATATTTAGAAGAAATATTTTCTGTGGAGGTAGCCCACATTGGGTGAACCATGTTAAAAATGATGTCTCTCATGTGTGTGATGCTTTGTGTGATATTTACTACTTTATTAATGTTGATGCTACTATTTGGGGAAAAGTTTTATATTATACTGTTCACCCCCCTCTCAGTATAAGCACATGTTCTTCAATTGGTATCAGATAGTGGTCTCTCCATGAAGAGTCTAACAACTTGGAAGAGGATCCATCAGTATCACACATGTGCTCAAAGAGTGAAGAAAGTATAGACTTTGAGGAAGCACTCTTCAATTGTCTCCAAGATCTTGAAAGGATTCAAGAAGAGAGGGCACAACTAAAAGAACAAATCCAAAATGATGAATTGGCAAGAATTGAGCTTCTACAAAGGCTAATAGAACTCAAAATAGAAGTGAAAGAAAGAAGAGATATTGAACATCAGTTGAGAGATATGTTGGAAGCAAAAGAAGCAGGACTTGAGAGAGTGGCAACAGAGATTGTGAAGTTAAAATGCAGAACTGAAATAAACAAGATATTACAAGAAACAACACCAAGTAAGCTAGAGAAAGAAGCATGTCAGCAAGAGGTAGGAACATCAAGCAAAAAGGAGGTATCTTACCATATCTCAAGGAAAGAAGACCACAAAAGAAAGAATATCAGATCGAGTCCTCAACAAGACAAGTTACAAAATTCCTTCCATGGACATTGTTTTTCTTGCAATAAATATGGTCATAGAGCTATGCAATGTACTAGCAGAGACAATGATAGTAGTAGTACAGATTCTCTTACACCACATATGGATAATGATGTTAAGTGTTACAAATGCAATAGTTTTGGGCATACATCTAGAAGGTGCAAACTAGAAATATTTAAGTCTAGTACTAGAAAAGAAGAAAAAGGGAAAGGAAAATTAAAATCCTTGCTAGTTCAAATAGCATTGCATGCACAGGATAGAGAAGAAAAATGGTTTTTGGATAGCGGATGCTCTAGACACATGACAAGAGAAAAGGACAAGTTTATAGCTTTGAAAGAAGGAAATAGAGGGTCAATAAACTTTGGGGACAATGGTTCAACAAAGATTTGTGGAAAAGGAACTCTAAGTATAGGCAATGGGAAAGCAAAATCTGAAAATGTTCTATATGTGGAAGGTCTAAAACATAATCTCTTGAGCATTAGTCAACTTTGTGATCAAGGCCATATAGTAACTTTTCATCAAGATAGATGTGAAGTAAGAAAATCTGAATCTGGAAAACTTGTAGCTAGTGCTATAAGAGAAAGAAATATTTATGTACTCAATGAGATCAAAAAGGAGAAATGTTTCTTATCCAAAGAAAATGAGATCCATTTTCAACATATAAGATTGGGACCAAATGAAAATCTTCTAATGGCCTTGGAAGGTAAATAAGATAATTCTATAGAAGACAAGCCAAAAGGAAGTAATGATAAGGACAAAGGCAAACAAATAGAGGATTATTCAGTAGAGAATGGTTATGATCTCAAGGGAGAACTTATCTATGCTCTTGACACAGTAAAGAAGGTAAGAAAGCAACACTCTAAGCTTGAAAGTCAGTTTCAAGAATGTGATGAAGAAAGATTATTGCTCATAGAGGACTTAGAAAAGTCAAAGGCTAAGGCAAGTAAGTTCAAGGATAAGTTAGAAGCAAATATTTTGGAGTGTGAAAAGTTAACACAAGAAGTGGCACTACTAAAGGAATATTTAGAGGATTCCAAGAAAAAGTTGTACAAATATGTGAACAGTGCAAAGAGTGTAGACAAAATAATCAAGATACAAAGAGGAGCAACAAACAAGACAAGTCTTGGTTCCAAACAGGCTCAAAATAAATGGGAAGAAAAGTCTACTTCAAGTCTTGAAGAAGAAGGAATTTCAGAAGAAGATACTTTAGAAAGTGACAGTGTAAGTTGGAATGAGACATCAGAGGATGAGTTGGACAACAAAGAGGTCAAATATAGAAACAATGCACAAAGAAGATACATATGGAACAACAATCAAAACAGGAGACCAATGAGGTCTAGGCAAGGAAGCTTCAATGGGAGATGCTTCTCATGTCACAGGTTTGGGCACATGGCTTCATAGTGCAGGTCATACGAAAGACAAGAATATGGGAAAGGACAGCTTTTCCATGGGTATTGCTACTCATGCAATGAGTTTGGTCACAAGGCAATGAATTGTAGGGTTCATGGTAGAAGAGGATATGGCTTCACTAGGAGATATCCTAAGACATTTTCACCTCCAAGGAATAATAACATTAAGTGTTATAAGTGCAATAATGATGGTCACACAACAAGATGGTGTAGAGAAAATATTCCAGAATCAAGCATGAACAAGAATAGAAATATGAATAGGAACATGAACATTGTTGAGAACAAGAATAGGAAAAGGAACATGGATGAGAACAAGAACAAGAATAGGAACATGGATGAGAACAAGAACAAGAATAGGAATAGGATGATGACTTGGAAAGAAATAGTGAGAGGATTTAGAAAACTCAGAAAGGAAGAGAGAAAGATAAAGGTAAAGAGCAGTGCTTTCGAGGAGTAGAAATACTCCCACCCTAGAATTAACCACCTCATGAGGAGGTGGGGGAGGGGCTAAGCTAAGAGGCTCATTCTTAGCCCCGAGCCCCAAAGGTGACCCTTTGCCATTGATGACAAAGGGGGAGATATTTGTGTATATTGAGGAGAGTTTTTGATATGGGGAGAGATTTGATATTTGAGAAATCTTTGAGCCAGGGGGAGCAAAGTCCCATGGGGAGCAAAAAAGAAGGTCAGATTTCAGTAAAAGGATATGGGTTGCCATCAATGACAAAGGGGGAGATTGTTGGACATTTTGAGTTCCTAAGCTAAGAGTTGTCATTGATGTCAAAAGGATCTATGTAAGTAAGCACTATGTTTGTGTCTCACAAAGAGCTTCATGAGAAGCAAAGGTTTTTGATCAAAGGTTCAAGAAGGGATGCATGGCATTTGGTTCCAAAAGGAGCTTCAAGGGAAGCTTAGCAAAAGGTTTTTATTTAAAACCATGGATGGCAGATTTGAAATGGGTTTTCTTAAAACCCAAGTTGGCTTTTCGTTTCATCAAAAAAGGTGCCCCGATGATGGAGAAATTTAATTTTAAAGGTTTTATTTAAAACCATGGATGACATATTTGAAATGGGTTTTTCTTAAAACCCAAGTTGGATTTTTGTTTCATCGAAAAAGGTGCCCCGATGATGGAGATATTTAATTTTAAAGATTTAGTTTAAATTTTAATTTATTTAAAATTAAAATTAAAATTTTAAAATTAAATTAAAATTTTATCCGTCGACGTCATGAGGGAAGTTTCAAAAAGTCGATATTTCCAAGAGAAGGGAAGGCATATAAATATGCCATTAAATTTTTTAATTCATTCATCCTTGCTCAATTTGATATGTGCATTGGTATTTGGGAAGAAAAGAGCTCGTGGTTTTCGTTTCATTGATGCGCTGAACATTAAAGATCGAGGACCATTCCCAAAGCTGTTGGGAGCATGGCCTAGTGGCAACTTGGCTTGTGCAAATGTGTTGGTTGACATGGAGGTTGTGCATTCGATTCCCACAAGCATCATTTTTGGCTTGTTCTTTGGTGAGGCATCGAAGGCGCATGACTTTAATAAATGTGCAATTGTTATGGGAAGGACAAGAAGCAGGTGGCGCTTCTTTTTAGATTAATGCAACGCGCACATCATGCAATGATCTTGGTCATGACTAGGGCATTCATGTTGGGATAAGATGAGGGTTTGATTCCCCTCGAGGCAGGTATTAAGGTTTTTAATTAATATTTTGTTTAGATTGCCTAAGGTGGAGTTATAAGGGGTAAAGGTGCTTCGTTAGTTGATTTATTGAATAACCTTAGGGAATAAGGTCATGGTGGTTGTTTGAGTTGTGAATTAATTTTTAATTGTGATTTTTGAAATTGTTAGGAGTAATAAGGGTTTTTGATAAAGTTCTTTTTAGTGAAAGTTATTTTGAGTAAGGGTTTTCTTTTAAAAGAACTTTGGTGGATGTTAAAATAAAGTAGGAGTAATAAGGTGTTATTTGGATATTATTGTTGTGTTATTACTCAAGATCTCTAACCCTTGTTGAGAGTTGAAAAAGAAAGTGTGTTGAGTGTGGCAGATTTAGTGGACAACTCATAAGGCATCAAAAAGGTATGAGTAATATTCTCCATTGATTTTATTTGGGTGGTTGATTTCTGAAATATCATTGGAGTGAAAAGGATTGATTGTGGTTTCCTTTTCGAAAGTGATTGGTTTAATGCTTCAAGGTTTTCTAGTTTGAGAGTTGTGATTAAAACCTTGTTTTATAAGCATTGTTGTTGAAGTGAGTTGTTGTGCAAAGAACTTGAACTTGAGTTGAAAAGAACATGAGTATCATTGTTATGTGAGAGTTGTTGTTGAGTATTGTTGGAAATATTTTGAGTTGGTTGATTCATGCTTGGACTAGGGTTTGTGAGAAAGAGTTGTTCCTTGTGGTGATTGGTTGAGTAGAGTTGTTTGAGCCTAGTCAAGTGAATGTGTGGAGTGGTTGTTCAAGTTCCATAAAACAAACTATCCAGATTTGAGTAAGTCTTAGAGAGGACTTATTGAGAAGATTTGAGTAGGTTATGACTGAGCCTATTGAGAAGAATTGAGTAGGTTCTGAGTGAGCCTATTGAGAATATTTGATCAGGTTCTAAGTGGACCTATTGAGTAAATTTGAGAAGGTTCTAAGTGGACATCTTGAGCAGATTTGAGCAGGTTTTGAGTGAGCCTATTGAGCAGATTTGAGCAGGTTCTGAGTGAGCCTATTGAGCAGATTTGAGTAGGTTTTGAGTGAGCCTATTGAGAAGATTTGAGGAGGTTCTGAGTGAACCTATTTAAAGAGCTTTGGAGGTGATAGAGTACAGAGGACAAAGTCTCAGTGGATAGAGATCCAACAGCTAGGACAATTGAAGATAGATCTAAGTGAGGAGTCTTCAAGTGGAGAGAGATCCACCAGTCAGTGCAATAGAGAGATAGTCTTCTAGAAGATCACTAGCCAGAGCAGAAGGGGAAAGAGTTCTCCCATGGAAGAGATCCACGAACTTGAGATTTAGGGGATCAACATCTCCTTTGGATAGAGGTCCATAAATATTGTAATTGGGAAGGATTCCCAAGATATTATTTGAGAAATATTTAGAAGAAATATTTTCTATGGAGGTAGCCCACATTGGGTGAACCACGTTAAAAATGATGTCTCTCATGTGTGTGATGCTTTGTGTGATATTTATTGCTTTATTAATGTTGATGCTACTATTTGGGGAAAAGTTTTATATTATACTGTTCACCCCCCTTTCAGTATAAGCACATGTTCTTCAATTTTTGAGGATTCCTCTATCTCCATTCATCCAAAGAAATATTCATCTTACCAAGAATACTATTATACTATTGGGAAGGGGATGAGGGGGCCTACATTATATATTGGATTATTTCCCTCACATTACCTAAGGTCCTCTTCAAGATATAATGAATATCCTATTAAACATATTAGGATATACTCTTGTTTCTTCTAGTCCAAAAGAGAATAGTAAATAAATGTTGACCCATACCATCTCCTTCATATAACTATCCATGACATCAATCTTGGGCCATGTATGCCAAGTATGCTCAAAGGAACTAAACTTGTTAGGTCTAAAATCTAAGGTGGAGGCCAAAATTTTCCATAATTAGGTAACCAAGGGACAAGAAATAAAAATATTATCCATAGTATCTCCATATATACAACACATCACACATCTATAGGTTCCCAAAAAACCTTGTTTTATCAATTGATCTCCTCTAAGGACCCACTTATGAAAAATAATGTAGATAAAAAACCTTACTTTAAACCATAATGGTAGCTTCCAAAATTGATTAAAAACATCAAAGGGGGTTTGTAGCATATTTTAATGATTATAAATGTCCTAAGGCTACTATATAAAAACCCTTGGAGTGAGGGCCCCAACCAAAAGAGTCATATGCTTGAGATCAAGAAAGATATTGAGCTCTAAGAACCATTTTAATAGCTCCTTTTAGAGACTCCAACACCATCATAGGCCACTCAATAGTTGAAGTCCACTCTTTTATGCCAAGCACCATCCACAATATTATGGTAATAGTGGAAAACTTTGACCCACCTTTCCCTATGAAGTTTTTCCATGAGAGGTTTCCATTTGGGAAATTATTGAATTAATAGGGGATACTCATCCTAGGTCTTAGTCTAGAAATTTGCTTGGTGGCCACTGTTGATGATTCAAAAGAGTTATGTCTTGATCAACATTTACCCCATTATCAACACTGCAAGGATTGAAGATCCTCTATAGGGTAGCTAATATTTGGTAAATTCTTTTGATAATCTTATTTTATACATATTTTTCTATCAAATTTCAAGCCTAAAGTGAATTAAGGGTATTGATTAACTACCTATGTAGTTTATCTGCTAGTTTCTAATTATTGTGGATCATTGATCTAAAGCCCAATCCACCTTATGTTTAGAAAACATAACTTCTCTCACTTCACAAGTACCCATTTATGTTCCACTTTTGCCTTGATATATAATAATATTTGATTGATTTTATCTCTCTCAAGGTAGATTTGGGGATATATAATACATAAGAGACATATATAGGAATGGGTTGAAGAACTAATTTTACCAAAGTGATTCTACCTCTAGAAGAGAGCCACCAATTGGTCTAGTTATCTAGTCAACACTTTATCCTCTCTATCAACCACATCCATTCTTTTATTTTCTACCTGGTAGTTTTAGAAAGACTCTTATATAGTAAATTGGAAGAGAAGCTTGTCTAAATAATAAAAAATATTCATAATCATAGTTTCCACTTGGGAAGAATAATGAAAGAAATCAATCTTAATTTTTTTTATTCTTAATCAGTTATCCTATGGTTGACAAAAATATATTCAAAATCTTATTAGAGCTAGATGCCTCTCCCAAATATCCACAACCTAATAAGATTGAATCATCCACAAATTATAAGTGGGATAGTAGAGGGGCTCTAGAGGTCATTGTCATTCCCTAACTATATTAATTGGTTCTATATTTAGATACAAGACAACACAAATATTTTTCTAGTATTATGAATAGGTAGGAGAAATATTATTCCCCTAACAAATATCCCTAGAAGCCATAAAAAAGAAGACAAGCTACTATTGATAAACACTACATAGGAGACAGGAAAAATGACCTCCAATCTAATCTATTTGATCTTGAGTAAAACCAAACTGCCTCAAAACTCAAATAATAAAACACCAATTTACCCTATCATAGGCCTTGGAAAGATCCAAATAAATAAACATAGAAGAGGATTTCTAGGCTAGCATAAAATATAAGGCTTCTTGGGATAACACTATCTCATTTACAATTGGTCTCCTTCCCATGAAACCTCCTTTATCTATGGAAATTATCTTGGGAAGAAGAGGTTTCTATCTACTAGCCATCATCTTCATAATGATTTTTAGGACATTACATAATGCTATCGATATCAAAACAAAATATTTTTCAACCTCTTGAGATTTAGGAATGAGCATAATATAAGTTTTATTGATTTATTTAAGTACTGACTTACCCCTCCTTGTTTCTTCTACCACATCAAGCAAATCATCCTTAAGAAAATCCTAAAATTCTTGAAATAATTCAATGGGAAAGCCATCCAAGCCTAGAATTTTACCTTTTTCCATATTGAATATAATGACATATAATTAATCCTATTAGAACTAAATAATTCCATTATTTGTATTATGAATTGGTAGATATTTAAATACATAGAATGCCTAAATTTGATACAACCTACAAGCTAAACTTGCTACTACCCTTGTACTATAGTACATGCATAGACCTTGTGATGGGTAGTTATACCACATGCCATTTCACATGGACTATGGTGTAATAACTCCTAATATACTTCTCTTATTACATCATAGTAATAAATCTTATCTCTATCTTATGACTAAGGTGATGCTAGAATCTATAGATTTTTAGAGAGAAGTCTCATATTCAATATAGACTTTTTACTATTCCACTAATCATGCACTTCATAAACACATTTGTAAAAATACTTTCTAATGCTTATAGAATTCAATGCATGAATTATATATCTTGTCCATTTTTATCATGAGAAGGATATTCATTAAATATGCCAACTATTGATGAAATTAAATGCTCTTCTACCTTGTAAATTTAATTCTAGATTTTTTCTTGATCAATATCTTCTACTTTGGTGAGGTAAATCACCTCTTGTATTTTCTTCTATGTCATGGATTTTTTTTTTGGTAGATAAGATATTATAGCATTAATACCGGGTTTTACAAGTTGACCCAAAACCTTTTACAAAAATCAGCCTAGGGTTGTTGATGAACATGCCCTTACTAAGGATCCTATATATGTAACATCTACATGCCACCAAAGTCATTACATCTGGTAAGGCACCTATCCTGTTATCAAAAAGAAACTTCCCATACAAAATTTTGGGTATACCCCAAGAAAACACACCTGCATCATAATTAAAAAAAAAGAAACAAACACAGATCCATTCCTTGAAATAGTGGAGAAACAAAAAGCTATAGACACACATAATAGAGTACTAAAAAAAACTCCCACAAGCTCTATATTGACAGTTACTCTTAATAATTCTTTGGTAATTTTTTTCTTTCGTATATGACATGCTTTGGGACCACATCCTGTCTTTGCCAATCATCCTTGGATAAGTGAACGTGTTGGCTAGATTTATGGCGATGGCTATCTGGTGGTCCACGTGGCTCTGGTTCGAAGTCTTATATTGCCATTTATTTCTTACCTTGTTATTATCAACCAACCTAAAATTACTAAGATGACTAGGAACCATTTTATTTGACATGTGATTGTCCCCATTAGTCTTTGTGGTATTTCCAAGCAACATCCACCAAGACTGATAGCTCGGATAATTTTTATTGTGAGTCCATTTCAAAAAAGATACAGGAATACTCATAGCCTTCGAACTTACAGTGCCTTCCCTGTTGGTATATTCAACTATCATTCTTGGAATTATTGTTGAATAAGCTCCTCTACTTCACTTGAAATATTGTATTCCCATTTGAAAAGTTCATCACCATTGACACCCACATTGGCCATCTTATCAACAACTTTTTTAGCTTCCCGAAAGACATGTTGGGCTTTTCTGTCCTGTCTTCCCTGGAAAAGGATCCTAGCCTCTTCAACAATTGTTTTAATCCTTCAAGGAGGTGTTTTCAAATTATTGAGGATATTCATAACATGCATAGAGTCTCCTTCTATGATAAATTTGCCTTCTACGTCTTGAGTCATTTGAAGGCCTCTCCACATAGCTCTAGCTTCAACTTCATTGTTCATCCTTGTTCCCAAATATTCAAAAAATGCAAGCATCATATTCCCATTATGATCTTGCACAATGCCATCAGCACCTGCTCTTCCAGGATTGTCCTTAGCTGCTCCATAAAAATTAAGCTTAAACCAAACCGTAGGAGGTGATGACCACTTAACATTGGCTCTGGGGTTGACTACCCTAGGCACAGACTCATAACACAAGGTTAAACTTAAATATTGAGCAATCATGGTCTCTTGCAAATGAGGTTTACAACTATCAAAAGGGATAAGGTTCACATTCTCATTGGCAAAGGATAGGATCCTGGCAATGATAGTTTGATGATCATGGATAGAATCATTAAATACTCTATGGTTCCTTTCTAACCACACTTGCCAAAGATAGTAATGGAGACAAATTTTCCACATGTATCTAAGTCTTTGGCTTGAAAAGGGGTAAGGCCACTAGATAAAAAAATAAATTACGGTGGCTGGTTTAACCCAAGAAATATTGAAGGCCTGAAAAACCCCAATTAGTATAGTCAAGGAAAAAGGGCACTCAAGGAAAATGTGATAAATGGTCTCCCAATTAGCCCTGCACAGATAACAATGATTAGTGATACAAATACCTTTCATGGCTTAATTCATTTGATTAAGCTTTTGATTATGATCCATGATGTATTCATACTTCCTTTGAATTTTGACCATGCATTCTATGTCAATTATTGGTGATTGGTCACCAATTTTTTTTGTGTATTACCATATCTTTTATGTGGACTAGTTTCTATTTTGTGTTTTGATCATCACTTGATGTAGTGAGACCAATCACCTTCTAATTATTATTTATTCTAGCATTGTTAATTTCAAGAAGTCATTTTTATAAAATGTAATGTATTCATACTTTCTTTGATGTGCTATCAAAGGTTAAATATTAAATATATGTTACATTGATTCCTCTTTCTTTTTTTTTATCTTAAAATTCTTCAATAGATGGTGAAGAATCATATTCAGAGTGTACATGTTCACTCTTAGGTGCTTGAGTTTTCATTTTATTTTCCTACTCAATTTGGCTCTTGATATCCCTAGATGCATTAAAATAACTATTATATAAATTCTTTTCTTGTCTGTCATTTTTTTGGAGTCATACCAAACATTGTTTTTCTATCTCAATTATACATGTGTAATAAACACACATTCCTCTTCTTCTTGATATTTTCTTATTCTTATTTAGATTGATTTTCCTTAGCTACATTATTTTGATTTACCTTTTTTCTAAATTTGATTTTTCTTGTTTGACAATGACTTGTCTTACTCCTGGTTCATCTCTTCTAAAGGAGATTCATTTTTGAATGGATTATTACAAAATTCCTTCATGGTGTGTGTTGTCATCTCTGATTGCCTTGGTCATTGGATGGACTGGACCAAATGGTTAGGAATATCACACCTCACATGGAGCAAGACAATAGGACTAGTGTCATGAGCATGGGGGTTGGCTCTATTGAGGGCCTTCAAGATTTTTTACAAGTCCAAATCCTTTTATGATGTGATCTTGAGAACTCTTGTCTTGCTCTATCATAATATAACAATTTCAAGGGGGAAAAGGATTAAAGAAATGTAGAAAAGTAAATGATAATAGAAAGTAAAAGACATATGCTAATAGAAGGGATACACCAAGATAAAGATAATATACCTCTACACAAAAACCCCAAGTATAATGTAGCTAACATGGTAAACAATTCATCATATTGATATATAAGCATAGATAAACATGTGCATAAAGGAAACAAGATAGGGAGAACCAAACACTTGGAAACAAATATTCATAGGCCTATAATATGAATATAATTGTATAAAACCATTATAGGATTATACAAAAAGTTATGGATGAAGGGTGTGCCCATAAGACCACTCAAGAATACAAGTACTACTATACAAAGGGAAATGAAGGAAAAGTTATATTACTTCATAGTATAACTTGTCGATCATTTAAAATGTTAAAAACTCTACTATATATAGATTACCAAAGGGATATTTTTTATCCAAAACTATATAAATATTTCAAGAAATGATTGCTCTTTCATGTTTTGGATCATTTCTTTGTCCAAGTCATCAGTTCCTTCAAGGTTTCTAGATTTGGAATTATAATTGTTAAATCATTCTAGCACTTTGATGAGCAAGTACCATCATTATTTCCATTTACCCTTTTTGGGATTTCCCAAATTTTGAATATGGGATATATTTATCAATCAATGCTTTATATTTGGGGGTTTCTTCTATTGTAGCTATCATATTGCTGCCTTTATGAGTTCAATCTACCCTTTCTAAGAGACTTGTCATAATATTTGTAGGAAAAGTAATGTACTCCCTAGAATAATATACACCTCAACACAATGTGTAGGGTCTTAACCTTCAAAATTTTTATCACCATATGACTTCAGACCTCACCATCTAACCTCAAAAATTTATACATTGGAACTTTTTCCTTTTTTCTTTGGTTAGAACTTTTACAAACTTCTAATTTTTGGACACATATTTTTTTACACCTTTTAAAATTTTACCTTTTTATCATTAGGCTATCAAAACTTTTTTTTCATTTCTATTATTAGGATTATTTTATCAACACTTTTTACACCACTTTTTTCTATGCTTCATTTTTTTGCTTCTTGCATATTCTTCCTCCATCAAGGCTACCTTGAAAATTCTTGCTAAGGATTTCTTATTTTGAGTGTAATGAGAAACCATTACAGTTCTAGTGACTCACAAAGGATATTTAGCTATTCAAAATGAACCTAGAGAAGTTGGTATTTTATTCATTAGGCATAGAGTCAAGAGGATAACAAATATGGGAATGGAAGCAAAGGGGGAAATTTTAGTGATTAGTCTATAGCTTAGTGATATCACAAAATTAGAACTACCCCCAAGCTAAGGCATCTAAAAACCTACAAAAAACTAAAACATATGTTACATATAATAAATATATACAAGGACTGTGTGGGTGGGCTTATTCATTGAGCATAGGATCAAAAGAGACCCCCATTCACTGCTTGAGTCCTTTTTTTTGTTCTTATTTTCTATTTATTTGGGTAAAAAATATTTACCCTTAAAGAACTAGGAATTTTGTGTAGCTCCCTTAGTGTAGGTAGGTAGAAACCACAGTTGAATCCCTTTTCACTCTTGATCCTGTTAGAGTGTATTCCACCCTAAGGTTAGATCCTCTTCTATCATTATGTCCCCAAAGGCTCTTTATGGATTATATAGGCTCCCATATATGTTTTCTTGAAAAATCCATAGGGATTTGAATCCCACTTTTTTGTCACCCAGTGGCCCATCTGATCATTACGAAGGTAGAAGTAATATGACTTGTATAGACCTCTTTTTCTAACATGCCTATATTTAGCATCTATCTTAGATAAAGGTATATATTCTACCTAATAAATGTGGAGAAGCTCCATTGGAATTGAAACTTACTATTTTGGGGCCTCATAGACTTCCTCCCTAGTGTCCACCAAGATGTTTTTTATCTCTTGGTCAAGTGTGGTTGTTGGAGGGTCGGTAGTGACCCCATTGCACTCCTCGAGCATCGTAACCCCTAGCGGTTGTAGCCTCGACATCTACCACTACCTCGATGAAGGGGGTGTGTTTGGTACCCTATGTCTCATGTGGGGATGCTAGTATTATGAAGTCTAAGGAAGCAGGGGATGTGGCTCCCACTATATGATCTCTAGAGTTTTCTACCCAAGATAGATTCCTTGATTTTGGGTTTCTTCTTTAGCACTCATCATTTTGCCCCAACTACACTACTCTACTCCTAGCATAGACTATTTAAAGGGGGAAAAATGGAGAAAGGGATGTAAAGCAAATTATAAAAAGTGGTAAAATGTAGGAAAAGTAAAGGAAAATAGTAAATTACAGGAAAAATAAAGCTATCTAGCCTAACCTAAGGGGTGGTGATACAACAAAGAAAAGTAAAAAGACTCCTCTGGTGCCTTAACGAGTTTGAATGAACACATGCATAGTGGTCGATAGTGCATGAGGAACACAAGATCATTTTGAAAATATGTAGTATAAAAAAAAACCCATGCGAGAACCAAAATGAAGATAAGTTAAAAGTAATAGATTCTTTATTAACATGAACTTCGAGTTACATACATGCAGAGGAAATATGTTAAATAACTATCCGACAAGCCACACAAGGCTTGAGCTACGCTAGGACATGGAGGAGAATTAAAGATTAAATCCTCTGGAGGATGGAAACCCTTTGATAATTACAAAGAGGAGAAGATTACATATTTATCAAGAATACATGGGGCATTTCCCATTTTAAATTTAAAATTTTTCCTATCCAAAATTCTTGCTCATAGTACTTCTACATTGATGGCATAAGATCTTGAGGTTTCTTAGTCCTAGAGTGGTTGGAGGTGAGATTGTGTTATCCATATAGAATATTTGCTACAAATGTCTCCTACCATTAATGTTTTCATATGCATGGTATCTCCTCTAGAGGCCTAATGATGGTGTCTTAAATTTTATACCTTATTTCAAGGAAAAAACCATTCATCTGAGGAATTGTACATCTTTGCATAGCCTATGGGGTCTAGGGAAGCATCAATGGCTTTGGATAGGGGGTATGGAGTCCCAAAAACCCTTCATGAAGGGGTTTGGTGGAAAGATAACCTAAAAAAAAACTTGCCCTCCTAAAATTTTAGAGTGTGGTTAGATGTTTTATTAAAAAAAATCATTCTTAGGTTTGGTTGGCATTCCCCATGGTAGTCCATCCTTCTTGTTTTATTTGACTATTCTAGTTGCCTACCGCTAGTTGATCTATTCAGTTGTCCCTAGGTCAAACTCATGTTGTAGTCATAATAGATTGTGAAGCCTTATAGTTTTCATAAAAAAATTGGTTGTGTCTGTCATCGAGGGAGGTTTGATCATTGAAGCTTTTGCATTTACCTTGATTTGAATTCTTATTTAAATCTCCAGTCTATCTAGTTATATTTAATATTTTATCAAGTCCAACATTTAAAATTAGCTTAAAGGCTTTAATCTACCTAAGTGTACTGAGAATTAATTACAATTTTGGTGAATCATAGGGGATAATCAACCTATTGAGGATAAGGAACCCAAATTTTTTCTTCCTTATCTATTGGACATAGAGTCAAATTTGGGGCTAGAGGAGGAAGGGAAATAGAGATGGGAATTTTAACTGCAATCCCCTAATCATCATTTCCTTTATAAAATTAGACCCACTTGTAAATGCTAGTACATGCATGTAGTAGAAACTATAGTACATGATGGGTGACCTTTATCTATTGGGTATGGAGTCAAGGCTTCCCCATCTTGGTGGTTCTAGGAGCCATCTACTTTTTTCTTTTATTCTAATTTTGGGAGAATTTTTTTTCTATCCCTAAGAACCAAGGATTCTAAATAGGTTTCTAATTATGTATAGACTATTACCAAGAGCATTTGTTTCTTTTATGTAGCCCTCTTGGTACTAGTGGTGACTTATTTTATTCCATCATTCTCCATAGGACCGATCATCCATCCCTAGCTTAGATTTTTTTCCTTTTTTGAGTGGTTGGTGATGGAGAGGCTTGTTTCATTAGGTGCTCTAGAGGGAGTGGTATCCATATCCTCTACTATATTGGGGGCCATAAAGTAGTTGATTTGGCTCTATGGCATCTTGGTTGATGCATCCTCTTCTTGCATGTTTCTTCTTCCCTTTCTTGGAGGGTAATAGTTTGGTCTAGGATAATACGTTGTTGAGTAAGATAAGACTCAGGTATGATGGGTTAGATAATGGGAGAGGGTTTATCATTCCCTTCAAACCCATCCATAAATAGAGAAATTTTTTTATCCCATTCATATATCTAGTGTGGGAGGAAGGAGTCATATACTTTGTGGCCTCTAAATGATTTCATGAGGAGCCTCAAGGCTATGATTTGCTTTCAAATATCATAAAATTGGAGGAAGTAAGCTATAAGTCATAAATGCATAAGTGATTTTGGCATTCCTTTGTTATTTTAGAGTGGCACAATCACAAGAATTAATGTTGGGATGTAGTTCCATGAATCTAGTGGTACTGGAGGTCATAGAGGTTTTTTTGTTCATGTGGAAAATATCTCAAAGTGTGAAGCAACCATGTTTAGGTCCATGGATCTGATAGCATACCCCTTATGATATTTTGCTCAGAGTGGAGTTACTAGGTGAATTTTATTGGTGCTTCAAGAAGTGGGTGGATTAAGCCCTTCACTAAAACCTTGATATTATGATATTTTTGGTGGTTTATTTAGGTTCTTCTTTCTTGTAGTGGAGATATCAAGTGGGTGAAAATACTGGCCAAAAAAAGGTTTCCACTGTAACCTTGTTTGGGGTGATGACTTCTCTTATTTTGAGGATTCAATGGATGAATTTACATAGTGCTTCAAAAATTATATGACCACAACCTTCATCAAAACTATGACCTAAATTCTAGATTAGGGGATGGATGTTATCAAATTTGTGTCCCATTGGGTATGCTAATCTAAATTGTTGGAGGTTTAGGAGTGATACCCTTGTGATTTTGGCCTTAGCATCTACCACCACCACATAGTAGTAGGTGTGTCTAATGCCCTACATCTTATGTGGGGGCACCAGTCTTGGAAAGTCTAGGGAAGCATGGGACACAAATCCTACTGGATGACTTCTAAAATTGTTTACCCAGACTTGGTTCCTTACTTTTAGGTGTCTTATTTGGCACTTATTGTTATACTCCTACTATGCTACTCTACTCCTAGACTAGACTGATTCAAGGGGGGAAAGAGAGGAAGGAACATAAAGCAAATTATAAAAACTGATAAAATATAAAAAAGTAAAGGAACATAGTACATTATAGAAAAAATAAATCTATCTAGCCTAACCTAAGGTATGGCGATGTACCGAAGAAAAAGAATAAGACTACCATACTATGTAAACAAGCTTAAATGAACACATACATGTCAACGAACAATGCATTAGGAACACATAATAATTTTGTGGACATGTAGCAGAAACATAACACATACACTAGACAAATATAAGTAAAGAGTCATAGATTCTTTATTAATGAAAACTTTTATTTACATATATGTAGAAGGAATAGGTTTAGAAACCACCTAATAAGCTACACAAGGCTTGATCCAGGCTAGGACACAAAGGAGAATGAAGGAAAGCACCCCTCTAGAATATGGATGACCTTTGATATTTACTAAGAGGATAAGAATACATATATATGATGCAGGAGCATCCGGTGTGAGAAGGGCAATCTTGCATCCTCCAAATTCTTTTATTTTATTTTCTATGTACTTTGAATTTAGTGTGGTTCCAAACCTTTCCTGCGGGGAAATTTTGTAAAAGGAGGTAAGTTTCGGGGAAGTTTTCAAAAGCAAGGCAAAGGTTAAGCTGGAGTCGCGAAATCGTGACCCCAAGACTTCGACATGGGCAAGGGACAGTTTGGGTCGCGATATCGCGACGTTGTGATATCACGACGTGATATCAAAAGAAAACAAAGGGTGGTGCAGACTTGAAGGGAGGTTGGTTTGGTCGCGATATCGTGACATCGCGGTATCGCGACGTGTATTACAAAGAAGAGAAAGGTTGATCTTTGGGTCGCGATATCATGACATGTCGCGATATCGCGCCATGTCGCGATATTGCGGCTTTGTTTGCCAAAATGAAGGCGGGAAGACAGTGGGTCGCGATATCGCGACATGTCACGATATCGCGACTGATAGGAAGTCAAGCTTATGAAAACACGAAGGCTGGTGAGAAGGCAAGCTACAGTGACACGTGGTCTCCACATGTCTTATGGTGACGTGGCCAGTTGAATACCGAGCTAGAGTTAGACGCGCGGCTGCCGTGAAGGTTAAAGTTTAAAATTGATGACCGTGTGTATTAAAGAGGGGGATGGCTTTCACAATAGTACAGAGCATGGACATTATGGGCATAACAGAGACTGAGAAGGACGATCTGAGCAAGGCGGCGTTTGCAGGTCAGAGAAGATCATTAATGGGGGTTTCTCATGGTGGGTCGGACAATGGCCCCTTTATGACAGAAATTTGGAAGTTCGATCGAGGGAGGGAAAATTCGAATTTGAAAATGGTTAGGCAGAGCATTGATGGCCTAGAGGATTGGGGGCCTCGTTAAAAAAAGACCAAAATTTCTGTAAGGGGGGATGGTGAAGTCGGGATTGGGGAAGAGAGACTGTAAGCCTGGAAAAATTATTGTATGACTGTGTTAAGAAATTTAATGAAAGTTACTGTGATTCTACTTTGAATTTGTGGTGTGAATCCCGACTTGCCATCAAGTGGTATCAGAGCGGGAGCTCCTGAGAGTGTAACAGATCGTCGGAGAAGGAGGCAGTTACACCAGGATCTGTGGAAAGATTTTCTAAAAAAAAAAAAAAAGAGAAATATAATGCCTCCACGAAGGAACCGAGGTGGAGGAGGAGATGTGGTGCCGGCCGAAGACTTTCGAGCCTTGCAAAGGTAGGTTCAAGCCCTGCAAGCAGAGTTACGTAGAAGGCGTGAACCCGGAGGGGATGAGGAAAGTGAAGACGAAGTTGAAGAGGAAGAACAGTCTGAGGAAGAAGAAGAAGCTGTGGATCCAGCTCAAGCCCGGTTGTATAAGGCCATCTCTCAGATTGGAAAGCAGCCTAAAATGGAGGTTTCTACATACTTGGGAAACCTAAATCCAGAAGAAGTGATTGACTGGATAAATGATTTAGAGGAATATTTCAAGTACGAGGAAGTTGAGGACCCTAACCGGGTCAGATTTTCTAAGACTAAGTTGAAGGGTCATGCCAACATTTGGTGGAGAGGAATACAGTTGGAGAGGAACAAAAAAGGGAAGGAGAGAATAATGAGATGGGATAGAATGGTGGAGAAGCTGAAAAGATAGTTCATCCCAGTAGATTACGAGTTAGATCCGCTAAGAAAAATGCAGAGTCTTGAGACAGGACAAACAAAAGCTGTCCAAGAGTACATCGAAGAGTTTTACAAAATTTCTATTAGAACAGGGCATTTAGAGGCAAACAAAGAGAAGGTGGCCCGTTACATTAATGGGTTGAGGCTTGGTATCCAGGAAGAACTGAGTCTGGTTCGAGTAAACACCATTGAGGATGCTTACCAATTTGCCTTGAAGGTAGAAGAAAAGCTGAACAGGTGGTTTGAAGGAAAGCAAAGAGGAAGAGGCCGTGGTGGAAGAACTGGTGGGAGGACCAGTGGAGAAAAGTATAAAGATCTGAAGAAGGCTGGGGAAGCCAGTAATAACCAAGATCAAAGAGAGGAGGATGTTTATCAGCCCCGGGACCAGAACAGCTACCCAAGAGGACGGGGTGGATCTGGACGGGGGTTTGGAAGGGGAGTGTTCCGTGGAACATGTTTCCACTGTGGTGAAGAAGGGCATCGTGCATTCGAATGTCCACAACACCGGGAGAGAATGAACAAGAGTCCTGAAGGTCCATCCAGAGCTGCTATGGTAGAAGAAGGTGCTGAGTCTGAGAATTTCGAAGATGCGGAGAGAGGAGAAACAATGATTGTAAGAAGAGTCCTGTTGAACAAGGAGAAGGACACAGACCAGAGAAAAAGTTTATTCCGCACCAGATGTAAATGTGCGGGCAAGGTTTGCAATATCATTATTTATAATGGTAGCACGGATAACCTAGTTTTTGAGGAAATGGTTACAAAGTTACAGTTAGAAAGGAAGAAGCACCCACATCCATACCGGGTCGCATGGTTACAGAAGGACCATGGAGCTTTGGTCAATGAGCAGTGTTCCGTTAAATTTAACATTGGAAATTATTGTGATGAGGTCCTGTGTGACATCCTTCCCATGGATGCTTGCCACATGTTGCTGGGGAGGCCCTGGCAGTTCGATCGGAATGCAGTGCATGATGGCCGTGCCAACACCTACTCATTGACAAAGAATGGTGTACGCCATAAACTAAAGCCCTTAAAGGATGCGGATGAAAAGGTATGTAATATTTCCAGAGTCTGTTTAGTTGAGGGAAGGAAGTTCCTGAATGGGTTAAAGCATGAACATTTATGTTATGCAATAATCCCTAGAGTTAGGGGGAAAGAATGCCGGGATACCTCAACGAAGTTCTAAATCTCTTGGAGGAATTTCCAGGACATTGTGTCTGACAATGTACCTGAGGGCTTACCCCCTGTGAGAAAAATTAGCCATCATATAGATTTAGTACCAGGATCAAGCTTGCCAAATAAAGCTGCACACAGGATGACACCTATAGAGACTGAAGAATTAAATAGACAGGTCTAGGAATTATTAGAAAAGGGATTGATCCGAGAAAGTTTGAGTCCATGCGCAGTACCTGCGAGTGCTGGCGCCAAAGAAGGATGGGGAATGGAGGATGTGTACAGATTCACGGGCCATCAACAAAATTACTATTAAGTATAGATTCCCGTTGCCAAGAATGGATGATATCATGGAATGTTTAAGTGGAGCTGAATACTTCACAAAGATTGACCTGAAAAGTGGCTATCATCAGATCCGTATCCGAGAGGGAGATGAATGGAAGACAGCCTTCAAGACAAGAGAAGGCTTATATGAGTGGTTGGTCATGCCATTTGGGCTGTCCAATGCACCAAGTACTTTCATGCGGCTGATGAATGAAGTACTGAAGGAATTCTTGGGAAAGTTTGTTATTGTTTACTTAGATGATATATTGATATTCAGCAGGACCCTGGAGGAACACCTGATGCACATCAGGAGAGTTTTTGAGAAACTACGGGAAGAGCAGTTGTTAATAAATCTAAAAAAGTGTAATTTTGTCAAGAAGGAGTTAGTATACCTGGGATTTGTAATCTCAGCAGACGGCCTGAAAATGGACCCAGAGAAGGTAAGAGCCATCATTGAGTGGCCTACCCCGAGAAGCACAACAGAAGTCAGGTCATTTCATGGTTTGGCCAGCTTTTATAGGAAGTTCATAAAGAACTTCAGCAATATTTGTGCACCTCTCACAGAAACAATGAGGGGGGATAAAAAGGAGTTCAAGTGGACATTAGGGGCTGAAAAGAGTTTTGATACATTAAAGAGAAAAGTGACAGAACAACCAGTTTTGGCACTTCCAGACTTTGGCAAAGTATTTCAGGTGGACTGTGATGCCAGTGGCAGTGCAATAGGGGCTGTACTGAGTCAAGGAGGCAAGCCAGTTGCTTATTTCAGTGAAAAGTTAAATGATGCTCGAAAAAGGTATTCAGTCTATGATCAGGAATTTTATGCTATAGTTCAGGCTCTGAAAAAGTGGAGACACTATTTATTGCCAAAGGAGTTTGTACTATTTACTGACCATCAGGCTTTACAATACATTAACAGTCAAAAAAAACTAAATCAAAGGCACATGAAATGGGTGGAGTTCCTCCAAAGTTATACCTTTGTGCTAAAACACAGAAGTGGGAAGTCAAATAGAGTTGCAGATGCCTTGAGCAGAAGGCAGACTTTACTGATTAGATTAACAGTCGAAGTAGTGGGGTTTGAAGAACTGAATGATTTGTACCCTGCAGATCCGGATTTTTCAGAAGCTTGGAAGGCTTGCTTAACACCTGTTACGGTGGACCGAACAAAATGGTTGGATTTCCTGATCCAAGATGGAATGCTGTTCAAAGGAAGCAAATTATGCATTCCAAGGAGCTCTATGCGGGAGAACTTAATTAAAGAAAAACACAGTGGAGGACTGGCTGGGAATTTTGGTCGGGATAAGACCATTGCCCTGGTGGAGGAAAATTACTACTGGCCACAGCTTCAGCAGGATGTGCGGAAGTTTGTGCAAGGTTGCAGAGTATGCCAGATGGCAAAGGGTGTAAGGCAAAACACAGGACTGTACCAGCCCTTACCTGCACCTGAGAGGCCATGGGAGGATATAAGCATGGATTTTGTCCTCGGGTTGCCGAGAACACAGAGGGGAAATGACTCTGTATTTGTGGTGGTTGACCGATTCTCCAAAATGGCACATTTTATTCCTTGCCAGAAGACAAGTGATGCAGTTCACATTGCTGGATTGTTCTTCAAGGAGGTGGTACGACTTCACGGTCTACCAAGAAGTATAGTTTTGGACAGAGATACAAAGTTCGTTGGGTATTTCTGGAGAACTCTGTGGAAGAAATTGAAGACAGACCTGAAATTCAGTTTAGCATACCACCCATAGACTGATGGGCAGACGGAGGTGGCCAATAGAAGCCTGGGTAATTTACTGAGATGTTTGATAGTGGATCAACCCAAGGGTTGGGATTTGGTCTTGCCATAAGCAGAATTTGCATATAACAGCTCAGTCAATAAGAGCACCAATAAGTCTCCTTTCCAGATAGTATATGGACACAGCCCGAGGAATGTATCTGAACTGAGGAAGTTGGACAGGACAGAAAAGTGTAGTGCCGAGGCAGAAGAATTTGCAGAACACATGAGAAGTCTGCATGAGGAAGTGAGGAAACAGATTGTAAAAATGAACACTCAGTATAAGACAAGGGCGGACCAGAAGCGGCGGTTCAAGGAGTTCAAGGTGGGAGATGAGGTTATGGTGCATCTCAGGAAGGAGAGATTTCTTGCCAAGACTTATAACAAATTGAAGATGAAGAAATTTGGGCCATGCAAAATACTGGGAAAACGGGAGTCAGGAAATGCTTATGAAGTGGAATTGCCAAGTTGGCTTGGTATTTCGCCTGTCTTCAATGTTTCAGATCTAGTGGAGTACCATGAAGGGGAAAGTGCAGAGGCACCTAGTGCAGAAGTGTGGCAATTTTTGGCATCTACTCCAACCACCAATGAGGTTGAAGAGATATTGGATACTCGTGAGGGCAGAAGCACCAGAAATAGACAATATTCTGAATACTTAGTTAAGTGGAAAGGCAGACCTGTTGAGGATGCAACTTGGGTGTCGAAGACGGAGGTTGACCGCTTGGGTCTTCCCCCAACAAAATAGAAGTGAGGCTCACTTCTAATCTACCCCGGGTGTCTGATGCAGGAGCATCCGGTGTGAGAAGGGCAATCTTGCATCCTCCAAATTCTTTTATTTTATTTTCTAAGTACTTTGAATTTAGTGTGGTTCCAAACCTTTCCTGCGGGGAAGTTTTGTAAAAGGAGGTAAGTTTCAGGGAAGTTTTCAAAAGAAAGGTAAAGGTTAAGCTGGAGTCGTGAAATCGCGACCCTAAGACTTCGGCATGGGCAAGGGACAGTTTGGGTTGCGATATCGCGACGTCACGATATTGCGACGTGATATCAAAAGAAAACAAAGGGCGATGCAGACTTGAAGGGAGGTTGGTTTGGTCACGATATCGCGATGTCGCGATATCGTGACGTGTCTTGCAAAGAAGAGAAAGGTTGATCTTTGGGTCGCGATATCACGACATGTCACGATATCGCCATGTCGCGATATCGCGCCATGTCACGATATCGCGGCTTTGTTTGCCAAAATGAAGGCGGGAAGACAGTGGGTCATGATATCGCGACATGTCGCGATATCGCGACTGATAGGAAGTCAAGCTTATGAAAACATGAAGGCTGGTGAGAAGGCAAGCTGCAGTGACACGTGGTCTCCACGTGTCTTATGGTGATGTGGCCAGTTGAATACCGAGCTAGAGTTAGACGCGCGGCTGCCGTGAAGGTTAAAGTTTAAAATTGACGACCACGTGTATTAAAGAGGGGGATGGCTTTCGCAATAGTACAGAGCATGGACATTATGGGCGTAATAGAGACTGAGAAGGACGATCTGAGCAAGGCGGCATTTGCAGGTCAGAGAAGATCATTAATGGGGGTTTCTCATGGTGGGTCGGACAATGGCCCCTTTATGACAGAAATTTGGAAGTTCGACCGAGGGAGGGAAAATTCAAATTTGAAAATGGTTAGGCAGAGCATTGATGGCCTAGAGGATCGGGGGCCTCGTTAAAAAAGACCAAAATTTCTGTAAGGGGGGATGGTGAAGTCGGGATTGGGGAAGAGAGACTGTAAGCCTGGAAAAATTATTGTATGACTGTGTTAAGAAATTTAATGAAAGTTACTGTGATTCTACTTTGAATTCGTGGTGTGAATCCCAGCTTGCCATCAATATATAAAGCATACATGGGGTATTTCCGATTTTAAATTCAATTTTCCTCTCATCCAAAATTATTGCTCATTGTAATTTTGCATTGAAGGTGTAGGATCCCAAGGTTGCTTGGTCTTGGGGTGGATGGAGGTAAGATTATGGTTCCCATGCAGGATATTTTCTATAGAGTTCTCTTGGCATTTATGTTCTCAAATTTATGGTCACTCCTTTGGAGGCCTAATGATGGTGTTTTAATGTTGTACCTCCTTTAAAGGAAAATACCATTTATTCAAGGAATTTTACATATCTACATAACCTATGCGATCCATGGCAATGACAACCACATCAACAAGGGGGGAATGGGGGACCAATAACCCTTCATGAAGGGGTTTAGGGGTAATATCCCTCAAAGCAAATCTTGCACTCCTAAAATTTTGGAGCACAACTAGATGTTGTCTAACAAAAAATAATCATTCTTAGATCCTATTGGTATCCCTAATGGTAGTCTTACTCTATTGTTTTATCCAACTATTATAGCTAGATGTGTTTGGTTGCTTGATTTGGTCAAGCATACTTAGTCCAAACTTGTGCTCTGGTCATAATATGTTGTAGAGACTTATAGTTTTTATTAAAATTTTGATTCCACATTTCATCGAGGGAGGTATAGTCATCAGAGCTTTTGTATATACCTTGATTTTTGTTATTCTCTAAAGCTCTAGTTCATCTAGTTCTACTTAAGCCTTCATATAGTTCTTATGTGATTTGGTCTCCTACCAAGTCCAACCTTTAAAATTGTCCAAAAGGACTTACTCTACCCAAGTGTAGTGAGAATTCACTACAATGGCTATAGAGAGTGCCCCATTTAGGATCCAGTGGCTTGCTTTAGGTGCTAAGACCAACTTGATTAGTATCCATTTATCATCTAGGAGAGATTATTTATCTTCACTTTCTTCAAATCTATCTATGAGTAGGGCAGTAGGTTCATATCATTTGTAATTAAGTAGAGGGAGATAGAGAGCAATGCTACCAATAATCTAAGAGCCACATCTTGCTTTGTGATATCATGTATTTAGTATATAGAGACCATATCCTATAGATGCTTTAATAGGGAGGTCAAATATTTGCTAGTGTAATCTAGTAGGAATTCAAGTAGCAATGCTAGAATTTTTTCCCATATAGTTGATGGATCTATAGGTCATATAAGACTTTGATCATTCCAAAAATGGAATAATTTGAGTGGTAGAGTAGCCATGCTTAAGTTTTCTACTCTTCCTTTCTAGGGAATAGGGTACTATTAGTGGTAACAAGGTATTTGGTAGTGATTATTTTGTTTATGTACCTTTGATCCTTTAGTTGGAGCAGAGTCGCCAAGTAAATATGACTTGTGTTCTAAGAGTAGATAGGCCTAGGTCTTCACTAGAACCTTAATTTTGTATCCTTTAAAGTTACTTCTTTTGTCTATTTATTCAAGAATGGAGTTTCAACAAGAAAAATAGACAAAGATCATCATCAAAGTTAGAGTCTAATTTGTTCTCTTAATTGTAGGATCAATGATTAGTCAATGGGGTCCCATTGGTTCTGTCATTGAATTATTGTCCTCTTTGATTGTTCTAACTGTTGTATGGGTTAGATTATATGATTAGGAATATCACAATATAGAAGGGCCAGTCTCAATAGTGCGGTGGCCTCTAGGATTTTTTACAAGGCTAAATCCTTTTATGATGTGATCTTGAGAACTATTATCCTACTCTATCCTAATTTAATAGTCTCAAGTGAAAAGGGGTTAGATAAATGGATAAAAGAAAATACAATGGAAAGGATAAAATATAACTTAAGAAAGGTGGTACACCAAGATCAAGATAAGATTTCCCTACACAACCCTAAGTGTGATGTGCCAACATAGTAAACACTTCCTCATCATAAGCATAGATAAACACACATGCATACAAGAAATAGGATAGGGAGAACCAAAAACTTAGAACCAAATCATAGCAAGTCTTCGGTAGGTATATATGACTATAAATTCATTATAAGATTATGCCAAAGGTAGGGTTTTTGGGGCATGCCTACAAGACCACATAGAAATACAAGTATTGCTATATAAATGAAAATGAATTGAAAGTTATATGATTTTGTAGTATAACTTTTCAATCCTTTACAATGCTAAAAATTTTACTCTATATATTTAAAAGGGGATATTTTCCCTTCAAAACTATATAAGGATTTCAAGAAATGACTACTCGTTTGTGTGTTGGATCATGTATTCATTCAAATCATGAGTTCTTATGAGGTCTTTAGATTTGGAATCATAATTGCTAAAGTGTTTTAACTCTTTCAATGAGTAACTACCATCATTATTGCTATCTAACCTTATTGGAAATTCCCACAGTCTGAGCATGGGATATTTTCAAAATCAATACTTTAGATTTAGGATTTGATTTTATTGTAGGTCTCATGCTACTACCTTTATAATTTCAATGTAACCTTTATGATAGATATATCATAATATTTTTAGGAAAAGTATTGTACTCCCTAGAAGACTATACACCTCAACCTTCAAAACTTTTATCACCATCTAACTTCAAAGCTTTCCATTTGACCTTAGAATTTTATATATTGAAACTTCTTAATTTCATATTAAGTTAAAAATTTTACAAACTTCCAATTTTCGGATACTTAGCATTTTTTGTGTCTTTCAATATTTTTTCCTTTTGATCCTTAGGCCATTAGAACTTTTGTATTTTAGTTTTTTAATTTGCAATACTTTTTGATTGGAACTTTTGTCCACACTTTTTTCGATGCTTAATTTTCTATTTCCTTCGTATTCTTCCTCCAATGAGGCTGATTTGAACATTCTTTCTAAACATTTCTCCTTTTGGGTGTAGTGGGAACTTACTACAGTGTGACTATTTCAACAACATAGTTCACATGGTCATTATATGTGAAAATTATTTGTTTGATGAGAATTGCTTCACTAATTTTGATATATTTGATAATTTTTTCCTTATTGGACGAACTATGGATGTCTTATGCATCTTTTGAGTGTTTTTTTCCCTTTCTAATTTGAAAGTAGTTGTTCTTATCCATATGCTATATGTATGGCCTCTACTTTTGAAAGTAAGTTCACTAGAATTTCAAAGCTTGGTGTTTGTTTAATGATATTTAATGTTGCCATACAATAATTTATTTTGATGGGAGAGATCTCAAAATAGTTGGAACTAATGTTTCCCTAGATACCTAATGTCCTGATGCTTGTAATTATTCTCATAACTCAACAATTCTCCTCATGAAATATTACAATTTCTCTTCACTCTTCATCTTTAAGCAGTAGAGCTAGCTTTGGAGAAATAAAATTTGATTTTGATTCTTTCATTCAAATATTATTTGTAACTTCTACCATGCATATTTGGTTGTGGTTGAATACCTAATGTATCATTGTACATTAAATACTATTCCAAACATGATGACTAACATTACCTTTTATATGCCTTATCAAAATTTGTTTGATCTTCACCTTCTAGAGTAGGATGGGTAATGGTTCCATCTACAACTTGTCATACTTCTTTAAACTCAAGCCATGTTTTGAGTTTGGTTTTCTAGAAAGAATAATTATTACTCCATATTACTTGGAAATTGAGCAACAAGAGCTTCAATGCTCCACAAACCATAGTAAAATTTAAAAATAAATTAATATTTTATTTCACTGAATCAACCTTGAAAAGAAAATATTTTCAAAAATCATAAATAGGGCTATATTCATATTTTAAATGATGCTTCAAATTGCAAGAAAATTATTTTGTTGAGCAAAAGAAAAATAAAGGTAAAATTTTTCTTCCGTCCTATTTTTTAACATGGATTATTCCTTTGTAATATTCCCTTTCAAAAAATATAATGGTGTCTTCTATTTTGAATGTAAGTAAAGTAACTAGTAAATAATTATATATACCTTTGTTGTTTCCTTAACTATGAATGTGGGACTTTGATTTATTTTGTAAAGATTTTTGAATGTTAGATTTTTGATCTTGTAGAAACCTTTGACATCTACCACCTTTAGGTTGTCATACCCACTTTGGAGAATGTGCTCAAGGGTTTGCACATACCTTTGATGATTTGATAATAATAATAAATTATAACCTAGAAACATATATGATTTTTCCTTTGGTAAATTAAATTTGAGAACAATTGCACTTGATCATTGAGGGCCTAAATTTTACTTTGTAATTTTATTCCACTTACTTTGACTTGATAAAATAACTTAAAGATATTTGGTTTTTTTAGACAATATTTTTTGAAGGTAGCTTAGTTCTTTGATTAAATATAATGTTTCCAAGTAGTCATGTTCTACTTTTGCTTGATTTTTTTTTTGGTAAATGAGATACTATAGCATTAATACCGGGTTTTACAGGTTGACCCAAAACATTTTACAAAAATCAGCCTAGGGCTGTTGATGAACATGTCCTTACTAAGGATCCCATATATGTAAAATATACATGCCGCCAAAGCCATTACATCCGGTAAGGCACATACCCTGTTATCAAAAAGAAACTTCCCATACAACATTTTGGTTATACCCCAAGAAAACACACCTATATCATAATTACAAAAAAAGAAATAGACACAATCTCTTCCTTGAAATAGTGGAGAAACAAAAAGCTGCAGACACACATAATAGAGTACTGAAAAAACTCCCACAAGCTTTGTATTGATAGTCACTCTTAATAATTTTTTGGTAATTGCTTTCTTCTATTTATGACATGCTTTGGGACCACATCCTGTATTGGCCAATCAGCCTTGGAGAAGTGAACCTGCTAGCTATATTTATGGTGGTGGCTATCTGGTGGTCCATGTGTCTCTGGTTTGAAGTCTTATATTGCCATTTCTTTCCTGCCCTGTGATTATCAACCAACCTAAAATTACTAAGACAACTAGGAGCCATGTTATCTGATATGTGATTTTCCCCATTAGTCTTTGTGGTATTTCCAAGCAGCATCCACCAAGACTGATAGCTCGGATAATTTTTATTGTGAGTCCATTTCAAAAAAGATAAGCGAATACTCATAGCCTTCAAACTTATAGTGCCTTCCCTATTGGTAAATTTGACTATCATTCTTGGTATTCTTGTTGAATAAGCTCCTCTACTTCACTCAGGACATCGTGTTCCCATTTGAAAAGTCCATCACCATCGACACCCAAATTTGCCAGCTTATCAACAACTTTGTTAGCTTCCCGAAAGACATGTTGGGATTTTTTGTCCTGTCTTCCCTGGAAAATGATCCTAGCCTCTTCAAAAATTGTTTTAATCCTCCAAGGAGGTGTTTTCCAATTATTGAGGAGATTTATAACATGCATAGAGTCTCCTTCTATGATCAAATTACCTTCTAAGTCTTGAGTCATTTGAAGGCCTCTCCACATAGCTCTAGCTTCAGCTTCATTGTTCATCCTTGTTCCCAAATATTTAGAAAACACAAGCATCATATTCTCATTATGATATCGCACAATGCCGCCAACACCTACTCTTCCAAGATTTTCCTTAGCCTCTCCATAAAAATTAAGCTTAAACCAACCCGTAGGAGGTGGGGACCACTTAACATTGGCTCTAGGGTTGACTACCCTAGGCACAAAATCATCTAACAAGGTTAAGCTTAAATATTGAGCAATCGTGGTCTCCTGCAGATGAGGTTTATGACTATCATTCTTATTGGCAAAGGATAGGATCCTAGCAATGATAGTTTGATGATCATGGATAGACTCATTAAAGACTCTATGGTTCCTTTCTAACCACACCTGCCAAAGATAGTGATTGAGAAAATTTTTCCACATGTATCTAAGTCTTTGGATTGAAAAGGGGTAAGGCCACTGGATGAAAAAATAAAGTACGATGGTTGGTTTAACCCAAGAAATATTGAAGGCCTAAAAAACCCCACTTAGGACAGTCAAGGAAAAAGGGCACTCAAGGAAAATGTGATAAATGGTCTCCCAATTAGCCTTGCATAGATAATAGTGATTAGTGATACAAATACCTTTACACATCATATTATCAATGGTTAGAATTCTACCTTGGATAACCAGCCATGAAAAGACTACAATTTTTGGAATTATTATTTTTATCCAAACTAAGTCCTTTTGGAGGACAAAATCCTCATCATCAAGCAGAAGCTTGTAAGATGATTTAATAGTGAACTACCCATTTTTTGTAGGAGCCCAAGTCACTTGATCTTCCTTGGGTCTCATGGGGATAAACTGTTACCCGATAAAGTTACAAAGATCATTTTATTCTGCTTGAAATCCCTGAATCCTTATTTTTTTCCACTTCATTCTGCCTCTGTCCTCAAACATATAATCATAGACTTTTCTTCCAATGAGTTCTTCTATGATATATCTAATTCGGGCTAAGTAAGGATATTGCATCAATGGTTCATCCTTAGCCCACCTGTCATTCCAGCAATTTATCCTCTCATCATTGCCTAAAACCCATATTAAACCTTTTTGATGATTTCCTTACAATTGAGAATTGCTTTTCAAAAAATAGAACCTCTGATTGGAACTAAGTCACTTAGAAATTCCATATTTTGAAGATAATTTCATTTGATGATAGTTTTCAATTCATTTTCTTCACTAGAAATGAGGCGCCATGCCTGCTTAGCTAGTAAAGCTAAATTCATATGAGCAATTCTCCTCAAACCTAAGTCCCCATTCATTTTCTTCACCAAAAATAAGGCACCATGCCTGCTTATCTTGATTTGGTTCTTCTTTAGGTAGAAGCTTTCAATTTTTTCCTTATGTAGAGATGTTATAATTCATGTCTATTATCTTCTATGTATAATATCTTTCTATGTATTTGATTCTTTTTTTTATGATTTTACATCGAAACTGAATGTTGTTCAAAAAGCTTGTTTCTTATAGTATTTACAATATTCATCCAAGAAGTTTTCTCCTAGCTTGAGAGCTTATGCTATTAATATTTTCTAATATATTTCACTTGAGATCCTTCCTATGCAATTTGAAGCAATTTGGTCTTTGACATTGACTTGAATATATAATTCTCCTTGCATTCTCTAGTGTGAAATATCTATCAAATACCTTTTGTTTGTGTTTGATATCTAAATATTTTTTCTTGGGTTAAAATTTTTATGAATATATATTGAGCATAATTATGAGTACCTTGGATGCTTGCACTTTTTTGTTCAGATACAAACATTCACGAGATAAACTATATTGGTTATTTTATTCTTTATGTGAAGGATTCTCCTTGTCATTTGATGTGAATTGAGATGAGCTTTCTAAATTTAGATGCTTTCCTTGAACATTCTCTCTGATCATATATATTATACTTTTCTTTTTGTCCTTCAAAAATCATTCTAATTAGAACATCTACCTTGCTACCCAGATAGTAAATACAATTTTATTCGTGAGGTGATTAGCTTCAACTAAGGCTTGGGAAGTTCATGTTATTTTGTACAAATGATTTTATATTGTGTATCATTTGACTTCAATGTTTATCTTGGCTTAGAGATAATATACGTATCAGAATTAATTGATTTTAAAAAACCTAGAAGGGCTAATGCAACAAAATTGTCTTACTTTCTTGCAACTTCCTCACATTCTTGTGGGAATATAATATTCAAAACTTTAGTAGTAGGATCTTATTATTATCCGGGCATTGCCTAAAACTTATCTAAAAATTGGTTCTTCCATGGAATTTTGCTTCACTATGATAATTACCTCTCTTTTGATGTTTGTCCATATTTTTTTGATTTTATTCCATGGAATTAGTTCACAGAGAAGATGCTTACATCTTCTTTTGAACTTTTGAGGTTAACCAAGTATTTTATTTTACTTCTATGGAATTATTTCATGAATATGATGGTTACCTCTTATTTTGAGGTTAATTTTAAATAATATTTTAGAGAATTATTTACCCTTGAAAAATTTTACTTAATAAAGTGCTCTTTGAGCATATTTGAATCAAAATAAGAGAAGTATTATAAGGATATATGGCTCTTCCTTCTACCTAATCTAATTCTACATGTTAGAACACAATGCTTCTATGCTTTTAGTTATGAATTGATAGAATTTAAATATATAGAATTCCCAAATTTGACACAATAACCTACTAACTAAACTGGCAACTACCCTTATCCTATAGTGCATGAATTGACCTCATGATGGGTGGTTATACCACATACCATTTCACATGGACTATGATGTAATAACTTCAAACACCTCCATGGATACCACACCTATCAAAGCAGCATTGTCTTCTTCTATGATGAGGGAAGGGATATTCTATGAATAACTTCCTATTGGGCCCTTGGATCCAAAGTTTTTGTTGATAAGAGTTTTACAAAATAGTCCAAAGCAACATTGTTCATACTGTCTCATGAATAAATTGAGTCACCAATATTTATATTAAAGGATGATATAAAATTATAAGCTCTTCTTAATAAAAGATATTTATGAAAGAAAGCATACTTACTATCTCGTTTCAACCACTAAATCCTAGATTTTTGTTTCCATAGAAGCTCCTCCATTTTTTTTTCATTCCTCTAAATCAGTAGATAATTGTATTCATGCTTACTAAGATTCTTTGAGAGGTCTACATAGTGGATTTTCTCATTCACCTATTCAAGTTGAGAAGACAAATTTATCTTTTTTCTCTAAGATCACAAAAATCCTACCAATTACATTCTTTAATTTAGTTTTAAGTTGTATTTTAAAAAAATAATTCATTTTGTTATCAAACATTGACATTCCTTCCCTCCACCATTGCTAGTCTAGTAGTCTAAAAGTATTGCCCCAAAGCCACATGAGTTGAAATTTTAAAGGAGCTTAGTTGCAAAGCGGCTTTCCAAATATCTAATAGAATATGCCAATGATCCAAACCAACATTATTGAGGATAGGAGATTAAAAAAATATTTCAACCAAAATGAGCTTATAAAAATTCATAAATCTATCCATATGTTTCAAAATACTTCCTAGCCTTTACCTCTTGTTAAACCATGTCATCATTACTATTCTTGGGTTTGACATCAATCAACTGAATATGCCTCAAACGTTCATGCATTAGATCTAAAACATCATCTAACACTCTAGTCCCTCTCATTTTCTCATCCAAAGAAAGAATAATATTAAAATCCCCTCCTCATATGAGTTGTATTATAGGAAACTAGAATAAGAACTATCAAGTATAGCTCCACCGCTTTTGTTTCTCCTTTATAGATATGGTTACATATATTGATACATAAGAGTTTGTAATATGAGTGTCTTCATTGGCCAATATAACCAAGATAAGACTTTAGAACTTTAAATAAAGGGTTTAATGTTCAAATTTAATGAAGGTGAAGTTACACATAAATTTAAATTTAATTAAATAAACATATCTATTTTTGTTGTTGTGGAAAGTCCCAATGTTGCACCCTTTTCTTAATTTTATTTTTGGAGGAATCGAACTAGAATTTCAGAGGAAGAATTTTGAAGGCCTGCAACATTACAATAGCATTTTGAATGATTGAAGCGCAAGTAACAAGAGGAATGTCGAAGGTTTGAGGAATCAAACTAGGGTTTTAGAGGCTAGGGAAAAGACCTAGATAATATTTTTATGTTAAAAACACCATCATAGAGGATAAATTCTTTTAGAGGGTCTTTCAATAGTAAGGTTCACAACCAAGAATGAGGGACATAGGTACTTCGGTACTAGATCCTCCAAATCGAAGAATATCATACTAGGATAAGCTATGTGGAACCCAAGATAGCTTCATTGATTATCAAACACAAGAAAGGACAATCACAACCACCATGGTAAATCAACAAAAGGAGGATTATTTGCCTGAAAGGGTGAATTTTGTTTAACTAAAAGTAAAAGAAATACCAGTATTGGAAATAGTAGAGGACTAGATAGCTGAGGATATAGTTTATAAGATAAAACACAACCTAATAGGTAAATTTGAGGGTTTCAGACCATCCGTGCACTTCCTCCACACATGGATAAGGAAAAAATGACATTTATAAGGAGAATACAAAATTCTAACTCTCCCAAATGGATATTTTTTTATAGAGTTCACTTCAATGGCAAATCGATAAAATGTATTTGAGGGAGGGTCATATCATCATGGACCAACGAGACTATTCCTGCAACCATGGAATATGGGATTCAACCTGAGGGTGGAATCGACTATAGTACCAATATGGGTAAGATTATTTTCCCTTCCCCTTGAATTTTGGAAAGAGGAGGTACTCGAGGAAATAGGTAACTTACTCGGGCATTATCAAGGTAGATCAAGAGAAACAATTTTAGGAGGATTGACAATGTTTGCTAGGGTTTGCATAGAAATGGATCTTAGTAAACCTCTTCCAAAAAATATAGACCTAAAATAGGGAATTTTATCTAGTTCCAACAACTAGATTATGAGGTTATTGATGTCGGGTGTGCCACGCTCATGGATATTTTGCTAGAATGTGCCCAATAGTTAAAGATCATCAATTTGGAGAAGAGGGGATAAAAGTAAATATTAACATGGCATGCCAATATCTTTAGCAAAAGGTAAATTAGAAGGAAGGAAAAATCCTAATAGACTCTAAGGGCTTCCAAGAAGGTCAGAATGCCAAACAAAAAAATTAGCATACTAACCACATATAAGGAGAAAAAACGAGAATAAAAAATAATAGATATGAGATATTCAAACAATTGAGAATATTAGGAATATAAGGATATTTTCAAATGGAAGGATTAGATGAAGATACTTAGCAAGTCACAATGGTGAATCATGAACAATAATCCAATCTAGTGTTAGGTAATAAGCAAGGAGTAGAACTACATACAACCTCTCTCAATTGTGACCATAGGAGGTAAATCAGAATAGGGGATAGTCTTAACTCAGGAAATAGAGATGAAAGAAGGAAAATATAACAAATACAACCCTACTTTAGGGATTCATTAAGTGAAGAATAAAAAAAACTAAACCAATATGTAGGAAGGAAGTCAAACAAGGAAATGATGGAGAACAAGGAAGAAATTTGAGCCAAAATGGACAAGTAAAATTGATGGCTGATTTTTTCTCTTCCTATTCTCAATGATTTTAATTACTTGGAATATGAGGGGTTTAGGAAAATACCCCAAAAAAAAGGTAGTTAAAAAAATTATCATGGATATGAGTCAAGATATGATTTTTTAACAGGAAACAAAAATGCATTGAGAAGATTTATAAAAAATAAATTGGAGGATATGGAAAAAAGAAGAAATCCTTACTCAACTAGCACAGGGGAAATCATGTGGATTGGAAACTATGTGGAATCCCCAACTATTCCTAGAAATAGGGGCCTCCGTAAGAGGGGTGTTGATGGTTCAGTTGCAAAATAAAGAAAATAGGAAAAATTGGACTATAGTTAATTTTCTATGTAGCATAGATAGTCAGATTACAAGGGGATCAATGGGAAGTGATCCAAACTTTCAGATACAACTACCCAGAGTACCAATGGATTGTGGGAGGAGAATTCAATACAAATATTATAATAGAGGAACAAAAAGGAGGCATAGCCATGTTGGAGGAAAAGGATAGGTTATTTTTAGCAATAACATGTCAAATAAATCTAATAGGTATCCCAACCGTGGACAAATACATGAATTCGACAAATAGAAGAAAGGAAGGGGAGATAGTAAAATCTTACTTGGACCATTTATTCATGGAGGAGGAATTATTCTTGCATACCAAGAATCAAGTGAGGGTCATGGATAGGATTTCTTCAGATCATTTTATAGTAAGCCTTAACATAGAAAAAGATAATCATAAAGGTGCAGAAACTTTTAAATTTGAGCTATGGTGGCTGAAATATGAGAAGTTGGAGGACCACATAAAGAAATGGTGGAAATTAGGGACACCAATATTTGGGATAGCCAAATTCAAACTCCACAAACAACTAAAATATGTGAGGAACCAACTAAAGGAGTGGAGTAAACACAAGAAGGAACTCACTAGAATCTAATAGAAAAAAATAAAGGATTAGAAGGAGAAGATTGTTTAAGAGATAAGACAAGAAACTATTATGGAAGATTTGTTGCAATGTGAGGCAAAAATTATTAGGAGAGAGGAAGCTTTGGAGGAACAAGAAGAGATCGATTGGAGGTAAAGGTCCAACGTTACATGGTTAAAGGAGGGGGATCAAAACACAACTTTCTTTCATAAGACAACAACAACTAGAAGAAAATAGAATATAATTATCGGTCTTACAAATATGATGGGTCAAGTTAAAATAAATGGAAGTGAAATGAAAAGTATAGCAAATCAATACTTCCATACTCTTTTTCAGTAGAAACAAAAATTTAAATGCTACATGGCATAAGAAGATACTAGAGGTAATTCCAAAATTAGTCAAACCTAAACATAATAAATTATTAATGGAGAAAATTTCTTTGGAAGAAACATTGTAGATCATACAAAAATGCAAACAAGAAAGACCCTAGGACTAGGTGGATTCCCTATTGAATTTTATCAAATTTTGTTGGAAATTGTGGGCCAAGTAGTGGTGTAGGCACTAGAGGAAATCAGACAAAGTAAGCAAATATTAAAAGCCTTGAATTATAATTTTATCACTTTAATTCCTAAGGGCCCATGTAGTGAGATAATTGAAAACTATAGGCCTATTTCACTATGTAATGTAGTATGCAAGATATTAACAAAACTTATGGTATAGAGGTTAAAACCTTTTTTACCAAATCTGATTTCAAATGAGCAAGGTGGTTTTGTTGAAGGTAGACAAATTCTAGATGGAATAGTAGTGGTCTAGGAGGTGATACACACAATATCCAAGAAAAAGCACCCATGTATGTTTATTAAATTAGACTGGTCCTTTATGCAAAGGATTTTAGAAAAAGTGGGCTTTGTAAAGAAGTGGAGATACTGGGTAAAATCCTGCACATAGACTACATATTTCTCAGTTCTAGTAAATGGTAATCCATATCCCATGTTCATAGCAAGAAGGAGGTTGAAGCAAGGGGTCCCTCTTTCCTCTTACCTTTTTTATTCTTTATGCAGAGGGTCTAGGGAGACTGTTAAAAAAAGTAAGACAATAGGGAAGGCTAAGGGGTATGAAAATAAGTTCTCAGATTGAGATAAATCACCTCCAATTTGTGGATGATACTACTGTTATTAGTCAAGCCAATATCCTAGTAGCAAGAAATATAAAAGAATTTTTAGATAGGGATACACAAGCTACTGGGAAAACTTTTAACGAAAAAATCTCAAATAGTTTTTTTCAGTACAACAAAGAGGGTGAGATAAAATTATATAGTTGTTGAACTTCATGGAAACTCCTTTACCCATATAGTATTTAGGAGTACCTTTATCTACAAAGAAAACAAAAATCAAGGAGTGGAAAGAGTCGATTGAAAAAAATTAATCTAAGTTGAGCAACTAGACACACAAATGGCTAAGCTTGGGAGGAATGCTTACAATGATTAAATATGTGCTACAAGCTCTCCCAGTTTATAATTTTTTTATAATTTAGGCTCCAAAGAAATTCTAAAAGATATTGATAAATACACAAGAAATGTTTTGTGGTTAGGTGTAAGGGAAGAACAAAAATTAGAACTAGTTGTGTGGGAGAAGATATGCCAACAAAAAAAATAAGGAGGATTAGGGATAAAATTAGCATCCCAAAGCAGCAAGGTACTAGCAAGGAAGCTATATTGGAGATGGGTTACAACTATTGGAGGCTTATGGAGTAGGCTATTACAAGTCAAATATTACCTAGGAGAGGCCGAGAAATACACCCCAAGACTTAGAGTGGAAGGAGAGGTATATACAATATAGAGAACAGTGGAAGTAGGTCAGGAGTTAATAAAGCCATGCCTTTATTGGTAATTAGGGGATGGAAAGGATGTTCTTTTTTGAGAGGATTCATAGAAACAATCTCAACCAACTATTCAAACATTCCCAAAGATGGAGAGTTGGAAAGTAGAGCTCCAAAATGTAGGGTGGTGGAAAGTATCTTACTATATGAAATTATGGAATCAACATGTTATTGACATACTACAATGGAGACATCCTCGAGAATGACCAGTGAGGGGGACAAAGGAATGAACCAAAAAATTGTGGAGTCATATTCAAAGACATACAATTTAGGATGGTTCTAAGAGGGATATACTTGGATGGGGAGGAAGTAGGTTGGGAATATATAATGTAAAGGGGGGATACAAGGTAATTTGTGGATATGAGATTATCCTAGAACCACTTCCATGGATATTTGTATGGCAAAAGGAAGGATGACCAAAAATTAATATTTTCTCATGGCTAATTAACCATGGAAAGTGCTTGACATTTGATAATTTGAGAAAAAAGGCTCTACGGGACTTCCAAATGTGTTATGTGTGGAAAGGCAGAGGAGACCTTGAATCACCTCTTTTTTGGGTGTTCTTTTGCCAAAGACATATGGATTAGTTGGTGGAGGCAGATGAGATAGCATTGGGAAATTTTTGAGAGTCAGGAAAGCTTTTATGAGAAATGGAAACAATGCAAATTTAAGACTAGAACAACAAACATGGTATGGAAGCTGGGACCTAGCTTCATATGGTGGCATTTATGGCTACAACAAAATGCACACATATTTAGATTAGAGTACAGAACAAGGGAGTATGTTTGGGAGAGGATTATGAGTAAGTTAATGAAAACACTATCCATTAGATTACACGTAAAAGAAAAATAACTAAGGGTTGGTTGCGCATGTGATATCTCTTCAAATAACAGAGTGGAGACCGCCTCCCAGAGAGTGGGTGAAGGCAAACACAAATGAGGCTTCTACTAAAAATCCTGAAAAAGTTGGTTTTGGTAGTATCATATGAAATTTGAAAGGAGAACAAGTGTACTTGAGAGTAGAAGATATGGGTGAGACAACAAATAATGAAGTAGAAGGACAGACGATCTTGTCAACATCAATGATAGCTGCAAATCTACATTTACATAAGCTATGGATAGAGACAGACTCTCAAGTATGAGCTGGATTCTTGGATCTGATAAGACCCTTTCAGGTGTTGGGAATTGGAGAGAGCAGGAAGGTGGAAGCAGTTCAAAATATTTGGAAGGTTTTTCAAGATGTTTTTATTACTCATATCAAGCAAGAGAAAAATAGGGTGGCAGATTATTTAACAAAATGGAGAAAAGAACTAGAGGAAAGGCAATATGTGGACTCTCATATAGAAATTAGATAAGTTGGTGTGAAAGAATCCAAGAGATGCGAGAGACGGTAAAGACAGATAACAGACATGCTCAAGATGCCAATAATGACTTCAAAACATCATGAAGATAGATGGATGGTCTACAAAATTTAGATGACTGAGAAAAATTTGAATTGAACTATGATAATACTGATGTGTATGAATAGCTGTATTATGTTGGGCTCAGTGATGTTTTCAACAAACATACCTATATATTATTTTTATGGCTAATTTGTGAGCTAAAAATATTGGAGGAGGACTTTTTCTTCCATTGTTTCCAACTTGTTTTACTTTATAATACAACTCCTATAAATATAATATATATTTTATTTAATTTTTTTTATAAAATTTATCTAACATAATAAACGTTAAAAACTACTTTAATTATTTTAAAAGCATATATATCATAAAGAGAAGTAATCTTGGGTACTGGAAAGCGAGAAGACAAATTGCATACAAAAGGAAGTTCCTCGTAGTTTTCCATGGGCCCTAGCTAGGAAGATCAAGACTGCATGCAATTAACTTTAATTTGGAACAGTTAGGTACACGCTATTTGTCCATCTAATTTTGTTATCAATGTCAAATGCATGTGCAAAGCGAATATATTAGTGTTATGGCATAACAATAGCCAGTCATATATGCACTCTCTGCATGCACGCCAAGCATATAAAATCAGACACCATCCACAACAGTCATATCCCTCCGCCTCTGCATATCTTGCAACAGAATATCAAACACTTTTTGTTGTGGAGTTGGAACTGCATTACAACATGGGGAGAGGATTGAAGATGAGAATGAAAATTGTTGTGGTAACGATAATATGTTTGGAGGCAGTTGCAGTAATAGCAGGAATGCAGGCACAGGGTGTGCCTCCCCTTGATTGCAGCGAGACAATGATGTTGCTGGAGTCATGTGGAACTGCTGTGGGGCCAAATCCATTGCCACCCACAGTAGAATGTTGCGTCGCTCTGAGTCGTGCAAAGCAGACGTGCCTCTGCAGCATGGTCCAGGCAACACTTCAATTGCCATCAAAATGTGGCGTTCTCCAAGTTCGTTGTAAGGGACTATTTATCACCTTAACAATGCTTTCCTGTTCTTTTTTTTTTCCCTTCCCCGATTTTGTAACGTTATATAGCAATCCTGGTGTTGCAGGTAATGGATGATCGAAAAAATATTCGGAACGGAAGAGTGAGGGCGTCCACCTGCGTAATTTGGGATATTCAAATAAATTCATGGACTCTACATAAATATAATAAAACATGATGTAGTTGTAAGATGCGTCCATTATGAATTTTTCCGTTATATTACTCTGGGTTTAAATTTCGTCGGTTAGTAGACAGCTTTAGTTTGGTATGTTTTGTTTTGGTTATGTATTTGTTCAGAAGCTGGATGATATGGTTTTAGTTTTTTATTTATTTAGAATTTTGGATGGTATGTTACAGTAAAAGGAATCTAAACATTTCCAACAACAAAAGCACACCATCTAATGGATGGTAATTATGACCGTTATTTTTTTTTTAATAGGTTGTACGATGTTGAATCAGTATTTAGTTATTTATTATGAATAATTTAAATACTGTGGATGTGTAATTTAACAATTTTCAGTTTTTGTTTTAATTTATAAATTTGATAGGTTATTGTATTAGTTAAATTAATACTATATAATTAATAAGTTTATTTAAAATATTTAAATCTTAAATTAATATTATATAATTATTAAATTTTGTTTAAAATATTTATTAAATTTTATGGTGTAATTATTTTCGTTTACTTTGTCCTTCAAATTAAATTCGTTATCTTGATTAAATTGAATAAACGTTATGTCGTAACAAGTCAATTTTTTTAATTGATGTTATAGTAAATTTCCCTAGTTATCTCGATTAGGTAACCTTATTCCCTAACAACTCAAACTAAATCATATACTATAATTGTCTAAGTATTAATAATTCTTAAAAAGACATGAGTTGATTTTTTTTTATTTGGTTATTGTGAGAAATTTCTATGAGCAGTCTCTTCTCAACCAGGATCCTTCCCCTCCTAATGTTCGAGAGTTATACTTATCAATAGGGAATTTAACACAAAGTCACCATACACCCACCCCCTCACACACTTGCCCAAGCCAACCTTGGACCTCCGGAAGAAGAGCCAAAGCCCTTGCACTGCACCTTCCAGGGTATACCAATATATAAGAAGAGCCAAAGCCCAAGCCAACCTTATATCAATATATTATATTAATAATATATATATATATATATATATATATATATATATATATTAATTATAATATATTGATATTTCTAATATTAAAAAAAAAAACCTATGCAAGTAACTAATAACCTTTGTAAATTTTTTTTTTTGAATTTGTGAAGGTATAATTATTTTATTTGATGAATTTTTCTTATTCATGATTACAATTCTTGTTAGTAAATTTGACCTATAAAATAATATTTAATATATTTATTAAAAATTTTAAAAATTATTTATTATTAAAAAATATAAAATAAATTTTTATTTAAGTATTACTTTGAAAACATGCATTAAATCTTTCTTAATACCAAAAATACTTTTTCTACTTAAATTTATAAACTCTATAAATTATTCCAAACTTTAACAAAAGAAATAGGAGAGGAGTAATATACTCTCGTATCCCCAAACAAACACAACGAGAATCAAGAATCCATCCACTCTTGTACTCTTCTCTACTTAAAAACATAAAATTCATAAAATTTTCCAAACTCTAATGAAAACAATGGGAAAGGAGTAATATACTTCCATGCCCCCAAACAAACACAAAGGGAATCAAGAGTCCATCCACTCTTATAATTTTATATTTATAATTGAATAGACCAATAATTTTATATTTTTCCATATATATGAATCATATGACCGAAGCACATCAATAGCCACCCTCCCCATGAATCGAACTTGGATATCTATAAGGAGAGCCCATCGTATTTACCATTATGTTGTCCTCTCATAGACTAAATATACTTTTTAGGTGAAGGTCCCTTTTTGGTATTGATACTCAAAAGAAAAAATAACATCCTCTTATTTTTTAATTGGTTGTATAGAATTGATATGATCCATCCATGGTGAACATATAGTGGTGTTGAAAATATTGAGTTGTCATTGATGTCAAAGGCATAAATATCTTCAAGAATGAAATTTTGATGTCAAAGGCAGAAATATCTTCAAGGTTGAAATGATGAGTTATCATTGAAGTGCAAGGCAGATATCTTCAAAGATGATTTAATGTTGTCAAAGCAAAAGTGATCTTATATGCTTTAATATTTAAATATTAAAGAAGGAGGTTTATATTTAAATCAAAGGATTTAAATATAGTGTAAAAATTTAAATATTTAAATTTTTTAAAATTCAAATGAAAGGGGAGATTGTTGGAAATATGGGCAAGTTTTGTTGTCATTGGTGTCAAGAGTCAGTTTCAGTGAGCAGTGCGAAAGGAAGGATGTCAAGAGGCAGTTTCAGTAAGCAGTGCAAGAGAAGTTTGCTTCTAGGCCTAAGGGAAATAATATTATAATATCTCTTATTATAATATTCAAGGTGGTTAGATAAGGTCTAAAGGAGAAATAGGAAGGCCTAAGAAAAATAATATTATAATATTTTATTATAATATTAAAGTCTAATGTTAAGACCTAAAGTTATTAAATTAATTATAATAATTTTATTATAAATTAATTAACCCTAAGGTTAGGGTTATAAGGGCAAAAGGTTTAATTTTTATTAAAGCACCAACATCATATGTATTCCCCCTCCGTTGACATCCAAAGGGATATGGCACAATGGTATAAATACCATGTGCATTTGGTTACCTAAGCTCCTACCTTCGATCGATTAATATTGCTAGTGCTTGTGAATTTTTGCGATCTGCGTGCAAGAAAAAGGATAATATTTTTTTATTGTTTCGATAGCCATCGAAGGGATAAGATAGTGGAGGCTTAAAGCCTCATTACAAACCTGGCGGTTGGGCTAGTGGCAAGTGGCTATGCATTGAAACGTTGATAGGTGGGAGGTCTTGCGATCGAATCCCGATGGCAGTCCTGGGAGTGTTTTGCTAGCGGTCCTTTTAGTTTTGGCACCTAGCACAGGATACAAAGCGTACAAGATGATTTTATCTACCAACGTGAGTGTCTAGCTCACATGACAATTGGGCCATGGCTAGGGCACTGGTGGCAGTGCAACGGAGGATCAAATCCCACCAAGGGCAATAGAGGTATTTAATTTTTTAATTAAATTTTGCTCCTAAGGTTTTTAATGTGGCATGAATTTTTGAGTTAAAGGGAGGTATAAGGCGTTTTATTAAAAGTTAAATTTTTGCATGTTTGAGCATATTAAAGGAGTGATTTAATTTTTGAGAAAGGAGTTATAAGGACATTTTTGAGGAGTTTATTTTTGCCAATTTAATTTTAGATCTAGAGTTTTGAGTAGTGTTTAAGAGTTTGGAGATAATAAGGTGTATTTGAATCTTGTTAATTTTGTAATGGTGAATTAATATTGAGGGAATATTTGAGTGAAGATTTTTACTATCTAACCATTGAGATTGGCAAAGAGGTTGATTGTGATTGAGATAGGTTTTGAGGTTAATTCTTCATCAAACAAAAGGTATGGGCATATCTTCCTTGTGAGTGAAATATTGTTGGGTTGGATGTTGTGAATGCTAACTTGGAGCGAAAATGTTTGTTTGATAAGCATTATTGAGTAATATTTCATGTGCATGATTGGTGAATGCTTGTGAGAATAATTGAGTGAGAAATTGAGAACTATCTTGTATTAGGGTTTGTGAAAGATCATGAGTATCATTGTTATGTGAGATTTTTTGATAAGCATTGTTGGAAATATTTGAGTAAACCTTTGTGCATGATTAGGGTTTTTAAAAGATCATGAGTATCATTGTTATGTGAATGAGGAATAATATTGAGTCAAGTATTGAGATTCATAGTGTGAGTTATTAGAAGTGTAGTGAAACACTTGTTTAGGGTTTGTAAGCAAGTTGTGTTTCATTGAGTGATTGGTTGAGTGGAGTTGATTGAGCATAGTTGATTGAAAGTGTTGGAGTGATAGTTCAAGTTCTATGAAAAAATTGTTCTTTATTCTAAATTGATTTAAAAAGAGTTTGGAAGTGATTGAGTGTTTGTGAGTGTGAAACATATTGAGTCTCTAACAATTCTCTATATGCTTCTATGGCTTAACAAGATTCTGAGTGAAACTTGTTTGAGTGATTGAAGAGATTTTTTGAAAGAGATTAAGTTGAGTTTTGTAAGTGTTTTGTGAGTGTGAAATATATTGAATCTCTAACCATTCTCTATATGTTTATGAAGTTAAACAATATTATGAGTGAAACTTGTTTGTGGGATTGAAGAGTTTTTTTTGTGAGAGATTGTGTTGAGTTTTATATGCAAGTTTGCAATTGATTTGAATAAGCTTTTGTGAAAGCTTGTGAGCATATTTGAGTAAGTCCTAGAGGGGAATTAAGGACAGAATTGAGGAAGCTTTTTATGAAATCTTAAGGAGATATTTGTGTGAGCTTTAGTGGAAGCATACAATCAGATTTGAATAAGTTCTAGAGAGGACTTGTTGAGAAATTTTGAGACAAGTCATAGTGAAGACTTGTGGATAGATTTGTGTGAGCTTTTTTGGAAGCTTACAAAGCAGAGTTAAGGCAAGTCTTGGTGAAGACTTGTTAAGAAGATTGAGCTAGTTCTAGTGAGAACTTGTTGAGCAGATTTGAGGCAAGTCTTGGTGAAGACTTGTTGAGCAAATTGAGCAAGTTCTAGTGAGAACTTGTTGAGAAAATTTGAGGCAAGTCTTGGTGAAGACTTGAGAGAAGTTTGAGTAAGTTCTAGAGAGGACTTGTGGACATATTTGAGGTAAGTCTTTGAGAATACTTGAGAGTAGAGTTGATTGATTGATTTATTCAAACCTTGAGTTAAGGTTTGGGGCAGATATAGTAGAGTTGATTTATGATTAGATCAAAATTTGTGTTAAGGCTTGAGGACACAATTTAGTGTAAATTTGAGAGCATATTTGTGCCAGATCAAAGATAGAGAGTGAGAATATTTGTGCTATGTCGAAGGACTATGTTTAGTGCAAATTTGAGATATATATTGAGTAGATTTGTGCTAGACTAAAGGACTATGTTTAGTACAAATTTGAGATAGATATTGAGTAGATTTGTGCTAGATTGAAGGACTATGTTTAGTGGAGATTTTAGATAGAGCTGAGAGCAAGCTTTGGGGTTGACATAGTAGAGTACAGTAATCTCAAGTGGATAAAGATCCATTAGTTAGGGTACTAAGGATAGAGGTCTTCTTAGTGGGAACACGAGTCTTTAGTGGAGAGAGATCCACAAGCTAGTGTAATGGAGGTAGTAGTCTGCTAGAGGATCACTAGCCAGAGAAGAGGAGAAGGAGTTCTCCTATGAATATAGTTACAAAAATTAGCTTAGGAGATTGGTGTCTCCTATGGATAGGAATCCATGAACTTGATTATGGTATTGGTTTCTCCTTTGGAAAAAGGTCCATAAACATTGTAATAGGGAAGGATTCCCAAGATATTTGTTGAGAAAATTTAGTGAAATATTTTCTTCGTGGATGTAGCCCACATTGGGTGAACCACATTAAATTGGTGTCTCTATTGTGTGTGATGATTTGTACATTGCTTTGATTACTATTGTTGATATTGCCATTGATATATTGGATAATATTGTTTGAGAAAAGAAAAATAAAAAGTGATCTTATACTGTTCACTCCCCCTCTTAGTATAATCTTGTGTTCTTCATGACATCCTTAAGAGCACCATGCAAAAGAGAATTAAATATTATGGGCCTACCATGTAAAAGGTTGAAAATTCAAATATTCAAAAATATTGGGCCAACTTCATTGGGTGTGCATGAAGAAGAATATAAATATGAGTTATGAATGGGCCGACTTTGTTGCACTTTGAGACTTGCTTGGTGCTCCACTTAGCTTTATCATGATGAATTCCATTTAACACTTAACACATGCGAATTATTTTATTTCTCTTTTAATGAATGCAGTGCACGAAATCCTTTATCCTTTGGGAATACGAATCACATGGATGATTTTTAATTAAAAACCTTTATCCCTTTTATATAATTTGTTATGCATTCCAACACGTTGGTAATTTTTAAATTCAATTTTTAATTTGAATTTTAAAATTAAACTTTGGTGCCTTTATATTAAGTTAAATTTAAATTTTAACATATGGTTAATTTAAATTTAAATAAATTAAATAATAACCTTTAAAATCTGCCAAATGGGTCTTTTTGAGGATTTATAATTTAATGACTCCTTGGACCTCGTTTTTCTTCACCTCAACCTTTAGCCCAAAATATTATAATATTAAATATTATAATATTATTATTTCCTTTTAAACCTGCTTCTCCTTCCTTGGATATTCAATATTTTTAGGCCTTTTAGGCATATAATATTTAAAATAATTATTATCTACTATTCCTTTAAACTTCTTCCTTACCTTTTGGAAAAATCACCTAAAGACATTAATGATGACGAAACTTGGACATCAACCTCTTGACATCAATGACAACAAAACTTGCTCATATTTCCAATAATCCCCCCCTTTGTCATTGATGGAAACCCATTTTCCTTTTACCGATTCTTTTACCTTTTTCAGTTTTGCTCCCTCTGAGAAATTGCTCTCCCTGACTGAATGCTCTCCCCCTAACTCAAATATTCCCCCATTTGAAATCAATGGCAAAGGACCACCTTTGAGGCTTGGGGCTAAAGATAATACTCTTAGCTTAGCCCCTCCACCACCTCATATTTTGAGGTGGTTAATTTTGGGGTGGGAGTATCTTTACTCCCAACATACACTGATATTTATATTTGTCCATCTTCTTCCTCAACCGATCCTTCTGATTCCTCTGACTGTTCCTGGAAATTTTGCTCTACACCACTTAGCCATATGCCCAACATTATTGCACTTATAACACTTAATGTTGTGGTTCCTTGAAGGTGCAAATGTCTTGAAGTTTTTCCTAGTGAATCCATATCCATTCCTATCATGAACCCTACAATTTATTACATTATTATTAAATTGATTACAAGAGTAGCAATACCCTTGAAAGAGATATCCATTCCTAAAATTTATATTGGTAGGACCATATCCCTATCTTTCATATGTCCTACACTGTGAAGCCTTGTGACCAAACCTATGACATGAGAAGCAATGTCCATTGAAGAAACCTTACCTTGACCCCATTGGTATCTTAGTCTCTTATTTCCTCTATTTTTACTATTCCATATGTTCCTCATTTGTGCATTATTCCTTTCCTTTTTCAAGTTTATATTGTCCAACTTATCCTTAGAAGTCTCACTCTCTCTTACACTCTCTTCTTCTAAAGCTTATTATTCTTTGGATCTTGATATTGACTCCTCTCCTTGTTATATTTGTTCCTATTCAAAACCAAGTCCTATCTTATTTTATGAAGATATTTGTACCTTGATAATCTTATCCAAGGTCTTTGAGCTTCTCCCAAACCTATGTAGATTGTTTTTAGACTCTTTTACTTCCTTCCTTAGTGAAGCTACCTCATGCTCTAATATTTCACATTCTAAAACTTTTGCCTCTAAATTTTCTTTATACATCCTTGTATTAGCTATTGAGTTGGTTAGATCTTCTATAATATTTCATTTCTCTTCATCACATTCTTGAAATTGAAGCTTGAGTTTTGAGTTTTGTTTTCTTACATTTATTAAGAGAATAAATAAAATCACCCTCAATATCCTTCCTCTGATTCGACCTCTTTAAGATCAATTTCATTCCTTTATGATTTATATTCAATAGGAGAACTTCCTTCTTATATTTCCATAAGAATACTTTCTTATTCTAGACCTTCAAGAGGATCTTCATATTCATATTCACTAAAACTTAACCCATTACTTTTGCAATGATATTCAATATGACCAAAGTTACCACACCTAAAACACTTAAGAATTATTGGTGTCCCTTTTCTAACAGCTTCTTTTTCTTCTACCAAAAATAGAAATTTTTCTTCTTCATTATCTAAGGACCTTCCATCACTATCACTTGAAATATTACCTACCTTATCTACATAAAGACTCTTCTTATACCTTTGGAAAAACTTCTTTCCTTGATTGCCTTGTCCATCCCTGCTTTTCTTTTGATACTTGTATTTTCCTATTTTCTTGTTCTTGTGATCCTATTTCTCATCACCACTATTATTTCCAGATTTTGGACAATAATATGCATAGTGACCATATTTACCACATTTGAAACACTTAAATTATTTTGTACCTTTATACTTTCTTGTGTCTTTGTTCCTTGTGCCATAGTTAGCTTCTTCATCACTGGATAACTCATTATTTGAATCTGACTTCTTACCCTTTGTCTTCTTCAAAATTTTGAAGGTTGCTTCTTTCGGGGGATATGCACCTCTTTTATTATCATATCAAAAGCTATGATAATTCCATGTAACTCATCCCTTGTCAAAATTTCAATATCTTTTGACTCTTCTATGGCTAAAATATTTTCACTATACCTCTTAGGGAGTGACCTTAAAATCTTTTGACAAACATCTATTTATTCAACTTTAAAACCAAGTCCTTGCATGGAGTTAACAACCTCATACACACGAAGTAGGTATGTAGCAATGTCTTCCTCATCCTTCATATTTAGGTATTCAAATGTCTTCTTGTGATTTAGCAATTTTGTCATTTTAACATTTTTTGTCTCCCTCATATATACTTTTCAGCTTATCCCAAATCTCTTTTGTTGATGTGCAATGCATAACTTTTACAAACTTTGTTTCACATAAACCATTTAGAATTTCATTCATTACCTTTGAATTATTCAGTTGTAGGAGCTTACCATATTTATCTATAGGTGTAGTAGCTAGCGGTATGCACCCATCCTCAACTGCTTGTCATATATCATTCCCTAATGCCATTAGGTAAATTTTCATTCTCACACTCCAAAATGTATAATTATTCCCATCAAATAATGGTAAATTATTCCCTGAAGATCCACTCTGAGAATCATCTGTGTTCCTATAAGCTTTTTCTTCAAGCTGTTAAACTCTTCTGAAGGAACCCGCTTTGACACCAATTGAATAACACAAGCTTATACTGAGAGAGGGGGTGAACAGTATAAGACCAATTTTTACATTTCTTTCCTAAATAATAATATCTAATATATCAATGGAAATATCAACAAAAGTAATAAAAACAATGCACAAATAATCACACACAATAGAGACACCATTTTAACGTGGTTCACCCAATGTGGGCTACTCCACGAAGAAAATATTTCACTAAAATTTTCTCAACAAATCTCTTGGCAATCTTTCCCTATTACAATATTTATGGACGTATGTCCAAAGAAGACACAAATACCCTAATCAAGTTCATGGATACCTATCCATAGGAGACACCAATCCTCTCTGCTAGTTTATGGATATCTATCCATATGAGAACTCCTTCTATAGTCTAATTGGTGATCCTATAGAAGACTATTGCCTCCACTGCACTGGCTTGTGGATCTCTCTCAACTAAAGAACTTTGTTCTCACTCAGAATACCTCTATCCTCACTACCCTAGCTAATGGATATCTATCCACTGGAGACTACTATCCTTTGCTCTGTCACCTCCAAAGCTTACTCTCAGCTCTACTCTATCTTTATCTCAAATCTACACTAAACACTATCCTTTGGTCTAACACAAATCTACTCACATGTCTATCTCTGGTTTAGTACAAATATACCCTCAAATTTATGCCAAAATCGGTCCTCAAGCCTTAACACAAAGTTTGATCTAATCACAAATAAACTCTACTAAATCAACCCCAAGCCTTAACTCAAAGCTTGAACAAATAAATCAATCAACTCTACTCTCAAGTCTTCTCAAATACTTACCTCAAATCTATCCATAAGTCCTCTCAAGAACTTGCTCAATATGATCTCAAGTCTTCACTAAGACTTACCTCAAATCTACTCAACAAGTCCTCCCTAGAACTTTTCCAATCTACTCAACAAGTCTTCACCAAGACTTACCTCAAATCTTCTCAACACGTCCTCCCTATAACTTGTCCAATCTGCTAAAAAATTCTTCACCAAGACTTACCTCTATTTTGCTTGTAAGCTTCCACAAGAGCTCACACAAATCTATCCTTAAGCTTTCACAAAAACTTACTCAACTTTGTCCTTAAGTCCCCTCTAGGACTTACTCAAATTTTCTCACAAGCTTTCACAAAATCTTGCTTCACTCTATCCTTAAGTGATGCAGGAGCATCCAGTGGAAACAGAGCAACCTTGCATCAGAAAGAAAATTCTAAGTGTTCTGCCTTGGTGTCATGATATCATGACAGAAAAAGAGTCGCGATATCGCGACATGTCGCATTATCGCGACTTAGGAAAGAGAGAGAAAGGCAAGGAGGAAAATGTCACGATATCACGACATGTCGCGGTATTGCGACCCGAAGAAGAAAGAAGGCGCAAGGGGAAAAGATCTTGTGATATCGTGACATGTCACGTTATCACGACCGAAGAATGAGAAGAGGCACAAGTGGGGAAGATGTCGTGATATCGCGACAGGTCGCATTATCATGACCCAAGGAGGAGAGAGAAAGCCAGAAGAGGAAAATGTCACGATTTCGTGACATGTCGCATTTTCGCGACCTACAGACAAGAAGAATCACAAGGGAGAATAATGTCGTGATTTCGTGACATGTCGCATTTTTGCGACCAGAAGACGAAGAAGAAGCCCGAGGAGGAAAATGTCACGATTTCATGACATGTCGCATTATCGCGACCAGAAGGTAGGATGAAGAGCAGAAGAGGAAGATGTCACGATTTCGTGACATGTCATAGTTTTGCGACCCGCAGAAGAGAGAGAAGGCATAGAGGAGAAGATGTCGTGATTTCGTGACATGTCGTAGTTTCACGACCTACCAAGGAGAGAGAATGCCAGGAGAAAGAAATCTCATGATTTCGCAATAGGTCGCAGTTTCGCGACCAGAAGGCGAAGAAGGAGTCAAGGAAGGAAAATGTAGCGATTTCGTGACATGTCGCATTTTTGCGACCAGAAGGCAAGCGAAGGAGCCCAAGGAGGAAAATGTCACGATTTTGCGACATGTTGCATTTTCGCGACTAGAAGGTGAGAGAGGAGCCAGGAAGTTGAAATGTCACGATTTCGCAACATGTCGCATTTTCACGAATTGAAGAGGAAAGCGAAGGCAAGGATGAAAGAATGTCATGATTTCATGACATGTCGCATTTTCACGACCTGAAGAGAAAAGAGGAGCCGAGGAAGAAAAATGTCGTGATAGCGCGACATGTCGCATTTTCGCGACAAGAAGGCCAGAGAGGGAGCCAGAAAGAAGAAGTGTCACGATTTCGCGACACGTCGCATTTTTGTGACAAAAAGGTGAGGGAAGGAGGCAGCGAGAAGAAATGTCACGATTTCATGACATGTCGCGTTTTCGCAACCCGAAGAAGGAGAGAAGGCGATGGAGCCCAAATGTCACGATATCGTGACATGTCATGTTTTTGCGATCCGAGGAGGAGAGAGAAGGCGATGGAGCAAAAATGTCACGATATCACGACATGTCGCGTTTTCACGACCCGAAGAGGAGAGAGAAGGCCAAGGAGCAGAAGTGTCACGATATCACGATAGGAAGAGAAGAAGAAGAGCAAGAGAGAGAAGATGTCACAATATCATGACATGCTACATTTTTGAGGACCACGACAGACTAACAGTGACAGCTAGCGTAAGTCAGTCGGTGGATCAGACGGCGGATGCAAGGGCCGTTATCGTGCAGCTGGAGTATGACAATGAACAGAGGTCAGGCGGCGATTACAGGGGCCTGAGCAGAGGTCAGGCGACAGTTGTAGGGACACATGGCACCAAGATATAGGTGACCATAGGGCACTCTGCCCATTGACCAAGTACACGTAGACAACACAATAATGCGTGACCAGTTATAGTTGCCAGTTTTGGTAAAAAGAATTGATAGTTCAAGTCATGGAGTGTGAGGAGCCAACTTCATAGGGATCGATGGTGTATTCGGCCATTTTGTGTCATAATGGCTCAGAGGGTCAGGGCCTCTATAAAAACCCAAGCTTTGTAATGTGAAAAGGGGTCGAAAAACTTCTATAACAGAGGGTTACAAATTTGAAAGCCCGAGGGTTGTTGTTTTTCTTCCAAAGGGTCTCGAGGCCTCTTTAAAAACCTAGGCATGTAGTGAGAGATGAATGGTGAGGCAGAGATTGCTATAGAGTGAAAAGAAAAACTGGGCCTATGACCTATTTTGTGTAAGAAAAAAAAATGATTTCCAGTTAATGAATGAATTTTCTAGATTTGTGGGTGAGCAATTTTCTGTCCCCCATCAGGGGTATCAGAGCAACCTGATGCAGGAGCATCTAGTGGCAGCAGAGCAACCTTACATCCATCAACCCCGGGTGTCTGATGCAGAAGCATCCAGTGGTAGTAGAGCAACCTTGCATCAGAAAGAAAATTCTAAGTGTTCCACCTTGGTGTTGCAATATCACGACAAAAAAAGTTTCGCAATATTGCGACATGTCGCATTATCACGACTTAGGAAAGAGAGAGAAAGGCAAGGAGGAAAATGTCACGATATCGTGACATGTCGCGGTATCATGACCCGAAGAAGAAAGAAGGCACAAGGGGAAAAGATGTCACGATATCGCGACATGTCACGTTATCACGACCGAAGAACGAGAAGAGGCACAAGTGGGGAAGATGTCGCGATATCGTGACAGGTCGCATTATCGCGGCCCAAGGAGGAGAGAGAAATCCAGAAGAGGAAAATGTCATGATTTCGTGACATGTCACATTTTCACGACCTACAGACAAGAAGAATCGCAAGGAGAAGAATGTCACGATTTCGTGACATGTCGCAGTTTCGTGACCTGCAGAAGAGAGAGAAGGCTTAGAGGAGAAGATGTCACGATTTTGCGACATGTCATAGTTTCGTTACCTGCCAAGGAGAGAGAAGTCCAGGAGAAAGAAATGTCATGATTTCGCGATAGGTCACAGTTTCGCGACCAGAAGGCGAAGGAGTCAAGGAAGGAAAATGTCGCGATTTTGCGACATGTCACATTTTCACGACCAGAAGGCAACCGAAGGAGCCCTAGGAGGAAAATGTCACGATTTCATGACATGTTGCATTTTCGTGACCAGAAGGCAAGAGAGGAGTCAGGAAGCTGAAATGTCACGATTTCGCAACATGTCACGTTTTCGCGACTCGAAGAGGAAAGCAAAGGCAAGGATGAAAGAATGTCGTGATTTCGTGACATGTCACGTTTTCGCGACCCGAAGAGAAAAGAGGAGCCAAGGAAGAAAAATGTTGCGATAGCGTGACATGTCACATTTTCATGACAAGAAGGCCAAAGAGGGAGCCAGAAAGAAGAAGTGTCACGATTTTGCGACACATCACATTTTCATGACGAAAAGGTGAGGGAAGGAGGCAGCGAGAAGAAATATCGTGATTTTGTGACATGTCGCGTTTTCGTGACCTGAAGAAGGAGAGAAGGTGATGGAGCCAAAATGTTGTGATATCACAACATCTCACATTTTCATGACCCGAGGAGGAGAGAGAAGGCGATGGAGCAGAAATGTCACGATATCGCGACATGTCACATTTTTGTGACCCGAAGAGTAGAGAGAAGGCCAAGGAGCAGAAGTTTCATGATATCACGACAGGAATAGGAGAAGAAGAGCAAGAGAGAGAAGATGTCATGATATCGCAAAATGTTGCGTTTTTGAGGACTACGACAGAGTGACAGTGACAGCTAGCGTAAGTCAGTCGACAGATCAAACGGTGGATGCAGGGGCCGTTACCATGCAGCTGGAGTATGACAGTGAATAGAGGTTAGGCGGTGAATACAGGGGCCTGAGTAGAGGTCAGGCGACAGTTGCAGGGACACATGGCACCAAGATATAGGCGACCACAGGGCACTCTGCCCATAGACCAAGTACACGTAGACAATGCGATAATGCGTGACCAGTTACAGTTGTCAGTTTTGGTAAAAAGAATTGATAGTTCAAGTCACGGAGCGCGAGGAGCCGAATTCATAGGGCTCGAGGGTGTATTCGGCCATTTTGTGTCATAATGGCTCAGAGGGTTGGGGCCTCTATAAAAACCCAAGCTTTGTAATGGGAAAGGGGTCGAAAAACTACTGTAATAGAGGGTTACAGATTTGAAAGCCCGAGGGCTATTATTTTTCTTCCAAAGGGTCATAGGGCCTCTTTAAAAACCCAGGCACATAGTGAGAGAGGAATGGTGAGGCAGATATTGCTGTAGAGTGAAAAGAAAAACTGGGCCTACGGCCAGTTCTGTGTAAGAAAAAAAAATGATTTTCAGTTAATGAATGAATTTTTTGGATTTGCGGGTAAACAATTTTTTGTCCCCCATCAGGGGTATCAAAGCAACCTGATGTAGGAGCATCCAGTGGCAGCAGAACAACCTTGCATCCATCAACCCCGGGTGTTTGATGTAGAAGCATCCAGTGGCAGCAAAGCAACCTTGCATCAGAAAGAAAATTCTAAGTGTTCCGCCTTGGTGTCACGATATCGCTACAGAAAATGTGTCGCGATATTGTGACATGTCGCATTATCACGACTCAAGAAAGAGAGAGAAAGGCAAGGAGGAAAATTTCATGATATCACGACATGTCGTGGTATCGTGACTCAAATAAGAAAGAAGGCGTAAGGGGAAAAGATGTCACGATATCGTGACATGTCGCGTTATCGCGATCGAAGAACGAGAAGAGGCGCAAGTGGGGAAGATGTCGCGATATCGCGACAGGTCACATTATCGCGACCCAAGGAGGAGAGAGAAAGCCAAAAGAGGAAAATGTCATGATTTCGTGACATGTCACATTTTCGTGACCAGTAGACAAGAAGAATCACAAGGGAGAAGAATGTCACAATTTTGCGACATGTCACATTTTATCGACTAGAAGACGAAGAAGAAGCCTGAGGAGGAAAATGTCACGATTTCATGACATGTCGCATTATCGTGACCAGAAAGCAGGATGAAGATCAGAAGAGGAAGATGTCACGATTTCATGACATGTCATAGTTTCACGATCCACAGAAGAGAGAGAAGGCGCAGAGGAGATGTCGCGATTTTGTGACATGTCGCAGTTTTGTGACCCGTCAAGGAGAGAGAAGGCTAGGAGAAAGAAATTTTGTGATTTCGCGACAAGTCGCAGTTTCGTGACCAGAGGGCGAAGAAGGAGTCAAGGAAGGAAAATGTCACGATTTCACGACATGTCGCATTTTCGCGACCAGAAGGCAAGTGAAGGAGCCCGAGGAGGAAAATGTCACGATTTCATGACATGTCGCATTTTTGCGACCAGAAGGCGAGAGAGGAGCCAGGAAGCTGAAATGTCATGATTTCTCGACATGTCACATTTTCATGACTCGAAGAGGAAAGCAAAGGCAAGGATGAAAGAATGTCACGATTTCGTGACATGTCGCGTTTTCGCAACTCGAAGAGAAAATAGAAGCCGAGGAAGAAGAATGTCGCGATAGCGCGACATGTCGCATTTTCCCGACAAGAAGGCCAGAGAGGGAGCCAAAAAGAAGAAGTGTCACGATTTCATGACACGTAGCATTTTCGTGACAAAAAGGCGAGGGAAGGAGGCAGCGAGAAGAAATGTCATGATTTCGTGACATGTCACATTTTCGTGACCCGAAGAAGGAGAGAATGCGATGGAGCCAAAATGTCACGATATCGCGACATGTCCTTTTTTGCAACCCAAGGAGGAGAGAGAAAATGATGGAGTAGAAATGTCATGATATCGCGACATGTCACGTTTTCATGATCCGAAGAAGAGAGAGAAGGCTAAGGAGTAGAAGTGTCATGATATCTCGATAGGAAGAGAAGAAGAAAAGCAAGAGAGAGAAGATGTCGTGATATCGTGACATACTACATTTTTGAGGACCACGACAGAGTGACAGTGACAGCTAGTGTAAGTCAGTCGGTGGATCAAACGGTAGATGCAAGGGCCGTTATCGTGCAGCTGGAGTATGACAGTGAACAAAGGTCAGGCGGTAATCGCAGGGCCTGAGTAGAGGTCAGGTGGTAGTTGCAAGGACATGTGGCACCAAGATATAGGCGACCACAGGGCACTCTGCCCATAGACCAAGTACACGTAGACAACACAATAATGCGTTACCAGTTACAGTTACCAGTTTTGGTAAAAAGAATTGATAGTTCAAGTCACGAAGCGTGAGGAGCCGACTTCATAGGGCTCGAGGGTGTTTTCAACCATTTTGTGTCATAATGGCTCAGAGGGTCGGGGCCTCTATAAAAACCCAAGATTTGTAATGTGAAAAGGGGTCGAAAAACTTCTGTAACAGAGGGCTACAGATTTGAAATCCCGAGGGCTGTTGTTTTTCTTCCAGAGGGTCGTAGGGCCTCTTTAAAAACCCAAGCACATAGTGAGAGAGGAATGGTGAGGCAAAGATTAATATAGAGTGAAAAGAAAAACTAGGCCTGCAGCTAGTTCTGTGTAAGAAAAAAAATGATTTCCAGTTAATGAATGAATTTTCTAGATTTACGGGTGAGCAATTTTTTGTCCCCCATCAGGGGTATCAGAGCAACCTGATGCAGGAGCATCCAGTGGTAGCAGAGTAACCTTGCATCCATCAACCCCAGGTGTCTGATGCAGGAGCATCCCGTGGCAGCAGAGCAACCTTGCATCAGAAAGAAAATTCTAAGTGTTCCGCCTTAGTGTCGCGATATTGCAACAAAAAAAGTGTCACGATATCACGACATGTCGCATTATTGTGACTCAACAAAGAGAGAGAAAGGCAAGGAGAAAATGTTGTGATATCACGACATGTCGTGGTATCGCGACCCGAAGAAGAAAGAAGGTGCAAGGGGAAAAGATGTCACGATATCGCGACCGAAGAACAAGAAGAGGCATAAGTGGGGAAGATGTCGCGATATCGCGATAGGTCACATTATCACCGCCAAAGGAGGAGAGAGAAAGCCAAAAGAGGAAAATGTCACGATTTCGCGACATGTCACATTTTTGTGACCTGCAGACAAGAAGAATCGCAAGGGAGAAGAATGTCTCAATTTCATGACATGTCGCATTTTTGTGACCAGAAGACAAAGAAGAAGCTCGAGGAGGAAAATGTTGCGATTTCACGCCATGTCGCATTATCGCGACCAGAAGGCAGGATGAAGAGCAGAAGAGGAAGATGTCACGATTTCGTGACATGTCGTAGTTTCACGACCCGCAGAAGAGAGAGAAGGCGCAGAGGAGAAGATGTCATGATTTCGTGACATGTCATAGTTTCGTGACCCGCCAAGGAGAGAGAAAGCTAGGAGAAAGAAATGTCACGATTTCACGACAGGTCACAGTTTCACGATCAGAAGGTGAAGAAGGAGTCAAGGAAGGAAAATGTCATGATTTCGTGACATGTCGCATTTTCGTGACCAGAAGGCAAGCGAAGGAGCCCGAGGAGGAAAATGTCATGATTTCGCAACATGTCGCATTTTCGTGACCAGAAGGCGAGAGAGGAGCCAGGAAGCTGAAATGTCACGATTTTGTGACATGTCACGTTTTCATGACTCAAAGAGGAAAGCGAAGGCAAGGATGAAAGAATGTCACGATTTCGTGACATGTCGCGTTTTCGTGACCCGAAGAGAAAAGAGGAGCCGAGGAAGAAAAATGTCACAATAGCGCAACATGTCACATTTTCGCGACAAGAAGGCCAGAGAGGGAGCCAAAAAGAAGAAGTGTCACGATTTCACGACACGTCGCATTTTCATGACGAAAAGGTGAGGGAAGGAGGCAGCAAGAAGAAATGTCACGATTTCGTGACATGTCATGTTTTTGCAACCCAAAGAAGGACAGAAGGTGATGGAGCCAAAATGTCGTGATATCTCGACATGTCATGTTTTCGCGACCCAAGGAGGAGAGAGAAGGCGATGGAGCAAAAATGTCATGATATCATGACATGTCATGTTTTTGCGACCCAAATAGGAGAGAGAAGGCCAAGGAGCAGAAGTGTCACGATATCATGACAGGAAGAGAAGACGAAGAGCAAGAGAGAGAATATTTTGCGATATCGTGACATGCTGCATTTTCGAGGACTGCAATAGAGTGACAGTGACAACTAGCGTAAGTCAGTCGATAGATCAGACAACAGATGCAGGGGCCATTATCGTGCAGCTGGAGTATGACAGTGAACAGAGGTCAGGCAGTGATTGTATTGGCCTGAGTAGAGGTCAGGCGGCAGTTGCAGGGACATGTGGCACCAAGATATAGGTGGCCATAGGGCACTCTGCCCATAGACCAAGTACATGCAGATAGTGCAATAATGCGTGACCAGGTACAGTAGCTAGTTTTGGTAAAAATAATTGATAATTCAAGACACGGAGTGCGAGGAGCTAACTTCACAGGGCTCGAGGGTGTATTCGGCTGTTTTGTGTCATAATGGCTCAGAGGGTCGGGGCCTCTATAAAAACCCAAGCTTTGTAATGTGAAAAGGGGTCGAAAAAATTCTATAATAGAGGGCTATAGATTTGAAAGCCCAAGGGCTGTTGTTTTTCTTCCAAAGGGTCATGGGGCCTCTTTAAAAACCCAGGCATGTAGTGAGAGAGGAATGGTGAGGCAAAGATTGTTGTAGAGTGAAAAGAAAAACTAGGCCTGCGGCCAGTTCTGTGTAAGAAAAAAAAATGATTTCCAGTTAATGAATGAATTTTTTGGATTTGTGGGAGAACAATTTTCTATTCCCCATCAGGGGTATCAGAGCAACTTGATGCAAGAGCATCCAGTGGCAGCAGAGCAACCTTGCATCCATCAACATAGGGTTTCTGATGCAGGAGCATCCAGTGGCAGTAGAGCAACCTTGCATCAGAAAGAAAATTCTAAGTGTTCCGCCTTAGTGTCATGATATTGCAACAGAAAAAGTGTTGCGATATCGTGACATGTCGCATTATCACGACTCAAGAAAGAGAGAGAAAGGCAAGGAGGAAAATGTTGCGATATCGCGACATGTCGTGGTATCGCGACCCGAAGAAGAAAGAAGGTGCAAGGGGAAAATATGTCGTGATATCACGACCGAAGAACAAGAAGAGGCACAAGTGGGGAAGATGTCGTGATATTGTGACAGGTCGCATTATCATCGCCCAAGGAGGAGAGAGAAAGCCAAAAGAGAAAAATGTCACGATTTTGCGACATGTCACGTTTTTGTGACCTGTAGACAAGAAGAATCGCAAGGGAGAAGAATGTCGCAATTTCATGACATGTCGCATTTTCACGACCAGAAGACGAAGAAGAAGCCCAAGGAGGAAAATGTTGCGATTTCGTGACATGTCGCATTATCGCGACCAGAAGGCAGGATGAAGAGTAGAAGAGGAAGATGTCACGATTTCATGACATGTCATAGTTTCACGACCCGCAGAAGAGAGAAGGCGTAGAGGAGAATATTTCATGATTTCATGACATGTCGTAATTTCGTGACCCGCCAATGAGAGAGAAGGCCAGGAGAAAGAAATGTCACGATTTCACAACAGGTCACAGTTTTGCGACCAGAAGGCGAAGGAGTCAAGGAAGGAAAATGTCGTGATTTCATGACATGTCGCATTTTCACGTCCAGAAGGCAAGCGAAGGAGCCCGAGGAGGAAAATGCCCCGATTTCGCAACATGTCGCATTTTCACGACCAGAAGGCGAGAGAGGAGCCAGGAAGCTGAAATGTCGTGATTTCGTGACATGTCATGTTTTCACGACTCAAAGAGGAAAGTGAAGGCAAGGATGAAAGAATGTCATGATTTCGTGACATGTCGTGTTTTCGTGACCCGAAGAGAAAAGACGAGCCGAGGAAGAAAAATGTCACGATAGCGCAACATGTCGCATTTTCGTGACAAGAAGGCCAGAGAGGGAGCCAGAAAGAAGAAGTGTCACGATTTCATGACACGTTGCATTTTCATGACGAAAAGGCGAGGGAACGAGGCAGCAAAAAGAAATGTCACGATTTCATGACATGTCGCATTTTTGTAACCCAAAGAAGGAGAGAAGGCGATGGAGCCAAAATGTCGTGATATCTCGACATGTCATGTTTTCGCGACCCGAGGAGGAGAGAGAAGGCAATGGAGAAGAAATGTCATGATATCATGACATGTCATGTTTTTGTGACCCAAAGAGGAGAGAGAAGGCCAAGGAGTAGAAGTGTCATAATATCACGACAGGAAGAGAAGAAGAAGAGCAAGAGAGAGAATATTTTGCGATATCATGACATGCTGCATTTTTGACGACCACGACAGAGTGACAGTGACAACTAGTGTAAGTCAGTCGACGGATCAGACGGTAGATGCAGGGGCTGTTATTGTGCAGCTGTAGTATGACAGTGAACAGAGGTCAAGTGATGATTATATTGGCCTAAGCAGAGGTCAGGCGGTAGTTGCAGGGACATGTGGCACCAAGATATAGGTGGCCACAGGGCACTCAGCCCATAGACCAAGTACATGTAGACAACGCGATAATGCATGACTAGGTACAGTAGCCAGTTTTGGTAAAAAGAATTGATAGTTCAAGTCACAGAGCGTGAGGAGCTGACTTCACAAGGCTCAAGGTTGTATTCGGCTGTTTTGTGTCATAATGGATCAGAGGGTCGGGGCCTCTATAAAAACCCAAGTTTTGTAATGTGAAAAGGGGTTGAAAAACTTTTGTAACAGAGGGCTACAGATTTGAAAGCCTGAGGGCTGTTGTTTTTCTTCTAGAGGGTCATGGGGCATCTTTGAAAACCTAGGCACGTAGTGAGAGAGGAATGGTTAGGCAGATATTGCTGTAGAGTGAAAAGAAAAACTGGGCCTATGACTTGTTCTATGTAAGAAAAAAAATGATTTCCAGTTAATGAATGAATTTTTTGGATTTGCGGGTGAGCAATTTTCTGTCCCCCATCAAGGGTATCAAAGCAACTTGATGCAGGAGCATCTAGTGGCAGCAGAGCAACCTTGCATCCATCAACCCCGGGTGTTTGATGTAGGAGCATCCAGTGGCCGCAAAGCAACCTTGCATCAGAAAGAAAATTATAAGTGTTTCGCCTTGGTGTTGCGATATCACGATAGAAAAAGTGTTGCGATATTGACATGTCGCATTATTGTGACTCAGGAAAGAGAGAGAAAGGCAAGGAGGAAAATGTCACGATATCGTGACATGTCACGGTATCACGACCCAAAGAAGAAATAATGCGCAAGGGGAAAAGATGTCGTGATATCACGACAGGAAGAGAAGAAGAAGAGCAAGAGAGAGAAGATGTTGTGATATCACGACATGCTACATTTTTGAGGACCGCGATAGAGTGACAGTGACAGCTAGCGTAAGTCAGTCGACGGATCAGACGACAGATGTAGGGGCCGTTACCATGCAGCTAGAGTATGATAGTGAACAGAGGTCAGGCGACGATTGTAGGGGCCTGAGTAGATGTCAGGTGACAGTTGCAGGGACACGTGGCACCAAGATATAGGCAGCCACAGGGCACTCTACCCATAGACCAAGTACACGTAGACAACACGATAATGCATGACTAGTTACAATTGCCAATTTTGGTAAAAATAATTGATAGTTCAAGTCACGAAGCACGAGGAGCCAACTTCACAGGGCTCGAGGGTGTATTTGGCCATTTTGTGTCATAATGGCTCAGAGGGTCGGGGCCTCTATAAAAACCCAATCTTTGTAATGTGAAAAGGGGTCGAAAAAATTTTGTAACAGAGGGCTACAGATTTGAAAGCCTGAGGGCTGTTGTTTTTCTTCTAGAGGGTCGTGGGGCCTATTTAAAAACCCAGGCATGTAGTGAGAGAGGAATGGTGAGGGAGAGATTACTATAGAGTGAAAAGAAAAACTGGGCCTACGGCTAGTTCTATGTAAGAAAAAAAAATGATTTCCAGTTAATGAATGAATTTTTTGGATTTGTGGGTGAGCAATTTTCTTTCCCCCATCAGGGGTATCAGAGCAACCTGATGCAGGAGCATCCAGTGGCAGTAGAGCAACCTTGCATCAAAAAGAAAATTCTAAGTGTTCCGCCTTGGTGTCGTGATATCACGACAGAAAAAGTTTCACGATATCACGACATGTCGCATTATCGTGACTCAAGAAAGAGAGAGAAAGGCAAGGAGAAAAATGTCATGATATCACGACATGTTGCGGTATTGCGACCCGAAGAAGAAAGAAGGTGCAAGTGGAAAATATGTCGCGATATCGTGACATGTCGCGTTATCACGATCGAAGAACGAGAAGAGACGCAAGTGGGGAAGATGTCACGATACCACGAGAGGTCGCATTATCGTGGCCCGAGGAGAGAGAAATCCAGAAGAGGAAAATGTAGCGATTTTGTGACATGTCGCATTTTTGCGACCTGTAAACAAGAAGAATCACAAGGGAGAAGAATGTCGCAATTTCGTGACATGTCACATTTTTGCGACCAGAAGACAAAGAAGCCCAAGGAGGAAAATGTCACGATTTCGTGACATGTCGCATCATCGCGACCAGAAGGCAGGATGAAGAGCAGAAGAGGAAGATGTCATGATTTCATGACATGTCACAGTTTCACGACCCGCAAAAGAGAGAGAAGGCGCAGAGGAGAAGATGTCACAATTTCGTGACATGTCACAGTTTTACGACCCACCAAGGAGAGAGAAGGCCAAGAGAAAGAAATGTTGCGATTTCACGATAGGTCGCAGTTTCGTGACTAGAAGGCGAAGGAGTCAAGGAAGGAAAATGTCGTAATTTTGCGACATGTTGCATTTTCGCAACCAGAAGGCAAGCGAAGGAGACGGAGGAGGAAAATGTCATGATTTCGTGACATGTCGCATTTTCACAACCATAAGGCGAGAGAGGAGCCAAGAAGCTGAAATTTCATGATTTCATGACATGTCATGTTTTCGCGACTCGAAGAGGAAAGCGAAGGCAATGATGAAAGAATGTCACGATTTCATGACATGTCATGTTTTCACGACCCAAAGAGAAAATAGGAGCCGAGGAAGAAAAATGTCACGATAGTGCGACATGTCGCATTTTCACGACAAGAAGGCCAGAGAGGGAGCGAGAAAGAAGAAGTGTCATGATTTCATGACACGTCACATTTTCGTGATGAAAAGGCAAGGGAAGGAGGCAGCGAGAAGAAATGTCGCGATTTCATGACATGTCGTGTTTTCACGACCCGAAGAAGGAGAGAAGGTGATGGAGCCAAAATGTCGTGATATCATGACATGTCATGTTTTCATGACCCGAGAAGGAGAGAGAAGGCGATGGAGTAGAAATGTCACGATATCGTGACATGTCATGTTTTCGTGACCTGAAGAGGAGAGAGAAGGCCAAGGAGCAAAAGTGTCGTGGTATCGCGATAGGAAGAGAAGAAGAAGATCAAGAGAGAGAAGATGTCACGATATCATGACATGCTGCATTTTCGAGGACTACGATAGAGTGACAGTGACAACTAACGTAAGTCAGTCGATGGATCAGACGGTGGATGCCGGGGCGGTTACCGTGCAGTTGGAGTATGACAGTGAATAAAGGTCAGGTGATGATTGCAGGGGCCTGAGTAGAGGTCAGGCGACAATTGCAGGGACATGTGACACCAAGATATAGGTGACCACAAGGCACTCTGCCCATAGACCAAGTACATGTAGACAATGTGATAATGCATGACCAGTTACAGTTGCAAGTTTTGGTAAAAATAATTGATAGTTCAAGTCATGGAGCACGAGGAGCTGATTTCACAGGGCTCGAGGGTGTATTCAGATGTTTTGTGTCATAATGGCTCAGAGGGTCAAGGCCTCTATAAAAACCCAAGCTTTGTAATGTGAAAAGGGGTCAAAAAAATTCTGTAATAGAGGGCTACAAATTTGAAAGCCTGAGGGCTATTATTTTTCTTCCAGAGGGTCACGGGGCCTCTTTAAAAACCCAGGCATGTAGTGAGAGAGGAATGGTGAGGCAGATATTGCTGTAGAGTGAAAAGAAAAACTGGGCCTACGACCAGTTCTGTGTAAGAAAAAAAATGATTTCCAGTTAATGAATGAATTTTTTGGATTTGTGGGTGAGCAATTTTCTCGTCCCCCATCAGGGGTATCAGAGTAACCTGATGCAGGAGCATCCAGTGGCAACAGAGTATCCTTGCATCCATCAACCCCAAGTGTCTGATGCAGGAGCATCCAGTGGCATCAGAGCAACCTTGCATCAGAAAGAAAATTCTAAGTGTTCTGCCTTGGTGTCACGATATCACGATAGAAAAAGTGTCGTGATATCGCGACATGTCACATTATTGCAACTCAGGAAAGAGAGAGAAATGCAAGGAGGAAAATGTCACGATATCGTGACATGTCGTAATATCATGACATGTCACGGTATCGCGACCCAAAGAAGAAAGAAGGTGCAAGGGGAAAAGATGTCGCGATATCGTGACATGTCGCGCTATCGCGACCGAAGAACAAGAAAAGGCGCAAGCGGGGAAGATGTCATGATATCGCGACAGGTCACATTATCGTGGCCTAAGGAGGAGAGAGAAATCTATAAGAGAAAAATGTCGCGATTTCGTGACATGTCGCATTTTCGTGACCTGCGGACAAGAAGAATTGCAAGGGAGAAGAATGTCATGATTTTGCGACATGTCGTATTTTCGCGACGAGAAGATGAAGAAGAATCCCGAGGAGGAAAATGTCACAATTTTGTGACATGTCACATTATTACGACCAAAATGCAGGATGAAGAGCAGAAGAGGAAGATGTCGTGATTTCGTGACATGTCACAGTTTCGTGACCCGCAGAAGAGAGAGAAGGCGTAGAGGAGAAGATGTCACGATTTCATGACATGTCACAATTTCATGACCCGCCAAGGAGAGAGAAGGCCAGGAGAAAGAAATGTCACAATTTCATGACAGGTCACAGTTTTGCAAACAGAAGGCGAAGAAGGAGTCAAGGAAGGAAAATGTAGCGATTTCGTGACATGTCGCATTTTCACGACCAAAAGGCAAGCGAAGGAGCCCGAGGAGGAAAATGTCATGATTTCGTGACATGTCGCATTTTCACGACCAGAAGGCAAGAGAGGAGCCAGGAAGCTAAAATGTCACGATTTCGCAACATGTCACGTTTTTGCGACTCAAAGAGGAAAGCGAAGGCAAGGATGAAAGAATGTCACGATTTCGTGACATGTCACGTTTTTGCGACCTGAAGAGAAAAGAGGAGCCGAGGAAGAAAAATGTCACGATAGCGTGACATGTCGCATTTTCACGACAAGAAGGCCAGAGAGGGAACCAGAAAGAAGAAGTGTCATGATTTCGCGACACGTCGCATTTTCATGACGAAAAGGCAAGGGAAGGAGGCAACGAGAAGAAATGTCACGATTTCGTGACATGTCACATTTTCGTGACCCGAAGGAGAGAAGGCGATGGAGCCAAAATGTCATGATATCATGACATGTCACATTTTCGTGACCCAAAGAGGAGAGAGAAGGCGATGGAGCTGAAATGTTGTGATATCATGACATGTCACGTTTTCATGACCCAAAGAGGAGAGAGAAGGCCAAGGAGCAGAAGTGTCACGATATCGCGACAGGAAGAGAAGAAGAAGAGCAAGAGAGAGAAGATGTCATGATATCATGACATGCTACATTTTTGAGGACCGCGACAGAGTGATAGTGACAGCTAGCGTAAGTTAGTCGACGGATCATACGGTGGATGTAGGGGCCGTTACCATGCAGCTGGTGTATGACAGTGAACAGATGTCAGGCAGCGATTGCAGGGGCCTGAGCAAAGGTCAGGTGGTAGTTGCAGGGACACGTGGCACCAAGATATAGGTGGCCACAGGGCACTCTGCCCATAGACCAAGTACACATAGACAACGCGATAATGCGTGACTAGTTACAGTTGCCAGTTTTGGTAAAAAGAATTTATAGTTCAAGTCACGGAGTGCAAGGAGCCGAATTCACAGGGCTCGAGGGTGTATTTGGATGTTTTGTGTCATAATGGCTCAAAGGGTCAGGGCCTCTATAAAAACCCAAGCTTTGTAATGTGAAAAAGGGTCAAAAAACTTCTGTAATAGAGGGTTACAGATTTGAAAGCCCGAGGGCTGTTGTTTTTCTTCTAGAGGGTCGCGGGGCCTCTTTAAAAACCTAGGCACATAGTGAGAGAGGAATGGTGAGGCAGAGATTGCTGTAGAGTGAAAAGAAAAACTGGGCCTGCGGCCAGTTCTGTGTAAGAAAAAAAAATGATTTCCAGTTAATGAATGAATTTTCTGGATTTGCGGGTGAGCAATTTTCTGTCCCCCATCAGGGGTATCAGAGCAACCTGATGCAGGAGCATCCAATGGCAGCAGAGCAACCTTGCATCTATTAACCCCGGGTTTCTGATGCAGGAGCATCCAGTGGCAGCAGAGCAACCTTGCATCAGAAAGAAAATTCTAAGTGTTCCACCTTGGTGTCGCGATATCACGATAGAAAAAGTGTCACGATATCGTGACATGTCGCATTATTGCGACTCAGGAAGGAGAGAGAAAGGCAAGGAGGAAAAATTCACGATATCGTGACATGTCGCGGTATCATGACTGAAAGAAGAAAGAAGGCGCAAGGGGAAAAGATGTCGTGATATCGCGATATCGTGACATGTCGCGCTATCGCGATCGAAGAACGAGAAAATGTGCAAGTGGGGAAGATGTCACGATATCGTGACAGGTCGCATTATCGTGGCCCAAGGAGGAGAGAGAAATCTAGAAGAGGAAAATGTCACGATTTTGTGACATGTCGCATTTTCATGACCTACGGACAAGAAGAATTGCAAGGGAGAAGAATGTCACGATTTCGCAACATGTCGCATTTTCGCGACGAGAAGACGAAGAAGAATCCTGAGGAGGAAAATGTCATGATTTTACGACATGTCGCATTATCGTGACCAGAAGGCAGGATGTAGAGCAGAAGAGGAAGATGTCGTGATTTCGTGACATGCCGCAGTTTCGCGACCCACAGAAGAGAGAGAAGGCACAGAGGAGAAGATGTCATGATTTCGTGACATGTCACAGTTTCGTGACCCACCAAGGAGAGAGAAGGCCAGGAGAAAGAAATGTCACGATTTCATGACAGGTCGTAGTTTCGCAACCAGAAGGTGAAGAAGGAGTCAAGGAAGGAAAATGTAGCGATTTCGTGACATGTCGCATTTTTGCGACTAGAAGGCAAGCGAAGGATCCCGAGGAGGAAAATGTCATGATTTCATGATATGTCGCATTTTCATGACCAGAAGGTGATAGAGGAGCCAGGAAGCTGAAATGTCACGATTTCGTGACATGTCACGTTTTTGCGATTCAAAGAGGAAAGTGAAGGCAAGGATGAAAGAATGTCGTGATTTCATGACATGTCGCATTTTCGTGACCTGAAGATAAAATAGGAGCCGAGGAAGAAAAATGTCACGATAGCGTGACATGTCACATTTTCATGACAAGAAGGCCAGAGAGGGATCTAGAAAGAAGAAGTGTCACAATTTCGCAACACGTCGCATTTTCATGACGAAAAGGCAAGGGAAGGAGGCAACAAGAAGAAATGTCGTAATTTCGTGACATGTCACTTTTTTGCAACCCGAAGAAGGAGAGAAGGCGATGGAGCCAAAATGTCGCGATATCGTGACATGTCACGTTTTTGTGACCTGAGGAGGAGAGAGAAGGCGATGGAGCAGAAATGTCACGATATCGTGACATGTCACGTTTTTGCGACCCGAAGAGGAGAGAGAAGGCCAAGGAGCAGAAGTGTCATGATATCGCAACAGGAAGAGAATAAGAAGAGCAAGAGAGAGAATATGTCATGATATCACGACATGCTACATTTTTGAGGACCGCGATAGAGTGATAGTGACAGCTAGCGTAAGTCAGTCGATGGATCAGACGACGGATGCAGGGTCCTTTACCGTGCAGCTGGAGTATGACAGTGAACAGAGGTCAGGTAGCGATTGCCGAGGCCTGAGTAGAGGTCAAGCGGCAATTGCAGGGACATGTGGCACCAAGATATAGGCAGCCATAGGGCACTCTGCCCATAGACCAAGTACACGTAGACAGCGCAATAATGCGTGACCAGTTACAGTTGCTAGTTTTGGTAAAAATAATTGATAGTTCAAGTCACGAAGCGTGAGGAGCCGACTTCATAGGGCTCGAGGGTGTATTCAACCGTTTTGTGTCATAATGGCTTAGAGGGTCAGGGCCTCTATAAAAACCCAAGCTTTGTAATGTGAAAAGGGGTCAAAAAACTTCTGTAATAGAGGGCTATAGATTTAAAAGCCCGAGGGCTATTTTTTTTCTTCTAGAGGGTCGCAGGGCCTCTTTAAAAACCCAGGAACGTAGTGAGAGAGGAATGGTGAGGCAAAGATTATTGTAGAGTGAAAAGAAAAAACTAGACCTGCGGCCAGTTCTGTGTAAGAAAAAAAAAATGATTTCCAGTTAATGAATGAATTTTCTAGATTTATGGGTGAGCAATTTTCTATGCCCCATCAGGGGTATCAGAGAAACCTGATGTAGGAGCATCCAGTGGCAGCAGAGTACCCTTGCATCCATCAACCTCGGGTGTCTGATGCAGGAGCATCCAATGGCAGTAGAGCAACCTTGCATCAGAAATAAAATTCTAAGTGTTCTTCCTTGGTGTCACGATATCACAACAAAAAAAGTGTTGCAATAATGCTACATGTCGCATTATCTTGACTCAGGAAAGAGAGAGAAAGGCAAGGAGGAAAATGTTGCGATATCGTGACATGTCGCGGTATCGCGACCTGAAGAAGAAAGAAGGCGCAAGGGGAAAAAATGTCACGATATCGTGATCGAAGAATGAGAAGAGGCCCAAGGAGGAGAGAGAAAGCCAAAAGAGGAAAATGTCACGATTTTGTGACATGTCGCATTTTCACGACCTGCAGACAAGAAGAATCGTAAGGGAGAAGAATGTCATGATTTCGCGACATGTCACATTTTCACGACCAGAAGACGAAGAAGAAGCCCGAGGAGGAAAATGTCACGATTTTGTGACATGTCGCAATATTGTGACCAGAAGGCAGGATGAAGAGCAGAAGAGGAAGATGTCACAATTTCACGACATGTCACAGTTTCACGACCCACAAAATAGAGAGAAGGCACAAATGAGAAGATGTCATGATTTTGTGACATGTCGTAGTTTCGTGATCCGCCAAGGAGAGAGAAGGCCAGGAGAAAGAAATGTTGTGATTTCATGATAGGTCGCAGTTTCGTGACTAGAATGCGAAGAAGGAGTCAAGGAAGGAAATTGTCGTGATTTCGTGACATGTTGCATTTTCACAACCAGAAGGCAACCGAAGGAGCCCAAGGAGGAAAATGTCATGATTTCGTGACATGTCACATTTTCATGACCAGAAGGCGAGAGAGGAGCCAGGAAGCTAAAATGTCATTATTTCGTGACATGTTGCGTTTTCGCGACTCGAAGAGGAAAGCGAAGGCAAGAATGAAAGAATGTTGCGATTTCATGACATGTCACGTTTTCGTGATTCGAATAGAAAAAAGGAGCCGAGGAAGAAAAATGTCACGATAGCGCGACACGTCGCATTTTCATGACAAGAAGGCCAGAGAGGGAGCCAGAAAGAAGAAGTGTCACGATTTCGCGACACATCGCATTTTCTTGACAAAAAGACGAGGGAAGGAGGCAATGAGAAGAAATGTCACGATTTCATGACATGTCATGTTTTCACGACCCGAAGGAGAGAAGGCGATGGAGCCAAAATGTCACGATATCGTGACATGTCACGTTTTCACGACCCAAAGAGGAGAGAGAAGGTGATGGAGTAGAAATGTCATGATATCGTGACATGTCATGTTTTCGTGACCCGAAGAGGAGAGAGAAGGCCAAGGAGTAGAAGTGTCATGATATCGCGATAGGAAGAGAAGAAGAAGAGCAAGAGAGAGAAGACATCGTGATATCGCGACATGCTACATTTTTGAGGACCACAACAGAGTGACAGTTACAGCTAGCGTAAGTCAGTCGGCGGATCAGACGACGGATGCAAGGGCCGTTATCGTGCAGCTGGAGTATGACAATGAACAGAGGTCAGACGATGATTGCAGAGGCCTGAGAAGAGGTCAGGCGATAGTTGCAGGGACACATGGCACCAAGATATAGGCGGCCACAGGGCACTCTACCCATAGACCAAGTACGTGCAGACAATGCGATAATGCATGACCAGTTACAATTGCCAGTTTTGGTAAAAAGAATTGATAGTTCAAGTCACAGAGCATGAGGAGCCAACTTCATAGGGCTCGAGGGTGTATTCGGCCATTTTGTGTCATAATGGCTCAGAGGGTCGGGGCCTCTATAAAAACCCAAGCTTTGTAATGTGAAAAGGGGTCGAAAAACTTCTGTAACAGAGGGTTACAGATTTGAAAGCCCGAGTGCTGTTGTTTTTCTTCCAGAGGGTCACGGGGTCTCTTTAAAAACCCAGGAACGTAGTGAGAGAGGAATGGTGAGGCAGAGATTGCTGTAGATTGAAAAGAAAAACTGGGCCTGTGGCCAGTTCTGTGTAAGAAAAAAAAAATGATTTCCAGTTAATGAATGATTTTTCTAGATTTGTGGGTGAGAAATTTTTTGTCCCCCATCATTAAGTCCCCTCTAGGACTTACTCAAAATTTTCCACTAGCTTTCACAAAAGCTTTATTCAAATCAATTACAAGACTTTCATTCAAAACTCAACTTAATATCTTACATAAAACCTCTTCAATACCACAAACAAGTTTAACTCAGAATCTTGTTTAACCATAGAAACATATAGAGAATTATTAGAGACTCAATATATTTCATACTCACAAAGTACTCAATCACTTTTAAATTCTCTTTCAAATCAACTCAGAAATAAAGTATAATTTGACTCACAAAACTTGAACTATCACTCCAATACTTTCAATCAATAATGCTCAACCAACTTCAACCAATCATTCACTCAATGAAATACAACTTGCTTGCAAACCCTAACCAAGTGTTTCACTCTACTTCTAAAAATTCACACTTGAATCAAGATAATTTCAATTTCACATAACAATGACACTCATGATCTTTTACAAATCCTAGCTCAAGATTGTTCTCAGTTTCACATAACAATGATACTCATGATCTTTCACAATTCCTAGTTCAAGATAGTTCTTAATATCACATAACAATGATACCCATGATCTCTCAACATCCACAAATTATGCACATGAACACTCACTCAAAAATTTCCAACAATGCTTATCAAATATTCCTTTTCACTCCAACTTTGCATTTCACAACATCCACTCCAACAATATTTCACTCACAAGGAATATGTGCTCATACCTTTTATTTTTATGGAGATATGTATTCAAAATCTGTCTCAATCACAATCAACTCCTCTTTACCAATTTGAATGTTAGATAGCAATAATCTATTTCACAAACTTCACTCAATAATTAATTCACCATACAAAAATATTAAATCTCAAGTACACCTTATAATCTCCAAAATTAAAATATAATTAGCAAAGATTCAAATAACTCACTTTCACAATAATTTCCTTTATGCACCTTATTTCTCCTCTCAAAAATAATTATCACAATGTAGCTTTATTTCAAAATATAAAAATACAATTTTCCTTGCATACCTTATCACTCCTACTTTATAAAATAAATTCTAACCACCAAAAATTAAAATAAAATATTTTAATTTTCTTATACCTTATATCTCCCTCAACAAACTCACAAACTACCTTTTAAATCTCATGCAACCCTTTAATGCAAATTTTGAATATCAAAAACCTTTGAAAATTAAAACGTGAAAAGCATACCTTTTTAATTCTACCCAAAATGTCTTCGAAATTTTTTTAACACATAACCTCACCTTTCCAACACCTTATCCCAATGCTTGTCCACCAGTTGGGCTACGTGCCCACACAAAATTAAAAGTGCTCAAATTCATTTATGTTCCTTGTCTCTTCTCCTACTTGGCACAAACAAAAATTATTCCCTTTGCATAATACAATCACGTGAATCGAACCTGTGATCTTGCCATCACAAATGCCTTTACACAACCCTTGGTTGCCACTTGCGCTACCAAGTGCTTTGAGAATTTCTTGGTGCTCCACTTAGATTTATCACGACGACTGCCCTTTAACACTTAACACATGCAAATTCTTTCCTTTCTCTTTTAATGAATGCAACACATGAAATCCTTTATCCTTTGGGCATACAAATTGCATGGATGATTTTTAATTTAAAACCTTTGCCCCTTTTATATCATTTGCTATGCATTCCAACATGTGACGATTTTTAAATTCGATTTTTAATTCAAATTTAAAAATTAAACTTTTGGCGCCTTTATTATTTATTTAAATTTAAATTTTAACCTATGGTTAAAATATTTAAATTTAAATAAATTAAATAATAACCTTTAAAATTTGCCAAATGGGTTTTTTTTGAGGATTTATAATTTAATGACTCCTTGGACCTCATTTTTCTTCACCTGAACCTTTAGCCTGGAATATTATAATATTATTATTTTCTTTTAAACCTGCTTTTCCATCCTTGGGATTTCCTTTTAAACCTGCTTATTCATATTTAGGTCTTCAATATTTTTAGGCCTTTTAGGCATATAATATTTAAAATAAATATTATATCCTATTCCTTTAAACTTCTTCTTTGCATTCTGGAAAAACCACCTGAAGACATTAATGATTACAAAACTTGGACATCAACCTCTTGACATCAATGACAACAAAACTTGCTCATATTTCTAGTATTTTCAATCCTTTTCAATACTAAAATTATACTATATATAGATATAAAAGGGGACATTTGCCCTCCAAAACTATATAGAGATTTCAATAAATGACTACTCTTTTGTGTGTTGGATCATTTCTTCATTCAAGTCATCAGTTCTTATGAAGTCCTTATATTTGGAATCATAATTGCTAAAATATTTAGGCCTTTTCAATGAGTAACTGCCATCATTATTGCTGTCTACCCTTATTGGGGATTCACACAATCTGAGCATGGGAGATTTTCAAAATCAATGCTTTAGATTTAGGGGTTGCTTTTATTGTAGTTCTCATGCTACTACCTTTATAAGTCCAATCTACCCTTTCTGAGAGATATATCATCATCTTTGTATGAAAATTATTGTACTCCCTAGAAGACTATAGATCTTAACCTTTAGAACAATTATTACCATGTAACTTCAAAGCTTTCTATTTGACCTTAGAATTTTATATATTGAAATTTTTTTCTTTCATATTAAGTTAAAATTCTTACAAACTTCCAATTTTTGGATAATTAGCCTTTTTGTGCCTTTCAATATTTTTTTCCTTTTTATACTTAGGCCATTAGAACTTTTGTCTTCCATTTTTTTGTTTCTCAAGACTTTTGATTGGCACTTTCGTCCACACTTTGTTTGACACTTCATTTTCTATTTCTTGCACATTCTTTCTCCAAGGAGGCTACCTTTAAAATTATTGCTAAGCATTTCTCTTTCTGAGTGTAATGGTAACTCACTACAGAGTGATTGTTTCAACTACAAAGTTCACATGGTCATTATGTGTGAAGGATATTTGTTTGATGATAATTGTTTCATTGATTTTGATATCATTTATAATTATTTTCTTATTGGAAGCACTATGGATGTCTTATGCATCTTTTGAATGTTTTTTTCCCTTTCTAATTTGAAAGTAGTTGTTCTTCTCCATCTGCTATATGTATGGCCTATATTTTTTAAAGTAAGTTCACTAGATTTTCAAAGCTTGGTGTTTGTTTAGTGATATTTAATATTGTCATAAAAACATTTTATTTTGATTGGAGAAATATCAAAATAGTTGTAACTAATATTTCTTTAGATACCTAATTTTATGATGCTTGTAATTATTCTCATAACTCAACAATTCTCCTCATGAAATATTCTAATTTCTCTTCACTCTTCATATTTAAGCAATGGAGCTAACTTTGGAGAAATAAAATTTTATTTTGATTCTTTGCTTCAAAGATTATTTGTAACTTCTACCATGCATATTTGGTTGTGGTTAAATACCTAATGTATGATTGTACATTATATTCTATTCAAAACATGCTGACTAACCTTACCTTTTTATATTCCTTGTCAAAATTTATTTGATCTTCATCTTCTATAGTAGGATGGGTAATGGTTCCATCTACAACTTGTCATACTTATTTAAAATCAAGCCATATTTTAAGTTTAGTTTTCTATAAAGTATAGTTATTTACCCTATTACTTGGAAATTGGATAATAAGAGCTTCAATGCTCCACCACCAGCCATAGTAAACTTTAAAAACAATTAAATTTTTTCTTTCATCAAATCAACCTTGAAAAAAAATAATTTTTTCGACAATCATATATAAGGCTATACTCATATTTTAAATGATGTTTCAAGTTACAAGAAAAAAATAAATAAAGGTGAAAATTTTCTTCTTTCCTTTTTTTACATGGAATATTCCTTTGTAATATTCCCTTTCAAAAATTGTAACGATGCTTTCTATTTTGATTTAACTAAAGTAACTAGTAAATAATTTTTTATACCTTTGTTTTCCTCCCACTATGAGTATGTGACTTTGATTTATTTTTTAAAGCTTCTTGAATATTATATTTTTTATCTTGCAGAAACCTTAGACTTCTACCCCCTTAAGGTTTTCTCACCCACTTTGGAGAATGTGCTTAATGGTTTTCACATACCTTTGATGATTTGATAATAATAATGAATTATAACCTAGAAACATATATGATTTTGCCTTTGGTGAATTCAATTTGAGAACAATTGCACTTGATCATTGAGGGTCTAAATTTGACTTTGCAATTTTCTTCCACTTATTTTGACTTAATAAAATAATATAAAGATATTTAGTTTTGTCAAAGAATAATTTTTGAAGGCAATTTAGTTCTTTGATTAAAAATATTGTTCTCAAGTAGTCATATTTTGCTTTTACTTGATTTGGATATTCTTTAGGTAGGAGTGTTGCATGTTTTCCGTATATAGAGATGTGATGATTCATACAAATTATCTTCTATGTCTAATGTATTTCTATGTATTTGATTCTTTGTTCTATAATTTTACATCCAACTTGAATGTTCAAAAAGCTTATTTCTTATAGTACTTGGAATATTCATCCAAGAAGTTTTCTTCTGTCTTGAGATCTTATACTATTAAATTTTTCTAAGACATTGTTTCACTTGAGATCCTTCCTATGCAATTTGCAGCAACCTGGTCTTTGACATTGACTTGAATATATAATTATCCTTGCATTCTCTAGAGTGAAATATCTATCAAATACCTTTTGTTTGTGTTTGATCCTTAAATCCTTTTTTTTTCTTGTGTTCAAATTTTTATGCATATATATTGAGAACAATTATGAATGCCTTGGATGCTTGCACTTTGTTGTTCAAATACGAACATTCACAGGATAGGATATCTTGTCATTTTCTTCTTCATACGAAGGCTGCTCTTGGTCATTTTATGCAAATTGAGATGGGTTTGCTAAATTTATATGTTTTCCTTGAACATTCTTTCTATTCATACAAACCATGCTTTTATTTTTATCCTTCAATGATCATTATAATTAGAACATCTATGTTGCTACCTATATAGTAAAATAAATTTTGTTCACAAGGTGATTAGATTCAACTAAGGCTTGGGAAGTTCATTTTATTTTTTCCAAATGATTTTATATTGTGTATCATTTGACTCCAATATTTATCTTGGCTTAGAGATAATGTACCTATTAGAAGTAATTGATTTTGAAAAACCCAGAAGGGATAATGCAACAAACTTGTCTAACTTTATTTCAACTTTCTCACATTCTTGTGGGAATGTAATATCCAAAACATTAGTAGTAAGACTTGATTAGTTGGGAAATGTCTAAAACTTATCTAAAAATTTATTCTTCCATGGAATTTTGCTCACTGAGATATTTACTTATTTTTTGAGGTTTGTCCAAATTTTCGGATTTTATTCCCTGAAATTACTTCATAGAGAAGATGGTTACATCTTCTTTAGAGGTTAACAAAGTATTTTATTTTAGTTCCATGGAACTGCTTCATGAATATGGTTACCTCTTCTTTTGAGGTTAATTTTAAATAATATTCTATAGGGTTATTTTCCCTTGAATTTTTTTACTTAATAGAGTGCTCTTTGAGCATATTTGAATCAAAATAAGAGAAGGATTAGAAAGAGAGATGACTCTTCCTTCTACTTACTCTGATGCTACATGTTAAAACTCAATGCTTCTATGATTTTTGTTATGAATTGATAGATATTTAAATATATAGAATACCCAAATTTGACACAATAACATACTAACTAAATTTGCAACTACCCTTGTCCTATAGTGCATTCATTGACCTCGTGATGGGTGGTTATACCACATACCATTTCATATAAACTATGATGTAATGACTCCCAACACCTCCATGGATACCACACCTATCAAAGCAACATTGTCTTCTTCTGTGATGAGGGGAGGAGAAATTTATGAAGAACTTCCTATTGGGCCTTTGGGTCCAAAGGTTTTGTTGAAAAGAGTTTTACAAAATAGTCCAAAGCAATATTGTGCATGTTGTCTCATGAATAAATTGAGTCACCAATGTTTATATTCAAGGATGACATAAAATTATAAGCTCTTCTTAAAAAATAGATTTATGGAAGAAAGAAGAATTACTACCTCCTTTCAAAAACTAAATCCTAGATTTTTGTTTCCATAGAAGCTCCTATTTTTATTTCCATTCTTCTAGATCAGTAGATAATCATATTTCCTGCTTACTAAGATTCTTTGAGAGGTCTACACATTGGATTTTCTCATTCACCTATTTAAGCTGAGGAGCCAAATTTAGATTTTTTTCCTAACATTGCCAAAATTCTACCAATTTCATTCCTTAATTTGGTTTTAAGGAGTTATAATATTTTACAAAACAATTCATTTGGTATCAAATATTGGCCTTCCTTCCTTCCACCCCTACTAGATTAGTAGTCTCAAAGTATTGTCCCAAAGCCATATGAGTTGAAATTTGAAAGGATCATAGTTGTGAAGCGGCCTTCCAAAGATCTAATAGAATAGACCAATAATCCAAACCAACATTATTGAGGATGAGGGACTCTAAAACTATCTCAACTAAAATGAGCTCATCCAAATTCATAAACCTATCCATATGTTCCAAAATACTTCATGCCCTTTACCTCTTGTTAGACCATGTCATAATTACTATTCTCGGGTTTGACATCAATCATTTGAAGACGACTCAAATATTCATGCATTAGATCTGACACATCGCCTAACACTCTAATTCCTCTCATTTTCTCCTCCAAAGAAAGAATAACATTAAAATCCTCTTCTAATATAAATTGTGTTGTAGGAAACTAGAGTAACAACTATCTGATATAGCTCCACTACTTCTGTTTCTCTTTTAAAAACGTGGTTACATAAATATTGATACATAAGAATTTGTAATCTGAGTGCCTTCATTTACCAAGATAACCAAGATAAATCTTTAAAACTTTAAATAAAAAATTTAAAATTTAAATTTAATGAAAGTAAAGTTACACATAAATTTAAATTTTATAAAATAAAAGAAATACCACTTTTTATAAAGTTTATATCATAAGCATTCCTATCATATAGAGAAGTAATCTTCGGTACTATAAGATGGAAGGTACCATAATATGGAAAGCGAGAAGACAAATTGCATATAAAGGAAGTTCGTCGTAGTTTTCCATGAGCCCTAGGTAGTAAGAACAAGACTGCGTGCAATTAACTTTAATTTGGAACAGTTAGGTACACGCTATTTGTCCATGTAATTTTGTTATCAATGTCAAATGCATGTGCAACGCGAATATATTATTGTTATGGCATAACAATAGCCAGTCATTCATGCACTCTGTGCATGCACGCCAAGCATATAAAATCAGACACCATCCACAACAGTCATATCCCTCCGCCTCTGCATATCCTGCAACAGAATATCAAACACTTTTTGTTGTGGAGTTGGAACTGCATTACAACATGGGGAGAGGAATGAAGATGAGAATGAACATTGTTGTGGTAACCATAATATGTTTGGAGGCAGTTGCAGTGATAGCAGGAATGCAGGCACAGGGTGTGCCTCCCGTTGATTGCAGCGAGACAATGATGTTGCTGGAGTCATGTGGAACTGCTGTGGGGCCAAATCCATTGCCACCCACAGTAGAATGTTGTGCCGCTCTGAGTCGTGCAAAGCAGACGTGCCTCTGCAGCATGGTCCAGTCAACACTTCAATTGCCATCAAAATGTGGTGTTCTCCAAGTTCGTTGTAAGGGACTATTTATCACCTTAATACTTTCCAGTTTTTTTTTCCCTTCCCCGACTTTGTAACGTTATATGGCAATCCTGGTGTTGCAGGTAATTGATGATCGGAAAATATTCGTAGCGGAAGAGTGAGGGCGTCCACTTGCGTAATTTGGGATATTCAACATGAACTCTACATAAATATAATAAAACATGATGTAGTTGTAAGATGCCTCCATTATGAAATTTTCCCTTATATTAGTCTGGGTTTGACAGCTTTTAGTCTGGTCTGTTCTTACTCTGGGTTTGAATTTCGTCGGTTAGTATGACAGTTTTAGTTTGTTCTGTTTTGTTTTAAATATATGTTCTTCTTACACAAGTTCACATGTATATATCATGATGTACATGGTTTGAATTTTCCTAATCACATAATTTGAACCTGATTTTAGTTTTCTATTTATTTAGAATTTGGATAGTATGGGACATTAACATAAATCTAATCATTTTCAACCAAAAAATCACATGTAGATAGTAAATGCTATTATTAACACCCTTAAATTTATTGATTTATTTTTTAATAAATTATATGAAGTTAAATCTGTTATTAGTTATATATTATAAATAATTTAAATACTGTGAACGAGTAATTTAACAAGTTTCATTTGATAAATTATTTTTCTGATTAAACTAATATTATATAATTAATAAATTTTATTCAAAATATTTAAATTTTAAAATAATATTATACAATTATTAAATATTAGTTTACTTTGCCCTTCAAATTAAACTCTTATATTGATTAAATTGGGTAAACTTTATGCCATAACAACTCAAATTAAAGGTCCCAGGTGTAGACTAATTGGTTCATCCAAACCCCGGTGGAGGTCAAAGGTTCAAATCTTGGTTCCGGACTGAACACTTGTCCCTAGTAGACTAATTGGTTCATCCAAACCCCGGTGGAGGTCAAAGGTTCAAATCTTGGTGCCGGACTGAACACTTGTCCCTAGTGCTTTCAGCGGCGTAAAAGGTTTAAAATGATTGTGGCATGGTGGTTATAGGGGTGGACTATGCGAAATATTGTAATTGTCTAGGTATTAACAATTTGACTTTAAATGTTATATTAATATATTATTTTTTATTTTTATGTTTTTTACACAAGCTCATTTACATACATGCAGCATACACTACGTCATCTCACAAAAAAAGCCCAAAACCCTAGTCACATAAATATCCCACGGGGACATATCAATATATTATTAATTTCTAATATTTTTTTAGGAAACTTATGCAACTAATAACCTTCATAAGATCTTAGTGAATTTGTGAAGTATAATTATTTTATTTGATGAATTTTATTTTATTTTATTTGTAACTTCTTATACATAGGATATCTGAGAGATTTGAACCTAGGGCCTCTTGATTTCAACTGGAGAGTTTTAACTACCCACTTGCTCTCCAAGAGCGGATGCCAGTTTTTAACTCTTGATGCATTTTTCTTATTCATACTTAAAATTCTTGTTAAAACTGGAATAATGTTTTATCAGTAAATTGGACCTATAAAATAATATTTATAATATTTATTAAAAGTTTTTAAAATTATTTATAATATATTTTAAAAAAATTATAAATATAAATTTAATCTTTACATTAAAAAAATATAAAATAAATCTTTATGAAAATATAACTTTAAAAATATGTATTAAATATTTATTGATACCAAAAATATTTGTCACTAATTAAATTTATAAATTCTATAAAATCTTCCAAACTCTAACAAAAATAATGAGAGAGGTGTAATATACTCCCATGCCCCTTAACAAACACAATGGGAAGAATTCATCCACTCTTGTACTCTCCTCTACCTAAAAAGCATAAACTCTATAAAAATTTCCAAAATGGGAAAGGAATAATACACTCCCATGTCCCGAAATAAACACAAAGGGAATCAAGAGTCCATCCCCTCTTATAATTTTATATTTGTAATTAAATAGACCAATAATATTATATATATCTATCTATATATCTATCTTAGAGGCCACCCTTTCCATGAATAGAACTTAGATTTTTATAAGGAGAGCCATCATATTTAGTACTATGTTGTCCTAACATAAACTCAATATATTTTTTAGATGAAGGTCCTTTGGTATTGATACTCACAAGAAGAAAAACATCCTCTTATTTTTTAATTGGTTTTATAAAATTGATATGATCCACCCAAGGTGAACATATAGTGGTATTACAACACCTTAGTATTTATAGCTAACCATGTATCATACAAATTTATAATTTTATAAATAGTTTGGAAATTTTTGCTAAATTTCTTGATCAAAAGCTTTATAATTTTAAATGTGTATGTGTAAAAATGTGCTAGTTACGAAGGCATTTATTAAGGTTTAATGTAGAACTATAGATGAGATAAATATTTACCTTGAATCAACAAGTGCGAGCATGATCTAGGAGTAAGTGCAAAAATAAGATTAAGTAAGTGCAAAAATAAGTGTAAGTAAGTGCAATCAAAATTGAGCGCGAGTGAGTGCAACGAAAAGTGAGTGCAAGTGCAACCTAGGAGTAAGTGCAACAATGAGTGCAAGTGCAAGTTGGAAATGAGTGTGCAATCCAAGAGTGAATGAGATCAGAGAGGGAGTATGAACGAAGAGGAAGTGTGAGCTGAGATTTAGTAATGATAGAATAGCATCAGGTTCATCCAAAGTGCATCGATGCTTCAAAACCTTATCATGAATGTGTGGAACATTATTTCTAAAAAAATATTAAAGCCAAGAAACACCATGAAAAAAATAGATAAGGGCAATTGTGAGCCAAGAGGGAGTATAAGCTAGGAGTGAGTGTGAGGTAGGAGAGAGTGTGAGGCAAGAGAGAGTGTAAACCAAAAGGGAGTGCAAACTAAGAGGGAGTGCAAGCCGAGATTCAATCATGGAAAAAGAGTGGTAGGTTCATCTAGAGTGCATCAATGCTTCAAACCCTTACCATGAATGCATGGAACATTATTTACAAAAAAATATTCAAGTGAAGGAACACCGAGAAAAATAAGAGATATGAGAATTTGTAAGTCATGAGGTAGTGCAAGCCAAGAGCAAGAGTGAAGCAAGAGAGAGTGCAAGCTGGGAGCAAGAGCAAGTTCAAGCAAAGAGGGAGTACAAACCAAGAGGGAGTGCAATCCAAGAGCAATCCCCATTAGCTATTGTGGAAGAAACGTCATTTTTGAAAGCCCTAATGGGATGTCAAGATGCCCTAGCTAGAAATTAAAATACCCTAGTTGGAAGTATGAAGGCCCAAGCTGGAGATAAGTGGAAGAGTGAATACACGGTAAGTTTGATATAAGTAGTAGATGGTACGCCAAAAGTAAGTATCAAGGATGAGATGATTGAGCATGATATAGTGGTTCTTAAGAGTATAGGACTAATATGTAAGTTCCATAGATCATGGATAGTTTTTTTGGAGATTCAAAATTGGATCAAGTGGAAGTGGGGATTGAATTCAAATTATTCTAACTTTTATTCCTAAATATTTTTTCCTTGTCATATTTTATAGTTCAGAAATTAGGGATAAAATAATGGTTGGTGGCCCATGGTTTAGGGTAAGAGATGCACTTTATTTGAGACTATGGAATATTTTTTTTTTTTGTTGATTCAGAAAATATTAAGAAGCTTCTAGTGTGGGTTAGGCTTTTTGGACTTCTATATCAACTTATAAATAAGTATGTTTTGAAAAAAAATTAAAAATACCCTAGGGAAATTCATCAAGGAAGGACCAAAAACTAAGGAGAGAAAGCATGCTATATATAATCGAACATGTGTTGCTATGGATATTTTAAAATCTTTGCCACAATCCATTAATATTAAATTTGAATCAAGAGAATGAGGTCAACAAGTAGATTATGAAAATATTTTATTGTTGCCACAATTGTTTTAATATTGTACACATGACAAGAGTTTGCAATGTAAAAACTATGAAGAAAGAGATAAAAAATTCTAACCATGAGATAAACTTCAAGATGAAGCAAGGAAATCATTCAATAATAGAAGCTAGATTAGATCAAGGATATTCCACTCTAAAATAAGAGGTAAACAAATCCTATCGATAATATCAATTGACAATTTTAGAGGGAATTAAAGGTGCAAAAGAGGATGTGGAGATAAAACCCAAAACAATGACAACAACAAAGGTCAAGTTTATTCCAGGTAAATTATCTTTATTTTTCTCAAGTAGTATAGAATCCTCTTCAGGTAATAGAATTTAAAGTGGTGAAGATGTTATCCCTTGCACTTTAAGGTTTCAAGAGTAGAATAATATAGAAATGAGGTTGCAAAAAAACCATAATAATTTAGGGTTTTTAGGGTAAAATAAGAAGGTAATTGATATAGAAGAACATCCTTACACTTTAGGGTCTCTAAGGAAATATAAATAAGATTGTGCTTTTGAGGTCATTCCTTGCACTTTAGATGCTTCAAGACAAGACAAACCTAAATATGATAAGTCTTCCTATGAGCAGTATGAGAATATTGAAGAGATTGATGAAGATTCAAGTATTGCTAAGAATGAAAAATGAGAGTAAGACCCAAGAAGCAAAAAACAAAGAGAAAAAGAAACATAAAGGGATATTGATATGGAAAAACAAGAGAAAATATCACAAGTGTTAACAAGAAGTGGGGCTAAACCCACAAATAAAAAAACAATGAAAATAATATCTTGGAATATTAGGGGAATGGATAAGAACCCTAAAAAAAGGTATTATGAAATTGTGAGGTTGTTATAGATAAGATATTTTTGGATATAGAAGCTAAGCAACAAATATTATAGCCATTCACAGTGTTGAATTTCATATTGACAAAGTTTAAATTTTTGAAGACATTTGATATAAAAAAAAAATTGATTGTGGAAACTTAGCAGTTTGAGATATATGAAGAATATATTTGATAGAAGGGTAAATGAAGAATATGTGTGATAGAAATACAAAGTTGGATATGCTTTAATTAACTTGTTATAAATGTAATGAGAGCAATGTAATGTTTTATTTTCGTAATGGGAGTGTCCCCTAATAGGAGCCATGCATAGCGTATTATATATATATATATATATATATATAAACACACATGTGATTAAGTAATTTTGAGGAATGATTTAATGTGATTTTTTGGATACACATTTGCTTCCATTTCAATCTTGTAATTTTAATTACAAACTGTAAAATTAAATTCTATAACACCAATAGAATTATAAAACCATGTGAATTCAACTTTGCATAGGTGAAGTATAGTAGGGATAAAAATTGAAGGGCACATCTTATTTTTATTTGAAATATATATTTTTTAAGACATCTTTCACTCATGAAGGGTTGGAAAGTATTTTAGTTTTTTATGACAAATAAAAATGAAACTCAAACTTTGTGTTTTTAACAATTACTTAAAATGAGTTGATATGGATTTTAGCTTATAGTAATGTAAGGACAATTTTCTTGAGGGTTAAGTTCACACCACTCATGCATACTAGTCCTCTATGCATGTTGAAACTTGAATCTAATACTTTTTCATGGGAGATAACTTATTTTAAAAACTTGGGATTAGGTTAATAGCTTTTCTCAATTATTAATTCTAACATTGATGAAGATCATAAAAAATATGAGGTTTGGAGTGAATAAGTAATATGGTTATACTAAACCCTTAATATATGTAATGCAATAATATTATCTCTTACCTCCAACTACCCATATGGCTTTACAAGTTTTCCCACCTATATGATTTGAACCTTTCATAAGAATATGAGATTTATTGTTCTCAATAATTTGTTCCAAGCTCACTAATCAAAATTGTTGGATACATTTTGAAAAATATGAACTCAATACAAAACATGAGGGTGGGTTTGAATATGCAATACTATTATACTTGACCCTATATCTATAGCCATTTTCTCCTATATCCATGCATTGCATAAGCTTGAACTCTAACTTCAAGCATCCTTACTGATATATGAGATGTCTTCTATGGGGGTTGAAACATGAGATTAATTTGTAGGACTTAAAACTTTTTACCACTTGTGCCAAACTAATTAAGTAGGATTATTTATGTATTGTTATTATATATAACTTTATTATTTCAATAAATGTATATTAATCTAAATAACACTTATTTATTATAATATTTTAATAATATACCATGGATTTATTTTATAATGAAGTCATAATACATGAATCAAGGAAAAAGTACATGCTGACACTCATTGAAACTCTATGGTAACATTTTGTTGAAACTATAATCTAACTTATGGCCAAGGTCATTGTTGTATGATTTAATATTTTATAGGCTTATGAGAAATCATTGTACAAATCTATTTAGTTTACTATATTATTTTACTATCTAATTTTTATGGACCATGGTTAACCTTGTTATAGTTAAACTTACCTTTTAACTTGTAATAAATATTTAAACCATTTTTTAATATCAAATTAGGTTAAAATCAGTTTATGTAATTAGGGTTTTTCTATTGGTATAAATATACCCACCACTTCATCCACTATATCAAATTTTTGTGATTCTTATCTATGAATAATACAGTGTTTTTTATGGTTTCTATGGGTTCCCACTTGTTAGTAAATTAGTACTATTATCCCACAAGATAAATCCACAGGATCTCATAATAGCATGCATAAATCAATGAACATTAAAATCAAAGAAATCGTTATTGAAAATACATTTATGATAAGAAATACTTCTTAGATAACCTATTATATGAATTTTTATTCAATATATACATACATTATACTTTTCATATGCACATGACTCTTGAACTTTGCTCTCCTCAAACTCAAGGGAGATCCAACTCTTCACATTTATCTCTTACATAATAAATCTCACATATCACATAAAAATTAAATTTCCAATGATTATTAATAACTCCTAAAATATAAACTTGACACTTCACTCACATAACTCACAATTACAAACATGACATCTCACACTCATAACTCCACATACTCACAGTTAATAACTTGACACATAATATAGACTCAAAAGTCAAACACACACCCTAATATGAATTTTTTATAAAGGTCCTTGCATTAATATTACAAGGTACCAAATAATGTAATACGTCCAACATCCCCCATATTATATTATTTGGTATGACAACTTTTTTCCTTCATGTATTTTCAGTCTCTAATTCTTGTCTTGGCTTTTCGACTCTAGATTTGGTACCACTTGATATTCTAGCAGTGTATCTATCCCATTAACCTATTACTTGCATTTTTTTTTATGCTTGTTAGACTTATTCTCTTATTGTAAAAATATTTTAACATTTTCATAATTCTATTCCATTCTAATTTACTAAAATATCCACCATATACTTCAATTTTATTTTTCTAATAAGTATTTGGTTTTTTCTTTTCACAAATTTGACAATTTTGAGTATTGATCATTTCTATTTTGGTTTATGTTTTTTATTATTTTCCATGTTTCTTTTTCAACAACTCTTGTTTTGTTTTTTTTGCTTGATAATATGGGGTTGTACTCGGGTTCCCCACCCTTGAAAAATTACACCTCTCTTATTTAGAGCTTGAGAGTTTACAAATAGATACTCTTCTCATATCAATTGAGATGCTATAGCTAAAAACCTACATCATTTTACATAAAATGTCTGAATTCTTTATTTTCATTTCCTGGATCTTTTCAAATATCTATATGAACATAATTACTCTAGAATTTAGCATATTTCTTGAAATTTTCCTATAGAAAATTTCATAATTATAAAACTTCACCTCTACTATCTATGCCTTGCATCTTAGTAGAGTAATAATTCCAAAACATCGCACTATCATAGCCTGCTTTACCAAATTTGGATTGCTAGTTTCGTTCCTGAAACACAAGTGCAACCACAAAAATTATAATAAATATTTTAAATGAAAACACATTATTGTTACCAAATAAAATAGATATTACCAATGGAAAACATTAAAATAAATCCTAATCATTAATTGATTTAGGCAATCAACATTTTTTGTCAGCTTCAATTAAAATTTCTACTTCCTCTAACCATGGAAAGGAGAATTTAACTTCACGATCCTCAATAAAAACCCCTCTATTGGCTAGCTTATCTACACATTTTTTCCTTCCCTTAATATATGTGTAAACCTGATTTCTTCAAACTCTTTAGCAAGATATTGAATTTCCACAATTATCTCTTGTATGTTCGATGGAGCCTTTGATTTGCTCAAAATTGCATTTATTACTATAAGAGAATCACCTTCCATCCATACTCTATTCCATTTCATTTTTTTACATATTTTTAACCCTTCTAAAGTTGCCCAAGATTCAGCTTCATTATTTATCTTAAATCCACTATTGAAAGCATAATGAGATAAAATATCTCCTCTATTATTTCTAATTACTCCTCCTCATCGTGCTAGTCCTAGATTTCCTTTAGATGCTCCATAAAAATTAAATTTAACCCACTCCACATTTGGTGGTTTCCACTTTATATTCTTTACCTTATTTTTGCTTCTCTTGTACCCAACATCATAATTTCATTTAATGACTTGACTCCATCTATCAAGGCTCTCTACTTTCAAATTAGGGATTGTGTGAGTTGATAGAGTTGGTTTAGACTCCTCTATGGCTAAAAATATCTTATTTTCATTACCTCTCAACAAATTTACTTTACTTTAAATATTATTCCATTTATTTCAAACCATATAGTCCAAAGTATTGTATCTTTTTATATATACCATATTATATGTAAGTCCTCAATTTTATAAGTGCTCTACCATTGATTTAACCAATATTCAATTATGTTATTCATCACCATGCATTTACCAAACATATTAAGAATCCATTGCCATACATTCCAGACTATTGAGCAATGTCCCAAGAGATGGTCAATACTCTCCTCCTCCTTATTACAAAAAACACATTGAGAGGGGCCATGAAAATCCCTTTTCATAAGGTTATCCCAGGATAATGTTCTTTTATGACCTACAATCCAAAAAAACATTTTGAATTTAGGAATGCTCGGGCTATCACAAATATCTCTCCATATTCTAGTGATATTATTATGTTGGTGTTGAACATTATATGTACTTCTTGTAGTGTATTCTCCCAAGCTATTCAACTCCCAAATCAATTTATCCTTGGCACACCTCGAAATAATCACAATTGTTATCTTTTTACTCAATTGCCTCCTAGCATCAATGTCTTGTATACTTGTAAAAAAATATTCTTTTCATTTCTATCTTCCTTCTCGATCCTTGTACAAAATGTTTGAAACCCTATAACCATATTTATCTTGAAGCAATCTCATCAAAGGTTTCAAAACTGGATCTAAATTGAGTGGTTTTTTATCACACCAAGTATCCATCCAAATACAATTTTTTTCTCTAGTTCCCACAACCCATATTAAACCTTTAATCATAACATCAATAGATTTATTTAAACCATTCCAAAGGGCAGAACCATTTGGAAGAGAGAATGCAATAAATATTAAACTTGGGTCATTGGGATCAACATAATTACTTAGAATAATTCTTGTCCATTGTCTTTGACTCTCTTTGTACAATCTCTAGATAAATTTTCCCCTAAGAGCTAAGTTTGCATTTGTAAGAGCTCTTAAACCAAGACCTCCCCTAGTTTTATCATCACACAACTTGCTCCATTTCATCAAAGAAAATTTTCTTTTATCATGTAAACCTAACCATAAAAAGGATCACATAATATAGATTAAACTTTTTTCAACTGATTTTGGAATAGCATACAATGACATAATATATTGCAATGGCTTGTAAGACTGACATAATTAATTGTACTCTTCTTGCTAATGATAACCATCTACCTTTTCAAGTTGGAAGTTTATTTAGAACTTTATTAATAACTAAAATTTATAAATCTATCCTCATTCTCCCCTTAAATAAAGGCATCCCTAGATAAGTTGTTGTCAAATTTACCTCCTTTATTTAAAATAACCTATAAATTCTTGCTTTGATATTAGCAGGAGTGTTAAGGAAGTAAATTTTGGATTTAGTCCTATTAACTTTTTGCCTTGAAGCTCTTTCACACTCTTTTATAAATCTATTCAAAACTTTGTCTTCATTTATCCTTACCTTTTCAAAAATGGTTGTATCATCTACAAACTGTTGATGGGTGATGTTCTCTATGTTATTACTAACCTTAAGTCCACTTATAAGCCCATATTTGTAAGCCTTATTTAAGTTCCTACTCAAAAATTATGTCATAATAATGAACAACTAAGAAGATAGAGGATCTCCTTGTCTAAGGCTTCTCTTGACTTTAAAAGATTCAATCACTAACCCATTGACCAACACTAAATAAAAAATGTAGAGACACAATATTTAATCCATCTAATCCATTTCTTTCCAAAACCAAACTTATCTAAAATTATAAAAAGAAAATCGCATTTAACCCTATCATAGGCTTTACTCATATCAAGTTTTAAGATCATAGATTTCTCTTCTCTTGAAGTTGCTAAATGTATAACTTCATGAGCTACTATGATCTCATCCAAAATTTGTCTCCCTTTCACAAATCCTCTTTGATCTTATAAAATGATTTTTTCTAACAATGGACTTAAACTATATGCCATCACTTTGGAAATAATATTATAAGCCATATTACATAGGCTTATGGGTCTAAAAGAATCAAACAAATCAACATAATTCTTTTTTGGAATTAGGGTAAAATAAGGTGCATTTATTTTATAAGGAATGTATTGTTTTACCCTAGACTGTTCCACTACCACCAATAAAGAATCGTTCACTATATCCTAATTATGTTGGTAAAAAGCTACAGAGATCCCATATGGACTTGGTGATTTATCCTTATTAAAATATAAAAGAGCTAAATTAAATTCTTCTAGAGTAATAGGTTCCATCAGCTTCCTATTGTCTTCATTTGTTATAACTAAAGGAACATCTTGAAGAAGTTTATCATTAAGAACTTCGGTCTCCTATGAACCTAGAATATTTTGATAAAACAACTTTACCTCTTTTTAATTTCACTATGATCTGCAATCCAAACCCCTTCTATTGATTTAATTCTACTAATTCTAAAATATGATATCTGTACTATAGCCATACTATGAAATAACTTTGTATTTTTATCTTCTTATTTTAACAAAGTTTGTCTTGATTTTCATCTCCAGAATTTCTCTTCCTTACTCAAAATATTATGATAATTCACTAAGCAACTTATTTTCATCACCTTTTTGTAATTTTGAAATTTTATCTTTTAGTTCTTGTTTCTTCTAAAAAATATTTCTAAAGGTGTTCTTGTTCCATTCTTTTAATCTAGATGTCATAGATTTAATTTGGTTTGGAAGAGCATACAACCCACCATTACCTAAATAATTCTATGTTTTAGCTATCATATCAACAAATTGAGGATGGTCTTCTCACATATGCTCATATTTAAAATATGATATTTTTTGAATTCACTTACCACCATTTTAACTCTTATTGGCCAGTGATCTAAACCAATCCTTGTAAAGGTATTGATTTTAGCACAAGTTCCTTCACCTACCCAATGATCTGAGAGAATGCATCTATCTAATTTTTTTGCTATTAGGTTTTGGCCTCTCCTATTGTTGGTCCAAGTATAGTTGTCTTCTTCAAACTCAACTTCCCATAGATTATTGTTTTGAATAAAAGTCGAGAAATATTTCATACTTTGGATGAATTTCCTCATTTCCCCAAAATTTTCATTCAGCTTAGTTATGGCATTAAATTCTCTAATGATCAGGAATCAAGTTTCTTGGTCTTTACTTATCATAAAGGTTTCAAAACCACTCCAAACTTCTAATATACCTTACTGAGTTGTAGGTCCATAGACATTGATAACGATGAAGCGAATATCTATAAAGTAGCAAGTGACTAAAGAGGCTATCCAATACCTAGTTGTATGAATGGTTACACAAGAGGTTCGATAAGGATTCCAATAAGTTATAATTCCCTCTACTGCTCCTTTAAAATCCATAGAATCCCATTCACATCTTGCCCAAACTGCTTTTATAATTTTTGAAACTTCTTCTTTTGTCATTTTAGTTTCCTGGATACAGAGAATATTAGGTTTATTACTTAAATAAAGGTCCCTAATACACCTATGCTTTGAGGGGATATTAGCACCCCTTATATTCCATGCGATGATATTCATGTCTCAATAGGGGATTTTGGCCCCTCTTACATATTATCAATATCATTTTGCTATTTTGTAAAGAGAAGTTCAACCAAATTAGTTTATGTTCCTTTCTCTATGTTAGCTCTTTCTTCCCTGGATCTTGCTTGATAATTTGAGGGTTTTCCTCTTTTTTCCTTGCCTATATCCACCATATATCAGGAATAGGTCTTATTATTCTATTCCTCAATATTCTTTCACAATTTTTTTTTTCAATATATTTATCCTCTCTTTGCTCTATTATAAAAGCTTTTGACTTGTCTTTCTCATTTTTTGATATTTCCTTATTAATGATAGAGGTATTAACTTCTAAAACTAATTTTTCTTTACCAATTATTTTTTCCTGAATGGTGCATGGTACTTCAAGAGAGTCTTCAAAATCTGATGAGACACATTTCTTAGGTTCATCGAGAATGTTCTTCCTTAAATTAGGATCATAATGAATAGACGATTCCTTGCTAATATGTTGAAATTATTGCAATGCATCCTCTAAGTTTTGATCTACTTTTTCTTCATAGGCTAAAGCCTCAAAAGAATTAGAATTTTCTACAAATAATTCTATTGGGCTCTTATTAGGGCACGATCTCTCAATATGCCCCACCTCATGACATATTCTACATCTAAAATATATTTTTTCATAATCTATGGTTTGGATCTGCATCTTATCCCCATACTTAAGAATTATTTATTTTGGTAAAGCTTTACTTATATCAATCATAACCAATATTCGAGCATAAATAGCCAAAAATATATCTTTTGTTGTATCTAAAATCTCAAGAATTCTCCTAGAGTGTTTCCTATTTCCTTGAAGGTATCTATTTTCCAAAATTCAATGGGTAATCCAAACATCCTAATCCAGGCTAGTACTAGAGATAGATTTATATTTTTAGGTGAAAAGCCTTAATACCAGTAGGTAAGGAAGAGCTCTGCTCTTCCCATAAACCAAGGACCCCATTTTAGGATTCTTTCTCTTTCTTCCCTAGAACAAAAAATGGCTAGAAAGAAACCTTTGGGAATAAATGATAGAATAACTTTTGGAGACTTCCAACTCCTATCAATCTATTTTCTCAAGGCTGATGCCCTGTCCAATACCCATTAAATTTACCAAAAATTGCCCTATCTTGGATCAATGAGGATCTCTCTGAGGTGTGCTCATTAATCTCTACCATTAGGGATGATTTTAATGATTTAACTATAAATTGATCAATGCAAATGAAACTAAAACTCAAAATCTAATGAAATTTATCTGAAAGTCCTATAGCAAATATAATATTTGATAAACAATTTATAAATTTTTCATTCATAATTTCCAAAATAAAGAAAAGGAAAAAATAACTTAGCTAAAAAATTCTTTGTCTAGATAGAATATCTTGCCTCGCTGAAGTCCTAGCCCTTCATTGATCTTCCCATCGTTTGAACCCTAGTTGGAAAATATTTACAATTTCATTTTTTGCGACTTGAAAATTTGTCACTACCCTTGTTTTGAATGGTTGACTTCACAGGGTTGTATCTCCCTCAATATTACTTGAATTTTTGCATATGACAACTCATTTTAAAGCTATTCAAATTCTACACAAGTTGGTATAAGAATAAAATGAATTTGTTAACTCTTTGTGAATATATGGATCCTAAAATATGAGATGTTTTTCAAGAAAAAACCCTAATCCTTCACACTTTGCAAATTTATTTTTTGTGACTTCAAAAAATTATCACTACCCTTATTATGAATGGTTGAAATCACAGGGTCGTATCTCCATCAATATTGCTTGGATTGTTGCATATGACCATTCATTTTAAAGCTATTCAAATTTTGCATAATTTGGTCCAAGAATCAGCTGAATCCGATAACTCTTTGTGAAGATGTGGCTCCTGAAAGATGAGATATTTTTCAAGAAAAAACAACTCTTGTTTTATTATCAATACTTTAAGTTCCATTACTAATGAGAATTTATAAATGGCTTGTATTATTATATTTGTCACATTGTTTCTCAATATAATCCATGTCTTCATTTTATGTATTGTCAAGAATAGAAAAATCTATAATTCTTCCCATGAGAGATCTATGAATTGTTTTATTTTCTCCCTCATTGATATTTTTTGTTTCTTGTACTTCTTGGACCATGTTTCCTTTTTGAGTTTTTTATTTTGGATATTGTTGTTGTACTAATGGGTATTGAGACTAATATTAACTTGTCTAATATATTTGGAATAGTCTATTCATTTTTTTGGTTACATAGGAGAGTTGGTCACAACCACACTATTTTTAGTAACTTCCAAGTGTAGGGTTCAAACCATAGGAGCTGCACCCACCAAACCTATTTCACCTTTATTGTTGATCCAACATGAAGGGGACCATCGGTCACTGGATATTCGTACTATTATCATTGGTATGGTGTGCACTCAGAGGATTTAGATCAAACTACTTTGCAAACAGGCTACCCCCAAGGTTTGAACTTGGGTATCTTTTTGGTAAGTATCTGGCCAAACAAGCACTTACCAATCCACCTAGCCCTCGGCGACTACTGATCTATTCATTTGATTCCATTGGTTCAAAGAATTGTATCTACAATAACTTGTGGTATGACCTTATTACATATATGACAATATTTTTTCCTCCATTTAGGTTGATATTGAGATGATGTAGCAGTATTATTTCCCATATTTTTCTTTTTTTACTAGATAATTTTCTATTTAATATTGTTGGAGTATGTTGACCAATTAATAAAAAGAACATGTTTTTGTTTAACACATCAAGAGAAGTGACTAAAGTTTTAAATATTTATGGGAGTGCTCTTAATGTAACTTGAATAAGAAACTTTTCTTCTACTTTTTCTCCCATAGTTTGTAATTTAGTTTTTAATTCTACCACCCTTCAAAAAAAATATTTTATACTCTCTCTATCATGAACCTTTAGAGAATACAACTATGATTACAATGTAAAATAGTTGTTCCATTCCTTCTATCAAATATCATACATAATTTTTCTTAGATGCTCTATGAATTTTCTACCTATGTGTGCCTAATTTTTGTCTTATATACAGAATGTAATTAATATAAGTGCCTTTGCATCATCATATTTAATATTTTTGTTTGTAACTGTGCCATTTAGAATATATTTTTCTCCATTTACCACATCCCAAAGTTTCTCGAGTATTAAAATTGATCTGATTTTGTTTTTCCATTGCCTAAAATTAGGCCAATCTTTATCGTCGTCGTCTTCTTCCTGTTCGCAATAGGATTCAATAAGATGCGCAGCTTTTTCATAAATTTCGTCGTTATCGTGGCTTTGCAAGCTTTCGATCTTGTCAAGTCGATATATTGAGCATAAATATTCACACCCAAACTGTGTCCATGTCTGAGAATATTCTCAAGTCCCTCAAGACAAGCTCTCACAATTCTCGGACTGGACAGGATAACAGATTACACAGCGGTTCAATACTTTATCTGCTCATACGATCCGCCGGCAACCGCAATGCAGATGACCCAGACGGCCTACCTGCGTAAGGGTCCGACCCAAAATGTATTTATATAAAAAATAGTGAATTAGTTTGAAAATCTAAACGAATAATGTCCAAATGCATTTAAAAAATTTAAACTTAAAATATAAATAGTTAAATTATTATAAAATTGGAGGGATCCAAAAAAAAAAACTTTGCACCCACAATTTTTTTTTTTGGCTATGACCCTTAGTCAAGTAGCGAATTCCAAATTTTGAAAATTGCCACCATTCTCACATCCAATTGAGCAGTCTTGAGCAAATGAAGAACATCAGGAGCAATTTTCGCATCAATAACTGCCTGCATGTGGTTGTTGGAAATCGTCCAGCACGCTTATTTTTTAATAATTTTTTACTCATTATTTCTCACGAGTTGCAGGAGGCACGGAAGCACTTGACTGTCAATCATGAGCTGTGCCTGCGCATCATTCCCAGCCAGAATGTTGCCCACCGTACGAAGAGCAGGAACAACACGGCAGAAGAAGGATGAAGCAGCACAATTCTGCGACAAATGCCGCAATTTATCACAGCTTGGATTCTGTCATTTGTTGTTTCATCTGTGAGGTATGCGAGGGCCAGGCAGGAACTGATTATGATCTCCTCGTCATCTAAGTGGGTAAGGAATTTCAGAGAGCTGGAAGTGGTGGTTTGGTTTTTGCAAACGGTACAAATGGCTTCCGTTACAAAAATTGGAGAGCGCTCATGTGGCGTTTCTGAGCATGGACAACGTGGCGTTCGTCCAGCTGGGCCAAGCGCGCCATGATTGAGCACTATTTCTCTAAACCTGGGCGAATGGCCAGCGATATTACCCAGGGCCCAGACAACCTCTTCTCTAACGTCATCACTTGGGGAGGATTTGAGAAGGCACACAAGTTGGGGAGAGCTCCGTGATCGAATACAGCTCTGGCGTGCTCTGAACTTCCTGATGGGATGTTTGATTACATGTGCCCATTTTTATTTTTGTAGTGATCATGTTATTACAGTTTTTAAAGAATTAGTAACTAGTATTTCAAAGATGTCCACCATGTGATTTATTTCGTATTCAATAATTGTCCGCCGATGGTCCATATTTCAGGGACGATCCAGATGCCATTTACCAAAAGAAAAATAATCCCTGAAGTGTTAAAATGATTACTTGGCTTGGCTTTGTGTTTAGCGTGGTGGACGCCTGTAAGGCTTAGGGAAGAAAAGCCAAGTTTATTATAGGTATTTGAATGAGATTGGAGAGTAACCTATGACATATGGAAATGTGTTTAACTTAATGGCATTGAATATATTTTAAAAAATTAGTGTAATGGAGTTATGATTAGCAAAGTTTCTATGTATATTTTAAGAGTGATTTATAAATTATTGAAATGTTATTTAAATAAATAAATAATATATTAAAGTAAGTGATAATAAAAATTATATATTTTAATTTTTATTTATAGGAGAACGTTTACAAATTACATCAACAACCACTTTCAAGGGGTTTGAACACAAGACCACTTAAGAAACAACCATCATCTTAGCCACTAGGGCAACTGTCTGATGGCATATTATAATTTTTTGTTTTATAAATATAAAAAATAGAAATATGATGTGGATTATAAGGATTTGAATATAATATTAAGATATTAGACTAGATTTGAGATTGTAGATAAATATGGTCCAAATCATTAGGCTAATCTACATCAGAAAATCTTTTCAAAATTAGAGGTACACTAGGTTGATCTACATCAGAATATCTTTTTAAAATTAGAGGTACTTTAGCTGAATAGTGAATACCCATTTGGTATGTACATTTGATATACTAAGATCCACTTGGATGATGTTTAGTGACTTTTATAAGATGCCAAATGCCTACAAATATCTAGAGTAATAGTTGAAAATAAATGGAATATCCTACCTAAGTGTGGATAAGATAGAGAAGGCCCTTGATAAGTGATTGGTTCAAAGTAGATTTCACCAAAGAAATTGTGTAATTTTTCTATATCGTTAAACAAAAAACAAAGGGTATTTGAATAGATTTGCAATCCTACATATTGAATTGTTGTAGAAGATACAAGGTATACTTGGGTTGAGAAATGATCATCTTGAAATGTGACTAATCAATCTAAATTTCCATAATATAATGAAGGATACCTAAATATGCCATCTTAAAAGTATCATGAAACCACGAATTAATCTCTTACACCAAGAATATTGAACTTTCTATGACAAGAAGATCATCAACATACAACACAATCAATGAAATATCATTATCCTAATGCATGATATAGTCATCATGCTTTTCCTTACATTTTCAAAATCCACAATTGAGAAAGAAAAAATGTATCTTTTTATACCAAGCACAAGGATCTTACTTAAGCCCATACAAGGATCTCTTCAATCGACATACCAAGAAAATAGCTCAATTAAGTTTAAGACTAGGTGGTTGCTACATATAGATCTCCTCTTGAAGCTCACCATGAAGTAATACACTCTTCACATCCATTTTATATACCATCAACCATAAGAAGCAACTATAAAAAACATCATACATACATAGTTCATCCTTACAACAAAAGAAAAGGTCTTTGAATTTTTTATTTCCTCCTTTGGAGAGATTCTCTTAATGCTTATCCATATGATAAATGAAAGTATACTTGGTCTTGTAATACCATTTGTAGCTAACAATATTCTTCCTTTCTAGAAGAGAAACAACCTTCCATACCTAATTCTTTATTAATAATTCATATTCGACAAGTGTAACATCTTCCTACTTTAGATAGCCCTTGGCTTGCAAATAAGTGAGGAGATCTCGAGAATCATGAATCCTTAAGGTCTAAGAGGTGGGCCTTTTATAGAACTCATGAGAGAATGAAATGAGTAGCCTTAAGAAGATTCTAGAATTGCTTGGACATCAAACAAACCATGAAATATTATGGTATTGTTGGCATTTTTGCCACATTATTTTGATTGTTGATTATTCATGCATAAGATGTTGAAATTCTCACTCCTATACAGGTTTTGATGCAAAAAATGCCTAAGTCCGAAGACTGTCACGAAATCATGACAAAAAATAGCATGGAGAGCCAAAGTTGAAAACCGTCACGATATCGCGACATGTCGCGTTATCGCGGGTCTGTTGAGGAGAGAGAAATCAAACGCAAAGTTGTCACGATTTCGCGACGTGTCGGAAAATCATGGTCAATGCAGTCAACGGCAGCAGGGGTAAAACCGTCGCGATATCGCGACGTGTTGGATTTTCATGGTCAAAGTGGTCAACGAGGGCAGCGCAACAAAATTGTCGCGAAATCATGACATGTCACGTTTTCGCGACTTGCGATGGCCAGGGAGCATAATGTTAGAAAAGGTCACGAAATCGTGACATAACTCAGCAAAGGGTGATGGCAATAAACTTTGTAGCGATATCGCGATAGAATATTGAACACGGCACAGGGGGGAAAAACCGTCATGAAATCGCGACGTGTTGCGTGGTTGCGCTGCAGTTGTAACAAAAGACTTAAGGCATAAAACTCGTAGCGATTTCATGCCATTTTAGATATGAAGGCGAGAAAGAAGTTGGCATCGCGATTTCACGACATTTGTGGAGATAAAGCCTAGCAACATAGACTTGTAGCGATTTCGTGACACATTGGGCAAGAAGGACCAAGTGCAGAAAATGGTAGCGATTTCATGATGCGTCACGTTTTCGTGGAGAGGAAGCAAGGAGGTAGCCAGATTGTACGAAACATCACGATTTCGTGACATGACAGATTTTCGTGGTTCAAAAGCAACAAAGTCCAAGGAGACAGAACCTGTCATGATTTCGTGACATGATGGAGATGAAAGAACTATAGAAGGAAGAATGTCATATTTTCACGACATAGAAGCAAAGACTGAGCAGCGAAGAAATAGTGTAGCGATTTCGTGACTTGCTTGGTTTTCGTGACTTGGAGATAATGATGAAGGTGCCGACGGAAAGATGTAGCGAAATCGTGCATTGTCACATTTTCGCGGAAATAGAGCGAGAAAGAGCATAATGGTATGGAACGTCACGATTTCGCGACGCATCGCGTTTTCACGAGCTCAAGGTAGCGAAGGAGACAAAGGAGCCAAATACGTCACGATTTCGTGACATGGTTGATTTTCACGGTTTCAAAGTGAAAAAGCGTACGGAGCAGAGAGACGTCACGATTTCGTGACATGTCGTGTTTTCGCGACCTATTACAGTTTCACGCCAGAAAGCAGTTCAAACGGCCCGATGAAGTTTTGCGATTTCCGATGATTAAAAGCACTCCAGAATTAAATGTTTTGCTGCTTTCCGATGCGAGCAAGGTAGAAGAACGTGTCCAAGCCATCAGAATTAAATATTTCCATTATCCAAAGTTGTTGTTCATGGTTTTTCTAACGGTTCAAGCATGTTTCAAGAACGACCATTTAATGAAGACGACCGACTCCTCGTTCCATTCAATTTCTGGTTTCTTCGAGGCTGGTTTAAGGGGATGATTTCCTTGTTTCCGTTGCACATTTTGTAGATCTCGAGGAAGTTCGTTGCAAGTTTTTAATGTTGTAAAGAAGCAAGACTTCTATATAAATCAATGTAGATCTCAGAAAGAGGGATCGGGAGTTTGAGAGACATTTTGCTGGAAACATTCAAGTTCTTTGCGTAAATAAGAAATATTTGGCCTCTGATTTTGCAAGCGTCTTTTTGTGTAATGATTTCCTTCTATTCCATGTATTTCTCAGTTATGCTCGTCTTTCCAATCTGCTGTTAGATTCAAATTCTGCATTTGAGTTTGAATATTGCTTAAAAGAAAGTGAGTTCTAGAATGCCATACTGGAGGTTGTCTGCGCAAGGTCGTAAGTGGATTATGTTGTATTCTATTATTATATGTTGTTTATACACTTGAGGTTTAATTCTTGCTGAGTTTCTTTCTCGATCTAACAAATTCAGCCTACGGCTATATTTCCCATCTCTTTCCATGTATTTCCTGTTTCTTTCTGCACATTTATAATTCCTTTCCAGCAACTCTAATCTGAAATCAAACTTAGTTTTAGTAAGGGAACCAGCCCTCTCTGGAGATTGGTCTGGGAGACATCTCTTTCTCCCAGCCTTTCAATGTTGGCCGGGTCTAGGGTGCATAGTTTTAGAAAATCCTTTCCTATGGCAGATTCGTGACCAACAATTTTTGGCACGCCCGATGGGACAGACTTCTTCTGTCTCAGAAAGATCCCATAGTATTGAGGGTTTAATGTTCGCCTTCATGCCATAAAGTTAGAACATTTGGTGACTCTACAGTACCCAAAAATCTCTGAACGTGGATGCAGTGAAAGCTGTACTTCATGATCACGAGATCAAAGTCTAAAAAAGTTGAAGATCTTGTTGAGTTTTTTGAACTTGACATCACAAAAAAAGGTGAACACTCTAGGTTGGTTTCCCCATCGCTTGCATCATCTACCATATCCACACAAATCCCTGGTATTGTTACTAGTTTTCCATCTTCTCAGTCACATTCACTAGTCCCAATGGCCCAGTATCCTCCACCCAGGAAGTTCTTGGCATGGAACAGCTCAGGAGCCTTGAATCTGCAGGCTCAAAATCCAGTTCCTCAGGCCGCTTTGAAAGTTTTTCCGACCTATGATGGTACGGGTAAGACTGCATATGAACATATTAATGATGTAGCTTCTCTGGCAGCCATTCATGATATAACTGACGAAGATGTGATGGTGAAGTTATTGGTGTTATCCCTGAGAGGTAAATTGTTGTATTGGTACCGAACTTTGCAACCAGGCACCATTACATCATGGGATCAGCTAGGAGAACTGTTAGTTAAGAATTTTCATGAACAGGCTGATCCATTTTCATTATTGCATCAGTTTAACGCAATCCAGAGGCACCCGTAGGAAGAGATAGCTGATTTTAATGTCAGATTTACCAGAACCTGGCAGAGAATTCTTGATGGTCTTCGGCCTGCTGATGAGCTAGCTGCATTTTACTACCTCAGAGCATTTAACACAGACATCGGTTGGGCTGTCCGACAGTCCAACGTGACTACATTTCTAGAGTTGTTCGAACAAGCGTTAAAGGCGAAAGCTGATTTGATTGCTATAGGTAGACTTCCTCCCAAGGTAACAATGCCTATCATACCTGATCTGCCTAAGTATTTGTACTCTGGTTCACTTCCATAGCCCATGCCATCTATGTACCCTACCCCATCATGGAGCTCAAGTGCGCCTCAGATCGCACCTATTCTAGTTCCCCAGCTTCCTGCTCCAACTATTCCCCAGTTGCCTGCATCGAGCATTCCACGGTTAGTCCCTCCACTTCCAATTCCTGCATTATCTTCCCCATAGGTTCCATTACCTTTACCGGCATCGCCTGTGTCCTCAAGCCCAGATCCTCAATTGGCTATGTTACAAGAAATTCAGTCGGCTATGAGATCTCTCACTGACAAGGTGACGTCTATGGAATGGAGAGAGGCAGAAAGAAGCTACCAGCCATGAAGATTTATGCCGACAGTAACTAGAGAACAACCTGCTCCTAGCAAGGCTATGGAGAAAGCACCTGAAAGGAACTCAACAATTCTGGTAAGTGAAGAGGCTGGCCCTTCTGAAGTTTCACATGAGCCATCTTACTGGTGTTCTTCCTGCAATGACCCACATGATGAGTCCACTTGCATGGTCCACCAAAATTATTTGCAAGTTCTTACAGGGAGCCGTGTAAACATGATTCGAGAGGTGGATCTTACTTCCATGGAGTCTCTGGAGGAACATATAGCAATACTGACATGCAATGGCAAGAAACCAATGTTGGTAGATCCGGCTAAGATGGAGCCATTGAAAGTCCCTCCTGTACAAGCAACGAAGCAGCAAATGCCCACAAAGGCTCATGAGTTCCCAGCGCAATGACAATCACCTATTTTGTCGAAGGATCCACTTCCACCACCAGCAAAAGAGAAGGGACAAGCTTCTACTTCCCAGCCGCAAGCAGAAACAAAGGAACAAGCCAAAGAGACGTTGCGGTATCCATCATTGACCAAACGACAACGAGTGGAGGCTATCCAGCAACATAAGAGCACATTTGAATCTGCTAGTGGTGGGAAAGAACAGATCTCCATGGAGTACAACATTGTTGAAGAACTCAAATGGATACCAGCTAAGGTAAGTCTGTATGACACCTTACAGTTGCCTGGACAGATAAATCTCTTACAGGAATCCTTGAAGACCATACAAAGTAAGGGGAAAGCTCCAGCCCAGGTAGTTATGGCTCAAACATTAACTTCTTCAACCACTGGAAGGAATAGACCACCCCCGTTTTATCTGTCACTACGGATGGAGGGTTGGATTGTACATAATTGCCTGATCGATTCTGGTGTCGCTACAACTGTCATGCCAAAGGCAGTTTGTGAAGCAATGGGAATGGAATATACAAGAAGTAGCCCTGGAGTTTTGTAGTTAGATGGTACTCCTATGAAAATGGTGGGTGTAATCAAGGATGTCCCGATTGTTCTACACACTATGCCCCAGATTACAGTCATTCAGGAGATAGTTGTGGTCGATCTAGAACCGTATTTCAGTATGTGCTTATCCAGAGAATTTACTGCAAAGTTGGGAGGTTACCTTGCACTGGATTATTCCCACTTGGAGATCCCTTTCAAAGGAAAGAGACTCCAGATTCATAATGAAAAACCTTCCTCTTTTCATATTGAAAGGTTGGATGAAGCAGGAAAGACCATGCAGTCTGTCAACATGCTAACCGAAGAGTTAGAGGGGTCTGATTTGATGAATGAGGTGTTGGACGAGCTTCAGTTGGAAGACGGGTTTTCAATGCTTAATTTCAATGCTATGCTGGAGACCGAAATTGGCTGTTTTTCCATTACAAAGCAGCCTAAAGAGGTTGCAGTCAAGTTGCCTCCTGATCAAGTTGGTCAAGATTCTCTACCAGATCAGCTCTATTTTGATGGAGCACAATACAGAAATGGTGCTAACACTGGGACTGAACGATCATGCCTAGGTTTCAAGATGGCTGGGACACTTGGAGTGCAGCAGTTTCAAATCTTTGGTGACTCTGAGCTGATCATCAACCAGGAGTCTACTGAGTGTCTATCAAAGGTCTGGGATCCAGGAGACAGAACCGTATTTGGGTTCGTGTCTTTCCCGAAAGTTCACAGCTAATTCGGGAGTTACCTTGTACATAAAAAAAAAAAAAAAAAGTAAAAAAAAAGAAAAAGAAAAAAAAAAGTATTGTTTTCCTCTGTCCACTTCGGCTCTTTTTGCATGCGAGCCCGCAGGTACGTATTTCTTTCTTTTTTCTTCTTCCTTCCCAGTAGTTAGTGGCTTCCTCTTTATTTCTTCCCTTCCCCTCTTTATTCCCTCCTTCTCCTACTCCTTTTTCCTCTGCAAGTAATCAAGCCACTGTTGTTGTTTCTTTTCCCCTTTTCTAATATTCCCGGTTCTTCTTTTCCTTTTCTTCTAACTACATTGTTGTTTTAAGCATTTATCCACAGTTCATTTCCCCATTCCATTCCCATTCCACAGCCTACACATTTGCTGGTCATCATTCTGTTTATTCCATTCACCTCCATTTCCCTTTCATAGCAGCTGGTAGCACAGAAGCACTCTGTTACTGTATCTACCGCATCACTCCCTCCATTCCATTATTCCATCATTTATCATTTCCATTCCATGGTCAGTTCAGCCAAATATAGATTTACTTGAAGTTTCAGTCATTCAACAAGAGTTGTTGCAGTAGTCCGTCGAGATGTACCCCATCAGCCAGCTTTTTGTTCTCAGTTTTTCTTGACTCTGTTGCCCAATGGATTCAGGCCTGGGATTCGTGCATACAACAGAACTGTATACCCCGTGAGCCGCCAAGAATGTTGGCATTTTTGCCACATTATTTTGATTATTGATTATTCATGCATAAGATGTTGAAATTCTCACTCCTATACAGGTTTTGATGCAAAAAATGCCTAAGTCCGAAGACTGTCGTGAAATCACGACAAAAAATAGCATGGAGAGCCAAAGTTGAAAACCGTCACGATATCGTGACATGTCGCGTTATCGCGGGTCTGTTGAGGAGAGAGAAATCAAATGCAAAGTTGTCACGATTTCACGACGTGTCGAAAAATCGTGGTCAACGCAGTCAACGGCAGCAGGGGGTAAAACCGTCGCGATATCGCGACGTGTTGGATTTTCACGGTCAAAATGGTCAACGAGGGTAGAGCGACAAAATTGTCGCGAAATCGTGACATGTCACGTTTTCGCGACTTGCGATGGCCAGGGAGCATAATGTTAGAAAAGGTCATGAAATCGTGACATAACTCAGCAAAGGGTGATGGCAATAAACTTTGTAGCGATATCGCGATAGAATATTGAACGCGGCACAAAAGGTGAAAGACGTAGCGAAATCGCGACGTGTTGCGTGGTCGCGGCGCAGTTGAAACAAAAGACTTAAGGCATAAAACATGTAGCGATTTTGTGCCATTTTTAGAGATGAGGGCAAGAAAGAAGTTGGCGTCACGATTTCATGACATTTGTGGAGATAAAGCCTAGCAACATAGACTTGTCGCGATTTCGTGACACATTGGGCAAGAAGGACCTAGTGCAAAAAATGGTAGCGATTTTATGAGAAGAAGGAGAATTATGATTTCGTGACATGATAGTTTTTGGTTCAAGAGCAGAAAGTCCAAGGAGATAGAACCTGTCACAATTTCATGACATGATAGAGATGAAAGAACTAAAGGAAGAATGTCGATTTTCGTGATAGAAGAAAGACTGAGCAATGGAGAAATAGTGTAGCGATTTCGATGACATTGCTCATGGTTTTGCGATTGAAGATAAGAGATGAAGATGCGAGATAAAGGATGTAGCGAAATCGCGCCTTGTCACATTTTCGTGGAAACAGAGCAGAGAAAGAGCATAATGGTACGAAACGTCACGATTTCGCGACGCGTCGCGTTTTCATGGTTCAAGGTAGCGAAGGAGACAAAGGAGCCAAATACGTCATGATTTCATGACATGGTTGATTTTCACGGTTTCAAAGTGAAAAAGCGTACGGAGCAGAGAGACGTCACGATTTCGTGACATGTCACGTTTTCGCGACCTGTTACAGTTTCGTGCCAGAAAGCAGTTCAAACGGCCCGATGAAGTTTTGCGATTTCCAATGATTAAAAGCACTCCAGAATTAAATGTTTTGCTGCTTTCCGATGCGAGCAAGGTAGAAGAACGTGTCCAAGCCATCATAATTAAATATTTCCATTATCCAAAGCTGTTGTTCATGGTTTTTCTAACGGTTCAAGCATGTTTCAAGAACGACCATTTAATGAAGACGACCGACTCCTCGTTCCATTCAATTTTTGGTTTCTCCGAGGCTGGTTTAAGGGGATGATTTCCTTGTTTCCGTTGCATATGTTGTAGATCTCGAGGAAGTTCGTTGCAAGTTTTTAATGTTGTAAAGAAGCAAGACTTCTATATAAATCAATGTAGATCTCAAAAAAAGGGATCGGGAGTTTGAGAGACATTTTGCTGGAAACATTCAAGTTCTTTGCGTAAATAAGAAATATTTGGCCTCTGATTTTGCAAGCGTCTTTATAATGATTTCCTTCTATTCCATGTATTTCTCAGTTATGCTCGTCTTTCCAATCTGTTGTTAGATTCAAATTCTGCATTTGAGTTTGAATATTGCTTAAAAGAAAGTGAGTTCTGGAATGCCATACTGGAGGTTGTCTGCGCAAGGTCGTAAGTGGATTATGCTGTATTCTGTTATTATATGTTGTTTATACACTTGAGGTTAAATTCTTGCTGAGTTTCTTTCCCGATCTAACAAATTCGGCCTACGGCTATATTTCCCATCTCTTTCCATGTATTTCTCGTTTCTTTCTGCACATTTATAATTCCTTTCCAGCAACTCTAATCTGAAATCAAACTTAGTTTTAGTAAGGGAACCAGCCCTCTCTGGAGATTGGTCTAGGAGACATCTCTTTCTCCCAGCCTTTCAATGTTGGCCGGGTCTAGGGTGCATAGTTTTTAGAAAATCCTTTCCTGTGGCAGATTCATGACCAACAGGTATATTCTATAGAGAAGAAAAATCATAAATTTATACTAAAGTATCCACTCCAAATTCACCATTCACCTCAACATCTAATACTATGTTGTAATCACAATGACACTGAGAAGGGGGGTGAATCAGTGTGTTCTTTAAAAACTTCTAAAACAATTAGATTATAAAACCAATAGCAGTTTAAAGTAGATAAAAGAGATACTAAATGCATCAATAAAGCATCACACATAACACAACATTTTAACGAGGTTCACCAATGTGGCTACTCCTCAAAAAGATTGCTTGGACTACCATCCAAATCCAGTCAATGCAAAGCTACAACTTTACATAATCCTTTACCAGCACCAACTGGAAGGAGCACCAACCTTAACTTTATCTGCTTCAACGGAATGGAGCACCAACTCCTATTTTACCAAGACCAACTGGAAAGAGGCACCAACCCCTTAATTTGCCAACACCAACTAGACAAATTGTTTACCAAAGACCAACTCGGAAAGAGGCACCAACCCCTTAATTTGCCAAAGACCAACTCGGACTTCAATATTGAATAAAAAAATGTTTGACATATACCTTTGTTATTGCAAGAATCTAACTCGGTCTACATCACCTTTGCAATCTCTGTGCACTCTGCTCTCTCTTGCATAATCACTTCACACAGTTTGCTGCACTGCTACAGCCAGACTTTGCAATCAACTTTGCCCTTTGCGCTTCTCTGCACACTCTGCTTTCTCTACACACACGCTTCGCACACTCTGTGTCGTTTCACATTCTCGCTCTCTGCTCAACACGAACTTCACTTTCACAAACACTATGCTCGCATTCGTACTTTATCTTTACACCCCACTTTTCAAACTCGAAGTACCCTTGCTTTTATAAAAGAAGTTTTAGGAACAAACCCTAAAAGAACGTCGATTGAGAAACCCTAGAATTTGTCGACTGCCAAACCCTAAAATCCGTCGGCCCGATTTAACTTTGTCGGCCTCAAACACTTCTTCCACCTTCGTCACTTTCCTGTAGCTTATTGCCGCGAAATAGTAACATGTCGGCCCTTTTAATTTAATTTAATATTTTAATTTAAATTTTAAATAAAATAAAATTTAAACTAAATATTTAAAATTAAATATCTTCATCACCGGGGCATATTTTTCAACAAAAAAAAGAGCCAACTTGGGTTTTAAGAAAAACCCATTTCAAATATGTTATCAATGGTTTTAAATAAAACTTTTTATTTTGACTGCCTTGGTTTTCACAAAAAACCTTTAAAATTTAAACTAAATATTTAAAATTAAATATCTTTATCACCGGGGCATCTTTTTCAACGAAACGAAGAGCCAACTTGGGTTTTAAGAAAAGCCCATTTCAAATCTGTTATCCATGGTTTTAAATAAAACTTTTTATTCTCGACCGCCTTGGTTTTCACAAAAAACCTTTCCGCTTCTTGACATCTCAGGTTCTGAAGACTTCTTCTTCTCATTCTGAATTATGTTTTCTGTTTCTGTGCATCTATCATTTAAGGACTCATGATCTAACTAACTTCTAAACTTTATCCTCTGTATCTGAGTGACTTCTAAACTTCCTGTCCATTGCATCATTAGATCTAACTGATTGTATTGAAAATAATGAAAATCCTCATGCAACACCTTTCTCAACACTGAACTCCTATCCATTGTACTTTCGCTGCACCTTGCTGTTCAATACACTCTTGTCCATTGCATCAATAAATCTATCTGACTGTGTTGAAAACAATGACAATACTATTTGCTGCACTTTGCTCAACATACTATTAGTAAAGAAATAGTTGAATCAAACTCATATACTATAGGGTTAAAAATTAAAGTGTTGGAGAAGAATTCAAAGGAAGAGAAATCAAATTAGAAGAATCTAGTTAGTTATCTTCACCAGAAGGTGAAGGAACAAGAATAACTAAAACTACACAAATAAAAACCTATAAGGGGTAAAAGAAACCACTAGGAGAGCTTAAAAATAAAATTTATTGGCTAAAATAACTAGAAGGAAAAGATGCAATTATCTCATCAAATATCATATCTCTTCAATTGAGAATATCATAACTATCAAGTTCATACAAGCAATAATATTTGGTGGTGTTAGAATAATCACCTAGAAAAAATATAATGAAGAATATAAAAGTCAACAAAATCATGATTAAATTATTCACCTTCTCTCTTTGTTTATAATCACTTGATACTCGTCTCAAACTAGTTCTCCACATGAAATTTTAATCCCTTGCACATCCTCAAAGCTTCATCCTTAAACATGAAGAAATCATCAATAATGGTGAGTAAGCCCTTATTCCTAGAAATATATGACCTACCCCTATGGATTTGCAAATATATTTATAAATGAGCTCTAAGGGTTATGTAGTAAACTTAAGAATATCTTTTAGAAAGGATGCCAAATTATTCTTCTCCAAGATGCGCCCATCACAAGCACCAAAAGGAGGACAGATAGGAGGAAGACCAATTTCTAACTAATTCTTAATCATGTAGCTCAAGGATCCATATACTAGATAACCACTTTGATGATATCATTATTTGCTAATGTTATTTGCCTATGCAAATGGAGCACTAGAAGCTATATATTTGGTGTATACTATATTGATAATGATTAAATAAGAATGATGTTTTTAATGGTGAATATTTATAAAAATCATGTTGTACATGCCCTTGTAGATGGATATGGGAATTACAATTCCCAATAAGTCCTCTCAATGAAGAATAGTTAATCATCAAAGCAAAATGAGCAAAGGATGAGCATTATGAAGGATCTCGAATCTCATGAAGCTTCTATATTGGGATAAATTTTGTAAATAATTAGATTTTTGGTAATGTCTCCATATTATAAGATTGCATGCATATTTTCAAGTTACTTTTAAGGTATGAATGATTACATTGGACACCTCTTGACAATCACATACAACCAGGATCTTTATTTGACTAAATATAGTCTTTAGCCTTCGGGTTCATAGCCATATAAGATAGTGAAGTAAGTATTTTTTGCTAATGTATGGTACATGGTATTATAGCACCATTAAGCTAGAGGTAACCTAAAAGATGGCTATTGGAATTCCATGGCGTATTTACTAATGATTTGATTCATTTTGTTATCTTATATATCATATTTTTGAGGAGTACGATTAGTGGAAAAACATCAGGCAATAGTTGTGAATTCATCATTTATAATATTTTTCATTTTGTATGAAGATACTAGTTGTGATGGAGAAGCATGGAGCCCTTTTCATGTGTTATTTTAGGCTTTCTATTTAAATTTGAAAATGTATTTTCAAGACTACATTATAAAAATTTAGGGGAACTTAACCATTCCACTCCTATTACTAAATTTAGTCTTCCTAATGGATTATCATAGATACCATTTTGGTAATTATAATCATTCATGCTTAGATATACTTTATGATATTTTGACTAGTATTTTAGGTGATTACCTCCAAGAATTCCACACCATATCTTTTTGCTGGATATAAAAATAAATTGATTCATCTCATGGTAGCTAAATCAATAATGTTATACACTCTACTTGTCAATTAAGACAAATATTTTTTGGTTTTTAATAGATCCTTATATTTTTATGGTTTTTTGCTATTGGATTACTATTAATACAACTGTTTAGAATATAAATTTAGTATTTTCTAGTGGAGGTTTTATTTTTCCTCGAATACATCCTTGCAAAAAATACTACTTGTATTCCAATTTACTTTTCTAGGGTGCTTCCTTCATAATTATAAACTGTTTTAGGATTATTATATTTTGGTGGTGTTAGAGGCTCTTTCTTCCCTTTGTTTGGTTGATATTTTTTGTAATTAGGGTTTTCTTGATACATGGGATTATATCCAATTCTATTAGATTTTCATTTCCTAAATCATTGTTAGTTTGAAACCATGTGTTTCAAATCCCTTTGAAGATATTACTTGTACTTTGAAACTAGCTTGATAGCTAATGATAGGGTAATATTATCTCTAAGATAATGTTCTTCTCTTATATATAGTTCCAAGTCACCCACATAATATTGAATTAACTCATTATATATTATGTTAGTTACTAATGTTGGTAATGAATTTAATTTTAAGGTGAATTTATCCATTTACCTTCATTGTATTATCCAAACTAGTTGATTAAAATTATCAATAACTAGTGGTTTAAATCATTTATTAAATTCTCCAAGGAATCTTGCCCATGTTGTGTAAGCCCTTATGTATTTTTATACTTTCAAGTGTACCACTTTCACGCTCTTCATTTAAAATGAAAAAATGCTACTTTAATAACATCTTCATTATCACTAATAGGATTTAATTTGAGGTAATTTTAAATTCTTATACCCCATTGATAGATTCATATAGATTGTTATCACTAAAATTAAGAATATCAATTTATAAATTTTTAACTGGTTATATGGGTTTGAAATGGGCCTCACCCTATTATATCATGACCACATAATGGTGTTACAACAATTTGGAAATAAGGCATGTTTTTCTTGGAAAATTTTGAATTTAAGTATCCTCTGTAAATTTGACTAGTTAAAATCACGCCATATGAAAATTTGAGTATTAATTTAGAATAATTTATTCTATGCATTATAATATTAATTTGATTTTTTTGAGTATGAACAATTAAATTTTAATAAATATGGTTAGGATCTCATCTTGATATTTTTAAATATAAAGTGTTTTTCATGCTTGGGGAAATGCTTTTAGCAACTAATATAATACTTAGATGTTGGACATAATTCTGGATCATGTTGAAACTTTATGTATTTCATGTTTGATCCCATTTATTATATGAATTGATTCAAGTCAATGTAAATCACCATGTACCTCTTGTACATTATTTTATATTTTAAAATGTGCTTGTTGTAAAGCATCCACCATTACTTGTAGCTAGGCATTTTTCATCTTTATAATATTGATAGTCAATGAATACTTTGATAATTATTGTTTAGGTCCTTTGATATCTTTAAAATATTCTTATTGACATAGGAGATACATCTACCTACCTACCTACCTATTTAGTTATCTATATATATATATTTATATGTTTGTAGCATGATCTATATATAGGTGTGGGGGTAGCATGTGGGTTTTGAGGAGGTTATGTGAGAAGTGGAATAGGGGGTAGATGTGGAATTAGGACATATGTAAGAGAGAGGAGGATAAGGGAGGGTACATAAAGATGAATGAGAGAGTTACATGTTTTTTTTTATTGTTTTGTTAGAATTATCATGTAGAGTGGGATGGGTTTGAGAGAAACATATGGAAAGAGGTGAGATACATGTGGAATGAGGGGGAATTATTATGGAAAAAATAAAGGGTTTTGATGTTATATTTTTTTGGTGGTATTTTATTTTTTATTTTTTTATTATTTCAAATCAAAACATGTTAACATGTCATGTATTTTTTGGCTATGCCAAATTGGGCATATTCTTTATTTTTAGTGTATGTTGAGAACAAAGATAAATTGCTTATGCTTTACAAAATATATTATTGGTTTAAATTGGATGCATTCAAATGATAAAATACCCCCAAAACATTAATTTTTTAGCATTCCAAAGTTTTTTAATGTAGATAAGAAGTTAAAAAGTGGGGAGTTATAGGAAAAAATTATGTATTTGCATGTAATTGGAAATTGATGGCCTAATCAAATGGATAACATATTTATTATAATAATAGAATTTTTCAATATATATATATATATATATATATACTTAATATTATCTAGAAGAATTTATGGAGAGGATGTCTTCATGCATTACTAGATAAATAAATTGAATAAGGTAATATAATCACTGCCTCCACTTGAAGTTTTTGTTTTTGGTGAAATATTTATGCATTGCATTTTTAGGCATAATGCTTTGGTAAAACAAATTTAAAATAAATTTATAACTATAGTATCAAATTTTATGAACAAATATTGGGATTACAATGAAGGTGGAAACATAATAATAATGATGGAATGATTGTGATGGTGATGGTGTATGATACCCCCTAAAAGATATTACATTATAATATTATAAAATGAGGGATAAATGGGAAGAGGAAATGAGTAGGATGACATGGATGATACAAGAGGGATCAATGGTCATGGTTGTGCAATAGTGAAGGATGTAAGTTCTGCATATGGAAACTATAGGATAAGAAAAAATATTTCTTATCCAGATTTGTCATTATTTTATTCACCCAATGAAATTTAATTTTTTATGATGATGACCTTATCCAAGATTTCAAAAATAATTTAATTTAACATAGTAGAATTTATTTCTATATTGTGCATGCACATGGAAACAAATTACTATGTGTCTTAGAAAATTAAAGAGAATTTGATAGTGAAATAAAGAAATTAGGGGTAGCCAAGACAATGTGTAATGAATAGCCTCCTTTAAGGTCTAGAAGACTTAGGAAGTTATGTTAGACCAAAAAAAATATTTTTTTAGAAAGCACAATGAGAGGAGAAGCAATCTTGCAATAGTTGTGAACAAATTTACTATACTAGCCTATGAGACCTAAAATTTCATGGAGTTAATTAAGGTATATAGGAAAGGACTAGTCTTACATGGATTTAATCTTGTTAGGATCAACCTTAAATCCTCCATGATATACTATATGTTCTAATTATTTTATGTCAAGGATACTAGAGGAAGATTTGGATATTTTAACAAAGAGTTTTTTCTTTTGTAGTATGTTAAGAACTTTATTCATGTGAACTAGATTATCTTCTCAAGACTTGATATAAATTAATATGTCATCAAAGAAATCTAGGATATAATTGTGAAGAATAGGATAAAAAATAGAGTTCATAAGACTTTAGAAAGTGGAGGGAACATTAGTAAGACTAAAAGACATGAATAGGAACTCATAGTAACCCTAATGTGTGTAGAAAGCAGTCTTAGGGATATCCTCTTATCTAACCCTAATTTTATAGAACATAAAATGCAAGTTAAAATTTATAAAATATTTAGCACCATCATCCGAAACATCATCTATAATAGGTCTAGATAAATTATCTTTGATTTTTATCTTGTTGTGAGGTAAAAAATGAGGACACATTCATAAAGAATTATACTTTCATTGTACAATAACAATGAGATATGAATAAGGACTAATGCTTGGATAGATGATTCATCTAATATTTTTCTAAACTAGCTTCTTGATTTTAGATTATTAGGAATGTAGAAATGGTAAGGATACACAATAGAATATTGACATTTTGGAATAAGGTTGGTAGCATGGTCATGTGTGCACTTAGGAGGAAGACTTATGGGATCACCAAATACCTCCACATAGTGATCCACAATATGTCACAAGTCTATAGAAAGATCTAGAAGAAGCAACTTCAATGAGTAAAACTTCATGCAATTGACTTATGCAAATAATAAAGATCCATCTTTCTTCAATATCATTTTCCTGTTGGAGGTATGAGGTTGAATTCCTTGGAGGCAAGTGACCATTAATTTTTTGGTCCACTTGACATATAATCATTGAAGATAAATTATAACATCACCAAGTTGAGATAGCCATTGTGATCCTAATATGGCATCTACACTATTGAGATTTATGGAAAAGATATTACCTAACCATGTATAATATTCCATTTGGATGTTAACTTTAGTTGTTTAATCCATAATCTAAGGTATTGATATGGCAATAAAATTTTCCTCAAATGCTTTTTTGATTTTGAAGTAAAAATACAAGTTTGTATAGGCATCATAAATTCCAAAATTACAAGATATATAATATGTTCCCAAACTCATGTTGAGATAAAAATTGGAAGAAGATAAACTACAACTCAAAATAAACTAATAGGTAGCTAACTTAAACTAAAAATAAAATCACTAACTCTACCTTTTTACTTTATCTAATTACCACATTTTACATAGGATAACAAAATATAATAATATAATAAAATAAATCATATGCTAATGTCATAAATCCTCACCATTCCTCCCAATAAGAAAAGCATTGGACTTCGATGCTTAAAAAAACAAAGAAAAGTCCTAAGATATTTGATGGTTAGATATTAAATGGTCTTGATGAAGAAAATGACCTTGTTTAGAAATAATATAGGAAGTGGTTGAACCCTAACAAGTCCAATGAGCCTTCACGTCAAAAACTTACTTAGAATATAGCGAATATTAAAAATTAGGAACAACATAGGTAGGATGGATGATAGTAGGTTATGAATCCAATGTAGACTCATGGAAGTGCTTGAGAATATCAGTATTGATAATGTCATGGATACCCAAGAAGATCAAGTTGAAAAACATTTGTTGACATCTACTAAATAATAGTGTAAGACCCATAACAAAGTGGCTTGATTTTACTATGTGATTTTTTTGGTAAATGATGTTTGTCCAACTATAACAAAAAATTATCTCCAACCTAAAAATTATGATAAACTTGATTATTATCCATGTGTTTCTTTTGTTGTTGTTAAGTTTTTTTAATAATCCAAACTAGTTCGTATTGAAGACCACGTAAATGCTAGATGAATGAGTGTGACTTATATTTATCCTTCTGAATATTTTAGTTGCTAGAGATGGTAAGAATAATGGAAAATCACATGGATCCAAAGACTAAGAATCAAGATAGAATTTCAAATATGAGTAACTTGTAGAATAATGGACTACCAAGTTGTATGCATACTCAATATGGGTTAGGCTTAGATTCCACTTAGTAGAAGAAGTATAATGATAGATATTCAAACTCTACATTATATTATAGTTCATAACTTTGGTATAAACATCTAGTTAAGGATGAAAGGTTTAGGATAAGTTAGGATAAACTACCAAAATATTCCACAAGGAACATGAAAAAGCACCCGTGAATTATAAATTATGGTTGGCAATAATGTTGGTAGGTAAACTAAATGATTGAGAAATAGATTTAAATAAGATATAGGCTAAATTATCTATATAAATAATATTGTAGAATGAAATAAAATTATCCATATTATTCAATTAATGAGAACAAAAACATAATCATGATAACAAACTATAAATGAGAAGTCATTAACTATGTCTATATAAATTCTCTTTGAAGGATGAGAAGGAATAGTAAAATGAACACTTAAGCCCAACTTTCTACTTTCTAGTTTGGAGTGGCAATAAAATTCACATTATAAGAAGGCCAAAACATCATGTTGTATGTGAGGCTAGTAAAGGAAATATTAAAAATGATAAAGTATTTCCTACTTTCTAGATTTACCACCATAGAGAGTAGAGTGTGCCTCCTTGAGAAAATACATTTGATGCTAACGAATACAAATTTTATCCAACTTGTAGGTCCTTGTTGTAAAAATACGAAAGAGAATCCATATTGGAAGAGGTAGGATTATTGAGACATTGATAAGCTTGTCCAAATTAGGATTATTAGCATACTAAAAATCCCAAGTCTAAAATCCCAAATCAAAAGTTGTTACATTAATTAAAGCAATATATTATTATATAAAGATTTATATAATCTATAATAATGTTGGTGTTTCTCTTCTTATATTTGATGAACAAGTGAAACTATTGTAAATATGAGGCCCACTTCATGTTTCTAGCTTCTTCAATTTAGTTTTGGAATTGAAGAAATTTAAGAGGTAAGTGATTCATACTAAAAACTATATCCTTACCTAGAATATAGATCCTTAAGTACTTAACATATTAAGAAAATGCATACAATACTTTTTCATATATGAATTAGTATCATTTATCAACAGAGAAGGTTTTTGAATTATAGGCCACTAAATAACCATTTTGCTTCAAAAATTCTATAAGGTAAAACTATGAAGCATCATATTCAACCTTAAAAGGTTATGGAAGGTATGGTAGGAAAATAACACGTGCAAAATATAGTTTTTGTTTCAATGTGTGCAAGGTAGAAGAATGGTCCGCTATTTTCTGAAACACAACATTGGTGTTTTTTAAGTGATGCAAAGGTGTAAAAATATATAAGTATTTAGGGATGAACTTGTAATAAAAGTTCACAAGACCAAGAAAACTTCATAATTATATGAGGGTCATAGAAGTTGGTCATTTGAGAATAATTTTGTATTTCGTTGAATCCACCTAAATCCTGTGTGCATCAATGATAAAATAAAAATAGGATATGGATTTATAGCCAAATGAACACTTAAAAATGTTGGAATACATATTTTTGTTGAAGTACATGAAGAACATGCTCTAAATGTTGAATATGTGCCTTCTAAGTATGGGAAAAGATGAGAATTTCATCCAAGTAGTTTATAACAAATTCGTTAAGATAATCTATGGAGACTTCATTCATCAATCACATGAAAGTGGTGGGATCATTGGTGAGATCAAAAGGCATCACAAGCCACTCAAAAAGACCCAATTTGGTCTTGAATCTATCTTTGATGTGTTCTTAACCTAAAATTTGACCTAATGATAGCCATTTTTAGATCAATATTGGAGAAAAACTTGGCACCTTGAAGTTGATCCAAGAGATCATCAATCCAATAGAGTGGATGTTAGTTTTTGATGGTGATATTATTTAATATGCAAAGACATGAAGTTTCATCCTTCTTGAGCACAAGCAAAATTGGTGAAGCATGAGGGAATGCACTTGGTTTGATGAAACCTTTGGATAACATATCCTAAATTTTCCTTTGATTGAATCACTATAAATAATTGGTTGTCGATATAGTGGATTATTAGTAAAAGGTGCAAAAAGAATAATATCAATATATTGATTTATTTCTCAAGTCGGGGGAAGTGTCTTTGGCTCTTGAAGCACATGTGAATAGGACTATAACAAATTTTCAAGATTAACATGCATAGTGAAATTTTCTTGAGACTCATCATGTTGTGGCCTAATGTAAATTAATATAAATTCTTGTCCATGAATAATATTTTTCAATGTCCATTTATAACTAAGTAATAGATTTATGGTGTTTTTAGTACATATGATTAAGATTTTTTTATTATCATGTTGCAGTGTATATGTGTTATTATAGACATAATAATGAACTTTCTTATTATAATAATAGGGTTTACCTCACAAAAAACCAGAACAATCCATGTTGGTCATATAACAAGTGATTTTATCAATAAATTTGGGACCAAATACAAAAAACATAATGCAAATGTGTATGATCAATTAAGATGTGCCAATATCCTTATATCTAGGTGAATATGGATGAGGATGTGAGTCCATTAACACATTTAGTTTTTAAAAAATGGAAATCACAATTAATTTTTCTATGATCCATTATCGATGATACAATCCATAGAAACATTATGTGTTAAGTGAGCATGAGTGACAAACAACTTGTCATGTTATCCTACAGAAGAATGGTAATTTATTGAGGGGACTTTATTAAGTCTACCTTTTAACTCATCATATGTCCTATCATGTACAGAAGTCTTGATGGGAATATTATTTGGTTCCTCACCAAGAGACTATAAAATCAAAATCTCCTTCAGTTTAAAATATTGACTTTTCATGACCCTTCTTTTTATAATATGTACAAAAATTGTTAAATTTCCTAACATTATAAGGAGAATGCATGCTAGAAGAAGAAGAAGAGATTTTTTTTTTTTGATTTAGATGAATATTTCTATGACTAAAAATTTGAGTCTTTGGTAGGTCCTAAAAAAACAAAGGTTGAGACACTCAAAATTGGGTAGCAAATTTTTCTTCTGCTAGTTGTACTTTATTGAATGCAACATCAAGTTTTGCAAGCTAGGTAGTGTATTTTAACTCACTAAATAAGTGTTTCTAGAATTTACCATTGAACGTGAGAATGATATTAGGATCCATATATGACATGTGGAGTAATATCCATATTTTTTTGAACTAGAAATAATATTGCATAAATATTTTACTACCTCCTTGTAAACATAGTCATTTAATATGTAGTTCCTAGTCAGAGTTTGAAGGATAAAATATCTCCTTCAAAGTGGTGATAATTTGATCCCAAGTTTTGAAAGGATTATTAGTATATTGGTGTTTAATGACCAAGAATTTAACAACACTAGAAATATTTTATTTGATAAAGGATACATTTTCATCATCAACACTCTAATTGTACTCAAATCAAGTATCCATGTCTTAAAGTTAGCTAGGAATTTTGAATATATTAAATAGATTGGCATCATATTTCCATTTTGAATGAGATAGGAATTTATTTACTAGACATTTATGCCACTAATATTATTAGTCAATGCACTAAACACCTTAGTAAAATCTCTCATTTTGTCATCCATATTGGCAACCATGATGGGGTGAGTTAAAGCTAGTGATAATAATCTATATTATACCTCAGGATAATCGAGATGCTCACCATTATCTAAATATCCTTGCTTGGATCACATTTACAACTTATCCCCAATAGATAAGAGGTGATCATCAACCACAAATTTGGATATCCAAAGATATGTTTTTACACTTGCATGGAATGCAAGAAGTAAACAATGAGCTTGGACATGATTTTTTTTTCCCATGATCGATATTTTCTAGCTCATAAATTATCTTCATATGATTAGTAATACTCTATTTTGTAATCAATACCTAAAATTTGTCCCAATTTGAAAAATGATAAACAATTATATAGACTTTCCTATCTTAATGTTAATAATATTTATAAGTGCTACCTAAATCAATCAACACATTGATGCATGGTAAGCTCAAAGTCCCAAACATAAAGAGACATGGTATCATCCTCATGTTCAACCTCATCTATTTTAGTTGGTTTATCTTCCTATAATGAGTCTTCATCTTCTAATCTATTGCTTCTTTACATTCCACTTGAATGTTATGACATTCTTCATAGGCTTGGTGTCAGGGATGATAATAATGATACTTAAAATAGAAGAATCCCTAATTTTTATTTTTTTTTAAATTATTGAAGTAAGGATGTTAAGGATTGAATTCATATAAAATTTGGGGGCTAGGCTCTTGGATATTATATTCTACTTCCAAATATATATTTTTATTATCCTTGAGAGTATAGTGGTTGAGCATGTTTAATTCACATCAAATTTAATCCTTAAGACCATGGTAAAAGTATGAGACTAGAAATAATAGATCTAATTTTTAGGTATATGTGATAAGACTTGTGAAATATTAAACCATTCATTTTTGCTTTATATACATTAGATAAACCAAATATGACATAGGAGTACCTTTGTCAAATACTTGGAAGAATAATGCTATGAAATTAAGCCACAAAAGAGGGGGTCCTAGTTGGAAAATATCCCATAACAACCATTGATTAGCATGATTTACCAAATTATTATAAACTAATATAATATAACCTTATTTAGGAGCATGATGGAGATGGATAGTGCTATCCATTTTGACCAACCACCCACATTAATTGGAACTATCAAATATGGGTATGTTTATGCATGGAACAAGAACATTATGATGTCAGTAAAGGAAATTATAAGTACCTTGTATAGAGGGATATATATTAGAAGAAAAGTCTAATATGTAACCACACATACTTGGAAGAGTACCTCTAGTAGCATAGAGAACCAAGTTATTTCCATAGTAAATCAGAGGACTATGACCAGATGGTAGCTATTGAAAAATAATTATGTTCCTTGGATTTGGTACCTACTGTATGCATAGTGACTATTACCCAATGACTTATTAGAACTTAAGGGGATACATAATAGATGATAATTCTAGGAAGCTTTGTATGCCAAGTATGTCATTTTTAATGGAATCAATCACCTTTTCTCAGTTTTCAAAATAGATATACAAACAAAAATTATTTGTATTGACAATAGTATTAGCAATTGGAGGGGTAATGGAAAGAGTGGTAGTGGGAGGGGTTATTGAGAAGAGGAGAGGAAGGATAATTGGTGTTGGGAGGATGAAAATTATGGCATTAAATGAAGAAAAAAGATGTTGGTAAAAACTATTACGATTTGGAGGATTATTATGATTATTAATATGGTTTCTAAGTCATAATTTCTTTCTACTAATATAATCATCCTTCAAATGACAAATGCATTGTAATAAATTAATAGTTCACAACTAAGTAGTAGCAAAAAGTTCATATATACACCTATTGGAAATTTTGCAATTTTGCCACATTACAATTTTTTTGGATGATTGATTGTAAAATTTTAATGAATTTACTAATTATGAAGACGCTACAGTTTTAATGCATATTTAGTCATATTTTCTGCCTCTTTTTATAATATTGTATTTCTGTAAATAACGTACAAATTATGAATACAATGTATGAAGAATTTTGTTTAAGAACTACTAAGGAACGAAAAAGCCAACAAGAAATTGACTTGAAAAGGAGAAGCGGTTCAGAATAAGCAACAATGAAGTTGGGCGCTTTCACCCCAAGCCCCATTTGCAAAGGAAGTTTCACCCTAGAAATATGAAAATTGAGTTCAAATTTTAAAGTAAAATTGAAGGAAGGGATAGGAGGCACTTTCGCCCCAATCGAGGGGTGAATATCCCTTTTTCCCCTCTTGGAGGCTAATTTTTTTTTGAAGGAGTTGATGTGCCCTTCGAGAAAAAAGAACAAATATTTTGAGTGCAAAATAAAGAAAATAAATTTTTTTTCCCCAATAGAGGGGCAAAAACTTGTGTCACCCCTTTTTGGGGTGAAATTTATTTAAAAGCACTAGCTATGTCAAAATTAAAGGTTGAAGGTACTTTCGCCCCAACAGAGGGGTGAAATTCCCTAGCACCCCTCTTTGGGGTGGCACGTAATGCAAAAGGAAAAATTAAGTCACGTTATGTAGGACAAATATCTTAAAATGTACTTTTACGCCAAGTGAGTGGTAAAAATTTGTGTCACATCTCCTTTGGGTGAAACATATATTAAGAGGAAATTAGAACATGGGGGGTATGAAACGGGTAATTTTAGGTAGCGCTTTCACCCCAAGTGATGGGCAAAGATCATTTTTGCCCCTCTTTGGGATGAAAGAGGATTTTAGGTATTTTAAAGGTGAAAAAATAGGATTGACATCATAAGCGCCCACTTCAATGCAATTGATGATTTCATCCACAATTGGGTAGACGTAAAATATGGTGCTTGGAGTCAAATTTAAAAATACAGTAAATTGAAGTCGTATCCATGAAGAGGCCCCAGATAGTTTCACCTTTTCAAGTTGTGAATGGGGTTTTAAAAGTTCAATTTCAAATGAAAATAATTGTAGAGTGCATCAAATTTAAAGGTGATGTCGCCTCTTCAGAAGGGAAAAAGTTTCTATCATCCTCTTTCAAGGTAAAAGTGAAAGGATGATTATAAAGAAAAGAATTAAAGGGTCAAATTGCTCAAACATCAAGCCCAACTACATTGTTGCCCATTTTTTCCCCGACAAGGTTGTTTCACCCCATCCTTGGGTGAAATCAATTCTTTTATAGAGATATGGCTCTCGAAGGTGTGATTTTGTAGTTTTTTCTCGGAAAGAGACGAGGGAGGATAGCATTTAATTCGAAGAGAAATGCAATAAGCACTTCCAGAACATCCAATTTAATGGTACGATATCAGAGATAATGCTTGTTCATTTCCAATGCACCGACTGTCAACCTTGTCAATTTTCAAAGTAGAATTAATGCTCGATGGACTTTCCTAGTGAAAGTAAATTTCCAAGGTGCGAGGTGAGGCAGATTCAATGACCAAAGGCCCAATTATTAGATGATTTTTCTATGTCCTGATTCTCCGATGTCTAATATTGCTTCAAGAATTTACTCCTGTTGACTTATTTTTTGTAATTCTCCCATCAAAGTCGAATCATGGTTTTCTTGCAGAATGTTTTGACTGAAGACATCATTGATGCCAAGGAGGAAAATATGTGTGCTAGTTTTTGATCTACCAAAATTTTGGTTGTATATGCATTAAATTATACAGGTGAAATCCCTCTATAAAATACTAATCATTTTTCATTGTAAAGTATGGAAGGATGGACACTCTACAGAAAAATACTCCAAGTTTTCTACATTAATAAAAATAATTCAACTTTTGGTTCTTGAAAGGATTTTGCACTTGATAGGTTTTTGTGTGTGATTTATGAAATATTTTATTCACATTATTTACTGTGAGTGAATTTTGCTTCTAAATTTAGTCTTTGCTTGTGTGGGGCTGAACACTGAAATGCACTCTGAGGGTTATTTTATTCTATAAATGTTAGAATTTTTTGCGCTTGTGTTTTCTGTTGAATGCTGCCAATTGCTTTGTGGAAATTTGGCTATTAGTATATCCCCATCCTATATTACCAGCTTATAGCCATGTTTCCCATCTCTTTATGTAATTTCCCATTTCTTTCCTATTTCTCTAATCTTATACCCAATGTAGGATTAGTAAGGGAGCCAATTCTTTTTGGAGATTGTTTGAAGGACATTTCTTTCCTCTAACATTTCAATATTGGCTGGGTCTAGAGCACACAAGGCATATATCTTGTAACTAGGTAGATTCATGATCAACAAATTTGGCATGCCCGGTGGGACCTTTAAAAGGTTCCAATTTCAATATTATTAAGGTTATATGTTCACCTTATACTATATGATTAGAACATGTGGTGACTTAGCTCTACCTAGAAGTCTCTGAATGTTTTGAAGAGCTTGTTGAGTTTTACGAACTTGACATCCAAGAGCTAGGAGAACACCCTAGAATAGTTACCCTAGTTGTTCCATCAAGTACACCATATTATTTGTTAGTTGGTGTATTTTATGTTCCCTCAAGTCTTGCTAGTACAAATACTAGTTTTCCATCTTCCCAACCACACACACCAGTCCACATGGATTAAAATATGCCACTACAGCAGCCACCACCAACGTAGTTTTTAGCATGGAATAGCTCAAGAGCTTTGAATATACAAGCTCAAAACTCAATTCCTCAAGCAACATTAAAAGCCTTACCCACCTATGATGGTATAAATAAGACTGCCTACAATCATAGCTAAGATGTGGCTTCTTTGGCAATAATAAATGACATCACATATGAGGATATTATGGTAAGATAGCTCGTATTTTCTATTAGAGGAAAGTTATTGTACTGGTACCAATCCTTGCCACCCACTACTATGACTACATGGGATAAGTTAGTAGAATTACTAATTAAGAATTTCCATGAGCAAGCAGATCATTTTCTTCACTGCATCAGTTCAAAAATATCCAAAGACATCCGCAAGAGGAAATAGTGGATTTCAACATCAGATTCACTCAAATTTGGTAGAGACTTCTTGATGGTCTCTGGCCTACCCATGAACAAGCCATATTTTACTATATTTGAGAGTTCAATTCCAACATTGGTATGGTTGTTCGAAAAGCCAATGTCAACACATTTCTATATTTGTACACTTAGACGCAAAGGGCTAAAGTGGATCTGATTGACATAGGTAAGCTACCTCAAAAGGTAACAATACCTATTCTTCTTGATCTTTCACAACATATGTATTCTAGTTTATTTTCACAACCCATGCCTTCTATGTATCCTGTTCCTTCATGAAGCTCAAGTCTACCTTAAATTTCACAAGTTCTAGTCCTGAAATTACCCACTCTAGCTATTCCATAATTACATTTTCTCCCTTCTATCCTAGCATTTGCTTCTATGCCAGTACCTTTACCTTTGCTAGCACCTCCAATGCCCTTAAATCCTAATCCCCACATAAAATTATTGTAGGAGATGCAACCACTTAATTCAACAGTGAGGACAATATCAACTAAAATCACATCCATCAAGAAGAAATAAGCTAAGGTTGACTTATGATCAAGAATATTTCAAATTTTGTTGATTATTAAGGAGAAAGCAACTTCAACTAGCAAAGGTGATGAGATAAATACAACCATATTGGTTAATAAAGAAGCTAGTACATCAAAGCGAGCATATTGGTGCTCTTCTTGCAATGAACCTCATGCTAAAGATACCTATATGGTTCAATTGAACTATGTACAGACCTTGGTGGAAAGTAATTCTAGTGGTCAAGTCAACATGATCACAAAAATTTATCATAAATTTATGGTTCTGTTTATTGAGCAAGTATCATTTCTCACAAGATCTAGGAAGAAACCCGTAATTTTTGATTTTATGGAGTTGAAACCATTAAAGGTACCATTGAGTAGAAGGTGTAGAATGAAAAGATAAAATCTCAGGCAAAACCACATGCACCAACATCTAAAGCAGACGAGTCAATCTTGCTAAAATATTTTTTTCCACATCAACAAATGATAGAATGTAAGGGAAATCATCAAATTCACAACCTACCGCTACACAAGTGCAGAATAAAATAAAAGAATAGGTGAAGGAGAAGCTTAAATACCCATATTTGACCAAGCGTTAGAGGGTAGAGGCTACTCAATAGTATTGAAGTAAATATGAAGTTGTTGGTGAATCAAAGGAGCCTAATACATAGTCATATAATATTTTTGAATAAGTGAATAGGATTCCCACCAAGGTGAGTCTCTACGATGTGTTCCAACTACTTGGACAAGTAGATTTATTGTAGGAGTCATTGAAGTTTGTGAAGGATAAGAAAAAATATTGCATAGACAGTGTTGGCCCATACATTGCCCACCTCAGTCACTAAGAAAAATAGACCTCCCCCATTCTATTTGTTTCTTAGGATGGAGGTTTGGATCGTAAACAATTGTATGATTAACTCTAGTGTAGCAATGATTGTTATGCCAAAGGTAGTATGTGAAGTCATAGGAATGGAGTATACAAGAAGTAGCCCAGGTGTCTTGTAGCTAGATGGTACTCTTATAAAAATAGTAGGATTAATCAAGGATATCCCAATTATTCTACATAACATACCACAAATTACTGTCATACAAGAAGTCATTATTGTAGAATTGGAATCATACTTCAGCATGTGTCTATCTAGAGAATTTATAGCTAATTTAGGAGGATACCTATTGTTGGACTATTATCACATAGATATTCCATTCAAAGGGAAGAGAATATATATTTATAATGAGAAGCCCTCCACATACCATATCAAAAAAAATAGAGATGAATAAAAGGCTATAGACTCAATGAACCTGGTAACTGAAGAACTGGAGGAAATGGATATGATGGGAGAAGCTTTGGATGAGCTTCGATTAGAAGATAAGTTTTCTATGCTTGATTTCAATGTAATTATGGAGACTAATATTGGCTACTATACCATCACTAAGCCTAAGAAGGGTGAAGATAAGGTGGTTGATGGTCTAGGTTCTGCCTCAGACCAATTGTGGAAAATGTACTTCGATGGTGCCCGATGCAAGAATGGTGTTGGAGCTAGAGTTGTATTCATATTTTCTTCAAGGATCCAAAAAAATTATTCATATTGGCTAACCTGGAGTTGCACAAATAATATAGTTGAGTATAAAGCACTATTCTTGGGCCTAAAGAAAGTGGAGAAGCTTAGGATTAAATAGTTGTAGATATTTGGTTATTCTGAGTTAATTGTCAATCAGGTGACCAACAAGTGTATTTCAAATAAGCACTACCTAAAGGTGTATCATAATAAGGTATGGGAGTTTTTTGAATCATTTGATGTATTAAATATTCAAGTGATTTCACAAGAATGAAATAAGCATGTAAATATCTTGGCATCCCTTGGTGCAAACTTCTCTCCTGTTGAGAGTGTGGTGCGAAAGCCCAAGACTATAAGGTTGATTTATAGACCTTTAGTCCCTAACAAGGACATATAATATAATTTTTTTGATAATGATGAGCATATCATAAACTTTTTGATTAAATAAGTTAATAATATGGAGGGAAGAATACTATACAGAGATGAAGTTGAAGGCTTGATCCAACTCAAAAATAATCATATCCTAAAAGGGTTGACTATATTGGAAAGTCTATTTGATCAAAATGATAGAGCAAAAAGCATCGAATCAAGGTGGAAAAAAAGGAATACACTGAGCTAAAGTTAGAATTGGAAAAAGTCATCAAAGTTGGGATAGATTGCTCTTTGGAGGAGTTTGAAAAAATCAAATAATTATATTATGAGTTCACTGACATCATTGCATGGAGCTATCATGATATGAAAGGATATGACAAGAATGTGATTCCACACACTATCGAGTTGCAATAAGGGATGAAGCCTTTTTGGTAGAAGCAGAGGCCTATTAATCTAAATACTTAAGTACTTATGAAAGTAGAACTGTTGAAAATGCTAGAGGCAAAAAAAAAAATCCCTATCAAGTACTCAACGTGGTTGGAAAATTTGGTTCCATTTCAGAAGAAGAATAGAGATATTCGCTTATGTGTAGATTTTTGTAATCTAGACCAAGCATATTTGAAAGATCATTATCCCTTGCCACAAATTGACCAGATTATTCACATTGTCACTGGAGCACAAATATTTTCACTGATGATGGTTTCTTCGGCTATAACCATATTTGGGTAAAATATGAGGACCAACACAAAACAACATTTACTACAAAGTGGGGAACTTTCACCCATCAAAGAATATCTTTCGGTCTTTCCAATGTTGGTGCCACCTTTCAAATAACCATGGATGTCACCTTTGGTGAGTTGATGAATCATATTATTGCTATATACCTTGATGATTTTACTATTTTATTGCATCACAAGGAAGAGCATTTTTGTCATCTTAGAAAGGTGTTTGAAAAGTACCGAGATTTTGGTATTTCTATCAACCTGAAGAAATCTATTTTTTTTTTCAAGGAGGAAAAGCTCTTGGGACATATGATCTCAAATAAGGGACTAGCCATTGGCCCTACAAGAGTTGAAGCTCTCCTAAAAGTACCACTACTAGCTAAAAAAAAATACCTACAATCATTTTTGGCCAAATCAACTTTATTTGTAAATTCATCGCCAACTTCTCTTAGGTGGTGAAACCAATGATAGAGCTCTTGAAGAAAAATGTATATTTAAAATGGATAGAAAAGAGGAGGTAAGCATTCCAATAAATAAAATAGAGGATAGTCCAAGCACCTGTATTGATCAATATGGACTATTCTAAGGATTTTATCCTTTATGCAGTAGGTGAGCAAGAGAGTTATGACGTTGTTCTGAGACAAAAGCAAGATGATGGAGAGGAACAACCTATCGCTTTCCTAAGCCATGTTATTCAACCACACCAAGAGAATTATAACTTTATTGAAAAATAGGTGTATGTGATCATGAAGTTCTTGAAAAAATTCTAACATTTTGTCTCTCAAAGTAAAACAATTGTCTATGTCATTCATCCAAACGCCAGGAATTTTATTATTCAAGGAGAGCTTGGCGATAAAATAGTAGGATGGTTTTAAAAAATTCAAGAGTATGATGTGGAGATTCAACTGACCAAGTTATTTCATGGTTAGAAACTCTTTCAAGAGTTGACTAAGAGTGTAGCTTCTCAGTCACTAGTACCATTACATGATAAAGTTATCAATGAGAGTAATCTTGCCAACTAACTTACAAGCGATCGTGACTGGATAGAGAACCTTGTCAAAATTTTTGCCTTAGGTAGATGTCTCCTTCACCTCAACTCCTCTCAAAGGTGAAGATTTAGATTATAGGCTCTCAAATACATCATGTTGCCAAGTGGGTTATTCCATAAAAATATATACGAAGTACTCCTCAGATGTGTAAAAGAGTTAGAGAAGCAAAAAATCTTATAGGATTTCCACTATGGCTTTTTCAATGGACATTACGCAGGAAGGCCTGTGGCCTTGAATATCGTCTAGAATAGATATTTTTGGACCACCCTCTTTGTAGATACACATAAAGTGAATCAAAGCTATGATAATTATCAAAGGTATGTTGGTAGGAGTAAAAAGGTATCCTTATCTCTACATCCAATATAGGTAGAAGCTTCATTTCAATAGTGGGACTTAGAATTCATTGGGATCATCGATCATAACTCTTCTACTAAGAATAAGTACATTTTGACAACAATATACTACTTTACCCGGTGGATGGAGGCTATCCCAATGAAGAAAGAAAACCAAGCAACAATCATTTATTTTTTTTAGGGGTTGATTATACGTTTTGGTGTTCCTGATGCCATTGTGACTTATAACGAGACTCCCTTCATTGGAGTGAAAATTACTAATTTTGCAAGTAGATATGGAATTTATTTGAAAGTATCTTCTAGTTATTACCCACAGGGAAATGGCTTAGCTAAGTCTACAAACAAGAATTTTCTTTGGATATTGAAAATAACACTTGGGAATAATAAAAGAATTTGGAACCTGCTGCTAGATCAAGATCTATGGGTAGATCACATATCAATGAAGAAGTCGATTAAAACGTCTTCCTATTCCCTGGTGTATGGCAAGGAGGTAGTATTGCCCACCCATATTGAACTTTCAATCCTCCAGAGTTTGCAATTACTTCATGATGAGAGTGATTAAATTGATCCCATGAGCATAAGACTAGTGCAACTCTTGCAACTTAAAGAAGAAAGAGAAAAAGCATATAACACTTTGATGGAGAACACCAGAACAACATAGAAGTGGTTCAGAAAAAAAACATCTAAAAGGGTATTTAAAGTCGACAACTTCATGTTGAAGTGGAATTTAGATAAAGCAAAGCTTGATAAGCACCATAAATTTGAGGTGATATGAGAGGGCCCATTCTAGATATCAGGGGTAAATTTTGTTACTGCTTATTATCTTTAGGATATGTATGGTCGAGATCTATTTATCCCAGTAAATGGTCTTCATCTGAAGATTTACCACCACTAAAGCTGTCGGAGCTCAAGTATGTATATATGTATAGTTTTTTCCTTTTATTGTTCTTAAGTATGTTATGCTTAGATATATTTAAAAAAATAATGAAAAGAAAAGAAAAAAAAAAAGAGAAGAGGAATATGGTCTTATTTTGTCTCCCCTCAGAAATACGTCTTTAGGGTAAAACTTGATTTCACCCTGAGAAAGATTTTTATATTTATTTTTAGTTACAAAGATGGGAAATATATATATGCAAAAGAAGAGAAAGATATAAAAAATAAGTAAAGGACACTTTCACCCCAATTGAGGGGTGAAAGTTATTATCACCTTATGATTGAGGTGAAACGATGTTATAAAAACAAAGAGGAATGCACTTTCACCTCAATTAAGGGGTGAAATTCGTGAGTGCTTGGTCTGGGTGAATATTCTATTTTAAAAAGAAAAACAAAAGATAAAAATATAAAAAACAAAAATGAGAAAAACAAGCAATAAGAATTTTACCTTAAGCCTTCTATCATATAGTTCTCTAAAAGCAGGGCAAAATTTTATTTTCAAAGCGTAAATCCAAAAAATAAAATAGATAAGGGAAAGTCACATGCAGAGGAGGGGTGCCAGTTAAAAAGTTTAAACAAGGGGTAAAAATAATGTTATTGGTTAAAAAAAGAAAAGCAAAAGCAAAGAAAGCTTGATTTTCTGAAGAAGGTGCTTTTGAATCTAAATCAAGGAGAAATAATAGTTTAAAAAGGTATTCAGGCTATTATCTTCACCAAGCTACAGGGAAAAATGACTTCAAAAGCAGATGATTGGAGAAAGAGCATAAGTGCAACTCATTTTTTCTTGAAGATACTTTTATAAAGCAAAGTGTGCCTTTTGAGGATATTTTTTGCCAAGGAATGATTTTGTAAGTGCCTCAACATCATTTTAAAATTGAAAGCACCTAGAGAATTTTAAAATTTACCTATTTCACTCCTAAATAAGATTTTGACAAATTTGAGCTACAAAGGCAATTTGTTTTCATCCCGAGGCATGCCCTATGTAGACACTTGGTAATTTTCATTCTCGAGGTTGCCCATTGAGGTTCGTAAAGCACTTTTCAACACTGAAGGTGGCTAAAGCACAAGAATTGAGGAAGATTTTGGGTGAAAGGATTTTGAAGGTAGATAAAAAATTATTAAAAATATTGCCCAGTGCAAAGATCAAAACACGTTCGCCCAACGCTTTCAAAAATTAGCATGTGCATTTAATCTGGTTGGTGAGGCACAATTATAAATTTGGTGCTCCCATGAGAAGAAGGTAAAATATTTTTCTATTTTTTCTAAAGCATTGCTGCATTGAGGTGATATTGTTGCAAAAGTTACCAAGGCTTGAGTGTTGCCAAAAAAGGGAAATATAACTATCAAACCTACTAGTATCGAAGATCCGAGGAAGATGAAGAAGAATACTGAGGGAGAAACTAAATCCAAGAACGCAAGGCACCAAAAAATGATGACTTGGACTCATACTCTGATACACTGTTTAGGTGGGAGACTGTGTTATTAAAAACAAGAGCATTGAAAAATTATGCCAAGATGTAGATGTTGCAGTTCGATAGGGGTTAATGCTAGAGAATCCTCTCACAATAGCATACCATACCCATATCTTTTGGTACATGTGCACTCCAGTCCACTATTGCCTAAAATTAGTGGATGCCATTTCACAGTTTTATAATTTGAAGACCAAGATGATGAAAATGCAAAAGTTGACATGTTCACCATCTGCGCTGAAGACGTTCAGGAGGTGTTAACATGTGGAATAACACTACCCTCAGATTTTATTTTTAAGAAATTGCACATCAAATAAAAATAAGAAAGATATCAATCGACCATAACATTGCATTGGTTCATGTAGACATAGTTGATTAAAATGCCCCATCATGGTGAGATTCCAACATTACTGAAGTCAATGTCAGAATTTAAGAGTCTTGATTTGTTCTCTATGGTTTCTTAGGTTGTGGACCTTACATCAGATTCAAAAATGCACAAGTGGCAAGCGACGTTGGTGCAATGTATATCTCCAATGGAATTCTACGCTCCCGTGATAGTGAAAGAAAGGACCAATCCTATATTATTTGACTGGTCCGATCATATTGCTAGAAGAATGCATTCCTAGCTAGAGAAGATGTAGAGTGAAGAAATGAAGGTATTCAAGAACACACCCTTTTTGATTTGGTATTTCTTCTTACACCTACACAAGAATTTTTATTTCATTGCAAGTAGGCAAGTTGATAAGGGAAATTAAAAATAACTGGTGTATAAGTGGACTTCTAGTTTGTCAAGGTAGGACTCTTTCTATAATTTCAATTGTATATTTGTGGGTCCTACCCTAGAGATGATTTTCTACAAAAGTGAGAGGGTACCAAGGGCAATGATAGAAGAGATCATCTCATATCAAAGAGGTGATATATTTTTGTTGACACAAGGTGTGATGCTACGCATTTTTTGCTGTACCAGTAAGCCAGTTTTTCTCCTTGTGGGAATGAACAAGATGAGATATATTATAAATGAAATGGTTACAATATATAGACATAAGCCTATATGAAAGACATGACACTTGTCAAAGAAATATGACAAGTGTAAAACTAGAAGGAGGTATAGTGTACATTAATTCTAACATTCCACCTTAATGTGCATTATCCTAATCTATAGAGAAAAAAGTGAGTCAACATTAGGTAACATTCCCCCTTAATGTTGACTATCCTCATTTATTGCTGATTTTGTCTAGGCTCGTGCTCTTTGTGCTTGGATATCCAATTATGAATAATGCTAGATCAACGGTGTATACTTCTTAGTCTTTTGCCATAGGGTTAGCCACTTCCTTGGATCTGTTGCCTTTGGGTTAGACATCTAAGTGTCTCAGGGTTGTCTTATGTGCGTAAAGGTTAGCCACTTCTAGGTTTGTTGCCTCTATAGGTCATCCTATAGGTATGTTGCCTCTTGAAGCTCACTAACTATATTCACCATGAATATCATCCTCCCTCATGGTGAATTCAATCTAGAAGGTGTTAGTCTCTGCAAAAAATGCACCTTAATACAAAAGAAATACGAGCCATGAAATACAATAAAATGAGCCATAGAAGCCAAATATGCAGGAGAAGAAGAAAAAGAGAATAGAACATTAGAAAGTGTCTTCATCTATACTCTTCATAAGTTGATCCGTAAAAGTCCTCGGATAGAGTCTAGGGTGTCTATGTTTGTAGTCCCCAGAGTAGGTGTCCTTATGGTGACCTCCTCATCCTACCAGAATACATGGGTAACCAGCCGTTGCATCCGCTAGGTTCTCTAGAGAAGGTAACTGGATACTAGGATTACTTACAAATTCCTTGGGAGTGTCGGGTTCTACTGAGAGTGCATCCATGATACAAAAATTTTTGAGGCTAAAAAATATAGATGGAATAGCCTTAAAATTACAATTTGACACCACCAATGTGTTCATTGTAGAAAATTCTGTTTGACGACTATAAATACCCCTATATCCGGGTCTCAATTGGGCCTTCATCATGTGGAAAAACAACATGCCCCATAAAAACATCATCTCCTTTCCACTTCCATGTGGAAAAAACATGTACAATGAATCTATATGTTCGACCCTTTTGAGGAGTACATACAATTTCCCATACAAATAAAGTGGCCCTCCACTTTAAAAAATACAAAAGGAGAATAAAAATGGGTCAACCCTTATGACCATTATTTTTAATTAATGCCCTCAATTAAAAAAGTTGTTGCCTTACTTTTTTTTTTTAATATGCCACATGAATATTGAAAATCTAATTAAAAAAAAAATTCCCAGCTATCAGCCCCACCAAACCTTTCCTCCTTGGAGGGCCTAAGAGCCTCGTAGAAATTAAATAGTGCTCATAAAAGCAAAATAGCAATGGTTTCAATGTGATTTTCTAAATTGAGAACATCGTTGCTTCTCTTCCAGAAGGAGGAGGCTTGAGGACTAGGGTTTTCAAATCCTTAACCTCACAATACTCATTATGTTGGAGCATGACGTGCTATTGTTGCTTCGTTGAATAAACAAAAAAGCCCCCTATTGTACTTTAAAAGCATCATTGTAGGCATAGTTGGAATCTTGCAACCAGTACGTACTATAATTAGAAATATGCACAACGTGTTTTCTTCAGCAGGCTTCTCCAGCTGGATCATCTCAAACAGTGGGAACAAAGTCGCATTCAACATGATGTGCCCCAAATATTGGTGCAAAAACACACTTGGCACCCAGGTGCATGTGCAGTAATCCTTCATGGAAGTAGAAAAATTTTCCAAGCTCCCCATGCATGTCAAAACACCTATGACAAAGAAAATAATAAAAAAATGAGAACCATATTCCTGTCGAGTTGCATCTACAGCATGACATTCTGTGACATGACCTTGTTGCTATTTGGTGGTCCACATGACCTCCCACTTTGCATCGAACCTGGATATGTACTTATCACTGATCACACAAAAAATTGATGGCACGCAGATCTGATTATTGAATAGTAGAAATGTTCTTTCAATTCCTCCTTGGGATAGCTCGGTTCGAATCAGCTACAACTATCAATCCAGCTCGAAGGTGTTACAATTATTTTCCATAAAAAATGTAGTCAATAGATCTGGAATCATGTGGATTCTGTCACTGATGCCTCAACTATCACTACGGTCTCTTCGATGCTCCCCTTCCAAAGCAAATATGTCAACACTGCACTCACATCAATGCACTATGAAGATCCAAAAAAATGAGCTCAAATAAAATAGAATATTTCTTTGGAAACATATCCATTCCACCAGAGCAGAGTGAATTGGGGAAAATCTCTTTGATGAAAATGTGGTGCTGGGCACCAATTTGACATCACCAAAAAATCAATGTATCAATAAATAGCCCAACAAGGTAATATTAGGGAGATCTAGTTCTCTGAAAGAAGAGAGATAATATTCTACATTGTATAGCATCCTTGTGGCATATCTCCTTTTTATCGTTGAATCTTGTGTTTCAAGTGAGTGATGTTGGCCCACTTCACTATTATGCAAGGAGATATATCAAAATTTGAATAGAATATTTATGGACGATTTCGAGGCATATGACGTAAATGCAATAGAACTTAGGAGTATTTCCACTAGTCATAAATACCTTTTTCCAACCATATTTCCTGCTCCTTAGTGCAACAATTACGTGAGCCAACTATAAAATTTGGGCATAAAGAATCTCTAGGATTCGAAATAGCATCCAACTCCCGGTACTTCTCCTCCAATGCCATCATTATCTTTTTGTATCTCTCACTTCCACGAACAAATAGAAACTCCACTTCTTAGATCTACTTTTTTGCACTTTGGAAAACAGAAATTGTAATAGACATGGGAATCCATGGTAATCTCAACCATAGTGGACACGAGCATTTTTTGTGGCCCGAATCACATTGATATGGAAAAATAAAAAATGAATCCCAAACCATGGATATCTGCAGCACTTTTTAAAAAAATATTAGTAAAAAAACTTGTTCTCCTTCTAGAAATTAACGCAGGTGACCAAACATATTGAGATGCAAACTACATCGAGATTTAATGGATCAATTAGTGCAGGGGCTATATTCATCTCCGCTTTCTCTGCAAGCACATCTACAACCTCACATCTTGGCCAAAAAATGAGTGGTGCCACCGGATGCTCACTCCACTTCGATATCTGCAAGTGTACACATGATTTTGTTTTCACTTAGAGGGAATAATGGCAAAAAATGTGAATTTATGAATTTGCATGATCATTAAGGAATTCTATGCGGAAATCTGCTAGTTGCATTCTCATATTTTCCTAAGACATGTAGTTTCACTCCTCTAGGTGAGGCCATTATTGCATCGAGTGTGAGAAGTGGAACAAATTCTCATTAATTTGATAAAGTATAAATAATACATTTGAGCCAATATTAGTCCGGAGGTTGTGAAACCACCCAAGACCAAAATAGGCGCAGTTGCAACAAATAACAACTAGCTTAAAATTAATCAAATACAACAATATAATATTGTTAGGATCAAATTAATTAGAAAGAAGAAATATTGAAATATATTCTAACATCCCCCTTATTACAATATTTGAGGAAACATATAAATACTAGCTATACTAGCATCCCCCCATTATTTTGAAATACATAGAGAGCTGTGAAACAATCCAAATTTGACATGTGCAAGTGCCTTAGTGAATATGTCTGCAACTTGAGCATTGGTGGAGATGTACTGAAGCTAAATTCAGTACCTTGGTACTTCGTCTCGAATAAAGTGGCATTGTGTATCAATGTGCTTGGTTTTTTCATGATGCACTAGATTCTTAACAAGGTTCAAAACACCCATGTTGTCGCAGAACAAGTGTATTAGATATTTTGATGGAATACCCATACTTGTCAAGATGCGACACAACCATATTACTTCGTACATAGCTTCACGTGCGACACGATATTCTGCCTCTATTGATGAGATAGCAACCACCTATTGCTTCTTGTTATGCCAAGAGACAAGACTAGATCCAATATGAAATAAATATCCTGAAGTTGGTTTACAATCATCATATGACTCGGCATAGTCGGAGTCTATGTATCCCTGTAAGAAGAATTTGTTGTTCTTCTTGTATTCTAGGCCATATTCCATTGTGCCACGGACATAGTGAAGAACTCACTTTGTTGCTTTCCAGTGTGTCGTCTTAGGTTCCTACATGAACCTCGAAAGATAGTTGATAGCAAATACAATATTTGGCCTAGTGTTGGTCAGATATATGAGACTCCCAATCAGTTGACAATAGAGAGTAGCATCTACCTGAGGTGATTTGTCATATCGTGATAACTAAAGTCCTGATTCCATTGGTGTTGCCATCGGTTTGCAATCAGTCATGTGATATTTTTCTAGTAGTGTCTTGGCATATTTTTTTGGGGACACTTTGATGTAGTGCTCCTTCTGGTTCACTTCTAGATCAATATAGTAATGGAGAAGTCTGAGATCTTTCATTTCAAAATATTTGATCAAATCCTATTTGATAGTAGAGATCATTGTTTTTGAACTCCCTATAATGAGCAGATCATCAACATAGAGTACAAGCAACACTATTTCAGAGCCTTTCTTCTTGAAATAGAGTTTTGTATCCGACGAACATCTCTTAAATCCATGTTGCAGTAGGCGATTATCCATTTTTATGTATCAAGCCCGAGGGGCCTGTTTCAAACCATATAAGGATTTGACGAATCTTTAAACTTTCTGCCATTGGCCTTCCACTTCAAATCCTTCTAGTTGAGTCATGTAGACTTCCTCTTGGAGATCACCATTTAGAAAGTCACTTTTGACATTCATTTGGTGCACTTTCCACCCATACTGTGCTACCATAGCATAAAGAACTCAAATGGTTGTCATCCGAGCAGTAGATGCAAAATTTTCCTCGTAGTCAATGCCTTCTCTTTGAGCATAACCCTTTGCAACAAGTCAGACCTTATGCTTATCTATTGTCCCATATTCCTTGTAATTGAATTTGTACACACATTTGCAACCTATGGGATTCTTTCCATATGGTAGATCGACAAGCTTCCAAGTTTTGTTTTTCATCAGAGACTTATATTTTGCATCCATAGTGGCCTTCCACTGAGGCTCAATAAGAGCATATTGCACTAAAGTAGGTTCAAGTTCATCTATTGAAGACATAAACAACCTATCATCATCAATAGCCATATCTTCTGTATTTCTCTCTAGATCTACAGAAAGTTCCTCAAAATATTGACAAAGATCATCAACCCCTGTAATCTCTGTTGTAGCTTTCTCATGTCGAGCCATGCTATGAGTATGAGGTCTGTCTAGAGTCAAATATGGTGGAGTGGATAGCTTAGAGTCTCTGATTGTATTTGTATATCACTTTGGATTCTTCTTCTGTGGTGTTGAAGAAGATGAAGAAGGACCTCCAACCTTTGATGAAGGGGACTTCTCAACCTTAGTTTCCATAAGGTTTAGGTATACATCTGATGTGAAAGCCTCATCAAAAACTACATCTCTACTAATGTGAATCTTCTTGGTTAATGGATCAATAAATCGACAACCTTTAGAGTGCTCATCATACCCAAGAAAAATGCACTTCAATATTTTCTCATCTAGCTTCTTCCTCTTTTATTTCGGTATGTGCATGAATGCTTTACAACCAAAAATACATAGATGAGAGATGGAGGGTTTCCTACCAATCCATGCTTCCTATGGATTCATTCCTTGTATGGCCTTAGTGGGTTCCCTATTCAACATATATACTGTTGTGGTCAAAGCTTTTGCCCAATATTGTTGCCCAATTCTAGCTCCTGTGAGCATGCAATGAACCATTTCCATGATGGAATGGTTCCTCCTTTCAACAACTCCATTTTTTTGAGGAGTATAAGCAATAGTCAATTTTTGTATGATCCTATTTTCAGAAAATAATGCAAAAAATTCTTTAGAGGTGAACTCCCCCCTTGATATGAGCAGAGGGTCTTTATAGAAGTCCCTAACTCCTTTTCAACATATTTCTTGAATTGCTGAAAGAAGCCAGATGCTTCAGATTTCATTTGAAGAAAGAATACCCACATATTTCATGAGTAATCATCCATGAATAACTAAAAATACCTCTTACCCCCACAAATTTTGGGTGTTAAAGGACCACACATATCGGTGTGAACCAACTCCAGAGGTTTCTTTGCTCTTGTAGAGCTTCTCTCGAAAGGTACTCTATGTTGCTTTCCTGACAAGCAGTTAGAGCAAACTGGCAATGTGGTAGAAATAGAAGGAAGTTCCTTTACCATATCATACTTACTTATCTCAAGTAAGTAACCAGAACTCATATGTTCATATCTCTTGTGCCATGGGGAAGTTGCCTCCTTTGTAGAGACAACCATGGCTACATCTGGATTAGAGATAGCATCTAGGGAAAATAAGCCATACTTATATGAAGTGGTTGCAATGTTCTTACCCCTCCTGGTAATAGAACAACACTTCTTGCCCCTATAAAAACTAAAGTTTACAACCATATTCTTATCCAGAATTTGTGTGACTGACAATAAGTTTTTCGCCAATCCTAGAACATAGAGAACCTTTTCAATTTGGCACTTGTCATCAGGAAGAGTAACAGAAACTGTACCTTCTTCCTGAAACTTGTAGGTTTTATCATCAACAATAGTGACAGGTTTGCCCTCTTTGGCCTCAAAAGACTCAAACCATGATTTGTCACTAGTCATGTGCTTACTGGTGCTAGAATCGACATACCATATAGGATCCGTCTGCTAGGATACTGTGGTAGTCATGAGCACTTTGTGTGCTCGCTTAGAATCCATTTTAGATTTCTCAATAGCAACATTCACTTTCTGTTGCTTGTTATTTTATGGTTTGTTTTGGCCTTTTTGTTTTGGTTGTTTATTCTTATGCCAACATCTATTTGTATCATGACCTTCCTTGTCACAAATATTGCAATATCTCATAGTCTATTGAGTTTGTTGATTTTGTTTCCATTTTGAATCCTTTTGAGAACTCCCTCCCTTCTGAAAATTACCCTTCTTTTTCTGGCTCTTCCTGTTTGTGTAGAGGGCAATGTTAGAAGAATCATCTCTTTGTAGTTGGCGTGTCTCCTCCTCTTGAAGCAAATTTACCAACTCAACATAGGTAACTTGTCTCCATGATACATGAAGTGAGGTGATCAATACTCGAAAAGAATCAGGTAATGCTCTCAATACCACTGAGGTAAGGAGCTTATCATCAACTGGTGTTTCCAAAGAATTCAATTTTCCTTTTAACTCAGACACTATGTAAAGAAAGAGTTCAATTGTCTCTCCCTGTTTCATGCTTAGATTGTGTAATTGAGATTGAAGAAATAGAATGGTGGAATCATTCCTTCATATATAGTTTTAAGGGAATTCCATGCCTCTTTACTATTTTGAAAATTAGCAATATGGGGTTGAACTTCATCAGAGACAACAAGCAAAATGAGCATTTTTGCCTTGCTATCTATCTTATCAAAGTTTTTCTGATCAGCAGTGAGAGTAGTGGCTCCAACTGCAGATGAAGGTCTTACTATTTTTCCAGAAACAACATCCCAAAGATCATCCATCTCGAGTATTGCCTTCATTTTGTTTTTCCATGGTGTATAGTTTGGACCTTTCAACAACTGATGAGCATCAGTCATTAGTTTTGTGGACATTGTGAAGATTCCTTATAACACCAAATGGCCCCCCCTTCGATATACCTTAATGCCAGTCCATTATACCATACAAAATACCTACCCTTACGTGAGGAAGACTATAGGTATTTTTAAAAACCAAAAAAATTACCCGCCCTTATGTGAGGGAGACTGTAGGTAATTTTAATTATTATACAATAAGTGGTACATAGGCGATATTGAAAGGGAATCACCTCGTTGATGGAACCAACCTTAGAAAGTCTTCAATCCTTATATGTGGGGCATAACTTACCCTAAATATTTTGGATATCCGAACGTTCGTCTTGATTTAAGCCTAAACATGACAATTATTGGGGTAGTGGATGGAGTAAAAAAATAACAAAATGGCAAACTTATCTCTCCCAAAATATTAATAGAGAACAAGCTCAGACATCATTTTGGCAACTATATTAGGTAGTGGATACAGTAGTGCAATCACAATAGCTTTACCTGTAAGTGTTGGCCAGAGGTATCACAAATACTGAATGTTACAGTGCAATAAATGGCACGGATGGGTTTTAATTATTCTGGGGACTTAGGAAGTGAATTTGATTTTAACTTTTAATTATGTAGTGCATAGAAAGAAAAAAATTTCAACTTACAACATAAAATTTCCCATAGAAAAAAAAACACTAGGTGTCAGGCGCAGCCAAAAATGCACCTTTACAATAATACCAAAATTAGCTTTTTCTTAAAAAATTACCCTCTATCCCCCCTTGATTTTTCAAAAAAAAAAGACTCCTCCCTTTAAAATTTCTCTTTATAAATAATTTTAAAACATTCTTTTATAACTAAAGTTAAAAAAAAATAACTTTATCTTACATAGTAAAAAAATATTTTTTGTTTTTAAAAAATAACCATAAACTATTATAAAATAAATTAAAATGATATTTAATTTTCACTTTAATTAAAGAATTTAAAAAAAAACTTAATTAAAAAAAATGAAAATTTTTATACCATTTGGGGGGGGGGAAGTCGACGGGACTCAAACCCGCGACCTGAGGGCTCCCAGAGCCCTTACCACTCTGCTCACAACCAGTGAGTCAGTGGGCTGATCCAAGAGTACTCCTCGGTGCCCTCCACCTTAAGCAGCGTTTGAATGCGTAAAGCCTTCCGCGGTGGCGCTCCCTCCTCCACCACCACTTGTACGGAGGGCAAGTGGTGCTCCCTCCTCCTCCACTCCCCTATTTGCAAATCTGAAAAACCTCTAACTTGCTACCCTGAAGTTGTAGTAGGGAAATTTAATTCTCCTTCTTTTGGGCTTGTTTTTTGATGGTGAAAATTGTCTCCAATTTTTCTCTATCAATGAACTATTATTTTAGTTTACAATGAGTTTCAATCTTCTATCAGACTCTTTTCTTCAGGTCCCTTTGTAGCTCTGATACCAATGATGGTTTTAGAACTATTATGACTAAAGAAAAGAAGTATCACTTTGTATTACAAAGAATGAAGTGTTACAATCAAGAATGGAGCTTAGAGTCCATTATATAGGAAGATAGTTTCCTTGCTCTTTACTCTACCTAAGACTTATGTACATGTGGACTACATGCACATTTACATCATTGCACATTCCAACACTTGTGCATTTATTACTTCTTCCCCAAGTAACCACTTAACATAAGATAAAATAATATAATAATTAACATGTATCAAATAATGTAATATACTCTAACAAATAACATAAACAAACACATATGGATAATATTTATGGAAAAAACCCTATGAATCTACCCCACTAGCCTTCTATCCTTGGAACTGCAACATACATTAGCCACTAACATAGTCCAACTAGGGTGGAATACCCAGGTTAAAATAACCTAGGGAAGGTACTCACCTACACACAACATATTCAAACCAAATATTTTAAAAGCAAATGTTAACAAAAAGGAGACTTGAATGATCGTGGTACAAAACATGAGAATTTTTATTTGAAAGGGCACTATTGTTAGAAGAGTTGTATCATATTCTATTTTTTAACTTTTTTCCAAACATCGATTCATAGGACAAATCTTCTATATTACTACTTCTATGATCCTACCACATCCTTCTATGAAATAAACCAAACAAATTGTTAAGGAATAAAATATTAATCATTGTGAACCCCATTTCTTTTTTCATGATCAACAATTGTAATAACTTGTTGGGGGAAGTCTCCTTCCCAAACATTGAGCCCTTCTTGTGTTATTCCAAAATTAGCCATATAGTTTGCTTCACTATTTCCTTCCCTATAAATATGATTAAATTCCACTACCTCCATAAGCCTTATAATATATCAAGCTTCACCAATCATAAAGGCTAAATTCTAGTTGAATTTTGTATCTTTTTTCATTAGATTAATCATGTTTAAGGAATCCCCTTCTATAATTAATTTTTTAACCTGATGATTACTCACCAACTTTATTCCCATACACATAGCACAAGCCTCCACAAAGTGGCTTGAATGATCCCCTAGGGCTTTAGAATAAGCCATCAAAATATTACCTTTTTCATATCTTATCAAACCTCCCACTCTAGAAGGTCTTGGATTTCTTTTAGCTGCCCCATCAAAGTTTAATTTCAACATACCCCCCAAAGGGGAAGTCCATTTTGTTTTCATATTTAAAATGTTTTAGGAGGATCAAACATACATCTCACTAGATCAAAACCTCAATAAAAAATAATCATAACTTCATCCTTTTATTCTCATACCTCTTCCCACTTAACTAATCTAGCATTATCCATATCTAGAGAGAAAATCCTATTGGCCACAACAAGACTATCCCTTCTTTTACCTTTAAAAAAGATACTATTTCATTCTTTCCAAAGAGCTCATAAATAATTAGGAAGACAAAAATATCATAAATATTTAAGCCTCTTACTCTTGAAAGGGGATTCCATTATAGATAAATATCACTAAGGTAGTTAGAGAAGACCCAAGAAACCTATAATATACTAAGAACTAGATGGAGGGCTTTTTGAACAAAGGAGTAGTTCAAGATCAAATGGTTACATATTTCAACATACATTCACAAAGGCTGCACCTATTTGAAAGTTGAAAATCTATTTTTATAAGGTTATCCATAGTAAGGATATTATTTTAGAATATGAGCCAGAAGAAGACAAATTTTAAAGTGACATTCCTTAACCAAACATTCAAATCTATCAACAAACAAGGAATTTCTCCTTCCAGTAAATAGTAACCAAAATTGATTGAATATATCCCTTGATTGAATAATTTGCACAACCTAGAATCCTAAGAATTTAGGTTATTAAATAAATAAAATTGAATCATCCTATTTAGTTTACTAAGAATCTAGTTCCTTCTTTGGGCTAAACCTTCATCTTCAATTTGTTTCCATCTAGATCTACTCTCTCTCCTTATGATGTAATCACTAGCGATGGATCCATAAGTATGAGAAACCTCATTTTCTAGGACAATGAATTCCAAATCCTGATTAAGGTAATGCTCTTAAGCTAGGAATATTTCCAAAAAAAGACCTTTTTACCCCTGCCAATTTTCCATTATAAACCTTGCTGCAAAATGGTCTAATAGTTTGGAGATTATTCCAAAAGTTAGATCCCTTGGGAAAATTCTTGTCCTCCAAAAAATCAGCATCATCTCTTAGGTACTTGGATTGAATAATATTCACCCATCTTACCTCTTCATTCCTTATTAGTTTCCACCCACACTTTCCCAAGAGGGCTTTATTTAGTTTTCTTAGTCTTCTAAAACCCAAGCCCCCTACTTATTTTTCCTGGTAGACCTATTCCCAAGATACTAGTGGTAGGTATTTTTTATCTTCTAAACTAGTTCATAGAAAAATCCTTCGAATCAATTCAATTCTATCATAGAATTTAACCAATATCTTATAGAGGTATATAAAATAGACTAGGATGCTTTTAATATATGATTTCACCAAAAGATATTTTCCTCCATGGCTAAGAATATCTCCTTTCCATCTTGTTAGTTTCTTGGAAAATCTCTCCATAATTGGCTTCCACATATCATCCAAATATCTGCCTTTAAACATGGGTATACTAAGATAATTTGAAGAAAATTCCCTAATACCACATACAAAGATACCTAAAAAATTTAATTACCTCCTGACATGAGTGTTTAAAAATAAGATTTTACTTTTTGTAAAGTTAATTTTCTATCTAGCTACTAATTCATAGGTTTCCAAAATAGATTTCAACTCTCTTACTTGTGGGATAGAGGATTTTGAAGTGATCATAGTGTCATATACAAACTACTGATGGGAGATAGGTCTAAGGGTGGAAGTAGACTTAATACAATCTAAATTTCCTTATTTCATAGCATTTGAAATAGTTCTCGCAAGGGCCTCAACAAGGATGATAAAGAGATATGGTGATAAGGGCTCTGCTTGTTGTAGACCTTGTTTGACTTTAAAATAACCAATAATGATGCCCTTGATTAAAATACAAAATATAGCTAAGGTAAATTAGGTTGATAATAAGTCAATCTAGTCTTGTTGAAATCCAAATTTTCTCAACACTCTGATGAGGAACTCCTAGGAAACCCTATTGTAAGCCTTACTCATATCCAACTTTAGAAGCATTACCTCCTCCCTAATTTTATATATAGAATGTATGATTTCATAAATTGTAATTATACTATATAAATTCTATCATCCTTTGACAAACCCACCATAATTTTGGTCTATTATAAATGGTAGCACAACTTTAATTTTGTTAGCCAATATTTTGGAGAAAATTTTATAAAGTGTATTACACAAGCTAATAGGATGAAAAACAACAAAATTTCTAGATCCTATTACCTTAGGAATAAGTTCTAGGAAGGTAGCATTCACATCATCAGGAATATGATGATTCTTTTGAATCCCCTTCATTGCACCAATAATATCAAGCCCCACAATATGCCATAAATGATAGAATAAGAATACTAGAAAACCATCTACCCCAGGGGTTTTAAGCCCCTTCATATCAAATATTACCTTGTATACATCCTTATGAGTGAAAGAACTTTGAATATAGTTATTCATTTTATCTGTGATCAGACTAGGGATATTTTGGATGATGGAATCCATTGCTTTATCACTAGGGATGATAGCCACTGATGCAGGAGCATCCGGTGGTAGCAGAGCAATCTTGCATCAACAATTTTTTTTTTCCAAGTGTTAGCTTGATGTCGCAATATCGTGACATGTTGTTTTTTCACGACTCAGGCAGGAGAGGGAAGGCACAAAGCAAAAATGTCACGATTTCATGACATGTCAAGAAATCGTGACCAGAAGATGAAAGAAGGCGCAAGGGAGAAAAAGTGTCGCGATATCGCGACATGTCGTATTATCATGACAAAAGGACGAAGCAAGACGTAGGAGTGAAAAATGTCATGATTTCATGACATGTCGTGAAATCGCGACCAAATTAGGAGAGAGAGGGCATCCGAAGAAAATGTCATGAAATCGCGATGTGTCACGATTTCGCTACTGAAAGAACACAAGAATGGCCAGAGGAGAAAAATGTCATGATTTCGTGACATGTCGCGATATAGTGACCGAAGGAGCAAAAAATGAAGCAAGGAAGAAAATTTTCGTGATATCGCGACATGTCATGATTTTGTAACCCGAAGCAGAGAGCGAGAGCAGAAGGCAAAGCTATCACGATATCACGACCCAAAGCAGAGAGCGAGAGCAGAAGGTAAAGCTATCGTGATTTCACGACCTAAGAAGCAAAGACAGAGCAGAGGGCAAAGATGTCATGATATCGTGACATGTTGCGATTTCGTGATCAAGAAGGAAGAAAGAAGAACTGAAAAGGAAGATGTCGCAACATCATGACATGTCGCAATATCATGACCCGTAGAAGAGGAATATAGCGAGAGAAAAATATCACGATATCATGACCTGAAGGAGGGGAAGCCTAAGAGAAAGAAAAATGTCGTGATATCATGACCCGAAGGAAAGAAACACTGCAAGGAAAGAAAAATGTTGTGATATCGTGACATGTCGCGATATCGCGACCCGAAGGAAAGAAATGCTGCAAGGAAAGAAAAATGTCATGATATCGCGACATGTCCCAATATCACGACCCAAAGGAAAGGAATGCTGTGAGAAAAGACAAGTGTTAGGATATCATGACATGTCGCTATATCACGACCAGAAGGAAAGAAATGCTGCAAGGAAGGAAGATGTCGTGATATCGTGACCCGAAGGAGAGAAGGGCAGCAAGGAAGAAGAATGTCGTGATATCGTGACATGTCGCTATATCGTGACCTTTTGTTGGTTCATCGTTCAAAAAAGTTCATATTCCTAGACGGTATTTTTTGAGGTGTTTAGGGCATCATTAATGCATGTTTTCTTTCCCGATAAGCTTGCTGAGCATGGCGGCCATTCGAAGTCTGTGCCTAGAAGTCAGACGGCTCATCGATGCATGTATCCACGGCCAACCCGATGGCAGTTGCCAGTTAGGGAAAGATGAAAAGGTTCAGTCAGGTAGGATGTATTCTGGTAGATGGGTCATTAATGGCCTAGAGGGTCAGACCTGGAAAGAGATGGAGACATGGTTATAGAAGTAGGAGGTGCATTAAGAAAAGGGGGGCTCAAAACTAGAAACAACGCCTGTTTGCTTGTATTGTAATTTTTTTTTGGAAAGTTAAAGGAAATGAGAGCTTGAGTGATTCTCTATGTTACTATGTTTCTATGTTATTCATTCCCTATGTCCGTGTCTGTGTCCCCATCAAGTGGTATCAGAGCGGGAGTTCCTGAGTGTGTGAGCAGATCGTTGAAAGTGAGGCAGCTTGCACTAGGATCTATGGAAGGGTTGTGAGAAGAGAGTGAAGCAAAATGCCTCCACGAAGAAACCATGGTGGTGGAAGAAACACGGTGCTAGAAAAATATTTTAGAGCTTTGCAGAGGCAATTTCAGGCCCTGCAAGAGGAGCTGCGTAGAGGACTTGAACCCAGAGGGGAAGAAGGAAGTGTAGATGAAGTTGATGAAGAAGAGGACCAGTTTGAGGAAGAAGAAGAGGCAGTAGATCCTACACAAGCCAGATTATATAGAGCCATCTCTCAGATTGGAAAGAGACCAAAGATGGAGGTTTCTATGTATTCTAGAAATCTTGATCCAGAGGAGTTGATTGACTGGATCAATGATTTGGAAGAATACTTCGAGTATGAAGAAGTTGAAGATCCTGATAGGGTTAGGTTTGCCAAGACCAAGCTGAAGGGTCATGCCAACATATGGTGGAAGGGAGTACAACTGGAAAGAAATAGAAGAGGAAAGGAGAGAATAACCAGGTGGGATAGAATGTTGGAGAAGTTGAAGAGGCAGTTCATCCCAGCTAACTATGAGATGGATCTGCTAAAGAAAATGCAAGGTTTGAAGCAAGCAAGCAAGTCTGTTAAAGAAAACATAGAGGATTTTTACAAGATTGTAATCAGAATAGGCCATTTAGAGGCCAACAAGGAGAAGGTAGCCCATTATATTAATGGGTTACGAGCAAGTATTCAAGAGGAGTTAAGCCTAGTCAAGATGACCACCATAGAGGATGCTTACTAGTTTGCTCTGAAGGTTGAAGAGAAGCTGAACAAAAGGTTTGAGAGCAAGCAAAGAGGAAGAGGTCATGGTGGAAGGACTGGTGGAAGGACCAATGGAGAAAAATATAAGGACCAGAAGAAGGCTGGTGAGACTAGTAATACCTAAGAGCAGAAAGAGGAGAACACCTACCAACCCCATAATCAGAACAATGGTTACCCAAGAGGGAGAAGTATATTTGGATGTGGATTTGGAAGAGGAGGATTTTGTGAAACCTATTTCCATTTTGGTGAAGAAGGACATCAAGCATTTGAGTGTCCACAACACCAAGAAATGACAAACAAGATACCTGAGGGTCATGCTAGAGCTACTATAGCAGATGAAGGTGCTGAATCAGAAAATTTTGAGGAGGCAGAGAGAGGAGAAGTTATGGTCACTAGGAGGACCCTGCTGAATGAGGAGAAAGGATCAGACCAAATGAAGAGCCTGTTCCACACAAGGTGCAAAAGTTTGGGTAAGGTCTGCAATATTATCATAGATAATGGTAGTACTGATAACTTGGTTTTAGAATAAATGGTTGCCAAGTTATAGTTAAAAAGGAGAAGACACCCGCATCCATACCGGATTGCATGGTTACAGAAGGACCATAGAGTTTTGGTCGATGAGCAATGTTTAGTGAAGTTCAGTATTGGGAATTACTCTGATGAGGTCCTGTGTGACATCCTACCCATGGATGCTTGCCATTTGTTGTTGGGAAGGCCTTGGCAGTTTGATCGGTGTGCAGTGCATGATGGTCTTGCCAACACCTACTCAGTGATGAAGAATGGAGTGCACCATAAGCTGAAGCCCTTGAAGGAGGCAAAATAAAAGGTATGCAACAGCGCTAGAATCTGTTTAGTTGAAGGAGAAATTTTTTTGAATAGTTTAAAGCATGAGCATATGTGCTATGCATTAGTTCCTAGAGTTAGGAAGGAAGAATGCAAGGATACCCCTGTAGAAGTCTTAGGATTGTTAGGAGAATTTCTAGACATTATATCTGATAATATGCCTAAGGGTTTACCACCAGTGAGGAAGATCAGTCACCATATAGATTTGGTACCAAGATCTAGCTTACCCAATAAGGCAACACATAGAATGAACCCTATAGAAATGGAAGAGTTGAACAAGAAAGTCCAAGAGTTGCTGGAGAAGGGATTGATTTAGGAAATTTTGAGTCCATGTGTAGTACCTGTAGTACTAGCACCAAATAAAGATGGAGAGTAGAGAATGTGTATAGACTTTTGAGCCATTAACAAGATCACCATAAAGTACAGATTTCCATTGCCAAGGATGGATGACATTATGGACTGTTTGAGTGGAGCCAAGTACTTCACCAAGATTGATCTGAAGAGTGGTTCTCATCAGATTCATGTCAGAGAAGGAGATGAGTGGAAGACAACCTTCAATACCAGAGAAGGTTTGTATGAATGGTTGGTCATGCCATTTGGGCTGACCAATGCACCAAGCACATTCATGCGGTTGATGAATGAGGTATTGAAAGATTTCTTAGGCAAATTTGTTATTGTCTATTTGGATGATATTCTAATATTTAGCAGAACCCTAGAAGAGAATTTGATGCATATCAGAAGGGTTTTTGACAAGCTGCGGGAGGAGCAATTGTTGATTAATCTGAAGAAATGTAATTTTGTGAAGAAGGAGTTAGTGTACCTGGGATTTGTCATCTCAGTCGGAGGTCTAAAAATGGACCCAAAAAAATTAAGAGCTATCATTGAATGGCCTACTCCGAGAAGCACGACTGAGGAAAGATCATTTCATGGTCTAGCAAGTTTTTACAAGAAATTCATTAGGAATTTCAGTAGTATTTGTGCACCCCTTACAGAAACAATGAGAGGGAACAATAAAGAATTTAAGTGGACCTTAGGAGCAGATAAGAGCTTTGATATGCTGAAAAGGAAGGTTACAGAACAACCTATTTTGGCACTTCCGTATTTTAATAAGGTATTTCAGGTAGACTGTGATGCTAGTGGTAGTGCCATAGGAGCCATTTTGAGCCAAGAAGGTAAACCTATTGCTTACTTTAGTGAGAAACTTAATGATGCCAAAAAGAAGTATTCAGTTTATGATCAAGAGTTTTATGCTATAGTTCAGGCTCTAAAGAAGTGGAGACATTACCTGTTGCCAAAAGAGTTTGTTCTATTTACTGATCATCAGGCCTTATAGTATATTAATAGCTAGGGGAAGCTAAATCAGAGGCACCTGAAGTGGGTTGAGTTTCTATAGAGTTATACCTTTGTGTTGAAGCACAGGAGTGGAAGGTCCAAAAGAGTTGCAGATGCCTTAAGCAGAAGGCAATGTTTGTTGATAGAAATGAATGTGGAAGTAGTAGGATTTGATGAATTGAAGGGTTTGTACCCTGAAGATCCTAATTTTGTAGAAGTCTGGAAGGCTTGCTTGGCACATGCTACTTTGGACAGGACCAAGTGGTTAGATTTTTTGATCCAAGATGGGATTTTGTTCAAAGGAGGTCAACTATGCATTCCACGAAGTTTAATGAGGGAGAATCTAATAAAGGAGAAGCCTAGTGGGGGACTAGCTAGACATTTTGGTCGATATAATACCATTGTCATTGTTAGTGAAAACTACCATTGGCCATAGTTGCAGCAAGATGTGACTAAATTTGTGCAAGGTTGTAGAGTCTGTCAGATGGCTAAGGGAGTGAGACAGAATACAGGATTGTATCAGCCATTACCTGTGCCAAAGAGACCATGGGAGGACATCAGTATGGATTTTGTTCTTGGCCTACCAAGGACACAATGACGGAGTGACTCCATTTTTGTTGTGGTTGACAGGTTTTCGAAGATGGCTCATTTTATTCCATGTCAAAAAATGAGTGATGCAGTTCATATTATAGGCTTGTTTTTCAAGGAGGTGGTACGCCTTCATGGTCTACCCAAGAGTATAGTATCTGATAAAGATACCAAATTTGTGGGTTATTTCTGGAGAACTTTGTGGAAGCAGCTGAAAATGGATTTGAAGTTTAGTTCTGCATACCATCCATATACTGATGGACAAACAGAGGTGGTGAACCGAAGTTTAGGTAATATTCTAAGATGCCTGGTAGGAGACAGTCCCAAGGGATGGGACTTGGTCTTGCCACAGGCATAATTTTCTTACAATAATTCCATCAACAAAAGTATTGGTAGATCCCCATTCCAGATTGTGTATGGGAACAACCCAAGAAATGTTTTTGAATTGAGAACGATGGGTAAAGGAGAAAAGAGTAGTGTTGAGGCTAGAGATTTTGCAGAGCACATAAAGAGTTTGCATGAAGAGGTAAAACAACATATCAGTAAGATGAATACTCAGTACAAAGCCAAAGTCGATCATAAGTGGCATTTCAAGGAGTTCCAAGTGGGAGATGAGGTCATGGTTCACTTGAGAAAGGAGAGGTTTCCTAGCAAAACCTATAAAAAGCTGAAGATGAAGAGGTTTGGACCATGCAGGATCATAGGTAAAAGAGATTTGAGAAATGCCTATGAAGTGGAACTGCCAAGCGAGATGAATATATCACCTATTTTTAACATTGCAGATTTGGTAGAATATCATGAAGGAGGCAGTAGCGAGACATCGAATATAGAATTATGGAGTATTCCAACATCTACCCTAGCAATAGACAAGATCAAGGAGATACTAGACACTCGAGTAGGCAAAAGTACAAAGAACAGGCAGTATTTTGAATACCTGGTCAAATGGAGGGACATGCCTATCGAAGATGCAACTTGGTTGTCAAAAGAAGAGGTCGACCGCTTGGGTCTTCCTCCAACAACACAGAAGTGAAGGACACTTCTCAATCCACCCCAGGTGTTTGATGCAGGAGCATCCGGTGGCAGTAGAGCAATCTTGCATCAACAATTTTTTTTTCCAAGTGTTAGCTTGATGTCGTGATATCGCGACATGTTGCGTTTTTGTGACTCAGGTATTAGAGAGAAGGCATGGAGCAAAAATGTTGTGATTTCATGACATGTCATGAAATCGCGACCAGAAGATGAAAGAAGGCGCAAGGGAGAAAAAGTGTCGCGATATCGCGACATGTCGCATTATCGCAACAAAAGGATGAAGCAAGATGTAGGAGTGAAAAATGTCACAATTTCATGACATGTCACGAAATCATGACCGAATCAGGAGGGAGAGGGCGTCCAAAGAAAATTTTGTGAAATCACGATGTGTCACGATTTCACTATCGAAAGAACACAGGAATGGCCAGAGGAGAAAAATGTCGCGAAATCGCGATCGAAGGAGCATAAAAGGAAGCAAGGAAGAAAACTGTCATGATATCATGACATGTCACAATTTCGTGACCCAAAGCAGAGAGCGAGAGCAGAAGGCAAAGTTGTCGTGATATCATGACATGTCATGATTTTGCAACCCAAAGCAGAGAGCAAGAGCAGAAGGCAAAGCTATCACGATATTGTGACATGTCACGATTTCGTGACCCAAGAAGCGAAGAGAGAGCAGAGGGAAAAGATGTCACGATATCGTGACATGTCATGATTTTGTGACCGAGAAGGAAGAAAGAAGAATCAGAAAGAAATATGTCACGACATCGCGACATGTCATGATATTGCGACCCGCAGAAGAGGAAGACAACGAGAGAGAAAAATTTCGTGATATCACGACATGTTGTGACATTGCGACCTGAAGGAGTGGAAGGCCAAGAGAAAGAAAACTGTCACAATATCGTGACCTGAAGGAAAGAAATGCTGCAAGGAAAGAAAAATGTCATGATATCGCAACATGTCACGATATCGTGACTCGAAGGAAAGAAATGTTGCAAGGAAATAAAAATGTCATGATATCGCAACCCGAAGGAAAGGAATGCTGCGAGAAAAGACAAGTGTCGTGATATTGCGACATGTATCAATATCATGACCTGAAGGAAAGAAATGCTGCAAGGAAGGAAGATGTCGCGATATTGCGACATGTTGCGATATCACGACCCGAAGGAGAGAAGGGTAGCAAGGAAGAAAAATGTCAGGATATCGCGACATGTTGCTATATCGTGACCTTCTGCTGGTTCACCGTTTGAAAAATATTGCATTCCCAGACGATGTTTTTCGAGGAGGTCAGGGCCTCATTAATGCATGTTTTCTTTCCTGGTAAGCTTGCTGAGCATGGTGGCCATTCGAAGTCTATGCCCAGAAGTCAAACGGCTCATCGATGCATGTATCCGTAGCCAACCCGATGGTAGTTTCCAGTTAGGGAAATATGTAAAAGGTTCAATCAGGTAGGATGTATTCTGGCAGATGGGTCATTAATGGCCTAGAGGGTCAGACCTAGAAAGATAGGGAGACATGGTTATAGAAGCAGGATGTGCATTAAGAAAAGAGGGGCTCAAAACTAGAAATGACGCTTGTTGGCTAGTATTGTAATTTTTTTTTGGAAAGTTCAAGGAAATGAGAGCTTGAGTGATTCTCTGTGTTACTGTGTTTCTATGTTATTCATTCCCTGTGTCTGTGTCTGTGTCCCCATCCACTAATCAATTATGAGAAAAATTGAACTGCCTCCTTTTTAATCTCTCCAAAATCCTCCATTATCTGCCCATCATTTTTAAAAATATTCATGATTTTATTGATGCTTCAATGTCTTAAGGAAAAAGCATGGAAAAAATTACCGTTATGATCTCCTTCTTTAAGCCAAGTTATTATTGATTTTTATCTTCAAAAATCTCTTCATAAGATAAGGTATTATGGTATTCAACAAGAATAGATTTTTCTCACAACTCACTAGATAGACCCTCCTTATCCATTACATATTAAGTATCCTACAATTGGTTTTTAAAATTTGTTCCTATTTATTCCACTACTTTAGATTCCTTTTAATGAATCTTAACCTCTTAGCTATTTGGGAAACCTTATCACCAAAGAATTCTTCCTTCCACTAGTCTACAATTTGAGATTCCAAATTCTCACGTCATAGCCACATCATTTCAAATTTAAATGGGGATATGAACAAATATTTTAAGTCACCCAATTTCAAAATTAAAGGGTTATTATTAGAACCGAGTTTAATGAGGGTATATAGAAAGGATTCTTCTAAAAGCTATAAATATTCATGAGATAACAAAACTCTATCTAATTTGACTTGGATTAGATGCTCCTCTAAATGGCAATTACTCCAAGTATATTTCACCCTCCTAAGGTCCACATCTATTAGTTTATTATCATTAATAAATTTGGTAAAATTAATCATTCCTTATAAGATAGTAGGGTTTCCTCCTTTATTATCGTATGGATTGAGGAGAGAATTGAAATCCTAGCCAGAATCCAAGGCATTCCTTTGAATGCTTCATGTTGATGGCTTAGTTTATCCCAAAGTTGTTTTCTCCTAGCAACTATATTCAGAGCATACACATTTTTTATAATCCACTCATTGTTAGTTGCCTTACAAGAAACTACATATTATATAAGCCCAAAAATCATATTTTAAGTACATAAAACATAATCTTATACTCTATAAATGTATTTAAAATCATTTAGTTCGTAATTTTATAAAATGTTACATGTTGCACTTTGTATATGATTTAAAAATAAATAAAACTACATAAAGCTTTGTGAATGATCATTAACATTACAAAAAAAACTATTTTATGTACAATAATATATAACCTAATATTATAGTTGCAAGCTTCCTACAATGGTAAGAACTTTAGCCTCTCTTTGAAAAGTCAAAGGTTCAAACCCCATTCAATATGGAATAGAAACCCCTCATAACAATATGTGTAAACCCATTCAACAATATATAAATTAATATTTTTAATTAATTAAGTCCATTAAAAAATTTATATTTCATAAATGCATTATAAACCACATAATATTTATGTGTAATAGAATCTATACAACCTCATTAATTCATAAGAAACTACTTTTTATCTATGTTCAAATAACTTTATGGACTATATTTATAAAGAAAAATTAGTTATATATAATTATAGTTTAAAATAAAATGACCTATAGTTATCCATTCTCACTAAGAACAAATTTTGGGACTATTGAAAGATCAATAGATTCAAATCAAAGACCTTGAATATAGCTTGGGATTTGGGTTTCATCTGTTGGTAACTTCGGTTTGAATATAACAAAAATATTTTTAGAGAAGAGTTTAGACTAGAGGAAAGAATTTGGGGAACTCTAATTAGGAAAATTTAGAGGTAATGTAGGATATAACTCAGGAGGACTCTTATTTGGAAGAGGATGAAGCAAATATATGGACACAACTCTAAAAGCAACTGCAATATGAAAACTAAGAAAGGGAGGATAAGAATAAAAATAGAGATTTGTAGATTCAAGATGAAGTCTAAGGATTATAAAGGAGAGGGTGAATGGAACACTTTAAGGGGTCATCTAGTAGGAATTGGAACATATAGGAATTGAATAGTTAAAGAAACAAAGCTAAACCATATTTTGAGCCTTACTAAGAAGTTATCAAAAGTAAATGTATAATTTAAGTTTTTGGAATATAATTTTACCTTTTTATTAAAAATTATAGTTTAAAATGAAATAATCTATATAAAAAAGGTATTAATACAAATATTATCCAAAGAGATTACATTAAATATTGAAACTATGTTATAATACCATTTACAAATTTGTATTTAAATCCTTGTCAAGGTAATGATATGTTTTCCCCAATGATATGTTGTCGATGTTTTATCTTAGTTACCTCATTTCAAATCATTGGGAGAGAAGCCCCTTATTGCTTCAAAAAATATTACCCTAGTGATTCCACCCATTATACTTCATATTATTTTTTTGGTTTGGGTAGTGTGAAAAACCCATAATTAGGGTTGAGCATTGCCATTCTAGTAATGACCCCTGAGAGATAAACTTATATTTTTTTTTGGGTTACATAGGAGAGTTGGTCACAACCATCTAATTTTAGTAACTAGCAAGCATAGGGTTCAAACCATAGGGGTTTCTCTCACCAAACCTATTTCTCATTGTTATTGTTGATCTGACACGAAGAGGACCACTAATTTATTAATATTTTTACCATCATCATTGGTCTAGAATGCACTCAGAGGATTCAAATCAGACTACTACCTTTATAAATAGGTTACCCTTGAGGTTTAAACCTGGATGTCTTCTTGGTAAGTGCCTGTCTAGACAAACACTTACCAATCCACCTAGCCCTCTTGAGATAAAATTATCAATAGGGGATTAACACACAACCATACACAATCACCCATGTTGTGTTTTAAACCTTGGACCTCCTAAAGAAAAACCAAAGCCCTAAAAATTGTATTGTCCTCCATGAAATTATACTTCACATTATTAAAACAATAAAAAATTATATTTAACTGATAAGATAGATATTATAGTATGCAAATATTTAAGAAACTATGCACCCCTACATACATGAAAAAAAAGATAAATACTTTATTAGTGCATCTAGGTAAGCATGCACTCTACAAATGAATTAAAATTATGTATTATCTAATCATAAAAGAAATAATTTATTCTATATTAGTAGTGCAAGTGAGAATAGTTTATAATGAGAACATGAACTATTTGGATGAGGTAATTAAAGTTTTAAAATAAATAATTATAGAAATAATTTGTAAATTTATAAAATACTATGTTCTTTGATAAAAATAATAAAAAATAAATATTTTTAAGATTAGTAAATTTATATATTTAAGTTCATAAAAATTTAAGGATAGTATTAGTATCTAATAAACTAAATATTTTGTAAAATCATAAAAATGTATACTGTTTATGAGTACATAAAAAGTATATAATCTATAAGTACATAAGAACTTTTTAAAAATAATACTATATTAATTTGTATTACTTAATAATGAGATTATAAAAAATAATATATTTATTTAAATATTTTAAATGAAGTTTTGATGATAGTGGAATTGATCTTTGGCTTTAACAAGGATCTAAGCTTTGGGTTCGATGATAATAGATCTAAGATTTGGCTTAGATGATAATAGATCTGAGATTTGGATTCAATAGATTTGAGCTTTGGATTCAATAGATTTGAGCTTTAGCTTTGGTAGATCTAAGCTTTAGCTTGGATATATCAAAGTGTTGGCTTGGGTGGACCTAAGATTTGACTTTATTAATGATATATTTAAGCTTTGGCTTTGATGATGATAGATCTAAAGTTTATAATAAAAGCCAACTATCTTTATTAATTCAATGGTGAGAAAAAATTATCTAGGACCTGGTAGCGGTAATGGGAATGAGAGTGATAATAGTTCAAGATCTGGTAGTGGTTGTAGAGATAGGAGTAGTAGCTAGAATAGAACTGGTAGTAGTTACAAAAATGATGGTGTTGGGTTTGGTGAGGTGGGATTAGAGAGTGTAGGCCTTCTTTAGGATGTTAATGTTTTAGGCCCCATTCTTGATATTTGTTTAGATGAAGCTATCCCTAAATATTTAGACCCTAGGGATCTCATGATATATACAGAAAAATAGTCATGGTTTCAAGTGGTTTTAGGAAAGCCTAAGCTCCTTTAGACCAAGTTCGATCTAATCCCGTATTTTAGATGATATGGTTAACATGGCCATTGAGCAAGGCTCTCATAACCTAGTTGATAGATTTATGGGGGTGAGGCCTGACCTGGATGCAGCTAGAAAATGGGATTTTTCTTGGTAGATTGTGGGTCTTTTCAAGTGATTTTTATGGTGAAGCTAAATTATCTTACTAATTCAAAGATAATTTTATGAGGTGACCCCTAGTTCTTTGATAGATGGGTAGGATTACCAAATCTTCATTTTCACTATTGGAATGATAATATTTTGTTGGTATTGCTAAGAAAATGGGTCAAATGATTTCTATGGATCCTACCACCAAGTCCAAACCTTGGCTTGTCTATTCTAGGATATGTGTTAATGTGGAGCTTAAGAAAAAATTACTAGATTTAATTTGACTGGTATCAAGATTGGGAGTTTGGAATCATATTTTGGAATATGAGAACCTCCCATTAAATGTGAGGTTTGTAATAAATTAGGGTACTTTGTCAAGGTATGCCCTAACCAAAAGCTTCATTCTCAAGGTCTAAAGTTCTCACAGTCGAAGAAAATAGAAGAAGAGGGTTCCAAGAAGAAAGTTGAAAACCCTAAAAGCAAAGTTGGTAAATTAGAAATGTAGAAGGATTCATCCATGGAGGACCCTAGAATGGAAGATACCTTGGAAGCTAAAATCCCTAAAAATAAAGCAAGTAAAGTTGATATGTAGGAGTCTTCAATTGAGAATCAAGTTTTTGTAGACAAGATGAAGGTATGTGAAAATTTTCCCTATTTAGAGATAAATCTTATTCTTTCTTCAAATTCCTTTGATATCCTTCAAGAAATCATTTTTGGAGATGAAGATAATGTCTTATTGGAAAATTTAGTTGATGGAAACCCTTAGTTAGAAAATGAGGATGGTGAAGATGAACATATCCAAATAAATTTGGAAAAGATGGTAAATCAAATAAAAAAAAACCTAGGAAAATTAGCTAAACTAAAAAAAGTTTCCCAAACTCCCAAAACCACATCAAAATAAGATAGGGGTTCATGTGGGCACTGTTAAATCTCAAGGAAGACCTTTCAATCAGAAAATCAGAGAAAAATAAGATAGAGATAAATATTTTTAACAAAATCCAAAGAGTAATAGACTTGGGTGGGAGAAGTAAAAAGCTACTTAGAGGAGGAGGAAAAAAAAATTTATTGACATGCTTGAGTCTGGGAAGAGATTGAGCCAGATGTTGGGCAATATATTTAAGGATTATGTCACCTAGCTAGAGGACATTAAAAGTAGAAATGACTCTCTGGTGTTTGATGTGGAGTGTTTCAATATTTTAATTCAGTTGCTTCTAGGTGTTTTGCTCTTTTGGGTTCCTATTTTTTTTGGTCTTGGTAGACCATTTCACTATGTGGACTATTGCACATTGGGTTTTTTTAGTTTCTGTAGGTTGTTTTGTTTGTAATTTATCAAATTTGATTTTATTAGGAGATTTGTAGGTGCATTTTGTGAAAAGTTCAGGGTCCTTTTAAAATATCTTCTTCCACCTTATTAAAAAAAATTTAAATATATTAAATTATTTAATAAATTTATTAAAAAATAAAAAATTAAACATGCACATAAGCATATATATAAAAAATCATTGGGAAGTTTTAAATACTATAAGGTTTTGACAACAACAAAAGTAAAAAAATAAATCATCCATCCAAAGATTGATAAATTAGGGGCCTAGGGTTTTTTTTATGGGGTTAGATAGGGGTCCTTAGAGTTTGTGGAGCAAGAGGATTACCATATATTTTAAACTCATTATTTTATATTCAAGGCTAAATTGGAAGAAAGTTCTAATAAGTATACTGAAATTATGGTTTTTAAATTGTTGATTTAGTTGGCAGATGCAAAAGGAATACAAAAAAATCAAATTTATAGAGACTCACAAGTGGTAATAAACTGGATGCTTAGTGTTTTTAGAATGGAAAACATGATTATACAACTCATATCCTCTCAAATAAAATATGTTTATAGAAGTGAAGCTTTTACTTTTTGGTATATTTATAGAAAATTGAATAGGAAAGCAGATGAACACTCAAAGGAGGCATTTCATATTGATATTAGTATCTTCTTAGTATAGAAATTCAAGGATAATGCATTGTACCTAGTCCAAATCTCTATCTACGGGGATTAATTCACTTGTTAAAGCAAGCACAAATAAAACAACTTTTTCAGAATACTTAGAAGTTAATGATTTAAAGGATATTGGTTGATCAATTGGGAAGGTGTCTAAGGATAGAACTTAGCATGATAGAGATAACTAGTTATATGATGTATAAACAACCTAGCTTTTATATCACTATTAAAATTTTGAAAAAATGCCAAAGAGACATCTAATAAATAATATCATATTTTCTTAATATTAAATTATGACTTTTTTTGAGGAAAAAAAAAATCTATATCTATATATAAAATAATTATTTAAAATGTATTTTGTGTATTAAAAAGGTAAACATGCATTTTATAATAGTAAAAATGAAGAAGAAAAAATAGCTTTCAATTTATAATCAATAAGTGAATACAAATTATATAGTAACCAGTGCATTAATACTATATAGTCTATATCTAAATTAAATATATATGGTTTGTATGGACCCTAAAAAGAATAGTTAAAAGAAAAGATTCTTTAGAATTCATTAAGGTATAACATTATAAGTCCATTAAGCCATGCATAATCCATATTATTTATTGTATTTTCAAGGGAAAATCGATCAATGATTCAATTATATAATAATAAATCTATAGAAAAATGCATGATTCTCAAATCGAAATTACAAAATAATAAGCCAAAAAAAATACTATATTATATAAGTGATTATAAATATATGAATGTATTGTGGTTTTTTTTGTTGAAAGAAAGGGTTTTGAAAGGATCGTCAAACCTTTTACAAAATAATTATAACAAAAGAGACTATATTTGGAAGACTATAAAAAAGAACAACCAAAACAAGGAGGTAACCTTTGTAGGACCAACTACAAAGGAGATCTATTATTTGAAAATAGTTTGGTGTCTAAACTGAGAAAACCGAAAAACAAAAAAGGAACAATAAAAATTGAAAAGAGATTTTCTACCTAGGAAAACCTTTGGCTGTAGTTCAAAAAATAAAGAGTTTTTTTTCCCACAAAAACCTTCACAAAAAATGAAAAGATGTTTTTTTCCTACGAAACAAACCATATATAGAGAATAGAGTTCAAAGGAGTAGGCTCCTCTTCAGATGATGTAGATAACCCAACCCCCAAGGGTAAGTTCAAGAAGCCAACACTAAAACCCCTCAACTATGGCTATTGTAAAATCATGAGGTCTCTCCTTGACAAAACAAAAAATGGTAGAGAAAGACTCACTAGGGCTTCCTCACCAAACGAGAAAAGGACCAAGGCTATCATACTGAAAAGTGATCTCTGAAACCCCTCCTTCATAGACAACAAGAAATCCCTTGGTCCCCCATCCAAGACTAGAAACAACAATGAAAAATAAGTCCATAAAAACACATCTCAAATAGATTGCACAAGATCGTACAACCATTTTTCCCTACTGCTAAATCAAGAGGTCATTCAAAAAATCCCTCCTCTAAAGGTGATCTCTGAAATGAGCAAAGGAGCAAGGGACCAAGGCTATCATACTGAAAGGTGATATCTGAAACCCCTCCTTCATGGGTAATGGGAAAGCCCTTGGTCCCCCATCCAATACCAAAAACAACCATAGAAAGAGAGGTCCGTCAAAACACATCTCAAACACACTGCACATGGCTGTACAACCCTTTTTCCCTAATGCCAAACCAAGAGATCATTCAAAAAAAACCTCCTCCATGATGGAAAAGCATTTTGTATCTCCCCAAATACCATCTAGAAATGTGGAGAAAAATCCTACCGGACCACCTCATACATCGAATAAACAGAGGATGATTGACCACCAAAGCAGCTCTACTGATCTACATCATAGAAGACCATGCACACCAGCCCAACCAACACTAAAAAAATAGATGGAAAATGCAAGCAATCCACCCAATATCACCATATAAATATTATAGAAGGAAGCACACAATTTGAAATTATAGTTTTATCCTATACACATTGCAAGCATTTAAAAAATCTCTCTAATGAGTTGAAAATTATATGCAATACCATGAAAACTAAATATAAGATAAGTATAAAATAAAATACATACTTCATATATCTATAAAAAAATACCACAAACTTCAATGCTTTCACATATATTATATATATTAAATAATAAGGTTTTAGTTTAATGGTTAAAACTTATAATTATGTAGCCTACACTATTAAATAATAAGGTTTTGGTTTAATGGTTAAAACATATAATGATGTAGCCTGCACTATTAAATAATAAGGTTTTGTTTTAATGGTTAAAATATATAATGATGTAAACTACACTAAAATTTAAATTTTTAATAATATCTCATTAGTAATATAACTCAATATAACTAAATTAATGTAAAAAACCTTCTTCATATATAATATTCTAAATAAATACAAAAGTTATAAAAATAAAAAACATTAACCAAAATCTTCATATAATTCTATATCTTAATAAATAAGAAAAAAATTATAAACCATGTACTCCATTAGGAAAAAAAAAATTATATAATTTTTTATTAATAAATATATAAATGAAATTTAATAATAAAAAATATAAATACCATTTATAGGAAAAATATTGATAATATATGAAGCACTTCTATGACATTGCGTAGAAATACTATGTAAACAATGGAAAACATAAGTGTTATGAACATCATGCATTTTGTATGAACATCATGCATTTTGTAAGTAATGTGTGAGCTACAATTGTCATTGTGTCCGATTCAGTAATAACCCACTCTAACATAAGTGTTATGAACATCATGCATTTTGTAAGGAATGTGTGAGCTACAATGGTCATTGTGTCATATTCAATAATAACCCACTTTAACATAAGTGTTATAAACATCATGCATTTTGTAAGTAATGTGTGAGCTACAATGGTCATTGTTTCATATTCAGTAATAACCCACTTTAACATAAGTGTTATAAACATCATGCATTTTGTAAGTAATGTGTGAGCTACAATGGTCATTATGTCATATTCAATAATAACCCACTTTAGAGAATATTTAAAAATGGTCATATTTTTCAATTTTTTTAATAAGTTATATATGATTTTTATTCGGTTATTTTTATTAAAATATTATATTTATTTTTAGATTAATTAAATTATATTTAACATGTTTTTTTATTATAAATATTTTTTTATTTTATTTTTATCAAATATTATTATCAGCTTCTTCATAATGTTATGTTTCTACAATCAACTACTTGATATCGTTTTGTTTAAAAGATAAAATTTTACTTGTTAAGTTGTCTTCTAAAATTTGAATTTCACCAAGATGAAGATCAACACCATGATTGACTAAAGTATGTATTAATTAGTTTCGTTCTCTATAGATATGCTTATATTTCCAAGAGATCACATCCATTAATAGATGATGAACATCAACAATAATACTATTTTTTATCCAATCCACATATCCATTTTATTGATAGCATTAATGATTATTTGTAAATCCCTATTAATTAAAATATATTACCCTCTTTCTATTGCATTTCTAATCCTGAATCCTCTCATTAGATGTGGAGGAAGAGATAAAAATACTAATTAATAATGAAAAGGTAAGGAAATAGTGGAATAACCAATTAAGGAACATTTAGATGACACACTAGAAGCACAACAAGGGGTTCATAGCAAAGAGCTGGAGCACTCAGACAAAGACACTAAAGAAAAAGTTGAGGAAACACTGAAGGATTTAGTCATACATGGAGGCACCTCAACAACATACTCAAAAATTAGGGGTAGAAAGTCCAACTAAATTATAAGAGAAGTACAAACTCAAAAGGATATCCATAACAAAACTTAGACATGATTTGGATTTTCAAAGGAGGTCTTTAAAAAATGATAGTGTTATCATGGAATTATAGGGGATTTGGTTGTCCTCTAAAAAAATCTCTATCATATCTTGTAAAACTACATAAGCCACTTGTAGTTTATTTACAAGAATTTAAAATGGTAGATAGTGTAGTAGCACTAATATGGTATAAGATATGAATATATGTAGAGCATGATGTAGTAAATTCATCAGGAGCATCAATTACATTTTTAGATAACCTTAGAACTTTGGTTTGGCTTTTCATCAAAATATAGAGTTTTTTAGTGTAGTATTAGGTTTGATGAATGATATTTTCAAAATTTTGGCTTGCTATGATCTTGGAAAAGTTTGGTCTTATGTCATCTTGTAAAATTTTTACCTTTCTATGATCTTGGAAAAGGTTGGTTTTTTATGATATTGGTAAAGGTTTGGGTTTTTGTGGCCTTGGAAAAAGTTTGGCTTTCTGTGAGTTTGGTAAAAGATTAGTTTTTTGTGATCTTGGTAAAGATTTGGATTTTTGTAATCTTGTACAGTTTGACTTTCTATAATCTTGGAAAACTTTCAGCTTTTTGTGATCTTGGAAAAGGTTGGCTTTCTATAATATTGGCAAAGGTTTGGATTATATGATATTGACAAATGTTTGGCTTTTTGTGATCTTGGGAAAAGTTTAGCTTTCTATGATGTTGGCAAAAATTTATCTTTCTATGATCTTGGAAAAGGTTTGACTTTTTATGATCATGGTAAAATTTTATTTGTCTATGGTTGTGAGACAAACGGAATATTTGTTGTACAAGGCATTGGAACTATTTTACTCACTCTTTATCCTAATAAAAAAAGCTATACGTAAAAAAAGGAAGTGCATTAGCATTAGCATTTGGATAGTTGTTAGTTGAAGTTCCATATGATTTTGAGTAAGTGAGGAGAATTATGAATTTATTATTTTGAAAAACACCACCTCCACTAGTTTTTCTCATATTTCCTTTAGAAACACCATAAAAATTAATTTTGATAAAATCAATTTCTAGATATTTCTATTTTTACCCTAGATCAAAGTAGATCTTTTGATTTAACTCCATTATTACATATGAATCTTCCATGAATCTTCAAATTATTTAACCAAGTTGTTACTCTTTTTTTGCACTTAAAACTTCCTATGATGAGCACCATATATACAAACATTCTATAGAAGAAGTAATAATACAGTTATAAACTTGGGTATAATTTTAAGATTTGTTTTTTAAAATTTTATTCTCTCTTGTAAGCCATGAATTCCAACAAATATTAGTAGGGTAAATAATACATAGAATACATAATACCTTAGCATTGAAATAATTAATTTATCATGTCATTAACTCTTTTGATGTTGATGGAGCTAGCCAATGTATTTTCATACTTTAAAAAAAGTAACTTGTACACACAAGGCACATCTAAAAGGTCCATGATATCTTCTTCTTTGTACGCTCTCTCCTATAAGAATTTTAATTTTAAGTACTAACCAAAGGAATCTTGAGACCTTAGGAAGAGCCTATGGTGACTAATCATTCTTTGAAGGAAAATATTTGGAAGTAAGAAATTTTGATTGATCTAAATCCTCGTATCCTAATTTGACCAAGTGTCTATCATCTTTTTATATATTCTAAACCAACTCATCCTTTTACATAAAATTTCACAAAAAAAATATTAAAGCATCTTTTGAAATTCATCTACAATTGTTTTTGAGCTCCTCTTCTTAAAGTAGGTTACTAATAAAAATCCATTATATGGAGTTGTGACTCATGTTAATATAATGCCAGACCTTTGGACCATTGGTTACCACTTTGAGTTAGATAGAAGATATTAATTCTTCAACCAAATATTAGATAAAAAAATTGCATGATTTTTATCATTGAATAGCCATCTAATATGCTTCTTGATCAATTATAAACTATTTTATATGAAGTTCCATGTTGACGATCCTTTGGGAAGGGTTATTTTTCTACATAGTTTCATGCATCAAGAGAACCTATATATTTTTAAAGTAGCATTTTTTCCCATTATTTCCTTTATATCTAAATAATGCCCATCTAAGCTTTGTCCCTATGGCCACACTCATAAGTCTACAATTCCCCAAGCCTACTGCTCCAATATTTATTCCTTTGCAAACCATATCCCACTTACAAAGAGGAAACCTAAATTTTTCTTGCATCCTTTTCAAAGAAAGTATCTTTGAAACTTTTCAAATTTTGATGTTGCACCTACTAGCAATATTGAAAGTGGTATCATATAAATAGGATTATACTACAATGTAGTCTTTACGAGTTGTATCAACCCCACCATATTTAAGATATTACCTTTCCAACCTACCAAAAAAGCTTTCATTATACAAATAAGAGACCCAAATATCCTTTTTACTTCCATTCTGATACATAGGAATACCCAAGAAACTTGATGTTTTTTTTTTTTAATTTAAAACCCTATAATATTCATAGTAAATTTTTATAAATATAGGGCAATGTTAATGAAAATATTATAATTTGTAATATTAAACAATTGTTCAACAACCTTCTCATAACATGATAATATTGATTTAAATTCCATGGCCTCACTAACTAAGGGATGGTCCAAACAAAAACTATCATCAAGAAATTAGAGATGGTATTTAAAGGGACCATTTTTGTAACCTACATACTTTTGCTTTTTCTATCTATTTTTAACTTTGAGAAAGCTCTCCCTAATGCCTCTACCAAAATAATAAATATATAAGGATATAGTGGATCACCTTGTTGAATTCCACAAGATAACCTAAAGTAACTAGTAGAAGAACCATAACCAAAATAGCATATTGCACAATTCTATATAAATATTTAATCCATTCACACCAACTATAATCAAAACCAAAAGTTTTAAGAATATCATGTAGAAAACTCCAAGAAACCCTATCTTATTACTTGTTCCTATATAATTTCAAAAACATACCTAGTTTTAATGGAATGAAGACAATGTATGTCCTCTTGTGCAATGCTTACAACATCAAGAATTTGACTACCATGTATAAAACCACCTTGTTATTTTGAGATAACACAATTTAGAATGTCTTTTAACTTGTTTGCTATAATTTTTGAAATGATATTATAAACCATATTACAAAGGCTTATTGGATGAAAATTATATAAATATTTTAGCTTACCTTTCTTGGTAATCAACATAATAAAAGTGGCATTGATCTCACTTATTATGGCCTTTTCTAGGCATCTTCCACAATAACAAGCATATTATTCTTTAGTAAATTCTATTTTTTTGAAATAAAATTGTAAGAAAACCATATAGGCTAGCTTCTTTGTCGGGATGGAAAGATATATAGATCCTCCATTGATATATTTTTTATCAAGATTTTATTTTATCCCTATGTGATAATTGACGGAATACATTGTAAAAACTTATCTTCTGCCTCCTTATCTTGCCTAGTATTTAATAAAATAGTTTTAAAATAATGAATTACTCCCTTCCTTATATCTTCTTCTTCTTCTGAAACATTTATTCCAACTAGAGTTAAAATATTTTGATGTGATATATTTTTTTCAACTGTAGCATAATTATTTTTGTAATTTTGTATCATTCCTTGATCCATTTCTCCCTAGATTTTTGAAACCAATAACACTCTTCCTTTTTCAATGCATTATGATGATAAGAAAGTAATTATTTTTCTTTTATATAAGAATAATGATCCATTCTATTAGTTTCTATTATCTCTTGTAATTTTTTGAGCTTGGATTCAATTTCATTCTTTTGTTTAAAAATGTTATGAAAATATTTGTCTTTCCAAATTTTAATTTACTCCTTTAAATATTTCATATTTTAAATAAAAATTTTAGATATATGATCCTTCAATGTTTACTTCATCCCGCCATAACATAACCATCTAGAATAAACTAGGATATTGAAGCCACATAGACTAGAAACAAAATGGATTTGGATGACCATTATTAGGTAAATCACAAGTCAATGGAGTGGGTTTGTGATATAATCCTACTCACAATAAAAATATCTAAATATATTGGATATTCTATTTACAACTATGTTTTATATAACAAAAATCTAGCTAATATTTCTATAATATGAGTTTTTCCAATGTGTCCATCATATCATGTATGTTAAAATATTGAAGGAATAACATGTCAAAGGCTATTTGAATTGAAAAATAAAGCAAAATTTTGTATTGATTTAGACCATCCTATATTACCACGTTTATCTACCAAAGGAGATAGAATACTATTGAAATCATACCAAAAAATCCATAGATTACAATGGTTCATCATTACGTTTTACAAAAATATGCTATATTCCTTTCAACATGTTTCATGAGGAGTAACTATAGTTGGAGTATATACATTTATAACCTTAACATTGATGTTTTCCTCTTTCTTGGTAAATGGTGTAGCAACCCAATTGCTTTTTACTTCTAACAATTACCCATCCCATTTATGTATGTTCTATATTGTTACAATATAGCCTGAAGCTCCTATAGAAGAAACTATTAGACAATCACCCATCTTCCACATGTTTTTAAAAGCATCCTTAGATTACTCATTAATTAATTTAGTTTCTTGTATTAAATAATTCCAGGACTATAAAAACCTATTAATTTTTGAATAAATATTTTTTAAGGACCTTATTCATACCCCTAATATTTAATAATATAATTTTCATCATCATTATTTTTAATTTAATTAGCAATCTTAGCCCCAGTTCTTGTCAATACCTATTGCATTTTTATTTGACTTCCCAAATATATACCCATTTGAGTTTCTTTGTCTCTTCTTTCATGATTTATCTTCTCTCTCCATTCCCACAAGCTCTAATTTTTATTGTCTCTTCTATCTTTCCATATTATTCATAATGAGACTTCTGAAGATTTATGTCATTCATAACAAAATTAAATGCAAGGAATAGCCTCATAAACACTTTCTTCTTTATGTTACCACAAAAACCCTAAAGAAAACCCTAAATTTCCTTGGATATACTACATATGATTTTCTGTATTGTGTTGCTCTTTAAACCCTAATATACAACGAATACACTTTCTATTAATTTTATTTTTATTGGATGCAATATACCTTAATTGAAATGTAGACTATAAAGTTTTGATTCTCAAAACTATTCATAATCCTCATCAGTCAATTAGAGTTCACAAATAGATTGAAGGTAGTTTTACATTATCTATATGTCAGGTATAAAGATATTTTAATCTTCCAAGTTAATACATATGTTTATTGTACTTCACCGTAAGCTCAAATTAAACATCCATTTTATGCACTCATCATTGAGTTGTTATCACCATATCATTTATCTTGTGTCCTTAATATTTCCAATTCTCATATTTCATAATTAAAACTAGCCCACTTATAATTTCTTTTATGGCATTAACAAGATTATTTACCATCTTTTATAGATTTAATTGGTCCACTTATCATTTTTTTGTGGCCTTAATTGACCCACTTATCATTTCTTTACAACCTTAATTGGCTTGTCTATCATCTTTTATAGTCTTAACTAGACTACCTATCATATTTTATGGCCTTAAATGGCTAACTTAGCATATTTTGCAATCTTAGTTGCACTACTTATCATATTTTGTAGCCTTAACTACCCAACTTATCATTTTTTTCTAACCTTAAATGGCCAATTTATCATATTTGTAAGCCTTAACTAGCGTAATTATCATTTATTTGTGATCTTAATTGATCCACCTATTAATTATTTATATCCATGAATAGCTCACCTATCATATTTACAATCATAACTATCTTATCTAACATTTTGTATCCTTAACTAGCCCATCTAATAGTTTTGTAATTGTAACTAGCCTCCATGAGGTAGTTAAGACTCAATTGACCATATTGTACTATCATCAAATCCTATGAATCCAAGCTAATTCACCCTCTATAAATCTAAGTCCATAAATCAAATTTAACTCAATTTATCTTTCTTGATTCTTCGTTGACCTATCTCCATAATTTTAAAATTAATCTTTCTCCATAAATCCAAATCATCACTTTCAATATCATATATTTGTATTTATCTCTAGCTATTTTTTTTTTAAATCATGATCATCACCATGGGGGATCACTTATTTTTCTATCTTGTTTAACTCCATCACATGCAAGGGTGAACAATATTTTCCTCCTCAATTAGGGCCATCTCTCATGGTCTTATAAATCATACACTTAGGAGAGAGTGACCAATTCATCTAAAATACCTCTATAATTGGGGGTATCTATTATCAATAAAATAAAGCATATCACTATGCATACCCCTAATAGGGAGCATCTATTATATCAAGTAAGATTAAATTCCTTAAAACTGAAAATGGTTTAGTCATGTTTAATATGATTAATACTGTCAAGGTCTAGGCACACATCAATATAAATTCCTCAAAATAGACAATTATTTAGGTATGTTTAAATACCTTCACACCTATATAGTTTAGGCACACATTGATATTAAAGTAATTTAGACCATTGATGTTTAGGCACACGTAAAGTCTTTCGAATTGACAATGATTTAGGTATGTTTAAAGTTATTTAGACCTCCATGGTCTAGGCACATATCAATATTAAAGTTATTTAGAAAAAGCTAACATAAGTCCTTCAAACTAAGGATGTCTAGAAAATAATTTCTTATAATTATCATATAAATAATTCTCTAGATTGAAAATGGTGTAAACATTCATGAAGCCCTCATGATAGGAAAATCAAATCCCTAACAAGCCTAGGCACATATAAATAATTTTCCAAACTGGCAATGGTCTAAGCATACATAAATTCCTAGTGATCTAGTAAAATAAAAGTTTTATAAATTCTAGGCACATAAAAAAAATTATTTAGACTAATAATGGGCTAAACATGATTGGACCTCTAGTGATAATCTAGGAAAATCAAATCCCTAGGAAGTCTATGCATATACATATAATTATTTAGATTGACAATGATCTTTACATCATCAAAGACATAATATATCTATAGAAATAAAAATTAAAGTCCTTCAAACCCCTAAGGTCTAGGCATACTTGAATATAGATTCCTCTAGGGAATGCTAATATAAAAGTCCTCTAGACAATGATAGCATAAGTGCTCTAGTCAAATACAACACATTTTTTTTTATAAATACATCTAATACATAAAACCCTAGATCGAATATGTATCTCTTTTCTAAAATTGGGGCATATCTCATAGCTTTTGAAGCATTCATTTCATAATGAATTCCTCAAAATGGGGTAAATAGTAGACACCCAATTTTTAAATACTAGCTAACTCATAAAGTTCATCAATTCCACCAATTAATATCCATACATTATCCCTCTAATCAACTAAATAAAATCCATCTTTCTTAGACCTAAAATTGAATCATTTATCACTCTAAAAAGCAACATCATATTTGGGATATCGTTTTACCTATAAAATATTTGTAAAACATCATAAGACCACCATAATTATAATTAGCTTTGAAAAATATTTCCAATGAGTGTATATATGTCTATACTCATATAGCAATTAGTGTCTCAAAATATAGAGAAGCAATGCCTAATAGTGTTGGTTGTGATTTTACACCCTGGTGGTGAATTTATAGGCTATAAATTCACCCCCTAGGTGGAAAATTCATATGTTGTGAATTTTTTTGCAAGGCTACAAATTTTATTTTAGGGTAAATTTTAAATTATTTTCTCTCCAATGGTTAAATGGATGAATTCATAGACCAATCAAGTTAGTAGTCATGAATATATTTAGGTTGCAAATTTGTCTTTACACCTTCAAAATAGAAAGTTTTCCATTGAACATGCATGTCTATCTATGCAAATAATGTGCTAGCTCTAACTATATTTTGGAACCTTAAAATATTTCTGACTTAACTTGATTTTTGCTCATATCACCTTTATCAAAGCATACTAATTCTTCAACTTAGATTTATTCCTAGTTGAAACTTACTTCTTTGTAATTGCACGTAAATTTTGCAATCTTTCCTCTTTCTCTCCTCAAAAATCCCAAAAAAATCTATAAATTGGGCATCTCACTCTCAAATGTATAATAGAAAGATCATAAAAATTGGATAGAATCCTTAACAAGTGGTCTTGAAAGAAATAAAATTTTGAATAGCAAATCTCTGGCATTTTTCTTTTAAAGATTTTGAAGCTTTTTGGGACATTATTTAAAGTGGTTTTTGGCCTTCAATTATCCTAGGATGTTGCATATGTAAGCTTTCTTCATATAACAAGAGACAACTCCTCTTCTTGTTATATGAAGAAAGCTCATCCTATTACTTTCTTCAATTGCATGATATCCAAAAATAGATCATAGCTCTAAGGATGTTGGTGTTATTATTTAGAGGGAGATATCATAAAGGATATCACTTCCTCCTCCTACACTCCACTTATGAATGGGATCAACTTGTCACCCCATTCATGAATAAATTTAAGGAGAATGAGCAACCTATTTTAACTATCTAGCCCATCACACCTCAATTCTCTATTGCTCAACAAATTTCTAACCTGGAATAGACTATTTCCATTTCAAAAGAGGAAGAGAATTATTTAGTGACATGGGAAGTAGCATGAAAGAGATCATAGATCCAATTTATCCATCTAATATACCTTAAAATGATAGAGGATATGATAATCATATCCTCCAAAATAACTAATAAAGTGGATCCCTCCATCACTGGCTACTCAAAAAAAGTAAAGGATATAAGTTGGGTATGGAGGGTAGGCTCAAGGAGAATGGTGGTAGAAAAGAAGTCCCTACAAGTACCAAAAATATTTCATAAAAGAAAACAAACACCCCTGGTACCTATTCACATGCATCAAAGAAGTTTTTAAGGAGCATTAATTTTTTAAGGGTGGAAATTTTCTACCCCTAGAATTGGAAGAAAAAATAAAGTAGATGACTTCTATGAATACCAATATTGAGAAGCCTCAACTTCATGAACAACAGATAAAACCCACCCATCATGTACCATATTTTCTACAACAGGTATGTATCAGTATTTATAAGTGATCCTGATTGAGCATAGGGAAAAAAGAGTAGGGTATGACAAATGTTATTCCCACCTTTGTTTCCCTTCTCCTTACAACCCTACTTTTGACTTTGAAATCAATGGTAAGATGATGAATTTTTTGGTTTCTTATCTTCAGAAAGCTGAAAACCCCTTGTGAGTCACTATAACTATAATGATTTCTCACTACACTTGGGTGGACAAAGGACATTTGACCCCCTTTTTTAAGGTTAGACTTGAATGGAAACCAATAACCTAAGGACTAGATGAATAATTAGATAGAATCAGATAGACCAAAGCATTAGATAAAGCAAAAATATAATCTCAAATAATTAGACCCCTCTTAATGAAGGGCACAACAAAAATATTTATTGTAAGGCTCCACAATTAGAACAAAATTTTGGCCCAAGGATGCCTAACCAGATTAAGCAACCAAACACATCCAACTGATGGTGGTAACTAGAATAATTGGATAAAGTAAGAGAAGGGAGACTACTATAAGGAACACCAATTAGACCAAGAGATAATTATTTTTTATTAGACTACATCTAGTCAAGCTCTAAAATTTTAGGAGGGAAATTTTTCTTCAAGGGATATTACCCCAAACCCCTTCATAAAGGGTTATTTCCCCCCATATCCCCCAACTAGGGTTGCTACCATTACTCTGTACCACATAGACTATATAAATATGCATAAAACTATTATTATACCTCCAAAGCAATAACCATGATCTGATAGAATTAATGGTAGGAGATATCTATAGTAAATATCTAGCATGAGCAACATGATCTCACCTATAACAAATCCAAGGTTGAGCAACCTTAGGATATTATGCCATCAATGCAAATTTACTATGAGTGAGAATTTTGGATGGAAAGAATTTGGAATTTAAAAGGGAAAATTACCCCATATATTCTTTATAAATATATATTCTTCTCTTCTTTGTAACTATCGAAAACCTTCTATTTTTCTAAGGGGTGCTTTCCTTCATTATCCTCTATGTCCTAGTCTAGCTTAAGCCTTGTATGGCCTATTGGGTCATTTTATTAATCTCTATCCTTTGTATGTATGTAACTCAGAGTTCATGTTAATAAAGGATCTATGAATCTTTACTTATTTATCCTAGTTTTGGTATGGGTGTTATATTTTGGTGTATGCTCTTAGATGGGTCCTATGTTCCTCGTGCATCACCGATCATCACCTATGTATTCATCCAAGCCTACTAATATGTCGATGGAGTCTTATTTATTTTTCTTTGGCACACCGCCATCTCTTAGGCTAGTCTAAATAGGTTTATCACTTTACTTTAATTTTACTATATTTACCCCTTTCCACAATTTCTTTATATCCCATATTTTCCTTTTTCCCTTTGAGTTAACCTAGGCTAGGAGTAGAGTAGCATAGTAAAAGCAAAACAATGAGCACCAAAGAAAATATCTAGAAGCAAGGAACTAACCTTGGGTAAAAAACCCTAGAGGCCATTTGGTGGGAACCACATCCCATACTTTCCTATAATTTTTAAGACTAGTACCCTTGCATGAGGTGTAGGGAATCGAACATACAAATTCAATTGATGTGGTGAAATATGTTGAGGCCACAACTACGAAGGTTTATGGTGCCTCAGGAGTGCAAGGGGGTCACACTTACCTCCCCAACAGTTACATATCTCGATAATGTAATGTGTCCTCTTCTAAAGGATCAAATTTCATTTTGTAAAAAGTAATAGTAGGCTAGACTACAAACAAAGAAGCATATTACCTTTATAAGTATCAAGAAACCCCCCTAATATCTATCTCATTTTTTTATTTTCTATTTTTATCCTTTTGTGCAATTTCATAGATCAACAAGCAACAAACCTATCACAAGTAGTGAACCTATTTTTAAAATGCAAATTTGTATAGGTGATGAACCTAAGTTTATATGACAAACTTATCGTTAGTAGGATCCTATGCAATTTTATTTCATGTTTTGCTTTGGTACTAATTTATTATTATTATTTGTTCTCTATTTACTTGCAATATTTCATTAAAATGGTATAAAAATCCTAGAAACTTAGTTTTAGGATTTATTTATAAAATCTAATTTCTTTCAAGCATAAAGGAACACCTTTTATCATTCATTAGGCACTGAATCTTAAGTGCATATAACTTGCATATAGGCTAGACCTTGTCTTCATGTATTTATCTTGCAACCTTGTTTGAAGGTCAATAAAATTTATTTTCTATTTTAGCGTAGTATTGTTCTGCAATAATCAAAGTGCATATAAGACAAATTGTATTTATTGCATTATTTGTCTTCGTTTCATTGTATTTTAAATATTTGTTTTAAATTGTATAGTTTGTTAAATTTCTAGTTATCAAAACATATGTGTTTGCTAAATTGAACACATCAAAACATAGGATTTAGAGTGAATCCATAAAATAATCTTGGTGAACCATTAATCCCTATAAAATAACTCAAAGAATGATGATATTCAGGCAAGAATCCTTATATGAGTATGAACCTCTAGATTTGGAGATCGACGTTCCCAAATATAGATCTATAAGTAAATTTAATATAGATATTCATCTAGTTTGTACAGTTTGAATGGTCCTAATGGTAAAGACTTTGGAATTCAAAATAGGACGTCCAAGGATAAGATTACCTCCTATATGATAAAAACTACATTTAATATAAATAAATTTCTATCTTATACTCTTTACTTTTGAATATGGATCTATGATAAGTAATGCATAGTATGTTGAGATCTAAGCTCTATATTTTACAATATATTTGAATCTAAACAACTAAAAAAGAATAATATGAATTCCTATGCTTATCAAACATGAGTATCATAGGAAAAAACTCTTATTTCTTGTATGTTATAGGTGGAAGGAGCATGGTAAAGGAGGATATGGTGTAGGTATGGATGAGATGAAATGTCAAATAGTAGAGTTTATTGTTGTATTCTAATCATTCAATGATTGATTAAAGACTCACATGCATAGTGATAAAAACCTTTACTAACATCCATTAGTGTGACTATCTAAATAAAAAGCATAGTTACATGTCATTTTGTTTTTTGATTGATGCGACGCGGTGTTGAAAGGTCCCTAAACCTTGAACAAAGAGAAGAAGGAAAATCCACAACATATGTCTAGTTGTAATGCTTACATTTAATTTTATCAATCTAGGGAAATCAAGGTTAGATTTAAAGAGTAGAAATCTAGTATAGATTGTGCCCTGATAATTAATTATTAAGATTGATTTATATCTCTTTTCTATCTCAAGTTTTATAGAAAAAAAATAATTGCAGTAAATAGAAATTATGCAGAAATTGAAATAATATGCAATAAATTAGATATGTTATTTACCTAATAATGACTTTTTCCTATTGGTGATTTTATCTAATGGTGAGGATCCTTGTGTAAATAGTTAGTTTTGATTATCTATTTTTACTTTATGCTCTATGAAAATGTAATTTAATTTATTTTATAATTCTAAAGTTAATTTTATGTACTAACTATTTCTAACCTATTACAGGGGCAAGAGAATAGGGAGTGACTATAAGAGTGGGCCCTACCTCCTAGAGGACAATGTAAGTCTTTCTCCCCTAAACTATTTTATCTCAGTAACTAATATTTATAATTACTGCTAACATTATTCTATTCTATGAATGCAGTGAAAATACAGTTATAAACACATAAAGGAAATCATGCAGTAATTGAAACAATAAATGATATAGTTACCATAAAAAGTGCTGCTTTATTACTAGAAATTCAAGCATACATCATTGCATTTTTATTCAAAAATTTTATAGAATCATTCCAACATTATTTCAGCATCATACATTTATCTATTAGCTGGGCGATTGACCTTTAGATAATTAGACCTTTTTAAAGGTCTTCCTTTTGTAATATATAATATGACTTGGACAATTCTGAATAAAATACCTCCACGTATTTTCCATGTGGCTTTGCTGGCTCGATAATGCGACAACTATGTACCTAACAAAAATAATCTAATTTGACATAGTTTCCTAATCCTACTTGGACTTAATCATAGCCTAATTGGTCCAAGTGGCAATTTATGAACGAACATAACAAAATACATCTAATTTGAATTTTTGCAAGATATAACAATATAACTATATGCCTCTTTATTCATGGGAGGGACATAACAATATTGCGTTGGAATATAGACAACCTAACAATATACTAATCATACGATTTTATAAAACAACTTTACAAGGACTTTAATGATCATAAGTTCCTCGTGCATAATATTTGACAATTCAACCAACTATGTTGACTGGAATTATTTCATAACATATGCTACCATGTAAGGGTATCATGTTATCACTGATGTGACACACAGTGCATTAGTAAGTTGACTTGGTCAAGTCTTTTCGTAACTCTTAATAGTAGATATCTTTGGTAATAGTCTTCAACTACTATTTTCGATAACATACTTTAGCAACCATGTTATGTAACATATTTTAGCCACTATGTTCTGTAATCCACGTCTACAATATTCTTGATTCATTGTATTTATGTCTATATTTTATGATGTTTAAATTCTAGTTTGAATCTTGTGTTGCTACATCATACGCCTGTGAAATATCCTTCAACGTTTTCCTATCCAAATTATATATATCTTGCATATATTTCGTGTAAAATCCATACATTAATCAATTTAATATACATTCATAATTTTAACTGATAGTTCACATAAATAACTAAAATAATCATTAAAATTCATTATAGCCATGATTTAAAAATAGAATTCAAACAATATATCATAGATAATATATGCTAAATAAACACTCATCATTTTTCCTCAAACTGAAACATATGCATGTCCTCATGCATAAGAAGAAAATGAGATTTAACAAAAGATCACAAATACTGCACATATATCAAATATTATATCCCAAATTTTTGGATGTAAATGAAATATCAATAAATAAATGAAATTTTGTACTTAAAAAAATTCCTAAAAATTTATGAAAATGATAGTATAGTTTTTACAGGGACAGTTAGACAAATTCAAGAATTAAAATTTCTTGCAAGTATTTGACTGACAGATATATGTAACAGTTAAAAAAATCATAAGAAATAAATATTCTCAGAAATAAACATAAATTATTTGACATTATATAGAAATATATTAACACAATTGTCAAATAAACATCTGCAAGTAAAATAAATTGTTGCAGTTTTTCAAAAACTATTCCTTGCAAGAAATGAAATGTCATGATAGTTTTTTGATACAAAATTGAATCATCAGATTTGAGATAATTCATCAAAGCTGCATTCAGGAAACATTGAACACTGTATAAACAAACTATTTCAAGCATAAGGATAAACATTATTAGCAATATTATTCTTAGATATATATACCAATATATATATATATATCTATAGGTATATGAAACAAATCATTCTAAGCATCCTGTAGAAATGAACTGATATAACCATTAAAAACAAAATATGTCTGTAAAATCATGAAAATAATTTTATCAAGTTTTTAGTTTTTATCCGACTTGTGATCATCGAGTAGAAATGCATGAGGATGACAGTCATGCTATTGGTAATTTTTGTTTGCACTTTACCTTATGCACCTGTTATTTGGCCTTCTTCTTAGTAGCTGGGGTTTCAATCATGATATTTTTGTCATGCTCTACCTCAATATATGATTCTTCTTGTATCGTATCCTACATCTTGGAAGGTGGAGGTTGTTCTACCGATGCAACCAGATTATTAATTAATAAATCAATATCTCGGGGTATCCCAATGTTCAAGACCAATTTTCCTTATGAGGCTCCAACTTTAGTGAAGGGACTCGATTCTTACGGACGATTCTATTGAAGCATATTGGCAAATGACAGTGAACTTTCTTCTTCAAGAATCTTGGTGAAGTCAATGGTTTTGCTAAAATTGACTGATTTTCATTGTTTCCTACCAGTTGTAGAGCTATTATTTGGAGAGACATCAATAAGAGGTGATGGGTTGATGGGCTCAGTAGGTTTCATCACCCTATCCAAAGAAATTTTCTTGAGCAGGTCTATATGGAGAGTGAGGGCACGCTAAACTAAGTTTGAGTGTTCTAAAAAATCTTCTCAGAGCTTATCGATTTTGATTTAGAACATAGTTTGCTACACCCGAAGATGTGCCAAAGAATCAGTGGGTGGCTTAGGTGTAGGTAGGTTAGTGTCTTGTCTAGACATTTCTCCTATCTCATGGGTTTTAGGAATATACTTTTCATGACGGGTTTTCTATGTAGGTTTGTAAAGTTTGGCTAACCTGGTATGACATTTATGTTTTGAAGATTTAGGTTTCTCCTCCTAAATCTATGCATCTAATTCCTCACCAGACGTACTATTTTCAAGGGATTCATTGTCACTATACTAAGGATGAACTGACAGGTTGGAATCCTCTACAATAGTCTCCCATGTTATCTTGGATTCATGTACTTTTTGTAGAACTAGAAGTTTAATTAATCCATGATGGGCAATCAAATAAATTTTAGGGCTATCATTAGGATTTTTGGGTTACACATGAAGAATTGTAGCCTTAAGATATTGGTATAGGAGGTAAGGTAAATTTATGATACAATCCTTCTATCCTGGGTATTTAAGATTTAGTAGCCTTTTAAGATGATATCCCTCACAGCTAAATAACCTCCCTTCCAGTGTGAAGAATTTTATGATGAGTACAACTTATTGCAATTTAAGGGGGGATGAGGAGATGACTATCCCTTTTGGCCAAACTTATTTATCATGGATTATAATGCAATGATCTCCAAATTTATCAACCAATTGTTTAACACCTTTCGAGTAGGATTTGTAGTAAGGTTATCCCACTTCAGGTAGACTCAAGGTTTCAAAAATTAAACTAGGATTGATGGCAATTGGGATATATCCAATGTGGGTGACCATAGTCATGGGGTTATTTCATAATAAACTGCTTCACCATGCATTGGTTGTGCCCTTGAAATTTTGTAAGGGTATCCCACCATCGGCTATCTTGGAATAACTTCTTCACAAAGTTGCTAGGGTTCTACATTTGGATAGAAAAGGGTTCACTCCTCTTCTGAAACATAGACCGAGGTATTTTTTAAGCAAGGGTAGACAGGACAAGGGTTAAAATTTTTATGGGGTGGTTTCAAAATTCATTTTAGCGACTGAAAACTTGCATCAATTATTTCATAGAATTCTTTCATATTTGCAAGATAAAAATAATTTTTATTATTTTACAAAAATAAAATTATGCAGAAAATCGTAGAGATTAGAAATAATTATATATTTTTGCAGTTGTTTCTTTTTGTCGTAGAAATAATTAGAGTACATATTTACATATATAATAGCTAAAAACAAATTTATAGTATTTTTGTTTTTACCCTCTACAACATATTTTATCTTCTGCATTTCTTATTAGAAACAAAAATTAGAATTGAAAAAGTTTTATCTATCGCTTTCAGTTGTTGTCGGCTTTGTGTCACCTTTCGATGAAAAATTATTTGTTGATTATTATTCTTTTCCCACATATTTAACCTTCCTACCCAAAATTTTGGGCGTCTATGGTAATTCCCCTTCCGTAATTTGTTTCAACCTTAACAATATCATTCAATTATAATTTTTTTTTGAGTTTCAACTTCATTTGGGGTTTGTAGAGCATTTTTTGTGTAAGTTTGGAGAGCCTTCTACGAAAGGAAAAATGAAATATAGATTTTTATTTTCTTTTGCATGCATTCATGTAACTTGGCAAATCATGGCCTTCTATTTTTTTCTTAATCAATGACCCAGAACTAGGATCTGTGTAATTTTCATTTGATTGGCCCTACAAAACTATGTGGTTTTGATCAATGGTGTTCACGAACAGTGTTCAGAGCTGGTATATGATGAATTTTCTAGAACTCGACATGTGACACATTATTCCTTAAATCACAAACCTTAGTTTTAACCTTAAGACATAGTTAACATTATTTAACTGTGGTATTGCTTGTTATTGGATTCATGGAACCACATGGCATTCATCACCGTAAACTTGAGGTGGTTGGTATTTACCTTGGTGTGAGACTTCCTGCCACCTTGCATGGTGAGGGTTAGTTCTTGGTGTCAAGTGTTATAATATTTTTTTATACCTTAATATTTTATGCCTTTAACCACCACAACGGGCTGATAAATTTCCTTTTAAACTTTTTCCCTTACGCGTATATGCCATGTAATCCTTTTTCTTCCACCATGTTGCTGGCCTTAATGCCCACATCATCTCTTTTTATGTTTTACTTCACCATGTTGTTCCATATCATTGCTAATGTCAAAGTCCACATTGTTGTATTATTTATTTTAATTTTTGTGGCATCATTATTCATAATTTGCTTCCATAATTGACATCCATGTGTACTTCATGGTCAACATCGTGAAGATTTTATGGTCGTCATCAATGCTTTCAAGGAGAGGCATCCACATTTTTGAGAGAAGACTTAAGATGTGATGTGTGGCACTATCATGGGTGTACACGTCTATCGTTTACCATAATACTTCTTTATCTTAGGCATTCATGGAAGATTCTTGGTGCACCTTATGGTATTGCTTTTTAATTTTGCATTGTATATATTAAATTTAATTTTAATGCCATACCTTAATCATTATACAAAAATCCATGAATTTCAAAAAGGGTGATCAAAGGAAGTTTTATAAATATTTATGCAATTTTACCTTTTCTCTTCCCCTAGAATAACATTAATAAGTTTCATTGACATGATTTGTTTTCATATTCTACATTGGTACGTGTCACTTTTTACTGGGGCTAGTCTAAATATCGATACTTAGAAAAATTTTAGATGATGCGCTACAGATACTGTCTACGGATGGTGCTTTTAGAAGTTGTTTACATAAGATTTCTACAGAAGATATCTACAGAAGACATCTATAGAAGTTGTCTACAGAAAAATCTACAAAAGTTATCTACAATTAATATCTACATAAGTCGTCTACAGAAAACATCTACATAAGTTGTCTACAAAAAATATCTACAGAAGACATCTACATGTTTTTTCTATAGAAACTATAATTGTAGAGTTGAGAAAATACTTTACTTGATTCTCTCCCCAAACCGTATTATGAATTTTGGATGTCTTTATTTACTCCCCCCCAAATTGTATTTTTGGCTATATAGCCAAAAAAAAATGAAGGTATTATTTTTATTATAGTAATGAGTTTTATTTATGTGGGTTATTCCAATTATACTGAGTATATATATATATATATATATATATATATATATATATATTATTTTTGTGATTGTGCTTCCTAAATTTCATTAAGGAGTTTCCAAGTGAGAGAAAAGTGATGATTATAAAACTTGATATCAGTCATCAATATATACAAAAATAGGTCTATCAAAATATTGGATAATTTCAATACTTAGAAAAGTGGAATAGATATTTTGATAGCATATTGATGGTTTTTGAATAAGGGTGCAAAATTTTGGGAAATGCAAGTCACATTTTTGTAGGATAAAATGAACTATAGTACCTCCATTGGAATTTTCTTCTGGATTTTGTTTGCTTATGATATTCTAGAATCCTAGTGATTTTAAACAAATTCATCTACTCATTTCTCAAATCAATATGATTTTAAATTTATCCTAATGTTTTCAAGTCTCTCAAGGACCAAATGTATGTGTAGTGAATGTTCATTTTCCATTATGAGTAAGGATTGAGTAAAACAATGGTCACTTATGCAAACAAGCTAGCTTATATGTGAGTATGCATAGGTCTTATCCAGACTTAGTGCTAGTGTGTAAGGATACCTTATTTCCAGGTAGGTTTCATTCAATCCATTATTGTAATGAGGATCATCCCATGGTTTTTGAGACATTAATAATTCCAGGGATTCAAGCTCTTTTACCCTTCTTTGATTTTTTTTATTGGGATACTTGCTCAAATTAAAATGGAGAAAGGTATTTTAATTGATTTTTGGGATTCTTGCTTATTTTTAGGGGAAGCAAGAAGATATGTTTGGGATACTTGCTCGATTAGATGAGGAGCAAGGAATTTTTTTTTTAAAGGTGAAGGGTAAGCTTGTCATTTTGTCAATTCATTATCTTTCTAGATCATGCACATAGATGGATAAGTAGGGGAAACCATTCACTTTATGGCAATAGTAACTTATGAGTTAATATTTCTAGATATCACTAGGGTTATGCATAAGGGGTTAACCCAAAATATATTTATAAAAATTTGGCAAATCGGTTTCAAAATCTAGGTGAATAGTTTCGAAACACATGTAGAAGGTTCACTATTATTAGGGGTAATTTTGAAAATTTAAACTTAAAATGGTCAAATTATTATAAAATTGGGGCGAATTGACCCAAAAACAAATTTGCACCTAGAAATTTTTGGCTAATGGACCCTGGTCAAGGATCCCAAATATTAGCCAATTCCAAATTTTGAAAATCCTAATTTTAGCCAATTTTGTGAAAATAGCCACTATGCATAACCCTGGATCTCACAATGTGTTTATGTGTGTATTCCAAGAGAAAACTTGATTGAATAGGAATATCTTATGACACCAATAGATTGCTTTACTTTCAATGAAAATTTGCTCAAAACACTAGTGGTGGTTGAGTAATTAAAAACACCTAGATTTTATTTAGCAAAAAAGGTGTTATGCAACATGTGGTAGTCATTTTCCTACAATATCTTAAAGAAATATCCTTTTAGGTTATTTTTTTAAAATATTGAGACTGAAGATTGATGGAAATAAGATACAAATATGAAGAAAACAAGATTATATTTAGAGGGGGGTGAACAATATAAGACCACTTTTTACTTTTCTTTCCCAATAAATATTATGTAATGTATCAATAGCAATATCAACAACAATAATCAAAGCAATGCATAAATCATCACACATAATAGAGACACCAATTTAATGTGGTTCATCCAATGTGGGCTACTCCATGGACAAAATATTTTACTAATATTTTCTTAATAAATATCTTGGGAATCGTTTTCCTATTACAATTTTTATGGACCTCTATCCGAAGGAGACACCAATCCCCTGATCAAGTTTGTGGGTCTCTATCCACATGAGAACTCCTTTCTCCTTTGCTCTGGCTAGTGATCTTCTAGAATAACTGTTGCCCCCATTGCATTGGATAATGGATCTCTATCCATTGAAGACTATTGTACTCACTCAAAAGATCTATTCTGACTACCCTAGCTAATGGATCTATATCCATTGGAGACTATCGTCCTCTATAATTTATCACCTCCAAATATTGTTCTTAGCCCTATCTCAAATCTACACTAAACACAGTCCTTCGGTCTAGCACAAATATGCTCAATATCTATCTCTGGTATAGTAAAAACCTATCCTCAAATATGCACCAAAATATTTCCTCCAATCTGCACTATACACAGTCCTTTGATATAGCACAAATATGCTCAATATCTATCCTCAAATCTACACTAAACATAGTCCTTCGTTCTAGCATAAATCTATCCTCAATATTTGTCCTCAAGCCTTAACACAAAGCTTGACTTAATCACAAATAAACTCTACTAGATTTTCCCTAAACCATAACTCAAGGTTTGAAAAATTAATCAATCAACTCTACTCTCAAGTATTCTCAAAGACTTATCTTAAATCTATCTTGTAAGCTTCCATAAAATCTCACACTAATCTGTCCACAAGTCCTCTCTAGAATTTTTCCAATCTGATCAACAATATCTGTCCTCAAATATGTATTGTAAGATTCCATAAAAGCTCACACAAAAATTTCCACAAGTATTATCAAATACTTACCTCAAATATGCTCAAAATGTCCTCACTAGAACTTTCCCAATTTGTTCTCAATTTATGTCCTCAAATATGTATTGTAAGCTTCCACAAAAGCTCACACAAAACTATCCACAAGTCTTCTCAAAGACTTACCTCAAATCTGCTCAACAAGTCCTCACTAGAACTTGTTCAATATCACATAAATAGATAGAGATTTTTAGAGAATCAATATGCTTCACATTCACCATAATTATCAATCACTTTCAATCTCTCTTTTTAACACAAAAATATATAGAGAATTTTTAGAGACTCAATATGTTTCACACTCACAAACACTCAACCTCTTTATCAAATTAGTTTAGAATATGGAACAATTTGTTTCACAGAACTTGAACTATCACTTCAACACATCCACTCAACTAATCTCAATTACTTTCACTAAACCAATCACTTCAAAAACAATGCTTGTCACGTAATCCTCACATAACAACGATACTCATGATCTTTGCAAACCCTATTTCAAGTTCTTCAGTCAACCAATCACTTCAAAAACAATGCTAATCAAATAATCCTCGCATAACAATGATACTCTTAATATTTAAAAACCCTAGTTCAAGATAGCTCACCACTTCACATAACAATGATACTCATGTTCTTTGTACAAACCCTAGCTCAAGCATATGAAAGCTTCCAACAATGCTTATCAAGCAAGGTTTCTAGAATCAACTTTCATTCTAGAAAAACCAAACTTAACAATGCTTATAAAACAATCCTTTTCACTCCAACTTAGCATTCACAACATTCAACAATTGCTCAGTAGGAATATGTGCCCATAAATTTTTGTTTTATGTAGAAGTATCCTTAAAAACCTATCTCAATCACAATTTTCTTCTTTGCCAATTTCAATGGTTAGATGACAAAATATCACACTAACACTCTCTAAAAATATTTCTCAATTACACAAAAATAATAAAACTCAAATACACCTTATTACTCCTTGAAATTAGCAATCATCAAATCATACATAAAAATAATTACACAATTGCTCCTTATAATCTCCAACTTAAATTAATCAACCTCAAAAAAATTAACCTTTCAAAATTATATTGCCTACCCTTTTAACTTCCTCAAATACTCAATATCCAAATCGATTCAGGAAAAAATTAAACTTTATAACTATCAAAAATATTTTATTTTTCTCAACCGTAGCACATCCGAAATAATAAAGCAACCAAGACAAATGACATTAGAGCATACCTTAACACTATCCAAAAGGCCTCGATGGATTTCGAACGTGAGACCACTCCCACCGAGCACCTTATCAAGGTGCTAGCCCACCACATGGGCTAAGAACTTCCATGGGGAAGGGAAGGCACAAGCCTCCCTTTATTCCCTACGTTCGGAATTGTTCAAAAATGAAAATTCCCTCACTTCCTTGCAAAATTAATTTAGTGAGATTCAAACCCTGCATACTTTGCCTACCATAAGACTTAGCACCATCCACCGTTTCCAACTGCACTACACAGTCTTGTGCAAGGTAAGAGGAGCATCTCTCCTATTTATCTACTCTTCTACCATTGAAGACTTTTCAAAACATAAAAATTGTTTCTCTTTTTGTGCACAATACTTTGGAGCATAGGAATTTGATCGATAGCATATGGAGGTGTAAGGCAAAGGTTTTTACCACCTTTTATACACGATAACTTGCGCCATTAAACGTTGGCACTTCAAATCAAATTTTAAATTTGATTTTGAACTTAGCCTTATAACCCTCTTTAGGGTTATTCAAATTAATGTAAATTAAATTATAATTAACTTAAATAACTTTGAAAGTTAATTAAACTAATTAATAAATTAATTTATAATAAAATTATATTAATTAATTTATAATTAATTTAAATTTCTCTTTTTAATATTATAATATTATTTTCTTGGGACTCTTATTTATACTTTGGACCACATCTCACTACCTAGAACCATATTTGACCAACTAGAAGCAGACTCTCCTTTTTGCACTGATTTCAAAATTGCTTCTCCTTGTACTGCTCACTGAAACTGACTCTTGACATCAATGACCACTTATTTTTGACATCAATGACAACTCATTTACTCAAAATGTCCAAAAAAATATTGCAAATATAGAAACTCCATTATGAAACAAAGGAAGCATAATATTTTTTATGAGAGAGAAGTTACTATTCAATAGTTTTTGACTGCAGTTCAGAGATACACTACATATCCGTTTGTTGCTTAATATGGTGTATGAATTATTCCTTAGAGAATGAATTTCTATAAAGTTTAAGCCTATGCATGTTTACTAGTAGTGTTATTGTTGAATCATCTATAGGCTTAAGTTTTATTGTACCATTCCTAAACAACTCTTCAATTTCATAGGGTCCTAGCCATCTTGTCGTCAATTTACCTTGAAAATTTTGGTAGCGGGAGTAAAAAAACAACGCCCAATCTCTTAGTTGAAATGTTCATGGTAAACTATGTTTATCATGCCATTTCTTCCTTTTTTGTTGGGTTAATTCAATCCTGTATAATACCTCTAGTTTCCTTTCATAAAAAATGTTTAACTTTTCCAATCTATCCTTTTGTGCTCGATCCAAATTCATGTCAAGTTGTATCATTGTACGAAGAGTTTCTATCTCAAATTCAATGGGTATGATATATTGTTTGTCATAGACCATTTCATAAGGTGACAATATCATGGTGGTTTTCCAAGTTGTATTGTATACCCATATAACTTATTTTAATATTTTAGCCCAATCAATCCTATTAACAGCTATGGTTTTTGTAATGATATTTTCAAGTTCTCTATTTGTAACTTCTACTTGTCCATTATATTGAGGGTGATATGATGAGGTTTTCCTATGTTTTATTTGATATATGTCAACAAAATGTGCAATTAATTTAGAGAGAAATTAGGATCCATGATTTGAGACTAGTTCTCTAGGTGCTCCAAAGCATTTCATAATGTTTTCATAAAGGAAATTGGCTACTAGTTCAACTTGTACTCATGGTAAATCTTTGACTTTAGCCCACTTAGTAACATAGTATGTACACACAAGTATGTGTTTATTTCCTACACTTGGATGGTCTATAGGTCCAATAAAGTCAATCCTCCATTTCTTGAATGGTTCGAACATTACTTGCGGAACCAAAGGCATCTCCATATAAGGCGTAGGTTTACTAGCCCTTTGACAAGAATCACATCTAAAAATAAATTTATAGGTATCTTTATTCATATTAGGTCAAAATTAACCAATTTGTAGTATTTTACTGACTATCCTTTGGGAGGCATAATGACCTCCACAGGGTTCTTCATGTGCTGCATGAATGATGTCATATACATCTTTTTCTTGCACACATCTCCTAATTACTTGGCCAGGGCATATTTTAAACAAGATTCTATTAATCCACATATAAGGAATACTATGATGTATTAGTTTTATACGCTCATGCGGTGTATAATTTTGAGGTATTTTTCTTGTTACTAATAAATTTACAATATCAAAATACCAAGGAGTGAAGATAGAGAGAGCAAACAAATGTTCATCAAGAAAATTATCAGGGATTTACTTGTTACCATCAAATATTTGTATACAAGATAGATAATTTGCAATGGCATTATCCTCTCTTGCCTTATCTATGATTGTAACATTAAACTTTTGTAACAAAAGAAGACATCTAATCACTCTACCTCCTACTGTAGATTTTTTTATTAAGTACTTAATGGCCAAGTGATCAGTATGAACAAATACTTCATACCCTATTATTTAGTGTTTGAAATTATTAATAGCATGGACTACAACTAAAGATGCTTTCTCAGTGATGATGTAATTACGCTTTGCTCCATGCAAGTTTTTACTCATATAATAGATAACATAAGGTATTTTGTTCTCTATTTGTTGTAGTACTGCCCCTATTGCATACCCCGAGGCATCACAATGGATATGAAAGGGTAAATTCCAGTTTGGTCCCCTCAGGATTGGAGCAGTAATCAATTTATATTTTATAATTTTGAAGGCTTCTTGACATGCTTTAGTCTAGTTAAATTCACTTTATTTGGTTAAGAGCTTAAGTATAGCAGAATCAGTTTTGCTAAAATACTTAATGAATCTTTGGTAGTATCCTACATGCCCTAAAAATATTCTTACCTTTGGTTGAGTTTTTGGAGGTTGAAGGGATTGAATAACTTGAATTTTTTTAGGATCTACCTTAACACCTTCGGATATGTAATGTCCTAAAACAATTCCCTTCCTCATAATCATGAAACACTTTTCATGACTTAGACAAAGGTTTTACTTTGTGCATCTAGCGAGGAATTTTTGTAAATTCACTAGAGTTTCTTCAAAGGTATCACTATAGACTGTAAATTCATCCATGTAAACTTCTATGCATTCATTAATAATATCAGCAAAAATGGTGAGAACAACTCTTTGGAATGTTACAGGTGCATTGTATAATCCAAAGGGTAAGACTTTATACGTATAAGTTTATATGGGACATGTAAGAGAGGTCTTCTCTTGATCTTCCTCAACTATTGAGACCTAATTATATCTGCTAAATCCATTCAATAAATAAAAGTATTTTTTACCAACTAGAGTGTCAAGGACTTGATCTATAAAAATTAATGGGAAATAGTCCTTATTTGTCACTTTATTTAGTTCTCTGTAGTCTACATAGATTCTCCATTACTGTTATTTTTAGGAATGATCACCAATGGTGAAACCCATTGACTATCATATATAGGGTATATAAATCTTGCATTTAAGAGCTTAACAATTTCTTCCTAGACTATGTCCTTCATAGTTGGATTTAATCTCCTTTGAGGTTGTCTCATTGGGTGATAACCTTATTGATTGAAAATACGATGAATACAAATACTTGGATGTATCCCTTTCACGTCCTTGTAATTCCATGTAAATATTGTCCAATGTTTCTTTATCACTTCTACCAGTTGTGATTCCTAAATTTTTATAAGCTCATTGTTTATATTTAAAATTTTTCCTGATGTAATATCTATTTTTTATAATTGTTATCTATACTCATTATTTCATGTTTAAAAGTGTTTATTTGATAACTATAAGGGACCATATAATGAGGGTTACTCATGTTTGCTTCACCATTAGTCACAAAAATATCATTAGTACATTTTTCCTCATCAAGAAGTGAAGCTAAAGGTCCTTCAATTTCTTGTTGAAAACATTCTCCTAGAATATTGATTGATACATTTTGTAGATCATCTAAGTCTTCAGGAGAATCATACCACAATTCGTTTGAAAAATCATTGTTTTTTATTGATTAATGAAACAAGATAATATTTTTAGTATACTTACCATTTGAAATAGTCATATTCCCAGATCCATAGCTAATATAAGCATTAGCTGTTGCAAGCCATGGTCTTCCTAATATCAAGGGGTGTCCCCCTAACTTTTTATTTAGATGTAATACTATAAATTCTACAGGGTATTCCCATGAACTTATGAAAACTATAATATCTTATAGTTTCCCTTCTGGTTTAATGGAAAATCTATCTACAAGTTGAAGCTCTATAGAGGTCGGCTGAATCATGTGTACCCCTAAAAATTATATTGTTTCCTTTGTCTTGATGTTTATGGTAGCCCCTAAATCTACTATGACATTATGTGAGGCTATCCTACCAATGTGAACTATGAGTATAGATACTATAGGGTCTGTGTATTTTGGTAACAACTTCTTACCAATCATGATTTTATATAGTTGCCCTATAGCTTGAATAGTCCTAGGTTCATTCCTTTTTCTCATTTGTGAATTTGTTATATTATTTACCAATTTGGAGTAGATGGAAATATATTTAATATCCTATAAAAGAGGAATTCTAATAGAGACATTTTCCAATTCTTGAAGAAATTCGAAAGTTGGTTTAGATGGTTCATTTGGTACAATCAATATTTCAGGAAATGGAGCTCTTATTTCTTTTTGAGAAATATGAATCTCTTTCTATTGATCCAACACTTTTTCTAGGGGAATTTCTATTCCTTCCTCACATTTATCATCTTGTCATTTTTCTTTGCTCAAATTTTTGGTAGGTTCTTCAAGTTCTATGAGGGTAGCTCTATGATCTTCCAATACTTTTCCAAATCTAAATTGAATTTGTTGATAGGGCATTATAGATATTGAACACATTTTGTTTGTTTCATAGACCTATTAAGTATTTTTATTATTATTGGGTTTAGGCATAGGTCGAGCTGGTAAAGGTGGCTATTTAGGGGGATTGTTGTTTGGAGGTGGAAGGATTCTATTTTGAGATTGGTTTTGAGGTACTTTTCCCCTAAATTGATTTTGAAATTTTTGTTGTTGGGGCTGCCCCTGAGACTAGCTTGGTCCTATCTAATTGTATTTGCCATTCATATTCCAACTAGATGTGTTTTTATTTTGGCCTACCATCCATGGAGGTGAATTTCCATATGAATTGAGCATGAATTGTATCCAAGGAGGCATGTTCCAATATTGATTATATTGATTCCAGTTTGACCAATATGGAGCACTCAACCAATAATTAGGTCTCTATTCATTGGAATAATTAGATTTTGACCAATTGGGTGGACCATTAAATGGACCATTTATTATTTGAGCTATAAATTAGACATATTCTACCTCTTAGACCTTTGGATATTTAATAGTTATTTTTATAGTTGAGATATATTTATAATTTTTAGTATTATGGTTTTTGTCACAGAATATGCAATAGGAAAAAATGTTGGAAATATTTATAACATTCAAAGGGTATTCCCTTAGATTATGTTTCTTTCTACATATATGAAAATATATCTGTTAAATATTTTACTCCTTCGATTTCTTATCCATGAGGTCGAGGGATGATGTCAATGTGCTCAAAAGATCAATTTTGATATTTTCTAGCATATTAGCGATTTTAGCTCATGTTACTCCTCCTACTGATGATGAGTATCTATTACTTCTTAATGGTTTATTTCTTGAGTACTTTTTATAAAGATTTATGATCTCTCCTAATCCCATCTGATGGATATCTCCCTTTGCCATAACTTTTAGTATGTCTAAGACATCTCTCTTAAGCCCTTTTAGAAATTTTTCTTTCTAAAATTCCTCATCCAACTCAATGTTTACTATTGATCCCACAAATTAGAATCTTTAAAGGTAATCCTAGAGGGATTCATCATATTTTTGATTCATATGAAACAACTCTGCTTTCTTATCTCAAACCATGCAATAGTCTTGGTATATTTCAATGAATATGTCTTTTAATCCTCGTTCTCCATCCCATCGGTTGCAAATGTTTTCCCCTAGACCCATGAACCATCTCAAGTATGCATCCTTGAGTGTAGAAGGGAATAGAATTATTTTTTTCTCATCTATGGTGTAAAAGTAAGCTTGGCACACTACTTCAAATTCAAAGAGAAAGGTATCGAGATCCTCATGTGGTTTCCCATGGAAAGTAGGTAAAATAAAAACATAGACCAGCTTTGGTTCTCTTGTTAGTCTATATTTGAAATAAGGAATTGGGAAGGCAAAGGTATTTATTTGTCCACCCCCCTTTGGTGGAGAATAGATCTTACACAAGACAAAAAACCAGAGAAAAAGAGCACAAGATTTGTTATTCAATAATTCGGAAGAATTTTACAAGAATATACAGCCAAACTGATGTTTTGCCAACCCCCTCTCATTACAATCCATGGGTTTGTATCAAGGTCCTGATCCTCTGTGCTTTCAAACTTCCCACGATCTACAATTGCCACCTGGAACAATTCTGGAAAGTTGCATTGATGAGACTCTAGGTGAGGTGCGCGACTGGCTGCCATACCCAATGGATTCTTCCTCTCGATCTGCTACTTGCTGTTAGTTTCTTTAAACATGTCTTCTAGATATCCTGCACAAGTGGTCAACATGCCCATTGAAATCCTCCTTTGAACTGCTGCTTCACTACCGCTATCTTGTCGCGCACGAAGGGACGCCTTTAAGAAAGCTAGGAGTGCATGTTTTCCTATTTGGTCGTGATATCGCGACATGTCATGATATCGTGACCATTTCCTTCCTACGCCTTCTCTCTCTATTTTGGCCGCGATATCGTGACCTGTCGCGATATCGTACCATTTTTTTTGTCGGCCTCCGTTCTCCTGCTTTGGTCACGAAATCGTGACATGTCGCGATTTCATGACCTTTTGTCTCCGCGCCTTGCCTTCCTTGCTTTGGTCGTGAAATCGTGACATGTCGTGATTTTGTGACCTTGTGCCTTCCGCACCTTGGCTTCCCTACGATGGCCACGATTTCGTGACCTTGTGTCTCCTGGCCTTGCTTTCCCCACCTTGGGTCACGATTTCGTGACCCTGTGTCTTTCGGCCTTGCTTTCTTTGCCTTGGGTCACGATTTTGCAACCAAAGCAACACTTAGAAAAAAATAACTTTGCAACAGTTAGAAAGAAATAACAACAAAAGTTTGGTTGATGCTCAATTTCTTTGTTGCCCTCGGATTCTCCTACATCAAACACCCGGGGTGGATTGAGAAGTGATCCTCACTTCTAATCTTTGGGAGGAATACCCAGACGATCAACCTCTGTTTTCGATAGCCAAGTTGCATCTTCTATAGGTCTGCCCTTGCACTTGATCAAATACTCAGAATATTGTTTGTTCCTTGTGCTTCTGCCTTCACGAGTATCTAATATTTCCTCGATCTCATCTTTGGTTGGGTTAGACATTGGAATGCTCCATAATTATGTGCTTGGTACCTCTATACTATCTCCTTCATGGTATTCCACTAAATAAGATATGTTAAAAATAGGTGAAATTTCAAGCCCACTTGGCAATTCCACTTCATATGCATTGCCTGAATCCTATTTTTCCAGTATTCTGCATGGCCCAAACTTCTTCATCTTTAACTTGTTATACGTTTTGGCTGGAAATATTTCTTTTCTGAGATGGACCATGACTTCATCCCCCACTTCGAACTTTTTGAACCACCGCTTTTGGTCTGCTATTGCTTTATACTGAGTATTCATTTTTTTAATTTGTTTCTTCACTTCTTCATGCAGGATTTTCATCTGTTTCACAAATTCCTCAGCCTCTGCACTGCACTTTTCTCCTTTGTCTAGTTTTCTTAGCTCAGAAACGTTTCTTGGACTGTTTCCATATATGATTTGGAATGGAGATTTTTTTGTACTGTTATTGACAGAATTGTTGTATGCAAATTCTACCTACGGCAAAACTAAATCCCATCCCTTGGGTTTATCTGCTATCAAGCATCTTAATAATTACCCAGACTTCTATTTACCACCTCTGTTTGTCCATCAGTTTGTGGGTGGTATGTAGAACTAAACTTTAGATTTGTCTTCATCTTCTTCCACAATGTTCTCCAGAAATACCCAACAAACTTTGTATCTCTGTCAGAAACTATGCTTCTTGGTAGACCATGAAGTCATACCACTTCTTTGAAAAATAACCCTGCAATGTGAACCGCATCACTTGTTTTCTAGCAAGGAATAAAATGTGCCATTTTGGAGAATCAATCAACCACCACAAATACAGAGTCATTTCCCCTCTGTGTTCTCGGCAACCCAAGAATAAAATCCATGCTGATGTCCTCCCATGGCCTCTCAGGTACAGGTAACGGCTTGTATAATCTTGTGTTTTGCCTTATGCCTTTTGCCATTTGGCATATTTTGTAACTTTGCACAAACTTTTTCACATCTTGCTGAAGTTGCGGCCAGTAGTAATTTTCATTCACCAGGGCAATGGTCTTATCCTGACCAAAATGCCCAGCTAGTCCTCCGCTGTGCTTTTCCTTTATTAAGTTCTCCCGCATGGAACTCCTTGGAATGCATAATTTACTTCCCTTGAACAACATTTCGTATTGGATTAGGAAATCTAACCATTTTGTCCTGTCCACAGTAACAGGTGCCAAGAAAGCCGTCCAGGCTTCTGCAAAATCAAGATCTTTAGGATAAATACCCTTTATTTCTTCAAATCCTACCACTTCCACTGTCATTTCAATCAGCAGATTCTGCCTTCTACTTAAGGCATCTACAACTCTGTTTGATTTCCTGCTTCTGTGCTTTAACACAAAGGTATAGCTTTGGAGAAACTCAACCCACTTCATGTGCCTTTGATTCAGTTTTGTTTGGCTGTTGATGTACTGCAATGCCTGATGATCCGTAAATAGAACAAACTCTTTTGGCAACAAATAATGCCTCCACTTCTTTAGAGCCTGAACTATAGCATAAAATTCTTGGTCATAAATTGAATACTTTTTTTGAGCATCATTGAGCTTTTCACTAAAATAAGCAACAGGTCTGCCTTCTTGACTCAGTACAACCCCTATTGCACTACCACTGGCATCATAGTCTACCTAAAATACTTTGTTAAAGTCTGGGAGTGCCAAAACAGGCTGTTCTGTGACCCTTTTCTTTAATGTATCAAAACTCCTTTCAGCCCCTAAGGTCCACTTGAATTTTTTCGTATCCCCTCTTATTGTTTCTGTGAGGGGTGCACAAATGCTGCTAAAGTTTCTTATGAACTTTCTGTAAAAGCTGGCTAGACCATGAAATGATCTTATCTCTATTGTGCTTCTTGGGTTAGGCCATTCGATGATAGCTCTCACATTTTTTGGGTCCATTTTCAAACCTTCTGCTAAGATTACAAATCCCAGGTATACTAACTCTCTCTTGACAAAATTACACTTTTTTAGATTTATTAATAACTGCTCCTCCCACAGCTTTTCAAAAACCCTCCTGATGTGCATCAAGTGTTCCTCCAGGGTTTTGCTGAATATTAATATATCATCTAAATAAAAAATGACAAATTTTCCTAAAAACTCTTTCAGTACCTCATTCATCAGCCGCATGAAGGTACTTGGTGCATTGGACAACCCAAATGGCATGACCAACCACTCATAAAAGCCCTCTCTTGTCTTGAAGGCTGTATTCCATTCATCTCCTTCCATGACACGGATCTGGTGGTAACCACTCTTGAGGTCAATTTTGGTGAAGTACTTGGCTACACTCAAATAGTCCATTATGTCATCCATCCTTGGAAGTGGAAATCTATATTTTATTATGATATTGTTGATGGCTCGAGAGTCTGTGCACATTCTCCACTCTCCATCCTTCTTGGGTGCTAGTACTACAGGTACTGCACACGGGCTAAGACTCTCCCTAATCAATCCCTTCTCAAGCAACTCTTGGACCTGCCTGTTTAGTTCTTCAGTTTCTACAAGTGTCATTCTATGTGCAACTTTATTGGGCAAGCTTGATCCTGGCACCAAATCAATATGGTGACTAATTTTTCTTACTGGGGGTAAACCCTCAGGCACATTATCAGATATGATATCTGGAAATTCCTTCAACAGATCTTGGACTTCTGCTGGGGCATCTTTGCATTATGTATTCCTGACTCTAGGAATAATGCATAACACATATGTTCATGCTTTAAATCATCTAAAAATTTTCTTCCATCAACCAAGAAAATTCTTGCACTGCCACATACCTTTTCTTCCACCTCCTTCAGGGGCTTCAGCTTATGACGCATTCCATTCTTGGTCACAAAATAGGTATTGGCATGGCCATCATGAACTGCACTCCTGTCAAACTGCCATGGCCTTCCCAACAGCAAATGGCACGCATCCATGGGCAGAATATCGCATTGAACCTCATCACGGTAATTCACAATACTAAATTTTACCAAGCACTGTTCATTGACCAAAACCTTATGGTCTTTCTACAACCACGCGATCCGATATGGATGCAGGTGTTTCTTTCTCTCCAATTGTAGTTTTGTAACCATTCCCTCTGAAACTAGGTTATTTGTGCTACCGTTGTCAATGAGTGTAGAATAAGCTTTTCCTCTGGTCTATAGCTCCCTCTTCATTCAGCAGAACTCTCCTTGCAATCATTACTTCTCCTCTCTCAACTTCTTCAGAATGCTCAGATCCATCATCTTCATCAGCGACTGCTACTTTGGCATTTCCTTTCGGCCTCCGATTATTTCTTTCTCATTGCTGTGGGCACTCATATTGGTGATGTCCCTCTTCCCCACACTGGAAGCAAGTTCCTCAAAATATTCCTCTTGCCTGGCCACGTCTAGCTCTACCTCTTCCCCCTCGGTAACCATTATTCTGATTACAGGAGCGGTCTGTATTTTCTCTTCTTTGTTCTTGATTGCTGCTACCTTCTCCATTTTTTTGAGAATCTTCATTTCTTCTTCCACTGTTCCTTTCGTCGGTTCTTTCGCCATGACCTCTTCCTCTTTGCTTGTTTTCAAACCTCCTATTGAGCTTTTCTTCAACCTTTAAGGCAAATTGGTAAGTGTCCTCTATGGTGGTCATCCGGACTAGACTTAATTCTTCCTGAATACTTGCTCATAACCCATTAATGTAATGGGCTACCTTCTCCTTGTTGGCATTTGAGTGGCCTGTTCTAATCATTATTTTATGAAATTCTTCTATGTATTCTTTCACAGACTTTCTTGATTGCGTCAATCCTTGCATTTTCTTTAGCAGGTCTAACTCATAATCACCAGGGATGAACTACCTCTTTAGCTTTTTTGCCATCCGTTTCCACTTAGTTATTCTCTCTTTCCCTCTTTTATTTTGCTCCAGATGTACTCCCTTCCACAAAATGCTAGCATGACCTTTTAGTTTGGTCTTTGCAAATTTGACCCTATCAGGATCCTCAACCTCTTCATATTGAAAGTACTCTTCCAGGTTGTTGATCCAGTCGATCAATTCCTCTGGATCAAGGTTCCCAGAATATGTGGAAACCTCCATATTTGGCCTCTTCCCAATCTGGGATATGGATTTGTATAGTCTGGCCTGAGTAGGATCTACTGCTTCTTCTTCTTCCTCAGGTTGGTCTTCTTCATCATCTTCCTCTTCACTACCTTCGTCTCTTCTTGGCTCCAATATTCTGCACATTTCTTCTTGCAGGGCTTGCATTTGTCGTTGCAAAGCTCAAACATCTTCTGTTGCTGCCATGCCTCTCCCACCAACCGGGTTTCTCCTTGGAGGCATTCTACTCACCCAATTCCAAGCCCTTCCACAGATCCTAGTGTAACTGCATCTCCTTCGGCGATCTGCTACACACTCAGGAACTACTGGCTCTGATACCACTTAGTGGAGAACAAATCTTACACAAGACCAAAAACCAAAGAACAAGAGCACAAGATTTGTTATTCAATACTTTGAAATAATTTTACAAGAATATATAGCCAAACTGCCATTTTTCCAATCCCCTCTCATTACAATCCATGGGTTTTTATCGAGGTCCCGATCCTCTGTGCTTTCAAACTTCCCACGATCTACAATTGCCACTTGGAACAATTCTGGAAAGTTGCATTGATGAGACTCTAGGTGAGGTGCGTGACTGGCTACCATACCCAACGGATTCTTCCTCTCGATCTGTTGCTTGTTGTTAGTTGCTTTAAACACATCTTCCAGATATCTTACGCGAGTGGTCAACATGCCCATTGAAATCCTCCTTTGAACTGCTGCTTCACTGCTACTATTTTGCTGCGCATGAAGGGACGCCTTTAAGAAAGCTAGGAGTGTGTGTTTTCCTGTTTGGTCATGATATCGCGACATGTCCCGATATCGTGACCATTTCCTTCTTGCGCCTTCTCTCTCCGTTTTGGCTGTGATATCGCGACCTGTCGTGATATCATGCCATTTTTTTTTGTCGGCCTCCGTTCTCCTGCTTTGGTCATAAAATCGTGACATGTCACGATTTCACGACCTTTTGTCTCCGTGCCTTGCCTTCCCTGCTTCGGTCATGAAATTGTGACATGTCACGATTTCGTGACCTTGTGTCTTTCATGCCTTGGCTTCCCTACGGTGGCCATGATTTCGTGACATGTCACGAAATCGTGACATGTCATGATTTCGTGACCTTGTGTCTTTCGGCCTTTCTTTCCCTGCCTTGGGTTGCGATTTCACGACCAAAGCAACACTTAGAAAAAAAATAGCTTTGCAACACTTAGAAAGAAATAACAACAAAAGTTTGGTTGATGCTCGATTGCTTTGCTGCCCTCGGATGTTCCTACATCACCCTTTGATTTTATAATTCTCATTGATTGTTGGTCCTTTCCCTTTGGTTTCTATTTAATTCCTCTTGTTCACTACCTTGATTAGCCATGATTGAATATAAGATTTCAAGAATTGGTTCAGGTATAGGTTCAGTAAAGATAGACGAGGGATCAATATGATCATCAAACTTTGGTTCAGGTAATAAATATAATTTGGGATCTTGTTCTAGGATTTCAATTTGCTTGGTTTATGTAGAATCTAAATATGCAATTTTAGTTTCTTTTTCCTTAGAAGTTTCAGGCTTCTCACTAAAGTCTCTTTGGAAATTTTCTTCTAGATTATTAATTTTGATAAACCTTCCCTTAGAGTCCCTAGGTCTGCTCATGAATTTTCTAAATTTTCTAGTTTTTTTATCTTTCTAATAGTTCTTGAATAGTCTATGAATATCGTTGATAGGTTCGAGTTGTTCTGGAGTCATATAATGCTCCTCTTCAAATTTAAAATCATCTATTACTAATTGGATTGATTAAGTGAGGAAAGCTTGTGTTCAAATAGGGTTGGGATTTCCAAATTGTAGCTTGTAGTGTAAATATTGACATAGTTCTCTAAAGAGCACAACTCTAGATATCTTGTGATATTTATTGTTATATTCTAGGGCTACTTACCTTTTTTCTATATTTACAAGAAAGTTGTGAATGATGAGGGAGTCTTCCTAATATTGATTTCAAGGGTAGATTGTTAAATTTACTAACATTATCCTATCCCAAAGTCAATGCTCATAACTCCTTCTAAGATCTAGATAAGGTGAATAGTAATATGGTCCTAGAGTTTTTTCTATGTCAATTCTTTTGATCTTTTCCAAATCGTCTGATATCTCCTTATTAATATCCAAATGTTCACACAAACACTCCCACTCTTTACTCGATGTGATGTTTCCTTGTTCAAAAAGAAGTGTAACTTCTTGTTTTATTAGTAATTTTATAAGTTCTATAAGTGCATATTGTTGTAGACTATTTTCCACCATCTAGCAGTATTTTATTTTACCTCTTCCTTCTCTTTTTTTTCTTGGTTTTGTTTGGGTTCTTATTGGTTTCTATTTTTGTTTTGTTTTTTTTATGACCAATTCAAAATAGTCCTACTATTGTTAGGTTTAGGTATAACTCATAACAGATGAATTTATAGCTATCCTTATCACAACAGGAAAAATAAAATAAAATTTATGTTTTTATGAGCAATCCTACTATAGATAAAACTAGGTATGACTCATGGTCTATGAATCCATACAACCAATTTTAGTATAACAAAAAAATAAATGAAATATTATTTGGAAATGTAAATTTGCTAGAAATGAAATTACTGAAAGTAAAATATTATTTTGCTATCACTTATTTGATTATTTAAGAACTTTTTTTACTATAACTATATCACTCAATCATACTTACTTCCTATTTCTACATGGGAAACTAGACCAATGAAAAAATAGCAATCACCCAAAGCTTGGAAAATTTGCAGGAAATAAAATTTTGCAAAAAATAAAAGTTTGTAGGAAATAAAATCTTAACTATGAAAGTGGTAAAATTATTCCTCAAGAGAAACAAACCTAGAAACGTCGAAAAAAGGTGTTTTTTGGGAACATCTTGTGCCACTTTGACTCGTATGCACACCAAGGACTCATATGTACCTATTTCCACATACAAGTAAGCCTCTCTTCTTATACAACCAAACAACATTTCTGATTAACAATTACGACACTACTCTCCCCAACAACGGTGCAAAAATATCTAGTTGTAATGCTTACATTTAATTTTATCAATCTAGGGAAATCAAGGTTAGATTTAAAGAGTAAAAATTCAATATAGATTGTGCCATGATAATTAATTCTTATTCAGATCTCTTTTCAGTCTCAGGTTTTAAAGAAAAATAATAATTGTAGTAAACAAAAATTATGTAGAAATTAAAATAATATGCAATAAATTAGATTTGATATTTACCTAATAATGACTTTTTCCTATTGGTGAGTTTATCTAATGGTGAGGATCCTTGTACAAATAGTTATTTTTTATTATCTAATTTTACTTTATGCTCTATGAAAATGTAATTTAAATTATTTTATAATTCTATAATTAATTTTACGTACTAACTATTTCTAACCTATTATAGGGGTGAGAGAATAGGGACTAACTGTAGGAGTGGGTCCTACCTCCTAGAGGACAGTGTAAGTCTTTCTTCCCTAAACTATTTTATCTCAGTAACTAATATGCATAATTTCTACTAATATTATTCTATTCTATGAATGCAGGGAAAATATAGTTGTAACTACATAAAGAAAATCATGCAGTAATTGACACAATAAATGATACATTTACCATAAAAAGTGTTGATTTATTACTGGAAATTCAGGTGTACATATTTACGAGTTTCTTCAAAAATTTTATAGAATCATTCCAACATTATTTCAGCATCATACATTTCTATATTAGCTAGCTGATTGACCATTAGATGATTAGACCTTTTCAAAGGTTTCCCTTTAGTAATATATAATATGAATTGGATAATTCTGAATAAAATTCCTCCACAAATTTTCCATGTGGCTTTTTTGACTCGATAATATGACAACTATGTACCTAACATAAATAATATAATCTGACATAGTTTGCTAATCCTACTTGGACTTAATATTAGCCTAGGTGGTCCAAGTGGTAATTTATGAATGAACATAATAAAACACATCTAATTTTAATATTTTTTAAGATATAACAATATAACTATATGCCCCTTTATTCATGGGAAATATATAACAATCTTGCATTGGAATCTAGACAACCTAACAACATACTAATCATGTGATTTTATAAAACAATTTTATAATAGTTTCAATAATCATAAGTTTCTCATGCATAATATTTGACAAGTCAACCAACTATGCTAAATAGAATTATTTCATAACGTATGCTACCATGTAAGGGTGCCATGCTATCAATGATGTGGCACACAATATGTTGATAAGTTGATTTGGTCAAGTATTTCCATAACTCTTGGTGGTAGATATCTTTGATATTAGTATTTAGTAGTTATTTTTGGTAACATACATCAGAAACTATGTTCTATAATATATTTTAGCCATTGTGTTATGTAACCCATGTTTATAGCCTTCTCGATTCATCGTCTTTATGTCTATCTTTTCTCATGTTCAGAGTCTGGTTTGAATCTTGTGTTACTACATCATATGCCTATGAAAAATCCTTCAATATTTTCCTATCCAATCATACATATCTTGCACATATTTCATGTAAAATCCATACATTAATCAATTTAATCCGCATTCACCATTTTCATTGATAATTTACATAAATAACTAAAATAATCATTAAAAATCATTATATTCATGATTTAAAAGTAGAAATCAAATAATATATGCTAAATAAACACTCATTAGCAGAATCCTACATTGAGGTAGAAGAGAAGGGAAGCTACACACGAACTAGTTTGATGCAAAAAAACTAGCAAGCCTAAAAAAAAATGGGATCATCCCAAAAAAATTCATAAAACCCAAGACCAAAGCAAACCACCAACACTAGGGAGGATGAGTTACACATTACTCATCAGTATTCTGGGTGCCAATATCATATTGAAGGTCCTTTATCACTTTGGTAATGGCTAGAGATTGCATATCTACCTTCTACTACTTTAGTTTATGAATAACCTTCCCAACAATAATAAACATAGATGTGGCCAAGGATTAGCTTAGAAAACCTAGACCCGCAATTGACACCAAGACTAACGACTTTAAACAAAGGAAATTAGAGCATTTGAGATACATTTGTCCATCAAACATTAGGGAAAATCTTCCACCCATATATTCAAAGGTTTAGTGCTTTGGCCCAAGTTGGCCATGATATCAGACAACTGGTTAGCTTCATGATAAACATGCTAAAAAGAAACATTGGCAAACTCACGAACATACAATCTTACCTCTTCTATCATATTGGCAATACTCCATGGAGGGTTGGTGTTATTATTCAAGAGATTTATGGTGTTGATTAAATCCCCCTCAATCACCATATTCTGAATGTTGAGGTCACGGGTAGCCTTAATCCCCTATAGCATTACCCAAGCTCTAGCCATATTATTAGATTGGATTCCTATGAATTCATTGTAAGCAAGTTAAATTTTTCCATGTTCATCTCTAATGAGACCTCCTATGCTGGTACTCCCAAGGTTACCTTTTGAGGCCCCATCAAAATTAATATTAGACCACCCAACCGATGGTGGTTTCCAAAAAAAACTATCTCTGCTCAAAGGGATATATCTAGATTGAGGATCAATGAGGATATTAAGTTTTGAAGAGATTTTAGACTTGAATTCAAACTTGGGATGGTATGAGGAAGTGGTAATACTGGCATTCTCAACAAAAAATGTAGAATTTTGGTAGTAATGGCTTGATGATTTTTGAAAAGATTGTTAAATATTATGTTGCTTCTTTATAACCACAATTGCCAAAGGTAATGGGGAAGAATTAATGACCAAGCGGTTTTGAGCTGGGAAAATGAAAATGGGTTGGGCCATTGAAGGTAGAGATCTTCAATAGAATTGGGATAGCCCTAGGCAATGCAAAATTTCTTAAATAGAGATGAATGAAGCTGACTGGTAAAGGGACAAGAGATAAACATATGATTGATCGACTCCCAATATGACTTGCAAAGAATGCATCTATTAGGGATGGTAAGGCCTCGTGATATGATATTATCTTTAGTTAAGACCCTATTTTGAATTGCAAGCCATAGGAAATGAGCAATTTTGGAGGTGATTTTATTAAGCTAGATTCTATTGGAAGGGAACCACCCATTGGATAGATCAACTTGGGAAAAGTAAGCATATTTAATAGTAAACTCACCTGAATCAGTCAACTGCCATAAGGGGAAGTTAGTAGGTAGGTTTATAGAAATAACATACCTTTTGAGCATGCAAGACAACACTTTGGATACCTCAGTCCGATCAGGATGATCTAGGTTGTTAGGCAACGTTGACTAGTAGGTATCATTATGATAGAATCTAAAAATAAAATGGAATACTAACCCTCCAAATAGAAAACCAGTTATGGGTTTAAGAAATTAGAGATCCAGATTCTTTATGAGAGGTTGCTAAGAAATCCAAGAGTCTTCCCAAAACTGGATGGAGGAACCATTACCAACACACCACCTCAATTCTTTCTTAATTATATGTCTAGTATGAATCACTAAGTGCCAAAAGGTAGAACCATCTAGGAAGGCTTTATATTGAAGTAAGGAGCACTACTGAAGATTTTTACTCTTAATTATGTCAACCCATAATTATTTGGCATTTGAAACTATTTTCCATATTTTCTTACTTATTAAAGCTATGTTCATATTTTGAATTATCCAAAACCCCAGCCCTACTTTATTTTTCTTTGAGCACACCTTATCCAATGCCTATAGGGAAAATATGAATATATTCTCCACTGCAGACCACATACGTGGAGACCACATAAATCATTTTTAGATCTTCTCAATGTTATGGAAGATAGAAATGGGAGCCTTAAAAACTAATAGCAAAAAGATCAGGATATTCTGCAAGCAAGATTGAACTAAGGTATCTTTAGTAGCTTGACTTAAGAGGGCACCTTTACACTCGGTTAATTTCTTCATAATTCTTTGAATGACATTATTCAAAATTCCTGTAGTACGTTTCCCCTAAAATAAAGGAAGGCCAAGGTAAGTTGCTGGGAGAGAGGATATGGAGCATCCAAGAATCTCAAAAATTTTATGTTGATGATCTCTAGAATTATTGATGAAAAATATGAGGCTTTTGTGTAAGTTGATCTCCTGGTCAGATGCCTCCTCATAAGAATTGAGAATGGATTTTATGGCATGAGCTTATAGAATAGAATACCAGGTATCCAAGATAGTGTCATCCATGAATTTTTTATGGGATATGGATGACAAATTAGTAACATATTTAATATGAAATAATACCATCCTAGAAAGCTGCCTTAAGAGATCTACCCAGATTTTTTTCAAGGATGATGAACAAAAAAGGTGAAAGAGGGTCTCCCTATTGAATTCCTCTACTAATTTTAAAATAACCTACAGAAGCATTGTTGACCAGGATAGAAAACCAAGCAGATAAGATACATGACTTAATGAAATGTTGGGCTTCAAAAATTCCAACTTAAGTGACACCCTTAGTTTTTAACAAGGTCTTGACATCTAGGTGATTTTAGGGTGAAAGGTTTAAATCAAAAGAAAAGGAAAACCTCCATGATCATTAAAAAGGAGAATGTGTCTAAGGGATATCATAATTCACTTTTGTTCACTATAAGTTCATCTTATCCACCTTATCATTAGTTAGGGTACCACATATTCATTCTACTAAGGTATTTTATACTCTTCATTTCACTCACCATAAGTTACCACATATTGGTCCATGCATTCACTTCATAATCCATCTGACCACCTATTAAAGAGCTCAATCCCTAGTCAGTTTCAAAGGTGAAGTGAGGTTTACAAGGTTCTACCAAGATAGATCAAAGCAAAAATTACCCAAGTCTACCTTATTCATAATAAAAATCTTCCCAAGGTTTTTCCTAGCCACTTGCCAAGACTAAAATGCCTTAAAATCCTTTTTTGCCCTTCATAAACCCTGTTGTCAATCCAATTATCGACTATTCTAAGCCATGAATAATAAGAATTAATCCCATATAGCCTCATAACTATCCAAATAACTCTGTCATTGATTCAATAAATGACTAATTTCTAACATCAATGATAATTTATTAGCCCAATAATCTATGTCACTCTTCTAAATCCATTCATCACCAAAGCCATCATCGATGGATACATCCAATCAATGACCAAGTAGAAAAAAGAATAAAGACTCGAGCATCACTCTTCAAAGCTCCATTGCTAATCCAAAGTCTACCTCATTAGCGATCACTCTTCCTCATCGATAAAATTTAGACAAGGATCTTTCCAACATTAGCCTAGCAAATTCCCCTTGCTGATAGGAATTAGCCAAATAAAATTGTTTTAGAAGACTGATGAAGCATTATCGTCGATATAATCCATGACCATAATATCTATCGATGATAATATTAGATGTAGGTAAGTCATTGTCACTCATCAACTACCTCATCACTGATACACAATCTACCCCATCAACGATAGTTCTTTTCAATAGAGAAAAAAATGAAATGTAAAAGCGAGCATGCCACCCTAAAACCTAGTTTCCGATCCTATTAGTGAAGTCTCTAATCCATCGGTGAAGAATTTTAGTCATAATTAGTTCAAAAGCAACATTATTGATTCAATCAATGATAGCCTTATCTATTGGCAACAATATATTTACTCTCGTACACATAAATCTTGAATATTACCCATCACTCATTTAATTGGTGATAGACTAAGGTAAAGAGCAAAAGAAACATCAATGACCCTATATCATCTTAGGCAAGATAAACGAAGCTCACTCTACATGGGAAGATTTGAGATACACTATTCAAATATTGATAGAAAGTATGGACTACCAAATCACTCATGAACCAAAAGCAGCAAAATTGTAAGATGTCCCAAGTGAACATATCTCTTTGAAGCAGATGAATATTGACAAGCATCATTCATGACGAGTTTTAAAATATCAATTGCAACACTCTACAAAAGTTCAAAACAAGCACAAAAAAGGTGCCAATTAACATGAGGGTGTTCAGTAGAATGCTTAAAAAATAAGTATTGGATCATGTGAATAAAATCTGCCATACAAGCCAAAAACCTTAAAGACTATACAAAGGAAGGTAAGATTATGAAACAAGCAATTCAAAGGATAGGTTCAACATAGACCCAAGATATCCAGAGCCATCCATATCTATAGAGCATGATGTTGTTGTCATCAGCTAACAAAACAAACTATCTCTATGTAACTTTAAATGAAGAAAATAAACATGACAAAAGAGTCAATGGTAAATATGGGTTAGAAAGTGCAAAATACATTGACCATGAGAGATTGTAAACAATGTAGAAAGTTCCTGTGTAAAATATGTAAAAGGTACGATAAGAGGAAGAAGAGGTCAAAACAACATTACTTGAGCTTCAAAAGGATAGCAGTGCCTCGACGAAATATAGTTACAGAGAGACCAACTTGACGAAATATAGTTATCGAAGTGTGCCCTTATTATCATTATTATCAATCTTCATGCTTCTAGATTTTGTTTTCTATTTTGGATTTCTTCTCATTATCCCCTACCCTCCTTTTTATGGATATTCTCTCTTAATCACCATCACAGTATTCTCCACAAAGTGCCATTTCACCACCATCGTCTGTAGTCTTCCACATCCATTGTATTTTGTCAAGGTAAGCCAACAAATTGTATTGATAGGAATGCTAATTAAATACATAACTTAGGCTCTAATTAGCCCTAATAAAGTGGATCTCGTTAACAATAACGAGCCCAAATAAAATATGCTAACAAAATAAAATAATGTAATAATAGCTAATAAAATATACGCTAACATCCCCCCTTATTACATTATTTGGGTAATAATATAACTACTAGCTATGCTAACATCCCCCCTATACAACAATATTTGGGTAAAGTATATAACTACCCCAATACAGTGAAAATAATAAGATAAATGGAAGAATGGTGGTCGTGCTTTGTCTTCGGCTCTAGCTTGGGCTCATGGCTTTGGCTCTAGCTCTAATCATACCTTCAGAATTGAACCTCTGGGTTTATCTCGGGATCTACGTGTGAAACTGCCTCTGGATCATTGCCTTTGGATCTGCCTGTAGATCTGCCTCTAGAACTTTGTCTCTGGATCTATCTTTAGGTCTGTCTCTGGGTCATTATCTCTGGGACTGCCACTCAGTTTGTCACTGGATTTGCCTTGGGGTTTACCATAGGTTTTACCTTTTTGGTAGAATCCATACAACATTTATTTCATCATGGTCCATTGTGTGAGATCTGTCCATCCACAATCAATATGAACCTTATTGGCCATGTTTAGTTTGTACCAACAACTTGAAGAAGAGTGATTTGTACATCCACAAGAATCACAAATATGTAATCTCCAACACTTAGCTGCAACATGTCCTGTATTTCCACAGTGACTGCAAAAATGCTTTTTAGGAGTTGTAGGAGATTTAGGTTTTACAAACATAGAATTACTAGTACTTGCATGTCTAGTATAGCCAAGGCCTTCATGCTTTGCCCTGACACTTAGCATTATTGGAGATTTAATGCCTTGTTCTTGTTTACCTAATCTCTCACCATTGAATCCCATTTTCTTCATCATTTTGGAACCAAATCCTTTGGTGTGCTTTTCAAAACACCCAATTTTATCATCTTCATCAATGCTTTTAACAATATTACATTTGTCACTATCGATGACATTATGGAGCTCTTTTTGAGGAGGTTCAGTTTTTAAGTCACTAGTGTCACAAGCAAAATATGCTACTGAAATGATATCACTTGTGCTACAACTGATATCTACCATAGAAGGTATGAGGTCACCTATATCACAACAAGCATGTGCCATAATGGGTTGAAGGTCACTCGTGTCACAACAAGCATTCGCCATAATGGGCTGAACGCCACTTGTGTCACAACAAGCATTCACCTTTAGGACCTCACTTTCCTTATTTATTTCCAATTTATGTTGGGCACGATCAAGTGCAACAAATACTAGGTATATGCCCTTTAGAACGCCAATAGGAACTTTAGCACCATTTGTCTGAAGGTCTATACAAGACTTAGAATCATCGAGGAGAGCTACTAAACCATTTTTTAGTGTGAGGAATGTGCCCTCCTCATAAAAATCCAACCCATACATCTCTGGTGGAAAGTATGGGTCTTTAACTAATTTAGCAACATCAGTTTTTAGGGCTATATTTTTCTTTGATCTACCCATTCTTAAGGTGTCGGTCTCTACCGAAAATGCACATTATACAATAAAATTTTTGCAAAATAATGTTGACTAAGATGTCGTTCACTACCAAAAATGCACCTTTACAATTGCAAAATATACTTTGACAAAAAATTGCAAGAATTTTGACTAAGGTGTCGGTCTGTGCTGAAAATGCACCCTTTTTAAGTCGTCCTCCCTTTTTAACAAAATATTTATTGAGCAAGGTACAATAGCAGTATTGTCATTGTTGTCAACACAGTCAGATAGATCTATTGATGCAGTGGACAAGAAGTTCAAAAGCCTTTCAGATGCAGAAGACAGAAGTTCAAAGGTTACTCAGAGTATGTATAATGTTTTTCCAAGAAGACCTAAGTGGCCCATATCCAAAATATCAAAAAAAAAGACAAGTAAGAAAAGTGTCACGATATCGTGACATATACAGCAGACAAGAAAAACTATCATGATTTCGTGACATGTTGGAAGAGAGAGAAAAAGTAGGAAAAACTGTCATGATTTCGCGACATGCTGAAAGAAAAAAGGCAAGTGGAAAAACTATCGTGATTTCATGACATGTTGGAAGAGAAAAAGGCAAGTGGAAAAACTATCACGATTTCGCGACATGCTGGAAGAGAAAAAGGCAAGTCGAAAAACTATCGTGATTTCGCGACATGCTGGAAGAGAAAATGGCAAGTGAAAAAACTGTCACGATTTCGTGACATGTTGAAAGAGTAAAAGGCAAGTGGAAAAACTGTCGCGATTTCATGACATGTTTGAAGAGAAAAAGGCAAGTGGAAAAACTGTCACAATTTCGCAACATGTTGGAAGAGAAAAAGGCAAGTTGAAAAACTGTCGTGATTTCATGACATGTTGGAAGAGAAAAAGGCAAGTAGAAAAAGTATCGCGATTTCACGACATATTGCAAGAAAGATAGTACGGAAGAAAAAGTGTCACGATTTTGCAACATATTGCAAGAGAGAGAGTCCGAAAGAAAAAGTGTCGGGATTTCGTGACATATTGCAAGAGAGATTATACGAAAGAAAAAGTTTCATGATTTCACGACATATTGCAAGAGAGAGAGTCGAAAAGAAAAAGTGTCACAATTTCACGACATATTGGAAGAGATATTGTACGAAAGAAAAAGTGTCGTGATTTTGCGATATATTGCAAGAGATATTGTATGAAATAAAAAGTGTCACGATTTCACGACATATTGCAAGAGAGAGAGTCCAAGAGAAAAAGTGTCGCGATATCGTGACATGTCACATTTTTGCAACCCGAAGGCAAGAGAAAGAGCAAAGGAGAAAAAGTGTTGCGATATCGTGACATGTCGCATTTTCGTGACTAAAGGAGGAGAGAGAAAGTAAGAAGGCATAAGTGTCATGATATCATGACAAAAGTAAAAAGGAAGAGTACGAAGGCGAAAGTGTCGCGGTATCGCGACATGTTATGTTTTCATGGGTTCAAGCCAAGAAAAGAAGTACGGAGGTGAAAGTGTCACGATATCACGACATGCTGAGTTTTTACGGGTACAAGACAAGAAAAGAAGCCAGGAGGCGAAAGTGTCGCGATATCGTGACATGTTATGTTTTTGTGGGTACAAGCCAAGAAAAGAAGCAAGGAGGCGAAAGTGTCGCGATATCGTGACATGTTATATTTTCATGGTCCAAAGCAAGGAGAAAGCGAGAGAAATAAAAGGTATCGTGATATCGTGACATGTTGTATTTTCATGGTTAAGTTGAAGCCGATAAAGACTGATGAACAGTCGACTAAAGTTAGGGTTTACAGTTGTCATGAAGGCCGAATAATATTAGGGTTTACATCCGACTAAGATTAGGGTTTTCATCACCAAAATTCTGTTATAAAAGGAGGGCTATTTTGAAGATTTGGGTGTTGTCAAAGTGTGCAGATTTTTGTTGTAGTGCGAATATAGTAGAGTGCACAAAAGAGAGAAGATGATCATGAAGGTAGACTGTAACGAAGCAAAGTGTGCGAATTTTTTACGTAGAGAAAGTAGAGTGTGTGAAGTGTTTGCACAGAGAAAGCAGAGTGAGCAGAGAGCAAAAAGGCAAAGAAAGACCAGTCAGGATCCTACAAAAACCAAGGTATCTTTCTGTCAATCTTATAGATTCAAAATAGAAGTCCAGGTTGCAGCTTGGCATCAGGGGTTGTTGCTCCTTCTAGTAGGTGTTGGTAAATCAGGGGTTGGTGCTCCTTTTTGTTGGTGCAAATAAATAAGGGGTCGATGCTCCTTCTAGTAGGTGCTGGTAAATTGATTGTAAAGTTGGTGCTTTGTAAAAGCTAGATTTGGATGGTAGTCCAAGAACTCATTTTTGAAGAGTAGCCACATTGGTGAACCTCGTTAAATCTTGTGTTGTGTGATGCTCTTGTGTTATACTTTATTTATATAGTAATTAGTTGTAATTGCTACTATTTTAAGAGTTGTAAATTCAAGTTAAAAGAGCTACACTGATTCACCCCCCATCTCAGTGTCATTGTAAGACTAACAATTGGTATTAGAGCTAAATTCATGTACAAGATTAATTGGCTAGGGTGATCTTGGAAGTAACACAATTACAGGTGGTGAAGGTTTCTCATCAAAAAAAGCACCATTGTTTGATAGATCCAATTACACGTTTTAGAGAATCAGGATGCAGACTTATCTCTGTGCTTTGGGATATGACATCTGGGATTCAGTAGTTAGTGGATACACAGTACCCATCACTCCTCCAAAAGAGGTTGACGAAAAGAAACTATTTGAAAGTAACTTAAAAGCAAAGAATGCTATCATGTGCGGATTAGCAGACAGTGAACTAGTAAATATCATGAGCTGTAATACAACAAAAGAGATATGGGACAAACTAAGGAGTATTCATGAAGGAGACGATAAGATCAAGGAGGCCAAATTACAAATACATCGAGCTTAGTTCGAAGCATTGAAAATGAACGATGATGAAAACATTGAGGCATATATGCTGAGAGTCAATGGAATCATTAATGTGATTAGAGGGCTCGACGAGGATATTGGAGACTCTACCATCGTGAAAAAGGTACTAAGATATCTTCCTCAAAGTTTTGATTCCAAAGTCTCAGCGATAGAAGAAGCTAAAAATCTAAACTATTTTAGCATAGATGATATGTATGGTTCTTTGACTGCATATGAGATGAGGATAGGAAGATCTAAACCTACAGACAGAGAAGCGGCTTTTAAAGCCCTTAAAAATAAAAACACAAAATAAGAGTCCGAGGAAGAAGAGACATCAGATGAAATGGAAGCAAAATTTGTTAGAAAACTAAAAAATGGAAAATAAAAATACAGAGGGAAGCTACCTTTTAAATGTTTCAACTATGGAGGTGTTGGGCATTTTGGAACTAAATGTCCACTTAAAGAGAAGAACAAAAATGATGAAGGATCGCACCAAGAAAGAAGTGACTGGAAGATGAAAATGAATTTAAGAAAATGCAACTTCAAGAAGAAAAGTTTCATCTCCAAGAATGTCAGTTCATTAGAAAATAGCTCCGATGAAGAGTCTGAAGAAGAAAAAGATGAAGCTCTTTTCATGGAATTTGAAGAGGTTAAATCAGAAAAGGAAGGAGTGACCTCTAAATTTTGTGGTGAAAACCTTGAGGCTGAAGTAGATCTAGAAGGTGAGCTGATTTTTGCACTTGAAGAGTGGAAGATAGAAAAGAAAAAGAATAAGAAAATTTTAAGAAAGCTTGAGGATGCAAATGAAATCATAACCAGTTTGAAAGTTCAGATAGAAGAATCCAAGAAAATCTTTGAAGATCTCGAAGTGCAAATAACAATGAAAATAGATTATTGCAAGCAAGCTAGAAGAAGAGATTGTTGGTTTAAGAATACAGCTAGAAGAGATGAATAAGAAAATTAGTTGTTATCACAAACGTGAAGAAAGTTCTATGAAGCTGGATAAGATCATAAATGACCAAAGTCCTGTAGGCATAAAATTTGGTTTGGGTTTCATCGAAGGAGAATAATCAAGTATATCAAAGGCCAGAAATGTAGAATCCATAAAGAATGAAGATAAGAAATAGGTTAATCAAGGAAAAATATCTCATGCAAAAGAAGGCAATAATGCCACACGTCAAAGAAGAAGAAGACCTATGGCTCCTATGAAAACATGGAAAAGACCATCACCCAGGTTCAATTATCCTTTTTCTGGTTTTTGTTTTAAATGCAATGGCTATGGTCATAAAATCTCAAACTGCAAATATAATGTAAGACCAAGGAATTTCACCAGTAGAAATGTTTTTTCTCCTCTGACGAATTATACAGTAGAATGTTATAGCTGTCATAATTTTGGGCACATTGCAAGAAACTGTAGAAGTACTTGTACATCAAATCAGTTTTAGGAAAGAAAGTTTCAACCATACATGATGAGACAAAATAGAAAGCTTCCCGAAAAACATGCTCAAACTACTGATAAGGGAAAGGCAAAACAAGAGCCCAAAACTACTATCAAAACAGAGTGGAAAGGAAAAGAGCGACTGAAGGAAGAAAAGAAATCCTTAATCGTACAAAATGCATTCAAAGAACAAAATAAATATGTACCATGGATACTTGATAGTGGATGCTCTAGTCATATGACAGGTGACAAACAGAAATTTGAAAAGTTACAGAAATATGAAGGAGGTTCAATAAAATTTAGAAATAATGATGGAGCTATGATAGTTGGCAAAGGTTCAGTTAAAATTAGTGACGAAAAAATTAAGTCAGAAGAAGTCTTGTTTGTGGATGGTTTGAAACATAACTTGTTGAGTGTAAGTCAGATTTGTGATAAAGGTCATGAAGTATTTTTTATGAAGTAGGGTTGTGAAGTCAAAAAAATAAACAGTGGAAAATTGAAGCATCTGGATCAAGGACATCTGGCAACCTGTACATGCTCTCAGAGAATTCAAAAGGAGCTTGTTTTATTGGACAGGAAGAAGAAAAATGGTTGTGGCACAAGATACTAGGGCATATCAGTTTTGATAATCTGGTAAAAATCATCTCAAAAAGGGCAGTGAGAGATATTCCCACCATCAGTAAACCTGCAAACAACATTTGTGTTTCATGCCAAAAGGGGAAACAAACTAGAGTCATATTCAAAACAAAAGAATACTACACAAGAAAACCTTTGAAACTCATACACACTAATTTATGTGGTCCCATGAAAACACAAAGCATATATGGTGACAAATATTTTATGTTTTACATTGATGACTATTCCAGAATGACATGGATATTTTTCTTGAAGCATAAATCAGAAGCTTTTGATATGTTCAATATTTTCAAAAACCAGGTTGAGAATGAAATAGGAAAAAGGATCAAATTTTTAAGATCAGATAGAGGAGGAGAATTCAATTCAGAGGATTTTGTAGAGTACTATGAAAATTACGGTATTAGGAGATAGTTCTCAACAACCAGGACACCTCAGCAAAATGGAGTGGTAGAAGGAAAGAACAGGACAATGCAGGAAATGGCATGGACTATGTTGGCTGAAAGTAGAGTAGCAAAAAGTTTTTGGAAAGAAGCAGTCCATACTGCAATGTATATCCAAAATAGGTACATGCTAAGAACACATGAAAGCAAAACTCCTTATGAATTGTGGTTCGATAAAAGGGCAACAACAAAATACCTCAAAGTTTTTGGCAGCAAGTGCTATATCAAAAGAACTGAATATAATCTTAGTAAGTTTGATGATAGAGTAGATGAAGGTATTTTTGTTGGTTATTCATCAAAAAGCAAAACTTACAAATGCTACAACAAGAGGCTAAATAAAATTGTGGACAGTGTCGATGTTAAATTTGATGAAGGTAAAGAATGAGTAATTAGCTATGAAATGAACTACCCAATTTGTGAAGAGGTTATTGAAGGAGATGAGGAAAATGAAATGGAAAGGATACAAAAAAATGACTCAAATGATGTACGTTGTGATTCAGAAGTGGAAGAAAATAAGAAATTCAAAACAGGCAGTTGGCAGAAAAATCATCCTAGAGAGCAAATAATTGGAGACCCCAAAGTTGGTGTTCAGAAAAAAAGAAGAGCAGTAAGTAACTACTCTCTATTATCCAACATTGAGCCCAAAAATGTTACTGATGCAAGCAAAGATGAAAGTTGGATGAAGGCAATAAATGAAGAATTAGATCAGATCAAGAAAAACAAAACTTGGGAGTTAGTACCTAGACCTACAAATAAAAATATAATCAGGACTAAATGGATTTTTCGAAACAAATAAAATGAAGATGGATAGGTAGTCAAAAATAAAGCAAGATTGGTATGTAAGGGTTATGCACAAGTTGAAGGCATTGAATTTGAGGAAACTTTTGCACCAAAGAGCCAGACTAGAGGCAATTAGAATGTTTTTGGCTTTAGCAGTCTACAAGAATTTCAAAGTGTATCAAATGGATGTGAAATCAACATTTTTGAAAGGGAAACTTGAAGAAGAGATTTATATTGAGCAACCAGATGGTTTCCAACTTGGTGATGATCCAAACTTGGTTTGCAAGTTGAAGAAAGCATTATATGGCTTAAAACAGGCACCCCGAGCATGGTATGCAAGGCTAGACAACTATCTCACTCAACAAAGGTTTAAGAAAGGTATGGTGGATAGTAATTTGTATGTCAAAATAGAAAATGAGCATATTATTGTTCTTGTTGTATATGTAGATGATATCATATTTGGTAGCAAAAAAGATGAGTCGTGCAAATATTTAGCAAATAAGATGCAGAAAGAATTTGAAATGTCAATGATTGGAGAACTATCGTATTTCTTCGGGTTGCAAGTTAATCAAAGTAAGAAGGGCATATTTATTTCTCAAATTAAATATGTAAAAGAGATGTTAAAAAAGTTCACAATGGAGGATTGTAAGCCAGTTAGCACTCCCATGACGATAGGCTGCAAGTTGAGCAAGGATGACAAATCTCCACCTGTTGATCAAACCATGTACAGATCTATGATTGGAAGCTTATCGTACCTGACAGCTACCAAACTAGATATTTTACAGGTAGTATGCATGGTAGCACGATTTTAGGCTAATCCCAAGGAGACTCATGTGACAGCAGTAAAGAGGATTCTTCAGTACCTCAAGGGTACTATGGAGTATGGGTTATGGTATCCAAAAGGTAAAGACTTCACCCTTATTTCGTATTCAGATGCATATTGGGCAGGATGTGTAGATGACAAACAAAGTACAAGTGGATGTGGATTCTACCTTGGAGACAGATTGGTCGCATGGCATAGTAAGAAATAGGAGTCAATTTATTTATCAACAGTAGAGGAAGAATATATTACAGCAACAACATGTTGTATGCAGGTATTATGGATGAAAAAAACCCTGAAATATCTTGGTATTAGCTTCAGTGATCCAATATTAGTTAAGTGTGATAACACCAGTGCCATTAACATCTCTAATAATCTAGTTATGCATTCACGTACAAAACGCATCGCTATCAGGTATCACTTTTTGAAGGAGAAAGTTGCAGAAGGTGAGGTTAAATTGGATTTTGTTCCAACTACAGAGCAAGTAGCAGATATCTTCACAAAACCATTTCCCAAGGAATTTTTTGAGTACCTTCGCAATAAATTGGGAGTGGTCACACTTCCCAAGAATTGACTAGCTACAGGGATCACATTCTTAGGGGGAGCATTTCAGTATTTGATTATCTGCTTGCTCATGTTCATGATCTTTGATAAATGCAATAAAGTGTGCCTAAGAATGTTGTGCATGGAAACAAGGGGAGTCTGTAGTAACCCTTTGGTATTATTGTCAAAGGGGGAGAAGAGTTACAGGAAATTGCATGTGTTGCCAACAATTCCAAAGGGGGAGATAGTTGATCAAGGTGCAACAACAGTATTGTCATTGTTATCAACACAATCAGATAGATCTGTTGATGCAGTGGATAGAAAGTTCAAAAGCCTTTCAGATGCAGAAGACAAAAGTTCAAAGGTTACTCAGAGTATGTACAATGTTTTTCCAAGAAGACCTAAGTGGCCCATATGCAAAAGATCAAATAAAAAGACAAGTAAGAAAAGTGTCGCGATATATACAACAGGAAAGAAAAACTGTTGCGATTTCATGACATGTTGGAAGAGAGAGAAAATGCAGGAAAAACTGTCATGATTTCGTGACATGCTGAAAGAAAAAAAAGGCAAGTGGAAAAACTATTGCAATTTCGCGACATGTTGGAAGAGAAAACGACAAGTGGAAAAATTGTCACGATTTCACGACATGGTGGAAGAGAAAAAGGCAAGTGGAAAAACTGTCATGATTTCATGACATGCTGGAAGAGAAAAAGGCAAGTGGAAAAATTGTCGCGATTTCATGACATGTTGAAAGAGAAAAAGGCAAGTGGAAAAACTGCCGCAATTTCGTGACATGTTGGAAGAGAAAAAGGCAAGTGGAAAAACTATCACGATTTCGTGACAAGTTGGAAGAGAAAAATGCAAGTAGAAAAACTGTCACGATTTCGTGACATGTTGGAAGAGAAAAAGGTAAGTAGAAAAAGTGTCACGATTTCGTGACATATTGCAAGAAAGATAGTATAGAAGAAAAAGTGTCGCAATTTCGTGACATATTGCAAGAGAGAGAGTCCGAAAGAAAAAGTGTCATGATTTCATGACATATTGCAAGAGAGATTGTACGAAAGAAAAAGTGTCATGATTTCGTGACATATTGCAAGAGAGAGAGTCCGAAAGAAAAAGTGTCACAATTTCGTGACATATTGCAAGAGAGATTGTACAGAAGAAAAAGTGTCACGATTTCGTGATATATTGCAAGAGAGAGATTCCAAGAGAAAAAGTGTCACGATATCACGACATGTTGCATTTTCATGACCCGAAGGCAAGAGAAAGAGCAAAGGAGAAAAAGTGTCACGATATCGTGACATGTCACATTTTTGCAACTAAAGGAGGAGAGAGAAAGTAAGAAGGCAGAAGTGTCATGATATCGCAACAAAAGTAAAAAGGAAGAGTATGGAGGCAAAAGTGTCGCGATATCATGACATGTTATGTTTTCATGGATTCAAGCCAAGAAAAGAAGTACGGAGGTGAAAGTGTCATGATATCGCGACATGCTAAGTTTTTGCGGGTACAAGACAAGAAAATAATCCAGGAGGCTAAAGTGTCGCGATATCGCGACATGTTATGTTTTCATGGGTACAAGCCAAGAAAAGAAGCAAGGAGGCGAAAGTGTCACGATATCATGACATGTTATATTTTTGCGGTCCAAAGCAAGGAGAAAGTGAGAGAAAGAAAAGGTGTCACGATATCGTGACATGTATTTTTGCGGTTAAGTTGAAGCCGACAAAGACCGATGAACAACCGACTAAAATTAGGGTTTACAGTTGTCATGAAAGCCGACTAATATTAGGGTTTACAACCGACTAATATTAGAGTTTTCATCACTAGAATTCTGTTATAAAAGGAGGGCTATTTTGGATATTTGGGTGTTGTCGAAGTGTGTGAAGTTTTGTTGTAGTGCGAAGAGAGCAGAGTGCACAAAAGAGAGAAGACGATCATGAAGGTAGACTGTAACGAAGCAGAGTGTGCGAAGTATTTGTGTAGAGAAAGTAGAGTGTGTGAAGTATTTGCATAGAGAAAGTAGAGTGCACAGAGAGCAAAGGCGAAGAAAGACCAGTCAGGATCCTATAAAAAACAAGGTATCTTTCTGTCAATCTTATAGATTCAAAATTGAAGTCCAGGTTGCAGCTTGGCATCAGGGGTTGTTGCTCCTTCCAGTAGGTGCTGGTAAATCAGGGGTTGGTGCTCCTTTCTATTGGTGCAGATAAATAAGGGTTCGGTGCTCCTTCCAGTAGGTGTTGGTAAATTTATTGTAAAGTTGGTGCTTTGCAAAGGCTGGATTTGGATGGAAGTCCAAGCAATCATTTTTGAGGAGTATCCACATTGGTGAACCTCATTAAATCTTGTGTCGTGTGATTCTCTTATGTTATACTTGCTTTATCTAGTAATTAGTTTTAATTTCTACTATTTTAAGAGCTATAAATTCAAGTTAAAAGAGCTACACTGATTCCCCCCCCCTCTCAGTGTCATTGTAAGACTAACAATATTTTGTATGGAGAAAAAAAATGTGTATCCCCCATTTGTTTGCAAAATGATAAGGTATCCCCCCTTAGTGCAAAATTGTATCTCCCTTTGGGTGAGAAAATTTTTTATCCCCCCCTTTTTTTTACAAAACTTGCCTCTTAGGCAAATAGTGAAGATTTACCCCCCTTGAACGATTACAAAATATGGGACAATTTGGCAAAATGAATGAACCCCTTTGGCTTCTACAAATTTGCAAAATTACTAAAGGTATAGCAATTTTGACCTAAAAAATTAACTAAACTTGTTAAAGAGTTTAATTAATTAATTTTACATTTGAAAATAAATTAAAAATAATTTAATTCAAAAAAAATATGCCAAATAATTTTTTTTATCTTTGTTTAGGGTGGGGGGGTCGGGGCAAGAGTGGAACCCCCGACTTCGTTCAGGACAATGTCTTACCACCAACAAGGATGTCGATCAAGCTACCCCAATCGGCGTAATGGTAGGGAACTATGTTGTTCTTAATAGCATTGGGCCCGCCACTCGGGTGGTAGCGGTGCCTCCTGTGATCGGTGACACGCGGGCGGTGGACGACACCACTCCTTCATGATCGCTAGCCTTAGGGTTGGAACGACCTCTTATTGGCGGCATGACTGCTCTTCCAACTCGAGTCACCAGTGATTTTTTGTAGCAAATGAAACACAACAGTCACTCTGATATTTTACTCAGAGCATCTCATCTTCTGTCAACGACGATCGATTAGGTGTTGATCAACATCTTCATCTGCAAGTCTTGCACTGGGCCTAAAATCGGCCTGCATGTTGTAGCTACGTCGAATGATGGTAGCACCGATCACTACCGCAAGTCTTTACTCGATCTTGGCAGCAATCACCTCACGGTGTTGTCCCTCACATGGCTGCACACTTGCCCCAGAAATCACAAAATCACAGATGATTTTTTGCAAGGCTCTGGACGATGTGTGTGCGGTGGCAAGGAAAGTTCAAGAAATCTATGGCAAACTTACAGGAGAGAGTCTGCAATCTTCTACTAATCTCGCTACTTTGAGCACGCTTGTTACAGATCTGCATTTGCAATTTTTGAAATTTGCCATGTGGGGCCAAAATAGCTTTTCGAACTATGCTTTTCTGGACTAGACATCATGATTTCACCTTCTATGGATCGTGTTTGCAGCGAATTGGCACCCATGAAGAGTTATGGCTGCCTACTGGTGGATGTAAACTCCTCCGTGCTACTTATGCTTGCAACGTAGATATGATGCGCTACAATTTAGGGCAACATATCATGCCTTCTCCGATGGCTACGTCTTCAGCGCTGTGGCATTTGAATCACCTCGTTGAGCCTCATCTCCATCGTCCCATTGATGGCTTCAAAAACATGATGCTAAATAGACCTCTAGCTCCTCTTGGTGTTGTCTGCAGTCGTGGTTGCAAGAAAGTGTGCAGGCTTTACGAGCACATCAAATGTGCTTCATGGGAATTATCCCACATGTGTCGCGTCGCAGCACTAGGGAGGCTTTAAAATGGAAAAGCCTTCCCTATGTTAGTATCTACCTTGGGGTAGACTATACTACCCTCACCCTCACACAAGATCTACCGGTTTGTCCCGTTGCCAAATATTTATGGATAATTTTGTTGTCGGGTTGCGTTCGAGTCTAGATCCGCACATCCACATTCTAGGTTTGCCCCTTAGATGTCCCAGCTTAGCGTATCAGGTCTGCTAGGGTGTAGGTGTCCACTCAGTAGCATCAGGTCCTCCACTGGTTTTCTGTCAACACACGTGCCTACCCGATGACAAAATTATCCATAAGATCTATCGGTTTGTCCCGTTGCCATATATTTGTGGATAATTTTGTCGTCAGGTTATGTTTGAGTCTAGATCCGCACATCCACATTCTAGGTTTGCCCCTTAGATGTCCCAGCTCAGTGTGTCAGGTCTTCTAGGGTGTAGGTGTCCACTCAGTAGCATCAGGTCCTCCACTGGTTGTCTGTCAGCACACATGCCTACCCGTAGGCTAGCTTAGGGCATCGCTTAGGTGTTAGATCCTGTCATTGGTAGTGATCGAGGATCATCCAGGACCTTTGGTTCGAGGCTTGCAGTCTAGAAATGAAACCTCACCAGAATCTACTCCAATTAAATAAAAAATAAACTGCTCCAAAATTGGATTGAGGTATCCCGCTCTGATACCATGTCAAGGTAAGCCAACAAATTGTATTGATAGGAATGCTAATTAAATACATAACTTAGGCTCTAATTAGCCCTAATAAAGCGGATCTCGTTAACAATAACGAGCCCAAATAAAATATGCTAACAACATAAAATAATGTAATAATAGCTAATAAAATATACGCTAACATATTCAACTATTCCCACCGCCATCCACATTGTCACCCATATTGTTTTCTTCTCTTCACCATCACATTGGGTCCCCCTCTATTTCATCCTAAGAGCCAAATTACGTCAGTCCTAGTCAAATATTATCAAAATATGAGAAGGCAGATGACTAGGATAACAAGAATGAAAGAAATACTCTCAAATTATCTTTGATACAAGTAAAATAGCATATTCAAACACCTAGCCCACCACTATTAAGAGCCCCCTTCAAATCAAAAGCTAAAAAGATAAGACAAAATAGTCTTAGATAAATAAGCAGCTTGAAGAAGATTTTTGACAGTTGGCCCCAACTGATTCTACTGTAACAAACCCGGGTAGTAGAAACACCGTGAGAGAAGAAAAGTAAAAGTGGAAGCATCTACACCAAGTATTTGTAACTATTTTGAAGAAGGCCAATTATAAAAAGAATGGAGGCGGTTAGGCTTCATCATCAAGCAATTGTGCAACAAGCTTGTGAGAGGTATTTTCAAGTGCTAAGCCTAGGTTGTCGTATCCCCTTTGTGTCTCTATTTCTATCATTCTCTTATTTCCTCCCCCTTTGTGCAGGTTTTTATCAAGAGCTGAGCGGACTATCTAAGATCATTTCCAGGAGCCGTTCGAAGAGCCAGAGTCTACATGTCTCTATGATTAGGATAGTAGATGTTAATCCCCTATTATGGGTTGATTCTATGTATTATGTTCAGTGAAGGACCTGAGTAATCTTTCAGGCCTTGCTATTGTAACATTCCAAATTGAATATAATACATAATATCTGGTTCTTGCTTTCTAGTATAATTTGTTGTACAATGTGTATGTAACTTGTCTACATCTTGCATTATTTGAATGTGTAGACAATTCTTCTTCATTGATTAAAGGATCTGTGTTTATTACGACATTCAAATAAATATAGGTTCATCAGTTTTTCTTTCTTTCTCTTCTATATGCCATGTGAATGATTGAAATTGCTATGATAACCCAATGGAGGAGGCATCGGTCTGCCCTTGCTAGTGAAATGCTCTTAAATTGTGCTTGGTCATCGATATATTATTGTCTATATCAACAAATCTGGTTGAGCTATTTTCGTAATATTTATCATAGAAGCTCATGTTGGGGTGTCCAGACCTGGCTTGTTCAGCTTTCAAGCTATCCTAGGATGAAGTGGTGAGTCCACCAGAGCTCACATATCTATTTGTGGGTTTACAAAAATTTGAATAGTGTGATAGTCGATAAGGGTATTCAAATTTTTCCACAATAGTTTTCTAGCACTGTTGCTATAGTGAGCCTTTTGTAGTCATTCAAATATTTTTGGCTTATCTCCATATGATATTTTTCACTACACTAACCCATCAATGCCATAGTTTTCTAGCACCGTTGTTGGAGATTGAACTTATATGTTATTTACATATCATTTTTATGAGTTTGGTTCCCAATGATATTCTATGAGTTTTTACCCATCCACTCATGCCAATAGTTTTCTAGCACTAAGGAGAGTCCTTCCAATTTTATTATTTTTTATAAAAAAGGCTCTGAGAGGTTGTGTTTTCTGGAGTTCTCAAAAATATTTGAGAGAAATTTAATAAGCTGAGTAGTCTTGGCTTGAGTGAGATTCTATCTGCATGAAAGTGTTGGTGACTCTAAATGAACCCAAAAGAAGAAGGAGAATCTGACCTAGCGTGCACTAGACCTAGCAACAAAGAGCTCTTCCTAGAATTTAAAGACCTAGAGGTATTTACCCATACACGGAAAGCCCCAATCCTTAAAAAATTTGTTTATCAAAGTAGGACATACTCTGTTGGTAACAAGTCTATTAAGAAGCTTGCACCTAGCATAAATTTTATGATTAGCACCCCTGTGGTTAGTGTCCCTATCATCCCTATGGCACAACCAAATTAGAACTTACAAGTGTGGAGGACTAATAGATACAGACCATTCCATTTACCCTAGAATTTACACCCCTTTTCGACCAAAGCTCATAAGTACTTGCCCAAATTCCATGGCAACACAATTGTTATGGGAGAAGATCATATCAAAAGTTTTCTATACGCATTAGATAGCCTCGAGGTTGAACATGAGGATGTAGTTCTCATACTATTCCTGCAAATATTAGAAAATGATGCAAGAGACTAGTTTAATTCTCTTCCAACCGACCAGATCCTTGACTTCCAGACCATGGAAGGAGTATTCTTAAGAAAGTATGGAGAAAGAAAGAATGAACAATATTTGTTAACAGAGCTTGCAACAGTAAAGAAGAAGGAAAATGAGTCAGTAGAGGATTTTAATAGATGATTTTTCAAGATTAGAAATAAAATCCCTACAACCCTGAGACCCACTGATCATCAGGCTATATGTTTTTATAAGAATACCTTTTTTGGAGAATTCAGTTATGAGCTAAGACAACATAGAGCCAACACTGTTGATGACTACATGGAGCAAGCCATAGAAATAGAGAGAAATATGTTAGACAACAGAAAAATGAAGCCCTATGCATCCGAGACAAGCTTCGATCAAGTGGAGAGGAAACCTAAAAAATTTGGGTTCTCAATGTTAAAAAAGGCCAAGGTAGATCCCTTAGAAAGACTGTCTAGCCAATTTACTAAAATGTTTAATACAATCAATAATAGGTTGTCTAGAATTGAAAGGGATAAATCTGTAAATGATGAACAACCAACCCAAGTGCAGTTTGATAATAGACCCCAATTTTGAAGAAATTTTAATAGAAATTAGGCAAGAAATAATGGAGAAGAAGGGAGCAAAAATGCAAACAATGGTTGGAAAAGGAGAGAAGGGCCAAAAGACATGGATTCAGTCCCCAATCCCATGGCCACTACAAACACAATTCATGATTTCCCATACTATTATAGTGAATGTGATGCCCCACACAACCCGGCTGCATGTTGTATCTATTTGAATGCACATCCCAATGAAAATGTAGGAGAGGAATCATATGAGGAGATAAGAATAAATACTTGTTGGACTAAGGAGGATGAAGAAAGAGAAATATAGTTTGAAAAGGAAATGGATGAGTTACCCAAATCAAAAAAAGAACCTAGGGCTATGGTCCTTGAGAATGTGGAAATTCTAAAAAGACCTCAAGAAAATAGGTATGAAATGATGAAACAAGGTAAAGTTACTCCAACAACTAGAGAAATTGAAACCTTAGAGAGAATGCATGCTATTAATATGAGAGGTAGAACAGTTTCAGATAAAGTAAATAAGTCTGATAAGGCTGACCCAGCTACATAGACTCAAAGCAGAGATAGAGCCACCAAGAAACAAAATAATAGTAACCAGCAGGCAACCCCTAAAAGTGAAGTGAGAAATGAAGCATAAAAATAGTCAGATTCTGACAAAAATATTGAAATCAAGAAGGTCAAATTTGATGCAGGCCAAGAACTGGCTAAAAAAAAGATCAACATTACCTTTGGAGAATTAATGACTATACCAAAATATAGGGATCAGGTGTGTCGAGCCTTTGGTTTGGTCGAGCCATCTAATAATCACATATGCAATTTCTCAACAACCGAAAAGCCCAAGCCTATTCCTAGAAATCCATTAGACCTTTTTATATATCTTTGAGATATAACTCAGACTTTGGGGAATAGTATGTAATTCATAACTGTATGTTAGATAATGGAGCATCACATAATGTCATGCCTAAATAAGTGGTAGACCAGTTAGGTCTAATATGCACCAAAGACTCCCCCAATATCTATTATGGATAGTAGGTAGATCCCTTGTGCATGAATCATTATGGGACTGCTTGTTTATTTAGATCAATATCCAAAGAAGGGCATAGTCATGGATGTAGCTGTGGTTGATGTAGATCCTTTTTTTGTTACTACTATCAAGACATTGGGCTGAACAATTAGGAGGATCCATTCAATTAGATTGGTCCTATGCTACTATTCCCCTGATAACTAAAGAACAAGTGACCCTTAGATGAGAACCCTTTCATAGGTATTCTATTGAGCTTAAAAAGTCTGATAATACCACTATCAACTTAGTTCAATATTTTGAAGAAAAAGAGATAGGAGTCTATTCCATTTGGCATTCCCCCTTCTTAGCTGAAGTACCTAAAGTGGTAGACATGGACTCACGGATAGCTATAGAAGTTGATGTTGAATCTACAAGGATACTAACTTCAGAAATGTGGACCCTAACATTTGATGGAGCTAAGTCACATACTAGAGTAGGAGCTGGGGTCAATCTGACTGATATTAATGGAAACTATTTGGGCATACCTTATAGGTTGCACTTTCCTTGTACAAACAATGTTGTAGAATATGAAGCCCTATTGTTAGGCTTAAGAAAGGCCAAAGAATTGGGGATTAATTATCTGATGGTATATGGTGATGTTGAGTTAATAATACAATAGATTAAAGGTAAATATCAGGCTAAGCATCCTAGGCTAAAGTAGTACAAACAGGTTATTCAAGAAGAAATTAATAAATTCTTGGCTTTCAACATCACATACATTCCTAGAGAAAAAATTAGATAACCAATCTATTAGCCATAAATGCCTCAGGTTTAGATAGTCTAGAGATAGATACGGAATACCAAGAAAAATTCCCTACTATTTCCATCTATCACCCATCTGTCCTAGACAACATAGTCTATCTGCAAGTTTTCCAAGATGACATAGACATAAAGGACTTCATGACACTACAAAATCAATATGTAGATATTATATGTGATGAAGAAGATGAAGAGAAAATGAAGAAAGTAATCGGAGAGCCTATGGAGGTGATACAATTAAAGACTAACAAATTACCCAAAGGACTAATTTCATTAGAAAGTCTATTTTATGACTTTGATAAAGCCCATAAACTAGCCTTGCAAGGATTGGAAGTAGAGGAGATCAATATCGACACTGAGCGAGAGCCCAAAATGGTCAAAGTTGAGAAATCAATGTCAGAAAAAGAAAAGAGAGACTACATAAAATATCTGAAGAAGCATAAGGATGCCTTTTCTTGGAGTTATGAAGACCTCAAAACCTTTAACATTGAGGTAATGAAGCATATCATCCTGCTCAAAGAAGGTACCAAGCCATTTAGACAAAAATAGAGAAATTTTAATCCAACACTGCACCCTATAATGCAAAAGGAAGTCCAGAAGCTACTGGATGCCAAGATAATCAAGAAAGTCAGATTTTCGACTTGGATAGCCAATTTGGTGCCAGTAAGGAAGAAAAATGGAGATATCAGACTGTGTGTAGACTTTAGAAATTTAAATAAAAACTCCTTGAAAGACAATTATCCATTACCGAATATGGAACAATTATTGCAGGATGTTGCAGGATCATCTAGAATGTCTCTACTAGATGGATTCTCAGGCTATAACCAAATCCAGGTTAACCCTGAAGATAGGCATAAGATGACCTTTACTACTCCCTGGGGGACATTTGAGTATCTCAGAATACCTTTTGGATTGATGAACGTAGGGGCCACATTCCAAAGAGCCATGGATTTTTCTTTCAAAGGGCTGATGTTTAAAATGGTGGTGGTATATCTAGATGACATAACCGTGTTCTCTAAGAACCCTAAAGATCACTTTGAACATCTTACTCAATTTTTTTCTCGATGTAAGGAATTTGGCATATCACTTAATCCTAAAAAGTGTATTTTTGGAGCAAAGCAGGGCAAGCTGTTAGGCCACATTGTTTCTAAAGAAGGAATCAATATTGATCCCAAAAGAACTGAGGCTATCGCCAAGATCCCTCCTCCCAAGAATCTAAAAGGAGTCAGATCATTCTTTGGCAAAATTAACTTCGTCAGAAGGTTTGTGCCAAATTTCACCCAAATTACAAAACCTATAAACAACATGATCAAGAAAGAAGGTATTATTAGATGGATAGAAGAAAATTTGCAAGCCTTCCAAAAAATCAAGGATGCTATCACCCAAGCTCCTATATTAGCCTATCCCGACTATCACCAAGATTTCAATATTTACTCTTTTTCCTTAGAGGATGCATTTGTTGTTGTATTGTCATAGAAAGATACAAAAAATGTGGAAAGACCAATGGCATTCATGAGCTCAGGGTTGAAAGGGTCACAACTAAAATACACCATGATAGAGAAGCAGGCCTTTGCACTCGTAAAAGCTTTAGAGCACTTCAAAGGAATTTTTGGAGCTAATAAAGTGATAGCCTGTATCCCTTCCTCAGCTATCAAAGATATTTTCACTCAAAATGAGCCTACAGGTAGTTCAGCTAGATGGACAATCAAGCTACAACAATATATGGTGGAATTTAAGATGGTGAAAACTATCAAAGGACAAGGCCTAGAAAAATATATAGCAACCAAAGGGGGAGAGAGATTTAATAACACAATCAAGAATGTTGACATACATCAAACCCATGAGAAGAAAGCATCTGAAGATGACTGGTATAGAGATATTGTAAAGTACTTGCAAACACTGACATTCCCTACCGGTTGCACCCAAAACAAAATGAGAAGTATCAAATTGCAGGTACATAAATATTATATCCAAGGAGACAAGCTATATTGGAGACATCCAAGTGGTGTACTGCTACTCTACCTTTTTCAAAAAGAGATAGCCAGAGTTATTGAAGAATTTCATGTTGGCTTTTGTGGAGGATATTTCACACCTAAGGCAACTGCCAATAGTATAATGAGGGTGGGATACTACTGGCCTTCCATGTTTAGAGATGTTCACTAGCTAGTAAGAAAATGCCAAAACTATCAAATATTCGATGGCAAGAAGAAATTACCTGCAATGCCCTTGAAACCTGTGATAGTAGAAGCTCCTTTCGTTCAATGGGGTCTAGACTTGATAGGAGATATTAATCCGAACTCATCAGGTGACCACCGATGGATAATAACTACCATGGACTACTTCACCAAGTGGGTGGAGGCCACCCCATTGAGAAGATCTACTACTGAAGTAATCATCAAATTCTTGGAAGAAAATATTCTGACCAGATTTGGAGTACCCAAAAACTTGGTAACTAACAATGGCAGCAATTTCATCTCTTATGAAATGATAGACTTCTATAGCAAGTACAGTATCAAACTAACCCACTCAGCAAATTACTATCCACAAGGGAATGGTCAGGCAGAATCCTCAAACAAGAATCTTATAACCAGGATAAAGAGATCACTAGGCAAGAACAAGAAAAGTTGGGACAGTGAATTGAAATTCGCTCTGTGGGCAGATATAATTTCCATCAAGAGGGCTATAGGAAAAACACCTTATGAGTTAGTATATGGAGAACAAGCTTTACTCCCCCCACAAGTTGAAAGACCTACCCTAGCTTTATTACTCCAAGATCACAAAAATCCCGATAGCCTACAAAGAAGAATGGATCAAATTGTGAAATTGGAGGAAGATAAAAGAAATGCTCTTAATAAAATGACCCAAGGAACTCAGAAGACTATGCAAGTATTCAATAAGAAAGCCAGAGGAAAGCCATTTGCAATAGGAGACATCATTTTGTACTGGGATCCAAAGAATGACAAACCAGGAGAAAAAGGCAAGCTGGAGTCCAAGTGGTTAGGGCCTTACCAGATTTTCCAAAATATAGGACAACACACCTACAGGTTGCAAACCCTGCAAGGTGAAGAAATGCAATACCCCATAAATGGCCAACATCTGAAGATCTACCATCCAAGGGATGGAGATTAGTTTTGAATGAACTATTTGTGTCTGCCTCTGTACATATGTATATATTACATTTTTTTAAGTGTTGTGTTTTTAGTTCAGTTTGTGATAATTTAGCTAGTCCTAAGTTTACTATTTTCTTTTAGGTGATTAGTTGTTCGATTTTGATTATTTTAAATCATGTTACCCTCGGTCAAAATGACCATGAAGCTGAAAGTTTACAAAAGTCTTGTTCAGATTTGAGTCCTTAGGAGAAGTCCTCACAAATAAGTGTTGCAAGAAGTCTACAGGCAAAAGTTTCTAGTCAGATCTATATTACTTAAAACCGGAGATTCTAGAGTTCTCAAGAGAAAATTTTATCCTATCAGACTAAGTATTTCTCTTGTCCTAGATAGAGCCTATGTTGGGCTTCAAAAATCCCAACTTAAGTGACACCCCTAGTTTTTAACAAGGTCTTGATGTCTAGGTGATTTTAGGGTGAAAGGTTGAAATCAAAAGAAAAGGAAAACCTCCATGATCATTAAAAAGGAGAATGTGTATAAGGGATATCATAATTCACTTTTGTTCACCATAAGTTCATCTTATCCACCTCATCATTAGTTAGGGCACCACATCTTCATTCCACTAAGGCATTTCATACTCTTCGTTTCACTCATCATAAGTTACCACATTTTAGTCCATGCATTCACTTCATAACCCATTAGACCACCTATTAAAGAGCTCAACCCCTAGTCAGGTTCAAAGGTGAAGTGAGGTTTACAAGGTTCTCCCAAGATAGATCAAAGCAAAAATTACCCAAGTCTACCTTATTCATAATAAAAATCTTCCTAAGGTTTTCCCTAGCCACCCACCAAGTCTAAAAAGCCTTAAAATCCTTCGTCACCCTTCATAAACCCTATCATCGATCCGATTCTCGACTATTCTAAGCCATCACCGATAAGACTTAAGCCTATCTAGCCACTTCGCTCTCCAAAGAACTCCATCACCGATTTAATCAGTGACCAAGGTCTGACATCAATGATAGTGTCTTGGCCCAAGAATCTTCATCGCTCTTCCAAAGCCATTCATCATCGAAGCTATCATCGATGGATACATCCAATCAGTGACCAAGTAGAGAAAAGAATAAAAATTCGATCATCGCTCTTCAAAGCCCCATTGTTGATCCAAAGTCCACCTCATTAGTGATCACTCTTCCTCATCGATGAAAGTCAGACAAGGGTCTTTCCAATGTCAACCTAGTAAATTTCCCCTCTCGATAGAAGGTAGCCAAATAAAGTTGTTTTAAAAGACTGACGAAGCACTATCATCGATATAATCCATGACCATAATGTCTATCGATGATAATATCGGATGCAGGCAAGTCATTGTCACTCATCAACTCCCCCATTGCTAATCCAGAGTCTACCCCATCAACGATAGTTCTTTTCAATAGCAAAAAAGCTAAAATGTAAAAGCGAGCATCGCCAACCTAAAACCTAGTCATCGATCCTATCAATGAAGCCTCTAATCCATCGATGAAGCAGTCTAGCCATCGTCAGTTCAAAAGCAACATCATCAATTCAATCAGTGATAGCCTCAGCCATCAACGACAATGTATTCGCACCCGTACACGTCAATCTTGAAGATCACCCATTGCTCATTCAATCGGTGATAGACCGAGGTGAAGAGCGAAAGAAACATCAACGGCCCTAGATCATCTTGGGCAAGATCGATGAAGCTGGCTCTACATGGGAAGACATGAGATACACTATTCAAAGACTGACAGATAGTATGGAGTGCCAAATCACTCATGAACCAAAAGTGGTAAAATCGTAAGACATCCCAAGTGAACATATCTCTTTGAAGCAGACGAAGATCGACAAGCACCATTCACGGTAAGTTTCAAAATCTCGACTGCAACATTTTATAGAAATTCAAAATAAGGGGAAAAGGGGGGGTAAAAAGGAATTGGATGTGAATAAAATCTGCCACATGAGCCAAAAACCTTAAATACTGTACTAAGGAAGGCAAGATTATGAAACAAGCAATTCAAAGGATAGATTCAACATAGATCCAAGATATCCAAATCCATCCATATCTATAGAGCATGATGTTGTTGTCGTCAATTGATAAAATGGACTATCTCTATGTGGCTTTAAATGAAGGAAGTAGACATGACAAAAGAGTCAATGGTAAAGACGGGTCAGAAAGTGCAAAAGACAATGACCATGAGAGACTGTAAACAATGCAAGAAGCTCCTGTGCAAAAGACGTAAAAGGCATGATAAGAGGAAGAAGAGGTCAAAACAACATCATTGCCTAAGCTTCAAAAGGATAGCAGTGCCTCAATGGAATATAGTTATAGAGGGACCAACTCGACAGAATATAGTTATGGAAGTGTGCCCTTATTATCATTCTTATCAATCTGCACACTTCCAGATCTCATTTTCCATTCTATATTTCTTCTCATTCCCTTCCCCCCCCTCCTCTTTATGGGTATTCTCTCTTAATCACCATCATAGTCTGCTCCACAAAGCACCACCTCACCACCATTATCTGTAGCCTTCCACATCCATTATGTTCAATTATTCCCACCACCATCCACATTGTCACCCATTTTATTTTCTTCTCTTCATCGTCACGTCGGGTTCCCCTCCATTTCATCCTAAGAGCCTAACTACGTCAGTCCTAGTCAAATATTCCTTGAATATGAGAAGGCAGATGACTAGGATAATATGAATGAAATAAATACTCTCAAATTATCTTTGATACAATTAAAATAGCATATTCAAACACTTGGCCCACCACTATTAAGAGCCCCCTTCAAATCAAAATTTGAAAAGATAAGACAAAATAGTCTTAGATAAATAAGTAGCCTGAAGAAAATTTTTGATAGTTGGCCCAACTAATTCTATTATAACAAACTCAGGTAGCCGAAATATTGCGAGAGCAGAAAAGCACAAGTGGTAGCATCTACACCAAGTATCTGTAACTGATTTTGAATAACCCAATTATAAAAGGAATGGAGGCGGTCAGGCTTCATCATCAAGCAATCATGCAATAAGCTTGTGAGAGGTATTTTTGAGTGCTAAGCCTAGGTTGTCGTATCCCCTTTGTGTCTCTGTTTCTGTCATTCTCTTATTTCCTCCCCCTTTGTGCAGGTTTTTACCGAGAGTTGAGCGGACTATCTAAGATCATTTCCAGGATCCGTTCAAAGAGCCAGAGTCTACATGTCTCTATGATTAGGATAGTAGATGTTAATCCCCTGTTATGGGTTGATTCTATGTATTATGTTCAGTGAAGGACCTGAGTAATTTTGCTAGGCCTTGCTATTGTAACATTCCAAATTGAATATAATACATAATATCTGGTTCTTGCTTTCTGGTATAATTTGTTGTACAATGTGTATGTAACTTGTCTGCATCTTGCATTATTTGAATGTGTAGACAATGCTTCGTCACTGATTAAAGGATATGTGTTTATTATGACATTCGAATAAATATAGGTTCATTAGTTTTTCTTTCTTTCTCTTCTATATGCCATGTGAATGATTGAAATTGCTACGATAACCCAATGGAGGAGGCACCGGTCTACCCTTGCTAGTGAAATTCTCTTAAATTGTGCTTGGTCATCGATATAATACCAGGGTTATGCATAGTGGTTATTTATAGTCAATTGGCTAAAAATAGGATTTTCAAAATTTGGAATTGGCTAATATTTGGGACCCTTGACCAAGGCCCATTAGCCAAAAATTTTTGGGTGCAATATTTCTGGGGGGGTTGATTCACCCTAATTTTATAATAATTTTACCATTTTAAGTTTAATTTTCCAACATTACCCCTAATAATAGTTAACCTTCTACATGCATTTCGATACTATTTTCTTGGATTTTAAAAGTAATTCACCAAATTTTTATAACTACATTTTGGGGTTGACCCCTTATGCATAACCATGTATATTACTATCTATATCAACAAATATGGTTGAGCTATTTTCATAATATTTATCATAGAATATCATGTTGGGATGTCCAGACATGGCCTGTTCAGCTTTCAAGCTATCCTAGGATGAGGCGGTGAGTCCACTAGAGCTCACATATATGTTTGTTGGTTTACAAAAAATTGAATATTGTGATAGTCTAGAAGGGTATTCATTTTTTTTTACAACATGAGGCTGACGCACTCACTGTGAAACCTAAATTTTTTTAAGACAAAAAAAATAAAGTCCTAGGTTACATGGTCAAATGCCTTGCTTATGTCAATTTTGAGAAAAAAACATGGATTTTTACTTTTGGTGACAGAGTGGATGAGCTCGCGTACTATAATGATGTCATCGGTTATAGCCCTTCCCTTGATAAAAATATCTTGAAAAGAATCTATAATTGTAGGGAGGAGATATTTCATACGGTTGATCATGGTCTTAGTCAAAATTTTATATACCACATTACATAGACTGATGGAACAAGTAAGAAAAGATGGCACAATCAGTAGACTTTGGAATAAGGGTGATAAAGTTTGAATTGATATCTCTCAAAAATTCCTTAGTCCTTTGAACCTCTTGAATAGCTATAAAATTATCATTTCCCACTATATCCTAGTATTCTTGGAATAATCTGGGTGGGAACCCATCAGAACCTAGGGCCTTATCACCAGGAATAGCAAATAATGCTTCCTTAATTTCATCATTGGTAAAATGCTGGAGGAGAAGATCATTAGAATTATGAGAAACAAGAGCGGAAATATGCTGAAGAAGATATTTTTATATAGTATCACGACATTCATGAGGTTGCCCCAAAATGTCTTGGAAGTGACAAAATGCTTCAACCCTTATATCCAAAATGTCTTTCGTGTTGGAACCATCACTCTTCTTAATTTTCCTAGTTTGGTTTTCACTTCTATGGTGGAGAGTGGTGGAATGAAAATTTTTTGTATTTGCATCTCCTTCCATAAGCCAAAGTGCCTTGGACTTCTGATGCCAAAAGGTCTTCTCTTTAGCAAGAAAATTATGAAATTTAAAAATGAAAACCTTTTCCTCTGAACGAAGCTCAGGAGAGTTGTCATGTTGGAGTTTTTATTCAATTCGGGTAAGATTATACATGAGGTTATGTTTAGTTTCAAAGATATTTCCAAAGGATTACCTATTCCATGTTTTGATATTGCATTTAATAAGTCAGAGTTTCATAGCAATATGAGAGAGTTTGGAACCCGTGAAATCTTGATGCCACCATTCTAAAATTTTTGTTCTAATATTAGGGTGAGAAATCCACATATACTTGAACCTAAAAGGGAGTTTAAAAACCCAAGTAGGTCTGGCTTCCTTAAAGACAAGTGGATTATGGTATAAAGCAATTATGGGCATGGATTAAATGGAGGCATCACCTAAAAATGATATCACATATTAGGATAATAGGATCCTATCAAGCCTCAACTGAATGATATGACTTGCTAATATTTGATTAGACCAAGTGAAAGGGGCCCTTTTTAGCTCAATGTCCATCAGTTCATTTGAATTGAAAAAATTTATGAATCCTTCATAGCACCTTGAAGTGATAAGGGATCCATCGAACTTATAAGTGGGGTACAAGGGGTTGTTGAAATCTCCAATGATCATCCATTCATTGCAAAGAAAGAAATTTTGGATTTGAAATAACTATTGCTAAACAGATCCTCTTTTAGCAAAATTATTAGGGGTATAGACATTGGTTAACATCCATTTTAGATTAAAATCCAAAGACTAAAAAAGCACATGAATGACTATCTCTGAAAAGGAAAATAAAATTCTTAAAACTTTGATTGGATTCCACATACAAATAAGGCCACTAGAGGTTCCTTTAGATGGACTAGCTACATACTCACAATTCTTCCATATGCTTCTAACGGTATTTTTTGAACTCGCTACATCCAAATTGGATTCTTGAAGTACAAGAATATTAGGTTTGATATCCTGGATCAAGGAAGAAACAACCTGATGTTTTGTAACTCTTTTTAGGCCACTTATATTCCAAGAGATAATCTTCATTTGAGATATTTGGACAATTATTTCTTCCCTCTTCCTTGAGGGTAATAACTTTGGATTTTTTGCCTTCTTATTTGGACAACTTTGAAAGAGGGAGTTTAGGAGGAGATGGTATCAAATTCATTTGGATACCATTAGCTATGTCATCATAAACTTCTTTTTTCCTTCTATATTGCAAGGAGGGTCTTCCTTTCTTCTTTCTCACTCCAATGTTAGAAACTTATTTCTTGTGGCTTCTAGTGTGAAAAGGGGAGCAAGAGGATTCTCCTATGGTTAGCTTAGAAAGGAAATCCAAAGGAGAATGACTAGGGAAGAAAGGTGGTGAGGCATGGCCAACAACTACAGGGGTAAGATTATATGGTGAAGGCTGAACCAAAGTAGGACACACAACTGTGGAGGTATGGCTTTTGACAAGAGAGGAAAGGAGTGGGGATCCACCCAAACTAGGATTAAATTTGGGGGTGATGGAAATCTGATAGCAATATTCAATAACACCTTGATTTAAAAGGGACATGTATAGTGGGAATACCTCTTCAAGAATAGGGTAGGGAACCTTACGTTTAAGATGACCAGGAGCTTCTAGCTCAAAATCTAACTCAACATAAAAAGGACCAAAACAATTGGGATTGGTGAACAAAAAAAAAAACTAATGATTAACGGGAATGAGAGGTGATTTTTGAGCCAGAGTAATCACAACATCACTTGAAACACAATTAGCTATGGAATTCACTAATGTAGAGGTTGGATCTGTAGAGCTCTTATTATTTTAGGAAATAATTTCCATATTGAGATTGGTCTTCAAAGAAAGATCATCTTCCACTCCTTTTTTCCTAGTAGCATGAAACATTGAGCTCAAAGATGCCCTTTTTTACTGTACTCGATGCAAAACACTAGCTTTTTCTCATATTTGATAGCTTGACAATGATAGTAAGACCCATAGGTTAGGTCAATAAATGTTGGGAGCTTTGAATCTAAATTAGCCATCACACACAGGTGGGCGTAAGTCATCCTTGATTAAGATTTTGAGGCTGGGTCAAAAGCAACCAGATCACCTATTGAGAAGGCAATATTCCTCAAAATGCCTTCTTCCCAAAACTACACAAGGAGCCTCAAGAGCCTCACCCAAATAGGAGCAATATTAACACTTTGGGTTTTAGGATCAAAAATTGCATCCCATTTTTAGAGGAAGAGGGTTTGATGACCAAAGAACCACGGATCGCTAGTGAGAATACGCCTGAGATCACTAGCATTGTTCAAAATTTATCAGGAAGAATCCTATCGAAAGCACCACAAGATCCATATGGTCAACCAGTTTCCATTTACTAAAGGCTCAACTGTATATGGACTCAATGTCATGTCGTGAGCCCACAAATTTCCCAACCAGAGACACAAAATTTCTCTTGATGATGTTCTCCATTATGTCTTCAAGAAGGATAAGCTCTCTATGACTAGGAGAAAGTTGCCCAATACATGAAGGAGTAGGGCTCAAATATGGATCCATATCCTTTTTAAGGGTGTCAACAAAGGAAAATTTTTGACTACCTTCATGGATGCCATTAAAGACAGTAATATCTTGCGATGGAGATGAAATACCATTGGCCTTGGAATGAAGGTCTTTTGAATGCTCTCTCACACCAGTAACATTAATGCTTTCATCATCTTCAGTCGGTTCCTTAGCTCTATATCCCGTTGATGTGTTGGTTCCATGGGCAGCCCTAGGGCTAGTAGAACCTATGTTTGGCCCACCTTACTGAGTTTCAAAATCATTCTCCATCCACTCTCATCCAAATTTTCTCTCACTGTCCCCTCTTACTATTTGATTATATTTTATTTAAAATAGCATGTCATTTTATTTTTAGTCTAGTTTGAATATAAATTCAAATTTTAGTCTAGTTTGTAATTTGAATTTATTTTAGGATAAATATTATTTACAAAATTCAATTAAATTGATTTTATAGGCTCCTTATCTTTGAATAAATGAATATCACTTATGTATTAAATGAATAGCTATCAAGCCACAACCATATATATATATATATATATATATATATATATATATATATTTATTTATTTATTTTTAAATGAATTGAGTGTAAATTAAGATAATAAGAGTTGAAGATCCTTACTCTATAAAATTGATGAAGACTATTTTAGGTTTTTAATATTATTATGCTATGCACTCAACAAATAAAATTGAAGATTTACAAATTACAAATTAGAATTTCTACATGAACATTTTTATTGTTATATTAGTGGTTAATGAATTGTTCTTATTGGTATATTAAGGCAATATCTTATCAACCACATAAAAAAGGGTGAAAATATGTGATTGAACAAATAAATTAAAAAAATAAGTACCCAAAATTAGAAGAAACTACAAATTGTGTAGTTGACATATTGATTTTATTTATTTTTTCTTTCATTTTTAAATGGATTACATTTTCCTATGATAGTAAAGTATGTTGACATAATTGTAATTATACTAGCTACCAATACTTAGGTCATTGGATTGAATCCATGACAAGATGGGTAATAATTATAAATGTATAATTCTCTTTCTCTCTATATATATATATGTATGTATGTATCAATTAAATATTATCTTATTTTTTATATCTTTATATTTTATATATATGATGGATGCTTTTACGTTATACTAGTGTTGGCAATTTTGACATTATGCGACATTGGGATTTTTGATCATGTTTTATCGAAGGATTTTTTATTGTAAAAGAAACATATATATATATATACATATTAATCTATGATGTAGTATTTTCAACCTATATTTACAACATTTTTGTGATTTATATTCCTTCTGATTTTTATTAATTTTATGCTTGAAAAATAAGTGGTGCTGCAAGTCAAATTATTTATGAAGAGTCAGTAAATATGGGGACGTCAGAAGGAAAATGTGCCTGAAAATTAAATGGAAAAGGAAAATGTAATGGCTCTTTTGCCTGAAAAAAGTTGGAAAACCTTTATTGCTTTCCCCAAGGCAAGAACATTTTTCATTGCTAAGCGAAAGGAAGAGTGACAAGTGGATTCGCCCCAAAAGTGGGGAGAAAGCCTCCTTCGTATCACTTCGGGGTGAACGTAAAAAGAGAAGAAAAATGATAAGTGTGGCAATGACTTTTTCCCAAAGAAACATTCAAAAATCTAAGTTTTAGGTAGGCCCAAAGTTGAGACAGTGACACTATTAAGAAATGCAATTTCTCTAAAGTTTGGGTGAAAGCATCGTTCGCCCCACTTTTGGGTGAACATATTCAAGATTTTAAGGCGACGCGCCCAACCAATGCATTGACTATCCAAAGGTGCTTTTGCCCTAATGGAGGGGTGAAAGTCCCATTTGCCTCTCCTTGGGGTGAAATTTTATCAAAATATGGATTTGGGTGAGTCAAAAGGAAGATAGCAAGCATCATAGAAACATTAAAAATTCAACTATGCTTTCACCCTAGCTTAGGGGTGAAAGTCCCATTTATCCCTCCCTCGGATGAAGCTACATGAAAGCGGCTCCACCAACACGTCAAGGTTCACTTCAAGCCAAGTGCTAAGAGGAGGGCATGTAAAAGTAAAAAATACCTTCGCCCTTCCTTTGGGAGAATGCAAAATATGTGTGGGCCCTGCTTCGACACACATTGAGTAAAATGAAAGCACTTTCACCCTGAGTAAGGGGCAAAAGCCCCATTCACCCCTCCTTGGGGTGAAGTTATAGGAAGACAACCCAACACTGTGTCAAAGATTTTATATTGTTTTTGGGTGAATGTGAAAATATTGGGAATTAAAAATATAGAATTAAGTTCACCCAAGATGAAGGGCGATAGAGCCTTTCACCCATTCGAGGGACGAATGCATATTTTAAGAAAAGGAAGATGTTTTATGAGAGGTAATTTTGCTCTAAAAGAAAAAAAAACTTTTAATCATTCCCTAGGGGCAAGACTATGCAAAGGATAACTCAAAGCTTTGCAATAAGTTATTTTTGCCCATGGATTGTTGTTGTGATAAGAAAATAAATGTGAGAGACACCCTCTCTACCATGAAGTGTGATTGAGGAGCAAGTTTTGGGAATTGAAAAAGTATGTTCACTCCTTTCTCAGTTTCGAGTAAATTTTAATCTCAATGTCAACACAAGTTTGCAAAGGTGCCTAAGATAGGTGAATGAAAAGCATTTAATTATTGGGGCAAGAAGTAGCCAAATTTATGAGTTTTAGGTTAAAGGAGTTGTAGTATTAAAATTACAAGATGATTTTCATGAGTTCCAAGACATCCTATACGAGGGTGATTTTATAAGGAGTGATGGAGGCATTAAGTCGACAACTAGCTTTGTAGTTTTACATGCACCAACACCCATATGTGCTAATTTATCAGATATTTTACCTTAAAAACTGGATCACTGTCTCAGGAGGAATATTTTCAAATACTTTGAGGAGGAATTTCTTCATAGAGGTTCTTGATCAATAAAATTTTTGTTACATGTGCATTAATTGATAGAGGTGAAATTCCTCTATAAATACTACTCAATTTCCATTGTAAAGGAGGGGGATAGACATTCTACAGAAAAACTATCTAATTTTTCTGCATAATAGAAGAAACTTGACTTCTAATTGTGCAAGTAGTTTATATGTGTGATTTCTTTCTGTTTTAAGCATTTCTATTATATATTCATATCCATTATCTGCTGCTGAATTTAAATTATTCATCTAGATTTGAGTACTACCAGTGAGGGAGTGAGTACTAGAATGCAATCCTAGAAGTTATCTCCATGGAACTATAAGTAAATTCTTTGCTTTTTCTCCATCTTCTACTGCTACCATGTTTGGTTGGAATTCCTGCTGGTAGTTTGTCCCCAATTCTACATCTTCGACCTGTGGCCATATTTCCCATTTCTTCTTGTTATTTCAAAATTTATTTCCTATAACTCTAGTCTTAAACTAGTGTAGGATTAGCAAGGGATCCAGCCCTCTCTAGATATTGGCATGGGGGACATTCCTTTCCTTTGGCCTTTCAATGTTGGCCATGTATAGGGTGAACAAACATATGTTTATATAATTAGGTAGATATTTGACAAATAGTTTTTGGCACACCTGGAGGGACTCCAAAATTTCCACTTTCAATAGTATTAAGGTTTTATGTTCACCTGCATGTTATATTATTAGAACATCTGGTGACTCAACTATACCCAGAAGCCTTCGAATGTGAAGGTAGCGAAAGTTATACTTCATGATCACAATATTGAAGGTCAAAAATCTTGAAGATTTCATCGAGTTCTATGAACTTGGCATCGAAAGGCTAGGGGAACATCCCCAATTGGTTACTTTTTCTCATACATCCTCATCACCTCATACATTATCTACAACATCTTCACATATAGCCAATGTGTTTTCTATTCCTTTGAGTCCAAATAGTACTACTACTAGTGTTCCACCTCCTCAACATGACACACTAGTTAGTATGGCTCAAAACCCACCACCACAAGAACCACAACCACCAAGGTAGTTCCCAGCATGGAATAACACAGGATCCTTGAATTTAAAAGCATAAAATCAAGTTCCTCAAGTAGATTTAAAGGTTTCTACCACTTATGATGGTACTGGTAAGACCACATATGATCATATCCAAGATGTGTATTCTTTGGTGATAATTCATGACATTATAGATGAAGATATCATGGTAAGGTTGTTGGTGTTGTCACTCAGCGGGAAATTGTTGTATTGGTACTTATCCGTGCCACCTGCTACTATTATGACATGGGATCAACTGGAGAAATTATTAATCAAGAACTTTCATAAATAAGTTGATCCATTTTCCTTGTTGCATCAATTCATAAATATCCAAAGACATTTGTAGGAGGAGATAGTGGAATTCAACATCAGATTCACCTGAAGCTGATGGAGAGTTCCTGATGGCCTTCATACCACACATGGGTAAGCTACATTTTACTATCTTTAGACTTTTAACTCAGACATTGGAATGGTTTTTTCATAAGGTAATGTAAATACTTTTCCAAACTTGTATATGCAAGCACATACGACCGAAGCAAATTTGATTACCATAGGTAAGTTTTCCCTAAAAGTAACCATAACCATCCTTCTCGATCTTCCACAATATTTGTATTCAAGTTCATTTTCATATCCCATGCATTTTATGTACCCAATTTCCTCATGGAGCTTAGGTCCACCTCAAATCACTCTAGTCCCAATTCCACAACTCCCCACTCCAAGCTTTCCATAATTACCTACACCAGTCATCCATTAGTTTTTAGTGCTCGTTTCCTTCCCAGTGCTACCAGTACCACCTATTCCACTATTATTTCCTGCTCCATAAGCACCCTTACCTTTACCAGTACCTCCTACGCCTTCTAATATTGATCCTTACATGAAATTATTACAAGAAATGCAATCTATTAATTTTTATGTAAGGATAATGTCGAATGAAATCACAAAATTTAAGAAGTAAGCTAAAGCTATTTTTTTGTCAAGGAGGTATCAAATACTACCAATTATTAGGAAGTAAGCAACCAATAGAAAAGGCCCTGATAGAAACATAACTATGTTGAAAAATAAAGAAAATAGCACATAAAAGAAAGCATACTGGTGCTCCACCTGTAACGATCCTCATGGATAAGACACGTGCATGGTTCACTTGAACTATGTACAGAAACTAGCATAAATTTCTATCGATGTACAAGTTAATATGATAATGGAAGCTAATCATAACTTGATGGTCCCATATTTGGAGTAAGTTTTGGTCCTTACGAGGGCTAGGAAGAAGCCAGTGACTATTGATCTAGCAGATATGGAGCCTTTGAAAGTTCCTACTAAGAAAAATATACAAAATGAAAAGGTACAATAACAAATGCAAGCACTTGATGTGAAGGTTCCTATCATGAAAATGAAGTAGTAAGTCCTATCTTATTGAAGGATTTTTTACCCAATTAATCTCAAGAGAAGGTGCAGATGAAGGTGTTAGCTTCACAGCCTACAACTGCTCAAGTGCAAATAGAGATGAAAGAACAAGCTAGAGAGCATCTCAAGCATCCATATTTTACTAAGAAGCAATGGGTAGAAGCTACTCAGCAATATCAAAATAAGTATGAGCATGTTGTAGAAGAAAATGTCCCTAGTACTTGCGATTATAATATTGTGGAGGAAATGAAAAATATTCCTATGAAGGTGAGCTTATATGATGCATTACATTTACTTGGACAAGTTGACCTGTTGCAAGAGTCTCTAAAATCATAAAAATATCAAAAGAAAAGTTATTCCTAAATGGTGCTAGCATAGACACTATCGACTTATACCACTGGAAAGAATAGACCATCTTCATTATATTTGTCTCTCAGAGTGGAAGGATGGATTATGCATAATTGTATGATTGAATCTAATGCTACGACTACTATCATGCCTAAGGTAGTATATGAAGTAATGGAAATAGAATATACAAGAAGTCCAGGTGTATTGCAGTTGGATGGGACCCCTATAAAAATGGTTGGAGTAATCAAGGATATTTCTATCATTCTACACAATATACCTCAAATCACTATCATTCAATAAGTGGTGGTATTTGACTTGGAACTATACTTTAGCATGTGTATTTTGAGGGAGTTCACAAAAAAACTATGAGGATACCTTTCCTTGGAGTATTCACATTTGGATATAGCATTCAAGGAAATAAGAATCCACATTTATAATGAAAAGCCATCGACTTTTCATATAGAAAAAATTTAAGAAGAAGAAAAGCCCACTAGTGCAGTCAATATGATGACAACAGAAATACAAGAAGTAGACTTGATGGAAGAGGCCCTTGGTGAACTTCACCTTGAGGATGAATTCTCATTGATGGATTTCAACATGATGGTCAAAATAGATATTGGTTGTTATACCATAAATAAACCTAAGCAGACTAAAGAAGTAATTTTTGGTTCCCCATATCCTATCTTGAACCAACTATAGAAGTTGTATTTCGATGGTGCAAGGTGTAAAAATGGTGTAGGGGCTGGTATTGTTCTTATTTCTCTTACAGGGTTGTAGAAGACCTAACTTGGAGCTACACAAATAATGCTACCAAATATGAATCAGTATACCTTGGTTTGAAGAAAGCAAAAAAGTTAAGAATAAAATAGGTGCAAATCTTCAAATATTCTGAGCTCATCATCAACCAAAATATAAATAAGTGTGTGTCAAAGTGCCACTATTTTAAGACCTACCATAATAAGGTATGGGATTTTTTTGAGTCATTTACTACATTGAACCTTCATGAAATTTCGTGGGAGTAGAACAAATATACAGATATCTTAGCTTCTCTTGGCACCAATTTCTCTCTTGTAGAGCAAGTGGTTAGGAAGCCCAAGACTGTGAGGGTTAATTATAGACCCTCAGTTCTCGATAAGAATCTCTATTGGTAAGTGTTTGATAATGATGAACATATAGTGAACTTCTTGACTAAGAAGGTTGCTAGTGTAAAAGATAGAAAATTGGTTGAAGAAGAAATGGAGGGAAAGATCCAATTGAAGAATAATCACATTCCTAGGGGGCTATTTTTTCTTGATAATTTTTTATTAGAATGATCGGATGGAGAAACACAAAGTCAAGGTGGAAGTAAAGGAGTACAAGGAATTGCAATTTGAGCCTAAGAAAATTATCAAAGCTGGAAAGGACTATACATTGAAAGAGCTCAAGGATATCAAAAATTTGTGTTATGAGTTCCCCGACATCATTTCATGGAGCTACCATGATTTAAAAGGATATGATAAAAATGTAATCCAACATACTATTGAACTGCAATAGGGATTAAAACCTTTTCAATAGAAACAACGACCTATCAACCTAAAAATTGAAGTGATTATGAAGGTAGATCTATTAAATATGTTGGAGGTAAAGATAATTTATACAATCAAGCACTCAACATGGGTAGAAAATTTAGTGCCAATTTGAAAGAAGAATGGTGATATCTATCTGTGCATGGATTTTTAGAATCTGAACCAAGCGTCATTAAAATATCACTATCCCCTATCGTAGATTGATCAAATTATCCATGTGGTCACCGAAGCACAAAGTTTTTCATTACTAGATGGTTTTTTGGGTTATAACCAGATCTGGGTTAAGGATGAGGACCATCACAAGACAATTTTTACTACAAAATGAGGCACTTTCACCTATTGTATAATGCCATTTGGAACACTTTCCAATGTCGATGCTACCTTTCATAGAGCTATGGATATTTCTTTAGGTGAGTTATTGAATAGATTTATTATTATTTATCTTGATGATATGACTATTTTCTCACACCATAGGGAAGATCACGTCTCTCATTTGAGGCAAGCGTTCAAAAAATTCTAGGAATTTGAAATTTATATTAACCCGAAGAAGTCCATATTCGCTATCAAAGAAGGAAATATCTTAGGACATGTGATTTCACAAGGACTGGTGATAGATCCTACAAGAGCTGAGGTACTCTTGAAATTACCATTACCAGTTAACAAGAAGGATATGCAGTCATTCTTTGGCCAAATTAACTTCATTCAGAATTTCATTTCTGATTTCGTTCAAGTGGTGAAGCCAATGACTTAAATTTGTAAGAAGAATGTAGAATTTAAATATATGGAAGTAAGAAGACAAGATTTTCAAGAAATAAAGGAAAGAATCACTTAAGCACCAGTATTAATCAACCCAAATTATTCAAAATATTTCATCCTCTATGTAGTTAGTGAACAAGATATTTACACTATCATTCTCACACAGAAGCATGATGCTGGATATGAAAAGCCTATTGTATTTTTGAGCCAAGTGATTTATCTGCACTAAGAAAAGTATAATTTCATTAAAAAATAGGTGTATGTAGTTATGAAATCCTTAAATAAGTTTTAGCATTTTGTTTCATAGAGTAAAATAGTCATCTATGGCATACATCCAGATGTTAGGAATTTCGTCCTTCAAGGAGAATTAGATGACAAAAGAGTAGGTTGGATCTCAAATATTCAAGAATATGACATGGATATCTGGCACACTAAATTAGTTTGTGGACGAGCTCTCTACCAAGAACTGGCCAAAAGCATATTCTCTGGATCACTGATTTTAGTACAGGATGAGGCAATTAGAAAAAGTATTTATGTGAATCAAGCTACTGTTGATCATGACTGGATAGAGGACCTTGTCGAATTCTTCACCTTTGGAAAATATCCATCACATCTTGATGCTTCACAATGTCATAGGTTTAGACTGTAAGCACTCAAGTATATCATATTTCCAAGCGGGATGTTCCATAAGAATATAGATGGAGTACTCCTTAGGTGTGTGAGGAATTCAAAGAAATAATTTTTTTTGAAAGAATTTCACTTTGATTTATCTAGCGAATATTATGTAGGAAGGCCTATGGCCTTGAAGATCATCTGAGCCAAGTGATTTTGGCCTACCATTTTCATAGATGCACATAAGGTGAGCTAAAGATGTGATAAATGTTAGTGGTATGTTGGCAGAACTAAGAAGGCATCGTTGCCTCTGCACCCAATTCAAGCGGAAGTATATTTTTAGTAGTAGGTACTAGACTTCATTAGTATTATTTATCCTCATTCTTACGCTGAGCAAAAATATATCCTAATGCCAACTGATTATTTTACCAAATGGGCAGATGTAATTTCAATCAAGAAAGCATATCAAGCTATAATTATCTCCTTACTAGAGGGACTAATTACCTATTTTGGTGTTTCGAATGCCATTGTAACAGATAATAGGACTCCATTCATTGGGGCCAATATCACCGAATTTATGAGAAAGTATGGGATTTATATGAAGACTTCATCCAATTATTACCTATAAGAAAATGGTCTGCCTAAATCCAAAAACAAAAACATACTTCGGATCTTAAAAAGGACATTGGAAAACAATAAAAGAAGATGACACCTATTTCTAAATTAGGATCTGTGGGCAGATCAGATATCAATTAAAAATTCTATCAAAGCTTCTTCTTACTCTTTGGTATATGGGAAATAAGTTATTATACCCACTCACATCGAGCTACATGTCCTCTGAACATTACAGTTGTTCAAAGCTAAATATGATGAGGTTGATCCAATGAGTGCAAGGTTGGTTCAATTGTTGTAGCTGGAGGAAGAGAGAGAAAATGTGTATGAGGCTTTAACCAAACACACTAAAGCAACACAAAAGTGGTTTGGAAATAAGTCAATAGAACGCAGGTTTTAGGTGGGAGATCTAGTCCTCAAATGGAATGAGAACAAAGCCAAGCCAAGGAAGCACCACAAGTTTGATGCCATTTGGGAGGGTCCATTTTGAGTTTCTATAGTGAATTTAGCAAATGCATATTATCTACAAGATATGGATGGTTGGGATATTCTAATTTTGGTTAACGGTCTTCATCTGAAGACCTATTTCCAATGATGTGATCAAGAGGTACAACTGTGTAAATATGTACAAATTTCATTTATAGTATTTTATTTGATCTATATATCTAAAAAAAATGTGTATATATATATATATATATATATATATATATATATATATATATATATATATATATATATATATATATATATATATATATGCTACCTCTCTCTCACAGAATCAATTTTTCTCCTAAGTGGTTCTCTGAGGAAATGTTTTGATTTCGGGTGAAATTAATGGTTGCACTAGAAATTTTTAGCAGGTATAGAAAGCTTCAAAGTTTAAATGGATGTTTTACCTTGTAAATCTTCAAATTAAAATAAGAAGTTTTTTAGAGAAGGTACTTCAAAAGACACACATCGAAAAGGTTTGTGAATATAATTAAAGTACAATAATTACAAATCAAAGTGCAAAGCTTAAGTTTTTTCACCCCAAGAAAAGGACAAAAGTCCCATTTGTCTTCCAAAAAGGAACGCATGTATGTTCCAAGGTGATCATGGGCTCCGAATGTAGTATTAAAATCAAGATGGTCAAGAAAAGAAAGAATGGACAAAAATCTCGTTCACCCCCATAGAGGGGCGGACATATGTTGTAAAAGAAAAGAAAGAATGAAATCACAAATTCAACATGACAAATATGGTCAAGAGGGCATTCACCCCAAATGAGGGCTACATTTACCCCTCATTGGAGCAAAAATACCAAAAGGAAATTTAAAATCTCACACTATGTTTTAAAAAGTTTTCACCTTGAGTTCCATACTTTTTATTAAAAAGAATATGGTGCGCGATAACGAACATGCTGGTAATTAAAATGAAGAAAAATTCTTTTGATGGAGCTTTGATAAAATAAGAATGACGAAAAAGGGAAAAGCAAAAGTTCTAGTTTGAAGCTTTTGTTTAAAAAAAGTGAGGGTTTTTTTAAAAAAAAGGTTCAATATTCTTTCTATGGTGAAAATAAAGAAAAAATTAAAAGGAAAAGAAATAGAAAAGCCCTAAAATTAGGGGAGGTTTTTTTAAGAAAATCCATGCTTTTCTAAATAAGGGGCAAAAGAGAAAAACTTGATTTTAGAAGGAAGATATTTGCCCTGAAATCAAATCAAGCAAGTTAAAGACATATTTGGAAGCGAAAGGAGAAGGAATCAAGTGTACCTCAGAAGTGTTTTCACCCTCCATTGCTTTTTTTGAAGAATGATGATTTTTAAAATGCAGCCAAGTTTTTAAGAGAACCCTCTCGAAGCGATTCCATCCTTTGGCACGTGGTGAATTTTGGAAGGTGTGCATACAAGTTGAGATGCATTTTCAAGATGTTTAATTTAAAACGTGCACTCGGATCTGTGTTGGGATACATTTTGGCATTCTCGAGGCACGAAAGCAAGGGCACCCATTGGATCCTAGGTGGTGGATTTATTTTTCCAAGGTAGTTTTAATAGCCAGGGTATGTTATCCAAAGATATTACCAGCAAGAGGGACACAATTTTTAAGGAGGGTTTCATGGCAATTTTAGAAATCAGCTGTTATAGTAGTATTGGGAATAGTTCCTACCAATGGAATTAAAGCACAACTCCTCCCGAATACACCATGGGAATTTATTGTATTTAATCTGGTAGATGAAGCACACCCTAAATAGACCACAGGTAAATTTGATCAAAAGTTAAAAATTTTAAAGAATTTTTGTATCGATAGGTTTTCATGTTTGTTATTTGTAGAAGTTGTAGAACATCTTCAAAATTATCGTGTTTCCAGAATTGAAAAAATGGGGAAGAAAAGGAAAGAAGTGAAAGAGGCTGCAGATCCTATGTAGTCTAAAAAGAAATCAGAAGGTAGGTTGAAGTCCAAGAAGGCCCATAAAAATGAGAATGTATATTTGGACCCATATTCTAACACTATGGCAGAGGTTGGTGATTGCTTTATCACAAACAAGGGTATGGTGAAGCTTCAATAGGATATATAATTTATAGTAAATCAAGGAGTGACAATGGAAAGCCATTTGACTGTGTCATTTTATGTGTAGTTATTTTGATATTTATGCATGCCCATACACCTCTGCCTAGAGTTGGTAAAAATGATTATCAGATTTTATAACCCAATTACCAGGTCAATTCAGAAGGCCAATGGAGAGGTTCTTTTCTATATATCTATCACTGAAGCGAGGGAAGTTTTTTCCTATGAAATTACTACCATATGATATGATCTTCAAGAAGCTGCACATCAATGAGAAAGAAGAAAGATATGTTTCCATTGTAACAATGTGTTATTTTATGGAAACACAACTGATTAAGGAGTCGCAACTGGGGTAGTTTCCAAATATATAGAAAACTTTATTAGAATTCAAGAGCCCTAAATTCTTTTTGATGCTGGCATGGATTTTTGTTCTCTCAATAGATTCTACAGTTCACAAGATGCAAGAGGCACTTGTACAATGCATATCTCAAGTGGAGTTTTACACTCGAAGGGCAATGAGAAGGGACACAAATACAATTTATTTTTATTGGGATGATTTCATTTATCAAAATTTGTACATCCAACTAGAAAAAATGCATACAAGAGAGGAGACGTCCTTCAAGCATACCTCCTTCCTCATTTGCTATTTATTCTTTTATTTGCACCAATATTTTTCATTTACCACAACAAAACAGATTAGTGAAAATGATGAATTTTTGCCCGTTTATATGTGGACCCCTGGTCTATCGAGGACGGATTCATACTATAGTTTTAACCATGTATTTTTGGGGACCATGATTGAGTTGATTTGTGGGAAAAGTGAGAGAGTGCCATAGGCGATTAAGGAGGCAATTGTCACAATGGAGAAAGGTGACATATTTTTGTTAACTCAAGATGTGGTTGTAGGAATTTATGTCTTCATAGGTAAGCCATTCCTGCTTTCCTACTTCACCACCGAGCATATTTTCACCATGGATGTGGTGTGCTAAATTGACTACACAAATGATTTGTATGGAGAAGTGCGTGGAAAAAGAACTACTTGAACTATGTCGTTCATATTTGGTAGTATAAAGATGAACCAGGTTGGCCAGACTCACAGAAGGACTTCAATACCTAGGCCTAATAAAGTTGACTCAATGGTGGAGATATGATCCATCAAGAAAATATTTGTAGGTAGTCAATGCTAAGATGTTTCATTGTTGTCCATGGCCTGATATCTAGGTAAATCACAATAATTTTGATGGGCACAACTTGGAGTGGCACATTGAAGACATGATATCGCTTCCGTTATGGCATGACTTTTATGAACAAGAAGCTGAGTATAATCTGGTAGTGCATAGGTATCAAATCCCTTCATCGAGATTATTTGGCCAGGTGAAAGAAAGTCACCCCTTATGAATCGAAGAGAATATCATGAATTTGTGGATTATACGTGTCCATAGAGGTCCAACCTACGTTCAATTTTAGGTTGAAAATGGTATTTTTGAAAGCATATGATGAGTATATAAATGCTTATCAACACACCACTTTCATCAAGGTCTTACCTCAAAGTTTTTAAAAGTTTGACAATGGCGAAAGTGTGGCTAAAGAATAGCACCCTATAGTTGAGGATGAAACAACCGAGGAAGAAGAACAACAATATGTGTTTCAATGAAGGTCATAGCGGGTAAAGTGAAAGGTAGATGAGGTGCCTTTGTTGGAGAAGCAGACTATTCAAGAATTTCTTCAATTTTTTAAAGTTGCAAAGTAGCCAAGGATCGGTGCTACTTCCTTGTCTACTATTGCAGTTTTGGCTATTGTAGTTTCTATAGTTGTAGTTACTATAACGACTTATAATTCCTCTCTGCTGGTGTCGGTTGCTCCAGATAGTGTTGCCTAAATGTTCCCATTTATTCACGAGTAACTGATGGATCAAAAAGATGAAATTGTTAACCTAGAAGTGGAAGCATATGGATCAACAAGAATAATTTATTATGTAGCCGCTTCTATTACCAAGACACATGATGCTTGCACCCAAAGGTACATATTTCATTCTCTCTCCTTCTACTTCAAATAATGTAGTGGTTGTTAGTTCATTTTTATCGGTCCATATGTTAGTCACTCCCCCTTTTGGTATGGCCTCTATGTCTATTTCGCTCCCCTCTCTTAATCCACAAGTTAATACTGCTCCTTATTATCTTCCCCTCTCTTCGACCTCCCTTTCTTTTAGTTGATTTACATCAAGGACAAATCCATTTTTGTTTCATTTCCCTTCTATTGTTGCTACCACTTCCACTAAGGTTGTAAGTATGCAAGATCCTCCTAGAGTGAGCATAACTATAGCCAAACTAGATTCTTCCATCCACTCTATTGTTTCGGTTCCCCCTATTGTGGCTATTTCCTCTTATTTCTTTGAGTTGGACCGTTCGTAGATTATTATTCCTTTCACACCATTTTTGGAATTGTAAGTGCTACTTGAATCCAAGGTGGTACCTAAGCAGCTAGATGTAGAGAAAATTAATTTAGTGTACCTCAGTTCTTCTTAGTGGCTGAAGAGTCACAGGTAAAAAGAGGCACTTGCTCCAGCCCGACCTCTCAAGAAAATTGCCTTTGATCTGGTTGCCATGGGGGGTCACACCACCAAGATGATTCCCCTGGTCCATAAGTTGTAAGGAGAAATTATGCTGAGTGATTAGGCTTATGAGATTGTGATAGAGAACCTGACCAAGATTGACCTTACTAAAAAAATGGAGAATATACAGGTTGATATGAGTTTGGTTTATCTACATGGTGAGTATTATAAGCAAAGATATTTTTATGCAAAAACAAAAAATATTGAGCTTGAAGATGCCTTGGGAGAAAGTAAGGTGCAACAGGAAAATATGGTGATGAAGAATGAATGCTTACATCATCAGGTAGGGGTTCATTAGAAAGACAAATATGCATTGGAGTAGTAGGTACAAAATCTAAAGCCACAACTGGAGTCCATATAGAATTAGCTAGCAGAGAAGGCCACACAGGCTATAGGCTTCTCTCTAAAAATGATTCAGGAAGCTCACCTTCGCTCAACTAAAAATTGTGAGAAATTAGCGATGAAAGTAGTTCAAGTATTGTAATATCTTTGGGTAACTCTAATACATATTCAATTGGTTCAGCAGTTGATAAATACTATTGAGGAGATACTAGAACCCCATATGGAAATGGCCATAAAAATCCAAGCTCTAGCTTAGTCTAGTATGTACATTCACCCTTTACGTGAAATGGACAACGCTTGGTCTACCACCAAGGTCACACTGCATAGTTAATTTCAGAGAATGGACCTGGTGATAGAAGGCAGGAATATACTCAATGCCATAGAATGGGAACATACTATTTCTATGATCCATTTTGATGCTCTCATCAATATGGACTTTCCAGGTTTTACTAATGAGTGGGGAAAACCTCTGTCGAAGGAATAATTGGAAGTGACTTGGAAGAATTTTATGGAGGATACTTCAAAGATTAATAAATTGGAGGAGTCCATAAGAGAGGAATAAGTTCTACCACTCTTGAAGAAGTATACCCGCATGGAGATATCATTATTCGAGTTAGCTCAACTAGCTAATAACCTTAGCTTGGAAGACGTCTAGAATCTACAATATGTTTATGAGTCATTGAGTGCTCCCTACTTGTTCACTACACATGTTTGGGCTGATGCAATCATAGTCTACAAAGTCACCTATGAAAGCTTGAAGAAGTAGGAAGAATAGGCCACAATAAAAAAGATAGCAGCGGAGCAAGCAGTAGTAGAAGCAGAGTAAGCATAAGTACTACGGGTAGTTGTAGAGGTAGAGGCAGTCATAAATATAGTAGAAGAGTAGGTGTAAAAAAAGGCATCCACATCAGGAACTCCAACTAAAGTAGCCAGTAAGAAGACTCAATAAGGAGTCCGATGGATAAATGTCTGGGATCGCTTGCATCCATATGAGTTGGATACCTCGTGAGCTACAAGAAATATTGGCAATTTTGATATTATGCCATATTGGGATTTTTTATCAAGTTTTATCAAAGAATTTTTTATTGTGAAAGTGGTATATATATATATATATATATTAATCTATGATGCAATATTTTTAGCCTATAGTTACAATATTTTTGTGATTAATCTTCCTTCTCATTTTTATTAACTTTATGCTTAAAAAATAAGGGGTGTTGCAAGTCAAATTGTTTGTGAAGATTCAGTAAATATAACTTGAGGACATTAGAAGGAAAATATGTTTGAAAATTAAATGGAAAAGAAAAACGTAATGGTCCTTTCACCTTAACGAAGTTTGAAAACCTTTATCACTTTCGCCAAGGCAAGAAAATTTTTCATTGCTAAGTGAAAGGAAGAGTGACAAGTGCGTTCACCCCAAAAGTGGGGCAAAAGACTCATTCGCCTCACTTCAGGGTGAACGTAAAAAGAGAAAAATAAATAATAAGTGTAGCAATGACATTCGCCTGAAGAAACATTCAAAAATCTAAGTTTGGGATAGGCCCACAGTTGAGACGACAAAACTATTAAGAAATGTGTTCACCCCAAAGTTGGGGTAAAAGCATTGTTCACTCCATTTTGGGGGGAAAATTTTCAATATTTTAAGGTGATGCACCCAGCCAATGCATTGACCATTCAAAGGTGCCTTCACCCCAATGGAGGGCCAAAGTCCCATTCGCCCCTCCTTGGGGCGAAAATTTGTCAAAAGATGGATTCGGGTGAATCAAAAGGAAGATAGCAAGCACCATAGCAAAATTGAGAAGCCAAATATGCTTTCACCCCATTTGATGGGAAAAAATCCCATTCGCCCCTCCCTTGGGTGAAGCCACACGAAAGTGGCTCCACCAAAGCATCAAGGTTCACTTCAAGCCAAGTTCTAAGAGGAGGGTATGGAAAATTTAAAAATACATTTTCCCTTCCTTTTGGAAAATGCAAAATATGTGTGGGACCTGCTTTGACATGCATTGAGTAAAATTAAAGTGCTTTCACCCCTGGTAAGGGGTGAAAGTCCCATTCGAACCTCCTTGGGGTGAAGCTACAGAAAGATAGTCCAACGTTGCATCAAAAAAATTATGTTATTTTTGGGTGAATGTAAAAATATTGGACATTAAAAAGATAGAATTACATTCACCCAAGATGAAGGGCGATAAATCCTTTCACCCATTCTAGGGGTGAATGTATATTTTAAGAAAAGGAAGATGTTTTATGAGAGACACTTTCACTTTGAAAGAAAGAAAGACTTTTAATCATTCCCCAAGGGCAATACTATGCAAAGGATAACTCAAAGCATTATAATAAATTATTTTTGCCCATGGATTGTTGATGTGATAAGAAAATAAATGCGAGAGGTGCCCTCTCTACTAGGAAGTGTGATTGAGGAGAAAGTGTTGGGAATTTAAAAAAGCATGTTTGCTCGTTGCTTAATTTTGAGCAAATTTGACTCTCAATGTCAACACAAGTTTTCAAAGATGCCCAAGATAGGTGAATGAAAAGCATTTAGTGATTGGGGCAAGAAGTAGACAAAGTTGTGAGTTTCAAGTTAAATGAGCTGTAGTATTAAAATCACAGGATGATTTTCATGAGTTCCAAGACATCTTGTATGAGGGTGAATTTTTAAGGAGTGACGAAGGCATTAATTTGACAACCAGATTTGTAGTTTTCCATGCACCAACATATAAATGTGCTGATTTCCTAGATATTTCACCTTAGAAACCAGATCGTTGTCTTAGGAGGAATATTTTCAAATACTTTGAGGAGGAATTTCTTCATAGAGGTTCTTGATCAGTAAATATTTTGTCATATGTACATTAAATGATAGAGGTGAAATTTATCTATAAATACTACTCAATTTCCATTGAAAAGGAGGGGGATAGACATTCTACAGAAAAACTATCCAAGTTTTCTGCATAATAGAAGAGACTTGGATTCTAATTTTACAAGCAATTTTTATGTGTGATTTCTTTCTATTTTAAGCATTTATATTATATATTAATGTTTGTTATCTACTATGGAATTCAAATTATGCATCTGGATTTGAGTACTTTCGATGAGAGAGTGAGTACTAGAATGCAATCCTAGAAGTTATCTTCATGGAACTGTAAGTAAATTTTTTGCTTTTTATCCATATTATACTGCTATCATGATTGGATGGAATTCATGTTGCTAGTTTGTCCCCAATCCTACATATTCAGCCTGTGGCCATATTTCCCATTTCTTTCAATTATTTCCAAATTTCTTTCCTATAAATCTAGTCTTAAATCGGTGTAGGATTAGTAAGGGAGTGATCCCTCTTTGGATATTAGCACGGGAAACATTCATTTTCTATGACCTTTCAATGTTGGTTGTGTCTAGGGTGCACAAACGTATATTTGTATAATTATGCAGATATTTGACCAACAACTAGTTAACATTTATAATATAATATCTTAATGAATTTAACCAATTTTTTATGAACTAGAATTATTATTATATTTGTATTTCTACTATAGTTACTATGTAGGTATGATCATAATGATTTTTGCATAAATAGTCCATGAACATCAAAAAATCAATTTATATAGAGTGGTCTACAATACAATTATTTGTAAACATTGCAATAAATTAGCATAGTTATACGTATTTGAGATACCTCATCTCTATAGAAGACTATGTTTCTATACAATGCAATTTCTATAGGATTTCTTCTATAACATTTATAAATTACCATATGCACGATGTTTTTTATTATGTAAATATTATTCCACATTCTTATAGTAAGTGATAATTAGATATTAAGTGATATTAAAATTAGTATGAGTTGGTAGTAAGTGCAATATAGGAGTGAATGCAAGTTGGAAATGAGTGTAATCTAAGAGTGGGTGCAATCTAGTAGTAAGTGCAATTTGAGAGTGAGTGCAAGCTAAGAGTGAGTAGGAAGCATAATTATAAAGTAGGAATCAAAGTTCAATCAAGTAGAGAGTACCACTTTTTCATGATCCATCTTAGGAGAAACTTAATGGGTAAAGGATTCATGTGAATAAAACCTAGGTAACATGGAAAGGTTTTTTTTTTTAAAGATCCTTTTTGGAAGTAAGGATTCCCTAGTTAGAAGTATGGATGCCCTATCTAGTGTTAATAAAAAATAAAAATATATGGAAAATCCTATACATATAGAAGATACTTTATTAGAAGTGATTATCAAGGATGAGTTAATTAAGAATGATATAATGGTACTTAAAACTAGAGGGTAAATATGTAAGTTCCATGGATACTAGATAGTTCTTTTGACATTCAAAATTAGATCAAATGGAAGTGGTGATTGAATTCAAATTACTCCATGAAATTTCTTCTAAAAAACAATTTCCTCATTATTTTCTCCAATTTTGAAATAAGTGATAAAATAATGGATGGATACCCTTGGTTTAGAGGTAAAGATGCATTATATTTAAGACAATAAAGATAAAATTTTATTTTTATGGATGTAGAGACTATTAAAAGGTTTATGTTACCATAAAATCCTAAAGGAAATATTGAATGGATAGGTTCATAGCCTACAAATAATTTTACCACTAGTGATAGGTTCATCACCTACTAATCTTTGAATCTACAAAAAAATTGAAAAGGGAAAAACAACAGATGATTTCAATTTTAATGAGCCTAATTGATGCTTGGAAATGTGTTAAGCTTATTTGTTTGTATTCAATCATCCTATTAATTTTTATAAAATTAAATTTAACCCTTTAAAAGAAGTTGAATCACATGGTAAAGAAATATAACTATTGCAAAACCTAATTGAACTAGTTGAGAGATGTTAGGGTGTTCCTAGGATTGAATAACGACCATTTGGATGCTGAAATTTATTTATCAACTGAACACGATAGGTTTGTATCCTATAAGACAAACTTACTATCCGTAGGATAAATTTATGACCTATAGAGACTCTAACCTATGAATTTTATTTCGGGGCTAAAAACAAAAGATTTAAAAATGTACAATTGAAATATTGGCTAATAGGATGTTAGAAAATATAGAAATAGTTAGAAATTCAAGAAGAGGTTGATCTAGACAAATTTGTAGTCTAATAGTCTTATTGGCTAAATATTTGTAGTATGTTATTGTAGAGGTCATGTCAAAGCAGAATCTATTGTGTCCTACTATAGATAGGTAATGGAGAGTTTCTAGATAATACCTACAAATCCTATAATACAACTAAGCAATTTTAATAAGTCCAATGCAAATAAAATTAGCAAGCTAAAATTAATGATAAGGAGAAAAGAAATAATATAGAAATACAATTTAATAGATCAAAGAAAAATTTTAATCAAGAATAAAAATCATGAAGATAAGATGTAGCAAGAGAGAAACACTTCAAAAGAGGTCCCACAAGACTTCAAAACTTACAAATAAAATGTTAGAGCTTCACTATTTAAAAATTTATTGCTATCAAGATCACTTATTAAGAATTTTATCTAATATTTATGCTAATTCCCTTCTCCATATTATAATTATGTGGCCAATTTATTATTTTATAAGCTTTTTGAGGAGAGAAGAAGACAAAATTATGAAATCTACATGTAATTGGAAAGAAACAAGTTCTAAATAGGAAAAAAGTTGAGTTGAATATTTGACATGCTTGGATTGTGTTAGCATGAGAAAAAAGTGAGTTAAATTAGAAATATTTTGAGGTGTCAAAATATAGTTTGATTTTGCATACTATTGGTATAAATAGGTACAAGCATTGTGGTGAGAAACTTTCCATTTTGAAGGTATAGAGGCAAATTCACAATCTAGATAAATTTGTTATTTTGAACTTGACTAGGTTGTGAATTTACCCATTTGACTATTGGAAGGGCAAGAATTTGAAATTTTATCCGTAAATAAATTTTGCAACCTTAGATACAAGTTTACAACCTATGAATTTACCACATAGGGAGAAAATTTGTAGCTTGTAAGTTTACCAATATGGTGTAAAATCATAACCAACATTGTTAGGCATTATTTTTTTGTATATTAAGGTACTAATTGTCATAGAAGTATACCATATATATACTCATTGAAAATATCTTCTTGATCTCATTTTAATAGTGGTGAGTTTGTGAAGTTTTGTAATGATTTGATAGAGAAAATGATGTCTCAAATATAATATTTCTTTTAGAGTGATAAATTATTTAAGTTTAGGTCTAAGTAAGGTGGCTTTGATTTGGTTAATTAAAAGGTTAATGTATGGGGATTAGTTAGTGGAATTGATGAACTTATGAGTTAACTAGATGTTCTAAAATTAGGTATCTACATTGTTGCACAACTTAGATTCACATTTGAAAGTGGATTACAAGATATTAATATAGTACAAATGATAAGTGAATAAATAAATTGTCTTTGAATGCTACATTAAGGAGATTCATAACTATAAAAAATTCATCTCTTGATTTTTAATATGACATTACAATAATTTAACTCTAATAGTAATGCTTAAATAAAAGAAAGGTTGATGAGATCAAACTTGTTATTAATAATAACTTTTAAATAAAGGAGAGATTGGATTGGTACATAGTCATGGGCCTTAAAATTTTGGGCATGTAGGTTAGAGACCTATATATAATGTAGCCAATGGAAAAATTTAATGTTAGTTTATTAGAGTAGGAAGATATAGAGGAATGCAAAGTATTAGGGTGAAACAATATTGGGAGAGTGGCATCTATATGCATTTGCAAAATACACTTACATATAACAACTATATTGGTGTCAAGGTATTAGAAGGCTATGATGTATACCAAAAACACTTTTACATTCCAAAATTATACTTACATATCATTGATGCAATAATATTTTTTAATGCCATTAAAACAACATAATTTACACTAAATGTAATTGTAGTCCCCTACTTGAAGGTTTATAAATATATATAAAACAAAAATAGTAGTATAAAGAGAATTGTTAGAGACTCAATATGTTCTATTCTCAAATCCCAATCTCAACTCAATAGTAGCATAAAGAGAATTGTTAGAGACTCAATATGTTCTATTCTAAAATCGCAATCTCAAATCAAATAAAAATATTGAATAGTTTGTTTCTAGGAACTTGAACAACCACATGCATCCACTTGACTAGGTTTAATCAACTCAACTCAACCAATCACCTCAAGGATCAATCCTTTCTCACAAACCCTAGTCCAAGCATGTATCAACCAACTCAAAATATTTTCAACAATGCTCAATCACAAGTCTCACATAACAATGATACTCATGTTCTTCTCTAACTCAAGTTCAAGTTCATTTCACAATCAATGGGCTTCAACAACTATGCTTATAAAACAAGGTTTAAACACAACTCTCAAACCAGAAAACCTTGAAGCATTCAACCATCCACTTATGAAACCACAAACAATCCTTTTCTCTCCAATGATATTTCAGAAAGCAACCACCATAATCAATCAATAGGAGAATGTGCCCATACCTTTTATGAAGTGAAGAAACCCCTTTGAAAATCTGTCACACTCAACACACTTTGAAACAAAACAACCTTCACTTTGAAACCCTTTACAAAAACAGAAATATCATGTTATCTTCATTTCCTTTCAATCATCCTACTATATATATATATACCCCAAGCCCTTGCATATATTAGAGTTCAACAGTAAAATTGGAGCTTTCACTTATTTTACAAATCTCTTTGTTTTCATAGTTCTTGTGTATAAGTGGTAATGCTTAACCATGAGATTTTAGTATGGGTTTATTCAAACCCAATTGCAAGTGAGAAGTTTCACAGTTAACAATGTGAATCAATTCTAATATTTAATCTAAAATTGTATTAGACAATAACTTAAAAATTATTTAAATATATTTATAATTATATAAAAATTAATCAAACAATTTTCTATTAAGAACCATTCTACTTACTTAATTTTATCATATAATCATAAATACATTACTCTTTAGTTATAAAATTTGAAGTTATTATATTAATTGATTTATTTTTTTAGTTGTTAAGATCATAGAGTTTTTCTCTCTATATATTCTTTTGGACTGTTCACTTGTTCCTCAAGCTTTTTAGATATTATTAATCACATTAAACAGGGAAACTTTTTTGGAGTAGTTGATCGCATATCAACCGTCCCCATTTTTTTTTTTTTTTTCATTCATAGACATTATGTATGTGGCGCTTTGATCTTCTACTTTCTTATTAATCTTGCATGTGTTTCTCCTCGTCTCTCTTATTCCTAAATTAGAGAGATGGACCGTTGTGGAGAACCGTTCATTTGTTCAAAACCTTGTCATATAGTTTTGGTTGAAATAACTGATAACTGCTAATAATACTAAAATATCAACCCAAGAAAAAGCACACAGAGACAGCAGCAAAATCATGAATATATCATTCCCAAAGGCCAACACCACTCACGCTTTATTTAATTTATTTGAAATGGGATTCATGCCAGAAGTCCTGAACCCATAACTCATATGCTAATTATAAGTTTATTCAATACAGTCACTGTAACCGCTTCATAAATGACCTTCCAGAGGACCTAGCCAATGTGAATAATACTCAAGAACCTGCAAGCACATTTGATCATGACACAAAGAATTAGAAAACAAATAATAATTACCTCTCATAATAGAATAGTGAACGTAAAACATATAGCAAGCAAGTAAAGCCTAAGACCAAGTAGTTACAGTCAATTCTTAGTATTAAAGCCTAAGACCAAGTAGTTACAGTCAATTCTTAGTATTATCAATTAAAACCTAAGACCAAGTAGTTACAGTCAATTCTTAGTATTATTGGTGATATGATTGGGATTCAATCTTTAAAAAAAATATATATAAAAATATTATCAAAAAATTTCTCAATTTGTAATCTTAAATTTTCCTATACATGTGGGAAAAAACATATAATATCAAAGGAAGATAATTACATTGAGCAGCAGAAGTATTGCACTCAGAAGGCAGTTGGACGGTAGCTTGGACAATGCTACAGATGCAATTCACGTCGGCATTCTTTAGCGCAGCACAGCATTCAGGAGTAGGGTCTTGTGGATTGACTCCCACTGCCGCTGCGCATGGACTTAACTCTTGCACTTTAGCCCCACAGTCAGTCTGTGCCTCTGATATATGCATCGTTGTAGCTATGATCACCACCATAATAACTAGTGCCAGAGATATCTTTGCCATTTTTCACAGAGAAGATCGAAAAGATGGAGAGAAAATGTGATGAGATGCGAGTTGAAGGGTATGAGTTGCATAGTTATATAGATCTATTTCAAAGTGGAGCTATTTGTGTGAGTTAACTGTTCACAATAAAGAATATATTCTTAGCTCGGTTCATGCTTTGTTGCCGAGACAACTACTATATTGTTTATGTAACAAACATTTTCTTTGTGGGTTTAAAATCAATAAACAAATTAAAAAACAATGGGGAATATAAATTTATTAATTGCAACATTATTAAAAGTTTCATTCCGTGGCCAGTTCAACCTATCTACAGGATCTGCAATGCATTTGGCGTTTTATTTTAATCTTTAAATTTTAAAGTAGACTAAGTCTAATTCGAGTCGTTTATATGTAGACGACTGATTGTTCTTTTTTTGGGACTCTAAAAAAGATTAGTTATATATATATAGACACACTATTTTATAAATTAAAATAATATTTTAATATTAATAGAATTTTTAACCTTAATTTTAATTTATATATAATTATTTTTAAAAAATTTAATAAAATTGAATCAATTTTATTTTATAGTTTGTTATATAGAGGACAAATTTTATAAAGGATGTTGTTTTTGTGTTTATCCACACATTTGTTGCTGAAGTATGGTGTACAACTCTACGACCATTGGCTTTAAACATTGAACCTGCTATTTAGAATTCCAAAGTCTTACCATTAAACCTATTGGAAGATCATAAAAACTTTAAAAAATTGATGCAAATTAGTACACATATGTATAAATTAATGTTATATGCATCATGATTATATTGGAATATATTTTCAGTTTGAAAATATAAATTTAAAAATGGGTTTATTTTTTCACATTTATTTTGGTTTTAAAGATTGATAAGAGATTGAAAAAACAAAGAGTTAAAAGTTCTCATAAAAATATAATGGAGGAAAAATAACATACCATTTATTTTCTTAATATAAATATTAAAAAAAAAATGTTATATATATAATCTTTAAGTTAATATTTTGAAATGTAACAACCCAAGTCTATTCACTTGGTTGTATCATTCATTCTAACTCATTAGTAATAGGGATTTTTTTTTTTTACTTACAACATGGTTCACCCTATGGTTAAGTTTCCAAGTTAACTGGTTTAATTATCACCCAAGGTAAGATCACATTTAAGTACGAGGTATATTCAACCATATTTGGGTTTAAGAATAACTACAGATGATTCCTCAAGTAGACAAGACCAACCAAATCCCATGAAAGGTGCTATTTTGTGGATCCATATTTCTCATTTATCATCCTCTTATTTTGGCATGAGTGTGGATCCACAGACGGGGTTATCCTCTAGGGTCCATAACACGTAGAGGGTGGACGCATACTCTCCCCATCCTTTAGCATGATGAATTTTGATCTAACTCAATAAAATTATTCAAGACTTAGTATGCAAGGGGTTGGTGTACATATGGCTAGTACCTAAATGATTATCCACTTATCTAGAGTCAGCTAGGGTCATGTCATTACCCTAACACTTTAGTACACTTGAACATTCATGACTCATGTCTTATTATCCCATACCAAATGTCATGAATTAGACCATTTACTTTGTCTTACTAGTCCCTTATTAGTTAGAGATAGCACAAGGACCTATCACTGTACTTCCTAGGCAATAATCTAGAGGTGATATCCCATATCATCCCTCATTACTAGTTCTGACAAGGCCATTTTTTCTGACCTATTTTGTCAAGCAACAACCACTTTCGAGTTGCAACAGTGGTTTGTGAGTTGTAACTATTACCACTTGTAACCACCAATCTTGGGTGTTAAGGTAAATATCATATTTCTCAACTAACCTTTTGGTGTTCAATATTTTATCTAATATTTCATAGTTACCTGTTTTTATTAATTTGCTAAGATCATTATATATAGAATAATCTCTTGTTTTTATACTTACTTTTATATACAAACCCTAATAAACTAAGTATTATATTACAAATCATTATCACCAAATAGAATATAATAATAAGTTTAAATGTTTATTTGTTTTCTTGAAGGTGGTGTCCATTCCAAATGATAAACACCACAACCGTTTAGATACAAATGTTTAACAATAGCTTTTAAAAGTAATTTTTTTTATTTGATGGAAATTATATAAATCTAATGAAGTGACCTTTAGGTTATAATCCAATAAAGGAAACTTGATACATGTTAGCTTACTCATTTGAATTAGTAAACATTATGCACATACGATAAAAGGATTCAAAGTTATCTCAGAAGAATATCTTATTTATTATATATATTTCTTTTTAGGGAATGAGTCTCAAAAGCACTCATGTATTTCTTCTAATAAAATTTCCATCAAAGTTTTCTTTTCAATATTGAGAATGACTTTTACATTTTGTTTCACATAATGGAATGAGACCACTTTTAATTTTTAGCCCTACTCCGCATTCTTAACAAAGGAAGTTTGGAAGAGAATTTCCACAGGATTTTCTGCATTGGTCAACATTTTATTTGGTTAATAACCATATCGAAAATCATTATGGCTAGAATTTTAACTTTCTTGAAGAACAACATACCTCTCTTAAGTTTTAATATTTTACTACACATATATATTCTTTAACTTGAGCTTGCTCCTGCTACAATGTGAGGTAAATGATTTTATTGGTAATTACCTACATCCTAGCATGTCTCATATTTATTGCACAACATCTAACTTACAACAATAAATTTTAATGTATTTGTCAATCCTATGCTTGATAATTTTAAAATGAAAAGGGAAATTGACAAGTATACATTCAATTCTATTAAGCTACCATGCAAAGTATACACATCCATAATATTTCTTTGGGTTTTACATCCTCAAACTAGGTTGCTAACATTTTGCATTAAAACAGTATTTTACTTAATCAAAAACATACCAAATAAATATTTAATTCAAATTTCAAATAAATATATACCATGCATGGGTCGAATCAATAAATTACGACATTCTTCATTCGCCTATATGAACAATTAACAACCATTGTTTACCTATAACCAACACCATAGTACAATTATCACAAATAATGTTTCACCAATTATTTCTTATATCATAGATAGATATCATTTGTTTTCAAAGATTTAATATTTCCATCCAATAGAAGATATCTAGTCACTACAAATCTTCATACACATGGAACAATAGCTAGCTTGTAACACCAATATCCAGCTCTTCAATCCGGAAGAGAAAACTACGAGAAACTCCTTCGTCACAAAATGGGGACGAATGTTGGATTGTGCACTTCATTCAAATACTCCTTTATTTCCATCATACTCGGTGATTGAATACTTGAATAATTCTCAACAAGGATCGTACGACCTCTAATAATACAATTTATGTATACTACTGCTTATATGATTAAATCCACATCATGCACAACCAATTACTTATGATATTTAGTTCATAATATTTCTTTCAATGCTACAAGATGTTTATCAAAATAGAAAATAGTAACTTTGAAGCATCACAACCAAACTCAAAACAAGGCTCCTGTGTATTTATTTCATGTAGCTTTTAGTTTTAACATTGTCATGGTACCATAGATAACTCTAAAAATCACAAAAGTAATCATTTCAAGGAAGACATGTAAAGCAAAGCCCCAACTAGACCTTCACACCAACATTATACCTTACTTTAGAAGTCTCCTATTCTTTTAAGAAATAGGTTTATTGGGTTCCACTTAATTCATTAACACCCGATCCTCAATAGGAAAAGAAGATTTAATTAAATCACAAATCCTTTTCTATAATATTGTAAAATAATATGAAGATTTTATCTTGGTCTAAACAAGAAAACGAATAATTCAATCACCAAAATCATTACATTTGTAGACTTTATTTCTACATCATGCAATAGAGAAATCCAAATATCATAACCATCATGATTTCACACAAGAAATTCAAGCAAAAAGACCTATTCTTTTTTCATATTTGATAATATTTGGTTGTCTTTATTCTTTTGAATCTACTTTCTTAGGTGTGCACATCAAACTCACATTCATATTCTATGATCTACTCCATGCAAGATAGCTATATTCTCCATAAATTGTCAAACATAAAGTATGATAGTGCCCCCTTACCTATCTCCTTACCTTTCCACCTTGAAGAGCATAAGGGAGGTTAAGGGTAATCATGAAGGTTACATGCATCATTTAACATGAAGCTACCTCTATTTTCCATTACACTTAGCACACAAAAATATTATTTTTATTTTATTTATTAATTAATTTGTATATGTTTTTTATATATTTTAATTTTATTATTTATTTGAATCTTTCATTACTTTACAAACTCAATAGTAAGCATACAAATAATCTTTAATTCACTAAATGATTTAATAGAAAATGGCTCCCATGCCCTAGGCACTTTCATTGCCATCTAAGGTTATATGTATTCATCATTTTCATCAAACAACAAACATATTTTCAAAATAAAGCATACACATAATGCAAGTCATTCATCAAATGCACCTATATGATATGCAACCAATGGTCGTGGTGATATTTCACACCATCATCATATCCCACTTACCTTTTTTCTTTGACCTTCTTTTGTTTATCGAAGGAATGTACTTGGTCCTGCATGCACAATAACCATCAACAGTACCACATTCTAGGAATAAAAGGTAAGTATAATTCATCAATTCATCTATAATCAATAGTGGTGCTAGGAGGGTTGTTACATCCTCCCCCACTAGAAATAAACACAGTCCCTATGTTTTAATGCATGTTTAAACAAGTCAAAACATATACATATACATTCAAGAATCCATCAATATACATATATGTCCACACATAAATCATTCAATAATTCAAACATGTTCACATAATCCACTCCACATAGTGTTTCATATTTACATTCAACCATAGATCCATACATTAACCAAAACATATTAAAAAATAACTCTACTCAGTAGTCCAGATATACATCCACACATATTTACATATACATCCATAAATCCACATAGTAATTTTAAAATGTTCATGTTCACTCAAATAGGAAAGGAAATTGTTTCTTCATATCAGCCACATTCTCCCATGTGGCATTTCTATCTGAGTATTGGTCCCATTGGACCCGACATTGATCAATGTTTCTCCTCCTCAAGCTCTTGGTCCTAAAACCAAGTATTCTGACTGGACGAACTTCAATTTTTAGTGGGTTTGACATCTGCAAATTGGAAACATCCCAAATATGAGTAGGGTCAGCAATGTACTTCCTAAGGAGGGACACATGGAAGACATCATGGATTTTTGATAAACTTGGTGGTAGAGCAAGTTTGTAGGCAACAAGACTTATTTTACCTATAATTTCAAATGGACCCACAAATCTAGGGTCAAGTTTGGAAGATTTAATGGAACTCTTTGTAGGTTTCACCCTCAAGAAGACTCTATCACCCATAGAGAATTCCCTCGATGTTCTTTTGAGGTCCACATAGCTCTTTTGGTGATCTACAACCTCCTTAAGCTTTTGGTGAATTCCTTTTAATTGTTCTTCCATTTCTTTTATAATATCTAACCCGATCACTACCCGATCCTCTAGATTATCCCAAGATAAAGGAGTCCTGCACCTTCTCCCATACAGGGCTTCAAATGGGGCCATACCTAGTGAAGCATGATAGTTATTATTGTAAGCAAATTCAACTAGGTACAAATAATCTTCCCATTTGGTGTGTTGGTCCATACAATACATTATCAACATATCTTCTAGGACTTGATTCACCCTTTCAGTCTATCCATCTATCTCAGGGTGATAAGTAGAACTGATATTAAGTTTGGTACCCAACGCTTGATGTAAAGCTTACCAAAATTCTGAAGTAAAGCGGGAATCCCTATCTGAGATTATAACTTTTGGAAACCCATGTAGTCACACTATCTCCTTGGAAAACTTACTTGCTATGGTAGGTGCATCATCTTGCACATTCCTAGGTATGAAATGTGCAACCTTGGTTAATTTATCTACTACAACTAGTATTGCATCATGCCTAAATCTAGTCTTAGGCAATCCAACCACAAAGTCCATCGACACAACCTACCACTTTTGTGTAGGAATGTCATGAGGGTACAAATGACCTATTGGATGTAAATGTTCTGCTTTGAATTTTTGACACTCCAAACACCTAGCCACAAAATCATTAATATCTTTCTTCATTCTTGGCTAGTAAAAGGCCTTCCTCAAATTCTCCCACATCTTTGCCCCACTTGGGTGTATAGAATAAGGAGTATTATGTGCCTCCTTTAGGATAGTTTCTCTTAATCCACCCAAATTTGGAATAACTAATCTATTTTTGAAGTATAACAAATCATTCTTATGTACAAAACTTGTGTCTCTTTCAGGTTCTTGCTCAATATGAGCTTGACATTTCTTACAAAAATCATCACTCTATTGCAATTCCTTAATCTGATCTACCCAATCATAATGATATTATGTCATCATGGTGATATGCCCTCTCCTACTCAAGGCATCAACAATCTTGTTCTCCTTACCCTTGATATATTCGATGCCAAAATCATACTCTACTAGAAACTCCATCCACCGACATTGTCTGGCATTCAACAAGGGTTGAGTAAAGATGTACTTTAAACTTTGATGATCTATTTTGAGTTCAAAAGGTTTCCCAAGCAAATAATACCTCCAAATCTTAAGAGCATGCACAACTACTACCAACTCTAGGTCATGAGTAGCATAGTTTACCTCATGTCTCTTAAGTTTTCATGATTCAAAGGTAATGACCACTTCATCTTGGGTAAGGACTCCTCCTAATCCCTCAATAGATGCATCAGTGCACACTATGAATTTCTTGGAAGGATCAGGTAACTAGAGAATTGGTGTAATCGTTAACCTCTCCTTCAGAGTTTGAAAGGCTTCTTCACACTGATCTATCCACTTAAAATCCTTTCCTTTTCTTTGGAGATTAGTGATAGGTTGAGCAATTTTTGAGAAACCCCTGATAAAATATCTGTAATAGCCTACCAATCCCATAAAACTATGCACCTCAGTTACGTTAGTGGGTGCATGCCAATTAACAATAGCTTCAATTTTCTTGGGATCAACAACAATCCCTTCAGTAGAGACTATATGCCCCAAATATTGTACTTGAGGAGTATAGAATTCACATTTTGATAGCTTCCCATACAATTGATTTCTCCTAAGGATCTCAAGTACAATTCTCATATGTTGGTCATGCTCCTCCTTGTTTCAAGAATAGATTAGTATGTCATCAAGGAATATGAGCACAAAGTGATCTAGCTACTCTCAAAAAATATTGTTCATGAGATTCATAAATGCAGTTGGGGCATTAGTCAAACCAAAAGGTAGGACTGTAAACTCATAGTATCCATACCTTGTTCTAAAAGTAGTCTTATGTGTGTCTTCTTCTCGAATTCTCAGTTGATGATAACTTGATCTAAGATCAATTTTTGAGAAGATGGTAGCTCCTTTCAATTGATAAAAAAGATCATCTATTCTAGGTAATGAATACCTATTCTTGATGGTAACCTTGTTGAGCATTTGATAGTCTATGCACAACCTTAAGGATCCATCTTTCTTCTTAACAAAGAGAATAGGAGCACCCCATGGTGACACATTGGGCTTAATAAGCCTCTTCTCTAACAGATCTTGAAGTTGTGTCTTGAGCTCCTACAACTCAATAGGGGTCATCCTATATGGTGCCCTAGCAATTGGTGCAACTCTAGGCAAAAGTTCAATTGAAAAGTCAAATTCTCTTTGGGGAGGTAGACCTAGTAGGTCTTCAGGAAAAACATCCTTAAATTCACTTAGGATAGGATACTTTTGGAAGAGGTTTGAGTCAGCTTCAGTTTCTTCCTTTTTATTCATCTTGACCACATAAATCATTCCTCTCTTCCTTATTGTCCTTCTTCACTTGCATTGCTAACAATAAATGTGGTTTAATAGAACCATGATCACAATGAATTCTAACTCTCTGATTAGATTCATCTGTGAACTCTATCCATCTATCTTCAAAATTTAGGAGGGCTTTATGGGCTTTCAGCCAATCTACACCAAGAATGATGTCAAAGGCATGCAAAGGAGCCACATACAAGTGCCAACTGGTTTTACCTTGGGGTAAGGTAATGTGAGGGTCAAATAAACATTGGTTAACTAAGTAGGTCTACCCTGACCCATACTCTACCTTCCAACCATTAGCCAAAAATCTAAGCTTTTTTGGTATATCCCTCACTAAACTAGTAGAAATGAAACTATCAGTAGCTCCACTATCAATTAAAATGCACATATTTCTATCATAAATTTTACCATTCAATAGAAAAGGAGTAACTTGCCCATCAAGTATAGGACTACCTATTGCTACAAATATTTGGTGGGTAGTCTCCTCTGGTGCCTTCTTATGATCTGCTCTCTGAGGACACTTGTTTGCAAAGTGGGGGCCTCCACAAACATAGCAACCATCTGGAGGAGCTCTATTGTTCCTATTACCATCTTCATTCCTATTCTATGGTACAACTTCCTTAGCCTTCTCCTGATATGATGGTCTCTATTTATTTCTTCTTGGATACCCTTTACCATCCCTTCTAAACTTATTGCCTTGAAAATTATTTTGGTTTTTGTTCACCAACTTGGTTTGATCCCCTCCTTTAGCCTTTTTGTTCTTTTCTTTTTCCCATTTCATGAATCTTATACTCTTTCATTTTCTAAGTTCATCCTTATATTTTTTAGATAACTTCTGATAGTTGAAATATACCTTTTTGGCTTCTTGATTTGCTTCTTCTTGATGGGCTAAATCAAAATATTTTGGAAGATCTTCAGGGTTAAGCAAATTGACTATAGTTCTGATCTTGGGGTGAAGTCCCAAAATGAACTTTTGAACCTTCATTTCCTCATTGTTCTCATACTGGGGTGCATACTTTAGTAGTTGGATGAACTTTTGATGATATGCTCAGACAATCATTGTCTCCTATTGTAGGGTGGAAAACTCAACAAATTTTTCTATATAGTACTACTTAGTCAGAAATCTCTTCCTAAATTCTTTCACAAAGTCCTCCCACTTGAGGTCCATGACTTCAATGCCCTTTCCCTTCTTATAGGTCTTCCACCAATCTAAAGTTGCTCCTACTAAATGTAGGATAACCCATGCAATTTTGGACTTAGATGACAAAGGTGTCATGGAAAAGTATGACTCAACCTCATTCAACCAATTTTTTACTACATCTCCATCATCCCTACCATCAAATTTTGAAATCACAACCTTCTTCAAATATTTGGCCAATTCAACTCCCACTCGAGCCCTACTAGTTCCTTGCAGCCTCGTTAGGTGCTTCCTCCTGTCTACCTTCAGGTTCTCTACTCTTGGTTAAGTCCTCTATCAATTTTTTTGTTGGACTATTAATTCATGTTGTTGGGCCATATGTGCTTTTTGTTGTACCATTTCCTCTTTTTGTTGTTCCATATGGGTTTGTAATAATTGAACCACTTTTGCCAAACTTCCATCCTCCCTATTAGATTTATTTGTTGGAGGTTCATTAAGTTGTTTCATTCATATTTCCCTTTGAGGACCTTCTTTTCTAGCCCTTGTTTGTGGTCCTTTCTAAGGTCTTATGATGGATTCTTCCTACCCAGCTTTTGTGGGATTCCTCGAAGATCCACCTTATAATAATTGCACCATTAGACCTATTGGAAAAGGAAGTATATTAATTGTTTGGTTTAATTTTAATAAAACAAAACATCATACAGAGTCCTACAACATAAGGATCTTATCTGCTCTGATACCACATGTAACAACCCAAGTCTACTCACCTGGTTGTACCATTCATTCTAACTCATTAGTAATAGGATTTTTTTTACAACATGGTTCACCCTATGGTTAAGTTTCCAGGTTAACTGGTTTAATTATCACCCAAAGTAAGATCACATTTAAGTACAAGGTATATTCAACCACATTTGGGTTTAAGAATCACTACAGATGATCTCCCAAGTGGATGAGATTGACCAAATCCTGTGAAAGGTGCCATTTTGTGGATCCAACCTTCTCATTTATCATCCTCTTGTTTTGGCATGAGTGTAGATCCATGATTGGGGTTATCCTCTAGGGCCCATAACACCTAGAGGGTGGATGCATACTCTCCCCATCCCTTAGCATGATGAACCTCGATCTAACTCGATCGACTTGTTCAAGACTTAGCATGCAAGGGGTTAGCGTACATATGCCTAGTGCCTAGCTGATTATCCACTCTCCTAGAGTCAGCTAGAGCCATGTCATTACCCTAACACTAGACTTGGTACACTTGACCATTTATGACTCACGATAGATTATCCCATACCAATCATCATGGATTAGACTAGTTTCTTTAGTCATACTAGTCCCTTCTTAGTCAGAAATAGCACAAGGACCTATCACTGTACTCTCGGGCAATGACCTAGAGGTGACATCCCATACCACCCCTCATTACTAGTTCTGACAAGGTCACTTGTTCCGACCTATTATGCTAGACAATGGTTGTTCCCGAGTCACAAGGGTTACCACTTGTAACCACCAACTTTATCTTTATCACCTGTTGAAAATCTTATAACTCAAAAATTTACCCCTTAAAATAATTTCTTAAATCTTATATACTATTTTGATGTTCAAGATTTTGTCTAATATTTCATAGTTACATGTTCTTATTAATTTACTATGATCATTGTCTCTAGAATAAGCTCTTATTTTTATACTTACTTTTATATACATAACTATACAAAACCCATTAAACTAAGTATTTTATTACAAATAGTTATCACTAAATAGTATATAAATAGTTATCACTAAATAGTATATAACAATATATTTAAAGGTTACTTGTTTTTATTGAAGGTGGTGTCCATTCCAAATGATAACACCATAACCGTTTAGATACAAACGTTTAACAATAGCTTTTAAAAGTAAATCTTTTCATTTGATGAAAATCATATAACTCTAATGAAGTGACCTTCTAGTTATAATTAGAAATAGTTATCACTAAATAGTATATAACAATAAGTTTAAAGGTTACTTATTTTCTTGAAGGTGGTGTCCATTCCAAATGATAAAATGTTTAACAATAGCTTTTAAAAGTAAATCTTTTCATTTGACGAAAATCATATAACTCTAATGAAGTGACCTTCTAGTTATAATTTGATAAAGGAAACCTGATACATGTTAGCTTACTCATTTGAATTAGTAAACATTATGCACATACGAGAAAAGGATTCAAAGTTATCTTGAAAGAATATCGTGTGTATATATATATATATATATATATATATATATATATATATATATATAGTGTCTGAAAAGCACTCAAACATTTCTTCTAATAAAATTTCCATGAAATTTTTCTTTTCAAGCTTGAGAACAACTTCTACATTCTGGTTTATATAATGGAATGAGGCCACTTTTAATGTTTAGACTACTCCACATTCTTAACAAAGAAGTTTGGAAAAGAATTTCCAGAGGAATTTCTGCATTGGTCAATATTTTCTTTGGTTAATAAAAGAATGAGATATATTCCTCTCAATCATATCTAAAATCATAACGGATAACAATTTAACTTTCTTGAAGAACAACATACACCTCTTAAGTTTTAATCTTTTACTACACAGGATATCTTCTTCAACCTGAGCTCACTCCTGCTATAATTTTATACTATCAAAGTCTCGCATGTCTCATCTTTATTTTATTGGTAATTATCTACATCCTAGCATGTCTCATCTTTATTTCATAACATCTAACTTACAACAATACATTTGAACGTACTTTCCCATCCGGTGCTTTATAATTTCAAAATAAAAAGGAAAATTGGTAAGCATATGTTCAACTCTATTAAGCTACCACGCAAAGTATACACAGCCATAATATTTCTTCGGGTTTTACACCCTCAAACTAGGTTACTAACATTTTGCATTACAACAATATTTTAGTTAACTAAAACATACCAAATAATTATTTAATTTAAATTTTAAATAAAGATACACCATGCATGGGTGAAATCAATAAATTACGACATTCTTCATTCACCTATTGTTTGGCTATAACCAACACCATAGTACAATTATCACAAATAATGTTTCATCAACTCTAATGTTTCCATTCAACAAAGGTTCTGTAGTCGCTACAAATATTTAGATGCATGGAATAATAGCTATCTTGTAACATCAATATCCAGATCTTTAATCAAATACTCCTTTATCACCATTATAATCGGTGACTGAATACTTGAACGGTGCTCAACAGGGATCAGATGACCTCTAATAATATGATTTATGCATGATAATGCCTATATGATTAAATCCACATCATGCACAACCAATTCCTTATGACATTTATTTCAAAAAATTTCTTAGTGCTATAGGATGTTTATCAAAATGGAAAACTGTAACACTTAAGTATCACAACCAAACTCAAAACAAGGCTCCTGTATAATTCTTTCATACATGTTTTAGTTTCAACATTGTCACGGTACCATAGATAACTCCAACAATCACAAAGGTAATCATTTCAAGTAAGATATTTAAAGTAAATCCCCAACTAAACCTTCATACCGACATCATATCTTACTTCAGAAGTCTCCTATTATTTTAAGAAATATGTTTACCAGGTTCCACTTAATTCATTAACACCCAATCCTCAATAGCAAAAGAATATTAAATTAAATCACACGTACTTTCCTACAATTTTTTAAAATTACATGTAGATTTTATCCGGGTCTAAACAAGCGAACACATAATCTAGTCAACAAAACTATTATGTTTGTAGACTTTATTTCTATATCATACAATAGAGAAATCCAAATATCATAACCATCATGATCTTACACAAGAAATTTAAGCAATCCAACATGTTCGTTGTTCATATTTGATAAGATTTGGTTGCCTTTGTTCTTCTGATTCTACTTTCTCAAGCGTGCACAGCGAACTCACATTCATATTCTACGCTTTGCTCCATGCAAGATATCTATATTCTCCAAAAATTGCCAAACATAAAGTATGATAGTGCCACCTTACATGTCTCCCTATATTTCCGTCTTGAAGAGCATAAGGGATGTTAAGGTAATCATGAAGGTTACATCCATCATTTAACAAGAAGCTGCCCCTATTTAATATTACACCCTGTACACAATAATATTATTTTTATTTTATTTCAATTTTTTTATTAATTAATTTGTATATGTTTTATATATTATTTAATTTTGTTATTCATTTGAATATTTTATTACTTCAGCAGCTCCATAGTAAGCATACAAATAATTTTTAATTCACTAAATGATTTAATAGAAAATGGATCCCATGCCCTAGGCACTTTGATCGCCATCCAAGGTTATATATTTTCATCATTTTTTCATCAAACAACAAACACATGCCCAACACAAAGCACATGCATAATGCAGGTCATTCACTCAAATGCACCTATATGTATGCAACTTATGGCCATGGTGATATTTTGCATTGCCATCATATCCCACTTACCTTCTTCCATCGACCTTCTTCTGTTCGTTGAAGGAATGTACCCTGCTCCTGCATGCACAACAACCATTAGTAGTACCACATTCTAGGAACAAAAGGTAAGTATGAATAATCAATTCATCTGTAACCAATAATCATAATTGGAGGATTGTTACATGAAACCTTTAAATATTTATAAATTTAAACATTTAAGTGATTACATATACATTTAAAGTTAATATTAGTGTGCTATGATATGATTATCTTATCAAATAAGATCATTAAACATATCTTACATATCATATTACTTCGTAGACTCAATAAAGAGTAGTTTTATATTATTCAATTGAATGGATGATTTAGAGTGCATGAGATAAAATTGGTTCTTGGTTGATTGAAAAACTATTTTGCATAATATCCATATTAGGGAAACTCCTTTCAACATATAGACAATAAATTACTATGCTATAACTAAGTCGTCATACAACTAGGGCAACTTGCATACTTAAGAACCTAATCAATCATTGTCCACTTAGTGTTTATTTACCTTATTTTATGCAATTGCACCATAGACCATAATATATTAAATGAATGGACATAAAATTGATTAATATCCAAAGAGGTTTGGCTCCCTTAATTTATCTTTTGAAAAGAAAACGAGTTAAAAATATGCAATAAAAACAAAAAAATCAAAATAATTGTTTAGATCCAATCTAACAATCATATGAACTTGTCAAAATAACAACAATTTTATTTCATCCACTTATATACAATAATAGAGTATAGTGCATTTATTCACAATAAGACTAAAAGAAAAGGAGACTATCAAATATTAAGGAGCATTATCATAATTGTGATTACCATTCATGAAATATGACCAAAGAGTATATAAGTAAATTCAAATCAACCAAACACATCTATGAAGTTCATTAAAGTTTATGGTATATTCCATGTCCAAAAGTAAAAAGGAGTAAAGTCACTTAGTTTAAATATTGTAAATGATATCCTTTGTAATGTACCATTACACTTATTTGTAAAACTATTTACATATGAAATTATCTTAAAAAAGCTAAACTATTAATCAATCTATGAAAGATTTCCTATTTAAATTCCATCAGCATAATAATTAACAAGAAAATATTATTTGATGATAGATCTCCTACCTCGTCTTAATTTTGACCATTTTATCTAGTTGCATAATTTTATTTTATTCCAAATGATTGTTTTTTCATTCCCTTCAAAATTATGACTTGGCCCCTTGAAATCCAGGATTATCTTCTCAAAATATCTCTTTTTTGTTGATGTCGTTATTTTGACTCTTCATTTTATGAATCTAGCATTTTTATGTTTGATTCCATAGACTAGTCACCTTAAACATTTAGCACCATGGATTTTCTCATACACCCCTTCCTTTTTTTTTTTATTTCGACCAATTGGTAGGCTCATGCAACATCCTTGACATCATTTTTAAGAATTTGATTTTTCTAAGTGTTCCATATTGTAGATTAGTAGGTTTTGAGTCTACTAGACAACAAATGAAAAAATCTTGTTTATACTTCCTTTGTTTCACTATATTTTACCTATTTAGTGGGAACCTAAATCATATGTGACATTATATATGGTGGATCAATAATATAACAAGATAAATTCCCTCATTGTTTTGATATCACTGATTCTTCAACAAGATTGATATGTTGATATCATCCATATATCATCCTTTATCACATATTGATTGTTCATGAAATATTTCAAGGATTGATACCTTATAAATCTATTGAATAGTCATCTAGGACTTAAGATTTTTTTTGTTCAAAATCATATTTTGTATTAAGTAATTAATTTTATTTAAGGGTGACCTCATGCTTGGAGATTGATGAGTAATTAAGTTTATTTAAGGGTGACCTCATGCTTGGAGACTGATGTTGCTGGATTATTTTCATCCATTGACTCTTTTTATTATTCATGTTGCTTTATGTTTTATTGGTGATAATAATTTGGATCAATCATCAAATGGTAGTGATGCAAACCACTAAAATTTTGACAACTTCTATATGCATCACACTTGCATGGAATCAAATGCTTGCTTGTTTATTCATTTCATATAAATTATTTTAATATTTTGTAATCTTAAAAAAGAAATGAATGAATAAATGATAATGGCCCAATTCCCAAGGGAAGCAATGTCATAAAGTTTAATAATTCAACTACATAAAAGGAATTGCTACTTTTACCATATTTTGATATATTAGTACATATATGAAAATTGATCTTGTCAATGTTTGACACAACATAGCTAGTACTAAGATATCCAAAACTAATCAACCATAAAATAAAAATGAATAAGACCATAAATTGTACTTTAAAATCAAGGGAATTATAGATAAAAGTTAGACACTAATGATTAAATAACCATTAATTATTCTTCAAATTTTTGTAGCCTAGTGAAACATTATCAACAACATCAAATACATAAATCCAAGCCAGTCAACCAAAGGTAACGAGCTCATAATTCTTTAATAAAAGTATTTTTTCTTAGATAATAGCACCATAGTGCTAATATGAAATTAGTAACACTATGGTTTAAAATTTAAATCATTTTAATTTGCATGATGCTATCTTGCTAGTGTATTAGGTGATGCTAGTTAGAATTAGTGTTATTTCATGAATAAAACTTCAAAACTTTTGATGGGCAATACTATTGTTAAAATATAAAGCAAAAGGAAAGGCTAGAAGTCAACTAAAATCAACTATCTACAACTAGCTTTCCACAACTATTCATAGTTTTGGCTCCTAATAGATGCCTACGAACTAAAGCCAACTAAAATGGAAACTTGTCTTCCCATAAATAAACATAAATTCTTTTATTTTTTATTTCTATTAACATGACAACTAGCTAATCCCTACACCTCATCCCATTTATAATGCCATACCTCATATATTCAAGAAATAGCAAAAAAATTATGATGAAGTTCTAGAAAAATGGGGAGACAACTTTTGGTACTGAAACTCTAGAAAATTGAATAACAAATTTGTCATAATTATGTGTTGCTAAAATTCAAGGTGTTACATGCATTTTGTTAATAACTTATTGTATAAGTTTTTATGTTGCACATACCTTGGATATGCATCACAAATGCTCTTTTTTTAATAATATTCCATAGTTTTTCTTCTATTTATTTTTATTATTTATTGAATTAAATATAGATTTCATTATTACCATATTTTGATCTAACTCATGTATATATTATATTAATTTATATTTTATCATTAAATTATAAATCCTAATTAAAATTACTTTCATATTATATTAGAATAATCTCTTTTGCATCTTTATTTTACTATGTAGGTGTTAATATAATAGCATTGCAAGATCTATTTTAGATTTTTAGATTTATTTATAGTAGGTAATAGCACTACTTGATGATAGAAATTTTGTAAGTGTGGTTGTTGATCTATAAATATAGACAAAGACCGAGGATAATTTCTATAATTTTATAAAATATTTCTATTTAAATCATATTAGTATTTAAAATCCATTGGTTGCTTTAATATTTATTTTATTGATATTATTTCATATCACAATCCTTTATTGTTTTAGATTAAAATTTTGGTAAACCAAATAAACATCATAATCTTCATTCCTTTTTAAAATTAAAATTCATAATCACTTAGATATGTGTTCAAATATGTTACATTATTTGGTAAATGCTAATGTACCCCCATGGTACATTTAATATATTAGGGTTGAGTCTATAGTTTAGAGTGTGATTTATATTCCTCTTTTTATGTAAGTATGAATGTACAGAAAATGCACAAGTATCTTGTCTATAAAAGTGTAAATATATAATGTGAGGATGTGTACAAGTGTCCTAGATTAGGAGTCCAAGATTCTTTCAAGTATTGTATAGTCAAGTGTTCATCAAGTGTAAATGTGGCAAGATGAGAAGCGAAGATTCATAGGAAAGCCATAGTCAAGTACTTGAAGAGTCACACTACTATGACTATATTATGGATATAATGCTCCATGATAAAAATATATAAAATATAATTCATATATCTTATTATTTTAATGGAAGAGTAAAAGGAGTAATAAATCTTGTATACATTTTGATCAATTAATATTGTAATTTGTTCTTCATGCATAGTACATGAATGATTTAGGCTATTTACATTCATATTTCAGTATATAAATGAATGTTATTTGATTTATTATAAGCATTGATATACATATTAATTTTTTCATATTATTATTTGATATTTATTATGGCTATTTCACATTTGATATCCTGTGTTATATTTGAGATAACCTATGATATTTTTTTGTAGCATAAAGGCTTAAAGGCCAACAATATTTACATATTATTAGTCTCTTTCTATAGGATTATGTATCTAAGACTTAGATTATAAGATCTATAATATCTTTGTTAGTAGTATCACTTTAGTGTATTTTATGTAAATATAGCTGCAAGAGGTCATAACAAAGACCTCCAATCACATGAAAACTATGATAAATAGAAATAAAGCAAAAAATCCCATTCACATAAAAACTACAATACATGGAAATAAACCAATAAATATTTGTTTCTCATTCCTGGATTCCATCCCTTTACAATGTGATACCAAGGTAATATATATCCCAAAATAAACCCTAAAATGAAACCCTAAATCTTAAAACCCTAAAGATAAGAAATTACTATTTTTTGGGCAATTTGTCCTTTTTAGCCAAAAGTGGCCTTTTTTTTGAGAAATTACCAAAAAATCTTGGAAAATCCTCTAAATTAATACACATCATTGTATCACCCATATTAAGCCTCCTAGAAAATCTCAACACCTACCCATGTCTAATAAGTTATTAAATTCCAAATATCTTTTCTTCTAGTTTTCTAAAAAACACTAAATTCCATTTTTGGGACACTAAATGAAGGAAAGGGTATGATACAATACTGGAAAATTATCTAGGTGATAAAGTCACCAGCCACAATATTTTCCTCCTTAATATCTAACTCCTCTTAAAATTTCAAGTCAATCCAATAGTTGGATCAAAAGTTATGCCCTCTAGAAGATAGGTTTGTGCATCAGTATTTCTTCTATTAGCATGATTATTCTAGTGGGATAGAAAGAATTACAAGGGATATCAAACCTATTTTGTTTGTAGCATCATCCTTTTATCACTTTGAGGATAAGGTCCATTGTGATTCTAAGTCTAGCATTTAGTGGATTAAGATAGAGAACACCTACATTTCTCCTCATATTTTCTTTTGACGAGCTCAATATTAATCTAGTCCTATCCTAGCTATAAATGAATGAATTAAAATAACATATAGGCTCTATAAACTATATTCCTTTTGATTTTAATGATAAATAAAAAAATTAATTTCTTTTAATATCAAGGGCCAAGAATATGATGCAACAAATAATCCCTAATGTGACTATATACAATTTTATTTTGATGAGACATAAGATTATAGTTGGTCTCCTAGTGCTATTGATGCTAACTTGTTTTTTATTTTATTTTTTACATTTTTAATAGATAAAATATAAATTTTTAAAAATAGAAGGAGATACATAGTAGAAAACATATAGTCTTTATGATTTAAAATAGGAAAAATAAAAAGTTGAAACTTAAGACATGATTTTTGCCTTAGTGTCAAAAGCATTGTTGGTATCCAACAATATTATTGATAAGAGGATTACTGGTCTATAGAAGCATTGTTGACACTATTTTTTTCTTATGGTGTGTTCACTTAGGGCTTTGGATTTTATAGAATAGATAGAAACCAAATGTGTTAGTAGTAAATGGGTCTATCTAGATCAATGAAGAGTATATGAATCCATTGACTAGTATCAAATCCCTACTTAAAAGAAAAATAAATAGGTATAGAATAATAAAATGATGAATGTGATTTTAGTGATGAAAGTGTCACTGGGTGAGTGAGAGCATTGTCGATACTTTTTCTAGTTGATAGTGCTTTCACTTTCTATGACTATAAATTTAGTTTTTACTATATTATATACAAAAAGTATTAGTGCCACTGAAACAACAATTTGATAGTGCTTTTACCTATGGATATAATAGAATATAATTTTGAATAGCCAAATGACAATCCTTGACCAAGAGGTATAGGTTTCTTCATGGAGAGAGAATGATATGTGGATTTATAATAAAAATAGGTAAGCTAATAATGTATTGAAACAAAATGGTTAGTAGATACACTATGTGAATAAACACGATTTATTAGAATGAAATGAACAAATAATTACAAAGTATACAAAAAGTCAAGATGTGATAAGTCCAATAGATGAGATAGCATAATCAAGCAAGATTTTAGCCTCAAGATGCCTTGGTTGATGCCCTCTTATTATGATTAACTAAATGAGCTTACTTGTTTCTTGAAATGATTAAGATATCCATAATTTTATAAGATCCATATTCAATTGGATAGAGATTCACTATCTTCAAAATTTCATGGATGGCTCTCCCCTAAGTGTTTGGATTTATGAGAACCCATGACTCCTTAGAGGGTGGTTGGATGAAGTTGATGGGATTGTTTTAAGGTGAGTTTTCAAAATGAGTGGAACATGAAATTAATAGATGAAAGATCAAAAATAGAAATTTTGGGACTTTGGATTGTTGTTGAGGATTTGGATCAGATTGATGTGATTAGGTCCATTTTTAGTGGTCAGCTTGTAGGGAACTAACTGTCAACCCTTTTATTTTTGGGTTCTAACAATAAAAAATGCTAGAAACTATAATATTGATAGAACTAACGATATTGGCACTAATATAAAGATGATTGTTGCTAGTCAGTTTAGGTGATAAATGATGAAAATATAAATATTCACAAAAGTATTACTAGAAAGCAAAAGTGTTTTTGAAACTTTTGCTCAACATGATGGTTTTATTTTTGGGGTAGTAAATGCTCATAGATGAAGCTTTAATACAATCAACTTGTTTTGGATGTTTGATTGGATATGAGATGAAGATGTTGGTAAGTTTGAATATTTTAATTATGTTTTCAAAATTAGATATTTATATTTTCACTCTTTCTGATGTATTTATTGGATGATGAATGTATCAAAAAAATAGCATTTATGCTTCAAATTTGATACAAATAGATTTGATGTTATTTAGGATTTGTGATGTAAGATGAATGGATATTTTCTTAGTTAGTTTATGAATGGTATTAAATTTTATATTTTTCATGACATTAAAAGTTATCATATTATGGTATGTCATCTTAATTTTCATAGAAAAATCAAGTTGGACCATGGAAATTTTACTTGACCATGATTCACATAGGTGTAGTGATAAAATATTGAGGATAAACAATATAAATTAGTTACGATAGGTTAGGGATAAAATGGTTAAACAAGTAAAAACCAAGTCATTTTTACCATTGGAAATGACACTCAAGAGCTTTTGGCCCTTGATTGCAATAGATATTTCAATGACACAAGTGAGATCACCACATTGGAAAGAGCGGTTGAGACCATAATTGAAAGGAAGAGGAGAAAATGTTCAAGTGAAAACTAAAAACTTACACCTTCTTCAAGTTTTAGTCTTGAATAATCTATTCAAAATAAAGGGTAGAATAGTTGAGCACTAGTGATGCCTTTGAATAAATTCTAGCATCAGTCAATGATTACCTTATGTTTTTATTGATTTTGTAAGTTTTGAGTGGGATGATAGGTGATGGTTTTTAGTTGATTGTAAAAAATACTATAGAGAGAGACTATCGCATGCTCTAGAGACTATATAATGGAGGCTAGAATTTATAATCATAGTTTTCTAGTGGTAGTAGGGCTATACCATGTAGCCCTAATACCTAAGGTGGATTTTGATAGTGTATTGATAACTACCCTAATAGAGCATTGGTATTCGAAGATAAGTACCTTCCAATTACCCTACAAGAGATTACCATTACACTTTAGGATATGTCATAAATTTTATGGGTGTTGATTGGAGGGGAACCTACACATATTAGTAGTACAAAAGGAGGATCTTGGAAATACTGATTAGAGATACAAATTTATTAATCACAAGGTTTGGCATTGATATCAATGTTACCTATTTTGGGGATCATTTAGACTAGTAGAAGATAATGTTATGTGCTAATGTCTACAGTTCTAATTAGAGACACAAGAATGATAGTAGTGCACTAGGTATGGGGTGAGGTGATGGCCTATATACTTAAGTATTAGACTATTTTTAATTGGGGTCTAGTTATCCAAGATTGGTTATACCACTCATTACACCAAGTAGTATATAGATAAGGTAGAAGATTTTCATAATTCAAACTATTCTAAGTTTGGGTTGGGATCATATAGTAGTACTATAAACACTAGGGTTACTAGGATAGTTGGTAAATTTGAATATTCTACCAACATACTGCTATGCTTGACATTTTGAGGCAGGATAGGGGAGGCCACATAGGGGTGTTTTAGGGTGGCCTAGATATGCATTAACAATCTAAGCTTAGAGTAGATAACTTGGTGCTCTTTAATATAATGAGTAATATGGGTGAAGGATGTCTACTAGATGGTTTAGGTTAGGTAGGTTAGATTGATAATTAAAGCACAAGGAAAGTGCAAGCTATTTTGTATTAAAAAATGGTTTTCTAGTTTGGTATATATAAGGGGATTCCAATTTTGGTATAGGTAGTCCATGTGCGCGTAGATGTTTAGGCTTTAGGTTTTATTCAAACCCAAATTATTACTCAAAGGTAGATATGGATGACTTGGTGATCTTAGATCTAGGTTGTAATGACCTTGTGTTCAACATTGGCTAATTGAGGTGGTACTAGACCATTTGTCCCATTACAATGAGGTAGTTGGATTGAGAACAAGTGAAAACATATGATTAGGTAGGTGGGATAGGAAAGCATAACAAGCAACAACAACACTACTACTATGGTATTGGGACTATAAAAAAATAAGGTAGCAAGCGGTAGCTATTGGGGCAAAAACATTGGTTAAATTTATCCTATTTCTGTCACAACTCTTTCATTTAATTTATCAAAACAAGGAACTCGTAAGATTTTGAAGTACCAAGTTCAAGACTAGTTACAACACCATTTTTGAGATGAGTCCACTAAGCCTATCATTGGGGGAGTGTTTGAGATAACATTAATTCATCCACACCAATTTAAACTTGCATGAAATAAATTGCATAAAAGAAAATCACACCACACTATACTAAAAATAAAGGAAAGCAAGAAATAAACACACTTGCAAAAATAAAATGTGGCACACTAAAAATAAATAATCTAACCTAGAAATCAAAGTAAATAAGGGGAGGAATACTAGCTTGAAGTGGGCCCAGGATCCAGTAGCTTTTTCCTGGATAATTTACGAAGACTAAACGCAAATGAAGAGAGCTCTCGAGTGAAACTTTTATTGATAAAGTTGTAGTACAAAAAGAATCAACGGTAATTTCTTATAAAATTCTATTTGTATTTTAGATAAGTTTGTGTTTATATAATACACACAAATCTTCCTATTATAATGTTGTTACGATATAAAATCCTACTATATCCTAAATGAAGATAGTTTAGGTGCAATAACAGATACAATCAAAATAGTTCGAACAACACTTTTTGTCCTTTTCTAAAGATGGTAGATTTTCTAGTTCAGCTCTTTTGTCATCCACGTTATACTTCATCTAGTATTCATTCGTGTCCTCCAATGTGAATGAGATAGCCCATGCATTCAGTAGCTATCCAAAGATGGTTTTTGTGACATGGAGTCAAATTTATACCACAATCAACATGGTCTCCTTCAGTAGTAAGACCAATGTATTCTTGTGCATCAAGGCACCTCCATATATATGGGATCAAAGTGCCTTCTTGTGCATCAATGTGCCTCCATATTTATGGGATCAAGACACCTTATTGTGCATCAAGGTGCCTCCATATATATGGGATCAAGGTGCCTTCTTGTGCATCAAGATGCCCCTATATATATGGAATCAATGTGCCTTCTTGTAAATCAAGGCACCTTCCTCATCAAGGTGCCTTCCTCATCAAGGTACCTTCCATATATGCCTTGGGTTCGTTGAAGAAAAAATATGCTAGTTCCATGTAGGACCTTGATGACTAAGCAGAAGATGACAAAATAAATAAAAAATCTACACAAAACACACTTCACACACAAATTAGGCAATGCACATAATTTCATTATATATATGTATATATATATATATTATTTTTATATATATATATATATATATTATATATATTTTCATAAAAAGATACAACTTTGATAGTATTGTTGCACAAAAACATTAGAAACATCTACAAAAATATGAACATTTTTTATGCTCATCATCCCCCCATGCCTAACATGTGCCATGCCCTCGTGGCACCTAAAACTGGTATTCTATGTTCTGGATAATCCCTTCTTAGTAGACCTTATTCCTATATATTATCTTTCGATTGGTAGCCTTAGCTTTTCCTTTATTTCAAGGTTTACATTTTTGTCGAGGGGAATTGGTCTGATGTGGTGGTTTTTGACTATGCTAGATATGCTTCCCTATCCTTCTTGGCCCAGCACCTGTGTTAGGAAATATATCTATAGTGGGTTCTCCTTTCTAGAAAGCATCTTAGCCTGTTTCCAAAGATTATCATATTGCAATCGATGTTCTACCAACGGGATATCAAAATCATTCTACTCTCATTTTACTACCCTAGCTTTGAACAAGTGGGCCACTTCTTGGGTAAGGCTTGCATTCTCCTTAGTGATTGTAGTAGCTTCATATTTAGGCCCATATACTCCATATCTCTCTAGGAATTTCTACATTCTCAAGGGCTATCCTTGAGCTGACCCATATATCGTCCAAAATTGATTTTTTGAAGTTGGGTCAATGCAAATGTTAGGCCCTCTTTCAATTTTCTTGGTAGCTTTTCTTGGTTCCTTTACCCCCTCAATTTATTTTTGTAGCTTCATAAATTTCTCCTTCTATTCATAGGATAATTTTAGTCCCTTAGTCCATGCTTCATCTGACTGGTTATTTGGCTCTGCATTCATAATTTTTACCTTACTCTTGGCCCTCTTCTTTGGTACCTTAGACGCCTTCCTCTTGGGCCTTACTGGAATTATCATTGCTAAAAAATGAGTGGGGATGTCATATTCCTCCATGATCGGTGATTTAAATTTATCCTTAGAGGGCTCAAGTCTCTACTCCTTCGATATTTTTTTAGTAGTAGCTCCCTCATTTGTTCCATATTCACCCCCTAGCGATTGTTCTATCGGGCTCTTTATTGCATGCACTTGTTACTAAAATTTATCCTTGGTGTTGGGTTCTGGGTCTAGATGCTGGCCATGGCCAGATTGATTATCCTTGTAATTGAGGATCTCTATAATAGGGGGCTTTATTTTAAAAACATAGTTCCCTTGTTCTTTAGCAACTGCTCTAGCTAAAACCGATGAGCAATCCCTTGCCTCTATCTCTTCATGTCTAGCATCCAATTTTTATGGATCAGATAACACAAATATATCTAGAGAGTTTAAGGAATTCATAGGTTTTTTGACCGCCCAATCCATTTGGGATTCTGCATCTACCTTTTCTACCACCCTAGCCTTTAGCTATTGATTTTCTTTAGTAAGCTGCTATACCTTCTACTACAATTGATAAATGATGTCTTCATTTTCTTGTTGCTTCTTTGCAACACTCTCCCAAAATTCTTCGAAGAGTGTTTGATCTTCATAAAATTTAGTTTACCAAGTGAGGGCCTCTTCAAGTTTCAAGTTGAGCTACCCTCGTAGGTTCTTTGAAGCCTTCTGGTCTAGTAGATTTTTTGGAAGCTAAATTTTTCAATGTTTGGGCTACAAACCTAGCTTTTGTATCCTCTTCTTCTTCTTAACTTGTCAAAATTAGATACCTTAGCCACTTCCACCCATGTATGCACTCTATATGGTGGGCCATCTAGTCAGGGCTAGCTTCTCTTACATCGAATTCCTCATTAGGCCATAGAGAGTGGTCGACCGCTTGGTCAGGGGTAGGAGAATTTAGCTCAATTTTTGAGTGGGGTAATGGAATTTACCCTTCCTCCTCTTCTACTATATCATCATGGGAGACCATTAGCATTCATCAGCAATTTCTTACAATTCGACCTCCTCCTCTATTTTTGATCCCTCAACAATCGACTGGGTTTGTGCATCAAAATCTTCAACCCTCTCTGCTGGTAGGGTCTCCCTATGCTCCTTGGCATACTGAATCAGGGCTAAAATTAGCCCGTGGTGAGATATGGAAGTGACTACCCTACCTAATATTAGTGGGATTCATCCTTCAATGCACTCATTAGGTAGAATGGAATGTTAATTTTCCTCCCATGCAGTATATGATTCAAAAATTGCATGTGATTTGCATTCAGGTGGGTGTATTTGCCCATGCAAGTGAAAAATCTCACCACCTAGTCGAAAAGTTTTTGCAAGAAATTTGGGAGTCTCTATTTTGGTAGCCTTGTGAGCTCAAATTTGATGTGTGTTTTCCCTAGAAGGTACTCTATGCACTGGGTTGGGATGCCCTTCTTGTAGGTGCATTCTCTCATGAGGGGGATATTGATAACAATCACTATGAACTCCAACATGACTGGTATTTCTAGTCCATATAGTTGAGCGACCTCCCCACATACTGTGGTAGAAAATTCCTTTGCTACTTTAGGATATTGGTTTCGGCTAACCAGGAGGCAATAATTCATCCACCCAATAGCCTCAAACTATTTTTGAACTTCCCCACTGATCCCTCCAATATTGCAGGGTTCACTCTTCTTCTACCCATGATTCTTTGATTTGCCTCCCATTGCAAATTCTCTGGACTATCTTGGCTCCTTCCCTTTCTCCCTGAACTAGTTTTTCAATGTGTCGTACCTTCTTAGGAAGGCGCCTTATTATATATCAACACATATCCAATGAATTAAATTTATGTTATGGATTGCTAAGATACGCCTCCCAAATTTATTTTTGGTACATCATTTTAATCATGGTAAGCAAATAACAATTGGTTGATTTTTTGTGATGGTACTATTTTTAGAGGAGTAGTAATTATGAAAAATTTATATAAATATTTAACAAAAATTACACACATACCTTATTGGTGGTTCGTGCATTCTAGAGCATGGTTATGATAAGGGTGATGGTGTATTCCTCATGTGGTTTTTCGGTTTGTCTTGAAAATTGCAACTTCATTCACTCAAGGTCTCGTCCTAAAAATTTAGAAATCTAGTTGGATCATGTGGTAGGATGCATATCCATTTTTTGGTTGCCTTGGGAAGTGTAGAAATATTTTTAAATGACTATTTAATGAATTCTTATGTAATTTCAAATGTTCATCACCTCATGTGATGACGTGGCTTTGGTCGCTCTCTTGTGCCATCGAATCGTGCTGGTGCATCTATTAGATCATGGCACCCTATAAAATGTATTACATCAAGGCACCTTATTGAAGATTGAGGTGCCCTTAATCTATGGCATCAAGGTTCCTTCTTGTAGATCAAGGTGCCCCTAATGAATGACATCAAGAAACCTTCCTATATATCAAGTTGCCCTTAATGTATGACATCAAGGTGCCTTCTTGAATATCAAGGCACCTTTAAAATGTATGGCATCAAGGTGCCTTCTTTTAGATCAAGGCACCTCCAAAATTCATGACATCAAGGCATATTATTGTAGATCAAGGTGCCCTTAATGGATTGCATCAAGGTGTCTTCTTCACTTATTCATTTTTTTTTAGATTAAGGCACCTCTAATGTACAACATCAGGGTACCTAATCATCATTTTATTTTTCTTTTAACTTGTCAATAGAAGTCAAGCACCTCTATCGATGAACATCAAGGTGCCCAAAAATACATGATATAAAGGCACATTCTTGAGCGTCAAGGTTCCCAAAAACTCAAGGTGCCTTATTGAGTATCAAGGTGCTCAAAAAAACATGAGATCAAGGTGCCTTCTTGAACCCAAAAACACATGAGATCAAGGTTCCTTCTTGAACCCAAAAACACATGAGATCAAGGTACCTTATTTGAGCATCAAGGCAACCAAAAACACATGAGATAAATGTGTCTTATTATGAATCAAGGCACCTTCTTACTGTTGAAAAGTTAGTAGTTATTGATGTGTCTATAGTGTTGTTGCAGAGTTGATCAGACCCACCATTTGTTTTTCTTTTTTGTGCTGCACCAGCATCTACTTTGTCCAAAAATAGATGTGGGTATCTTTCCTTTGCAGGAAATTAACACCCATGACCATGCCCAGGTGAGGACTATCTCCTCTAGATGGAAACAGTCAAGTTTCTACCTCCTAAAAAGAACATGCAGGTTTATGGATGTTGTTCCGGTTAGTCCTTGTCTCCCAAGATGTATGTTCGTGCATTCAGACCATTTCACTTGCAAAAGCAAACAGGAAAAACTAGCAAGTACTAAGATATATTTTAGTTCAATCCATGCCTATTAGGTACTGGTTATTAGGATTCTTGTAGCTTTCATGCAGGTACTATACTTGCAAAACAAGAAAAACTAAAAAATAGTAAAATGTAGTTTAGTGAAATTCGTGCCTGGTAGGCCCTGGATCTTAGGATGCCTGTATATTGCATGTGGGCACTATACCTACAAAAGCAAACACAAAAGAAAAACTAAAAACTAAAATTTTTGTAAGTGGAAAATCATGTGTCCACTATTTTGCTAAGAAATTAGAATATTTTTAATTATATGGGGTCTCCCCCATGCGTATTCTAGACTCCATCACATGAATTACAGATGCATAATAAATTTTATAAAATTCTGACATAAATAGTTTGTAATACCCAGCTGAGCAAAGAAAATTTGGACATCCCTCTAAGTTTTAGGATTGGGCAGATTCTTGATGACCTCAATTTTCTTTCTATCTGATTTCACTTGCTCTTCCAAATATATGCAATGAGTACAAATTTTTGGAGTTATTCCTCTCATGTTAAAATAATCCCAGGTGAAAGCTTGTTGATGTCTAGTCAATATATCTTTTAATATAGTTGGTTGCATGTGTTTCAACTTACTATTGATGTTCAAAGCTTTTTCAGGCTTAATCTTGATCTATCTGATGTGGTGGTCTTGGTTGCCTACCAATGGTGATTCTATAATGATATGGGAGGACTCTCCTTGGAGGAAACTTGTAATGATGTCATCTTCATCAACTTCTTTCTCCAATTCATTTAGTGTCATCATCAAGTGTACTATTGATAACATATCTTCATCCTAGTTGTCCCACGTAGGTTCTCCCAATGAGTCCACAAATTATGCAGGTGGAGAAATAGTCAATATCTTAAAATTTTGACCATCTAAGATGGTCATTTTTCCATCTCAATAGATTATGTAAGCATCGACTATTGCCAACCATGGCCTCCCCAAGATGAGTGGGTAGCCATCTAGTCCTTATTTGGACTACAATACCAAGAAGTTTTCTAGGTATTCCCATATGTCCATCATTACAACGATGTCTTCTAACATTCCTTATAATGCTATCATTGACCTATCATCTAGCTATAACACAGTCTTGGTGGGCTTTAGTTCTGTGATCCTTAACTTTTGCATGGATTCTTTTAGCATGATGTTGATGGTTTCTCCCAAGTCAACTATAGTATCAGCCAATGAGTAACCACCTATTTTCATGATCATAACTGGACCACTAGGATTTGCATATTTGGAGTGGCATGTATTTTCTAGCATCAAATTAGCTAGCTTCCCCACCATGTTTATGGTCTGGGTTTTTCTACGTCCTGGCCTCCTAATACATAGCTCCTTGATCACATTGGTGTAAATTGGAACATCTATGATAGCTTGAAATAGTGGGATGGTAACTGTTAAATTCCTCAAGCTTGAAAGGATGTCAAACTCAGGTTGTATTGGCTTCTTTTGCTCTTGTAACCTTTTGGGAAATGGAGGAGCTTCTTTTTTTTCAGCAACTAGTCCTTCTTCAACCTCTTCTACCAGAGGTGATTCTTCTACATTCTCCTCATATTCTATCAAAGTATAAGCCTCTACTCCTATCTATCTACTTGATCTAAGCTAAATTGGATTGTAACTCCTAATATTATACATAGAAAACATCTCACATTCCAGTTGATATGTAGGTTGGTTTGTCTTATTAGTTGGTTTGATCGTTGGCTGTGCTAGAAGTTGTGTAAGCCTCACTGTAGGAGGATCTGGTAATATTTTCTATAGTGGTTCTTGCACTACATTCTATGGATCTAAATTCCACATATTGTGATTCTTCCATTGCTACCTAGATTTTTGGTAAGGCATCCATGGGTGTTGGTTAGAAAATGAGGCTCCTTGAGGGGTGTTCATCCAAGGTGGTGGTCCCCACCATCCCATGTTGGGTGGTTGGACCTGCCTTTGTGGCATGAAAGGTCCTCCTCCATAGGGAAGAATTCCATCTGGAATATTCCCATAGGGGGTTGCTACAAGTTGCTTTAGTTACCCATGAAGTAAGCTTCAAATATTTTAGTATCTTCTTTAACAGCCAGCAACTATGGGTACAATATGATCTTGTGATTCTACTAATAAACAACACATAACCTAAATTTATTTTTTGGACACACATTCCTTGCATGTTTCCCTCTACATTTTGGATAGAAATAGGCTAGTGCATATTTGTTCTCTTATTTCTTCTTCTCCAGTAGGAGAGTGTCCATTTGCAGTTCCAGGGAGGAAAGCATTTTTCTCTTTAAATCCTCTAGCATGTTGTCTATATTTGTATTTGTGACTGAGTTGGTTTCCTTCATGGTACTAGAGGTTGGATTTCCTCTTCTTTGTGAGTAATTTTGATATAGTTTTTGGATGTTTGTCATTGCACGCTGGTAAAATTTCCCTCTAGAAATCATATTGAGTGCTTCAAGAGACTCATTATTAAGTCCCATCAAGAAAATAATTCTGAGGGACTTGTCACTTAGATTCACATGGGGATATATTTATATATTAATATTGAATCTATCCTAGTACTCTTCCAAGGATTCTTCCAACCTCTTCATCATGTTCAAGATCTCCTCGTTGGAATCCCATGCTCTACCAAAATCTTGGTATTGCTCTAGAAAGAGCTCTTTCATCTCCTCCTAGGTAGTGATCTTTTTGTTCCCCAAGCTGATGAACCAATGTAGTGTTAATTCATCCAATGTTGAATGAAAGAGTTTCAACTTTTGAGCATTTTATTTATAATCTATAGACTTGCATAAGACATCAAACTTAAATAAAAATAGATCAGGGTATTCTATCGGGTATCCTTTGAAGGTAGGAAGATGGGCAGGGGATATGTTTTTCATTTCAGTATATTCTTTGCCTTCTTCTATTGGGAAGCTAAATTTGGTTGATTTCTCTTCTATGTCAACCATATTTTGAGGAAATGTGGCCTCTAAAGTAGTTTCTATGGCCTTTCGGTCATTTTGAACTTTTTGAACAAGAGCCTGCAAGTTAGCTATTGAAATGGTTTCATCCTCAACAGCTTTCCACAGTCGTTCCTCTTCAGAAGGTGTTCTTTTAAATAGAGGATTTTGTATGATCCACTCCTCTCTTGGATGATGATATGAGGAAGAGCCTTGTGCAAAAATTGGATGCTCAATCCAGTGTATGGTTGGTGGTTACTATGAGGATTCTAACTCCAAATCAGAATTTTTAGCTAGCTCAAGATTTTCCTGTCGGTACTTCTTTACGAAACAACCGTCTGGTCCTCTTTCTCTCAAAAAAATCATAAAATATCAAGTATAAGGGTTAATTTATTGTAATCAAATCTATTATTGGCACTTCCCTAGCAACAACACTTGCATGTTGGGGTAAAAAAATTGGTTTAATTTTTCTTATTTCTATCACAACCCTTTCATTTAATTTATTAAACTAGGGAACTCGTAAGCTTTTGAAGTACCAAGTTCAATATTATTTACAACACCATTTTTGAGATGATTCCACTAAGTCTATCATTAGGGGAGTTTTTGAGATAACATTAATTCATACACTAATTTAAATTTGCATGAAATAAATTGCATAAAATAAAATCACACCACACTGTACTAAAATTAAAGGAAAGCATGAAATAAATACACTTGAAAAAATAAAATGTAGCACACTAAAAATAAATAATATAATTTAGAAATCAAAGTGAATAAGTTGAGGAATACTATCTTGGAGTGGACCCAAGCTACAACAGCTTTTTCCCGACTAATTTATGAAGACTGAACGTGAATGAAGAGAACTCTTGAGTGAAACTTCTATTGATAAAGTTGTAGTACAAAAATAATCAATGGTAATTTCTTATAAAATGCTATCTATATTTTAGATAAGTCTATGTATTTATATAATACACACAAATATTCCTGTTACAATAATCTTATGTTAGAAAATCCTACTACAACCTAAAAAAATATAGTTCAGGTGCAATAATAGATAAAATCAAAACAATTCAAACAACACTTTTTATCCCTTTCTAAAGATCGTAGGTTTTTTGGTTCAAATATTTCATTGTCCATGCTCTGATTCATTCAGTAGTCGATCATTTCCTCCAATATGAATGAGACAACCCATGCATTTGGTAGCTCTCCAAATATAGTTTGTGTGATGTGGAATCAAAGGTCTACCATGATCAACATGGTCTCCTTCGGTAGAAAGACCAAGGCACTTAATATAAAGGTGCATTCTTGTGCATCAAGGTGCCTCCATATATATGGGATCAAGGCACCTTCTTGTGCATCAAGGTACCTCCATATATATAGGATAAAGGCACATTCTTGTGCATCAATGTGCCTCCATGTATATGGGATCAAGGTGTCTTATTGTGCATCAAGGCACCCCCATATATATGGAATCAAGGTGCTTTCTTGTGCATCAAGGTGACTCCATATATATGGAATCAAGGCACCTTCTATATATACCTTGGGTTCATTGAAGCATAAATACGGAAAATCCATGTAGGACCTTGACGACTAAGCAAAAGAAAATCAGAAAAAATCTACACAAAACACACTTCACACATAAATTAGGCAATGCACATACTTTCTTTATATATATATATATATATATATATATTCATAAAAATATACAACTCTGATAGTATTTCTATACAAAAACATTAGAAAAATCTACAAAAATATGAACATTTTTGATGCTCATCAGTAGCAATAACAAAAGGAGTGATAGTAGTGTCAATGATCATGGTAGGTAAGGTGGACTCAATAGATCATATTAGTTTGTAGTAGAGGTATAGAGGTATGTGATGTAATAGAAAATATCTAGCCTTCATGCCACACAAGTAGTTGCCTAGGTAGAGCAAGATTTAGCTAGAGTAGAGATACTATCTCAAATTATAGAGAAATATTGACTAGTTTATAATATCTTTGTTATATTATAGATGGTCCTAATTTTTATTACTAAGAGGGATGCAACTACAATGACGATTACAAAAATAGGTGGAGTTGGTGATAATTAACTAATCTATACTCTTTTGGACTAGATGGTTGTTACATAGTTATGATATGTAGTTGAGCTAGTACAAGATTAGGTAGAGTTGATAGTGGAGGTCAAGCAATCAACCCACTATAGGACTACCTACCACAAGAGAGTACTAGTAAATCATCATATTTTTTTACTAATTAGATTATGGACATAAAATACATCAACATACTCATAGTCCATGACCCATCAGTCATACTGATGAGTGAGGACTCCACATTTTCCAAGAGAAGTAGTAATAGATATAGAATGTTAGAGCTAACTACCCCTATAAGGGCTAATTTTTTAGTAACTATTATATTTTTGTAGATTAATGATGTACAAGCATTATAATTTTATGTACATACACATCTATTTATATAAATATGCATATGATTTTATGGATATATGATTATGCATATGTAATATTGATAAAAATAACTTTCCTACTTAAATATATGGAATGGATATTGTTATATTAAAATACACCCACCAACCTAGGCCAAGGGGGCCAATAAGATGAATGTGCTTGTGCCTCGCATAATATAAAATAGTAGGAAGTTTCATGGTTAGGAGATTGCCTATGGGGCAACATCCAGGTTTTTAATCAAGGGTGGATCCTCATTGGGTTCTAATCCCTTTATGCATTCGAAACTCTATGAGTTGGGGCTAAGCAATGATATTGCAATGAAAATTTAAAAAATATATATATTATTTTATAGAAAAATAAAACCTAAGATACGAGGGTGATGCACCAAAGAATTATGGATAAAATTCTCTACCCACATCCATATCCATATAGGGAGATGATTTTTTTAATAAAATACCCTACATCTTTTCTAGGGGAGGCCATCAGATACCTAGAATAGTGGTTGGATTAGAGAATGATAAGGCATGTAAGAAAAGATGTAAAATTTTTCTAAGTATGAAAACACTACCAAAAAATTTAGGGTGATGATGTTTGCAACTAGCATAAAAATATTTGGCACGTGATGGCTCAAATCAAGAAAGCCTAGACTATAAATTTGGCTAAGGAAGCTAGCCAAAATATTTTGAGTACTAATATCAATAGTAGAGCTATAAAAGTTTGATATCTGGAATTAAGACAAAGTAAATGAATGCAAAATCGAAGGTAGATAATAATATTGATGTCATTATGGGAGCATAAGTAATCCAATTTAACATGGAAAGCATCTGACTCCTTGAAGTAAGAATTTAATAAGTATGAGAGTATGACACCTGACACAATAGTAGAACCTATTCTGTATGATAAACCTGAATGCTAAACAATTTTGATTGCTTACATTAGCAAGTGTAGTATTAAAACCTGACCCAATAAAATAATAGAGTAGAAAAGCCTAAGGTATGTATTGCATATGAAATATAGCAAAACACTTCACCATGTTGAGGTATCAAAGGAGTGTCATATATTTTTGAATATTGATGACATCATAGGGCACAAAAATAACTGATAGAGATGAATAGATAGCCCAACATATAATAAAATAAGAGGAAAATTTTGAAAGAGACAAAAAATAAAAGTGTGCACTAAAGTGCCCAAAAATGCACTTGGAAAGTGAGTCTGCTATCAGAAGATCCTAACAACCTCAATCTTCTCTAGCTAACTCTTGTACTACTACAACTAAGGAGGTAGTGGGATAACTAAAGTAGAACAAACCTATCAAAAGATCTAGTGCACTATATGAAGACACAATAGGCACCAATCCCTGAGATAGAACAAGAGCAAGCCACATTAGCACCATAATTTCACATCAGTTGCAACATTATAAACTAAAATAGAAATCACAAATGCTACAATAGCCTATCAAACCTACAATCCATTCCCTGAGCTATGATGATAGAATAACCAATTATAATTGTAAATCTATATATACTAGAATGTAATCCATTCTAATGGTTAGATATTTGGTGTTTACAATTGGCATAATTATATTATTGAGGCTATAATCCGTTTGAATGAAGATTAGATTGTTGTCTAGCCTCTTGCTTACTTCTTGCGCAAACCATGTATGCATGTATTACTGAGTAGTTAAGCATTTCTATTAAAGCTAGGAATGAATAATTCTATTATAGTTATTCTATAGGATTTCATCTTCCTAATCACTATAGTTTTTGTGAAAGATAACTGGAGAATGTGAATCACCTCTATCTTCATTGTCATTTTACCCAGGAAGTCCTTTTGGTTATTCGAAGAAGGTTTTAAAAAATTTGGTTTTTATCATATTCCTTAGTGGATATTTACCTATGATTGTGCCCATCCTTTAAAAGAAAAAGACTAAAAATACTTTTGAATCTTAGTCATCCTCATGTTTTATGGGAAGTCTAGAATGAAAGTAATAGATGTATCTTTAAAGAGAATAAAAGGATAATATGCTAGTTATAGATAAAATCATTTTATTCATCAACGAAAATATGTAGATTGTTAATTTGAAATAAAGTGAAGAATTAGAGTAAGAATATAGAATTACTAAAGATTAGAATTTATCTCCTACTAAATTCTAGAGAAAATTCTAAATGGAATCCCCCTCTTGAAGGTTGGCTTAATCTAAATTTTGATGGAGTTGTGAAATGCAACCCTAGCTCAGTAGGTGTAAGAGGGATAATCAAGAATGAGAATGGTAATACTATGAGATTTTTTGTTGAAGATATAGCAACCCAATCAAGCCTTTCTATTGAATTTTGGGCCATGTACCAAGAAATTAAGCAATTGAATGAGCTCCAAGACAAGCAAGTTATCATTGAAAGGGATTCCCTCAATGTGATCAAAATGATAGAAAAACATGTAGATGTCAACTAGAATAGTGTTACCATGATAGAAAAACATGTAGATGTCAACTAGAATAGTGTTACCATGTGTGAGGAAGCCTAGAAATTGATTAAATACATGTAAAAGGTAGATTTTACTCACATCTATAGAGAATGCAATAGTGGGTCTGACTATATACAAAATTTAGGTATTTTTCAAGATGGGCTTTGTGTCTAGGATCAAGATTTCCCTTAGATTATTTCAATTTGTAAGAATGAATAAAAATCTAGAGTGAGAGTTTATTTATGGGATTATTTATTGTGTCTTCCTATATAGGGTTATTGATTTTTTAATTGGAGAGTTGAAACTGATCCTTAAAGACATGTTGGAATCTAGGTTGAGATTGAGCTAGATGTTAGCCCATAATTTTGAGGAGTATGTCTCCTAGTTGGAAGATATCAAAAGTAGAGTAGACTCTATGGCTAGTGGGCAAGTCTAATATGGTGTGTTTCGGGTCTCTTTCTAGGTGCTTATGGTTTTTTTATTCTCTTGGGATCAAATTCTATATGGTCTTGGTAGACTATCTCTCTTTGTTTACTTTTGTACTTTAGCTTGTTTCATTTTATATATTGCCCTATATATTTTTATTTTGAATGTGTGATTGTTTAGTGTCTATGGTTTCTCTCTTGTAAAAGGTTTGGGGCTCCTTTCAAAACCCCTTTCTCCACCCTTATTATATATATATATATATATATATATATATATATATATATATATATATATATATATATATATATATATATATATATATATATATATATATATATTATAATCCTCTTCTTGACTAAGACTCTTTATAGTTTGTAGATGACATGAGTTATATTATTTGTTTCAATTATATATATGTATTAGCAAAACCCAATAATGTATTCATGTGTAGGAAAGTCCCATGTGTTTAGAAAATAGTTTGTTTTATGGAGGCCTAAAGTGTTCTTGTACAATGACGACATGATAACACTTGTATTTGAGTTTCAATCAATGGATTATGATGATGGGTAGCCTAGTATTACCAAATGAGTCTCAATGTCAAATTTCTAATAAGTCTCACACTAGATTTAATATATTTTATAGTACGTGTAACTCATCTAATGATGGACAAGATACCTATATTTGACATAATCTAAATTTATAATTCTCTAAAGAAGGATGTTGTCATGACCCACCTTGGTAGGACTCAATTATGAAATAGGCTATATATTGAATTATGTTTCAATGTTTTATGTTTTACAATATTGCTATTGGTTTATTGCTTTAAGGATATGGTATTTTGATGTTTCGTCTTGACTATAGGACTAGGTAACCTCAAAGGTGGCAAGGAATTCAACCATCGATATCGAGGTACCAAGGAAAAGGAAAATGATGATTATATCAGCTCAGGGTAACATGAACAACTACGTTCATATAGATGCATGCATTCTTGCTTTTACAGTGATAATCAACAATCCAACCATCCTTAGCCAGAAGCTAGTAACTTAGAAGTTATCATAAGTCTTCGACTAGGATAGGCGATTGGATTCGCGATGAACCACCCATCTTGTTTGATGCATTTGATTGTTGTATTTTGTTTACATGTATGTTATTGTGTAAATGGATTTGGTAAAGAATCCCCTTCAGAAAGAATTAATAGATATAGATATTCTATTAATTATTTGCCCACTTAATACCATTCTAATGTTTAATATTAGTATAGATACTTTATTTGAATTAATAAATTAAGGAAATGATTAATATATTTTTTTCTTGAATTAAATTGAAATTAAAGTTATAAATATTGATGCTTTAAAGTCTTTAAATATATTTTTTTATCTTTTATAAATAAGAGAAATATATGGCTTTATCTAAAGTGAGATATTTTGAAAAGACGAATCATTTTAAAATTCAAATATCACCTTTCTTTTTGCCTTGGGTAGATATGAATTTACTTTTGGTAGATGACATTTATGTTCAAGTTGGACACTAGCTTTGTGGAGATGGGTTTTTCTTTTGTTAATAAGGTCAAGATAAGCTGAAGGGAAGGATTCTTTTTTGAGATTGCATAAAATCTAAAGGAGAGAAGCAAGGACAAAGTTGAGAAGACTTTGGTTTGTAAATTGGTGAAGAAGCTCAAATAATTGATATAAATACTTTGAATAAGGATTCATCGAGGAGGCTTAGGTTGGAGTTGCTCTCGTAAAATAGTCCTAAATATTTTTGTTTTATTTTTAGACCTTTAGAAATGTTTTAATTAATTATGCTCATTGTATTTGGCCTATGTTGCCCTTTTTATTTAGCAAGAATAAAATTAAGCATATGACCCTTTGATATTATTTTTATTTAAAGCACTCTTATGCTATACTTAGCCTGTGAATCAACAATCATGAGTATTATTGCATAAGACTTTTTTATAATCGACTTGTGTGATGTTTGGTTTTGAATTTGAACCTAGTTTTTATCTATTCTATTTTTCACCAGAGGTTAAGCTAGGGGATTAACACCCTAGTTGATATTAGACTCCTACAAATCCTTTGTTATCAACACCTAAAACTAGTTCCTATCATCTACCCTATTTTTTGTTTTAGGTATTGACATCCTCTAATTACAGAGGATATATAAATACCGAGTTATTTCATTAAAAGCACCTCCTAAGGATTTTATCCAAGGTTTTATTTTGAGATTTGATGATGGAGTAGGTGTTATAAACCTATGTTTTGATGTCTAAAACAAGCAAGTTTCTTCCCTATTTCTATTTGCTTTTGATTAGGCAAATCGCTCTTTTTTTTTTGCTTTTATAGGCATAGCTACCTATTTGCATTTTGAAGGTGGTGAATGTGATTTCCACCACTTAGGTGGGCTACCCCCTAAGGTTTAACCTTAGGAGGATTAATTAAATTGAAGTCGTGTCATTGCCATGATGTTGTTGAGTGATGACTTCATGGGTGATTGGATGCAAGCAAGGAAAGGCCATGCATGCCTTCCTTGCGCAATATGCCACATGGGATATATCTTGGTTCTCTAATCACATAAAATGGAGTTGGCATCCCTTATGTTATCGACCATTAGCTATGGTAGGGGCCGCTCCACATGGTGGGCCACCCAACATTAGTTGATGGCACTTTCCACTAAATATTGTCTAGTTTGTTGGATCCTTCATGGCTTGTTGTCTATTTGATGTCATTTTTAAATCGTTGGTATAGCTTTGACATGGCTTACAAGATATCATTGGATTTGTGCCTATTTGTGAGGGTGGCTTTAAAAACCTTGGTACGAGGGGCTATCTTAGTGCCAAAAAATAAGGAGAACTTCTACCTTTAGGGTGACCACCTCTAGGTGTTCATGAGGAGCCTACTTAGGCTACCTTAGTGGTGGTGCCAGTGGTTGGCACAATTTTAGGGGGTTTCTGTTTGACCACCATGTTTGTTGTTTGACCCCCTATGTATTGTTTGACTGTCATTTGTGTTTTTTGACTATCCTATGCATTATTTGATCGAACTAGTTATATTTTTATATTTTGGATGAGATGAATGTTGATCGTTTGAGTTAGTGGTCTAATATAAAAAAACCCATTTTTGGATTAGGGTAATTTAATTATTTGAATGGAAATAATGCATGTTTGGTTATTTGAAAAGAATTATTGTGTGATAAATTTGAAAGGTAGACTTTCATTAATTAAAGGTATGGGGCTCTTGACTTAATTATAGAAATATTAAGGGTATTTAATTAATTAAAAGTATGGGCTTTTGATTAATTAAATAAATGAATAGTATTGATATTTAATCAGTTACAAGTATGAGATTTTGATTAGTTAAAGAAATGATTTTTTATAGGTACTTGATTAATTACAAGTATGGGATTTTGATTAATTAAATAAATGAATAGTATGGATTTTTTTATTAATTAAAGAAATGAATAGTATGGGTATTTTATAAATTAAAAGTATGGGATTTTGATTAATTAAAAGGAATGATCTTTATGAATATTTTGATTAATTAAAAGTATGGCCTCTTGATGTTGTTTTTGTTTGTGAAAACATCCCAAATGGGATGCCCCTTTCGGTTAAGTCCCAAGGAGGTAGGAGTATCTATTTTACCAAATATACCTAGGTCTCGCACCTGGCCTACCCCCTTCAGCACACTCAAATAGCATGCCTAAAACAACAAAAACACAAACAAACAAACACAAAAAAAAACATGAAAACAACCAAAAACAATAATAAGTAAAAAATAAACAAACACAAAACAAACACAAAAATATAAAGATGACAAAAGACACAAAAAAAACACAAAAAAATAAAAATAACAAAAAACAAAAAACAGCAAACAACAACAAAATAAAAAACACACAAAAAACCACAAAAACAATAAAACAACACACAAACACAACAAAACACACACACACACAAAGAAAAAAACATAAAACACAAAAAAAATATTAAAAAACACCAAAACAACACAAAAACATAGAAAAAAAATAGAACAAAATATATATAAAACAACATACACACACTACACAACAAAAAAGGAGAAAAAAATAGAAAAAAAGATTGGCCTTTCTATGCCAAAAGGCTATTCATGCAAGAATCAACAAAAGAAACATAAGAATTACCAGTCTGAGCAAGGGAACTAAAATACCCTAACTAAACCAAAGAGAAGCAAAAATAAAGAAAAGATAACTAGGTACCACTAGTGCTGGATCCATCTAAAGAAGTGATAGAAAGAAGAGCTTCCCTTAGTTGTGAATCCTACCATTTGGGAGGGTGGTAGTAGTAAGTAATATCACCTTTATCCAATTCCCAAATATCTAAAGCATCAACACTCCTATTCTATTCTCTGACCACATGATTGTATTCAAGTTTCAAAAAGCCCATCTAGATTAATTGAATCTTCTCAACAATTCTTTTTATTCTCCAATCAACCTTATGATTCTTAGCATAATTCTTCAACAAATTAATCATGACTTGAGATTCAAATTCAACCAACACCTTTTTCCATACGACCTTAGTAGCCTCTTGAAGGCCTTTAAGGATACCATATCCCTCGACAAGGTTATTGGAAAGGATACCCAAATTCATAGAAAAAGTGAAAACGAAGGAATCATCTGAAAGTCCACCGATTTCTCTTGCACTAGATTTTCTAGGGTTCTTCCTAGAGGCTCCATTGATATTGAATTTTCAAAAATCCTTAGGAGGAGGTTGTCAATTCCATGTTCTATCCATATTGTGATTACTCACATTCCCTTTAAGCTAGTTACCATTAAAAGAGTTAATCTTAAATCTTTACATCACTTGATCCCATCTTTGGTGGGCATTTTGGGGGTGTTTAAGGAATTTTTTTACTGATTCATCTAAGTTGGCAATTATATTTTTCCAGATATAGTGAATATCCTTTCTTTTTTGATTGAAAATCTGGTTGTTTTTTTCTTTCCAGATATTCCAAGTTAGGATGGTAGAACCTATCCAAACTAGCTACCTAAAAAAGTGACCAAAACCCTCCTAATTAGGCCAATCCCTCCAAATCTATTCAAAAGTAAAAAAATTGGACCACTGTAAGATAATTAAAATGGCCATTCTTCTCTATAGTTTAGAGGCTAAGGTACACTCAATAAAAAATGGCTAAGAGTTTCCACATTCTCTTCACATATTTTGTATCTAAACGGGCCATGAAAACCACATTTCATAAGTTTCTCACTAGTAAGCACCCTACGATGCAATAAAAATCATGTAAATAACGTCACTTTAGGCCAAAGCTTTTGAGCCCAAAACTAAGTAAATATGTCATATGATTGGTTGGGATTATTATGGCATAATGTCAAATAACCTTGAGCAATTTAATACTCACCCTTAGTAGTGTTGTTCCATCCAAGATAGTCTTTATCATGTGACCAAGAGAGAGATCTCATATGAAGTATGTTTTGGATGTCTTTTCTTTACCTTTTTTGTATTTGAATAGGCCACTCCTCAATAGGGATCCAATATCTACCTACCTCTAAATTACTAGTATGGTACTGATAGTAATTAGCAACCTTTATCCAATTAACTTGATGAAGCTCGTCCATCAAAGGCCTCAAATCAAGAAACTGAGTTATCAAAGGCTAGTGACCATCCCAAGAATCTATCCAAAAATTTACCTATTGATCATTATGAATGATCCAAAATAACTTTTTCTTAATCAAATCCTCACCAGTCTTAACAACTGCTAAAATGGGAGAACATTTGGTAGGTAATTGATAGTGAACAAGGTCTTCAAGACTTTTATTCTCAGTATATTTAGCATGAAGATTCTTGGTCCAAAGAGCATTGGGGTTATGCAAAATCCTCCAATATAATTTAGCAGCTAAAGCCTTATTGTTATTAATAGTAGACTGAAAACCTAAGCTCCCTTAATTCTTGGAAAGGTATAAAGTATCCCATTTCACCAAGGACCATTTTATTTTCTCCTTAGTACCACTCTAGAGGAACCGAATATTGATTTTATCTAATTCTCAAAGAATAGCCTTTGGGATATTCAACATAGTAGAACCATAAATAGGTATATCTTGAAGGATTGATTTTACCAAGGTAATTCTAACCCAAATGAAGACCACCTCTTGGTCCACTTTCTATTTTTACTTCTTAACTCTATCTAACAACCAATTCTAGTATTTCTTTTTCTATATTTGAATATTGAAAAGAATACCTAAATAAGTGATTGGAAGGAAGGTCTTCTTATATCTTAACTTATCTAATACCATGGATTCTTGTCTAAGAGAGTAGTGAAATAAAATGACTTTAGATGTGTCTCCATTGATTAGTTTTCCAGTATGATTAGAAAAATAATTGATGATTTTCTTAATTTTAGAAGCTTCCTTAAATATAGCTTTACCTAACAGAGTAGAGCCATAAATAAATTAAGGATGAGAAATAGGCCCAATTACACAAGTAATGGTAACTCCCTCAAGGTTTCTATTTTCTCTATTTTTGGTTATAGTCTTGCCCAAACATTTAGCAAGAATTATGAATAATTAATGGGAGAGGGGGTCACTTTGTCTAATACCTCTAAAAGTAGGGAATAGCTAAGAAGGATTAACATTGATAAGAAAAAAGTAGGATACTGAAGAGATACATCCCATAATCTAGTCCATCCAATCTTGAGAGAAGCAAAATTGCCTTGAAATTTTGATAAGGAAGTGTCGATCCACTATGTCATAAGCTTTAGATAAGTCTAAATGAATGAACATATATAGATATTTTTGCATTTCCATGAAATGGATGGATTCCTAAGCAAGAAATATCTCATCCACTATTTGATGCCCTTCCACATAACCCCCTTTTTTAGGGGAAATAATCTTATGTAAAATAGGCTTTAGCCTTTTTGCCATGATCTTTGTAATGATTTTGAGAAGAACATTACATAAATATTAGGTCTAAAAGCTGAGATATGATCTACCTCTTGAGCTTTTGGGACAAGATCTATATAAGTTTTATTGATAACCTTCTAAAATCTCTTTGTCTTTCCTGGCTTCTTCCACCACCTATAATAAATTTTCATGAAGAATATCCCAAAAATCTTGATAGAACTTAATAGAAAAACCATCAAGACTTGGGTTTTTTCCTTTTTGTATTTTAAAAGCCACCTATTGAAGCTCATTGATAGTAACTGGAGAAATCAAAATAGACTTATCCTTAGAAGTTATAAGATTAGGGATGGCTTAAATAATATTCCATTGAGAATCCAATCCAAGAGGAGTAGCAACAAACATATTGGAAAAGTAATTGATAACAATAGAGTTCATGCCATACCAAGTGTAGACAACATCTCCAGAATTAGACTTCATAGAAGAAATAAAGTTGTGAGATCTTCGAGCTAGAAGAGATTTGTGGAATAAATTGGTGTTTTGATCTCCTTATTTAAGCCATTGGATCCTATATTTTTTCTTCAATAAGAGTTCTTCTCTTTTTTCCTATTCATATAACTGTGCAGTGAGTCTAATTTCATCTATACTTATACTCTCTGTGAGGCCATCTAAAAAAAAAATCTTATTCAAATTTACAAGCTCAGCAATAACTTCATTTTTTTCCCAGACATATCCAAACGTCTTCCAATTCTAAATATTGATTTTGGATTTAATGTATTGTAACCTTTTGGTAAAAAAAAAATATTAGTCACATACCTTGGTTTACCTTGGTTTACCTTCCTTCCACCATTGCTACACTTGGGGTTTAAAGTAACTATATATAAGTCACATTAACTAAAATAAAAAATATGAGAAACTCACATTGTTTTTCCAAAATTCCACCATGATTTGCCAGTGATCCGAACCAACATTGTTAAGAGTCTTCACATTAATAATGTGACCATGGATTAATAAATTATCAGAGAACAATAACCTATCCAATTTTTCCATAATACAAGTTAAGACTTACCTTCTATTAGACCAAGTCATAAGTCCATTATCTAGTTGGATGTCCACAAGATGAAGGTTTGCAATATATTCACTCATGAGGTCAACACTTTTGTCCAAATTTCTATTTCCCCCCATTTTCTCATCCAAAGAGAGAATGGTATTGAAATCTCCTCTGATAAACATCCAAGCTTCAGTAAAATGAAAGATATATAAGTTATATCTAATGGAGAGCCACACTTTCTCAATACCACTTTATGGAGATCCAAACTTTCTCAAAACCAATTCTCATTCAAAAACTTGGAAAAGATCCCCTCACAAACCCTCATTCTGTGGCTATATAGCCAAAAAAGAACCCTAAAAGCTGAAATGAGTCATATGGGGCCCAAAATTGGGGTGCGTATCCCTCTTACAATAGACAAGCAAAAAATAAAGTTTCCAGTCCTAACTCTAAATACATTAGGATATATTAACCTTCGAACAGCTCAAAAAGCATAAAAAAGTAGGTAAGAAATTTTAAAACCTAATTTTGGGGCACTAGAAGATGGAATTTGGCCCTCAAAAACTGATTTTTTTGGACAAATAGGACTCTAGGGAGTCATATTTGTTTAGAACTCTCCCAAATATCTCCCTGTCAAATTTCACATCAATCAAAGCTACGGTTGAGAAGTTATGGCCCCGACAATTTCATTGGATGCTCCTGCATCAAACACCCGGGGTGGATTGAGAAGTTACCTTCACTTTTGTACTGTTAGAGGAAAACCCAAGTGGTCAACCTCTATTTTGGACAACCAAGTTGCATCTTCTACAGGTCTACCCTTCCACTTGACCAAATATTTTGAATACTGCCTGTTCCTGGTACTTCTACCTTCTCGAGTGTCTAGTATTTCATCTATCTCATTTGTGGCTAGAGTAGATGCTGGAATACTCCACAAATTTGTACTTGGTTTCTCACTACTGCCTCCTTCATGGTATTCTATCGAGTCTAATATATTAAAAATAGGTGATATATTCATCTCACTTGGTAGTTACACTTCATAGGCATTTCCTGAATCTCTTTTACCTATGATCCTACATGGTCCAAACCTTTTCATATTTAGCTTGTTGTAGGTTTTTCTAAAAAAACCTTTCCTTTCTCAAATGAACCATGACCTCATATCCCACTTGGAACTCCTTGAAATGCCTCTTCTGATCTATTTTGGCCTTGTACTGAGTATTCATTTTATTGATATGTTGTTGTACCTCTTCATGTAAACTCTTTATGTGCTCTACAAAATCTTCAGCCTCAGCACTGCTCTTTTCTCCTTTACCTATCGTTCTCAACTCAGAAGCATTCCTTGGGTTATTCCCATACACAATCTAGAATGGTGATTTAATAGTACTTTTGTTGATGGAATTATTGTAAGAAAATTCTGCCTGTGGAAAATCAAATCCCATCCCTTGGGCTTATCTCCTACTAGACATCTTAGAAGATTACCCAAACTTCTGTTCACCACCTTTGTTTTTCCATCAATCTGCGGGTGGTATGCAGAACTGAACTTCAAATATGTTTTCAGCTTCTTCCATAAAGTCCTCCAGAAATAACCCACAAATTTGGTATCTCTGTCAGATACTATACTCTTGGGTAGACCATGAAGGCATACCACATCCTTGAAAAACAAGCCTGCAACATGAACTGCATCACTCATTTTCTGACATGGAATAAAATGAGCCATATTTGAAAACCTGTCAACCACAAAAAAAATGGATTCATTCCATTGTTGTTTCCTTGGTAGGCCAAGAAAAAAATCCATATTGATGTCCTCCCATGGTCTCTCCAGTACAGGTAATGGATGATACAATCCTGTATTCTGTCTCACTCCCTTAGCCATCTGACACACTCTGCAATCTTGCACAAATTTCTTCACATCCTGCTGCAACTATGGCCAATGGTATTTTTCACTAACAAGGGCAATGGTCTTATCTTGACCAAAATGTCTAGCTAGTCCTCCACTATGCTTCTCCTTTATCAGATTCTCCATCATTGAACTTCTAGGAATGCAAAATTGGTTCCTTTTGAATAGCATCCCATCTTGGATTATAAAATCCAACCACTTAGTCCTATCCAAAGTAGTAGGAGACAAACATGCCTTCCAAGCCTTTACAAAATTTGGATCCTCTGGATACAAACTCTTGAGTTCTTCAAACCCAATGACTTCCACTTTCATATCTACCAAAAAATTTTGCCTTCTACTCAAGGCATTTGCAACTCTATTAGACTTCCCACTCCTATGCTTCAAAACAAAGGTATAACTCTATAGGAATTCAATCCACTTCAAATGTCTCTGATTCAGTTTTCCCTGACTATTAATATACTGCAAAGTTTGATGATCAGTATATAAAACAAACTCTTTTGCTAACAAATAGTGTCTCCATTTCTTAAGAGCCTGAACTATAGCATAAAATTCCTAATAATAAACATAATATTTCTTCCTAGCATCATTTAAATTCTCACTAAAATATGCAATAGGTTTACCTTCCTGACTCAACACAGCTCCAATGGCACTGCCACTAGCATCACAATCAACCTGAAATACTTTATTAAAATCTGGAAGTACCAAAATGGGTTGTTTTGTCACATTATTTTTCAACATCTCAAACCTTGCACTTGCCTTTGCAGTCCACTTGAACTCCTTCTTATCCCCTCTCATGGTTTCTGTCAGGGGTGCACAAATACTGCTAAAGTTTCTAATGAACTTTCTGTAGAAACTTGCAAGGCCATGGAATGATCTTACCTCTGTTATGTTCCTTGGAGTAGGCCACTCAATGATAGCCTTCACCTTCTTTGGATCCATTTTTAGACCCTCGTCTAAGATGACAAATCCCAGATGCACCAACTCCTTCACAAAACTGCACTTCTTCAAATTAATCAGCAAATGCTCCTTCCTAAGCTTTTTAAAAACTATCCAAACTTGCATCAAATGCTCTTCCAATGTCTTACTAAAAATTATAATATCATCCAGATAAACAATAACAAACTTCTCTAGGAATTATTTGACAGAAAATCAATCAGCCTCATGAATGTACTAGGTGCATTGGTTAACCCAAATGGCATAACCAACCACTCATACAAACCCTCTTTGGTTTTGAAGGTTGTCTTCCACTCATCACCCTCTCTGATGTGAATCTGATGATACCCACTCTTTAAATCAATCTTTGTGAAGTATTTAGCTCCACTCAAACAGTCCATTATATCATCAATTCTAGGTAATGGAAATCTATACTTAATGGTAATCTTATTTATGGCTCTGGAATCAGTACACATTCTCCATTCTCCATCCTTCTTCGGTTCTAGTACTACAGGTACTGCACAGGGAATCAAACTCTCTCTAATCAACCCCTTCCTCAACAACTCTTGAACCTATCTGTTCAACTCTTCACTCTCCATGAGAGACATTCTATGGGTTGCATTATTGGGTAAACTAGCTCCTGGAATCAAATCAATTTGATGGCTAATCTTTCTCATTGGTGGCAAACCCTCAGGCACATTATCTGACACAATATCAGGAAACTCTTCTAACAAAATTTCAACCTCTACTGGAATATCCATACATTGTTCCTTCTTAACGGTAGGAATTAATGCATAACACATAGAATCCCTCTTCAGGCCATCCAAAAATTTTCTACCATCTACCAAACATATTCTAGCACTACTGCATACCTTTTCATCCACTTCATTCAATGGCTTCAACTTGTGACGCACTACATATTTCGTCAGAGAGTAAGTATTTGCATGCCCATCATGCACCGCACGTCTGTCAAATTGTCATGGCCTCCCAAACAACAAATGGCAAGCATCCATAGGAAAAACATCACACAAAACCTCATCTTGATAATTTCCAATATGAAATTTAACTAAACACTACTCACTGACTAATGCTCTATGATCTTTCTACAACCATGCAATCCGATATGGATGCGGGTGCTTCCTCTTCTCCAATTTCAACTTAGCAACCATTTCTCCTAAAACTAAATTATCTATGCTACCATTATCTATGATAACATTACAGACCTTACCTGTACATTTGCATCTTGTGTGAAATAAGCTCTTCCTCTGATCCACATCCTTCCCTCCATTCATCAATGCTCTTCTTGTCATCAACACTTCTCCTCCTTCTGCTTCTTCAGAATATTCTGATTCAACACCTTCATCTTCTACAGTAGCTCTGGCATGACCCTCAGGTCTCTTATTCCTCCTCTCTTGGTGTTGGGGAAACTCATATGCCCGATGTCCCTCTTCCCCACAATGGAAATAGGTTCCACAGAATCCTCCTCTTCCATACCCACATCCAGATCTACCTCTTCCTCTTTGGTAACCATTGTTCTGATCACAGGGGCGATAGGTATTCTCCTCTTTTTGATCTTTGTTATTACTTGTTTCACCAGTCTTCTTCTGATCTTCATATTTTCCTTCACTGGTTCTTCCACCATTTCTTTCACCATGACCCCTTCCTCTTTGTTTGCTTTTAAATCTTCTGTTCAGTTTCTATTCAACCTTCAAGGCAAACTGATATTCATCCTCAATGGTGGTCATCCTGAACAAACTGAGTTCTTCTTGGATATTCATTCTTAACCCATTTATGTAATGAGCTATTTTCTCCTTATTAGCCTCTGAATGGCCAGTTATGATTGATATCTTGTAAAACTCCTATGTATATTCTTTGATAGATTTGCTTGACTGTCTCAAACTTTGCATTTTCCTCAATAGATCCAATTCATAATCTATAGGAATAAACTGACTCTTAAAATTCTCTACCATTCGATCCCATTTGGTTATATTTTCCTTTCCTCTTCTATTTATTTCTAGCTGCACTTCTTTCCACCATATGCTAGCATGGCCTTTCAACTTCATTTTTGTAAACTTGATCCGATCTGGATCTACAACCTCCTCATACTCAAAATATTCCTCCATATCATTGATCCAATCAATCAACTCCTCTGGATTGAGATTCCCAAAATAAATGGAGACATAAAACTTTGGCTTCTTCCCGATCTAATATATGGCCCTAAATAATCTAGCTTCTACAGGATCCATTACTTCTTCTTCATCTAATGGATCATCAACCTCCCAAGCTTCATCTTCACTATGATCTTCTCTCCTTGGCGCAAACCCTCTTTGCAACTCCTCTTGCAGGGCTTGCAATTGCCTCTGTAAATCTCTTAAATCTCATTTTGGTACCATATTTCTCCCACCACCATGGTTTCTTCATGGAGGCATTCTTCCTCGCTCTCTTCTCACAACCCTTCCACAGATCATGGTGCAAACTACCTCACTTTCGGTGATCTTCTCACACACTCAGGAACACAAGTTCTGATACCACTTGATGGAGAGCCACACTTTCTCAATACCACTTTATGGAGAGCCAAAATTTCTCAAAACCAATTCTCATTCAAAAACTTGGAAAAGATCCCCTCACAAACCCTCATTCTGTGGCTATATAGCCAAAAAAAAACCCTAAAAACTGAAATGAGTTGAATGGGGCCCAAAATTCGGGTGCGCATCCCTCTTACAATATACAAGCCAAAAATAAATTTTCCAGTCCTAACTCTAAATACATTAGGAGATATTAACCTCCGAATAGCTCAAAAAGCATAAAAAAGTAGGTAAGAAATTTTAAAACCTAATTTCGGGGCACTAGATGATGGAATTTGGCCCTGAAAACTGATTTTTTTGGACAAATAGAACTCTCCCAAATAGCTCCCTGTCAAATTTCACATCAATCGAAGCTACGGTTGAGAAGTTATGGCCCCGACAATTTCGTTGGATGCTCCTGCACCAATATCTTTCCACTATATTCTCTTTCCCTCCAAAGTAGTTGAAGCATAAATAGTTATATAAAGCATAATTTGGTTAGAATGTCTACTTTGAATAACTATAGCTAAAATACCCTAGCTGCAAACCATATGGTGAATAACAACCTCTTTTGGGTCTCTACGGCAAGCAATACCACAAAAAGTCCCCTGGAAACTAAGGGAAGCAGCTTTTCCAGCTGACCATATTTTATCAGCAATTGAATCCATTTCCTCTATTGAAATATTTGTTTCCTAAAGGAAAACAAGATGTGGATGATTTGTGAGAATAATTCTTCTAATTTCATATTGTTTTGAAAGAATACCTTTGAGTCCTCTAATATTCCAAATTATGATCTTCATTAATACCAGGGCTAAAAAAATGGTAAGGGCAATAATATTACCTTCCTCTACAAGCTTTTCATCTT